>JAGSMP010000034.1:0-2400000 GCA_029286625.1 Parnassius orleans | reverse complement strand
TGATTTGTGACTAAATCCTTAAAATGCTTTGTTGCCGATATACAACACGGCTCGATCTATCGGGACTTGCTATATTTTTAGGTCAATTTGAATACTGTGTTGCAGTAGTGCAACATGGCTCCATAAAGGGTTAAATAAAAGTTTATCAGTTTCTAGAGTATTATATTAATACAAAACAATGTCTCAGTGGTTTGCTCTCTAATTTTTGCACATTTTAACTCTTTTATGAATTTTTCTACTTTTATGAATATTTGTGGTTTGCTTTATTTATTTTAATCTAATTAATATAAAATATAGAGGGCTAATAGTACAGAAAGAAATATGCTTATAGTGACCATAGTCATCATTGTGTAAAGTTTAAATAATGCAGATGCGTTGTCACCCGTGAGGACTAAGATGGAATGCCTCTTTTCCAGTAAAAGGGTCTCCGGTTCTCTACACTCACCATACGAAACACAGCAGTGTTAAGTTGCTATTTTATGATGGTATTCTGTGAGAGCGTGGTCCTTCCCCGGTCGAGCCGACCCATTCGTGCTACAACTTTACTACTAATATAGCTGCAGCATGACTCTACCACGTATAAATACTGTGGCCCATAGACATCTACATCTATCCTCGATTAAGAATCAAAATGCACATGCGTTGTCACCCATGAGGACTATGATGAAATGCCTCGTATCCAGTAAAAGGGTCTCCGGTTGTCTAAACTCACCAAACACAGCAGTATTGAGCTACTGTTTTACGCTGGTATTCTGTGAGAGCGTGGTCCTTTCCAGATCGAAAAGACCCATTTGTGCTACAACCATAAGACAGCTGCAGCTTGGCTCTCCCACGTAAACAATATGATACTGCGATCAATAATCCGCCTGCCAAACAAGGCGATTATAGCAAGTGCAGGGAGTATAGCAAGTCTTTCTTACAACAGGATAAACCCATGTCCAGGAGTAAACCTTTACGGGCTAATAAAGATTAAGAAAAAGGGTGTAAAATAATCGTCATATATTATTTATAAAACTGCTTTTGTACTCATTTCTAAGGAAATGCGTAAAGATTAACAAAACTAATTTTACGGATTTTATCGCGTTAAATTTAACATTTTAATTCCGACGTTGCTTTACAGCACTCATCGTCATTGTCATCATGTTAACACCTCAGTCCCCCGTGACCATGGGTTCTGTAAAGCACCCGAAACGTTGGGAATTAAAAGTTAAATTTAACGCGATAAAATCTTTTTTTATAGGAGAGGGGCAAACGAGCATGCGGGTCACCTGATGGTAAGTGACTACCGCCGCCCATGAACAACTGCAACACCAGGGAACCAGAGGAATTGCAGATGCGTTGCCGGCCTTTTAAAAGGAGTAGGCTCTTTTCTTGAAGGTCCCTAAGTCGTATCGGTCCGGAAAAATCGTTGGTGGTAAACTATTCCACAAGGAAGTTGTGCGAGAAGAAAACATCTTCTAAATCGCACAGTGGTGGACCGCCAATCATCCAGATGGTGTGGATGGTATCGGGAGTTCTGCCGCGATGTGCGTTCGTGAAATTTGGCGGCTGGGATTAATCCGAACAATTCCTCAGAGCACTCCCCATGGTAAATGCGAAAGAAAATGCAAAGAGATGCAACATCTCTTCGCAGCGCCAATGAATCGAGCCGATCGGAAAGGACTCGGTCGTCGACGATTCGAGCCGCTCTGCGCTGGATGCGGTCAAGTGGAAGGAGCTGGCACTGGGGAGCCTCAGCCCAGAGATGGGAACAGTATTCCATGTGAGGCCGAACCTGCGCCTTGTAAAGTTGCAGGCGTTGTGCCGGCATGAAATACTGTCCCGCTCTGCTGAGCACGCCAAGCTTTTTAGAGGCCAATTTGGCCTTCTCTTCCAAGTGACCGCGAAACTGCACGTCACTCGATATGTCGACGCCGAGGATTCCGATACTGGCTGAGGCAACAAGGGGAGTGCCTTGAAACTGAGGAGATACGACAAAGGGGTCTTTTAGCGGTAAACGCGCAAACTTGTGTCTTCTGAGGATTAAACTGACTAGATTTAGTCGCCCCAATCCGAGACTTTGTTCAGCAAAGACTCGACTTCAGACACAAGTTTGTTCCGGTACTCGGCGAAGTTTTCCGAGAAATATTCGCACGGCCGGCGTATAGAGCATCACCAGTGCTATCATCCGCATAGCAATGAATGCTACCGGTTTGCAACATATCATTGATATGCAGAAGAAACAGCGTTGGTGATAGCACGCAGCCTTGTGGAACACCAGCGTTAATAGTTTGTAGTCGGAGCATGCACCGTCTACAACGACCTTGATGCTCCGATCTGCAAGAAAGCTGGTGATCCAATTGCACAATTTCTCGGGAAGCCCATAGGAAGGAGCTTGTAAGAAGCGCTTTGTGCCAAACCCGATCGAAGGCCTTCGCAATGTCCAAACTAACGGCCAATGCCTCCCCCTTGGACTCTACTGCCTCCGCCCATCTATGAGTCAGGTAGACCAGAAGATCACCAGCTGATCGACCCCGACGAAAACCGTATTGGCGGTCACTAATCAGCTGGTGATCCTCAAGGTACCGCATGAGCTGGCAGTTTATAATGGATTCCATTATTTTGGAGAACAAGGGGGTGATGGCGATAGGCCTGTAGTTGGACGGGTCTGAGCGGTCGCCTTTTTAAGGGATCGGTTGGACAAAAGCTGTCTTCCATGATTTCGGGACTACGCCTAGGGAGTAGGAGTACCGGAAAAGACGCGTTAGAACCGGTGCCAACTCCGGAGCACACGTCCTCAGCACAATTGGGGGGATTCCGTCAGGCCCACTCGACTTGTGGATGTCCAGGGAGAGGAGTGCTTTGCGGACCGAGCGCTGTGAGAACCGAACATCCGGCATGGAGCACTCACACCGCGGGATGGCCGGCGGTGTGTTCTCCCCGTCATCAAGAGTCGAGTTGGACGCAAAAAGTGAGCCTTTTGCGGCGTGGGCCAGTGAGTCGTCCTCCCTGTGCAGAGATGGTAGTGATGGCTTACAGAAATTCCCTTGGACAGCCTTGGCGAGAGACCAGAATGCACGGGTTCCCGAAGGAAGGCGAACTAGTTTCTCGCCAATTCTGCCTATGTGCTCTGACTTTGCCTTGGCAATAACACTTTGAAGGACCTGGAGGCGAAGTTATACTTTTTAAGCATGCTGGTGTTTACATCCCGAGCCGCCGAAGCCTCAGCCCAGGCCTGATAGCACTCCTGCTTACTGCGTAATGCAGTCTTACAGGAGCGACCAAACCAAGACTGCGATCTGCCTCCGATGGGTACCACAGATGATGGAATAAATAGTTCCATTCCTGTAACACCACATCAGTGACAGAGTCAGCAACAGCGCTGGGATCATCCGGCGAGAAGCAAACCCGCCCCATGGGTGGGATGCAAGAAAGACCGCATTCCGTCCCAATCCGCCGACCTGTAATGCCAAACACGGCGGCAACCTGCAGAACGCAACCGCGAGGGGAGCGTGAGTGGCACCACTCCGGATCAGACAATGGTCCGAAGAGCCGAGAGGAATCGACGGAAACCTGATATCCGTCCGGATGAGAGGTCAGCAGAAGGTCCAACAGGAAGGTGTATGATCCTCCACATCTGGAATCCGCGTAGGCGAAGTAACCAGCTGTGTCAGACCATATGCCAAGGCAAAGTCATAAACAGATCTCCCGCATGATCGGTTAAACGTGAACCAAGCCATTTGGCGTGGTGGGCGTTAAAATCGCCAAGGATCACGATCTCTGCGGATGGGACCTGTTGTAGCAAGGAATCTGTAGCCATTTGAACGTGGTCGATGAATCGGTCTGTTTCGGCATTACCGCTATGGGACCTATAGAGGCACCCGTAGACGCGCGGATGGTCGTCGCTGTCTACGCGTAGCCAAAGGATGGACAGGTCCGAACCTTCAAGACTGCCGAGGCGTCGAGAACAGATGTCCTCTCTGACGTATACGCAACTCCAGCCCGAGGCACAAAGGAGTGTTCCAATTTGTACCCCGGATAGGAGAGATACGAAGTATCAGTCGGAGAAGACACCTGCGTCTCGATCAGAAAGAGCAAGGCCGGCTTCGCCGTCTCGAGATGGTAGTGGACGGCATTTAGGTTCGAGTGAAGTCCCTGATGTTGCAGAAATCCACGGATAGCGTGGCAGGGGTCGCTTGGACTTGTTGCTCAGTTTGCCCCGAGCAGTTATTGTTTTGAGCGGAATTTTGCCCCCCCCCAGAATACGCGGGGCAGCCTGAGCACCCACGATCAGGAGTGGAGTAGCATGGTCGTGAATGCTCAGCGAGGGATTCTCCAGGGGTGCTGGTACCCTCCTGGGGTAGTCTTAAATTTAATTCCGCTACCATGTTGATGGGGAGAATTGGCCTCCGGCACCTGCACTCACCAGACGAAACGCAAAAGCAGAGCTTCCACTTCACGCCGGTATTCTGTGAGGTCGTGGTACTAACCCGGCTCGAGCCTGCCCATACGTGCAACAGCAAAAGCTGCTGCGTGGCTCTACCACCGTTGAAATCTGTAAAATAAAATTAACTAAAATTAGTTTCATTTAATGTGTAGTGTTCGCGTAAATATAAGAATTTATGCATAAATATGTTATAGTGATTTTGCACAAATGTCCTAATAACTAGTATAAAACTCAGAAAAAATCGTTGCCCGCCATAATGATATTGTTTTATAATTATTCTCTTATAAATAAGTTCCGCTGCAGTAAAAAAATTAATATCTTATTTCAACTTTTAAATTTAATAAAACATCATAGACTTTTGAAAAATGAATGGTACAGAATATTTTGAAAAATCAACTCAAATTATATCAATACACAGGGATGGATGATGATTGGGAAATTACCACCCAATATATACCTACATAAAATTATATAGGTATCCTTGCTAAATTTTTGAAAGATTAGTTCATAATATTATTTATATGTATAATATTATTTCAAACAACAACACGATGTTGTGAAAAAAAAACAATCGCAACTTACAAATTTATTAATTTTACTTACACTCATTCAGCATCGAACCTACAAGTTTTTGTAAGAGATCATCAAAAGTAAAATTTTATAATTTAAAATTAAATTTTTGTACAACCGAATTCAATATAAATTATTAAGAATAACTGAAAACTATTGGTCAGACCTTGATCAAATTTATATGGGACCACATGAGAAGCACCAGCTTTCAAATAAAAAGAGTCATCGAAATCGGTTCACCTAGAAAAAGTTATGAGGTAACACACATAAAAAAAGAAAAAAATACAGTCGAATTGAGTACCGTCTCGTTTTGAAGTCGGTAGAAAACGAAATATTTTGCATTCATTGTGCATACAGTACAAGATTATCATCTTCATTCAACGGATATTTAATTGCATTTCCTATGAACAAATTTTAATTAGGTTCACTAATTAAAGTTTGAACTACTTTAATTAGGTAAATGTATCATCAGCTGAAAGCTGGAATCGTACAGGATCGCTGAACTGTAACGCTTTTCGGGATAACGAGTAAATGTATGGCATTCTACAAATGTTTCAACGATGTATATGTAGGAGTATTCACTCTCTCACTCTTACTACAAAATAAAGAGGGTACTCTCATTCATTAAAGCAGGTACAACAGACAGACACAAACAGACTCAAACAGACACAAACCAATTTAACAATGTCTATAATAATCATAACAGCCTATCAAGGTCTGGCTGTTGACAAAATTGAAAGGCAAATAATCTTAAAGATTTAGAAGAATCTAAAGAAGAAAGAAGAAGAAATCTAAAGATTCAGGTTACAGATCCGTTTGGCAAACGGATCTGTAACCTCAGTCTTTATTATTTTCAGTTTACATTTAGGAAGATGCTGCTTCTCATCTCCTGCTTCCGTTTCCTCTGTTGCCTCTTATGGCACTGCAAGAAGATGATGGTAGTGGACTCTCTTGCACCACCACTAAACGGCGTGACGACGACCACCATGTCTAGTGACCTTTATTTTATTTTTGCGCAAGGCACACAAAACTAATGAGTAATGCGTTATACTTTAGGACATTAACTACCATCTTACCACGTGCTCGGTGGTGAAGGAAAACATCGTGAAAAACCTTCATGTCTGTGTAACTAAAGAATAATATTTCGAAGACATGTGAAGTCCGCCAACGCGCATTGTGGCAGCGCGGCGGACACTTCCTTGCCCATAATTCCCTCAGGAATGAGAAGAGGACTGTGCCCAGCGGTGGGACGTATAAAGGCTGTTACTTTACTTTACCATTAAATATAATATTTGGTTTAATAAGCACTTTCTAAACTTTAAATGGTTCCCATAGCAAAATTTCAGCCAATTTGAAAGAAAACGTACTAACAAAATTCATAAAACTTTGAACAAGCGCGTATTTGCTCTCAAACTTTAGTCATCGCCAACCTGAAAGTTTATGCACAAATTGAATATATTTACAGAGGTTAGAATTGCGCTTTTGTGTTCGCTATTTATAGGTCTTAACTATATAAGTTAAGTCTAATAGTTATTATACAAAAGTTATATACATTTTTTATAAGTTGCATGTCTTTAGCAAAACGGAACTGTTATGCAATCATTTTGGTGTCTGTCTGTCTGTTTGTCATAGAGATTTTCTGTTTCACGTAGAAGATTGAATTAAAATGCAGTCCATATTTGGGTAACCGAATTTTATGAAATATCTTTGTGACTCAATCTGTATGAAAAGTGTAGTACAAAAGTACTGTGTAGCACCAATTTAAAAATTTGTAATTTATTATGTTATAATAGATTTCATGCATTGTCACCTCTGAGAACTAATTCAAAATGCCTCATAGCCTGAACCGATTCCTAGGCAGAAAAAGAGTCCTACCACCTTTAAAATTTTAGAGGAATACAAGCTTTTTACCCGTGGCTTCGCTCGCGTGGGCTTCAATTTAGAACGTCAACACCGCTTCGCGTCAAAATGAGCAAATTGGATCACTTGTGGAGTAACCTCGGTATCTTTGTCTTTATGTCCGTCTATCACGGAATTTTCTCAGAGATAATTTGACGTAATAAACTACAGGAATACAGAAGTGAGTAGAATAATTTATCTTCCGAGTGTGAATTATACGTCTAGCAACACCTATCACTTTTATATGGGGCTTGTATTCCTTATGAAGGGTAAATTGTTTTGGAATTAGAATTACGTTATTTACTTTTTAATCCTTACATTAATATTTATTTAGTTTTGACAAAATAGAGATTATGTTTATTTAGTTTTGACATATAAAAAGTGAATGTTTATTCAGTTTTGCCAAAATAATGTTGAGTTTCATGGATTAGAGAACAACTCTGCACAGAGTTGTTCCCATGCCATGAAATCTTACAAAAAGCTACACGGCTCTCGTATTTGTTAAAATATAAATCATAGAAACCGAAAAGAAGCTTTTTCGCGATTGGGAATCGCATTATATCTAGTAATTAGTCTTTTAAAAATGCGACAAACTGTACCCGGAAAATTATCCCAATAATGACCACCGGTCCAAATATTTTAAGACTGTCGATTTTATATGCTGCACGAATAAGTATTCAGTAGTATTATTTAATTTAATGTTACTAATTATTTGTTTACTTAGCAGTAAGTAGATGGTGCTATTGTTAAATTAAGCTTTGAAAGTCAAAATTAAAACTATAAGTAAAAAAGCTCTTTGGAAGTCTGAATTTTCAAAGCATTTTATAAATATTATATCTTCAGCATTTACATGTTTGTATTATTTAATTTATTTCTAACTGAAGGCGAAATATATTACTTTTTTCATTTTCTGAAAAATATCTTTTTTTTTAAAGGTACAACGCAGATCGTTAGCTTAGTTTCAAATTATTACACTACGGTTAAAATTTATTTTAAACTTTATTTATAATCATGGCTTACATTTAAAAGAAGACTACGTTATCCCTTTTATAACTAATAGAGTTGTTCATAACTATTAAGTAAATTAACTTCTAAAGAAAGAAAAAAATATGACCCTTCTTTTTAAAGTTCCGTAAACGGATAAAAGGTAGCCTATAAGTGACCTCGGGTAACTAAACACCCACAAACACAATTTTATGGAAATCGATCCTGTAGTTTTATCGTGAATACACAGACAGACTGACAAAAATTCTAAAAACCACAAATTTGGATTCAGTATCCATTATTTAGTCCACAGGACTAAATAAAATATTAGAATTATAGACACGATTTTTCTACACATTTATTATAAATAAAATAATTGCAAAAATAAAAGAATAGCATAATAGTATTGGTTCTAACGTCGAGCGAAGCTCTGAAGACATAATGAAATAAAATACGACTTGTCACCAAAACCATTTTGTTAATCGAAAGTATGTTTTCATCAAACCCAAATCAAAATGTTGTAAAGCTTGGAAAGATAAATTACTTGAGCCCTTTGTTATTAGGATAATCCAATTAAATAAGCCCATCCCTGAAAGATGAGCATATGTTACAGTATGACATTCAATTTCAAGATACAAGAATAAATTACATGGAATTCTCTAGGAAAAGCGATATTTAATTCAAAGCAAATTTATGATGTAGAGTGAAGCTTAGAGTATACATAAGCATATACTATAACGAATTAAGTGTACCTATAAAAAAATAAAATAACATTAACAAGTGGTAAAAATAAAAAAAATTACAACCGACTTCACTATAAATAAAATGAGAACATCATCAATGTAGTCGAAGTCAATTAAATACACATTATTAAGGATAACTCAAAAACTACTTGATCAAATTTATATGGGACAACATGAGAAGCATCAGCTTTCAAATAGAAAAATAATCATCAAAATCGGTTCACCTAGAAAAAAGTTCTGAGGTAACACACATAAAAAATACAGTCGAATTGACTTTTTTTGAAGTCGGTTAAACGATACTTGAGCTGCCAGTTTGCGTCGATTCATTTTTTAGAAGGATGACAAACCAGCGCACAGTCCACCTCATGATAAATGGTTGCTATATCCCATAGACCTCTGCAACTATCCTCAATTAAAAACCAAAATGCAAATGCGTCATCATCACTGAGGGCTAAGAATGCTTTGTTACCAGTAAAAGGGTCTCCGGTCCCCGTCCGTCACTCAACATGCTAAGCACTAGCGTGGTCCTTTCTCGGTCAAGCCGCTTTAGTATGGCCCTACTACGTATAAAACAATGATTTAAGCATTTCAACCCCACATACACTTATGTACGCACATAAGTTTTGCCGCGTGGGAGCAGCGTAAGAGAATCCGCTACCTAATTTCGTAAGAGGAAACTGTGGGAAATACCGGCAAAATCTTGTGGCTTCCAAAAGATGGACCAGAACAGACGTTAAATACTCAAACTGGCGACAGGCTGCAGGGTCAAAGATACGAGACGTCTGTTACTGCGATCCTCAATGCTGCCAAGCATAATGATTGAAGCAAATCCTGCCTATAACGGAAGAGGACCATGTCCAGCAGTATTTTAGTAGTTTACTTAATATTGCTGTGAAAAATTGATTAATTAATTTTCACAGCAACACACAGCATACAAATTAATTAATTTTAATGCTATGTAATAAAGGAGCGTTTGGCAAGGCGAATGACAAACATAATCTCTTTGTGTGTAAACCGCACGCTCCACCGAACTTCAAATATAGACAATGGAAATATTTAAAATACTTTTTTTTAAATTTACATTCAATCTTAACATCTTTCCCAATACAAATAATATTATCTTTCACAGAACAATATTTATCTTATTATTTTAGTTTATAAATGTAAGTAACGACAATGAGGATATTTTTATAACAAACAATTACGTACGAAAAATAACCTTTTTCAGAAATTATAAGACGGAGAGTTCGGTGTTTTTGCTAAACTTTATTACTTAAGAAACAAAAGTTCGTCTTCTTGCGTTCTCGTAGTTCAAAGTAAAATAACGACGGAAGGTAAAACGAAATTAAACAAAGTTTCGAATTTATCTCACTGAAGGTAAAACTAATTTCAAAATTGGGAACAAACATGGCGACATGTTTTACTGTGTTGCGTGATGCAGTTACGAAATACACCGAGGCTGGACATAATTAAATTAGAGTTACAATTGCTCTCTATTTATGATATAATAACTTTACTTTTGCAAGTTTTAGCTTAAACAACTAAGATTTAGCTTACTACAATATTTGGCAAATGCAAGTTTGGAAAATAAGTTTTTATAATGTTTTTTTTTTTGATAAAACTTAGTTTCATTAGGTTAGAAACTAGCATTTGGAAAATGTTGCAGTAAGCTAAATCTCCTTTTTTATATATAAATATCATTTATTTTATAAAATCTTTTTCTTTTCTTCATCATTCATTTCAGCCTATCGAACTAAGGCCTTCCCCATAAATTGTCTCAGTTGCTCAGACGGAAGTTTGCCGTTTGACAAACTCCAGCAGGCAGTCGGCAACCTCACTTTTTTATTATTTTGTCAAATTTTAAACGCCATTGATTCGATGCCTACTCTTAATCAAAATTAAAAAGATAATTAAAGCATGCTTTATAACAAAAATACACAAAAATTATATGCAAAATTAAAGACTTCAAACAAAGGGCAAATTTTTTGTGTAGACCAGTGGCTGATTATTAATGGTATAAGGGTTAATAAAAAGCGAAATTATAAATATTTAAGTCGTAAAAATGAAGGAGGTATTTGCATTCTACTTGCTATGAGATTATGCCAGTGGTTTTCGTAGCTCCTGTAGTAAGACTAAGATTATGATTTTGAACAATGTCCAGTTTCTGAACTAATTTATCGTTTGACGAAAAACAAGAAACCATATTCAAAATGGCTCCGAAGAAGAGGTTAGTAAAATGTTAAGAGAATTTTGGGTTCTGATCCCAGGCGCGGATCCAGCCGCCAAAAAAGATTGTGAGGTATACATTTTTTATTGATAGGTAGGTATACATTCTTTATTTATTTCATTTTGTTTTTGTTTCAATGTGTATTGTTGTTAAAAATAAAGAATATATTCATTGATTGATTGAAAACTGCATCAAAATAGTTTACAATTGAATAATAGCATTCATTCTTTATTTTCCCACTTAGGGGTGGAGCATACAAAAATCCCTAAACACGGGTTACTTAGTTTCAATAATATTATTAAAACGATGCAGAATTTTAATCGATCTTTCATACTTAATTTTACTCACATAAGGGTAGAATTGACAAATTACTATAACACGTGTCACCATACAAAATTTAACAAACTTTGCTCCTTAACCCCCCGGGGTTGTTTAGAAAAATCACAAAATATGTATTAATTTATTTTTATTTATAGAGTACTTCTTTATAGGATAAGGGTGACAAGCGAGCACACTGTCCACCTGATGGTAAGTGGCTGCTGTGGCCCATAGACATACATACATCTATTTATCCTCGTTTCCGAATCAAAATGCAGATGGGTTGTCAGCCGTGAGGACTAAGATGGAATGCCTCTTTTCCAGTAAAAAGAGTCTTCGGTTCTCTACACTCACCATACGCAACACAGCAGCATTTAGCTGCTATTTTACCCTGGTATTCTGTGAGAGCGTGGTCCTTTCCCGGTCGAGATGACCCATTTGTGCTACAACTATACAATTAATATAGCTGCAGCATGGCTCTACCGCGTTTAAAAAACGTACTTTCAATAAATTTCGTGTCTATTCGCCCCGCAAAAACATTCATACAAACTCTAACACCCTATTGCACCAAAAAAGAATTTAGGAAAATTCTACTCCTTAAATGGATGTTAACGTAATAAAAGGAACCCATTGTCCCAATTTCACATTTCTACATCCAGCGTCTCGGGCTGTAATTCTTTAGTACAATATATTTCATACAAACTTCGCACCTTCATTTTAAAACCGTAGTTTTTGAAAAAAATATAGCTATTGTATTATTTTAATACAAGAGTATTTGCACCAGTTTTCAAGTTAAATAAACCATAATTATTTTTTCTCCTTACATTATATTATTATATTTACAGAGTATTTTCAGTATGATTTAAGTTAATCTTTTCGTAAAATAAAAAATTTCAAACAAACTGTAACCCCTTTTTAACCCCCTTAGGGGTTGGTTTTTCAAAAATCTTTCTTAGTGAAATCTTACGTCACAAAAGGCAGCTTCTGTCCAAATTTCCAATTTCTACGTCTAGCAGTTTTTTGCTGTGAGTTTATAGATGTCAGTCAGGACATTCTGTTCTATATTTACACTATAGGCCGCCCATTTGATAGTCGGTGCTGCAAATGCAATATTGTTACCGTTAACTGTTTTAAAAACTAAATTATTTGACTTTTTTAGCTAAATAAATATATAGGAGTGTAAGAGAAACTTCCATTTCACCATGTAACCCACAAGCGAGTTTTCCAAGTAATATTTGCTGCAATTTATTCTTGGAAAAGCGTATGCATGTCCAGAAATAACCTTAAGAAGGCTATGACGCTATAACTTGATGGTTTAGTTTCATTAAATTAAGAGATAAGAAAAAGTCCAAATTATTGTATATTATTATAAAGTTAATACAGTATAGAACTTACTATGTTATATTGAACTCCCTCTAAATGTTTTCGATGAAATATTGTTGGGAATGAGTGCAAAAAAAAAGGAAATACGAACTAATGAAGGTAGAACTGTAATCTCCCACCCGTTCTAGCAGTATAAAGTATCGCGCAGGCGACTAACGAGAGATCAGTTGGTAATTATACGAGTCTCACTGTCGTTACTATGCCCGTTGGGGTATTCTTCTAGTGTAGGCAAGGAAGATCGTGTTGCTGAGAGGCTGCCCTGTGTTACATTGAGATGGGTAGTGATGCTGTTGGTGTGCATACTTTGGTGTCTTCGTGTAATTGGGTCCTGATAGTAAGCAGGGTTTCTAACATCTTAAGTGGAATATTATTATTATTATTTGATCAAAATTATATATTTTATGTGAGACGATAAACTTAATTTTTGCATTCCATGGAAGTGACATCCAGCAAAGGGCTGCCGTAAGTTCGGTAATATAAGACAATTAGCTTCGAAAATTTACACAGTTTGTCCACTTTGGTCGCTGGTAACCTTACATAATATTACTTGATGATAATAATATAAATGATGGATATTTTTCGGTTTCTTAATAAATTTAATGTGAATCATAATAAATTATTGCTACTTAATTATTTTATATCGGTTTTCAAAGATTAGGACGGCTTCAGTTTATCGCACAGATAAATACAAAATGCCACCAAATGTCCAGAGTCCGACAAAAATAATAATTATTTGGAAAATTTGAATGAGATAACGCACATGAATAAATTGTTTTATATTACTTAAGAAAACATGTGTATATTGTAATAATTAAAAACAACTCCTTATAGCCTAAATTGTATGCTTCGTTTGTATTTGTATTATTATTATGTCAATTAAAAATAAAAATAAAACATGCGTGAGTGTCGTGGAACACTCGGTTGGAACGAATTTACTTTCGTAGTATATTATTATTGATAAACGTATTATATTACTGATTAACAAATACCAATAAATGAATTACTAGCCTCTAATAAAATGAAGCGTCATTTAAAAAAAATCTTTCATGGCAAGATAAGAAAAAGTGCGAGGAGATGGATATTATTCCATCTCGCTTCCTATAGCCACCAAGGCCGTCTACACTACGTCAGAAGGGGTCGTGGCGGAAAAATCTTACACTTTTTCTCGCCTAGCCCCGTCCGCCAAATTCGTACGTCCGATAAGGAACTTCGTTCCAATAAAATAACAAATGCTGTAACAATCATTAAAAGTAACGAAAGCTCGAAGTGGTTGATTACCTATCTAATAACTAAGGCCTACAACGGACGTACAATTGTTAAATCGATCAAACTATTTATTGAGCTGTGTGCTTGTGACGATTTTAATACGAATAAACTGTTTATTCTATAAATATGAAAGTACTAGCTTGTGCTTTTGCTTTAAAAATGCATAATGAAGAAAATAGAAGAAGAAATAAAGAAGGTATATCGTTTCAAGGGTCTAGTACTCTTGAAACGACATACACCTTCACAATGCACAACTAAATAGTCGCGGATCGACTGTTTAGTTGAGCGTACGCGCGTCCCAAACAAAAACAGTCTATGATTTATTATATTGTTTGTCGGGCAACTTTTGAGTTCCATCCATACATTCCCATAAACTTTGGCATACAACGTGGCACAAGGCTTGCTAAGGGAGCGTTCGGTATGACGTTGCGTTAAAACCGCACGTTCAGCCCATATACATCTACATCTATCCTCGGTTAGTAATCAAAATACAGATGTGTTGTCACCCCCTGAGGACTAAGATGAATGTCTCAATTCCAGTAAAAGGGTTCTCTACACTCACCATACGATGGTGCTTCTCATCTCCTGCTTCCGTTTCCTCTGTTGTCTCTTATGGCACTCGCAAGAAGATGATGGTAGTGGACTCTCTTGCACCACCACTAAACGGCGTGACGACGACCACCATGTCTAGTGACCTTTATTTTATTTTTGCGCAAGGCACACAAAACTAATTAGTAATGCGTTATATTTTAGGACATTAACTACCATCTTACCACGTGCTCGGTGGTGAAGGAAAACATCGTGAAAAACCTTCATGTCTGTGTAATTAAAGAATAATATTTCGAAGACATGTGAAGTCCGCCAACGCGCATTGTGGCAGCGCGGCGGACACTTCCTGCCCATAATTCCCTCAGGAATGAGAAGAGGACTGTGCCCAGCGGTGGGACGTATAAAGGCTGTTACTTTACTTTACCATTAAATATAATATTTGGTTTAATAAGCACTTTCTAAACTTTAAATGGTTCCCATAGCAAAATTTCAGCCAATTTGAAAGAAAACGTACTAACAAAATTCATAAAACTTTGAACAAGCGCGTATTTGCTCTCAAACTTTAGTCATCGCCAACCTGAAAGTTTATGCACAAATTGAATATATTTACAGAGGTTAGAATTGCGCTTTTGTGTTCGCTATTTATAGGTCTTAACTATATAAGTTAAGTCTAATAGTTATTATACAAAAGTTATATACATTTTTTATAAGTTGCATGTCTTTAGCAAAACGGAACTGTTATGCAATCATTTTGGTGTCTGTCTGTCTGTTTGTCATAGAGATTTTCTGTTTCACGTAGAAGATTGAATTAAAATGCAGTCCATATTTGGGTAACCGAATTTTATGAAATATCTTTGTGACTCAATCTGTATGAAAAGTGTAGTACAAAAGTACTTTGTAGCACCAATTTAAAAATTTGTAATTTATTATGTTATAATAAATTTCATGCATAGTCACCTCTGAGAACTAATTCAAAATACCTCATAGCCTGAACGGATTCCTAGGCAGAAAAAGAGTTCTACCACATTTAAAATTTTTGAGGAATACAAGCTGGCTTCGCTCGCGTGGGCTTCAATTTAGGAACGCTTCGCGTCAAAATGAGCAAATTGGATCACTTGTGGAGTAACCTCGGTATCTTTGTCTTTATGTCTGTCTATCACAGGAATTTTCTCAGAGACAATTTGACGTAATAAGCTACAGGAATACAGAAGTGAGTGGAATAATTTATCTTCCGAGTGTGAATTATACGTCTAGCAACCTAACCTATCACTTTTAATAAGGGGCTTGTATTCCTTATGAAGGCTAAATTGTTTTGTAATCAGAATTACGTTTTTTATTTTTTAATCTTTACATTAATGTTTATTTAGTTTTGACAAAATAGAAATTATGTTTATTTAGTTTTGACATATAAAAAGTTAATGTTTATTTAGTTTTGACAAAATAATGTTGAGTTTCATGGATTAGAGAACAACTCTGCACAGAGTTGTTCCCATGCCATGAAATCTTACAAAAAGCTACACGGCTCTCGTATTTGTTAAAATATAAATCATAGAAACCGAAAAGAAGCTTTTTCGCGATTGGGAATCGCATTATATCTAGTAATTAGTCTTTTAAAAATGCGACAAACTGTACCCGGAAAATTATCCCAATAATGACCACCGGTCCAAATATTTTAAGACTGAACTGAACTGACTGAATTTTCAAAGCATCTTATAAATATTATATCTTCAGCATTTACATGTTTGTATTATTCGTACAAATTCGTACCGTCCGATAAGGAACTTCGTTCCAATAAAATAAGAAATGCTGTAACAATCATTAAAAGTAACGAAAGCTCGAAGTGGTTGATTACCTATCTAATAACTAAGGCCTACCACGGACGTACAATTGTTAAATCGATCAAACTATTTATAGGAGCTGTGTGCTTGTGACGATTTTATGACGAATAAACTGTTTATTCTATAAATAAGAAAGTACTAGCTTGTGCTTTTGCTTTATATAATGCATAATGAAGAAAATAGAAGAAGAATTAAAAGAAGGTATGTCGTTTCAAGGGTCTAGTACTCTTGAAACGACATACACCTTCTTACAATGCACATCTAAATAGTCGCGGATCGACTGTATAGTTGAACGTACGCGCGTCCCAAACAAAAAAACAGTCTATGAGGTTTTATTATATTGTTTGTCGGGCAACTTTTGAGTTCCATCCATACATCCCCATAGACTTTTGGTATACAACGTAGCGCAAGGCTTGCTAAGGGAGCGTTCGGTATGACGTTGCGTTAAAACCGCACGTTCAGCCCATATACATCTACATCTATCCTCGGTTAGTAATCAAAATACAGATGTGTTGTCACCCCCTGAGGACTAAGATGAATGTCTCATTTCCAGTAAAAAGGGTTCTCTACACTCACCATACGAAACACAGCTGCATTGAGCTGCTATATTACGCTGGTATTCTGTGAGAGCGTGTTTCTTCCCCGGTCAGAGCGACCCATTCTGGCTACAACCACATAATTGCAGAGAGGGTGTACCTAGTGAAGTTTGACAGGCGGACTGACGATCTCAGTACCAGACATTCCGCAACTTTGACTATAATCTGAGTATTTTTGACTGATGTAAACAATATGATTTGCCTGCTATCTATCGAAAGCCATAAGATCTTTCTGACATATCCTTTATCTATTTGCCGACTCTTACGATACCATATGGCATATCTTTTATCTATTTGCCGACTCTTACCGATTTTACGTGGTAGAGCCATGCTGCAGCTATATTAATAGTATAGTTGTAGCACGAATGGGTCGGCTCGACCGGGAAGGACCACATTCTCACAGAATACCAGTTTAAAATATCAACTTAATGCTGCTGTGTTTCGTATGGTGGGTGTAGAGAACCGGAGACCCTTTTACTGGAAAAGAGGCATTCTATCTCAGTCCTCACGGCTGACAACGCATCTGCATTTAAATTCGCAAACGAAGATAGATGTAGATGTCTATGGGCCACAGCAACCACTTACCATCAGGTGGACTATGTGCTCGTTTGTCACCCATATTCTATAAAAAAATTAAAAACCCACGTGGGTTCGAATCCGTGAGTTCTCACTCCACACTCGTAACCATTAGGCTGTCTTTACAAAGTTCTTTGATAAACTTCCTATCTTGTTACTTAAATATTATACAGCATCGGGTATGTTAAGACGATTGCGTGTCATGCTTGTGCAGTTGCAGTTTCTAGTAATAATTAATAGTTGTCTTGTCCAAATTGACCAGGAGAACATCATATTCAATACAAAAGTAAACAGCTAAAAGTAAGGTTTTTTTTTGATTTCGTGAATTTTTCAATTTCCACTTATACAATCAGGAAAATGTCCAACTTAAACATTTAAAAATAAGTAGAAATTTACCTTATCTTGCCACTGTCGATTGCAAATACATTCATTATACGGCAAGTTTGTAAATGATAAGGAACCCATAAATCTGGTATTAACCAAAACAGAAAATAATCGATTTTCGAAACAGATATGAAGGTCGAGTAACCAAATTTCGCATCTGAAAATTACAATTCTATTTATAACAATCTTCAAGTAAACTTTCATTAAAAATGATGTTGTTATTTTTTCTGAATCTCCAAGTCCTCCACAGCCGGACTTAAAACCCTATGGTAAGAAACCTGCTCCCGACATTTTACGTGTTCTCGTTTTGTACCTCCTCCTAGACCCGTAGACTTCATATACCATAAAATATAACCATGTTTCCCTTACTGGCAAGGATGTGTAAAAGTTATATACAGGGTATTTTTGAAACGCTCCCGAAAACGAAGACAGACGACAGTACTAACTATATCTTTGATGATGGGTGAAATATAAAATCGATCCTGATGAAAAAAAATTATCTTTTCACAACGTTTTATTAGCTTTATTCACGCTCCATCGTGTTAGTATAGTTAAATAAAACGTTAATTTCATTTAAAAAAAATCATGAAATACTTAAAAATAAAACCAGCAGTGGAATTACTGAATTACAATCAGCTGACTAGGGGTCAATGTACGCGCGAACGCCGAATTCGCGCGGCCCGCAACTAGCGATGGTACCACAATACCTAATAATTTACAACACTTGTCTAAATACCAAACTTATCTACTTGACTTAACCTTTTGCCACTGTGCTTGACTCTACGTAGCCACTTTAATTCGAATTCACAGGTTAAATAAACCAAATAACTGGTTCGATTCCCCGCTAATGAAAAAAATACTTAAATAAAATGTTAACAAGGTTAGAGTCATGCTTTTTTATCCATTGTGTAGGTATGTTTATTATTCTGATGTATTCAGTTATGTATCTTTTCAGATCAGTTCAGTACTAAGTTATTTAAAAAAATTAGGTATGAAACAGCTTACCGATCCTCCGTGGCCTTATGAGATTCTCAAGGCACATTAACATGTTGCCGTATTCACGACCACTATAAACGTACCTACGCGATAGGCATTATTAAAACAAAACAAAAACACAAAACGTAACAACAAGAACAATATCATTAAGTAATAAATAACAAGTAATAACGACAATAATTTAATAAACAAAACAATTAAACTGTCGCTCGTGATAGTCAACATGGAACTGTCTCAAAACTAAAATCCCAAACAAATGCGCACGGAGGTAACGTCCTTGAAGAATGTGTAAATTCCCCAGCGCGAGGCGACACGAGGCAGCGTGTGTGTGAAAGGAAGGGTAGAGTGAGTAGTATACTTAATGCATTGTTTCGTACCGATCTAGATAACGAGTTCGGCGCCCGCGAGATATTGACCCATAGGGTCAGCTGATTTTCTTTTAAGTTTCACTGCTGGTTTTATTTTTAAGTATTTTCATGATTATTCGGGATCGAATTTCTTTGTGACCCATCATCATAGGTATCCTTAGTACTATCATCTGTCTTCGTTTTCGGGAGCGTTTCACAAACACCCGGTATTTTATAGTCCAATGAAATTTAATGTCAGTGAACAATTCGTGACAACTGGGTCAGCTCTTACCTCTTACCTTACTGAATAAAGCTTACTCAAGATAATAATTATACATGGCAAGGTAACTTATTGCGAATACATCCAGGATAATTTTCTTCAGTGTCAACTTCATTAAACTTAGCAAATAGCATGAATAGCATAACTGTCCACGTGCGGTTTTGATTTGGCAAAGCAATCAACATAAAATTACCCCTTGGTCAAATGAGTAAATATTTCGATGGCATTTGAAACTGTAAAAAGGTAAATATCCTTTTCATCATCATTATCATCATCATTACAGCCCTTCAAAAGTCCACTACTGAACATAGGCCACCCCTAGGAATGCCACAAAGCCCGGTCCGGAGCCACCTACATCCATCGACTTCCTGCATGTCTTACCAGATCGTCACCCATCTAGTGGGGTCGCCCTACACTTCGCCAACCGGTACGAATCTGCCACTGGGAACCTTTTTCTCCACCGGTTGTCGGTTCTTTGAGCTATATATAATCCGTTGGGCTATTTCGGTTACTCTGGTTCTACTTATCCTCATTTCTAACTTTATCACGCAGAGAAACCCCGAGCATAGCCTCTCCATAGCTCGCTCAGCGACCTTGAGTTTCATACGGCCAGCAGTGAAGGACCACGTCTCAGATCCTTAAGTCATCAGTGACAACACGCACTGGTTGTACAGTCTCGTTTTCAAGTTTTGAGGTATACCTGACGAGAAGATGTCGTAATTTCCCGAACGCTGCCCAGCTGAGGATCGGACTATTTGTCCCAGGTAAACATACTCCCAACAACTACCGGCATAGGTATGACATAGACGTTACACAACATGATCTTTGTTTTTTCCATGTTCATCTTAAGACCTATCCGTTGGGTGGTACTATTGAGGCCATTGAGCTTAGTGCTTAAAATATCTTTTTATGAGGAACTAAAATGATAAAGGCGTATGTTTGTTAAAAAAAGTAATAAATCACAGTAATACACGACAGTTAGGGATAAATGTACATCGTTAGAGTATCAATAATTACAACGCTTGTTTGTATTCATTTTTATGTGAAGTCACTAAATTACTTACGACCAAAAGTATCAAACGTGTTACAATAAAAAATGACGAAATGTTTTTCTTTACTTCTGTTTATTTTTATATATTTACAACAGCCTTATGTGCGAGGCCAAATAATTGATAGTAATCATTTTCTGATCAGCAGTGACGAAAATATCCACGAAAGTAATGTGCAGTGTATTGCAACCTTATTAAAAAAATATTTTGTGTGTAACACCTATATCACTTTAGTGTTATCCAATTTAAACGTCAACACTTTATTAAGGTCCATTAACAACAATAACTGTTACGGAATAGTTGTCAGATCATATAAAGAACAAAATTGGCTTTTAGATACTAATGTCTACCTTATTTTAGCACGAGATTTGAATAAATTATCTTATGGTATTTCACAACTGACAAAAGATGTTCTTTGGAACCCTAGGGCTAGTTTCATTATCCAATTAAAAAATTTAAAAACACACCATTTGCAAAAAGCGTTTGATATATTAATAAAATTAAGAATATATAGAGTGATTCTGTTAAATTATTTACATACTGACGAAAGTGAAATGTACACTTATTTTCCATTCAATAACAATACTTGTGGGCAACATTTTGATACCATACAAAATTTGGGATTTTGCAGAGATATTAACCAAATTTCTAAAATATTTCAAGATCAAGATCACAATATACTACGCAACTGTACAATTATAGTAGCCGCAAATGAAGATATTCCAAATATTATATTAGAGTCCCACAATTATACAGTCTTTGGAATTTATATAGTAGGTTTGGAACAATATATGATAGAAACAATAGCTGCTCTCCATGGCATTACTATAGAATATCAGTATGCTCCAGCTAAAATAAGTTATGGCGTAGTTTTGCCCAATCGCACGTCTACAGGAATTCTAGGTAGATTACAAGATGGCAAAGTAAATATGGCAGCCGGAGGATTTGTTTTAATCAAAAACCGAGTAGAGGTATTCGATTATATTTGGGGATACAATTACGCAGATTTATTTTTACTAACGCCTAAAGATGATGAAACAATCTGGAAAAAGGTTTTTCGTGAATTTGGAATCCAAACTTGGATATTAATTATATTGGCATATTGTGTCATGACTGTCGTCACTGCAATCACACAAGAATTGTTATTATCTAAGAAACAAGATTATATGGTTTTAAGTTTGAAATTATGGGTATATTTTTATGGGCACACTGATCGTAAGTTACTTCAAAATACGAAACCCAGAGCTATAATAATATTATGGGCTCTATTTACATTTTTCATTTATAGTTTTTACAACACTGCATATTATAGTTTGATAACCGGGCATGTTAAGGAACTTAAGATATTTGATAAAGATGATATAAGTAGTATTCCTTATGATCCATGCGTGAGTGACCCTATTCGAACTTTATTTCAATACGCATATAATATAAGTCTACCAAAAGGTATAGATAATCGAGAATGCCAATTTACGGAAAGTGCTATGGATACAGTTGCTTCGAGACACGATTTATATGCAATAGAAATGGATTATAGTTACAAGTTAGGAGAATTCAAATATATTGATGATGATGGAAATCATTTGTTGGATTCTTGGGACTGTTCATACGATACTGTTACAACCATCTACGTTACTCGAGGATTTCCGTTAAAAGATGAATTTCAAAAGTTTGCGTTGTACATGTTTGAATCGGGGTTACTACAAAAACATTTAAATACTATATATATAAAAAATCTTAATTTAATGGATCGCACCAAAAAAAAATTTATAGCAATTCGAATCGCTGACTTCAGAATCCATTATTTTATTCTTTTGGCTGGAAGTGTTATATCATTATTTTTTTTTCTTATCGAAATATTTAATAAAAGGACTCGTTCTAATGCCTTATAAATAAAAAGAGATTAGTACGAAAACTTTGATCAAGAAAAATGATATACGAAATGATCTACCACTACGATGACCGAAATCTAACCACGACTAAGCATATAGACTGGGAACTGAGTAACACGGTCGTCATAGTCATGTAAATAAGTTTTTGATAGATAGCTGACGTGGGAGACTTAGTAAGATGCTACAATTACTCGCGTGATAGATTAATATCACGTCGATTGTAAATAAATGTTAAGTAATAAGTCTCATCGTGGGTTTTTAGGCGTGAACATCTTAATGTATTTTGTGTGTGTTAAAAATATATCTAAGTGTGTGTTAAAAATATATCTAAGTATACTTCGTTCTTTTTTTTTACAAATCTAAAATTGCTGTAGCAGTTTTTTTGTCATTAGCTATATCACGTACGTTTCTCTTCACTTCATTCATGTTCAATTTATGCTATAGAGTCAATAAAGTAGTAATAACTGTATTTATTTAAATTCAATAAGTAACTTACGTCTTTCCCACACCGACTCATCTGGAAATCAACACTATAACTATTTGTTGCAGCTCTAGCTGAACCGGCCACCATTTCAGTACTAATAATTTGTTTTTATGTTTTGTATAAAACTATTGGTATCATTCCTTGAATAAATATCTTTTCTTCTTAACATTTTTTTCTTCTCCTTCTTCCTATTAAAGTCCACTGCTTGGGCCTCTTCCATTAAAGTGACATATATTAATATATTTAATTTCATTTCATTGTAGTCGATCAAGAGTCCACTGTCGAACAAGGGCCTACCCGTATATTGCATCAATGGGAGATTTTTGCCACAGCTTCAACGCTTGGCTCAAAATAATAAAAAACAGCAGTTCAAAATACTGCGCTTTTTTATTATTTTAAGTTATCAAAAACATGCTGCTGCCCTGATTCATTTTCCTCTGTCAAATCTTACGACACCCACGGGAAGATATGGGTGGATTCTCCACATACACCGCTACATTTCAGCATATACAGTAAATATTTTCTGATATGTTTGTTCGTTGACTTTTTTTTCATAGTTAGCCCGTAAAAGTCCACTGTTTAATATGATTATTTTCCTGCTTTATTTCTTATTGTCCTCATTGGTAAGATATTTTAAGTCTGGCTTGTGTGGTCGTTGTTCTTAAGTTTTATTTAAACGGATAAGTTCACGAAATCCCAAACAAATCCCAGAAAAATCCATACAATTACAAAGAACTAACAAACGATAGGGAGAAGACAGCAGAGAGAAATTATTACCTCATTGATACGTTAGATCTGCCTTCTGAGCGGTATGAGAATAGGCAAATATTTTCAAACCTTTATTTTTTTATTTTTGAGTTGTTTACATACACAAATTACAAATGAACATGCACCTAGACCTTAAGCGCCGCAGCCGAATACTTTGCCACTAGGCTAATATAGTTTTTATATTTTTTTTTATTATAGGATAGGGTGACAAACGAGCACACAGTCCACCTGATGGTAAGTGGTTGCTGTGACCCATAGACATCTACATCTATCCTCAATAAAGAATCAAAATGCAGATGCGTTGTCACCCGTGAGGACTAAAATGGAATGCCTCTTTTCCAGTAAAAACCGGTCAAGTGCGAGTCGGACTCACGCATGAAGGGTTCCGTACCATCGTACTAGATTTAATACTATGCAAAACAAACATGTTTCTAGTAGGGGAGCCCCTTTAATTTTTAATTTATTTTTATTATTTGTTATTATAGCGGCAACAGAAATATACATTCTGTGAAAATTTCAACTGTCTACATATTACGAATCATGAGATACAGCTCGCTGACAGACAGACGTACGGATGGGCAGCGGAGGCTTAGTAATAGGGTCCCGTTGGTTACCCTTCGGGTACGGAACCCTAAAAAGTGTCTTCGGTTCTCTACACTCACCATACGGAACACAGCAGTGTTAAGCTGCTATTTTACGCTGGTATTCTATGAGAGCGTGGTACTTCCCCGGTCGAGCCGACCCATTCGTGCTACAACTATACTACTAATATAGCTGCACTACTATATGGCTGTTTTTGTATTTTTTTTTTGCTTTCAGGAAAAAATAAACCGGAGGTTAAAAATTGTTTGTAACAAATTATTAACTTAATAAACAATGATATTATTTATAAAAAAAAAATTGCTAACCTGTAGAGAAATGTCGATTATGAGTTGGAAAGAAAAAAACTTCTTACTTAAGGGCCTATATTACCTCAGCTCAAATTCTAATTTCGCCCCACTTCCCGCGCCACTCGTACACTAACGACGAGCACTAAGTAATAAAATTTTCAGTCATAATTTAATATTAACTTGTCATTAAATGAACATAAAATTATATGTCGCAGATTTAATCGGCTACTCATAAAGCTAAAGTTCTAGTATAAGTTGACGCTTCATTATACGGAAAGCCTATATATACAATGCGAGATCAGCTTATACTGAAATTTTCCTCAGTGAAAGGATCCGCCTATTGTTGGTTTAGTAGTAAGCTTGAGTTTTATAGTTTTCGTAATTATGTGTTATAGCCCTTCACAAGTCCACTGCTGAACATTGACCTCCCCAAGGAATGCCACAAAGCACGGTCCTGAGCCACCTGCATCCATCTACTTCTTGCCTGTCTTACCAGGTCGTCACTCCATCTACATCTAGTGGGGGGTCGCGCTACACTACGCCTACCGGTGCGAGGCTGCCACTCGAGAACCTTTTTCCCCATCGGTTTTCGGTTCTTCGATCTATATGGCCGGCCCATTGCCAATTCAGCTTACTAATCCGTTGGGCTATGTCGGTCACTCTGGTTATAATATACAAACCTTGTCCTAAAATCACGATTCATTCATTATAAATGAATCGTGATTTTAGGACATTTGTATAAATATAAGATGAATAGGTAGGGCAGGGTAGGTAGATAGGTATGAATGAAATGAAATGAATGATTTTTATTCAATATAGATTATTGTATAATACTTATTGAAAGTCATTTTTTAATTTACCACTGGTTCGCAAAAAAATACAGCTCATGTCCTCAGGTGGTATTTGTGATCTGCAAGTAAACGCAACATTCATTATAAAAGTACACCTGGAAGCATAATTTTGTCAACATGAATAAATAATACGGAACCCTAAAAACTCCAACATTATGAAAAGTTTTATCGTGAAAACGCCAATTTCGTGATAGTACCGTTACGCGTTAGTACCTACCAAGCGGTAGTGCCATGGGGGAACAGCTAATTTCGTGATGATCAAACACGTATGGTACTTACAATTCTATATTTTGTAATATATGGAGATTTGTTTCGTCCAAATTTATTTCTACATCTTTCGAAGTTATTTAGATCCTGTAACAATCACACGTGGCAATTTAATAATACCTACCTAGGTATGAGGTATTTTTATTTACCATTTCGATATGGAACCCTAAAAATACACAAAAGAAGACGAAATCATCCATAAAAGCAGACTTGCCGCATGAATAACAATGAATAATTACCTACCTACGTTTATTATTACAATACAAATTTGGTGCAATTACGCGTGGCTACCATATCAAGCTATTATTTTCCAGTATAAGCTGACCATGCTAAGCCATTTGAGGTAGTATAGGCCTTAATCGAAATTTAAAAAACGATTATAAACGATTAAAAATATATTTCAGGTAAAATGTTTTTTAAATCATCATTTTACCATGACAATGAAATGGGATTTTTAAATATTAAACTTTAAGAATTTTTTTTCTTGCGTTTATTAATGTCATTGCAGATGCAAAATAGCAATATAATTTTTTATATATTTCACTTTTGATCATTTAAAAAATTATAACAAACAAAATATAAAAATTTAGCAAACTTTTATCACGAGATATTGTTAAGTATGTATATAAGAAGGACTCAAGAAGTAAAAAAATATATAAGTAGGTCAATTATTTAAACTTTAATTCGACTTTTGTAAAAACAGTTTGGAAAAAATTGTTAATTAACAATCGTATAACTTTTGAAAAGTCGACATAATTTTTTCCTTCAGGTCTTTATTTATTCAAGTATTCTGATGATACCATAATTTTTTCAAATTTTTAATTTAATATTTAATACTATAAAAATATTTTAAGTGATATACTGTCTTCAGCAGCGTTAAATAAAAATAATAAATAATGAAGATAGAATTCCGGAGTCGAGACTTTTTATTGAAATTTCCAAAGTTCTTAAATATTAATAGGTTTTGAGTTATTAAAGGAAAACTAAAATCTTTTTTCATCTTATTTTGTTAATAACAATTGCAATTTTTATGTGCTAATAAATCGTCGAGATTCATTTTCTAGACGTCATTACGAATCGAATGAGCTATCGCACATATTTTTAAGAGCGCGAACAAGAATTAACACGTTATTGAACTTGTTTATTAGACATGTGATAAGTTACAAAATAACACATTGTTATCGGTATGCATACGAATTCCGCATTTATGGCGAATTGGTAGAGTTTACAATGGTCTAGGACCGTACACAATGCATTAGAATTAAGCACATACCACTAGTGTTTTAGGCATGTCGATTGTTTATTTTCACTAAAGTAGCGCGATAATGAAATTACAAGTTTTACTTAACGTAAGTAGCCATTATTGTCGGCTTACTTATGAAAGTATAGAGCGTAATAATTTAACGTACTTCACGACGATTTTACATTAATTATATACATAGATTTAATGATTTACAGATTTACAATGAAATTAATATTACGAGTATTATTGAAAATCTTAGGACCTACTGAGGCCTGCGTGCTGCAAGCGGAAACGAAAATAGTTATAAAGTGTTGTAATATTAACTGCTTTTAAATTTCGCAATACAAATAATACAAATATAATTAAGTACAAAGGCAGAAACAAAAGATGGTAATATTACAAAATGTATTTAGATATGAAAAGATTGTTCTACGATAAGATACGTAACAACGAACATAATTATTATGGCTTGTTATTCCGCCATTGGCTTTGTTTGCGCAGGTGTTTAGTCAATCGACTCTTCGATGGCGCAAGAACGTCTTGATGAAATATTTCATCTTTTTCTATCTGAAACTCTTACACAATTAATCAGGTGTTCTAATTGTTGTCGTGATTTTTATCTAAGTTGAATAAAGAATATGTTATGGCTCTTTGTGTATAACGAGCAGCTTTCGCGTGAAGTATGGACTTTTATAAACGCCCGTGACGTCTTTTTAAAAGCTTTAAATCCAAAAAAATACATCGGATTTCTAATCAAAACTTAAAAAGATAAAATTAATTATACACGATAATATAAGTATTTAAAAACTGAAAATTAAACACAAATGACATCACGAATGTTATACTTACAAGGTAAGTTAGGCACAATCTTCTACCCCAATTCTGCTACCGAATAGCAGTGCCGTGTTGTGACAGGCACACAGGTCTAGAGTCTAGAGAGGTATTCCATCTTAATCCTCAGAGATAACATTTTAATTTTCTCATTACTAGGAGGCAACATATTATAAGGAGTGGGTTTCACTTATTAGTGGAATATGTCAATATCATAATAACCATCAATATTATTTAAGCCTACAAGTCCATTGCTGAACATAGGCCTACCCCAAGGAAAGGCACAAAGCACGATCAGTAATTTTGTTTCGAACTTACTTCAAGTCATAGTAATAATATGTTTGGATTAATATAAACGATAACGGAACATGGTACCCTTAACCGACGAGCGTGCATGCGTAGATATATGGATGTAAAGGAGGCGAGAGAAGTGTGTCAGGATCGTGCCAAATGGAAGTCCGTAGTCTCTGCCCACCCCTCTGGGTGACAGGCGTCACAGTGACAGGAGTGTTTATGTTTTTTTTTATGGAACATGGTTTCCTTTTTAATATGCCAACTATTCAACCGAATGGCAAAGTAAAAAAAATATCGTAATTTAAGGTGGCCAGTCTAACCGGAGACTAGCCATCTGCGCAGGAATGGATAATAGTGCCCGAGTGTATGCGCAAGCACAGGCACTCTCTATTCACCCATTCATAGTCCGATGGGACGGTAATCCGACATGACCGGAGAGAGACCAGGCGCAGGACCCACGGCTTTACGTGCTTTCCGAGGCACGAGGTGAAACATCGCCAACTTCCTGACTCTGAGCTGCTACTGAGAATGTCTTGACAGAAAACCCAATAAGTAACTGATTTTAGGCCCGACCCGCGATTCGAACTAAGGACCTCATGATCAGCAAGTACAGTAGTTTTATATCAACTGAAATACAAGTGTCTGTCTATTGACCGCTAAAAAGCGGTCCGCTCACCTCGGCCCCTGTTTCTCAGGATATTTCCTTAGTATACACCGAGTGCTTCCGTCGATGGCCTCTCTGATTTAAGACATTAAGTCCTTTGTAATTTAGATAATAACAATAATGTGTAAATAATTTAAAAGGATTTGAAGGCACTTATATGTTTTCATTAATCATAAATTTACCTTTCATAGGTAATATTGACGGGGTTGTCATTTCCCTGACTTTATATGTCACTACTCTGTAACCCTTCCAATAATTACGGCAGCTGCCACGAGTTATGTGTCCTTTTTAAGGAATAGAAGTACTTCATACAAGCATGTTTAAGTTTAGGTAAGTCTGCAAGTCCGGCCAAACTAATGACGATGGAATACCTACTGCTTCTGCATATAGACTGTTGGTTAGGCCTAATTTAATTTATTGATCAATTTAATTCTCCCGTCAGTCTCGAACACAGGCGCAGAATAGTCAAACTCTATTTTCTCCGCTACTTACCTATATTTAGAGTGTTTGATTTTATTTTCTTGTAAAGTACCTTAAAAGTACCGACAGAGCTTCACTCGGCATTAAAAAATATAATTTTCTAGAGGATGACACCGATCTAGATAAACTCGGAAAGTAAAACATTATTTGAATACATAATTTCTTTCGAAACGTTAGGACAGTTTCCAAGAAACTATTTACATGTTATTTTTTATAAAGAATCGCTCGCTTAATGAATTAAGATAATGTTTTTATTTTTTGACGAAAATTTCTTTTTATACCATTTCAAAATTAAAATCCTTTGGTCGTAGTAGCAGAAACGGCTAATCTGACTGCATAATGGCTGGCTTGCATTATCCTAGTGCTTTAGGAGAATACATTTGTAGCGCTCAAATGCGGGTTGCTCGAAAAAAAACGATTCCATTTGGTTTTGATAGATAGTCGGGAAAAATCTTATTTAAAAGGCTGGCAACACATCTGCAATTCTTCTGGTGTTGCAGTTGTTTATGGGTGGCGATAGTCACTTACCATCAGGTGAGCCGCATGCTCGTTTGCCCTTCTGCTATAAAAAAAACCGTACGTAAAATCGTACCTCGCTATTTCCGATGCACAAATTTGTACCCTTATATGTATAAGTTGCAATATACTTTTTTCTTCTTCTTTTTTAACCCACTTCAAAAAAAGGAGGAGGTACTCATTTCGACTGTATTTTTTACACACATAGTGTTACCTCTGAACTTTTTTCTAGGTGTACCGATTTAGATGATTCTTTTTTTTTTTGAAGTGAAACTTTTTACGAGAGGGTTTTTAAATTCTAATCCGCAACCTTTTTGTGTGACGAAAAGTGGTGGGGGTAAACACTACGTACCGGGTCATTCAGGTCGATCATTCAAATCGCGCACGCAGGCCATTACATATCATAAATTATATCTATACAAATAAATAAAATTGAAGTGTCTGTTTGTAATGTCAAAATAACAGCTTTTTACTAATTGCATATGAAAATATATACGGTACTTATAATAAAAATACAATTTTTTAAATTTTTGTCTGTCTGTCTGTCTGTTTGTTCCGGCTAATCTCCTAAACGGCTGGACCGATTTTGTCGGGACTTTCTCTGGTAGATAGCTCATGTTATAAGGAGTTACTTAGGCTACTTATATTTTAGAAAACTAATTTGGGTTCTGCGCAGCAAAATTATAACCCTAAATTACACGCGGGCGAAGTCATGGGGAACAGCTAGTATAGCAATATAATTACAATTACAAGATTACAACGGTCCTTCATTCAAATACTAATCTTATATTAATTTTATTTAAAACAGTTACCAAGCTACACGTATTTATTTTAAAAGAGAGATCGCATTTGACACAATATTAATAAAAGCATAAATTGTGTTTAAGACATCTAGCGTCTTTTCTACGTAACACCATGAGAATCAATCAATTTTGATTGCACTATTAAAAATGAACAAGGAAGTAATTTGAAGCCCAAAAGGCAGTGCAGCGTTTATTTTAAACTAGCTGTTCCCGCGACTTCGCCCTCGTTTAAATTATTACGATTGGATTTCATGAGTTTTAATTTTTTGCGGGGAACCATAATTATTTTTCTAAAATAAAAGTAACCAAGTTACTCCTTATAACATGAGCTACCTGCCAGTGAAAGTCCCGTCAAAATCGGACCAGCTATTTCGGAGATTATCCGGAACAAACAGACAGACAGACAAAATTTTAAAATTGTGTTTTTGTTATAAGTATCGTATATACTTTCATATGTATTTAGTAAAAGCTGTTATTTTGACATTACAAACAGACACTTCAATTTTATTTATTTGTATACATAATTATTTTTCTAAAATAAAATAGCCTAAGTTACTCCTTATAACATCAGCTACTGCCAGTGAAAGTCCTGTCAAAATCAGTCCAGCCATTTCGAAGATTAGCCGGAACAAACAGACAGACAAACAGACAAAAGTTTAAAAATTGTGTTTTTGTTATAAGTATCGTATATACTTTCATATATATTTAGTAAATAGCTGATATTTTGACATTACAAGCAGACTTTATTAATTTATTTGTATAGATGTATAGATAACAATTTGTAACTTCATTTAAATAAATTTTTGTTGACATAATATAAAACTTTGGTTTAATTAAAATAAAATTACATTAATAATAGAAAATTACCTAATTAACAAACTTTAATGAGTATTTTGTGTTACACTGTGATCTATAACTATTACTTCATTCACTATGGTGAGTCCTAGTGTTGCCTAGTCTACCCGAGTCCAAGTCGCCAAAATTTTGAGGCAGAGTAGTCAGTCTTAAAAAGTCGCCCAAGTTTTATAAGTAATGTTTTAAAATGCTTCAATTTAAACTCATGTAGCCATTAGAGTTATATTATACATCAGAAGTAACAATGAATGTAAGCGTATAAGTAGACTGCAATTGAATAAAAAGCTAATATAGATCTGAACTTACAACAAATGAATGAATGAAGGAATCCCTTTAAGTTGGTTTATCATCTTTTGGAGAAACATGTGCAGCAGAATGTCGCACAGAGAGTGGTCAACGAATTATGATTATTGCACTATATTGTTAGCGATCTAAAATTATTAATGCATTTATTTAATTAATGTCATAGTTTTATATTCAATCTATAATGATTTTGGATCGTCAATTGATGCGAGCGGTCGGTCATTCTATAGCTATTAGTTGGTAAACTATTTTCTGTTCATTCTGGCTCGAGCGGTCGAGGCGAGCACACGAGGTACATTGTACAATAATTGTAACAACTGAGTATAAGTGTGTATTAGAAATAAATAATCATAAAACTTATTCGACGTATTATTTGAAGATCTGAAGGAAAACCTCTAATATCAGAAGTGGTAAGAACGTTGGAGAAAACCCATTGGTATGTACAAATTGTCTAAAAAGTAAATTATACATCGGACTGGTAAGACGAAACACTTTTATGCCTTTATCACATTTTACCCAAAAAAAAAGCTGGAATTAAGACACAAGATAGCCTGCCATAGTTACCGGAACTGAATGTTCACGGCAATAAATACCTATGTAACGGACAATATTGTTAAGAGTTGTTATTAATAGGATTAACTAATGAGAATATTGAAAAGTATAATAATTTTAGTAAAGAGATTTTGGACTGTAGTTACCTACAAGGTATTTCTTTAGTAATCTGCGGCATGAATAAATGGTCACCAGTGGCCGGGGTGGGGAGGTGGGAACCTCCCTAAAAGTGGAAAGTGCCGGAAACACCCTTTTTTAATGAATTTTAAAGTTTTGTTACATATTAAGACAAAATCGCTTTCGCGTATTAAAAAGTCACATTCGGGTCCCGGTGGGAATGTGGGAGTTTTCAGGGTGGGAAAAAACCGTGGAATTAACACTATTTTGATTCTGCTTCTGCTCCAGCGCTGCGGCAAGTGCAGCTCCTTCGCCCTTGCGTAACTAAGCACAGGCACCTAGCTCACCTGCGCAGCTTCGGCTGTTTGGTCGCCTTCGGCGACCAGCCTCAGCCGCTACGGCTCGTACGCTGCCTGCGCTTAGTTACAGCGGGCGAGGGCTGCTTTCCCTCCGCGCTTCCGGGTTTTCATATACACTCTAGGGGTAAGAGCGGAAAGACCACGTGGAAGTCGGGGTTGACAGATTCGGTTTTGTGATTTATACCTTCTGGTACTAGGGTTTGATCAAAAGAAACGACCAAATATAATATTATAAAAACATTTATTTATAGACATGTATATTGTTGTTGCGTGTTATTTTTTAAAACAGATACAGACCATGCTCTATTGCTATCTCTTTCTAATAATTATATTGTTATTTCGTTTTCGTATCATTTTAAATGGATATAACCTCAAAACTATAATTATCGATATCTCGAAAACTAAAGATTTCCGGCATAAAAGCAGCTAGATGGTAATCAATAGCATCATTGCCTGTCAACTAAAGCTAAAATGATCACTTAAATCATGCCGCAGATTACTAAAGCCGACCCACCTACAATGTTCATTATTAGTGTTTTTGTTAATTTCAAACAAACTAGTTTTTGATCAATTGATTATTTTAATTTAATTACTAAAATTTCCAAAAGAAAAGTAACATGCAATTGATAATTAAAATCTTAAATTATAAATAATATTTAAGAAAATCACATACATACATGAGTTTTATACGAGTAGTGTTAAGTGTTTATTATATGTGAAAATTATGATATAATTCATAACTTTTTATTTGATATTTCCTATTTACACTCCAATTACTAAATACTAATACTCAAACCTACTAGTCTCCACCTACAAGCCACTCTTTAAAATAAGTACCAAGTTCTGTCTCGGTCGTGTCAGATAAACCATTACAAATTACGGCCAAGATACGGAGTTCATGGGGCTGGGGTTTTGAAACCGGAACAACGAGGGAGAGGCTTTACTACAAGCAGCAACTACATTTGATATGATTGTGATAAAAACGTCTTTCTTTAGAAAAGAAACCTACATCTGATCACAAACAACAAACCTTAGTACACAAATCAATTACTTTGTAATAAGATGAAATTAAATTGGATCAGTCCAGGATTGTAAAGTGTGTATGTTTATGTTTATTACACAAAAATATAGTCCGTTATTTCTTATACTACTTTCGCCAAACTGCAGGGCAGTTTCTTGGCGAATACATCACCCACTTACATTCTATGTACCTACTGTAATTAATAACTTAATGTTAGATTTTAAACTTAAAATAGAAAAAATAAAAAGAAAAGAAATAAAATTAAATTTAAACTTAGCAGTGTTATTTATATACTTAATTATATTTAAACTTATAAATATTTAAACTTGTGAGAGCTCTGTTTATCAACATCAGTTACTGCTGTATCCTGATAGCTAGGTCCTTTCCCCAAAATAAATAGCATCTTATTAATAAAGTGAAGTGAAAAATTCTGGCATGGAATTGAATTTAAAATGATAGAAATGAATGATATAATTGGAAAGTCTTTGAACGAATGTTGAAATGAAATAGCAACATGTATCAGAAGTGTGGTGAAAGATATTTTCGAAACGAAAGGTAAAGGTAAAATAAATAGGGATACTTGGTGGGATAAAGTACAGATTAGTCTGAAAGGAAAGAAAAATCAAGTGATATTGAATGTATCGATTGAAATGTAAGTTAGTTAAGGTTTCCGTGAATATGGGCGTGATAAAAGAAGTGATTGTGGATGATGTAAAATGGCTGTTTAGGTGTGAAGAATTTAAAGGTTGTGGGACCAGATGCAATACCTGATGGTAAGTGGATGCTGTGGCTCATATACATATACATCTATCCTCGATTAAAAATCAAAATTCAAATGCGTTGTCATCCCTGAGGACTAAAATGGAATGCTTTGTTTCAAGTTAAAAGGGTCTTCGGTTATCTATGCCCACAATACAAAACACAGCAGCATTGAGATTATTTTACGCGGATATTCTATGAGATAGCGGTCATTCCTCGGTCGAACCAACAAATTCATGTTACAATTATAATATAGCTGCAGCATGGCTCTATCACGTAAAGAACATTGTAAAGTAAAGAACATTGAAACAGAATGAAGTACCAACGAAGTATGTTCAGCTTTTCCGTGCGATGTATAGCTAATTCAGCACACATGTTCGGTCTGAATTTGGAACATCCGACAAGTCAATGTCGGATGTTCCAAATTCAGACCGAATTAATGGGATTAATAAAATAAATTAATCAATGGGATCCGTTTTAAGCCTTATTTGTTCCTCCTGGTAATGAATGCACTAACATCGGATATACAGGACGAGGCACCATGGTGCTTGCTGTTCATCGACGATATTGTTCTTGTTAGGGAAAATGCACTTGAAGTCCATAGTAGACTGGAAAAATGGCAGAATAAATTAGAGAGTGTCGGACTGAAGATCAGCAGAACCAAAACTCAGTATTCCCGTTCTGCAACTTTGGTGCTTCCTTAAATTTCTCTCAAATTGCCTTAGATAAATTCCTCCTAGCCTGTTCCGAGTTTCGGTACCTCGGTTCATTGATACAGAATTATGTCTAGATAGACGGAGACTTAAGGAATAGAATAAGTGCAGTCACTGGAACAACTTGCGGTCCGTGGTTTCCTCTTAAGCTCAAAGGAAAAACCTACAAGACGAGCATAAGACATGTCGTATTATAAAGATCAGAGTGTTGGCTACGAAAGAGATGCATGAAAGACATAGACATGTGGCTGAAATGCGAATGTTAAGATGGATGTGTGGATTGACGAAATAAAATAAAATCAAAAGTGAATTAATCAGAGGCAGTTTATATACAAGTGGCTCCAATCACAAAAAAAAAGAGAAATATTAAGCTAGCGTGGTATTACGCAAAGGGGAGTATGTTGGCTATATAACTAAATGGATATAAGAACAGAGGGAGGCCATAAAAAGGATAGATGGGCTTTGTTAGGAATGATATGCGTAAGAAAGGAGTGACGGGATGACAGCTAATAGAGGAGAATGAAAGAGCTAGACGCTATGCCAACCTCAAATGCTTGAGGTTAGGCAGAAAAGAAGAAAATAAGGAATGGAAGAGGTCTTATAAAGCACCGCGTAATAAGAAAACAGGGACAAGATCACCTCATGGCATTAGCCATGGGCAGCCCTTTGACGAAATTTTCTGAATTAGGTAGTAAGTATTAAGATTAGCAGCACGTTCGAGGGCGTACAAAATGTTTTCCAGAATTCAATCCAGACGCAAATTCTCAAACTGTAGCTGACTAGATTCGAAAAGTTAACGACATAACAGACCTCTAGGGGTGGAGTGAGAAACAAACAATTTATTGTGCCATTCCCAAGCATACAGCATCAGGGTTGAAGTTCTGTAAACCTGACCGGGTATAAATGACAGCGTCGAATATTAAACACCTTCCCAGATGATCTTTATTATGCCGATCGTTTGTACGAAATGCTGCACAGAAGAAGCAAAAGAGCCGAGTTACTGGAGGAGTACTTCACGATAAAATGGGATACAGTGCAAAATGTACAAGAATAGAATATGGAACCCGAATCGGCAAATCAACATCACTAAATTCCTATAACAAGTATCTATTAAGTATGACTACAATAGATCAGATTAAAAAAAAGATGGTAAATATTTTAAACTTATCAAAGTAAATGGCACCGAACGGTCGGCTTATATTAATTTTGGTAGTCAATGTGAGCTTATCAAATGTACCTAAAGTCACTGAGGAATCCAAATTGGCTTAAAACAAGTCGGGGCAATCATTAAATCATATCATTAAAGGGTTTGAATAAGATAGTTTTATACCTCACGGAGGGTTTTGTTGACTACAGAAGTAGACTCAATCAGGGCGGATGTCTAAGCATATGTATGTGTTCAGGGACGATTTATAAAACAGATATTCTCATGGGACAGTCACTCACGGAATTGCAATCATTGGTCACTATATGCAAGCACACAGCTGACTTTATAGGTATATTGTGATTATAATAAGCTAAGCCGGCTAGAAGTGCTCAGTTCTTAAAATGTATCTGTAGAAAGCTTAAGCTCATTAACCTACACGCTAAGGGGTACCGTGATTTCGAATCACGGTATTTCCAAAGATGCAAACAGTGATTCCTACTATCAACAAGACAACAGGCCGTGTCCCGTATAGGCAAACGGTAGTTGGGAGTATCAGTTGAGCAACAGCCCGTGTCCCGTGAAGGCAAACGGTAGTTGGGAGTATCAGTTGAGCAACAGGTCGTGTCCCGATGAAGGCAAACGGTAGTAGGGAGTATCAGATGAGCAACAGGCCGTGTCCCGTGAAGGCAAACGGTAGTTGGGAGTATCAGTTGAGCAACAGGCCGTCCCGATGAAGGCAAACGCTAGTTGGGTGTATCAGTTGAGCAACAGGCCGTGTCCCGATGAAGGCAAACGGTAGCTGGGATTATCAGTTGAGCAACAGGCCGTGTCCCGTGAAGGCAAACGGTAGTTGGAAGTATCAGTTGAGCAACAGGCCGTGTCCCGTGAAGGCAAACGGTAGTTGGGGTATCAGTTGAACAACAGGCCGTGTCCCGATGAAGGCAAACGCTAGTTGGGTGTATCAGTTGAGCAACAGGCCGTGTCGATGAAGGCAAACGGTAGTTGGGAGTATGAGTTGAGCAACAGGCCGTGTCCCGATGAACTCAAACGGTAGTTGGCAGTATTAGTCGGACAACAGGTCGCGTCCCGATGGTGGCAAACGGTAGTTAACTATATCAATCTAACAACAGGCCGTGTCCCGATGGTGGCAAACGGTAGTTGGGAGTATCAGTTGAGCAACAGGCCGTATCCCGATGAAGGTAAACGGTAGTTGGGAGTATCAGTTGAGCAACAGGCCGTGTCCCGTGTAGGCAAACGATAATTGGGAGCATCAGTTGAGCAACAGGCCGTGTACCGTGAAAGCAAACGGTAGTTGGGGTATCAGTTGAGCAACAGGCCGTGTCTCGATGAAGGCAAACGGTAGTTGGGAGTATCAGTTGAGCAACAGGCCGTGTCCCGATGAAGGCAAACGGTAGTTGGGAGTATCAGTTGAGCAACAGGCCGTGTCCCGTGAAGGCAAACGGTAGTTGGGAGTATCAGTTGAGCAACAGGCCGTGTCCCGATGAAGGCAAACGGTAGTTGGCAGTATTAGTCGAACAACAGGCCGCGTCCCGATGGTGGCAAGCGGTAGTTGACCATATCAATCTAACAACAGGCCGTGTCCCGATGGTGGCAAACGGTAGTTGGGAGATCAGTTGAGCAACAGGCCGTATCTCGATGGAGTCAAACGGTAGTTAGCTGCACTTATTACACAACAGGTTGTTAATAGGTCCCTCAAGCAGGACAAGCGATAGACAGCTACATCATTTCTACAACAGGCAAGGGCAACAGGTCACAACGGAGGCAAACGCTAATTGGACAACAGTGGAATCAATGGACCTTGACTTGCAGTGGTCTCAAAAGTTATTAAGTTATAATAAAGTTAAAATACCCATATTTAATGAGCCAGATTGATGTATTAATAAATTTTGTATGCATAAAAGGATTATAAGTATATACAATCGAGTCAATTTTTTCCTGTGTGATTAAGTAATTTCTAATTGTAAATAAGTAAAAAAAAAGAAAATCATGCTTTTGTCTATTTCAATTTATATTCTATATTTTATATTTAAATTATACATTAATAAGATTGTTCACAATTTTAAATTAAATTAAGATTAGGTATGAGGTCATACCCTGATTAGGAAGACTGAGATGCCAGGAATAGGGACATTCCTGTAACAGAATGGCCGCCTGTTAGCGATCTAAAATTATTAATGCATTTATTTAATTAATGTCATAGTTTTATATTCAATCTATAATGATTTTGGATCGTCAATTGATGCGAGCGGTCGGTCATTCTATAGTTATTAGTAGGTAAACTAGAGTCTTTCTGTTCATTCTGGCTCGAGCGGTCGAGGCGAGCACACGCGTGTACATTGTACAATAATTGTAACAACTGAGTATAAGTGTGTATTAGAAATAAATAATTGTAAAAGCTTATTCGACGTATTATTTGAAGATCTGAAGGAAAACCTCTAATAATATATTTCACCGAGTATTTTAGGAACCCTAATTATTTTCTAAAATAAAAGTAACCTAAGTTACTCCTTATAACATGAGCTACCTGCCAGTAAAAATCCTGTCACAATCGGTCCAGCTATTTCGGAGATTAGCCGGAACAAACAGACAGACAGATAGACAAAATTTTAAAAATTGTGTTTTGTTATAAGTATCGTATATACTTTCATATGTATTTAGTAAAAAGCTGTGATTTTGACATTATAAACAGATAATTCAATTTTATTTATTTGTATACATAATTATTTTTCTGAAATAAAAGTAGCCTAAGTTACTCCTTATAACATCAGCTACCTGCCAGTGAAAGTCCCGTCGAAATCGGTCCAGCCATTTCGAAGATTAGCCGGAACAAACAGACAGACAGACAGACAAAAATTTTAAAAATTGTGTTTTGTTATAAGTATCGTATATACTTTCATATATATTTAGTAAATAGCTGATATTTTGACATTACAAACAGACTATTAATTTATTTGTATAGATGTATAGATAACAATTTGTAACTTCATTTAAATAAATTTTGTTGACATAATATAAAACTTTGGTTTAATTAAAGTAAAATTACATTAATAATAGAAAATTACCTAATTAACAAACTTTAATGAGTAATTTGTGTTACACTGTGATCTATAACTATTACTTCATTCACTGTGGTGAGTCCTAGTGTTGCCTAGTCTACCTGAGTCCAAGTCGGCAAAATTTTTGAGGCAGAGTAGTCAGTCTTAAAAGTCGCCTAAGTTTTATAAGTAATGTTTTAAAATGCTTCAATTTAAACTCACGTAGCCATTAGGGTTATATTATACATCAGAAGTAATAATGATTGTAAGCGTATAAGTAGACTGCAATTGAATAAAAAGCTAATATGGATCTGAACTTACAACAAATGAATGAATGAAAGAATCCTTTCTGTTGGCTTATCATCTGTTGGAGAAATACGAGGGTGATCCAAAAGTAATGATAATCGGTTACTTCAGGTCCGCATAAAAATCCAAAAAATATTTTTGCTTGCTTATATACTCACTACGTCAGCCTAAAAATCATATAAATAAATCACGATTTCCGGGAGATACATTCATTTGAATACGAACTGTCAAAGAGATAACATCAACATGGAGAAAACGAAATTAGAGCTGTCATCAAGTACCTCTGTTTGAAAAAATGTCTTCAAAAGACATACACAGTGACTTAGTGGAAACATTGCGGGACTCTGCTCCTCCATATTCTACAGTGGCACCCTGGGCCAAGGAGTTTAAACTGGGCAGAACATCCACTGAAGATGAACATCGCGAAGGACGCCCATCCACGTCCCTCACTGAAGACAACGTGAAAAAGTCGAAGATGTTGTGTTGGCAGATCGAATAGTGACCATCAGGCATATAGCTGAGGTCACAGGGATCTCATATGGTAGCGTTCAAAGAACTTGCGAACGAGTTGCATATGAAAAGGTCTCTGCGCGTTGGGTACCCAGAATGTTAACCGACGAGCAAAAGAAAAATCGAGTTGACATTTCGAGGGTCAATCTCGAAAAGTTCCAAGCAGTACAAGAAAATTTTTGTTCCGTTTTGTGACTATGGACGAGACCTGGATCCACCATTTTGATCCTGAAACGAAACAACAATCGATGACTTGAAGCGAGCCTCCTCACCGACGCCAAAGAAATTCAAAGTTTCAAGTTCGGCAGGAAAGGTTATGGCATCTGTTTTTGGGACGCCCAAGGCATAATTATGGTGGAATATTTGGAAAAGGGAGCCACTATTACGGGCTCTTACTACGCAGATAAGAAGATTACGGAGGCCATTAAGGAAAAAAGACGCGGCAAACTTCGAGCTGGAGTGCTGTTTCACCAAGACAACGCACCGGCTCACAAAGCCGCAGTTGCGATGGCTGCCATTCAAGAAACGGGATTCGAACTGCTCGAACACTCTCCATATTCGCCAGATCTAGCTCCTAGTGATTTCTACCTCTTCCTCGGCTCAAGGAACGCCTGAGGCAAGAAATTCGAAGACGATAGCGAAGTAATGGCCGCTGTTGAAGCGTTTTGGGAGGGTCAAGACAAATAATTTTTTCAAAGGATTCCTGGGTTTAGAAAAAGATGGACTAAATTTATTGATTTGTTAGGAGACTATGTAGAAAAATAAATTATTATATTAACTTTAATTACCGTGTTTTATTTTCATTATCATTACTTTTGGATCACCCTCGTATGTGCAGCAGAATGTCGCATAGAGTGGTCAACAATTATGACTATTGCACTATACAATGTGTCCGGTTACCGGTGTCGGAGCTTTAATGCTATAAAATATAATCAATTTCATCGACAAATCATGTCTCAAATCTCATTTAGACCTAGATGTATTTAAATGGCAGCCATTTAAATTTTTCAGTGTCACCACCTCGACCCCGCGCATTAAAATTACAATATTCACCGATGTAGAAGTCCTACATTCTTAAAAGATGTCTCATTAGATAGATAAAGATACGCGTAATAAAATAAAAGCAAATTTTTAACTGCAAAATTGTATTTAGATCCTAAAAGACTAAGAAAAGCAAAAAATGTAAAAAATCGGTAATTTTTCACATTTTCGACTTTAATGAAAAAGTAGGTCATTTACCTATCAATTTTGTACATTTATTAGATAGAACGAGATATTTCCTTAACATAAACGTTAAAATCTTAATTGTAAATTAAATAGTTTAAAATTGTACTTTATCAAACACGACCTCTTAAAGCGCAAGCTGCACGTGCAGGATCATTTATGATAGTTCAAGAGCAGGTAGAAAACCCAAAGCCCATTGTTTGATGTTCTAAACAAGTGTACTTGGGACAACAAAACAGTCGTCCTCGCCACGCGTCAGAACACCCGCTAAAGAAAGATTTCGGCTTGTGGCACCTGAGGAGGAAGAAGAGATATTACGTTTAATTACACAAGATCCCAGACTCAGTGTAAGACGAATAAGCAATATGCTTAATTTAACAAAATGGTCAGTGTGGAGAGTTTTAAAGAGGAAGGTTTGCATCCTTACCATTTTCGGCGGGTACAAGACATTCGCGAACCTGATTATGCTATAAGGGCAGTTTTTGTTCGTGGATCAATATAAGAACAAGACAAGATGCAGATTTTTAAAAGAATTTTGTGGACTGACGAAGCCACTTTCACGAGATCGGGTTATACAAATCACCGTAACGAGCATCTGTGGCTTCAAGAAAACCCTCATGCTGTGCATGCAACATGAAATTCAGTGAACGTTTGGGCTGGAATAAAAGACGATATTTTAATTGGGCCGATAATTTTACCAGAAACTATGAATGGCCCAAGATTTGAATGGCACAGTTTTGGAAGAATTAATGTAGCTTCCATTAACTCACAGAGCAAGGATGATTCTCCAACTTGACGGTGCACCTGCACATTTTGCAGTAAATGTGCGAAATTATTTAAATGAGCGCTATTCGCCGTGGATTGGTCACGGTGGAGGGATCGCTTGGCCTCCGCGTTCACCAGATTTAACACCCTTAGACTTTTTTCTATGGGGCACTATGAAGCAAAGAGTTTATGCGAACGTGCCAAACTCACGAGAAGAGTTGATTAATAAAATAATCGAAGTTGGAAATGAATTGCGACAAGATCGGGAGATGATCAGACGTGCAACTCAACATGTGGCAATAAGGGCTACAACATGTCTCCAACATCGCGGAGGTCATTTCGAACAGTTTTATAAATAACTTTTAGTTACGTGCATTTTGAAATTTTGTGTTTCATTCTTCTCATCAATTCACTTTGTCTGTCTGCAACCAGGGCGACAAATTTTTCAGAGGTCATATTCAAACAGTTATAATACTGATTTTTTTTGGTAACAATTAAGATTTTTATGTTTTGCTTAGTAAATGTTCTGATCTATCTGATTAATGTAAAAATCATTAGGTAAATGACTTACTTTTTCATTAAAGTCGAAAATGTGAAAAAATAACCGATTTTTTTACATTTTTTCTTTTCTTAGTCTTTTAGGATCTAAATTCAATTTTGCAGTTAAAAGTTTGCTTTTATTTTATTACGCGTATCTTTATCTATCTAATGAGACATCTTTTAAGAATGTAGGACTTCTACATCGGTGAATATTGTAATTTTAATGCGCGGGGTCGAGGTGGTGACACTGAAAAATTTAAATGGCTGCCATTTAAATACAGTTAGGTCTAAATGAGATTTGAGACATGATTTGTCGATGAAATTGATTATATTTTATAGCATTAAAAGCTCCGATACCGGTAACCGGACACATGGTATATTTCACCGAGTATTGGAAAATTATCAAGTTCATGAATCTTTACTTATTACCATATACAGCAGTGGGGGCAGAATTTGGAGTAAAGCTCGATGAAGTTATTCCTATTATTCTGGGAGGAGACTTCAACATCAATTTTGCTTAAGATGATGCATAAACCAATTAATTCAGTTTCTGGAAGAGAAACTATCATTGAGGATGAACAATTCACCAACAGAATCAACCACACGTCATGGAACGACAATTGATGCAGTTTTCACGGTTCCTAGAAAATTTAGAAATGAGGGTTATCATTACTTATTTTAGTTATCATAAGCCGATAATTGCTCTTCTTAAGATCGAAATATATGATGCACTGTGACACATATGTATGTAATTTTATGTAAACAAATGAATCATATACACAATCTATGCTATTCAAAAGTCATTGATGAATAATTGAAATGTTTCCTATAATACAAAAGTTTCACTTCTATCGTGTGTCTTCACGACACACACTGTTTTATTTGAAAGCTGGTGCTACTCATGTGGTCCCATTTCAATTTGATCAAGATCTGACGATTAATTTTTGAGTTATCCTTAATAATGCGTATTTAATTGATTTCCACTACATTGATGATGTTCTCATTTTATTTATATTGAAGTCGATTGCACAATTTTTTTAAAAACAATTTTACCACTTGTTTTGTGCTAGACCTGTAAGATGTATTGTGATCGCTGCTATGGCTATAGTTCACTGCACACCCTATGTCTTCAATGATTGAAGGAGTTGCTTAGCTGTGAGCATTGTCACTTCTTCTGGGATAAGTACATAGTTTCCCAGATGAGTGTTACGTTTGCACGTTAACTGTCCGCAATCAGTTAGGATGAGCAGAGGTATTTCTTCCGCTAAGTTACTTACTCCCAGGCTTCCTTGAGTTACTTAGTCCCAGGATGGACATGTGCTTTTTAGACAACAGTGTCCAGTCAGGGCTCTTGCAAGAATACGCACTTAATTCTTACTTAATCCCAGGCCTTTTGAAGCAAATTTACGATCATGTTCCCGGATTAAGGTTTTAGAATTTTTTAAGCATGGTGTATCAGAAAATATCTTAAGTAATTTTGCAATATACTTGCGTCAAGGCCAAAATCGTATAAAAGAACATGATCATCATCACCTTAATAAATGAACTCTGCCTCACTATTTTTCCGATGCGGAGAACATTTCTGTTCTTTCAATAGGGATACTAAATTACTTGGTGGCCCTTAAATTAGCTAATAAATCCAGATCATGTAAAGAACGTAAAGATATTGTGAGTCTCTCTGTTGAGCGAACTGTGGAAACGACGTGTTGAGCTTGAGCACCTCATTGTTGTCAGTGTTTACAGACCCCATATCCAAGATATGATACCTATGAAAAAATTATAGAAGTTTTAGTTAAGCTTAATAAACAGAATAAATCTCTTGTAGTATGCGGAGACTTTAATATCAATCTCCTGGAAGCTTCTTCCATCAGTATTAAATTTTGCTCATTGCTCAAATCATACAACCTTGATATTTTTTCTTTGAAGCTACACGTATAGCAGGTGTTGTGCAACTTGTATCGATAGTATTTTTACAGATGTTGTACGAGAAATTTATAATTCAAAACTAAGCTCAGATCACTATGGACAACTGGTTTCATTACCATATATGCACAAAAAAACAGGAAATTGACAAAATTGTGTTTGTTTCGATTAATGCTGAGAGATTTAGAAGTAGTATGGTAAAAACCTTCCATCGCTTTCTTACAAGAATAATTCAGACTATTTATATGGAGTATTATTTACCCTTATAAGCAATGAACTTAATAAAACATTTACTTATAAACATTCTCCAGTAACAGTCGCAAGGCATTTAATGAGTGGGCGACAGTAGGAATTACAAGAGCAGACCAAGATTATATAAACTTTACCATGGAAGATCATATAATCTTTCCGATATTTTAGGAATATGTCAAAATTATTCTAAAATGTTTAAAAGTCTGCTCCACAGCCAAATTTTACATATTAGCAACAAAATTAAGACTGCTAAAAATAAAATTAAAATGACGTGGAGTATAATTCATAGCGAATTCGGTAAAGACAAACCAGGAGTTACCGGCGAAGATGCCAAAAAGGAAGGAATTATAACTTTGAAGTTTTGACGCATGGTAGTATTATACATATATATAAATATTATAAATAAATATAACAAACTTAATATGCGTTATATTAAAATGTTAGTCTACATACTCCTCTTCTCCTCTTACTGTCTCCTCCCATTTTAAGAGGATTTTAAAACCAAGAAGTTCCGCGTCCCTGATTATAGGTGTCAGCAGACATTTTATCTACCTATGTATACTTATTCAAATACATCAGAATGAATTTATCTGCAAAAATATGCTAATTAAAGTGATCTGAACTACGTATGAACCTAAATGAAAGAGCTTTTTCGAATTCTTCCATTACAGGCTATAAGAGTCCACACAAACTATCAGTTGAAAATTAATAATGAATTGACTAGATCAAATCAAGAAGTCGCATCGGTGTTTGAGAAGTATTTCACTGATATTCCTATTTTGACAACAGAGTCATTGAATACTTCTCCAACTTTCGCCGAGTCATTACTCAAACAGAATGTTAATACCTGTTTTAAAGAATTTAGATTTAAAAGGTTTTACCACAAGTTATTGTAAAATATTTCAAAACCCTTGATGTAAAGAAACCGTAGATTTATGGGGATTTCCGCTACAGTTTCGCGTCCATAATAGATTTAATTGCACCTCATCTTGCTATTATTTTTAATATTAATATCGAATCTGGTGTGTTTCCTAGTATTTAATGAAACATAGTACAGTAGTACCTTTATTTAAATCTTGTAGTACATTGGACCCCGCTAATTTTAGACCTATTTCGGTACTACCAACTCTCAGTAAAATTTTAGAAAAATAATTTTAGGTCATTTGTTAAAAAATTAATAAAATAAATTACTCCATAAAAATAATTTTGTTTCTGAAGGGTCGCTCGACGACTGACGCAGGTGTCGAGCTTATGAAATATATTTTAATGCCTGGGAGAGTTCAGAAGATGCCTTAGGTATTTTTGTGATCTTTCCAAGGCTTTCGATTGTGTTCATCATGAGATATTAATCAGAAACTACAACATTACGGTGTCAAAAATATTGCGCTTAGACTTATTATTTCATATTTTAATAACAGAACTCAAAAAGTCGTTATCAATGTCAAAGGTTCCTCCGGGTCAGTAGTATGAATTGGCCTTCCTCAGGGCTCGATTCTTGGCCCATTCCTGTTCTTAGTCTATATTAATGACTTAACTTATCTTGTAGGGGCAATCACGATATAGTATTATTTGCTGATGATACCTCTTTAATTTTCAAACGCAAACGACAGTCAATTAATTTTGACAATGTAAATAATGCTCTATCGAAATTAGTACATTGGTTTATCGCCAACAAATTGCTCTTAAACAGTAATAACACAAAATGTGTTCAATTCACAATACCTAATGTTAAACATTCAAATACGAATGTGCTCTTAAATGGGGAGGAGTTGAGTATTGTGGATACCACTGTTTTTCTTGGTATTACTATTGACACTATTAATTCTGCAGCATATGTTGTAAAAGATTAGAAGTCTCAACAATGTTAAGACAGGTAGATTAGTTTATTTTAGTTACTTTCATAGCGTGATATCTTATGGAATTTCGCTATGGGGTTATGCGACTGACATTGAAGCCAGATTTGTTTTGCAAAAGAGAGTCATACAGGCGATTTATAACTTAAATTGTAATGAGTCTCTTAGAGAAAAATTTAAAGAAATATATACTAACATATTATATTTATGAAAATGTAATGTATGTACATAAAACATAAATAGCTTTGATAAGAATTTATTCTTATCAAAGCTATTTATGTTTTATGTACATACTTTAAACAATAGGAACAAACATAAGCTCGTAATACCAGTTACTAGACTACTACTCACTTCACAGAGTTAGTAATTAATTTACGGGGCAATGTATACGCTTACAACAAAATCCCAGAAAATGTACAAAATTTGTCAATAAACAAGTTTAAATGATTAAACACAAACTACTAACTAACTAATGATTAAACATAAACTAAACTACACGAAAATACAAAAACGGTTATTGTAATATCAAAGAATACATAACCACTCGGAATGAAGTGATCGCCACCATGCTGGTTCTATTAAAATTAATTTAAAATTGTACAAACAAAACTATTGTAAAGTGAAATATGTTTAAAAATAATCCCGCTGAGTTTCTTGCTGGTTCTTCCCAGGACAGAGGTATTTTCCGAACCAGTGATAAATAAAAATGACTTTCAATAAGTATTATGTAATAATCTATATTGAATAAAAATATTCTATTCTATTTACCTACATATTTTAATAGTAATTGTCAAATCCGCAAGAACCGTTTGATAACATTCCAATAGCAGTGGGCAAAAAGTCCTCTTGACGGTTGTTAAAGATAAAAGCAAGACAATTGGTTTTAATTATTATTGCATTTATTATATTTAAAGAAAAGAATACTAGAAGTGTTCTTACACGATTAATACTCAACTAAGCTTAAATATCTTGTGCTAGAAGTTTATTGTTTCACAACAGTATTCTAATGGCGGATTTGAACCCACAACTTTTAAGTTTCGCCTATATGTTAGATATTTTTAGAGTTCACGCCAAATTCAGCTAAGTCGAATGGCTTCGTTTTGCTGTTACCGTTACCATTATAGCCTATCAAATTAGTCTACTGTTGAAAATAGGACTTCCTATAGATTGCCTCATAGTGGGAATATTTGTCATGGTTAGACCATTAGACGATAGCGAGTTGGCAACCGCAGTATTTTTTAAACTTTAGTTGTTATTAAGAAGTAGCTGTTGCAAATCTACTGGTTTGTTTCCCTCTGTCGCCTCTTGCGATACACACGGAACGATATGGTTAGTTTTGCTCTAATTGCAAAGAATTTTCGGGTGTTACATTCTATTACACCACCAGTAGGGCACTGTAAACGAAGTATTCTTAGCTATATGTTATCGTCGAGACGAGTGCATAACGCGCATCAGTCGATATTGTTGACTCGTCTAAACGCAAAATCTGTAAGTAAAATAGCCTATCTTATCTATACATATATATACTAGATGATGCGCGCTAGCTATTCCGATGATATCCTGGACGTCAGTCTGAGCGAGATTAGAATGACTCTCCAGCACCTTAAAAACGGCAAGTCCCCGGGTGAAGATGGAATTACAGCGGAGCTTCTGAAAGTAAAACCGGTACTTAAAGTCCTTCAGAAGTTCTTTAATTCCGTCCTCCATGGTGGCACTACTCCGGAGGCGTGGAGCAGAAGTGCGGTGGTCTTGTTCTTCAAGATAGGCGACAATGCTCTCTTGAAGAACTACAGACCGATTTCCCTTCTGAGCCGCGTCTACGTGCTGTTTTCGAGAGTCATTACGAATCCTCTCGCACGCAGACTCGACGACTTCCAGCCTCCCGAACAAGCCGGTTTCCGAAAAGGCTTTAGCGCCATAGACCACATACATACACTTTGGCAAATTGTACAGAAGTCCGAAGAGTACAATCTGCCACTTTGTCTTGCTATGTGGACTATGAGAAAGCCTTTGATTCCGTCGAAATTTGGCGGTTTTGCAGTCCCTTCGGCGGTGCCAAGTGGACTGTCGGTATATCGAAGTGCTGAAGTGTTTGTACAGTAGGGCTACGATGGCTATCCGAGTACAAAACCAGAAACCGAAACCTATCCAACTGCAGAGAGGTGTAAGACAGGGTGACGTAATATCCCGAAACTCTTCACCGCTGCATTGGAAGACGTTTTCAAGGTGCTGAACTAGAAAGAATACAATGGCGAGTACATCACTCACCTTCGATTTGCCGACGATATAGTCCTTATGGCAGAATCGCTGGAGGACCTAAGCACTATGCTCAATGACCTCAATAGTGTCTCCCAACGGATAGGTCTTAAGATGAACATGGACAAAACAAAAATCATGTTTAACGTCCATGTCACACCTATGCCGGTAGTTGTTGGGAGCACTAAGCTCGAAGTTGTTGACGAATATGTTTACCTGGGACAAATAGTCCGACTAGGTAAGTCCAACTTTGACCGAGAGGTCAATCGACGGATTCAACTCGGCTGGGCAGCGTTCGGGAAATTAATTTACATCTTCTCGTCAGGTATACCTCAAAACTTGAAAACGAGACTGTACAACCAGTGCGTGTTGCCAGTGATGACCTATGGATCTGAGACGTGGTCCTTCACTGCTGGCCGTATGAGGAAGCTCAAAGTCGCTCAGCGAGCTATGGAGAGGGCTATGCTCGGCGTTTCTCTGCGTGATAGACTTAAAAACGAGGATATCCGCAGTAGAACCAGAGTAACCGACATAGCCCAAAGAATTAGTATGCTGAAGTGGCAATGGGCCGGCCATATAGCTCGAAGAACCGACAACCGATGGGGAAGAAAGGTTCTCGAGTGGCAGCCTCGTACCGGTAGGTGAAGTGTAGGGCGTCCCCCCACTAGATGGAGTGACGACCTGGTAAGACATGCAAGAAGTCAATGGATGCAGGTGGCTCGGGACCTTGCTTTGTGGCATTGCTTGGGGGAGGCCTATATTCATCAGTGGACTTGTGAAGGGCTGTAATGATGATGATGATAACGCGCTAGCTTCGCTGGGCGCACGATAATAGACGATAACAACGTAGATATAAAATATCAATTTTTTTATGGGACTAGTAAAATCCGTTCTCAGTGAGCGTCTACATTGTGAAATGAGTAACTATACTAAATATCAAGTCAATCGGGTGTATGGTTTTAGAGATATCGTGATGTGTCAGTCAGTCAGTAATAAATATTGAATATTTTAATTTCTTTAAGCTTCAATCAGTAGATTTAGTATATTGTGTTTCTTAGAGCACATTTTGTAATTTTTTTTAATTGATCAGATATAGTCAGCTACAGTTACTTATTAGTCTGGAACAAGATTTCAACCAATATTTCTCAAAAAAATATCTTACAAACACAACAACGCATTTTCTACGTACGTGATAGGAATATTTATTGAATCACGATTCAGAGAGACCCGAACGTAATTAGAATCATTACTATAATCGGTTTTGCAGACCCTTATATTTTTTTCACAAATTACATTACGTACGCAAGCTTTCACTCTCTACAACAGCTCTATATACCATCCATACCATCGTAAAACACGTTTAGTTAGGGAGCCCCCTTTAATTTTAAATTTATTTTAATTTTTATTATTGGTAATATATTTTTATAATTGGTTTAGGGGCAACAGAAATACACATTCTGTGAAAATTTCAACTTTCTATGTATTACGGATCATGAGATACAGCCCGCTGACAGACAGATGGATGGACGGACGGACGGACTGCGGAGGCGTAGTAGTAGGGTCCCGTTGGTGACCCTTCGGGTACAGAACCCTAAAAAGTAACAACCTTTTTTATTTATTAATCTTTTTGATGTTGCTACATATTTACCAAAATGCAAACCTTGTCTGCACGCTGCTGATGTAGGCACAGATGAAGATCTGATGACCGACATCTTCTTCGTCTTCTTCTTTATCGACCCGTAAAAGTCCACCACTATACATGGGGATCTCCTGTTGTAGGGATTTGTCTTAATGACCACACTTGGCTGACGGATTGACAATAGCAATGCCAGACGTCTCGCACCTTTGACGCTCCTGACGTTAGTCGGACCGATTAGATTAAGTGAACTTCATCCAAAAACTACGAACCCAAACATATACTAGTGATGGGCAGCAGCATTACCACCCATAATGAGCTCTGTGGTCATCAATCCAATTACGCATAGTGCCGAGCGGCCGAGCGGCCGAACGCCTCGGCAGTGGCAATCCCATCAAAGAATATAGTAATTATATACGGAAAGTCCCATTCCGTATTTCAGACCGCCCGTATGTTACTTAGTGCTGCAAATGCGATATTGTTACCGATAGCTGTTTTAAAAAACCAAGTTATTTGACTATTTTAGCTAATTAAATGTATAGGGGTGTTAGACAGACTTTACTTATTTTTACTTATTATAAGACAAAGCTTGATCACAATCCCACCTGGTGGTAAGTGATGATGTTGCGCTAGATGGTAAATCGCATTGTTTTAGTGTAACAAAAGCCTATTCACTCTTTCCTTGAAGACGCCCAGATATGAGTAGTATTCGGACGGCAAGATAGGCACCGGCAAATTATTGCACTCGTTTGCTGTACGTATTACAAAAGACGAAGCAAACCGTTTGTTTCTAATGCGTGGAATATCGTCAACAAAGGAGTGAAGACCCGCCAACCGTTTAGTTGTCCGATGATGGAAAGGACAGGGAGAAATTACAGCATGTAATTCCTGCGCACACTCGCCAAAATGCATCTTACTGAATACTGAGATGCTGGCTACTCTACGCCTGTGCTCGAGGCTGACAAGATTGGTTTCAACCAAATCAGGGTTACCAATGAGCCTCTTAGCAGGTCTCTCCACTGAGTCCAATGCTGCTAGGTGGCCTTTTGCAGCACCAACCCATATGTGACAACAGTACTCCATGCGCGACCGGACTTGCACTTTATATCAGGTAAGAAGCCACCCTGGCGTGAAGTACAGCCGCACCCTTGCAAGGATACCTAGTTTCCTTGCGGCTGCTATGGCCCTGGACTCTATGAACTGCCCATAGTTGAGGCGGTCAGTGTACTTCAAGGATACATTCCGGAAAGTAGGAACCAGGGTGAGCAGGCTCCTTTTAGCGGTGAAAAACACGCTTTTATTTTGGAGGCGTTGAATCTCACGAGATTGGCATCGCCTCATTTAGAAACTGCCTGGTTTTAACTCTTTCTGACTGGTTTTGATCTCGACTGGCCCGAGCATTCGGCTGATACCTCACCACAACTGTGTTGCCGTCTACAAGCTCATAGGTACCGGGAACAAGCATATTCATATGCAACAGGAAGAGAGTTGCGGAGAGAACGGACCCCTGAGGAACTCCGGCGCTTGTCACGATAGGACTGGACGAGCAGTCATCGATGACGACTCGAAGGGATCGTTCACTCAGAAAGTCCTTCACCCAGTCAATCAGGCCAGGGCATAAGCCGTACGCTGAAAGCTTACGCAGAAGGCTAGCGTGCCAAACCCTGTCAAAGGCCTTCGAGACATCAAGAGAAACAGCAAGTGCTTCCCCACTGTTCTCGAGAGATTCACCCCATACGTGAGTGGCATACGCTAGAAGATCCCCAGTTGCTCGATTTTGGCGAAACCCGTACTGGCGATGACTGTGGCCGATAGTTGGCAGGGTTCGCACGGATGCCCTTTTTAGGCACAGGCTATTGCACATTGGCTACCTTCCAAAATTTGGGCACTTTTCCAGTCTTGAATGAGAGACGAAACAAGCGCGTCAACACAGGAGATAACTCAGGCGCACAGACCTTTAGAACTATAACTGGTATACCATCAGGTCCACTAGCTTTGTTCGCGTCTAGACTTCGCAAGGTTTTAAGAACCTCCTTGTTGGTGATACGAACCTCTGACATAGAGGCAGCGCAGTAAGGTAATTTAGGTGGTATGCTGTTGCTACTGTCCAGACGCGAATTGCAAGCAAAAAGAGAAGCAAATAAGCTAGCTTTCTCCTTAGAATCAAAATGCAGATGCGTTATCACCCGTGAGGACTAAGACGGAATGCCTCATTTCCAGTAAAAAGGGTATCCGATTCTCTACACTCACCATATGAAACACAGCAACTTTAAGCTGTTATTTTACGCTGGTATTCTGTGAGAGTGTGGTCCTTCCCCGGTCGAGCCGACCTAATCGTGCTACAACTATACCAGTAATATAGCTGCAGCATGGCTCTACTATGTTAAAAATCTTCTGGTATGGGAACAGCCAGTCCTGATGACAGCCATTAAAGTCCCCCAGAAAAACCAACTGTGCGGTAGGATACAGACTTAGAGCCACATGAGAGGCTTCACTGAGGTGTTTAAATAGCCTAGTTGTCTCCTGGTCACCGCTGTGCGATCGGTAAACACATTAATAAATTATTTTATCCAGTCCTGTGTAGATCGTGGAAAAATTGGCGTCTTCAAGAGGGCGGAGACGCTTACAGCAGATGTCATTGCGGACACACACAGACTCTGGCGCGCTTCTGGAAATTATGCTCCAATGTGTACCAGTTCCAGGGTAGCCAAGATACGCCGCATCTAGAGGACATCTGATCTTCGTCTCAGTCAAGAAGATTAAGTGCGGCTTATGAGTCTCAAAGTGGTAGTGGACTGCTTTGAGATGACAGTGCAGATCTAGGATGTTTGTGAGGTGCAACCGCTGTTGATGGATAGGGAGTGCAACCGCTGTAAAGACTTACTCATCTTTATCCCTTTTTCATTATTGGTGGAGTGAATAGGTTGAGAGAATGGCAGTTGGACGAGGCGTCACAAATATAACCTGGGGACGCAAACATAGTCACAGCATCGATGGTACCTAGCATAGAGATAGCGGGGATGCCCGAACCCCCCTGGAATTCGCTACCAGGACCTCTCCTCCGGTCGCCAACCGGCATGGTGGAGCCATCACGGGATTTTTCGTAAGATGGCGGAGCAGCCTTTCATGAGTGGCTAGCTCATTAATTGGGCCCCCAACTGGCTACGGTCGGCCAGCCGTGCAACCGTGCTTCGGATCCCGCTAACCTCCATAACCAGGCACATGACGTTTTTGATAATATATATTATAATGGTTTTTGATCATAATTAAATATTTGAAGTGGGACGATTAACTTAAATTTTTCCATTCCATGGAAGTGACATCCAGCAGTGGACTGCCGTAAGCTCGCTAGTATAAGACAATTAGCTTCGAAAATTTACAAAGTTTGTCCACTTTGATCGCTGGTAACCTTACATAATATTATTTGAAAAGGATAATGAAATAAATAATGAACATTATTGCAATTTGTAATAAGTTTTATTTGCTTCAAAATAAATTATTGCACCTTAATTATTTTATATCGGTTATCAAAGCTTAGGACGACTTCAGTTTATCGCACAGATAAGTACAAAATGCTACCAAAAGTCCAGAGTCCGACAAAAATGATAATTACTTGGAAAATCTGAAAGAAAAACCGCACATGAATAAATTTTTATATAATACTTAAGAAAACATATGTGTATATTGCAATAATTAAAAAAACAACTCCTTATAGCCTAAATTGTACGCTTCCTTTGTAACTGTATTTTTAATACATATGTCAATTAAAAATTAAAAAATAAAATAACAAATGGTGTAGCAATGATTAAAAGTAACGAAATAGTCCAGTCACTTTAGCATAAAAAAGGGTCAACCTCGGAATGAGAGATAATAAGCTCATAAAATCTCGTTTCTGCGTCGTAAGTTATTCAAGGTCAAAGGTAAAAAAAGAACAGTTTTTCGCGATTTTCTCGGTTGCCCCAATGATGTTAACATCTATTATAAACATTGTAGAGCATAAAATTTTATGCTCTGCAAAGCAGCGCTCAGCCATACGTACACATTTTAAAGATAAAATACTTAATTATTTTTCTACTTAAAATCTACCACCTTCAATAAATTAAGATATACAATAAGTATTTCATTTAATGAGTTTTAAATAAACAAAGTAAGTAAGTATTATAAAATCAATTTATTCAAAATATGTAAAATGTTATTAAATACAATGTATTAACTGATAAATGACACAAATTGTTCAAGATTCAAGGTAGTATTCACAGATATTCACGGTTGACTTTGCATTACAGTACGTATGGCTTAGCGCTACGCGCTCACCGCCCTCTATCGCAATAACGGTTGAGCGCATGAAAAAATATTTCAAATAAAATTTGTCGCAAATTTTATTTTCTACGATGTTAATACCGGATGTTTACATCATTGGAGCAAAAGGAACCGAAAAAATCGCGAAAAACTGTTTTTTTTTATATTTGACCTTGAATAACTTACGACGCAGATACAAGATTTTATGGGACTTTTGAGACTACTTTTAGAACGTCAAAATGAAGATATGTACGAAAATTCAGGTTATTATCTCTCATTCCGAGGTTGATCGCTAATTTGACTGGACTAAAAGCTTCAAGTGGTTGAATACCTATCTAATAAGTAAGGCCTAGCACGGACGTACAATTGTTAAATCAATCAAACTGTTTATTGGAGTTGTGTGAACGTGACGATTTCATGATGATTAAACTCTTTATTCTATAAATAAGAAAGTACTTATGTCCGAATTGATCTGGAGAACATCTAATTCAATAAAAAACTAAATAGTTAAGGTAACTTTTTTCAATTTCGTTATTTGTTCAATTTCCACTTATACATTCATGAAAATGTTCAACTTAAAAATGTAATGTAATAAATACACATTTACCTTATCTTGCCACTGCCGATTGCGCACACATTCACTATACGGCATATTTGTAAATGAAACTGAGTTATACAAGGGAACCCATAAATCTGGTATTAACCAAAACAGAAAATCATCAATCGATTTTCGAAACAGATATGATGGCCGAGTAACTAAATCTCGCATCTGAAAATTACAATTCTATTTAGAACAATCTTCAAGTGAACTTTAACTCATAACTACATTGCTATTTTTTCTGAATTTCTAACTCCTAAACAGCCGGAAGTTAAACCCTATCATAAGGAACCTGCTTCCGACTTCTTGCATGTTCTCGGTTTTTCCCTCCTTCTAGACTCGAGGACTTCACATATCATAGAAATGCAACTATGTTTTTCTAGTATAACTATACTATATTTTCTGAATAACTTCTTGTGTGTTCTTGCTTTGTCCCTCCTCCTAGACCCGTAGACTTCACATACCATAGAAACATAACTACGTTTTCCCTTAATGGCAAGTATGTGTTGAAAGTTGTATATTTTATAGTACAATGATATTTAATATCCGTGAACAATCCGTGACACTTGGGTCAACCCCTACTTCTACCGGCTCTTATTGAATGAAGCTTACCTCGATATAATTATACATAGCAAGGTCACTTATAGCGAATACATCCTTCCATCTTGTATCAGAATATTCTGAAAGAATTTTCGCAATGTCATCATTATGTTTCTGGAACAATTCGTCGAGAATGGTACAGTCTTCGAAGCCAGAATTCATGCCTTGACCATAAAATGGTACTACAGCATGTGCTGCGTCACCAATAAGAAGAGTTTTGTCTATAACATTATACGGTCGACACTAAAAGAAATAGAAAATGATAAATAAAGTATGAAATCAAAAAAAAGACTTGGACACAAAATATACGAGTATACATTACCTTAACTGAAACTAATGGTAATGCTGAACCAGCGAAAAAGTCCTCCACTAATTTCTTTTTTCCTATTAATGGAATTGCGTCAGCAAAATACTTTCCGAAGAAGGCTAAAACCTTTTCTTCAGTGTCGATTTCATTAAACTTAGCGAATGGCATGAATAGTGTAACTGTCCATGTACGGTCTTGATTTGGTAAAGCAATCAACATAAAATTACCTCTTGGCCAAATGTGCAAATATTTCGATGGCATCTGAAACTGTAAAGAAAGGATAAAATATATTTTTACGATTATCTAAAATGATAAAGGCCTATGTTTGTTTTAATTGTAATAAATCACAGTAATATACGACAGTTACGGATAAATCTACATCGTTAGAGCATCGTTAATCACACCGCTTGTTTGTATTTATTTATGTTAACTGAATATTTTGTTACTACCAAAATTAGGTAAAGTCATTATATTACTCACAACCAAAAGTATCCAACGTGTAACACTAAAAAATGATGAAAAGTTTTTCTCTACTTCTGTTTATTTGTATATCTTTACAAGAGCCTTATTTGCGAGGTCAAATAATCGATAATAATAATTTTATGATCAGCGGTGACGAAACTATCTACAAAAGTAATGTGCAGTGTATTACAATTATATTAAAAAAATATTTTGCGTGTAACACCTATATCACTTTAGTGTTTTCCAATGTAAACGTCAACACTTTATTAAGGTCCATTAGCAACAATAACTGTTACGGAATAGTTGTCAGATCATATAAATATCAAGATTGGCTTTTAGAAACTAATGTTTACCTTATAATAGCACGAGATTTGAATGAATTATCTGATGGTATTTCTCAATTGACAAAAGATGTTCTTTGGAACCCTAGGGCTAGTTTCATTGTCCAATTAGAAAATTTGAAAACAAACCATTTGCAAAAAGTGTTTGATATATTAATAAAATTTAGAATATATAGAGTGATTCTGTTAAATTATTTACATACTGACGAAAGTGAAATGTACACTTATTTTCCATTCAATAACAATACTTGTGGACAACATTTTGATACAATACAAAATCTGGGATTTTGCAGAGATATTAACAAAGTTTCCAACATATTTCAAGATCAAGATCACAATATTCTACGTAACTGTACAATTATAGTGGCAGCAAATGAAGATATTCCAAATATTATATTAGAATCTAACAATTATACAGTTTTCGGAATTTATATAGCTGGTTTAGAACAATATCTGATAGAAACAATAGCTGCTCTCCATGGCATCACAATAGAGTATCAATACGCTTCCGCTGAAACAAGTTATGGCGTAGTTTTGCCCAATCGCACGTCTACAGGAATTCTAGGTAGATTACAAGATGGCAAAGTAAATATGGCAGCCGGAGGATTTGTTTTAATCAAAAACCGAGTAGAGGTATTCGATTATATTTGGGGATACAATTACGCAGATTTATTTTTACTAACGCCTAAGGATGACGAAAAAATCTGGAAAAAGGTTTTTCGTCAGTTTGGAATCCAAACTTGGATATTAATTATACTGGCATATTGTTTCATGACTGTCGTCACTGCAATCGCACAAGAATCGCTATTATCTAAGAAACACAATTATGTGCTTTTAAGTTTGAAATTATGGGCTTATTTTTATGGGCACACTGATCGTAAGTTACTTCAAAATACGAAACCCAGAGCTATAATAATATTATGGGCTCTATTTACATTTTATATTTATAGTTTTTACACCACTGCGTATTATAGTTTATTAACTGGGCATGTTAAAGAACTTAAGACATTCGATAAGGATGAAATAAGTGGTATTCCTTATGATCCATGCGTGAGTGACCCTATTCGAACTTTTTTTCAATACGCATATAATATAAGTCTACCAAAAGGTATTGATAAGTCAGAATGCAAATTTATGGAAAGTTCTATGGATACAGTTGCTTCGAGACACGATTTATATGCAATAGAAATGGATTATAGTTACAAGTTAGGAGAATTCAAATATATTGATGATGATGGAAATCATTTGTTGGATTCTTGGGACTGTTCATACGATACTGTAATTACCATCTACGTTACTCGAGGATTTCCATTAAAAGATGAATTTCAAAAATTTGCGTTGTACATGTTTGAATCGGGGTTACTACAAAAACATTTAAAAACTATATATAAAGAACCTTAATTTAATGGATCGCCCCAAAAAATCGTTTAAAGCAATTCGAATTGCTGACTTCAGAATCCATTATTTTATTCTTTTGGCTGGAAGTGTAATATCATTCATTTTTTTTTCTTATCGAAAGATTTACCAATAAGGCTTGTTCTAACGCCTTATAAATTAAAAAAAAAAATTAGTACCTAAACATTTATCAAGAAAAATGATCGAAAAAATCTGAGATTACATAACGTAACTACAAACGGAATGATCATACTTGCAATATTACTACTACCTCTACTATAGTTACTTGTGAATTTTACAGTTGTTATTTGATTTAGAATCATTATGTTTGCTCTTTGTCGCGAATAAGATTTATTACATAAAACGGCCAGGCATTCTTAAACTTTGGCTTTGCTTTAATGTAATTCACGGCTATCGCCAAAAGAAAAATTGATAAATTAAATTAAAAGTCAATTAAATTAATAATTATAAACTCTAAAATTTACCTCGCCGTCCTCTCCGGGTGGTATGCATAACTCCATGTACCCATGTTCAATATACTTTTGGCTATAATCGAAGAGCGGTTGTTTCATCATCGCTTTACGAACAGCTGAATATGCGCCATCAGCACCAATGATCAAATCAGCATTTACTTCTACAGTTTCTTTGTTTTGAGCTCTGTAATGAAATTATAATTATTGTTATATTTATATAACAATTAAACTTTCAATAAAAAGCACAAATCGACTTCAAAACTAAAAATATAAGTAAAATATTTCCTACATAAAATCTCGCACTATGTCTTAGCACCGACTTTAGGTTGTGAAATTAGTCGGCTTTTACGTTTTATTTTATTTTTTCTTATAATTGTGTTAGAACAACATTTGAATAGATATTAAAATCAAATAATAAATATATTTGTGTTTGACTATAAATTTAAAAAACATGCACTATCTACTACCACGGCTAACCGAGATGAGAATGTGATTACATATTGTAGCATAAGTTCATAAATTAGTCAGAGCCATGAATTCACTATTCACTACACCTTGTATACATTGTAAATTATAAAAGTCATAGATATAGAAATAGTTAGATAGAATAAAATATCAGTCACAAAAGAAAAGCAATGTTTTTGGTATTTATACGTGCATATATTTGTCTGTTGAAAGCACGTAGCCTTACGGCTAACTTTGTGACATATTTTGGAGTCAGTAGTGCCGTTGGCTACATTTACCTATATTAACATGTACTGCGAATAAGAACTTCGCAAAGAGACCATATGGCTCTTGCTTTAAGCGTATTTTGATGAATATGTCATTTTATAGATCACTGCAGCCGGATTCTTTGTTTTTTTATATAAAATTAAAGTGACAAACGGTCTTACAGTCCACCTGATGGTAAGTGGCTATTACAGTCCATAGAAACCTGCAGCCGTCATCAAACGAAGCAGGCTACGAATGCGTAGTCGCCTTTGAGGACTAAGGTAAAATGCCTCACTATATATATTTACTAACAATATTATAAAAATACTCACTTCAGAAATGTCAAGGAGCCCTTCTGTAGATCTGCATTAATCAGTTTGTGATTAAAGTATTTCTCGACATTTCCGTATTTTTCCGATTCTGTAATAATTTCGATTCGACTAAAATTGAGAACTGAACAGACAACTGTTTGCATGCCTAGTGCGCTTAATAAATTTGAAACAAAACATAACTAAACGTATATTAAACTTTTTCCTTGGATTTATATTGTTGGCGATATAAAATAATCTTTCAGATATAACGTACTGTGGTTATAGTAAAAGTGGAATAAGTATCGTTACTTCCAATCATCATCATCATCATTACAGATCTTCACAAGTCTGAAAGTGAACATAGGCCTTCCGTTCCATATTCCCTCAAGAATATTCACAAAACACAGTCCTGAGCCACCTGCATCCACCGAATTGTATTGCCATGTAGCTCGAAGAACCAACAACCGATCGGGCAGTAAGTTTCTCGAGCGGCAGCTTCGTACCAGTAAGTGAAGTGTAGGGCAGCCCACATTAGGTAGAGTGACGACCTAATAAGTTATGCAGGAAGTCGATGCAATGCGAATGCAGGTTACTTCCGATGCCGGAACAAAATTTCAAGAGTTCATAAAATTTGTGTTAAACTTAGATCAATAAACAAAAGTGACGGACCGCTGCTTATACCATGCATTACCATATTCAACGTATTGTATGAAGATGTCCCTTGTGTGTCGTAAAAGGAGACAAAGGGAAACAAACCAAGTAATGAGCAGCAGCGTCTTCCTAATAACAAGGAGAAAATAAAAAAATGTGGTTGCCAACCCGCCTACCAAGGGTGGCAACTATGGCAAAAATCCTAATCTCTAGGGAGGTCTATGTTCAGCAGTGGACTTTGATAGGCTGTATTGAATGAATGAACGAACGAATGTTAAATATAGGCGATTATATATACCTTTTAAAAGTAGAGAGTTCAAATAATTACGTCCCACAGAGTAAATGCACTGAAAAATAATAATATCAAAATTAAATTTAAAAACATGCACTATCTACTACCACGGCTAACCGAGATGAGAATGTGATTACATATTGTAGCATAAGTTCATAAATTAGTCAGAGCCATGAATTCACTATTCACTACACCTTGTATACATTGTAAATTATAAAAGTCATAGATATAGAAATAGTTAGATAGAATAAAATATCAGTCACAAAAGAAAAGCAATGTTTTTGGTATTTATACGTGCATATATTTGTCTGTTGAAAGCACGTAGCCTTACGGCTAACTTTGTGACATATTTTGGAGTCAGTAGTGCCGTTGGCTACATTTACCTATATTAACATGTACTGCGAATAAGAACTTCGCAAAGAGACCATATGGCTCTTGCTTTAAGCGTATTTTGATGAATATGTCATTTTATAGATCACTGCAGCCGGATTCTTTGTTTTTTTATATAAAATTAAAGTGACAAACGGTCTTACAGTCCACCTGATGGTAAGTGGCTATTACAGTCCATAGAAACCTGCAGCCGTCATCAAACGAAGCAGGCTACGAATGCGTAGTCGCCTTTGAGGACTAAGGTAAAATGCCTCACTATATATATTTACTAACAATATTATAAAAATACTCACTTCAGAAATGTCAAGGAGCCCTTCTGTAGATCTGCATTAATCAGTTTGTGATTAAAGTATTTCTCGACATTTCCGTATTTTTCCGATTCTGTAATAATTTCGATTCGACTAAAATTGAGAACTGAACAGACAACTGTTTGCATGCCTAGTGCGCTTAATAAATTTGAAACAAAACATAACTAAACGTATATTAAACTTTTTCCTTGGATTTATATTGTTGGCGATATAAAATAATCTTTCAGATATAACGTACTGTGGTTATAGTAAAAGTGGAATAAGTATCGTTACTTCCAATCATCATCATCATCATTACAGATCTTCACAAGTCTGAAAGTGAACATAGGCCTTCCGTTCCATATTCCCTCAAGAATATTCACAAAACACAGTCCTGAGCCACCTGCATCCACCGAATTGTATTGCCATGTAGCTCGAAGAACCAACAACCGATCGGGCAGTAAGTTTCTCGAGCGGCAGCTTCGTACCAGTAAGTGAAGTGTAGGGCAGCCCACATTAGGTAGAGTGACGACCTAATAAGTTATGCAGGAAGTCGATGCAATGCGAATGCAGGTTACTTCCGATGCCGGAACAAAATTTCAAGAGTTCATAAAATTTGGTGTTAAACTTAGATCAATAAACAAAAGTGACGGACCGCTGCTTATACCATGCATTACCATATTCAACGTATTGTATGAAGATGTCCCTTGTGTGTCGTAAAAGGAGACAAAGGGAAACAAACCAAGTAATGAGCAGCAGCGTCTTCCTAATAACAAGGAGAAAATAAAAAAATGTGGTTGCCAACCCGCCTACCAAGGGTGGCAACTATGGCAAAAATCCTAATCTCTAGGGAGGTCTATGTTCAGCAGTGGACTTTGATAGGCTGTATTGAATGAATGAACGAACGAATGTTAAATATAGGCGATTATATATACCTTTTAAAAGTAGAGAGTTCAAATAATTACGTCCCACGGAGTAAATGCACTGAAAAATAATAATATCAAAATTAAATTAAAAAAAAAAACACATATATCTGAAATTTTAGTTTAATTATAGGTACTTACCTGATTTGTTCTAGCATCGTACGGTATGACATATGTAGAACCATCGAATTTGTGAATGTATCGACCGACCATAGGGATACCATGATCACGAATCATGTGCTGTTCCAATCCCACGCATTGTAGAGCCTTCCTTCCACGCACTGATAGAGCTAAATTTATAGATCTGCCTCTTACATGAGGTGTCCTTCGTATATCTAAAACACAATATTACTTTTATTAATTCAGGAGAGTAAGAAAGCTTTTTCCCAAAATGTTAACTATGTCAGCAAGGCGCCCTGATGACTAAGAGACTGTTTCAATACCCATAATATATAAAAAAAAAATGCTGCACTAATAATTTGAAGCAAACATTAACTACTTATTCAAAGGCTTTCCGTTTCACGCTCCAAATATGTAACAAAGACGGGCATGCCTAAAATTTTAATAAAAAGTACAAACCTACTTCAAACAAAAAAAAAGTTATTTTCACATAATAGCATCGAAAGTCGGGGCTGTAACTATGATACACTGTGACTAAGCACCAACCTCAGAAAATTTTATTTTGTAAAAATTATATTTTCTAGCAATTTCCTAACCTGAAATATGTTATTAATATGGTGCTATTAAATCACCAGTATTTTTTTTTACATTAATAACATACATGATTCATAAGAAATCACTGGCAACACGCACTGGTTGTACAATCTCGTCTTCAAGTTTTGAGGTATACCTGACGAGAAGATGTGTCATAATTTCCCGAACGCTGCCCAGCCGAATTGAATCCGTCGATTGACCTCTCGGTCGAAGTTGGACTTACAACAATATCGAACTTAGTCCTCCCAAGAACTACCGGCATAGGTGTGACATGGCCGTTACAGTTACATATGATCTTTTTTTTTGTCAATGTTCATCTTAAGACCTATCCGTTGGGAGGCACTATTGAGGTCATTGAGCATAGTGCTTAGGTCCTCCTGCGATTCTGCCGTGAGTGATGTACTCGCCATTGATGTTAATGCCCGTATCCTTTCCAGTCAAGTATCTTGAAAACGTCTTCCAATGCAGCGGTGAAGAGTTTTGGGGATATAACGTCACTCTGTCTTACACCTCTCTGCAGTTGGATAGCTTTCGTACTCTGGTTCTGTACTCGGATAGCCATCGTCTCCCTACTGTACAAACACTTCAGCACTTCGATATACCAACAGTCACCTTGGCACCGCTAAACGATTTTGTAACTCGACTTTGGATTAGAGCACGAGGGGGGCGGAACATTGACTTCATTAGACGTGACCTCTCCAACTTAACGTTTAGGTTCAGTTTTCACCCTCACGATCACTGAGACATCACTGAGCAGTTGCCGTCTAGTCGTAATAATGGAGTCAATCTCATTTTTGTCGAACCGTCGGGGCTCGAACAGGTCCACTTTCTGTGGGGCCGCTTCTGGAAGAAAGAGTTCATCATAAAGAGTCCCTCTTTCTCCATGAAGTCGGCCAGCTGCTGGCCACTTCGGTTTCGCAGCTCTATCCCGAATTTCCCGACCTTCAGCACACCGTTCTCTCTTGTTAGTTATGCGTTGAAGTCTCCCATTAACACCGTATAGTGGATTTTGGAGGAATGCATGGCTCTAGATATATCCTCATACATTTCCTACGCCTCCTCATCGGGATGTGCCGGGGTTGGTGCGTAAACCTGTATGACCTTCAGCAAATACCGATTGGTGATTCTGAGTGTAAGGTACGCAACCCTTGTCGACACATTCCTTATATTTAAAACGTTGTTAACGAGAGACTTGTGGACGATAAATCCGACACTTCCTTGGGACAGATGGCCGAGGATTACCGTGTACTCCCCCTCTCTTCGGATCTGGGATAATCCTATAATATTCCAGCGCAGCTTGTCTATATCTTCTTCCAGCTCCAGGAACTTCACGTCAGTCTCCAGGGTGCGTGCGTTTTATGTTGCCAGATCGACTTGTCTTAGGTGGCAACCGAACCATCACCGGAGATTCTTAGCATCCCCTGCCCCGCCGTTACCATGGTCGCAACCGTAGCCAGGAATAGTGGGGCCGCCGGGGACTGGGAGCCGTTTATTTGTATCGTTGCTCATGGGGTGATATTGGCCATAGTTGCAACGCTTGGCAAGCGGGTTGGCAACCGCAGTTTTTTTATTGTTATTATGCCGTTATCAGAAAGATGCTGCTGCCCATCTTCTGCCTCAGTTTCCCTCTGTCGCCTCACGACACCCACGGGAAGATATGGGATAGTGGGTATTCTTGCCTGCCACTACACAGGATGACTTATGGATCTGAGACGTGGTCCTTCACTGCTGGCCGTATGAGACAGCTCAAGGTCGCTCAGCTCCATATAGCTCGAAGAACCGACAACCGATGGCAGCCTCTTACCGGTAAGCGAAGTGTAGGGCGACCCCTCACTAGATAGAGTGACGACCTGGTAAGACATGCAGAGGTCTCAGGTCTCTGGTAGATGCAGGTGACTCAGGACCATGCTTTCCTTGCGGGAGGCCTATGTTCAGCAATGGACTTGTGAAGGTCTGTAATAATGATGATGATGATGATAATGATGATGAACATACATGAAACTAATGCATAAATTTTTTTTCATGTTTGTTTACAATATTCGGTAATATCTTTCAGTTTCGCCTGTACGTATACGTTTATAATTCTGACCACCAATATACAATGAAACATCTTTTAATTCAAAGAGTTGTTTAAATACCACTACTTTTACTTTTCCTGCAGTAAATTGATTCAACAGGCTTTCACGTAGTCGCAAACAGTTCGAAACGTTTCCTCAACATTTGTTTGAGTGGTTACAGTGTATGTAGAGTTACTATTAGCAACAACACTTGTGTCTAATTCATCTTATGCTGTACAAGCAATTTGCTCCATTATAGAGAAAGTACAAAACTATAATAAACACAGATTAATGGATACAATTACCGGCGAAGGGTACGAGTAAGTAATATTCTGTAGTCATTTTTCTAGTATAATAGTTACTGGATCTAATAACTGCAATTATTGTTTGAAAATAGTCGTTCTCATCGTCTATCTAAAGAGTTACCCCCATCTATGGAAAACCATTGAGATCTTTCTGAAGTTTCCTATTAATTACCTTTTAGTTTAACGGGACGAAATGCGATGATGGATTCAATTACGCCATAAGTTTGTCAAAATTATGTAATAATTACATTTTAATACATCATATTTCACAGGAACTGGTTTGTGTAATGTGTAACGTCTGTTATGTGTGACACTTTTTAACAAGTAAAACGTCGACTCCACCACTTTATGTCGTTTAACATTATGTGTATTTTCCATTTGATTCCACTCAAAATTAAGGAAAAAAACAATATTTTTCATAATTTATATTACTTTATATATCTAAATACGAGTACAATGACGACTACGGTAATAAAAAGATGTCCTTTCCTTCAAATTCGATAGTGTATATAGGTACCGAATATATTCCTTTTATTATTAAAAAATAAAAATGTAATGACGCCGATTAAATTGAACCGAGATGTTTATCGATTATAGCGTATAAACGATTTTATCGATTATAGCGACCCTAAAAACTTTACATTCCTATTGAATAAACTTTTTTTTATTCCTTTTCGTTAAATCATGAACGTTCTGAGAGAAGCACGAAATTCATTACCAGTGGATCATTATTTTAGTCTAGTATTCATTTGATACACGTTTATGACTACATTATTGCTAAATTGTACAGTCGAACATTATTCAGGATAAAGGTTACATAAGTTCGAATTTCAAACAGATGTCTTAACTAATTATCTACGATTGACAGTGACTTCCCAATAATTAATATGACCATGAGGAACAATCTTTTGGCAAACATCAAAACATGTTGTTTGTTTGATGTTTGTCAATACATTGTTTCCTCATTGGTCATGGGATTGTATCGTAATTAAATCCGTCTTACGACATCACACAGATGTCGTGTCTTCTTCGATATACGAATTGACTTATTAAACCTCTCGAATATTGCAAACCTAAAATACCCCAATCGGAAACGGAGGAGCAGCGTCATCTAATAATAATATCTTTTATGTGATAGAGTTCCTTTTTTGCCTATTATATATATATATATATATATATATATATATATATATTAATAAGATATTAGGACTATACAAAAACTGCGGTTGCCAACCAACCTGCCAAGTATGGCAACTTTGACAAATATCCCCTGATAAGGCAATGTATGGGGGAGGCCTATGTACAGCAGTTGACATTCGATAGCCTCTAACAGTAAGGGTAAATGTACAAACTAGATAGTTACACATCAATTAATTACTAGAAGTATACACATTTTAATGATGATAAATAAATCTTTAGGTATTTTATGTGTATTTATATTATTGTACCACTGGACCATTTCGGATGTATTACCGATTATAGGTGGTGTAAGAATGTCCACTACCGCATATCGTCCCGTAGGTGCTGTAAGAGGCCACAGCTACAACAAACCAGAAAATGGGCAGCAGCGTCTTCTTAATTACAACTAAAAATAAAAATACTGCGTTTGCCGACCCGCCAGCCAAGCATGGCAACTATGGCAAATAGCACCCCTTATGAGGCAATCTATGGGGGAGGCCTTTCGTCAGCAGTGGACTTTCTATAGGTTAATGTTGAACATTAACGGTAAATACGAGGTGGATTGAAAAGTACTCGGCCTAACCAAGAAAATAAACACATACTAAATCAGTAATATTTTATTTTTCTACATAATCACCATCAAGTTCAATACACTTTGCCACCTCCTTCCAAGCATTTAGACCGTTGAAAAAATGATTCTTCCTTAGAGTCAAAATATGCGTCTACAGCTGCTTTGACCTCGTCGTTTGACGAAAATCTTTGACCTCCCAAGTGCTTTTTAGGTTAGGGAACAGAAAGAAGTCTGATGGTGCCAGATCAGGTGAATACGGCGGATGCGGTAACAGTTCAAAGCCACAGTTGTGAATTTCAGCCATTGACTGTACTGACGTGTGAACACGGGCGTTATCTTGATGAAACAGGACTTTTCTTCTGAGCATTCCTCGACGTTTTTCTTTATTTCCTCTCGTAAACGACGTAGTAAGGTGCAGTAGTAATCAGAGTTTATAGTCTGACCCTTTCAAGATAATCAATCATAATCACACCTTTCGAGTCCCAGAATACTGAAGCCATCACCTTATTTGCCGACAAAATCGACTTAGCCTTTTTAGGGGGTGGTGAACCAGGTCTTCTCCACTGTTTTGATTGTTGTTTTGTTTCCGGTGTACAGTAATGAACCCATGTTTCGTCCATAGTAACAAAACGATTCAAAAAATCATCTGCATCGGCTTCAAATAACTCCAAACAGTCGCGTGAAATAGTCAATCGCGTCCTTTTTTGTTCAACTGAAAGCAGTCGCGGAACCCACCTCGCAGACACCTTGTGGAAACCCAACTCGTTGACAATGATGTTTTGAGTTCGTTCATAAGAGATGACTATAATCTCGGCTATCTCTCTAATTTTTAATCTGCGGTCTCCCATTATTAAATCAAGTACTTTTTTAATATTTTCGTCAGTAGTTGACGTCGAAGGCCTTCCAGAGCGGGGTTCATCTTTCACACTCTCTCTACCACGCTTAAATTCTGCTATCCATTTTTTGACGGATGAATATGACAGAGCACAATCGCCTAATGTACTGACCATGTCATCATGGATGGCTTTTGATGATAGCCCTTCTTATGGAGGTACTTAATGACGGCACGCTGCTCGATTTGCTCCATTCGCGGAAATTATGTCCGATTACTTTGTTAATAAATTTATAAAATCACAACTAATTATCGCACACGTTTCGAACTTCACACAATGAACTAGTCTGAACTGAACTAAATAATGTGGGTAGATTTGATTTTAGAATTGAATGGATCTGTGTTAGGCCGAGTACTTTTCAATCCACCCTCGTATTTAAAGCGGATAGTTATACCGCCATGATCTTTTATTCGTATTTATATTATTTTATTCCAGTCAACGATATTCTTGTTAAAATTGATTTGAATAATCTACACCTCGATTAATTATCACTCGTAGCTCGTGTAATATGTTATATGATTTTATATAATATCAGTTTTATTACGTTAATTTGTCATACGCGATGAATAGTTTTAATTATATCCATAAAGGTCGATTTACACTTCGGCGAGTACAGTAGCGAGTTTAGTTGAAGTTGACAGTAAAGTAAAGGTTAAGTGAGAAGTAGCGTTCAAAAGACATTTAATATCTTTGTGGCGAGTTCAGTTAAAAAAGGTACAATTTTATATTTTAAGGGTCGAACGCGAAAACGTTACGTCCTGTCAATTTATGTACTGAACTAAACTCACTCGTTCACACGAGCGGCGAGTTTAGTTGCGGGTGGCGGGAGACGCGCGGGAGGGCAGCACTTCAAACTTGACTCGCCGAAAAATAGACCGGCTGACTGTCGCGTTCAACTTGATTGTTAATTTGCTACTTATGTAACTCACTAATTGTCGTTCAAACGAGATTTTTTACTTAACTCGCCAGGTTCGCGAGTTAACTCGCTACTGTACTTTCAGAAGTGTATATCGGCCTTAAGAGATGTGACGCGCATGCGTTGCAATGGGCGCGCGCACAACTCATAAAACTCACGGAAGTTTAATCACTATCGGATTAAATGAAATAGGAACGCAACAACAAACAATTCATTTCTTGTTAGAAACCTTCGCGAGTGCGCACAAAATACTCACCATAGAATGTGACAAAACGAATAAAATATTCATCAAAAATATTCATTTTTTATAATACATTAACAATCAATTTACGTATCAATGTGGTCGGGACGAGTTTCGCACGTGCCAAAAAATTTTGTAAAATTTGAGCCTTGCTCACCTTCACGATATTCGTAGAGGCGAACGCGATGACCCCTTTTGGCTAACAATAACGCTTCCAGTGAACCGACCTGTAAAAAGTTATTAGAAAAAAAAATTAGTTTCAAAATAATCTGGGTCGAATACTTGACAATAACTCTAGTTACTAATAAGATCAATCCTTAGTTTCCACCTGATGGTAAGTTACTGGCTACTGCAGTCCATGGACGCGTTACGTTGCGCGATGCGTTGTCATGTCTAAGGATTAAGATGGAGTACCACTAATTATACTGGATCTCTATTAGGGTTGCCACCTTTTTTTGAACAAATATAGTATTTTTCCCAAAAAAGATGCAATATACTTTTGGAAAATTCGGGAAAAAAAGTACACATTTATTTTCAATCTTTATGCATTTTTCCATATATATTTTGTTATTGCTCTTCTCTTTGGCCTGAACAATTTAGAGTCATATTAAAATAAATTAAAAATTCATTTTTAATTAAATTTATTATCTATTTCTTTCTTCTTTCCACTTAACATTCACGACGGAAAAAATTCTTTCCGTAAAACTTACTTGTTCCAGACTTCCAGTCACAGTTAATATAAAAAATCGCAATAGTTGAATTAGGGAAAAAATATAGTATTTTTCGTACTATATTATTATTCTATAATATATAGTACATTTGACTGAAATATATTACGATACTATATATTATAGTACGGGTGGGAACCCTAATCTCTATACCATTTAGTCGCAACACTGCAGTACAAGCACTGCTGCTGTTTGGAGAAATAGGTAAGACGGTGGTTCCTACCGACGGAATCTAGGCAGAAAAGGAGTCCTACCACCTTGATAGTAATCGATCAGACAATCATCAAATATACACTCGGTTAGGTTCGGCTAGAGGAATGCCGGTGAAATATAAAACGGACCGTAACTTTGACGTTGCTCTTGGTTGCAGCTCTAGATATCATTTCGGACGTCTTCCATATACCTACGACATGCAATGAACTGTAAACCTATGTGCATTGAACTGTAAACGTTTGCTTTTACTGTACGACACGTGTGGGACGTCATTTGATTTTGCCGTAATTAATAATAATAATAATTAATAAAGTAAAAAACCTGGTGGAAAAGAGACGTGGTGATAAAATGGATTTCCTTAAGCCGCCTCAAACGAAAAAAAATATCTACTTATTCCTCCATCGTATATCCGCTTACAGTCCATTACCAATAATTAACATACTAACAAAAATAGTTAAATATAAATATACCTATGATGAGGCAAAAAGAAATGTTATAATTTCTCTACTTTCCGGTAAGTACCACTCCACTTACTCGCACAGTAATTGATTTTATGCCTCGCTTAAGAATAAAATTCAATATCACTCGTTCCATGGGTTCCTTTATTCGTGATTAAATACTCATATATTTCTATATTCACTGTATAGAAATTTAATGTTTTGTTTTTCTGATAAAATGAAATCCAAAATATATAACTCAATATGGATATAATTAATATACATTATTTTAACTGTGACTTTGCAGAAGTGAACGGCAGAGTCGGGAAGGGACGCCCTAGGCGTAAGTTTATCGACCAAATTGTCGATATATGGGCCAAATTAAGAGTACCTTTAACCGACGAGCAAGTATGCGTAGGTATATGGATGTGAAGGAGGCGAGTGAGGTATGTCAGGATCGAGCCAAATGGAAGTCTGTAGTCTCTGCCTATCTCTCTGCGTGACAGGCGTGAGTGTTTATGTATGTATGTATTTAACTAATTATATATCCGAAAATATAAACTATCATTTCCTTAATATCCCAGGCCCGGGTTCTGCCTCACAGTCAACTATAGATTACTACGAGACGAACAGATTTAGTTCTGCAATATTTGACCTTGTTCAAACTGACAATAACGCTGTTATAAAAATACTTCAAAATTTAAAATCAAACGCTCTAGGTGTGGATGGTATCTCATTGAAATGCTACTGTCGAGTCTCCCCTATTCCATAGGTGCTATCACAAAGATTTTAAACATTTCTCTCACTACAAAAACGTTTCCCACTCTATGGCAAATGGCGTTAGTAAGGCCAATTCCTAAAAAAAGTAAATATTATGGACTTTAAGGATTTGCGGCCAATAAGCATACTGCCATGTATGTCTAAAATTCTAGAAAAAATTGTCTGTGATCAACTAACCCATTACTTAAACTTGAATAACATCCTACCAAACGTTCAATCCGGTTTTAGGAAACAGCATAGTACAACAACAGCCTTAGCCGATGTGGTTGATAATATTTTAAACGCGCAAGACTCTGGTAAGGCTACTATTTTAGTACTTTTGGACTATTCCCGTGCATTCGACACAATAAATAGACGTCTACTGCTAGCAAAATTTAGGTATTATGGGTTTGGTTCCGACACAGTCGACTGGTTTGCTAGTTACTTTAGTGATCGTAGACAGACTGTCGAAGTAACGAATAGTGACGGCTCTAGAACAGTTTCCGAATGGTCTCCTGTTGCGAGAGGGGGTGCCGCAAGGCTCAATACTGGGTCCTTTGATTTTTGCCTTGTATAGTGCAGATATTACTAAAAGCATAACAAACTGCAAGTATCACATATATGCTGACGATGTGCAGCTATATATTTCTTCCACCCCAGTGAAAGCACTGATGCAATACAAAAGTTGAGTGATGATCTAAATCGCATAGCAGATTGGTCTGAAGCAAATACCTTAGTTTTAAATCCTAATAAATCAAAATACATGATACTCGGTACTAAAGCACAAATCAGTAAAGTGTTAGCTGCCCACCCAATGGTAAAATAAAAATGTAAATGTTGAGCGTGTTAAAGAGGCGAGAAACTTAGGAATATTAATGGATGAGCAACTGCGGTTTGAAAACAGATAATTAATACAGCTAAGAACTGCTTTTACCGGTTGAAAGTTTTGTACCAAATCAGAAATGTTTTACGCACTGAGGTGCGTAAGAAATTATGCGAATCGTTAGTACTATCTAAGTTTAATTACGCTGACGCGGTAATAGGGCCTAGACTTCTCGCGCGCTCAAGGAAACTTATCCAGCGTGTTCAAAATGCCTGTGCCCGCTTCTGTTATAAAATTCCTCCACGTGCCCATGTTACACCTTATATTAACAATGCAAGAATGCTTAAAATGGATTACCGTTGGCAACTACATTTCGCCACTTTATTGTTTGGCACAATCAAAACGAGAACCCCCTCCTACCTTTATAATAAGTTACAATGGGCACGAGACAATGCTACGAAATCGACAAGAGCTTCGGCGTACAAGTTGCTCATAACCATACATCATTCTGCCGCATTCCGAGGAGCTTCAGATATGCCGCAACTAAGTGCTGGAATAACCTCCACCGCCTCTTCGTAACCTACAACAATCAGTGTATAGTTTTCGTACAAAATACAAAGCTATACTATTAAACGAACAGATACGATCGTAGAGTATCAATTTAAAATTTTATGTTTTAATGCTTTAGCAGGTATATCTATGTATTATATATATATATATATATATTCCAGTGCGTATAGTCGTTTTTTTTTTTTTTCATTTTCACATTCTAATTATTACACTATTTCTTTCCATTGCGCGCCTAGTGTTAGCGCAAGTTCTGTGATAAAACATGCTAAATTGATGCGGTAACATGTAATGTTGAACACATGTCTCGGATAGCTATTGTGTATAAGTATTTTTACATGAAATTTAAATTATTTTTATATCCTCGGTTCCAGTTATGCAATGAAATTAACATTCGTAAAAGTCCGGTATAGCACTTCAAAGATAAGGCAGTTGTGGCCCTAAAGTAAATATAAAAAGAATATTAAAAACCTACCAATTGTGTATATAATTGTATTATTAATCCAAACAAGTATATATTATACGTGCCCATGTGTGTATGTGTGTTATCCGTAAGTATATATTTATGTATATATATGTATGTGTATATATCTATGTATATGTATATATATTATATGTGTGTGTATCTATATAATGTTCTTAAGGTAGCCACTGAAAATCAGGGCTAGGATGACATATCCTAGCGTATCCTGAGTGGCAGTCCTATTTGGACCATTTCCCATTTTTTTTTTTCTTTTTTTTTTTTAAAGTTGTTTTTTTTTTTTTTCATTTAGTTGTTCACTTTTTTTTAAGTTTGTGTAAGTAAGTGTATAATTAAGTCTAATTATAAGAATACTTGAACATAATGTATGTTTTAAGCATTAATTCCTATTTTTTTAAGATATGGCCAAATAAATATCTCTTTCTTTCTATATAATATTATATTTTACTTTTTATTTTCTTTGGTAAACAGATGGTCGTAGAATGATGGTTTATTATTCGTTAGCTTGGGCATTCTTTGGTACTTGGGGCATCCCGACTGTCCGAGTCGGGATGGGACACTCTCTCCCTATTAAAGCGATTTTCTCACAAATCATTAAAAAATTTTAATCTTCAACATTTAATATTAAAAAATTGGGATGTCCTGCGGGGAGAAAGGTGGGGAGAATCTACGCTCCCCTACCCCCAATAATGGCGACTTGATTCTAAACCTTAACCTTAATTTCAAAAATATAAACTGACTTTAATTATTATAACATCAGATTAAATTTTATAGAAAATAAAATAGAGAGTAGATTCTTCTGCTGCTGTAATAAATGATTGATGAATGAATGAAATATAATAAGTATGTAATCGTTTTTTAATTCATACGATATAATATATTTGTTTCCACGAGATAAAGTTTCATGGGTATATTAGAAAACTGGAATCCTTTTAGTAGCACTGTAGTCAAGTAATTAACAAATTCTATATTAATGGCCCAAAAGGACTCATATTAACTAATATGTTGATTTAACTAAATTTTATACCTAAAATCACAAAATTTTAACCCGTTTAATGCTTGGTTACGATTTGTGGATAGCACGGCGGATGGAAGGTTTTTAGTATTGGTTTGAGAATATATTTGAAGATCATCTGCATTATAGATGGTAGAGATAAATTATTCCTGCAATAACAGAGTGAATGAAAATAGGAAAAACGAGGAGAAACACGCCACCATGCACTAGGCCTACATCCAGAGAACACCATTGTGGGCGTTCAAACAAGTAACTACTATGTAGTGATAATTATATCTATAAATAATTATAGCTTCAGCTTACAGTATAGTTATAGAACTGACATACATGACATACAGCCACATGAAGCCAGAATTATTAAAATCGAAACAGTTTCAGGTAATTTAAGTAGCTACCAATTCCGAAATTATTACATAACTTTCAAATGCATTTCATTTGCATTTAATTTCTCATTGTCATTATTAATTAAAACTATGTAATATATTTAAGCATATTTTATTTAATCTACTTTTATTTTCCAGGGTATCTAAAATTAAACGTATTAACGTTTTATTTTTTAATTTATATTAAAACTTTGAAAATAAATCACTACTTACCAAACCTCCACCAACTATAATTATGTCTAAGGGCTTTTTCTGATGCCCATTCTGTAGCGTAGTCATTTTAAATAAAGATTGAACGTTCTTCGTTAATGAATATACTGTACTTGTAATTATGAACTGTTCACTTCGATGAAAAAATACGGAATCGTTTATGTGATCAATATTGCTTATTATTTCAAAACAATGTCTTGAATATCTCGAGCGCGATGTATATCGGAAGTCTTCGAAAACACAACTAAACCAATATACGCAGACTGGACACCCTAGCCCCTAGCCCTCTTCGTGCGCATGTACTATGTATATTCACGTATGCTTATAACAGTTTACCTATATAAGTACATTAGATAAAAATGTTACTTTCGGGAACCGGTTATATCGTAAAAGAACAATATATAATAATAATATAACCGCGCAAATGATATTTTATCTAACGTGATTTTAACTGTTTTTCTTAATAGGATTGAGTGTCATAAATAAAACTAACGAAAAAATAACTACCTACATTCTTTAATGTTTGTTATACAAAACAAAAATTGAATGGAGTGTTCCGTTTTTCACATTCACTTTCTTAACCAAATCTGATGTTAATTTATTTTAGCTCTGGTTATAAGCCTGTATTTAAATTAATAAATTTACTTCGGCTTGTAAGTATAGTTTTTGTTGTTAGTACCTTATATACTTTCATGTGCCTTTAGTAAAAATCTGTTATTTTAACATTACAAACAGACACTTTAATTTTATTTATTTGTATAGATGAAAACCTAATATGGTTTTTTTTTATTTGTTGTATATTTCACTTTGGATAAATACTTACCATACACGTTTTGTAATTATTTATTGATTTTTTATGATATTAGAGAAGCAAACGAACATTCAGTCACCACCTGGTGGTAAGTAGCTAATGTAGCCCATAGACAGTAGCTACATATTTGTCATCCCTAAGGAATAAGAGGAAATCCTTATAGCCTGTAATTATACTGGCTCTCTCTTTCTTAAAACTGGAAAACAGCAAAAGGTGCACGACCAGTTTTCAGAAATTGGTGAATGGGTAATATACTAAATAACAAATGTCTTTCTTTCTCAAATATTTCATTTTGTTGAAGGTTGTAGCACGAATCGGCTCGACCAGGGTAGGACCACGCTATCACAAAATACCAGTGTAAAATAGCAGCTTAATGCTGCTGTGTTTCGTATGGTGAGTGTAAAGAACCGGAGACCCTTTTACTGGAAACGAGGTATTCCATCTTAGTCCTCAGGCGTGACAACGTATCTGCATTTTGATTCTCAATTGACGAGAAATGTGGATGTCTATGGGCCACAGCATCCACTTACCATCAGGTGGACTGCGTGCTCTTTTGTCACCTTATTCTATAAAACAAAAAATAAAAATAGACTTCGCACCTTTGGCGCTGCTGACTGTCGCTAGTCTTGGTAATTAATAATAATTATTACTCAATTTTAATTAAATGCTCAGATACTACGCGTATGAAAGTGTTTATTTAGATGTTTGTCCTTTGTTTGGGTGTACGACTGGAAGTAGAAATTTGAAATTTGTATAGAAGTTAATTATGTATAGGAAGGTCTTATGATACTTTTTATGACGCTTTGAAAGTTCGGCGAGGGTTTACATTCATAATTCACAAGTGTGTTACAGGCCCAGCGAAGTGGTCGGTTACAGCTAGTACAAAAATACGTAGGTACACGTTATACGTATTATAATGCATAACATTTGCTATTATTTACGTAAATAAGAAAATGACTAAACGAATAAATATATGAAATATGTGAGAAAAGTACGAGTATGACGTGATTTTTTTAAATGTAAGTTTTTATGTAAGCTGCTATAATATAGAAAGATACTTCATAAAAATGTGCCATCAACGATTGTGAGAAGCTTTAACAAATAAGTCATGACGTTCATTGAATAAATATTCATACTCATGAATATAAAATTCACGGAAAAGAACAACAACTATATACTACAACTATAGCCACACCGCATCTATTCCGTGCGCTGTGAAAACAACCTATTTAACGACATTAAGCCTCAAGTTGAATGACCAATTTATGATAAACTGACACTAAATATTTTTATCGTTTAGTTTAACCCTACCTGTTTCAAATGAAGGTCATATTATTAATTATCATTTGGATATTTAATGATCATTGGAATTTAGCTTTTGTCCACAGGCTTCTACTATTAAGGTGACTGACTTATGAGTTATTATGTCATACGAAAATTTTAGTATGATAGGAAATGTTAGTAATATGAAATCAAATTTGTCTTATATAGGTGTAATTTTTATAAAATTGTAGTGACAAACGAACTTACAGTTCACCTGATGGTAGTGGCTACTGCAGCCAATTGACAACTGCAACCAACTGCAAATAAAGAAGGCTCCAGATACGTTTTCACCACTGGAGACTAAGATGCAATGCCTCACAGCCTGTAAGTATACTCGTACTGGCTCGTAAGTCCGTCTGAGTAGGTACAAGGCCCGATCTAGCTATTTAGCCGCTCCGGGCAAAGATAAGTTTCGCCGCCCTTTACATACACAAAACCATATAAGTCATGAGCTAGTTATGTTTGGGGATTTTAAGTATACAAGTACCTATATAAAATACGTGATATTGTGGGTATTATACCTACCTATAATATTCACGTCAGTCTATTGGGTCTTCTGAAGAAGTACCTATACGAAAGTTGATGAGTGTTTTGTGTTAGTAAGTATACAATGTACTTTTAAAGAATTTCCCAGAAACTACTGAATGGATTGATATATCTTTTTATTGACATAGTTCACATCATCAACCTATTGCGACTCACTGCTGCGTATGGGCCTCTTTTCCCTTGTGCTATTTTTCCCTGTCTCGGGCTAATCTTGCCTATGTATGATGACCCTTTAACTAAAGGAACAATAAACATTTTTCATCAAAATCGTTTCAGAAGTTAAAAAGATTAGGACCAAGCTGTTTAATTGTTTATTATGGTCAATCGGTTCATATGTATTTAAGTTAAGGTTCATACGGTACGTATAAAAAAGACACAGCAAAAGATTTGTTTTAAAATTTAATACTGATAAAAAAACAATTTTTTTATATAGGAGAGGGGCAAACGAGCATGCGGTTCACCTGATGTTAAGTGACTACCGCCGCCCGTGAACAACTGCAACACCAGTTTAATAGGATTGTAATCGAGCACGCACCGTCTACTACGACCTTGATGCTCCGATCAGCCAGAAAACTAGTGATCCAATTGCACAATTTCTCGGGAAGCCCATAGGAAGGAAGCTTCGAAAGAAGCGCTTTGTGCCAGACCCGATCGAAGGCCTTCGCTATGTCCAAACTAACGGCCAATGCCTCCCCCTTGGACTCGATCGCCTGCGCCCATCTATGTGTTAGGTAAACAAGAAGATCACCAGCTGAGCGACCCCGACGGAAACCGTACTGGCAGTCACTAATCAGCTGGTGCTCCTCAAGGTACCGCATGAGCTGGCAGTTAATAATGGACTCCATTATTTTCGAGAACAAGGAGGTGATGGCGATAGGCCTGTAGTTGGACGAATCAGAGCGGTTACCTTTTTAGGATCGGGTACACAGCTGTCTTCCATGAATTCGGGACAACGCCTAGGGAGTAGGAGTACCAAAAGACGCGTTAGAACCGGTGCCAACTCTGGAGCGCACGTCCTCAGCATAATTGTCGGGATTCCATCAGGCCCACTCGACTTGTGGATGTCCAGGAGAGGAGTGCTTTGCGTACTGAGCACTGTGTGAATCGAACATCCGGCATGGAGCACTCACACCGCGGGATGGCCGGCGGTGTGTTCTCCCGTCATCCAGAGTCGAGTTGGACGCAAAAGGGAGCCTAAAAGGTCGGCTTTCTTTTGCGGCGTGGGCCAGTGAGTCATCCTCCCTATGCAGAGATGGTAGTGATGGCTTACAGAAATTCCTTGGACAGCCTTGGCGAGACCAGAATGCACGGGTTCCCGAAGGAAGGCGAACTAGTTTCTCGCCAATTCTTCCTATGTGCTCTGACTTTGCCTTGGCAATAACTCTTTGAAGGACCTGGAGGCGAAGTTATATTTCTTTTAAGCATGCTGGTGTTTACATCCAGAGCCGCTGAAGCCTCAGCCCAGGCCTGATAACACTCCTGCTACTGCGTAATGCAGTCTTACAGGAGCGACCAAACCAAGGCTGCGATCTGCCACCGATGGGTACCACAGATGATGGAATAAATAGTTCCATTCCCTGTAGCACCACATCGGTGACAGAGTCAGCAACAGCGCTGGGATCATCCGGCGAGAAGCAAACCCGCCCCCATGGGTAGGATGCAAAGAAAGACCGCATTCCATCCCAATCCGCCGACCTGTAGTGCCAAACTCAGCGGCAACCTGCAGAACGCAACCGCGAGGAGAGCGTGAGTGGCACCACACCCGGATCAGACAATGGTCCGAAGAGCCAAGACGACATCGACGCAAACCTGATATCCGTCCGGATGAGAGGTCAGCAGAAGGTCCAACAGGGAAGGTGTATAATCCTCCATATTTGGAATCCGCGTAGGCGAAGTAACCAGTTGTCTCAGACCAAGAGCAAGGCCGGCTTCGCCGTCTCTAGATGGCAGTGGACGATGGCAGGCTTAGCTTGACCGTGGATGCTCAGTGAGGATTCTCCATTACCAGGGTGCTGGTACCTCCTGGGGTGGTTCTTTCTTTTAAATTCCGCTACCATGTTATGGGGTGGGGATTAGCCTCCGGCCACCTGCACTAACTAAGGGAAACGCAGAAGCAAAGCTCCTACTTTACGTTGGTATTCTGTGAGGTCGTGGTACCGCCCTGGTTCTAGCCGGCCCATGCATGCTACAGCAGAAGCTGCAGCGCGGCTCTACCACTGTTAAATTATGTTACTACAAAACAAATCAGTAATTTTTTAAATAATGAAATTGTGTAAATTAAACAGTTTTCGGAGAATATTAAATCCTACCTCGTAATTATAGTAATTTTCTTCGCACTTTTCTGCAAAATCTTTAACAATCTTTAATAATATCTGATAAATTTATACTGTCGCAAACCTTGTGTTCTATTGAAATCATAACCAATCCAGATAATCTATTCTGTGTCATGGTGGATCGCAGATAATTTTTATTATTTTAATCTAGAAAGCTTCTTTCACCGCTTGCAACTGTTACTGGTAAAGTTAAAAGGATTCTGAGCGCAATACCGATATTTGGACCAAATCTTAATCTGTTACAAATTTCAAAACATTTTGAGGAGATAAATTACTATTTAGAAACATATAAAGGACTGACAACTCCTCACAAAGTTCTAATGCATTTATATCGCTTGAGTTCGCATGAGTTAAAATAGCATCGAGGTTCTTACAATGTTATAACAATTCATCTTTTGGGAGTTCTCTTAAGGCATATATGTTATACAAAAAAGCAAAATGTTTACTGTGCTCAGAAATCTGGGAAAATCTTAATTCTAAGGAGTTTATGGCTGTATCCATAATGTGAAAAAATACTTCAATTTTATATTTTTGACGAGGCTCAATAATTGGTTCGTCAACACACTCATAAGTAAATTGCTTTTCTTGGATCGTGCACGAGGTCTAACACCTCGCAATCAATTTCAGAAGCTAAGGCTTTGGCGTCTTCAAGAACTTGAGTAAAATACTCATCTGAATGTGACTTTTCAAAGAAATATTTTGTATTTCTAAGTAATTTAATGACAGAAACTAAGTCAAAATCTTTACTTTGCATTAATTTACTAACAGGGTTTATGCGATTCAAAGTTTCATACCAAATTATAATAGAACATAAAAATTTATACTGTTTAATTTGGTTCAACAAACCCGAAATCTCGTGTGGAGGTATTCATATCTGTGTTTTGGTAAACACTAAACAATCCATCGTAAATTTGTCCTATTTGATGTCTTAGTGGTCTTATTGCTTCGATTTGACTTTCCCATCTCGTGCCACTAAGTGGTTTTAGAGTAATACCTTTACATTCTTCAAAAGAATTGACCACCTTAATGTTGAAGTGGAAAAAACATATATTTATGCACAGTATTAAAAAAATTGTAGCTTCCAGTGAGGACTTTGCCATGTCGTTTACCACTAAGTTTAAAGAATGACTACTGCAAGGAACGTAAAATGCCCGTGGATTGATGTTTTTAATCCTGGCTTGGACGCCACTTTGAATACCTTTCATATTAGATCCATTATCGTACCCTTGCCCTCTTATGTTTTCTAAAGACAATCCAAGTGCTGATAATTGTTCCACGATAATTTCTGTTAGTGCCAGACCTGTAGATTTCTCTATTGGTATAAATCCTAAAAAACTTTCATTTATTACAATCTCTGACGTTCTTGATTGGTCTTGGGATTGAATAATAAAAATATAACTAATTATTATGGTCATCTGCTCAGTTTTGCTAGCGTCTGGAGTACAATCTAAAATAATAGAATAATATTTCGATGTAATGATAGCTTCCATAATATGTTTTTTTTATGCCGTCTGAAATTGTATTAATGAACTCATTTTGAATTGTTTTACTTAAGTAGGTTGCTTGTTTCTCCTCTTTTTTCAAAACTCGGCGTACATGTTCCTGCATAACGGTATCAAATTCGGCTAACAACTCTACTATTTAAAAAAAATTATCATTGTTATGTTGATACAGATTATCAGAAGTACCTTGAAAAGCCAAGCCATTTTTAGCCAACATTTTGATGATTGTGGCAATTCGTAACAATACTCTATTACAGTGTTCTATTCTGATTAATTAAAAAGGATAATTAATCCTCTATGACTCGGCATCTATCATACGACACGATTTGAGCCTACGTGAAAGTTCTACCCAAGATTTTACAGCTTCTACATGGTTTCGTGATGTCTCATGAGATTTAAGCATATCACTACATGCTTCCAATTTTGTAGCCATCTTCAGATAGACCGAAGTTGTAGTTGTATTGAATATTTGACAGCAAAAGCAATACAACGAATTTTTTGCCACAGAATACCTGGTGTTTGTGAAACGCTCCCGAAAACGAAGACAGATGATAGTACTAAGGATACCTATGATGATGGGTCACAAAGAAATTCGATCCTGAATAATCATGAAAATACTTAAACATAAAACAAGCAGTGAAACTTAAAAAGAAAATCAGCTGACAATAGGGTCAATATCTCGCGGGCGCCGAACTCGTTATCTAGATCGGTACAAAACAATGCATTAGGTATACTACTCACTCTACCCTTCCTTTCACACGCTGCCTCGTGTCGCCTCGCGCTGTGGAATTTACACATTCTTCAAGGACGTTACCTCCGTGCGCATTTGTTTTGGCTATAATTTTAGTTTTTGAGACAGTTCCATGTTGACTATCACGAGCGACAGTTCAAGTTCAGTTGTTTTGTTTATTAAATTATTGTCGTTATTACTTGTTATTTATTACTTAATGATATTGTTCTTGTTGTTACATTTTGTGTTTTTTGTTTTGTTTTAATAATGCCTAACGCGTAGGTACGTTTATAGTGCTCGTGAATACGGCAACATGCTAATGTGCCTTGGAGAATCTCATAAGGCCACGGAGGATCGGTAAGCTGTTTCATACCTAATTTTTTTAAATAACTTAGTACTGAACTGATCTGAAAAGATACATAACTGAATACATCAGAATAATAAACATACCTACACAATGGATAAAAAAGCATGATTCTAACCTTGTTAACATTTTATTTAAGTATTTTTTCATTAGCGGGAATCGAACCAGTTATTTGGTTTATTTAACTGTGAATTCGAATTAAAGTGGCTACGTAGAGACAAGCACAGTGGCAAAAGGTTAAGTAGATAAGTTAGGTATTTAGGCAAGTGTTGTAAATTATTAGGTATTGTGGTACCATCGTTGTTGCGGGCCGCGCGAATTCGGCGTTCGCGCGTACATTGACCCCTAGTCAGCTAATTGTAATTCAGTAATTGCACTGCTGGTTTTATTTTAAGTATTTCATGATTTTTAAATGAAATTAACATTTTATTTAACTATACTAACACGATGGAGCGTGAATAAAGCTAATAAAACGTTGTGAAAAGATGATTTTTTTCATCAGGATCGATTTTATATTTCACCCATCATCAAAGATATAGTTAGTACTGTCGTCTGCCTTCGTTTTCGGGAGCGTTTCAAAAATACCCTGTATACAAGCCAATCTCTCAAAATTTCTTCACCGTTATTAAGCTTTCTCTTATTAGTATCTCAGTAAACCTCCGACCATTGATATCTTGTGGAAATTCAAATTCATACAGTGGGTCTGGAGAACCTCTATTTACCAAATATATTCTTTCTGCATCTGTTAATCTATTGGGCCACGTGGCTGGGTCGACATCTAAAATAGATGTTGATTCTGTAGAAACACTTGGAGTTGCAATAACACCTTCACCTACAATAGCAGCTTCACCTGCAATAGCACCTTCACCTGCAATAGCAGCTTCACCTGTAATAGCACCTTCACCTGCAATAGCGCTTGACCCAGAAGTAGAAGCACCAGGTTCACAGATTATATTGGAATCGGACGTATTTTCTTCTCGAGGTTTAAGCGGAATCTCAGCTATAGCATCGGTTTCTGGTATGGGTGACGATGGTTTGTTTAGCTCACCTTTTTTCAAAAAGGACTCTAATGCCCCTGCTTGCTTTTGTCACTCTACATTTTTTTCAAGTCTTCACAAGCGTGATCTACCGTCAGCCATTCTGTACGGTAAAAAATAAAAATATGAAATAAATTTAAATAGATGTAATAACATGCTAATAAAATAAATTTTCGATTAAACCAATGAATCAATTTGGATAAGTTTTGGTATGTAGATATAAATTGAAGTTTGAAAAGGACATTGACATAGGCTACTTTTACCTCAGAAAAGTTACTCATTCCCACGAGAATAATAATTAGTTGTGGCTGCTAGTGAGCAGTCACAGATGAGAATTAACAAGCCGAAAGAGGAGCAATGTTAATTTTCACCCGATTAACATACCACTTAAAACATTTTTAACATACCTTACGTCAATATTAAATTAAGGGCCGGTTTCACCACCTGTTATTAAAGTCCCGAATAGCCTATTTGTCAAATAAGAACTGTCAAACTCGTACAACAACTGTCAAAAATTGAAAATTTAATTGACGAATAGGCTAACCGGAGATGGCGAAATCGGCACTAAAATTATTTTACTATTTACCTTAAAGAACAAAAGTAAGTACACTTTTTAGCAAGGTGTGTTAAATATTACGTATTTTTACGTACTACAATTTACTTTATAAAACAGATAGATACTTACGTAGTAAATTCACACGCGCTTTAATATTTATATGATTAATCTGCCCCACTAAAAATCACGTCACTTTTGAACTTAAGAATAGAACCAACTTGTAGACTTAGCATATATTTCACATAAATAGATAAAACATTTTAATTCTGTATCACTTATTAACCGCTACATTATTCACGAATATGACGAAAATTTGTCTCTAGGGCAGAACATTTTTACTAGGAGTCTTCTAAATAATTAATGGAAAAATAGTACAACTTTTGCTTATATATGATATTTAAGGGTTTCCCTAAAATGTCGCGTTGTACGAATGTAGCTAAAGGTATTCCTCTGAAAGTTTGAGGAAATACCCTTCAAACATAAACAGACTGAAAGGGTTGCCAGTTCAGATATGTAAAATCGGCAGAAAATTCGGATGAATTTTTTTGGATTCTAGTTTCTAAGTTCTAGTCTAGTTGGTTCCTTATTTCCTATTTAGGTATTTCTTCTTCTTAGTGTTCCACAAAATTTCAAAAGTATCGATACTTTACCAGTATCGTATCAGATTTATCGATACCGACAAAAGTATCGAAACAAAATTATCGATATTGTTAGGTATCGAGTACTTTTCAATTTATTTTAACTTAAAACTTCCGATTGAGTAATATCCGTAATATCAAATATTATCCGAGAAATTTCGGAACTTGGAGTTCGGAACTTATCACCAATGAGACACTTAATAATGGTATCAAACTAACTAAATTTAAATTTCGACGTATTAAATTGTCGGTACAAAAATAAATTAGAGCAACAGTAAAAAAGTAAATCAGGATTAAACTGTATTAAATCAATTTTACTTAATTGATAAAATAAATCTATTAAATAGGTACCAATCACGAGAAACTGGCAACACGCGCTCTAAACATAAGCTATTGTCTATAGAAGGTAATCCCCTACGCCTACGACCCAAACCTTATGATGTGACTCAAATTTTGTTAAAAGTTTCGAGTACTTATAAAAGTATCGATACCTCAAAAATATCGGAACAAAAGTATCGTGTCCAAATACACTTAGTATCGAAATGAAAGTATCGATACTACTCAAGTATCGGTACTTTTTGCGGATCCCTACTTCTTCTTTCTTTCTTTCGAACTAAAATAATTCAGTTAAGTAAAATACTTAAATATTTCCACTATCCAACTTGAAGTAGGTTGGAAGGTGGCACATAAAATTCTCAACCTGGCAACTTGGGTGGTGGATGGCTAATGGCTAGGTTGGAAGATAGGAATAAGTCAATTTTGCCGCCCTCATTTTTGCCGCTACGGGCAAATGCCCGCTTGCCCCTTAGATCGGGACCTGAGTAGGTATTATCCTCTTACCTATTTGTGCCACTAAACAACAATGCATTCATTGTTGTTTATCTGTTGGAGGATGAAAAAGCTAGTACTTTTTACAGGTTGAGAGGTGTTCCTTCATAGTTAATCCTAAGAGGTGACAAACCATCTGTAGCTTATTTTCTTTTAAGTTGTTTTAAAGCGTACATGATTACCATATGGCTCAGATGGACTGTTAGCTCAATTATTGTCACTTCAGTATTATAAGAATAAAAAATTAAAACATTGTTATGTTAAAATTGGATTATGTATTACACAAAAGAAATACGAACCGTGTCATTCGAGACAAAGCCAACGTTTCATATTACCCACTCGCGTAGACTTAGCGGTTTATGGTCAAATTTCTCACAAACTTACAAAGTAATCAATTTACTATTTAAAATACATATTACAACAATCTGCACATAGAATAATAAACTAAATAGTATATCATCATGTATGTAATTTATTAATGTGTAAAGACTACTTGAAAGTCAATATTTTGTTAAGTGGCTTCTGCAGCCCATGGATACCTAAAAAAATGTATAGGTGATGCGTTGTTACCCCCGAAGTATAAGATGAAATGACATTTCTAACCAGAACACAGCTGCTGCTGTCTGACCGCAGTAAAGTGGTACCAACCTTCTACCGAACTTGCGCACCTGATATACTATTATAAAATATTATAAACATGCCTAACGGCATTCTTGCCAGTCGAACCATGGTGTGGTGACATATTGTATACCCTTTTTGTTCTCTACCAATAACTCGTCACCTGTAAAATTATCTTCTACTAAATTCTCATAATTACAATATTAGGCCAGGTGCCTTAATTCAAAACTACGGCAACGTAATTGTATAACTTTTTTCCAACTAACAAAAATGACAATTGAAGCCTATAAACTACTATAGAACAGGTAGGTATTGTTAATTACCTTTACTAGGCACCAGTCTCAACAAACTTGCTTTTATAATTTATCCTGTTTGTCGTCATAAATTCTGTACCTGTTTGTGATAACAAAACAAATAATATTATATTCTAATAATTATATTTCTAATATTATATTCTTATATCTTTATCTACACGCATATAAATTAATTAATTATTTATCTCTGTCGGTTTTTCTATCTGTTTGTTAGTATGTTTGTCTATCTGGGCTAATCTTCAATGGCTGAACCGATTGACACGAAACTTCACGAACAAATAGAAAGCAATGCCAGGAGTGATCTAGGTTATATTTTAGAATTTTTAAATCGAAAAATCGATAAAATTAAATAAATGGTCTTTGATAATTATCTTGAATCTAAATAACGCCACATCAATAGATTCCACTCAAGCGAAGCCAGGACGTTGTCTCTATGCTGTCATATCCGCTGAAGACTGCAGCTTTATTTTCCGTCTAACAGCCATGACATTTAGAGTGTGATGAGAGAGTTTTTAGGATCTTCTGCGACGGGTCTTGCAGAACTTAGCTCCCACCGCATAGACAGTTTCCACGGGCTTTTCATTCATATCGTCCACGGTATTGCAGTCTTCTAGGCACTCAAAACGATTTTGTATATCGAGCTGAAAGTTTTCGGGGCTTTTGATTAGAACATGAGGGGGACTTTTGACGGAGCGTTGACTTCATTAGACATGACCTCTTCAACTTAACGTTTAGGTTCAGTGTGCCTCTCACCATTCGGTGATTGGTGACAGTTTTCACCCTCGCGATCACTGAGACATCACTGAACAGTTGCCGTCTAGTCGTCATAATGAAGTCAATCTCATTTTTGTCACCTGACGAGCACCGTCGGTGACACCACTTTAATGGGGCCGCTTCTGGAACAAAGAGTTCATCATAAAGCATCCTCTTTCTTCATGAAGTCGGCCAGCTGCTGGCTCCTTGAGTTCCGTTGCCCTAAACCGAATTCCCCTACCTTCAGCTCACTGTTCTCTCTTGTGCCTATTGTAGTGCGTTGGAGTTAACATCGTATTGTGGGTTTTGGAGGAATGCATGGCTCTATAAATATCCTCACACATTTCCTCCACCTCCTCATTGGGATGTGCCGAGGTTGGTGCGTAAACCTGTATGACCTTTTGTGTGATTCTGAGTACCTGAGTATCATCGACACACTCCCAATCTTTACAACGTTCTTAACGAGAGACTTGTGGACGATAAATCCGATACTTCCTTGTGACAACAACTTGCCGGTTTCGAAGATTACCGTGTCCTTCCCCTCTATTCGGACCTCAGATAATCTTGCGGCAGCGCCAGCACCAGCGCAACTTGTCTATCTCTTCTTCCAGCTCCAGGATCTTCTCGTCAGTACTCAGGGTGTGTGCGTTATATGTTGACAGGTCGAGTCGTCTTAAGTGGCAACCGAACCTCCTCCAGAGATTCTTAGCACCCCCTGCCCCACCGTTACCGTAGTCGCCACTGTAGCCATGAATAGCGGAACTGCCGGGGATACTGGGGCCTTTCTTTGTAACTCTCGATATGGTTGCCACGCTTGGCGAGCGAGTTGGCAATCGCGGTTTTTTTATTTTGTTGTTATCAGAAAGATCAAAACCTCTTGTAAGAGGCCACAAAGGAAACTGAGGCAGGAGATGCGCTGCAGCATCTTTCTGATAACCTCATATCTTCCCGTGGGTGTTGTAACCCACGGGAAGATATAGGGTTGTGGATATTCTTACACCACCACTAGACGGTACTTTTATTAGTTTTATTTAATAATATTCATATTTTTCTTAACATCATTCGTTTACCTGCTCGGTCAACACTTTAGCCGTAACGTTCCCGTTATTTTAATCTTAACTCGTATGTAACACAATCACTTCAAACTACAATAATTAAATAAAGAAAGAGTGTATTTACAAATGTAAGCAATCGGTCTTAATAATAAAAACCACTTGTTATAAATGTATGATATTCAATAAATTGAATGTTTAAAAAGCCATTAACCTTATTTTGTAGGAAATGCCGAATAGCCGCTATACATATTACAAACAGAACACACTGTTTTGTGGCTGTCTGTGTTGTTCAGTGGCTGCAGTAGCCACTTACTGCTATCGGTTACTTCTTATCGGTTTCCTTGCGGTGACTGCGTCGACAAATTTGGTCTACAAGTATTGCATAAGAATTATGAAAACTGATGGATCATTGTCCGTTACGGTTACTGACGTCTTGCGCATTGACTTATTTGAATTACGTTATTTAAACGATTCGTGTCTCTCAAAATACATATCCACATGCGATAAAATGAACAAGGCGTTTAAATATTAATTAATTAATAATTACGCAATCTTTTACTTGTTAAATTACCTATGTAAAGATTGAGCAATCATGATTTCCTGCTTACGAACACTACACATTGAATGAAACTAGTTTTACGGATATTATCGCGTTTTATTAAGTTATTTTTATTTTATATTCCGGACGCTTCGAGTACTGCAGCCTTGGTCATGGAGGGACTGAGGTGTTTGACGTTCCAATGTCATAAGTAACCACGGTTGTCTTCAGTTTAAAATTATTAATTTTGGTCCGATCTACGCAGAAAAACTTAATATATTTTATTAATTATGATCATTAAAAATTATGATGTTTTATTTTAATTTTATATATCCTTGGTAGGAATCAGTGTTCTTTTGCGAGGATTTCTGGTCTATCAAATCTGATGCAGGTATATAATCAAAGATCTGATGTAATGCGGGTCGATCCAAAACGTGTTCACAGACTGCCAACTTCCCGAGCGTCGATTATTCACATCAGGTATGTTTTCTTTTACACGGGTTTTATTGATCTTTCATCAATTCAATCAAGCTTGTACACTCCTGCATCTTGCAGAGGATATTACACTTGACTGATAGTAAGAACTGACTAAGCTTCTTCGGCGGCTTGAAGTATGTTTTAATGGAAGCTCGCTTCAAGATGTAGCCAATCTTGTCAGTGACACCTCTGAGCCTCTGATATATGGCTGGCACACGCTCGACTGTGGCCGGTTTCACCAGTTCACTGTGACGTATGCGCCGGACACGAAGCTTGTTGCCGTGAAAAACTTGCTTGACGTGGTGGAGCTAGGCGGCCAGGTGTTTACTGTCACAGATCCCAGTGCTCTCTGAAACAAAGATTTTCCCACGGTAGCTAATTGTGAAGGATGGTGCCAAGATTCATATTTTAAATACCTGTTAGTATGGTTCTTATTTCAATATTCCGATTTACTTAAACGTCTAGAAAAGCTAAGGAATAATTTGCCTCTAACTCTATTGTGAACAGGGTGGATATAGGGTTACTTCCTACACGGCAGTATAGGCCATCCCGTTAAGACCTTATAATTCTTGTTTTAGCAATTTATATAAAACAAATATGAAGTCCACCTAATGATTTCTTATATTTACGCGACCACTACACATTTAAATAAAACTAGTTTTACGGATTCTATCGTGTATATTAACTTATTTTATATTCCCGACGTTTCGAGCAATGTCAAAGTTAACTATGACGTCGAACACCTCAGTCTCCCCTCCCCTTGACTATAGGTGCTGTAAAGTGCTCGAAACGTCGGGAAAATAAGTTTGTCGGAACTAGCGGGAATACGTCAGGAAAGGTTAGTTGTTTTAAATAGTAAAAGTGTGAGAGCGGATGTTCAACTTGCTCTCTTGCTTACGCAGTTAATCATTAGTGGCAATAAAACAGCGTAACTGCACTATACAATCAGTATAGGCAATAACATTTCGATTATGACCTCGTCACAATTAGTCACTGTTGTAACGTGAAGGACATAATTACATGATAACCCATCTCAATGTAACACAGCATAGTCTCTTAGCAACACCATCCTCCTTGCCTGCACCAGAAGAATCACCACAACGGACAGAACCACGATTCTATCATAGCATGTAGAATGACTTCACTCGTAGAATGACTCAAGAGGAATCTCTCGAGCTCGGCACTTTCACTGAACTTTATACTGCACAAACGAGTGGAGGGGTTTCTCAATATACCCTCAATTCCACCTCGCCACCATCGATATGACACTCCACTAGAGTGACACTATCTCTCGCTCATTCTCGATCCAACCAGTATTTTATAGACGCGCCTACACGGCCAACCCTGACATACGACCGTCCTCGGCGTGTATCTTCATGAATTCCTGTAACAAACACTATTAATCACAAATTCGTCCGCTCGTCTATCCTGACATGAATAGTTACACTGTTCCTATCTTTGGACATTTACGTACACAATTACGTTTGACCTCGTGCAAATTAACACCAACTTAGGCGTTCTTTCGATCAGCCATCATCTCCTTTGATGACTTGAACTGGACAACGTAGCCCTCGACTAATCATTATTTCATGACGAGATCTAGCTCAGAGAGTGACAGCGTCCCTTCGACCAGTCGCTATCTCATATGACAACATGAACCGGACAACTGGCTCTTTCCACCAAGCACACACAGACACACAGCTACACATACATACATACAGCTTGCACGGCCCTTTTAGCATCGATAGAAGATATACTCCTTAACAGCACATACTATCTTGTAGATATACTAACATCCTCAATCAAACAATAATCGAAAGCGTGCGTCCCTTCGACCACGCGTGTACCGGACGGCACCTTTCTTAAGCCATCACATACAACTGCAAACTAGTATGTCCTACGACCAATCGCTCGGCTCTTGCCCAGACGATACTGTTATCTGAACTCTGTTAGACTAACTTGACTGCACCGGACGGGTGCGTCCCTTCGACCACGCATGGACCGGACAGCACTGTCTCTTCAACCAGCTTCACAATATCGATTCAAATAAACCTTACCAATCATCACAAAATAAAATGTCCAAGAGCCATAACATTCTCAATCACTTACAAATCATTACACAACAAATGTAGACTACACTTTATTTTACTTCCAAGAGCACTCATCTCCATGTTCAGTCATCCTAGCTGCGTCTGAACGACCACCATACCAGACCTCTACATACACCACACGCGCACCATACTCCTCGGAGCTACGGCCACAGTATGGCCGTCGACACAGTCAAAACACAAAATAAAATGAAGCAAGAAACTTTGCAATTTTTCAGGGTCATTAATCACCCAGTAGGCCCAGGTCAATTATCGTCCCGTCAATTGAAATAAGCTTGGCTTTCAGGCATTTATTTTAACCAATCAAAAAGCTAACCACTTATTACTACAAAATATTTTTCCAAAGCAATATTTAAGACAAATTCACTCCTCCCATGTATCAAACGCCGACCGGCAGCAGCGGCAAATAATTTGTCTGCGGCTTCCCACACTGACAGCATACTTCCATTCAAGAGCGAGTGGCACAGTACCACGCTTTCTACTAAACCCCGACTATCACACGTCCTCGTGCGGATGGTAGTAAACCGACAGCATGCGGTCTAACAGTTATCACATTAAATATTGCAATGCTTGACCATTCCTGACTTCATTTACGTCGATGGTAGCAGACCGACTCGGTGCACAAGGCCCCTCAATCAGTATTACAACCGACACCACGGATATGACACTCCACTAGAGTGAAACAACCTCTCGCTCATTCTCGATCCAGCCAGTATTTTATAGACGCGCCTACAAGTTAATATACGCGATAGAATCCGTAAAACTAGTTTTACTTAAATGAAGTCCACCTAATAAGACTCGACAACTTCGACCACCGTTGAAAACTTTCAAATAATCGGAAGCTAGTTAGCGCATAAGATGTTACAATGCCATAAAATGTAACTACGCGAGTTTAGGCACTTAGGACTTAGCCACTCGTTGTTCTAACTTATTCGTGCTCTTATAACACGTAAACAAGACTATGAAAATCCTAGTTAATTTATCCTAATAATAATTGCATTTTTATATATATTTGTTTCTACTGATTTACTTAAAAAAATCATATTTAATTTTGCTTTACTATAAACTATTACGGCTTAAAAGCCGTAGTAACTCAGGAAGAAAGGTCCGTAAATTTCACAATGCACGTGCAACCGGTACTCGATTTCCACCGGCACCAATATCGTTGATTGCAGTTTTATGTGCAGATTTACCTTGTGCACTGCGGTGAAGAAAAGCATCGTGAAGATCCTGCATGTATAAACAATCACACAAATGAGTAGGACGCGTACGGGCTGTTACTTAAATCACTTCTTTTTACTACAATCTTAATAGGAAATAATTAATGAATTTTTAAACGAAATCTGAGCTGTTGACAAGCGCACAACGTCGAGAATGTGTGCACGTGGAGACTTATTAATTCTCAGAAGATCACCATATTAATGTCCAGATAAGTAATAACGTTTTATAGATTTATCTTTTCTTTTCTATTTCTTTAATTTGTTTTAGGGTTCCGTACATAACTTAAAAGGAAAAATGGAATCCTTATGGTATTAGATTGTTCGTTCGTCTGTCCGTCTTTCAAGGCCCTTTCTGTCAGGAATGGGTAGAGGTATCAATTTGAAATTTAGATCCTTGGTGATGCAAGAAATTCAAACATCGAAGTCAACCCGATCAAACGGTACAGCCATTTAGGTCCATATATGTACTCGCAAACACACTCATCATGACCTATATTGTTATTTTTTATAAAACTGAGGTGCAGTTAATTTCAAGCAAAGATACAGGCTGTGAGACATTCCATCTTGGTCCTCAGAGAAGACAGATGCGCTGTCATCTCTATACCCTTCGGACTGGAACACAACAGTGCAGCAGTGTGACGGCTCCGTGGCGCAGTGGCTTAGCAATGAGTTGCTGCGCTAAGGGCCGCGGGTTCGAATCCCGCACGGAACAAGTATTTGTATGGTCTACAAATAATTGTTCCGGGTCTGGATGTTTGTCCTTGTGAAATTTATGTGTAAACTGCCCCCACGATAAAGGAGAAAATCCTAGTGTGGAGGCAACGTTTTTTAAAATAGAAATAGAATAGAGTGCAAGCACTGCTATTTGGCGTCAGGACGGACCAGACGGACTCCTAGGCAGAAAGAGTCCTGCAACCTAGTAGTAACCATAGTAACATAGTAGTCTTATTAAAAAGTATTAGTCTCTGGCCTAAACTAGAGCCTGTTTCAAAAATCCCACTGAAAATATGCGAACTTAAATATTAAGTATGGAATTTTGGACTTCTTTCGTGACATAGACTTTTTATATTTTTAGATTAAGGTATATATATATCTATGTATATATATATCTATATATACATAGAGATATATATATATATATATATATATATATATATATATAACAACATAAATAAAATAAAATACATTAATACCATCACAGCCTATCAAAAGTCTAATACTGTACATAGGCCTCCCCTTAGATTGTCTCATGGATCGGAATTGCGATAGTTGCCACGCTTGGCAAGCGGGTTGTCAACCGCAGTTTTTTTATTCAACTGTTATATCAGGAAGATGCTGCTGTCCATCTCCTGGTTCAGTTTCCTCCTATCGCCTTTTACGACACCCACGGGATGATATGGGGTAGTGGATATTCTTACACCACCACTACACGTTAAAATACGTTATTACTATACTACTATACATACATAATCTCTATATACAATGTGTCCGGTTACCGGTGTCGGAGCTTTTAATGCTATAAAATATAATCAATTTTATCGACAAATCATGTCTCAAATCTCATTTAGACCTAGAAAAAAGACTAAGAAAAGAAAAAAATGTAAAAAAATCGGTTATTTTTCACATTTTCGACTTTAATGAAAAAGTAGGTCATTTATCTATAAATTTTGTACATTTATTAGATAGAGCAAGATATTTCCTTAACATAAACGTTAAAATCTTAATTGTAAATTAAATAGTTTAAGAATTGTATTTTATCAAACACTACCTCTTAAAGCGCAAGCTGCACGTGCAGGATCATTTATGATAGTTCAAGAGCAGGTAGAAAACCCAAAGCCCATTGTTTCATGTTCTAAACAAGTGTACTTGAGACAACAAAACAGTCGTCCCTCGCCACGCGTTGTGATTACACTACTTTTGCCCTCTAAGATCGCTTGTTGTTGTTATTGTTAAAAAACCGTTTTGTGGAACTTTTAAGTTTGTGGTGAAGTTTCTAGTTATTTTGATATTTTCAAAATGGCAGATGGTGAATACTCAAACCAGCATGTCGCTGATATCCACTTTGTGTATGGATTGTGCAACTGCAACGCAAACAGAGCTGTCACAGAGTACGCCAGAATGTTACCAACACCAAATTCTCGCACTTTTGTAAGGATACATTTGCGGATAGCTGAACTTGGGATCAGAACACCCGCTAAAGAAAGATTTCGGCTTGTGGCACCTGAGGAGGAAGAAGAGATATTACGTTTAATTACACAAGATCCCAGACTCAGTGTAAGACGAATAAGCAATATGCTTAATTTAACAAAATGGTCAGTGTGGAGAGTTTTAAAGAGGAAGGTTTGCATCCTTACCATTTTCGGCGGGTACAAGACATTCGCGAACCTGATTATGCTATAAGGGCAGTTTTTGTTCGTGGATCAATAGAAGAACAAGACAAGATGCAGATTTTTAAAAGAATTTTCAAAGGTCATATTCAAACAGTTATAATACTGTTTTTTTTTTTTTGGTTACAATTAAGATTTTTATGTTTTTGGTTAGGAAATGTTCTGATCTATCTGATTAATGTAAAAATCATTAGGTAAATGACTTACTTTTTCATTAAAGTCGAAAATGTGAAAAATAACCGATTTTTTTTACATTTTTTCTTTTCTTAGTCTTTTAGGATCTAAATACAATTTTGCAGTTAAAAGTTTGCTTTTATTTTATTACGTGTATCTTTATCTATCCAATGAGACATCCTTTAAGAATGTAGGACTTCTACATCGGTGAATATTGTAATTTTAATGCGCGGTCGAGGTGATGACACTGAAAAATTTAAATGGCTGCCATTTAAATACAGCTAGGTCTAAATGAGATTTGAGACATGATTTGTCGATGAAATTGATTATGTTTTATAGCATTAAAAGCTCCGACACCGGTAACCGGACACATTGTATATAAACCAATTGCTGTCCGTTAGTCTCGCTAAAACTCGAAAATGGCTCGAATGATTTTGCTTATTTTTTGTGTGTGTTTGAGTGTGTCCTGTATGTTTTAGATTTACAACTGAACGCGGTAGGTGGCGCTGTTGTCGCGATCGAGAAATCACCCGTGCGAAGCCAGAGCGGATCGCTAGTTGTATATATAATACGTTACGTTTTTTTTTGCGATTGCACTTGCACTTGAATCATGGACCGGGGATGAACCTGTGTATGAAAGAACATTTAATTTTTTTATCCGACTTACCATTACGTTACAGCTACGAGCTTAAGTGCTGATATTCGATGCCTAATACCTTACCTATGATTTAAAATTTTTAAATATATGATGGAATAAGGTAATAAGGTACCTAAGTTTACACAAAATCCTCAAAGCACTTGTCCGTTAATTTTTACTTATATATTTAAGCGCCTGGCCATGTAAGTGGCGGAATAAGAGAATCCACTACATCATATTACCCCGTGGAGGACATAAAAGACAGAAATTAAACAGAAAAAACACTTAGCATCTTCTGATAAACTCGCTAACTCAAAGAGGCAATGTACGGCGCCCATGTTCAACAGTGGACTTTGAAAGGCTGTAATGAAATTAATTAAGGATGAATTTTAGTATACAAATAGAGCATATAAGCCTTTTAATTTTTTTATTAATTTGATATATTTTTTATTAAGTTTTTTTTTATGTAAAGTGAATACTTTGAAGATCTGTATTTCATAGTTTTGTTCTGTCGATTTATATCACGGCGACTTCTAATTACTATCGAAAGTTGTTAACTTCAGGGAGCATATTAAAATGCAGAATACCTATTATTCCCAGAGGCGACAACGGATTGACCAACTTAGTATGGCTGATTAAATATCAGCTTCCTACAGTTCGTTCCGGCTTCGTACGGTTTATTTCTGGATCTCGACAACAACGCCACCTACTGGGTCCAATTGTGAATGTCTGTCTGTCTGTCTGTGTATTACGGATTCACGCAAAAATTACTGGACCGATTTACATGAAATTTGTATGTAGGTAGTTAGTAAGCAGGGGCAACTTATAGGCTACTTTTATCCGATTACGGAACTTCAAAAAGAAGGTTAAGTATTTTCCTTCCTTTAGATGTTACTTTTCTATTATATCTTAGTTATAGGCGGGATGACGGGTGTTTTCAAATAAATACCATACTTAAAATAAAGTTTAAAATATAGTTATAACCTTGGTAAAATAATTTGAAACTACACGATTTATTTATCAAAACAGTTTAGTAACTGAAGGCAAAATACAAAAAGTTTTATATTTTGCCTTCAGTTACTAATAAATAAATAATATAAATAACTTACATTTATATGTTTAAATAATTAGATTTTACATCGATCACTAATAAAAACGATTTTTAAAATTATTTAAAAATTCTAACGTTTAGTTTTTAGTATTTTTGTTATTGTATTTTAAAAGCGTAATAATTTCAATAGATAACAGTGACGTCTGTCAATAATATGAAGATTGATATGGTTTTATTTCAATTACTAATATATATATACGTAAACTGATTAAAACTGGTCTGTCTGAAATTATTGCAAAATTTTCATTATAATTATAGTTTTATTAAAGAGATTTTATATGATCATATACCATAAAGTAGTATATCATTTCGTGAAATGGTGTGGTCATTTCATGATATTTAACACTGTTTGTTGACCATGTCATGATATAGCTTGACAAAATCAATGAATAGAAAACGTTTGAAGATATAAATAACTAAACACAATGTTCTATTTCATGATATGGTCATATGACTAAAACATTAAATCGTTTTTCACCGCTAGCGGCGCTGATAGCATATATTTTAACAGAAACAGAATTTTAACAAATTGACATCACTTTATGCCTTATTGAAATAATAAATAAATGTTCGCTTCTATCGCTGATATTACTACATAGTATAGTTTTGGCTTTCATTATTTCATCTAATAATAGCGCCATAAATAATAGAATGCTACTGAATATACTGTAATTAATTGAAAATTCGTTCGTGGCATCGTTGGATGTGTAATTACTAGGTAGATGTGGTCAACAATTGTATTAATAATTGTATTTAAACAAATACGAGGCCGTGTAGCTCGCCGTGAGATTTCATCATGGCACGAGAGCAAAACGTGTACGATTCCTCGAGGATGAATCTGTTACATAAAATTTTACGTGCTGACTTAACGTGTCCGTTAAAGTGATGAAGAATAACTTCGTGAAATCTAGATATCTGAGTGTCTAGTCGTGGAGATGTAAAACCGTTAATATGCATTGAAGCATTGCAGCATACTCTATTTTTCTGCCCACAAAATACTATAGGTAATGAGGAGCCCTGTGCACAGTAGTGAGACGTATATTAGCTGCTACTTTACTTTTTTACCTTTAATGAGACTTATAAATCAGTTTGTAATTTAAGATAGCTTTCATATTTTCAGACATATTAAGATATTTGTGACAGTCCTGGTTTCATAGCTCATATGAGTATATGTAAATGAACAGGCTCTTGCGGAAAAATACTTTAATTAAAGAAAGCAGATTTTACTTAAACAAAGGTTAATTTTATTTTACTTGTCAAAGGCGGTAATCAAACTGATTAAAACTTAAATTTCATGGTACGTAAGCATTATTATATATTTTAGCATATATTTTAATTGCAATTTGAAGTGTCGATTTACCACGTTCTCAGCGTTGAAGGAAAACCTGCATATCTAAGAAGTTTCCCAGTTGAGGTCATCCGCGTTGGAATCAGCGCAGCAAACATTTTTGACCAAAATCTTTGCGGCCTGTGCCCAGTAATAACATGTATGTAAGCTGCTACATTTTTACTTTTCAAGGCAATATATGCAGTTTTTATACATATTATCGGGTATGTTACTTTTTGTTTTCACCCACCCGAAAATATTAAGGGTTGCAAGGATGAGTAGAACTCATTGTCGTCAGCCTATCAAAAGTCCACTGAAATGAACATAGGCCTCCCCGTAAATTGTCAAGTAGCTGGATAATTGCTATAGTTGCCACGCTTGGTAGGCGGGTTGGCAACCGCAGCTATTTTGATCTGTTGTCAGGAAGATGATGCTACTCATCTAATAAATAATGCTCTATCGAAATTAGTACATTGGTTTAACGCCAACAATTTGCTCTTAAACGGCAATAAGACAAAATGTATTAAATTTACAATACCTAATGTAAAACATTCAAATACCAATGTGCTCTTAAATGGGGAGGAGTTGAGTCTTGTGGATATTACTGTTTTCTTGGTATTACCATAGACGCAAAACTTCAATGGGGCCCTATATATCTAAATTAGCAAGCAGACTTAGTTCTGTTTTCAAAAGAGAGCCGTACGAGCGATTTATAACCTAAATTGTAAAGAGTCCCTCAGAGAAAATTTAAAGAAATAAACATATTAACTTTGGCATCGCAATATATTTATGAAAATGTAATGTATGTACATAAAAACATATTTATGTTAGCTTTAATAAGAATAAGGATGATCATACTATAAACACTAGGAACAAACATAAGCTTGTAATGCCAGTTACCAGACTCCACAGAATCAGTCATTCATTTATGGGGCAATGTATACGCTTTTACAACAAAATCCCAGAACATGTTCAAAGTTTGTCAGTAAACAAGTTTAAAAGTTTTATTAAAGAAAATCTGTACAAAAGGGTTATTATAATATCAAGGAATACATGAATGAAAATAACCCTGGGAATAGGGTGATGGCCACCATGCTGGTTCTATGAAAGTTCATTTAAAATTGTATAAACAAAATTATTGTTAAGTGAAATATGTTTAAAAAAAGTCCTGCTGGGTTTCTTGCTGGTTCTTCCCAGGACAGAGGTATTTTCCGAACCAGTGGTAAATAAAAATGACTTTCAATAAGTATTATGTGATAATCAATATTGAATAAAAATCACTCTATTCTATTCTATCTCCTGTTTGTTTCCTATGTCGCCTTTTACGACGGTACGATATGAGGTGGCCGATTCTCGTTCACCGCCACAACAAGGCGAACATTTTTCTACTCCGTTCATGAGTATAGTGCTTCCCACGTTAACCATGAATAAAATTTATAAGGAATAAAACTAATTTTAAGGATTTTATCGCGTTTAATTTTAACTTCCCATGGTCACGGGAGGACTGAGGTGTTTGACGACCTGATGTCATAGTTAGAATAGAATAGAATAATAATAGAATAGAATAGAATAAATGCAGTAGTATGCTTGGGTTTGAATTCTATTTTATTAGTTATGGGGTTTTTAGCAGATGGTAGCTCTCAGCCATCTTCCGTATTAAAAGTAGGATGTTTTTAATTTCAATAGCCTCGCGAATCATCATTGGTAGGAATCGGTGTTCTATTGCAAGGATTTGTGTTATCAAATCCGATATAATGGTTGGGACGATACTAAACATGTTGACTTCCCGGAGCGTCGGTGCTTAACATCAACGATATGTTCTTTTACGCGGGTTTTGTAGAACTTTCATCCAAAGATGTGTAAAACCCCACGTAAAAAGTTTAAATTAAACGTGATAAATCCGTAACATTAGTTTTATTCCATGTGTAGCATACATCATTATAGACCTGCATTTATGAAATTTTGAAGTCTACTCGAACTTAAAAATATCTACATATATTTTATGGTGCCAATCAATATATGAATAAAATATCTCAAATAAACATTATACCGTAAATTGAAAGAAGAGCATGAAATTCAAACAACTAAAACTAAATTAATTTTAATTATGAATGAATGTAAGGAGTAAAATGTAAATAATAATAGTAAATTTTGATTCCAAGACAATTTACCTTTCTTATGGATACATGGGAAGACACGCCCGATATAAAAATAGTAGGTGTTTCTAGACATATATATTCACGTGTTCCTGTAACATATTATATCTATGCCAAATACCAATAATCTACGTCTATATATCTAGTCTTTTAGAATTCAAAAAATCTTTAACAGACATATGGCCAAATACTCAAACGCTACTCAATTTTAAGATGTCCTTAAGTCTCGTGGTGTCACAGCTACTTTAACTTAAAGTGATAGAGACAGTACGAGACTTAACGACATCTTAAAATTGAGCAGCGTTTGAGTATTTGGACAATAGAGACTCAGACACCGAGGTGACTCTAAAGTGATCGAATTTCGCTAAATTTGGCACGGAACAGCATTTAATGATAAATGCTGTTCCGTGCCAATTTAACCTCACGCGAGCGAAGCCGCGGGTAAAAAGCTAGTATAATATATAATATGCATGTATTATACATATACTTTCCTCTTGAGTTATTCTGTCTATTGATGAAAACCGCATCAGTAATTTATTGCGTAGTTTAAAAGATCTAAGCGTATAGACAGCGGTAAACGACTTTGTTTTATACGATGGAGATAGCGTGTAGATCAGCGATTCCTAAAGCGAACCTAAGGGTTCCGTGGAAAGTCAGCAGGCTTCCGCAAAATTATATATCTTTGCTTGTTAAATAATTTTACACTTAGATACAAATATTATTTTCGAAATAGCGCAAAATATGTAATGAGAAGAACCCATTACTGCTATGTAGGTACGTAGGTAGTTATCGAAAATTATATTATTTCAATTGCACTTTCTATGATATGTAATATTTGATGTGGGTTCCATAAAATAAAAGGGATTTAGTAAGTGTTCCACTATCTTATAAGTTTACCTCTGATGTAGATCACTTATGTGAATGAGATGGAGCCGGTCTGCATGCATGACGTTGGTGCGTTTGGCAGGTACAGTCGTTGAAACACGTGTCATGGTTTGGTAAACTAAACGACCATTAGGATGGCTGGTTCAAGTATACTGGATGTTACAAAACTACCCGTAAAGCCGAAAGGAAGTTAAATGGAGCCTTACAACGAGTCTATTCACTATATTTAAGAACCGTAGTAACGCTGTATAACATACCCCAAAAAAATAATTTTTTTTATTATTTTCACTGATGTGCAAACCCTATTTCAGTAAAATTAAAGAGTAAACTACGCAGAATGTACCTACATTTCTACCTAATTCGCGGAACGACAAAAATTTTAAAAGACCTAACTTCATAATAAACGTCAAATTTACAGAAACGGCTCAAAGTGTGCTCCGCCTTGCTCAATACACAACCTCGCTCGTCGGGATATGGCTTGTGTGGCATTTCGCACCATCGTCGGTGTTATTGATGCGAAAACCGATCTAACACGCTGTTCCATCTCGGCAACCGTTGGGCAATCGGAGAAATACACTCTGTCCTTCACATAACCCCACAAAAAGGAGTCCAAGGGTGTGAGGTCCAGAGAACGAGTAGACCATATCACCGGTCCCCGCGGCCGATCCATCCTCGCGGAAAGTGAACGTTAAGATGTTCTCAAAATGCCGGAGCTCCATCATGCTGAAACACCATGTTTCTTTGGTTCTCAAAGTAATCCCAGTCAGCCACAGGAAAGTCGTCAATCGCCTCTTCGAATTCCGTTTGTAAAACGTTAGATAGTTGCTACCGTTCAGACGTGATGGCATAATGACGGGACCGATGCCGCCACTGGTGTTGGAATCTGCCCTGCCGTGAAGCATGTGGATTCACGCGAGCCCAAACGTGATCGTTATGCATATTTGATAGTCCTGACCTCGTGAATGTTGCCTCGTCCGTCCAAAGAACATAGTTTACGTAATTAGGGTTTTCCTCTAACTGCCTGAGGTACCACTCGCAGAAGTTCCTCCTGGGTGCAAAAGTGGTGTATCAGCTCCTGTGTACGGCGATAGTGATAAGGGTGACGATTGTCGTCACGAAGAATTCGCCAAACTACAACATGGTTTATACCGAATCTTGTTCCGGCTCGCCTCGTACTTGTGGTCGGCTCTTCTTCAAAATGCTCTAACACTAATTCAACCTGGCTGGCGTCGACTGTGCTTGGACGTCCACTTCCATTAGACCGATGAATGATCCTCTATAATTACAGAATGCCTCACATTCTGTAATTATAGAGGCTCTCTACCCTTCAGACCAGACTTTAATTTTGTCATGTTTCAAAAATTGTTACTTTGTTTCCTGGATGTAAGTATTTTATGTTGTAGCAACATGTGTCGGACATTTTAAACCTTCAAGTCTGTACAGTTCTTTACTTTTATCTATTTTAGCGAGTTACAATCAATATATGGCCTGTTCTAGTCGTAAACTTACAAACTTTTGAAGAAAGCAGTTCGAACAAGTATTTGTATGAGCTACAAATAATTGTTTCGGGTCTGGCTGTTTGTCCATGTGAAATTTACTATGTGATTCAAATAAGAATAGGACTGAACCGGCGCCATATTGTAACGTCATAGCTGTCAATTCAAACCAGTTATGTAGGGTGAGCAAAACAGATATTTTTGAATTATTATTTATTTACAAATAAATACAAAAGACCAAGGTCGTTAGACTGTGCTAGTTATACGTATACGTACCATGTAGAACAGGATCTAAAATATCATATAACAAGTTTTTACATAGAAATAAGCGAACCATGATGACTTGAATGTATAATTTTCCAGTTACTCGTAACATAAAATACTGGCCTATGTATCGGATAATTTATTGATTACTATAGATAAGTATAAATTACCTTAGATGACCTTGTATTTGTGACCAGTGTTCCAGTAAGGCAGTACCCACACTATGGTAAGTTTCGAGTTTTATTTTAACCGACTTTGAAAAGGAGGAGGTTCTCCAGTTCAATTCAGTGGTTTTTTTGTATGTATTACGCGATATCTTCGTAGATTGTGTGTGATTCTTTTATTATTAAATAGGTTATTACTTCAAGGGTGGTCCCATATAAATTTGGAGAAAAAATTCAACTTCTAAGCAAATAAATAACTTCTTTATTAGCAATTTGAAGTCAGTTTTACTTTTGTTATAGTTATAATTGTTAGTTTTTAGTCTAAAGACTGTTAACTACTGTCGAAATACATCAAAGCTCTTCAATACTCAGCCTATAAACAGTATTTTACTGATAACGGTTCATTATATAGAAATATATCTACATAAAATAATGTCCTCCAGACCGAATTTCAGTACGCGCAAATTCGGTATGTATGCGGAAGCACCGGTGCACTCTCTATTCCCTAGCTCTCATAGTCCGATAGGACAGTAATTCGACACAACTAGAGAGAGATCAGGCGCAGGACCTATGACTTTACGTGCTTTCCGAGACAAGGGGGTAAAACACCGCCAACTTCCACTGAGAATTTCTTGGCAGAAAAGTCGAATAACTGATTTTGGCCCGACCCAGGATTCGAACCGGGATCTCATTATCAGCAACCGAGTTTACGAACACTAAACACATAATTCCTTTCTATTTTACTAGCATGTTTGTTGCCTTGCCTTGAATGATACCGATTTAAATGATGCCGATAAAGTGGTCATCAAATTGGATTAGGACTTTTTGCGCAACTCTCCATCTCCCAACTTACCAGTTGCATTCTTCTTAATCCTTCCCACTGAAAACCCTGAACCACTCCCATGCTGCCTTTGACTAATCCTTCGCTGACCTTGATGTTCATTCTTAACATCACTCGTGTACTCATACCCAACTTTATGTGTGATACTAGGCATCCTGTGTTATTTGGGTCCACTGGAATAGGAACAGGTGGAGGTTTCTGTCCATAGTTGTTGAGTTCCCCAGACTCATCTCTTGCATTTATCGCCTACATTTCGCTGTTAGTTGGGTTAACAATGTCTGATTGTATGCGTTGACGAGTTGTAAGTTGGGATATATCCGAACAGCTTCCCCATCGGCAAAGTTTCTCTCTAGAGGAACACAAGCCCCCTCAGAAGTAGCTGATACTGTTCCATACTCAGTTCTCCCACTCGTAAATTGTTGAGTAGATAGAGAGATAAATAGATATTTAGACAGTAACGTAGGAATTCTCTAAAAGTCTAACATATAAAGCAAAATTAAAAATTTTGAGGAAAGCCACGACGGATGTAAAAGTTGTAATCGAAAAGGATTAAACAAAACTTTTGAAAAACCCCGAATAAATGGAAGTAAATCATGAAAGATAAAAATAAAATGCGTTTTAAAAGGGTTGGTTTGTCACGAGGTCTGTCATAATAAACGACTAATTATGACTTTCCTTGGTCCTTCCTACATAATGTGTACATATTTGTTTGTCGTAGTGGTAGACACAGCAATAATATCAAATATAGGTACTACACATATTCACCTACATATTAGGTAATATAATTACAAACTCAAGTAAATCCGTCGGAGTTGCCATTCCCTGCCCTTCAATGAACAAAATTTTGCATTTAGGTAAGTGCACCAATGAATGAACCCTTAAGGCAATTTCAAACTTTGAAAATTATAAGCATCTATATATGGGTGGCTGTGCTTTAATAATGCCACTCTATTACATTCAAAATTTATTCAAGTTTAATATTATATGGGCAATCTGCCGTTAAAGGACATAATTACTAAGATAATCGACATTTTATGCCAAAGCACCCAAAATCACCAGTAAATGAACACCAAAATCCAGTGCATGAACATTTTAAACTCCAATGAATGAACGTTTTCTGTTGATACTAATTAAGCTAGAAATCACAAGTTTCTGATTATTTATTAAATGTAAATGAGGTTTTATAATTTATATACTTTGAATAATATAACTATGAATTTGAAAGCGATGGTGTAGGCATATTTATAAAAACACAGTGGGAAATATAAAAAATAAAAAGAGAATAAAACGAAAACATAACTTTTATTTAAATTGTAGGCACATTAAAATCACAGAATAATCAACGTAGCCGTTACATGCTATTCGACATACTACTCTTAATTCCAACTAGGTAATCACATTAGTAGATACATTATTTCAGTCTTTACTCTTACAAATTAGGCTTTAGGTATCACTTTAATTAAGAACTTTGATTATGTTCTACCTAGATAATTAAAACAATAGCGGACTAGAATCATCATTGGTTATAAAAATATATAATTAACAAAGATTAAAAAACATGTTGTACCTAAATCAAATAAAAACAATTTTTATGAAACTTATCAAATTAAACCTTAAGCTTACAATATAACTAATCAACAATAAGCGTAACAAAAATATGATACCTTAATCTCTTCACATTCTAAAAATAACTAAACCGGTTAATGGTATTATTAATTTAAAAACTAACCATAAAGTGTGAGATAAGCGTAATCAGCAGTACATTTTTTCTCACTATAAAAAATATCAAAAGAATTAAAACAATTATTATTCAATATCTTTAAATACTAAATCGTCAAAACAAATTAATCCGCGCCTAGAAATATTCGGTGTACCGAATACACGTTTAATATCATCGAAATCAACTTCTGCAATATCTGGCACTATTGGTTTTGCAAAATTGACAACATTTTCCACAACGGATTTTTTTCTAAGAAAATCTACTTTATATTTTCTTTCATTGTCATTTACCATTATCACTTTTCCTACAAAATGACGCATTCTCTTTCCACTCTCAAATTGAACCAGTACATATCTATCAAATAAATTGTCCTTAAATTCAGTACAAGTCGTAGTAGTTCTCCTAGTTTCTATTTCAGTCTCTTCACTTGCTTCTAAATTATCTGTTGTTATAAAATCTTCGGCAGGTTGTGTGTGATCATCATGTTCTACTTTCATTTTCTTAGCTTGCTTTTTAAGGGAATTTTTTGGGCGTTTCAGTTGAACACGTTTTTTGCTTTGAGATTTTTGTTTGTTCAGTCTTTTTTCTTCTCGTTCCTTTCTTTTATTCGCTAATTCTTCCTCCTTAATTTTTTTCTCATCGTCCTGATTTTTTAAATATTCTTTGTATTTGAGCCCTGTTAATCCATAAGGTGCAGGCATTTTTTTTGTAACTTTAAATTTCTTTTGTGGTAAATCCGGTATTTTCAAAAATCCTTCTAGTGGATTGGATGGATTTGTATCATTCGATGAATTAATACTATTAGTGGGATCTATTACAGACTTTATTGCAGTCTGACTATCAACTGTGGACTCAAGCGAATTTTTTGCTTGATTAGTGTTATTGCTGCAACTGGGAATGGCTGGTATGGATGATGCGTTATTCTGAGGAGAAGAGCATTTATTAGGAGCGTCAATAATGGGGTCTTTTTCTACTATTATTTCTAAAGTATCATACCATGGCAATGGTATCACATCAGGTATGTCTATTTCATTCTGAATAATAAAATCTATGACATCTTCAGTTGTATCAAAGGGTGGTAAATTGGGTAAAATACTAGTCTCACCCAATAATATGGAATTATCCGATGGCAGTCGGATTGCCGAATCTATTATAATTGAACTATTAGTTGCATGCATTTCTTCAGTTTCCACATTTGTAATTTCAGACTCGACGATTTCGGGAACACTATTCCTTTCCAGTGCCTGGCTTGATTCCAGTTGGAATCGTCCTCGTTTAAATAGACGCTTCTATAGATGATACTGACAGATCAAGAGGAATGATCGGGGTATTCGGTGTTATCGTGTCACTCTGTTTTTTATTCTCAAGTTGATTTCTACATTTTTTCCACAGCTCAAAATATTGATGGGGATGAGAACGGTTTAAATTGTAAGACATGACAAACTCATTTCTTATCATCTGGCCAACTTCACCTTCTATAACCTTGATCGTACTTCGTAGATCCTCTTTTTGGTCATGAAGACTAGAGGTTGTGGTGCCTTTTTGGTTTTGTTGCGCAATTTCTTGCCTTCTATTACTTATGCAGCGTGAGTAGTCAACTGCATCTGGAGACATTGGATATAAACCACAAACTCTAAATGAATTTTTTATCGTAGTTGGCTTAATGCTTCTGTCGTAGCTATTTTAAACAACGCAGCAAAATTTTGTTTTGTTATAGGTACAGTGGATGCCTGTTTATGCTTTCTCACTACCCTTTTCCAATTTTTCTTCAACGGTCCAAATATTCCTACATCACAGGGCTGCAAAATATGAGTTGAGTTGGGATATAAACAGAAAATCATTATTCCTTTTCACGACAGAAATCAAACATGTCACGATTGATATGGGACTTGTGGCCATCCAGAAATAGCAATACAGGCAACGGATTTCATTTTTACCAACCATTCATAAAATAACTTAATGTAGGTAAAAATACAACTGATACCATCCACCCGCTGTCGGAACGGCAATATACCAAGTATCTGGGAAATTTTGAATTACGGCTGGTGGCATTCTTTTATATGGATACAAAACAAACGGTGGTACATCAGTACCATCAGCAGAGAATGTACATAGGACTGTGATTGATTCTTTTTCTTTCCCACTTGCGATTTCGTATGTATTTTTATAATTTTTGGGCCCCAAAATCAGCCCCGTTTTAAGACAAGTCATGACGCCAGTTTCATCTGAATTGAAAATACGAGTCGGGTCATCTTTAATGTCTAAGGCATTTTCTTCCTCTAAAAACTTGTTCAATTCAGTAAACCAATTTCTGATGGCCTCTTCTGTAACCGCTGCCCTAGCTTTTGATATTATTTCAGCGTTTCTTTTAGTTACTTCGGGATGTCTTCGCAAAAACAAAGTAAGCCATTTTTTCCCCGGTCGGCCTTTTGTAAATTTATTCTCCCTCTCATTTTGTTTCAAGAATATTTCCACAGTATCATAAACTTCTTCCGGGTGCATTGGAAACCCAAGTTTAGCTTTTGTTAAAATCCAGTCTGCTAGCTTGTTTTCTTCGTCGAAAGTTAGTTGTGTTAATGGACCCATTTTTCGTTGCCATGGTACTTTATTATTTAATTTATTACTTAACGTTGATTTGGGTATGTCGTATATTTTGCTGGCTTTATTAATAGACAAATCGTTATTTGTTATACGGGTAAGAGCCTCCTCTAACTGTTGTTGAGTATAACGGAATCTTGCGTATTTCTTTTTAGTAGATTCCATTATTTTGAACTAAAAAAAAAGAGAAATTGAAGTTGAAGCGTCTGAATATTTTTTGTAACTAATTACTGAGATAAAACTAAATATCACTGCTTGAAATATAACAAAACATTAATAGTTTATTTATTCATTCATTGGATTTTAAAAACCAGTAAATGAACGTAGCAATAATACTATAGTTCATTCATTGGTTTTTGAAAACCAGTAAATGAACGTAGCAACAATACTATAGTTCATTCATTAGATTTAAAAACTAGTAAATGAACACTAGGGTGTTCGAATACTGGCCTAAAGGTAGACAATCAATAATTAAACCTTTCTACAAAAAATAAACCAATTCTGAGAACAGAAACATGCAAAATTAGCCAAAAGTAACAAAACAGACCAGAACCAGTGAATGAACACTCGTTCATTTACTAGAACTTTCTCACTTTCATGATCTAGTAATCGAACACCCCTTTATTTTTATTAAACACATGAAATTATAAACAAGTTGTTTTCTAATGAATAAAATAATCATTGTTCTATCTTATTATGCAGTTTTCTTTACACTGTCACTCATATAACGTGAACAACGCTAATACCAAAATGCACTGTCTTACCTGAGTCCTAAATTCTCGCTCATACAATCACGAAACACAACACAACACGTCCACTTTAAGCAGTCGCCATTTTGTAACTACGGGTCGCTGGCAAATGTTTGTGTGACCAGTTTACGTAAAAAATTAGACCACTCGAAAAAAAATACAGTGTTTGGTAGAAATGTTTACTTTTCTTATTATATTGAAAAACTCACTTTTGTTCATTCACTGGGGGTGTTCATTCATTGGTGCACTTACCCTATATGAGTTTGTGACTCTAATTGAAATTACGTTGGGTACGCAAATAAATGTAGTCTTTAATTGATATAAATTGCTGCATCTTTTAGCTTTTCTATACTGAAATTGGGAACAAAGATGGCAAGTACAGCCCCGACGCATTTACTTGATTTGTAATTATTAGTTGTTTATTATGACAGACCTCATGACAAACCAACCCTTTAAAACGCTTTTATTTTTATCTTTCGTGATTTACTTCCTTTTAGTCGGGGGTTTATCAAAATTTTATTTAATCCTTGTCCGATTACAACTTTTACATCCATCGTGGGTATTTTCAAAACTTTTAATCTTGCTTTTTATTTTATGGTAAAACAATAAAATAAATCTTAAAATGTATTTAAATTATTGGAATTGAATTATCTTATCGCAGAATCCACCATTCTTTCTCGCCCAGTCGGTGTTGTAAGACTGGAGTAAGAACAACCTCGGTAACATCTACTGGCCATCGACAATAGGTGAAATAACCATTTTTAGGCGCTAAGGCGCCTTTTCTTTAGGAAAAACAAAGAAGGGACAAAAGCCGACCCCTGGTGCAAGCCAACAGCGACATTTAACTTGTCGATTATTCCAGCTTCAAAGCGAACATGCGTGCTAAGTCCGTTAAGTTAAGCCAAATTTTACCAAATTAAAAGTACCCATAGCCGACGAGCATGTATGCGTAGATATATGGATGTGAGATGTGTCAGGATCTTGCCAAATGGAAGTCTGTAGTCTCTGCCTACCCTCTGGGTGACAGGCGTGAGTGTTTATGTATCACAGCATATATACGTCCCACTACTGGGCACTGGCCTCATCTCAAGAGGAATATGGAGCAATAAGTCCGCTGCATCAATCTATCAATCAATCAATTTATTTATTCGTTTTCACAGGTAACAAGGTTGACAATGTTATAATTTTTAAGTACCTCCGTGAAATGCTTTTACAGCATACGCATGTATATATTCACAAATCATAAAATTAAATATAAATTAAACAAATCAAAATAACAGTTAAATTAAGTAAACAAAGTCAAAACAAAATTATTAAATTACATATTTAAATAATTAGTAAATAGAAATATATTGACATTATAATAACATTTATCTATAAGAAAATTATTAAGAGTACATTTAATTTTTTTTATAGGATAAGGGTAACAAACGAGCACACAGTCCACTTGATGGTAAGTGATTGCTGTGGCCCATAGACATCTACATCTATCCTCGATTACGAATCAAAATGCGGATGTGTTGTCACCGTGAGGACTAAGATGGAATGCCTCGTTACCAGTAAAAACTTTCTCTACACTCACCATACGAAACACAGCAGCGTTAAGCTACTATTTTACGCTGGTATTCTGTGAGAGCGTGGTCCTTCCCGGTCGAGCCGACCGATTCGTGCTCAAATATACCAGTAATATAGCTGCAGCATGGCTCTACCACGTAATTTAAAATTTTTGCTCATTATAACATTTTATGTGATCAGGTAATTTATTATACTCGCTCGCACACTGCCGCTATCTATAGGTACTCACACCAGCCGGTAAAGACTGCAAAAATACTTCAATCCAACTTGTTATTGGAATCAATGATAACAATATGCCATAAACTACGAGTACAAAAAAATCAGTATAATTTAGGGTAGTAGTTATAGTATAATTTAGGGCCATTTCAACAACACTTTTTCTCATAAGGGCAGTTTTACATACATTTGTCTGGATTTTTGTTTCCGAGGACGAAGGTTAACAGAAAATGGTTGTACACTCATATCAAAAGATCCGGATTGCACTTTACAAACATATTTGACGGCTCCGTGGCGCAGTGGCTTAGCAATGAGTTGTTGCGTTGCGCGAATCCGCACGGAACAAGTATTTGTATGGCCTACAAATAATTGTTCCGGGTCTGGATGTTTGTCCTCGTGCAATTCATGTTTGTAAACTGCCTCCACGATACAGGAGAAAATCCTAGTGTGGGGTAACGTTTTAAAAAAAAAGAAAAGGAAAGAAAGAATACATGATTCTAATATATAAATACAGGGTAATGTTAATATCTTAAGGGATCTAAAGTATGGTATGCAACTTTCTGTAGGCTTTATCCCACATATAGCTCGAATACATTGTTTTGAGCTTTCATCATTAATTCCTGTATGTTGATAGCGGTAGCGAAGCCTCCATAGAAGCCGAGAAGCCGGGCTTGCCCTATCAAACTGCTCAATCAATAATATCAACTAATAAAATAACTCGTAAACTGTTTCAAACTATTTCGAATTTCCCGCGCGCTCCTCTCAGGTCATGACCTCGTAGCCTTATTATGTAACGTCAACACTTAGCAGATTGCTTTCAATTCGAAATACACTGATTCGTGTTCTCTCTCTCTCTCTCAAAGCGAACACTTAATGGACTGTCAAAATTAATGAAAGCAAAGCAATATATATGGATGGACCCCGGTCGCGGCAAACTGCGCAATACTGCTGTCATAAAAAAGGAGTTGAGTTGAGCGATTAGTCGTCTCTCTCGCACGCGTGGGCTTTTTACCGGGCTTTCGAGAAGACGATCGCTCCCTTTCTAACCTGTGGCAAAATATTCTATAATGAAATATAACTACGATTGTTTATATAGCAATTAGTATGGAGCGATAAGCTGGGCTTTCGGTGTGAAGTTAGTCGAGCGCAGGGGCGCGCGGGCGATACGTTTGCAAGTTCACTTCACATTTCAATGTTTACTCTGTGTGTTTACTTGAGCGAATGAATATTGCGAGTTGAAAATTTATGCTTTTTAAAGATTTTAGTGAAAATGGAGGATAATAGTGTTCCTTGTGATGAATTGAAGTGTGTTAAAGTGCTAATCAGCGAGGAGAAGGTAAAATCTTTAAACTTTGTTGAGAAAAACAGCTCATATCCACGCCGAAACCAACGCCTGAGGGCCTAGACAAAGTCACATTTTCAATAACGATAACGAAGTTAGAGAACTCCAAAATGTATGGAATTGACATATGCTTTCGAAAGATCACGTGATCGATCGTTTTCGATCGCTAATTGTTAGACAATGTCAAACTGCGTAACGAAGCGATAAAGAAAACTAACAACACGAACGATATTATCTTAACAATGCGTAGACAAGTGGCTCTTTTGACATTCTAAATCGCTAGATGTCCAAACGTTCATTCGACAACTTAGCGAACACTTGAACCCTTTAGAAAAGCAAAATAACATGGCTAATTGTTAGTCAGCTGTTGATGTTGTTTGCATCAATTATTGCTTGTTTCTTCTATTTCGTGGTTTTTGATAAAATGCATACGTTGCGTTTACTAAGGGCTTCACTTAATGAGAGTGTATGGTTGAGGCGACAAAAGATACAATTACCGGCAAAAAATGGAAACAGTGGAAGATATGCCTGAGTTACTGTTTGTTGAACATTTCCGTTTGAATAAGAGCACCTTTCGGCGGCTTTGCAACGATTTGCGTGTTCACACGTCGCTAAGAGGATCTAAAGAAATCCCTTTGAAAATTAAGGTAACCTTACTAAACGTTTACAAATAAATAAATAAAACAATAGATTTGATGCAACTACGTTTGATTTCAACATTTTCTTTACCTTATGAATTTGTGTTTTAGGTGCTCACTGCTCTTAGTTTTTAGCTACTGGTTCCTATCAAAGGATCGTGGGTGTTAGTCAAAATTTAACACAAAGAGTTGTTCAACAACGACTTGCCGGTGTGTCCGGCAAGTCGTTGATGCGCTCAACCACCCCGCACTCATGAGCAAGTGCATTCAATTTCCACAAACAGTACAAGAAAGATCATTAATCAAAGAACAGTAAGTATTCATGCTTATGTTTCTAGGTAATGGTTAGTTAAAAAATAAAGTATGTTAAATATATCTTAACTACAGTAATTATTAAATTTAAGTATCATGAATAGGTTGTTACTTGTCTGTCATATTATATTACAAAAATCTTCATTTTCAGATTTCAAAGGAAGTATAATTTGCCTGGAGTGATAGGATGCATCGGTTGCACCCACATTGCAATAGTAAAACCAGCTGAAGAAGAGCATGCTTTCTATAACAGAAAAGGATACCATTCCTTAAACGTTCAAATGGTTTGTATTTAAATCTATAAATATTATTTCTTAAAACAAGTGTTACAATTATATAATTTAACCAACTCTTTTATTTTATTAGACCTACTTGAATAATAATTTAATAATAACTATCTAGGTACATACACTTAACTATCTACTCATTAAATAACAATATTAAACTTTAAATAAACTAAAAATACTATCAGTACTAAAATATATCTAATTAGTACTAAATTTAAAATCTTTATCAGACACAGAATTTGCTCAGACAGAATACAAACGACTTTTTGTTGAAATAATTGATAACATATCTTCAGAAATTAATGGCCGATATTCTGAAATTTTCAAATTAAAATTTTCCAAGTGATCAACAACAAACTATTCGAAAAATATCGTTCAGATTTTCCTTTAGAGGCATTAGATTCATTATTTAAAATTACGCAAACCATTTTGATAAACAAACATTGAAAACCAATTGATTTCATTGTATTCCTCCCCTGAATTAAAAGACCGCAATGTTTTCGAACTCATTAACTATATAAACAAAAATAGTCTTTAAGAGGCCTTTCGCCAGTTTTTAAAGTTAGCTTATCTTGTCGTAACTATTCCAGTTACAAGTTACTCCGCGGAACGTGCTTTCTCATCTCTGAAGCGCATCCATACTTATTTGAGAAATACACAAGGTCAAGAGCGTCTTTCAGACTTATCAATTATTGCAATTGAAAAACAGTTATTGGTACAATTAAAACGTTCACCAACATTTTACGCGGACATAATCAAATCTTTCCTTAAGAATATAAGTAATTCTCGATTTAGAATATAAGTAATTTGTTTTTTTTTTAATTTTGTACATAGTTTGTTTGTACTTTGTTCATGCTTTTCTTTTGTTCATGTATTGTATTGTATGTAAATATCGTTTCTTTCGTTCAAGCAAACCCAAAAGGCTTTTTTAAAGCCACCGAAGGTATGCTATTGCTGATATGTCATACAATCTATCTAGCAGTAGTATGACTTCTGTGTGCTTTGTTAAACACGTTCTCGACAGCAATGAATATGAAACTGAAGAGTGGAGACAGATCAAGATTGGTGTATTTTTATATAAAACTGCCAAAACAACAAAACCATATCTTGGGCTTGCCCTAGTTTGGAGCCCTAGATTCGCCACTGGTTGATAGTCCCCAAAATATGATACCATATCGCAGTGTCGAAGCCACAAAACCATAGTACGCTGTTAGAACAGTCTTTCGGTCAGCTATTTTTGACAGTTTATACAGTGCAAATGAAAATTTATAAATTTTATTACAGACTTCTAATGAATGCGATTCCCATGACATGTTGTTATCTATAAACAGCCCTAAGAATTTAGCTACTTTTGTTTCAGAAATAGTTTTATTCCCATAACTTATCGTTTGAGTTGGGGTACTTTTTCTTTGTGTAAATTGCATTATTTTTGTTTTTTAGATTAAGTTTTAGATTATTTGTTTTAAACATTTAATAATATTTTCAATAGTAAACTTAATATTATTTTGATATTCTGCTACACTGTCACACTGTACAAAAATAGTGCTATCGTCTGCAAACAGTATCATTGGGTATTTACAAGACTCAACAATATCATTGATGTATATTATAAATAGCAAAGGACCCAAAACACTACCTTGAGGAACGCCATGCTTAATTGTTCCATTATCAGACGTACATATTCTTGTCTTGTAGAAATACAAATCTGACTGATTACAGTTTTTGTGTTCTATCTGTTAAATAAGATTTTATTAAGTTCAGTGCATTACCTCTTACACCATAACGGCTTAGTTTTTCCAGCAATATATTATAATTTTTAAATATTTTGAGAAAATTGATAGTAGTGCAATTGGACGATAATTATTGGGAATTTGTTTATCACCTTTTTTAAATAATGGCTTTACTACAACTGATTTTAAATTGTTTGGAAATATACCTGTAGTAAATCTTAAATTTATAATATGACTCAAAGGTCTTGCTACTGTAGATTGTTCTAACATGTTTTATTACTCTTGTACAAACGTCGTCAAAACCAACACTATTAGTATTTTTAGACTATTTATAATTTTACAAACTGTGTCTGGTGTTGTCGGGCTTAAAAATAGAGATTTATAATAATTATTGAAACGAGATAAATGATTTGGAATTACATTATTATTACAACTATTGTTGGAATTGTCATTATTATTATTATTTAAAGAAATGTCAGTATTAATAGTACAATTGTTAGTTTTATGTCATCAATAAAAAGTCATTAAAGGCATTAGTGATGTTAAATAGGGTTAGTAAGATATTCATTACCTAATTTATTAACACTTGTTTTGGATTTATTTATAACAGACCAAGTTGGTTTCATTTTGTTTTCGACTTATTTATACTATAATAGTCATTTTGTGAACGTTGTGTGTTTTTATTATTTTCTTTAATTTTGATGAGTATTCTTTTAAAAGCGATAGAGCATCTTTGCTTTTATTTCTCATAAAGTGCCAAAGTAAATCCCGCTTTTTTACAACAAGCCTTCAGTCCCTTTGATATTCCTTTTTGTTTAGAATTTAGAGTTTTTTATAGTTTTATAGGGAAGCATAGATTATACAAACATTTGAATATGTCAAAAGCTATCGTAGGATGTATTAGGATCCGAAAAATTAAATGTGTCTTGAAACTTAGACTATCAATACATCTTTCAAATGTTTGACGGTTTTCATAGCTAAAATCTCTTCGTTTAATACTCCACGAATTGATTGTACATGTTTTTTTACAGAACATTTTAAAATTTGCGCCATGTGATCTGAAAGGTCTAGTTCAATGACTTCACTGTTGGATGGTCTTATATTATGTGCAAAATTGTCTATACACGTTCCACTTGCAATTTTGTCGGCTTTTTATCTCTAGTTTCAGATTGTAGCTTAACAGTAGATTTAAATAAAACTAGTTTTACGGATTTTATCCGTATATTAACTTATTTTATATTCCTGACGTTTCGAGTACTTTACAACACCCATGGTCACGGGGGACTGAGGTATTTGACGTCCCAATGTCATAGTTAACCACGGTTACCTCCAGATTAAAAATTATAAATTTTGTTCCGATCTACGCAGTATGAACTTACAGTATCTTGAAATCTTACAGTTGTATGCTTGGGTTGGGATTTAATTTTATTAATTATAGGATCCCAAGCAGATGGTAGCACCCAGTCATCTTCTCTATTGAAATTAGGATGTTTTTGATTTCAATAGCCTCGCGAATCATCCTTGAAGGAATCGGTGTTCTTTAGCGAGGATTTGTGCTCTATCAAATCTAATGTAGTGACGGGGCGATCCTGTACATGTTCACAGACTGCAGACTTCCCGGAACGTCGATTCTTCACATCAGCTGTGTGTTCTTTAACGCGGGTTTTATTGATCTTTAGTTTGTCCTATATAAGAGAGACCACATTCACAATCAAGCTTGTACACTCCTGCATCTTGCAGAGGGACATTATTCTTGACTGATGGTAAAACTGACTAATCTTCTTCGGCGGCTTGAAGTATGTTTTAATAGAAGCACGCTTCAGGATGTAGCCAATCTTGTCAGTGACACCTCTGACATATGGCAGTACAGCAGGCACTCGCTCGACTGTGGCCGGCTTCACTCGTTCACTGTGACGTAGGCGCGGGACCCGAAGCTTATTGTAGTGCAAAACTTGCTTAACGTGTCTCGGCGGCCAGGTGTTTACTGTCACAGATCCCTCGTGCTCTCTGAGACAAAGATTTACCCACGGTAGCTAACTGTGGAAGATACAGTTGAGCCCATCGCCACATCATCTACTTGCTTGTAGAACTCCTCCTTCCACAATAGGTAGCCAGATGTAAGGAATATAAAATAAGTTAATATACGCGATAAAATCCGTAAAACTAGTTTTATTTAAATGTGTAGTGTTCGCGTAAATTCTCGACTAACAGAAGTATTTTTCAAAATATCAATGTTAAAATCGCCACAGATAATTATATTTTTATTTTAGTATTTATAATAGTATTTAGAATGCCTCTAACCCTGCCTATACACGATCGGCCATGATGGACGAATACTAGCGATCACGATCGTGGAGGGCATGATCGCCTATAATCGCCCATGATCGGTTATGATCGAGCGTAATCGCCGCTGTGTCGGTTTTTCAGACAATCATCAAAGAAAGTTCGGCCATGATCGTGCGCGCGTCTACATGATCGCCGATGCTCTATAAACTTACCTTGATTTATTTCGGTGTATAGTCAACATCCACCTTTTTGCTTCCTTTTTTCACCACTTTTAAGGTGTACATTTAAATAATGGTTATACATATAAACTAATTAGGTAAATAAATAGCGGCAGCTGCAACTGTTTCAACGTCCATCTCGGACGGATGACAATACAAATATGTAGGATGCACGATCGTGTGGGATCAAAGATTTCATTTATTCTTTATTGCAACCTTATCAAATAAAAGATGAGAAAGGGCGAACTTAATGCCTATTGGCATTCTCTACCAGTCAACCCTGGGTGTGGTGAGAATTAGTGGCAGGTGCAATATTTTATTATTGAAACAAATTAAACGACAGTACATGTAGCATAAACCGTTTTATTTCCTTAATCTGAACTTAACCCTAATAAAATAATCATTACTTAAAATATAAACTGCTTAAAAACTCATATTAGACGGCATCGAAGACACATCTTCCGAAGGACTTTGACTCGAACTAAATGAGCTAAGTGTTTCCCGCGTTTCTTCTTTAATTTTCAGATTTTCTGTGCTGGAAGGTGGTCTAGGTGGAAGAGACTTGTCCTTGTCTTTCAAGGATTTGTCTTTACTATGTTTGTGCTTGTGTTTATGTTTGTGTTTCTTCTTTTCTTTCTTCTTTTTCTTGGCCTTTAGAAATAAAACACGGAGTACATTAATATAACATATAACAAATACAACAAATAGAGAGACAAACGCTTTTAAAAATTTATATCTTATTACGTCAGGTTTAATAAAAATTAATTTAATTACTCATCAATCAATTTCCATAAATTATTTACAAAAAAAAATATGCGAGAGGACGACGATACTTAAGAATTTGTTATGTCTAATGGCAATGGGCTTGGCCGTAAAGAAACAATCCATGAAGAGTCATACATATAATATATAAGAAATGTATATTTACTTTCCAATAATTTAGAGGATAAAATGTATATGTGCGCACTCGGCACTCGTTGCCAAGGATGTTTTATGTATTAAGAAGCGATGCAAATTTTAATTAATCTTTATTAATATAGTGACGGTGCTCGAACTAAACTCGTTCGCAGCGCAATTGGTAATCCACGCCTACTCTTTTCAGCTTTGCGATGGGTCAATTTTTGGAATGAAAAATGCTACATGTTTTTGCGTTCACTGCTTGGAAACAAATAATTACCTAATTTGTATATTTTATATTATAAAAATCTAATTTAACTTAAAAAGGTAAACCGGCCAAGTTTTGGACACTAATAATAGCCGTAGATGAAACTATAATAGGTCGGGGAAAAGTTTCTTCGTATTTTATATAGGTACAAATTCAAGACATTTTTTTTTCAATATTTAATTACATTTAATTATAATATATATGTGCCATTTTGTTCGATAATAGTTGCCATCTTGTAGGTAGTGACATAATCCCGATGCTGTAGAAATCTTGGGATTTTGATCAAAAAATACGATGATAAAAATATAATTTAACTTTAAAAGGTAAACCGACCAAGTTTTGGACACTAATAATAGCCGTAGATGAAATTATAATAGGTCGGGGAAAAGTTTCTTCGTATTTTATATAGGTACAAATTCAAGAAATTTTCTTTTCAAAGTTTAATTACATTTAATTATAATATATATGTGCCATTTTGTTCGATAATAGTTGCCATCTTGTAGGTAGTGACATAATCCTGATGCTGTAGAAATCTTGGGATTTTGATCAAAAAATACGACAAGTAGTTTTGACAGTCCTCTCTTGATGTTAGCCTAACACTATTCAAAAATTATGAAGAGACCGAAACAGGTGAAAATCTGAGGGTGCAGGTCATCAAGGACTATATGGTAGATGCATTAACATTTTCCAACCAAGGTCTCTCAATTTTGCTGAGTGGCCAAAGATGTGATGTCTCGCGTTATCAGGATGAAAGACCACCTTTTCTGTTGATCAATTCCGGCCGTTTTTTCTCAATTTCTTGCTTGAATCTCATTAGTTGTTGGTAGAGATCCAAATCGATGGTTTTGCGCGGCGGTAAAGCTCATAATAAACGATGCCCTTCCTATCTCACCATACACACAGCATCACCTTATTGCGTGTTATTCCGGTTTTGCTACAGTCTGTGGAGCTTGACTACCCTTTGACCATGATGTTTTTCGCACGTTCTTGTCGTAGGTGATCCACTTTTCATCACCAGTGATCATTACGTTTCAATAGAGTGAGTACACGATTCATTTGGTTTCTTTCAGTGAGCTCGTGTGGTACCCAAATATCGAGCTTTTTGTATAGCCAGACTTTTCAAATGGGTCAAAACTTTTTGTGGTCAATCCTCAATTCCTCGGCTATATCGTAACTACTAATATGCCGATCTTGCTCCACTTTTTCAAAATGGCATCAACTTTATCCGTATGAGGGCGACCAAAGCGAGCTGCATCTTTGACATCAAAATTCCGAATTGAAAATTTTTCACGGCTTGAGTCGCATTTTTCACTTTTTGTAATAAAACTTCAGAATGTATCGAATTTCTTCGTTAGATTCACTCATTTTGGCGGACAGAAAAACAATTGAAAATGGCCAGCGAATGTTTTTACTTTTCATTTTTCTTTTCTTAATGTCCTATGTATATTGATATTAAAACCAGCCAGATTCAAACAGTACAACCAAAGAGATTTTTTCAACAAAAAATACGATAAACTTTTTCCCGACCTATGATTTAATAATTTACTACTGATATTGATAGTGTCGAATACCTCACATAGATTTTATGAAAAGGATAAGCGTAAATGAACATTTATCAAAATAGCTTACCTTTGGTGCCCCTAAATCATCTTTGTCATGCTTGAACATGCCCGGCTCAAAACCAATAGGTCCAGAAGATCCCGGAATACCGGGCAAAGGAACCGCATTGTCGGATATAAACTCGCGTTTGTTGTCATCCTGTAAAATTCATAGCTAAGTTATTTATTTATTTATTCTTTATTGCATTCCTTAAAACAAAAGAATACAAAGGGCAGACTTAATGCCTTGAGACATTCTCTCCAATGGAGTGGTGAGAATTTGACGTAGGTGTGGCAATATATAATAAAATATCACTACACAAAATCATAATTAACTACATAATATATACATTTTATTAACAAATTTGCAGCTCACTACTGCTGCACCTGTTAGGAGAGCTTGTATTAATCGCCACGCTTAACAGGCAGGTTTGCAATCGCAAAATTCATAATTAGAATTCGAAGTTTCCTTATATTATAGCTTAAAATACTTATATGGCAATAATTATATTATTATAATTGATTAAAGCATGTATAAACCATATAGCTCGAAGAACCGACAACCGATAGGGAAAAAGGTTCTCGAGTGGCAGCTTCGTACCGGTAGACGAAGTGTAGGGCGGCTCCCCACTAGATGGAGTGACGACCTGGTAAGACATGCATGAAGTCAATGGATGCAGGTAGCTCAGGACCGTGCTTAGAGGCATTCCTTGTGGGAGGCATATGTTCAGCAGTGGACTTGTGAAGGGTTGTAATGATGATGATGATGAATTGGTACAAGTGACATTTTCCTTTCACAAATTACAAGAAGAGCCTTATTAAGTTACCTGCAAAAACGCGAATATTCTGAAACACATTGATAATATACAAAGTAATCACTTACGCTGTAAACTCCGATTGGCATTTCATGAACAGAAACCACATCGATTTTAACATCCTCCTCCTTAATACTGGATATAGGAATGGGTAAGTCGTCATCTCGAATTATCGGATCAACAGCTGGTTTCATCATGTTCACTGGGGCCAGGGGCATAGGCTCATCAATAGCTCCAACTTCCAACTCTAACTTTACGTTCGTCTATAATAATAAAAAAAACAATGGGTCCTAATTTAAACAGTGACTAAATTATAGTTAACTTTCTTAAACCCTTAATAGTAAGAAAAATATGTTTAGAAAGCTAAATAAAAGGCTGTATGGGCAAAAAAATTCATAAAATAAACCTTCTCCCATGAGCATGAGTTTGCGGCGCTACCTCAATGCGTGAAGCGAACTTCACATGTACTCGAAATACCGCCCTCTACTCAAAAATTGCAACACGCTTTGCACTTTTAAAATTAAACTAAAAGAACATCTTTTTTGCAAAATCAATGTATCGCACTTTTTTTTTGAATATTCCGTCTTATCGTCAAAAAGTGGGGTGTTTATAGTCTCGGCTTTAAACTAGGTAAGTCAATTTAAATAAAAAAAGTCCCTTAGCCATAGTCGTCGCGTAAGTTGACATTTGTTGTCAAACTCTTTATGTTTTAGTTCGCACATTACTGCGGAAGCCACACTAAATGACACTAAAGGTGTACGGATTGCAGTACAGTTCATTTGAACATAATGAATGTTCGAATGCCAAATCTAGTACGTAGTACATATATATCGATGCTCTGGTTCAATTGGCCTTCTAAATCTTGAGTTTTCCATAGAAAGATATGGTTTTAGTATATGTAGCAATTCTTGAAATTTCTTGTATGTTAAATGCAAATATCTAAAAAATCGTTTATCATCATCTAATAAGTCTTTAAATAAAGTATAATATTCTCCATACAATTGGCTTTTTAAATTAATATTATGAATCCAGAATCTTCTTTTCTTCGAATTTTATTTTCTTCTTACTCTGCCAATAGGCAGACTATTACTATATTTTTTTCCATAGTGATTTCGAGCGATCAATGTCACTGTACCGTTTCACACCAGTGGTTGGAAAAAACTGCAAAAGTTGTTGGCAATACAAAAGATTTGCGTACGGCGCGGACGATGCGTACGTGCAAATGTGCGAGGCCATCAGTAAAATTCGGCGCGTACGGTGCGGCCAAATGTGCGTTCAGCTTTAGTTTGAAACTTTTAACCACTTTTTGTGATAAGGCCAATTGTGTTTAAATTTATGACTTATATACTTAATTATATACTTCTGGCATTTGGTTTTCATCTCCCGACTCGAGCCCCTCGAGGAAAGAAAGGAAGCGGTAATTATTATTATTTAAATAGCGTTAATTTCTCAGATATAACGGTATCCATACAATGTTCTCCTTTACTGCCAAGCACGTGGTATCAGCAATTAAAATCAATCATCCCATTTCGCCCGTAGCAATCGCAAGAGGCGCCTAATAAAAGACCTAAGCCCTGCCTACGAACGCCCATTAAGCATTCATTTTTGAAAGAGGTTACCATATATAATCTGGTATTTGTTAGCAAAATGACGCTAGGCTAAAATCTTTATAAATATAATCCTTCTCCACGTGTGTTTGACACTGAACTGGTGTGTGTGTTGTTACCCGGTAGGTGGCGCTGTTGTCGAGATCCAGAAATCACCCATGTGAAGCCTGGGCCTTACACCTGTATCGTGGCGGATAGCCTGCGATAACCTAGATAAAGTTAGTTAAAGGGTTAACTGCTATTTCCTAGAAAGAAATTTATATTGCTTCACCATTAAATTAACAGCAATAGTATGTCTACGATAACCTACTTCGCATAGGTTAATTATGGCATGACCGTCGCAGCATAAACATTTGGCGAAAAAAAGGTAAATTGCTTTTTCGTCGCGTGTTCAGCGTGTAATTTGTTTCATTCTTTAATGTAGTAAAATGCGGTCATTTTCTTGATTAATGAAAAATTTCTTTTACATTTTCGTGTTAAAACAAGCATGCGAAAAGTAATTAGATGATAAAATCAAAACTAAAGTAAACAGTGTTTTGAAAACCGCGAGCTGCTTTAAAATTCAAGTCTTACTAAATCGTTTTTTCTTACAAAGCTTTTACATAATGACTTCTTATATCAACGCGAATACTAAACTTTGAATAAAACTAATTTTACAGATTTTATCGCGTTTAATTTTAATATAAGGGTGACAAACGAGCACACAGTCCTCCTGATGGTAAGTCGATGTTGTGGCCCATAGATATCTATATTTATCCTCGATTAAGAATCAAAATGCAGATGCGTTGTCACTCCTGAGGGCTAGAATGGAATGCCTCGTTTCCAGTAAAAAGGGTCTCCGGTTTTCTATACTCACAATACGAAACACAGCAGCATTAAGGTGCTATTTTACTTCTTTCTTTTTGTGAGAGCGTGCTCCTACCCCGGTCGAGCCGACCCATTCGTGCTACAACTAATATAGCTGCAGCGTGGCTCTACCACGTATATTTGAACATGAACACTAAAACTTTTTTAATTTCCGACGTTTCGGTATGTATTTACGCTTTACGAAATCCATTGTCACAGGGGACTGAGATGTTTGACGTCTTGATGTCATAATTAACGATGGCTATCTGCAACTTTTAAATAACAATTATTAGTGCGATCTACGCAGATCGAACTTAAAACCTAATAACACCTTTAGTCATACTGTGTATAGAAAAAAAAGACTAAACTAACCGATACTTAAAAGATGAATCTTACCACCATCCATCACAGTTAGCTATCGCGGAAAAATCTTAATTTCAAAGAGACGCCGCGCAGCAGCATGTCAAACAAGTTTTGCACGATAACAAACCTGGGGTCCCGTGCCTACGTCACAGTGACAGAGTGAAACCGGCCACAGTCGAGTGTGCCTGCTGCACTACCATATTTCCTTTTTACTGGAAACGAGGCATTCTATCTTAGTCCTCAGGGGTGACGACGCATCTACACTTTGATTCTCAATCGAAGACACATGTAGGTGTCTATAGGCCACAGCATCCACTAGCCATCGGGTGGACTGTGTTCTCTTTTATCGCCCTTATTCTCTAATAAAAAAAAAGTTCTAACACTCGACTAAAGGCAATGGCAATCTCTTGACTAAGTAAAAAGCTACCCAAAAATTACAGTCATTGCAAAATTGTTCGTAAACATACGTTATTTACGACAACATATTTGTCCCATTTGTCCATCAGACATTTAGTTTTTGTTCTAAAAATGTCAAGTGTTCAAGCTAAATACTACGCAGATACTTACTTAGTCTACAATAATTTCTTACGAAATTTTATAACCCTAATCTACAAGGAAAGAATTCATTAATATTTAAAACGTGTTTAGCACGTTTTAATAGAAAAACTAACCTATCACTACTGATTTTAGCAATCCGGTAGATCCGGTAGGATTAAAATTCAGCGTGGCACTACCGGTTATAAACGTCGTTTGTTAAATGTCATTTTTTTTCAAAATCTACAATCGTTTCGAAATAATGTTCATCTGCCCGGAGCAACTGCTACGATAGAAACTCTGTATTCCTATTAATTAACTCTATGATCAGGAAATACGTTCAAAACCTGAATTTCTAAATTTTAACAACGTAATGAAGAAAAATACCGTGTAGGTGGCGGTGTAAGAATATCCACTACCCCATATTTGGGTATCGTAAAAGGCGACAGAGGAAAACAAATGAGGAGATGGGCTGCAACGTCTTTCTAATAACGACTAAAAATAAAAAACTGCGGTTGCGAACCCGCTTGCGAAGCATGGTAGCTATGGCAAATATCCCCCCTATGAGGCTATGGGGAAGGCCTATTTTCAGCGGTGGAATTTATTAAGCTGTAACGGTAACGGTAATTAAGAAAAATGCTGACATTTTAAAGAGCGTGCGTTGACTAATAAATAATGCAATAAGAGTTAAGTCCGCCCTTTGTATCCGCTAGTTGAAGGTTTTTGCAATAAAAGATAAATAATAATAATGATAATACACATCTATTCGTTTCTGCTAACGGGTAAATCCCAGTCAGCCTCTCGGGTCATCTGAGGCGACTGAGACTAGGTGACGTACCGCTCTGGGCAAAAATGCAGAAGGCGGTGCTCTTCGATACCGCCCGCATCGACCAACGGTTCCTTTCCCTTTCCCCCTAACCCTCGGCCGTTTGGTGTCCTCTGCCGAGGGCTTCTGCATAGTTGGGTTTTTATTTATGTATTTATTTTACTTTATTATTTAGGTATTAGTAATATATTCAACATGTTATATTTTATCTTATTTGTCATCTTTTTTTATATATTACACATTTATATATTATTATAAGTATCACCCAGACGAGAATACTACAAAATATCCGAATAATAATAATAATAATAATACCGAATTATTCTTATTCGGATACGGTTGTAATATAAAAACCTGTTCACTTACGTCATCCACTTCTTGTTTGATAACCGGCTTCGCTTCCAACTCCCTCAGCCTTTCACGTTCCTTTTCCCTGTCCCTCTCTCTTTCTAGCCTCTCTCTCTCCTTGTGGTGCATCTGTTTCATCATAGCTTGTATCTCCGGCAAGGGAACACATATCGGCCTCTTCAGTCCATATAACGTGAAATAGAGGTCAACAAGATCGCACCGCAGTCTTGCATCGTTCGATAAATGACTGTTTATATTATTCCAAAGTCTAGAACAAACACATTTATTAAGTATTACAAAGAAAGGCATTTCTTCTCATTAAAAATAACACTATTCACTACTTCTGTCAAATATTAAAATACGAGTATTTCTGTATTTTTTCGATAGTTTTATTTAACTATTATTGCCGCGTGGTGGCGGCGTAAAAGGAACCATATTATGTAATATGTAAATGTCAGAAAGATCTCATAACCATCCGAAGTATCATCATCTCCTACATTTGTGTCCTTCAAACCGAATTTCGGTCACGGCGGCTAGTTTCGGAGACGGAGACGGAACGGAGACTAGCCATTTGCGCATAACAATATTATAGTGCCCGAGTGAGTGCTTTATTCCTTCATCCGCATAGTCCGAAAGGACGGCAAACCGACATGATCGAAGAAATATCAGGCGCAGGACCAACGGCTTTATGTTCTTTCCGAGGCACGGTGGTGAAACACCGCCAACTTCGTGACTCCAGGCTTTCGAGAATTTCTTGACAGAAAAACTCGATAACTGATTTTTGTTGGCCAACGAGGCAGTCGATCATCTCGTATGTACCACGTGTAAAATAGACAGAGACCGACGACGGGAGCAGCGTCAAAGATTCAAGACCTCTAGTACTGTGATCGCCAATCTGATTGCCTAGCGTGACGATTATGCCAAACACTACAGAAGAGGCTTGAATCATGACTTATTTATTTATTCTGGTGTCAAAAATTCTAAATATATAATTACTAATATTGTAGTAATGGGGTGGTGATAACAGAATTAGTTATACTATTTAACATAGTAGGTATATGTTACGTTCATATTTATTGTTACGAAAATTAGAAAAATACATCATATTTTTGATAAAATTTCACTTTGATAGCTTAGTAAATACGAATGAAAGACATATTTTATTACATTCAAAACAAAAAATAATACATAATATAATCTAAAAAGTAGTTAAATAATAGGTCTTTACATATGATTGCCGTTCTGTAGTGCTGGCCATTTCAAATCAAAATAATTTTGTTTGGCTAAGAATTCTAATTTCAAATTAATTTTAATTTAAAAACATGGAATATTTTTTTTCGTAATCAATAAACGAATGACTAATTCATTTGTTTATTGATTAGCGTTATGTTTTCATCGCATTTGAATCTTTTTCGTCATCATGGATCCGTTAAAAATTAGAGTAATTATGGAATATGAGTACCGTCGTGGTAACAACGCGGCACAAGCGGCACGCAACATTAACGACGTTTACGGAGCGGTTACTACAAACGAACGCAACACCTCTTATTGGCTTGCGCGCTTCCGATCTGGAAATTTCGACCTGAAAAATGAACCCTGTGGTCGTCAGAAAACTTTGATCGACAATGAAGAATTAAAGGCGATTGTGGAAGCTGATGATACTCAATCTACGGCTGAATTAGCAGCAGCTTTCGACGTTGGCATCGAAATAATATTGGTCCATTTACGTCAAATTGACAAGGTAAAAAAGCTTGACGAATGGGTGCCCCACGAACTATTTGATCGCCAGCGCGAAGTACGCGTCGAGACGTGCCTTCCACTGCTTAGGAGGCACACAAACGAATGAATTATGAACCGCATTGTTACCTGCGACGAAAAATGGATTCTGTTTGACAATCGCAAGCGCTCAGCAAATTGTTTGGATCCTGGTTCAGCACCTAAACAATGCCCTAAACGAAAACTTATCCTTAACACCTCATAAGGTCGCGCGTTGTTAGGGTCAGTATGCTGCACAACAGACGGTCTCCAAGTTACAAGAGCTGGGGTTGGAAGCTCTCCGTCATCCGCCGTACTCACCAGACCTTGCGCCTACAGACTTCTACTTTATCCAGAATTTGGATAATTTTTTAGCGGAAAAAAAATTCAATACCCGAGAGACAGTACAAAATGCCTTTGAAGAATTTGTTGCCTCCCGTCCAGCTGATTTCTTCAAGAAGGGCACCAATAAACAGCCACTGCGTTGGCAAAGATGTATCGATTACATGGGTGATAACTTTGATTAATAGAAATAAAAATATAGAAAAAAAACGGCAACTTCATAGGTAAAGGCCTAATATTCGAAAATTTTCACAAATCACGGTCTTGTAAAGTTTTAAAAATAGATTTTGAGATACTCATATATATATGAGTAGCCTATGTTCAAATATATAAATAATGATATACCGTTATTGCAGTTTTTGAAAATACGAGTAAATAAAGCTTCTACTTTTATTTGAAACTATCCCAAATTGAATGTGATTTTTTTTAATAGAATAAGGGTGACAAAACGAGCACACATTCCACCTGATGGTAAGTGGATGCTCCATAGACATCTACATTTATCCTCAATTAAGAATCAAAATGCAGATGCCTTGTCACCCCTGAGGACTGAGATGGAATGCCTCGTTTCCAGTAAAAGGGTCTCCGGTTTTCTACAGTCACCATACGAACGAAACACAGCAGCATTAAGGTGCTATTTTACGCTGGTATTCTGTGAGAGCGTGGTCCTACCCCGGTCGAACCGACCCATTCGTGCTACAAGCACAATATAGTTGCAGCGTGACTCGACCACGTATAAGGTTTATGGGCAACAAAGTTTTTGCCTACTGATCGACCCTTACGAATGTGCCCAGTAAAATCAGTTAAAATAATACATTACCACGCATTTTGAATTTAAAAGATAAAAAGGACAGAACCTTCACCATTTGCCTATATTACTTATTCTGAACCTTCTCTGCAAATTTGGCCGGTTATTGCAAAATAACCCTGTATGTGTATAATATACCGTGTAAACTCTATATAGCGAACTCTATTTAATGAAAAACTCCTTAAAACGTAGTAATTGCGAAGGTTTGTTTGGTTTACATTGTTACCCTTATATTGGAACACTCAATAGCTAAACAATAATCATTATTTAGACCCCAATAGTCATTAATTTTACTGACCTTTAAACACAATACTGATATATAGAGTCAAAAAAAGAAACGTCGGGAATTAAAATAAGTAAATTAAACGCAATAAAATCCGTAAATATAGTTTTATATGTGTAGTATTCACGTAAATATAAGAAATCATGATATAGAGTCGTAAATATTTTGTACGTACAATGGAATTCTTAGAAACGTATTCATTTGTTTGTCGTAATTACCTAGCACCTGTTACCTAGTGCATGTACTTACTTTACTTCCTACTATCGTCTTATTGCTTTAGGTGCACGTGCGCCCGCGACGGCTTTTTAATGCGCCCTCATAAAATCTCAGAATTAAGTGCAGCACTTAAAATCAAAATATAGAAGAACAATCACAAATGTAAATTTGGACTAGTACATCAAATTATGGGCCAGATTTCATCAAGCTGTCAATAACCAGTGACTTACGTATTTGACTGTATGTATGCCTCATGTAATAAACACCTTGTTTTGATATAATGATTTCTTATATTTACGCGAACACTACACATTGAATAAAACTACTTTTACGGATTTTATCGCGTTTAATTAACTTATTTTATTAAATTCCCGACGTTTCGGGTGCTTTACAGCACCCATGGTCACGGGGGACTGAGGTGATTGACGTCCCGATGTCAGTGTTAACCCGGAGTACCTTCAGCTTTTTAATTAGATCGGACCAAAATTAATAACTGGACGTCAGCAAGTCGAATGGGCCTGAATGAGGGGGGCCATTGCGCTGAAGACATGTGCTCCGGAGTTGGCACCGGTTTTAACGCGTCTTTTCCGGTACTCCTACTCCCAAGGCGTAGTCCAGAATTCATGGAAGGCAGCTTTGGTCCACCCGATCCCTAAAAAAAGCGACCGTTCAGACCCGTCCAACTACAGGCCTATCGCCATCACCTCTTCTCCAAAATAATGGAGTCCATTATAAACTGCCAGCTCATGAGGTACCTTGAGGATCACCAGCTGATTAGTGACCGCCAATACGGTTTTCATCAGGGTCGATCAACTGGTGATCTTCTGGTCTACCTGACTCATAGATGGGCGGAGGCAGTAGAATCCAAGGGGGAGGCATTGGCCGTTAGTTTGGACATAGCGAAGGCCTTCGATCGGGTCTGGCACAAAGCGCTTCTTTCGAAGCTCCCTTCCTATGGGCTTCCCGAGAAATTGTGTAACTGGATCACCAGTTTACTTGCTGATCGGAGCATCAAGGTCGTAGTAGACGGTGCATGCGATTACAAGCCTATCAACGCTGGTGTTCCACAAGGCTGCGTGCTATCACCAACGCTGTTCCTTCTGCATATCAATGATATGTTGCAAACTGGTAACATTCATTGCTATGCAGACGACAGCACTGGTGATGCCTTATATACCGGCCGTGCCAATGTTTCTCGGGAAAACGTCACCGAGTACCGGGACAAACTTGTGTTTGAAGTCTTGTCTTTGCTGAACAAAGTCTCGGATTGGGAGCGACTAAATCTAGTCCAGTTCAATCCCCAGAAGACACAAGTTTGCGCGTTTACCGCTAAAAAGAACCCCTTTGTCGTATCTCTTCAGTTTCAAGGCACTCCCCTTGCTGCCTCAGCTAGCATCGGAATCCTCGGCGTCAACATATCGAATAGTTTACAGTTTCGTGGTCACTTGAAAGGGAAGGCCAAATTGGCCTCTAAAAAGTTTGGGTGCTCACCAGAGCGAGACAGTATTTCATGCCGGCACATCGCTTGCAACTTTACAAAGCGCAAGTTTGGCCTCAAATGGAATACTGTTCTCATCTCTGGGCCGGGGCACCCCAGTGCCAACTCCTTCCACTTGACCGCATCCAGCGTAGAGCAGTTCGAATCGTCGACGACCGAGTTCTTTCCGATCGACTCGATTCACTGGCGCTTCAGGGATGTTGCCTCCCTTTGCATTTTCTATCGCATCTACCACGGGGAGTGCTCTGAGGAATTGTTTGGATTAATACCAGCCGCCAAATTTCACGAACGCACATCGCTTCAAAATTCATGATACCATCCTCACCATTTGGATGCTTGGCGGTCCACCACTGTGCGTTTTACTAGGAGTTTTCTTCCGCGTACAACTTCTCTGTGGAATTGTTTACCACCAGCGATATTTCCGGGCCGATACGACTTAGGGACCTTCAAGAAAAGAGCTTACTCCTTTCTAAAAGGCCGGCAAAGCACCTGCAATTCCCCTGGTATTGCGATTGTTCATAGGTGGCGGTAGTCACTTACCATCAGGTGAGCCGCATGCTTCTTTGCCCCTCTTCAATATAAAAAAAAATAATGGCCTACCAAACCAGTTTTCTAGTCATAATAGAAACAGGCTATAAAAGGTAATTCAATCTTAATGAATGATTTTGAAAACATTTAAAGGAAATAAATACAATTAGCATTACTTTTTCTGACACTGACCGACTTTTTTAACTAACGCAATTCACGCTATTTTTAAACAATCTAGAACGTCTATCAAAAATAAAAATATATACTTTTTTATTGTTGTTACATTAGGATCTACTCCTGTCGAAGAAACACTTAGAGTGCCTTGTCCTCCGGATTGAAAGGGTAGCGGGTGCTATATGCATAAACTGCTGCAAAATCTAGAGCCAAGGGAGGAAGTGGGTTGCCTCTATGCGGGAGTGATACAGTAATGGCTCTCAATCAAACAGAGGCGCAATTCTAGAATTCTGCTTTTTCTTTTTTCCATATTAAACAAACCAGGTTCTTCTTTATATCTTAAGGGTACACTAGTCGCTCGTTCTTCCATACAAACGTAGTCTGGCGACAACTCCACTGTTTAACGGTGTACGTACAAAATAAAAATGATTTCAATTTGTCTTATCATTATCTAGCCCTGTATGGAAACAAAGTAAAAAAGATGATGTTTAAAAGTTATAAGCGTCGAAAATTCCGAATTTCAACACTATTTTTAACACATCTTTGGGCGGAAATAAATACCATAAGAAGAACGAAAATTGCAAAACAGTTACCATACAGGGATAGATTAGTTGTTCAAGAATGCAAATAATTTTATTTTAAACAGATACATTCAATAGATTTTTCATGACACCCAGACTACCAAAGGTCTGTTTATAAAATTTCGCGCGCCCGTTTTTGTTATAAAACATCTTGCCTTTCGCTACAAATTGTTTCCCCGATCAGTGGGACGGACGGAGGGGGTCGCAGCGCGCACCCACACATGCTCAGTCGGCTGCTGCATACGTAATCGTAATTACGCGTACTGTGTATGTAACTGATAGTGTGCTAACGTATTCGTAAAATATATTTTATAACATTGACCCTGGCTTGAACTTTGGATTCTGATATTCCCTTATTGATAGATATTTTGTATTATTTTGATTTGTCTTAAATTTTACTGACCCTGGCATTGGACTTTGATTCCGATTTAATAGTTTTAGTGATTTAGTAATTATATTAGACGGCATTTGAATTTGAACTTGTTGTGTCAGTGAAGTGAATTGAAGTGATCTTCAGCAATTCAGGAACAATGGGTAAGTGTAATCTTTGATTGAATTTAGTTTGTAAGTAAAATTCATGAGACAAAACAAGCATGATGTGACTTTTATAAACTTTTATTTATACCTGCATATCTATTTATCTATTTATGGTGGTAATACCTATTTTATCTACATCTATAATTAGAAAAATTGCTTCCTTTTGTTTGTGTCAACTGCTGAAGAGGGACCGAATATGGCTGCTAAAGTGTACCAAAAAGTTTGTTGAAGAACATTGAAAACAGGTAGCTACATAATAATGAACTTTCGATACAGGTAGTACATTAGGTAACTAACTTTGCTAACTAACGAAAACATCTACAATAAGCACGATTATCAAAATCTTAAAATTATAAAAATAATATATTTCGACATAACATAACAATATAAAATTATAATAATAATAATGTCCTCCAGACCGAATTTCGGCCACGGCGGCCTGCCTCAAAGGAGGCTAGCCATCGGAGCAGGACAGGATTATAGTGCCCAAGTGTATGCGCAAGCACAGGTGCACTCTATTCCCTCACTCATAATAGATTTTTGTCCCGACCGAGATTCGAACCCAGGACCTCATGATCAGCAGTCGCACTACTACAACCACTCGACCAACGAGGCAGTCAGAAATTATATAAATTAGTTAGTTACAGCCTATATACATTCCACTGCTGGCCACAGGCCTCCCGTCATTTCTGAGGGGTTTTAGAGCAAGGAAGTGTCCGCCGCGCTGCCCCAATGCGTTGTGAACGTTTGCGAACTTCACAGGTCTTCGAAATATTTTTTCCTTATTCCTCAGACATGCAGGTTTCCTCACGATGTTTTCCTTCACCGCCGAGCACGTGGTAAATGAGAACTTAAAATTTCAATTAACAATTTCATTGGTGCCGGCGAGGATCGAACCCGGGTTACTCGCGTTCTGTTATATTTACAGCGAGCGTTAACCATCTGAGCTACCACGGCTTCTATTAATAAATTATATAAATATTAATTTAATTATAATAAGAAATTTCTAGATTTTTCATAATCGTACTTATAGGAATCTAATATACCTAATCCAATTTATAGAAGTAGGTACATAAAAATCTAAGAAGGGCAGTCAGTGATAAGTGAAATTTGTTTTGTATGTATGTTGTTTTAAAAAAACACTACACAACAAAATACTTTGTGACATGAAGTAGTAATATAATATACATTCGTACCTAGATGCCTATTACTAAAGAAAATAGTAGTAGCTTTGATATGGTATTATAGTATATTTTGGAATAAATTTCTTACAGATTAGATTTTACAGAATAATACGAACTACATAAAAACTAAGGAGCGCAGCAACCTACCTCAGATATTACGCATACGATATAGTTTATGAGTTGTACATATTTTATAGCCTTCGTTATCAATAGCATAAACAGGCCGGCCCCCTAACCAAGTTACAAAAGTTTCGTATCGAATCTCTTTCACGTCTTTTATTTGTTTGGACTGAACTCGTGACTTACGTTCAGTGACGTCATTCGTTATCGATTGTAGTTGTCAACTTAGCTAGGGGGGGCGTTGTGAAGAGAATCACAGGTATTTTGCTGTAAACCTTTGTTAACTGCTTTTATGGCATCCTTGGTCGGTATATTTAATTGAATCCTGTACACATACAGAATAATCTTTTGTGTTACAGAGCCAAACAAGGATAAGCGAATGGGCAAAAAGACCAGCGTATGGCCAAGTATCGGTCGTAAGCAGAGATGCAGAGTAAAAGGGAGATTTTCAAATGCAAATAAAGAAAATATTCCTGCAAGAATGAATATGTCTGAATCGTAAGTTCTTTTTCGTATATAATAATTATTTTCATGCCAATAACATTGTCGATAAATGTACAGTTCACAGTTTATAATTTCTCAAGCTTTAAGTTGTATTCGAGTTTATAATCTCTCAAGATACTTTATTATTTAACGGAGTTTGCAATCATCTGGTGACATACACCTTTCTTTTTTAGGTGCTCTACGGGTATATCGAGAAATACCGCAAATGTCGCCAAAAACCTACGTCAAGCAAATATTGCGGCAACTCTTCCGCCAAACTGGTAAGTGATAAGATTAGAAAAGTAAACAGTGTCGAAAGAAGTAATATTTACAGAAGAACCCATAGCAAGTATTCGTATTCACTAATTTTTAATCCTTGTGATTTAGGTCATCGAAGCAAATGATAGTTCAAGGAAGTACATAATGCACCCTCAAGTTCAAAATGGAAAAATGCTAATAAAGATGTACTAGAAACAGATGTTCACGAAGTACCTCGCAAAATGATGCACTCCTATAACTACCAGCATCAAAGCGATTGGGATATCATAGAGCCTGACGTTGCTTTTGCACGTAACACACCGGATTTGTGAGTATAATCAGTTTCAGAAATCAATTTCGTAAACGTATGTTTTTGGCGGTTCTGATAAAATATTGTGTTTACAGGATCACACCGGTCACGCAGACAGAACTGACGTCACCATGCAACCAATCCAGCGATTTGAATATAAATCTACCTGTTGAGATTATTAGTAAGGATAATAGCAACGGAAATACAAGTTTGGAAGGTAATAGGATAGTTAATATAGCATATCTCTTCGAGCAAATTAAAAATATATCGCACCATCCCTTTCAATGTAATTTTCAACATTTAGATTTTGTAAAAGAGCTAAGAACTGGATTTTATTCAGAATTTTATTTTAAATGCCGGTTGTGCAATAAAATGGAAAAAATTAGATCTCAAACATGCTATCAAGGATCTAAAGAAAACCCAATAAATTTAAATATAATAGAAGGCGTTTCACAAACTGGTAATGGATGGGCTCAGCTTGACGAAATATGCGCAAGTATAAACATGCCCAACATGAGTGAAACATATTATATAAAAAAAAATAAAAAGCTTTATACAATTCAAAAAGATATAGCATTGCAGTTTATGTTAGAAGCAGGTGCGGAAGAAAGGCGTCTTGCTTTTGAAAATCATGAAGTCGATAGTCAAGGTGTACCCTGTATAACCGTCGTAACGGATGGCTCGTGGGCTAAGCGGAGCTATGGAACAAATTTTAACTCTTTGTCTGGTGTGGGTTGCATTATAGGCATCGGACGAAAAAGTTTTATTTATTGAGTCAAAATTTTACTGTTGCATTTGCGCGTTAGGTAATAATAAAAAGGCCAATACGAACGCATGAATGTTTTAAAAATTGGTCTGGTCCATCTACCGAAATGGAGACATCGGCCATTGTCGACGGTTTTAAAGCCAGCATGGAAATGCATGGGGTAAAGTACACAAAAGTAATAGGAGACGGAGATAGTAGCGTAACGAACGCTCTCAGAGATTCGTTGATATATGGTCCCGATGTTCACATTAGGAAAATAGAGTGCAGCAACCATTTACTTCGGAATTATTCGAAAAACTTAGAAACATCGGAAAAAAAACTGAAAATAAAGTTGGTTTTGTACCTGTAAGTAATAGGAAAGTACTTTTAGATAGACTACGGCGCTTGTATAATGCTGTAACTGGCGCTGTTGCACACGCAAGGCAACTTGAGATCCCGACAGCAGAGAAGCTTTTAGTTCTCAAAGAAGACTTACGAAATGGTCCATGCCACGTATTTGGTTGGCATGATATTTGCAAACCATATTACTGCAGCAAAAAAATGGAAGAAAATCTTGTTCCGCAACTGAAATCCAGCGGGATGTGGCACGATATTTATGATAATCTTGGGTGGCTGCTTCAAAATGCTGAAAGTTTACTGTTGAAGGAAACAAATAATCCTGCGGAACAATTTAATGCAATTGTTGCCAAATTTCTTGCAGGAAAAAGAGTAAATTTTACACTCAGAGGCACCTACGAAGCAAGATGTTTTGCAGCAGCAGGACATTATAATTCAAAAGATTATACTTTTATGCGTAAAGTGCAAAATGCTGTATGTCCAGAGGCGCCTGATAATACGTATACATACACCGATAAATTTGTACAAAAAAAAACTAAAATACTAACAAAACAACGAAAAAGAACCGCTGCAGATAAAGCGCAAGGTAATAAAAGAGCTAAGCGCTTTAAAATGGCAGACAAACATTACGGTGATGTAATCAAGGTTCCTGATATGCCTCAGGAAGAATTCGAAAAAAGGAGAACGGAATTTATCCATGCCCTTAAACTGACTGCTGAAGAAATTTGTGTGTTAGAAAAAAGAACAATCGCCCAGGGTAATTTGATTTATGGATTGTTGAGCGCAAAAAGATTAACAGCTTCCATTTTGGCCAAGTTTGCAAAATGAAGGACTCAACGCCTTGTACATCTTTAGTAAAACCATTTTATATTCAACCTTTACAGGTAACGACGCAACAAGATATGGCAAAACTCATGAAGCGAATGCAATAGCAGATTTAGAAAAAAAAAAATTGATCAAACGGTTACACCATGCGGTTTATTTATAGACATAGAGAACCCGTATCTTGGTGCGTCTCCTGACGGTTTACTAGAGACCGACAGTATTGTTGAGGTGAAATGTCCAGCGTCAGCAGCAGCTTATACACCAATGGAGGCAATCCATTTAAAAAAAATAACATTTTGTACGGAGACCGAATACGGTATAAAATTAAAACATACCCATAATTACTATTACCAGGTACAAGGCCAACTCAAAATAACACAAAGAAAATACTGCTATTTCGTAGTATGGACACCAAAGGGCATCGAAATAGAAAAAATTGAATTTGATCCAACATTTTGGACACAAGAAAAAATAAATAAATTAGAAAAGTTTTATTATAAATGTGTGCTACCTGAACTGATAGATCCTCGTTTCCCTAGAAAACTGCCTTTCAGAGATCGATTTTAATTTTACGTCAGCGGTTTGTTATTACCGCCACTAAAAAAAAGTTAAGTTACAGCCTATATACATTCCACTGCTGGCCACAGGCCTCCCGTCATTTCTGAGGGGGTTTTAGAGCAAGGAAGTGTCCGCCACGCTGCCCCAATGCGTTGTGAACGTTTGCGAACTTCACAGGTCTTCGAAATATTTTTTCCTTATTCCTCAGACATGCAGGTTTCCTCACGATGTTTTCCTTCACCGCCGAGCACGTGGTAAATGAGAAAAATTGCAATTAACAATTTCATTGGCGCCGGCGGGGATCGAACCCGGGTTACTCGCGTTCTGTTATATTTATAGCGAGCGTTAATTCATCCGAGCTACCACGGCTGAGCCGTGGTACCGCCACTACAGCTCAAAATAAATAATTCCTAATGCACAGAAAAATAGTTAGGTATTTATGATGCTAGTTTGGAAATTGTTTTTTCTTTACAAACGAGTAGACGACGATTGTAAGCTCAATTTACGCACGTGTGACAGACAAACATTTTTCAACACATTTGCGAGGAACAAATTTAAAGATCGTAAAAAGATCTAAATTTTATTTTTATATCGCTAACCGTGTCCGTACTTACATGAATTTGATTTACAATCGATCTCTGAATTGTAGTTTTCTTCTAAATACTTCCCTTGTCTAGACGTGTTCTTTGGACTTCTGTACGGAAGTCTGTGCTGTTAGTATTCCGTTTAGGTACGTTACCAGGCTGCACTAAAAGTATCGGGAATGGAATATTTCCACTGTTTCTGTCATATTAAAATCTTTTTAATCGAAAACTCCTTGGTTTTAAAAATCGAATACCATTTATTTATTTAAAAAAAGATTCTCGGTCTTGTTACAAAGCTTTGTCAAACTTGTTTAGTCGTTGAGAAAATGGAATTGAACCCGAAACACCAAAAACCAGTCACGAGTTTGGGTGTTCGAAAATGAGTTAAAGCCAACAAAAATTGTTCTTTCACGGATTGTTGCAAAAAAATGGTGGCCACGTTTGTCTCCAAAAACGGGCATGTCACGACTATTCCTCTTGAGGGACAAAGAACGGTTGCAAAGTGGTATCCTAGCATTTGTTTGCCACAGGTCGTTTCTGAACTCCGTAAAGAGAACTGCAACCGCCGCATCATCCTCCATCACGACAATGCCAGTTCTCACACCGCACACAGAACAAAAGAGTTTTTAGAGCAAGAAAACATAGAATTATTAGACCATTCGCCGTACAGCTCCGACCTAAGCCCTAATGATTTCTATACTTTCCCTAAAATAAAGAATAAATTGCGTGGACAGAGATTTTCATCACCTGAAGAAGCTGTGAACGCCTACAAAACGGCCATTTTGGAGACCCCAACTTCCGAATGGAATGGTTGCTTCAATGATTGGTTTAATCGTATGGAAAATGTGTCAATTTTCGCGGAGAATACTGAAAAGCAATAAATACATTTTAAATAGTAATGTTGTGTCACTTCCTTGATTGCTGAAAATTTCAGTGCCGCCCTCGTACCATTTTGAAAGACGTTTGTGTTTGTCCCCGTAGAGACACAATGCCTATTGTTGATAATTTGTAAGTACTAAGAGAATATTACAAACCGCTATTTTGTTATTTACACAAACAATCAATAAACAATTTACAAACTAACATTTTTTTTATTTAATTAACCTACATAAAAGACTCACTAACATCAAAATCGCGCTGTCGAAAAAGTAGTTATCCTGACACTGGCTGGCATATACCTACTTCGGGGAGTTGCCTGTGGGTTATTATAGCTAACTAGCTATGGTGGTAATACCTATTTAGAACATACATAAAAACCAACAAATTGAGAACCGCCTTCTCATTTCAAAGTCGGTTAAAAATAAAACAAATCATTGAAATGCCATCAAAACAAACTTGTAAAAGAACCAAGTCTCGCAACTCAGTTCTTCTACCGTAAAAGTTGTGAGATCCATGTAATAAATACCAAGTCGGTGAATTTATTCAGGTCCTACTTAGGGTCGTAATAGTAATTAGCTAACCTAACAACATCTTATGGTGACCATATCAATAAACATCTTTTATGTTTTAAATAAATAGATAGACTTGGTCATCGCATGAAAACATAATACATCTCACAAGTAATTAGATTGTTTAGTGGATGGATCTCATAACTATTTACGGTAGAAAACTGAGTTGCGAAACTTGGGTCTTTTACAAATTATGTTTTGAATGGCATTTCATTTATTTTGTAGATAGTTCTACTTTTTCCGGTACCTTCCACTTCTTGTATACCAAAACGTACCTACACCTATTACTTACACATATACACCGATTCCTTCACACTGATTCTTCATCAGATATGTAACTTTGTAATCCTATATATTTTATGGGATTACAAAGTTATCTATGCAGTTGGTGTATCTAGAAAACTGGACGGTAATTGAAAAATATTTTAGTTTTCCTTGATTTATATACTAAAACTAATTGTATTCTAAAAGCTTCTATGTCTGCTAGAAGTGCCTTAGTTTTGATGATCGGTCAGTCAGTCAGTAAATGACAAAAACTTTGACTTTAGTTATAATTCACTGGTTCAAATTGAATGACATTTGAAATATATTTTGCTTTGAATTGGTGGGGCACTGCCTGCCCCAGATTATTTGTTGATAATAACAACATCTACGTAAATTCACATAAGAACTTTCATGATAAAACTAAATTGGGTTAGTAATAATTACGTTTCACACAGCAGATCCTAAGTTCTAATAATATCAATTTGTTTATGTTGTCATTCAAACTCGCATAGTAGGCGCTACAGATAGGTAGGTACGCGATGACGCCGTCTATGTTTTTATTATACTGTGCCGTCGCGCTACACACGTCGAGCGCTGGTCCAAGAAATCGCGCAAATGCGTCATTTAGCGTAGAGCGCGTATGTGTGTGCGCATTAGCTTTACTGCTCATCACAGCGTCTATCCTTTCGCACGTGAAGTCGGCTGAAATAGCATGCATTTTAACCCCGCCCACCACTTAGTTCGTGCCGCCGACTAGGGCAACCTTAAGGAAAGATTTCAATTTATTTTTTCAACTCATGACAGAGTTCTACGGTCCTCATCTAATCATAAAATTAGTGTTCGAAAGCATTTCACTGGATTCTCCTGGAAATCGCGAAGGATTTCCAATTTTTTCCAATCCAGTTTAGGCTTTAGTGTTTAGGCTACTCTACTGTGGAATTCCTTACCCGAAAATATACGAAAAGCTCCAAGTAAATGCTCGTTCAAGAGAAGAGATTAACTCGTGAACACCTTTTGAAACATGACATCGTTTCATGATAAGAATGATTTCATGTTATGTTATATGCATAACATAGTATGTATGTGTTTAGGTCTATATATATATATATATATATATATATATATATATATATATATATATATATATATATATATATACAGTGTGTCTGGTCACGACCTAGCGATAATTTAAGGTTACAAAATATACCTAATTTCATCGACGAAAACACTCATATATGGGGGTCTACCCCCCCTCCTGTCGGAATGGCAGCCATTTAATTATTTTTTTATTCTTGTAGATACCTCTGCCAAAAGATGCAGATTTCTCTGGACAGAAAGGTCCTACAGATGTAAAAAAAATGTTATTTAAAAGGTAAAAATAGCATCTATCAAATAAAAATAAACATCATGGAAAGTTTTCCCTACAAAATATCTTAAAACATTTACAATGCTAATTTAAGTAAAAGAAATTGACTATTTTTTTTATTTTTCTTAACATACTTCAAAAACTAGCACATTGATACTAAATTTTTTAATACTGTCCTAATACTTAAGGATATTACTTACAAATTGACATTAAAATTATTGTTCTTAATTGCATAACTCGAGAGTTAGGGCTGTTTGAATATGACCCTTTTGCGAGGGTCGTGTATGTAGAGCTATAAGCGCTATTAATTTTCGATAATGGATTAAATAAAAATACACTATAACTTTTAAGAAACTTTTAATGGCATTAAGTATTATTATTAATTTAATAATTGTTCAAAATGTCCGCCTCTATTCTGTAGACAGGCCACTGACCTTACAGCCATTTGTTGTGTGGCCCTTGATATTAAGACTATGTCGGATCTTATGTCATCCGCAATCGTCATTATTTTGTCGAGCAGTTCTTGTCTGTTATTTGGGACTGTAGCATAAACCCTCTGCTTCATCCATCCCCATAAAAAATAATCCAGAGGTGTTAAATCCGGAGAGCGAGGATCGGGTCGGGATACCTCTGACGATACATTCGTACGGCGGCAGCAGCGCTTCCATTACATCTGCCATACACGAATTGCATGTCAGCTATGTGATGAGACGAATAGTTAGACATGTTTTTATCCGAAAAGTACGTAGTCACTGCAAACTACAACAAACTCAGCAGAATATCTCGGTGAAGGAATAACTCACAAAACGGAACGGAATAGTAGCGACCGCAACGCAGAGCGGAGGACAACTGATCTAACAAACATTTATCTTCGATACCTGCGCTGGTCAAACATGATTTTTTGTCCTACTTATTCACCGCCCTAACAATAATACAAATCATTTTCCGTCCTTGTCACATAAACCCTATTCAATGTAGCAGGTAGCTCTACATGGGTTTGGGACCGTCGCAAAAGGGTCATATTCAAACAGCCCTAACTCTCGAGTTATGCAATTAAGAACAATAATTTTAATGTCAATTTGTAAGTAATATCCTTAAGTATTAGGACAGTATTAAAAAATTTAGTATCAATGTGCTAGTTTTTGAAGTATGTTAAGAAAAATAAAAAAAATAGTCAATTTCTTTTACTTAAATTAGCATTGTAAATGTTTTAAGATGTTTTGTAGGGAAAACTTTCCATGATGTTTATTTTTATTTGATAGATGCTATTTTTACCTTTTAAATAACATTTTTTTTACATCTGTAGGACCTTTCTGTCCAGAGAAATCTGCATCTTTTGGCAGAGGTATCTACAAGAATAAAAAAATAATTAAATGGCTGCCATTCCGACAGGAGGGGGGGTAGACCCTCATATATGAGTGTTTTCGTCGATGAAATTAGGTATATTTTGTAACCTTAAATTATCGCTAGGTCGTGACCAGACACACTGTATATATATATATATATATTGTTTGTTTATCTTTCTGATAACAGCAAATTACAATAATAAAAAAACTGCGGTTGCCAACCCACTCGCGTGGCAACTATAGCAATATACCCCCCATGACGAGAGTTACAAAAAGACGGCCCCCAGTCCCAAGCGGCCCCGCTATTCATGGCTACGGTGGCGGGCATGGTAACGGCGGGGCAGGGGGTGCTAAGAATCTCCGGTGGAGGTTCGGTTGCCACCTAAGACGACTCGGCCTGGCAACATACAACGCACGCACCCTGAGGACTGACGAGAAGATCCTGGAGTTGGAAGAAGAGATAGATAAGTTACGCTGGGATATTATAGGATTATCTGAGGTCCGAAGAGAGGGGGAGGATACGGTAATCCTCAAATCCGGCAACTTGTTATATCACCGGGAGTGCGACCATCTGTCCCAAGGAGGTGTCGGATTTATCGTCCAGAAGTCTCTCGTTAACAACGTAGTAAATATTGTGAGTGTATCGACGAGGTTTGCGTACCTTATACTCAGAATCACCAAACGGTATTCGTTGAAGGTCATACATGTTTACGTACCAACCTCGGCACATTCCTATGAGGAGGTGGAGGAAATGTATGAGGATACCTCTAAAACCATGCATTCCTCCAAAACCCACTATACGGTGTTAATGGGAGACTTTAACGGAAAACTAGGCACAAGAGAGATCGGTGAGCTGAAGGTAGGGAAATTTGGAGTAGGGCAACGAAATCCAAGGGACCAGTAGCTGGCCGACTTCATGGAGAAAGAGGGACTCTTTATGATGAACTCTTTCTTCCAGAAACGGCCCCACAGGAAGTGGACCTGGTCGAGCCCCGACGGTTCGACAAAAAATGAGATTGAATTCATTATGACGACTAGACGGCAACTGTTCAGTAATGTCTCAGTGATCGCGAGGGTGAAAACTGGTATATAATCACCGAATGGTTAAAGGCACATTGGACCTAAACGTTAAGTTGGCGAGGTCTCTTCTAATGAAGTCAACGCTCCGTCCCCCTCGTGCTCTAATCCAAAGTCCCGAAACCTTTCAGCTCGAGTTACAAAACCGTTTTCAGTGCCTAGAAGATTGCAATGCAGTGAACGATATGAATGACAAGCTCGTGGAAACTGTCCATGCAGTCGGAGCTAAGTTCTGCAAGAGCCGCCGCAGAAGAACACAAAAACTCTCCGATCACACTCTTAATCTCATGGCTGTTAGACGGAAAATGAAGCTGCAGTCTTCAGCAGATTTGACAGTATACAGGCAACTTCTATACAGACAGATCTTCAAATGCATGCGGCGGGACTTATGCAACTTTAATACTGCTCTCCAGCACCTTAAAAACGGCAAGTCCCCGGGCGAGGATTGAATTACAGCGGAGCTTCTGAAAATGGGTGGAAAACCGGTATTTGAAGTCCTTCAGAAGCTATTTAATTCCGTCCTCCATGGTGACACTACTCCGGAGGCGTGGAGCAGAAGTGCGGTAGTCTTGTTCTTTAAGAAAAGCGCCAATGCTCTCTTGAAGAACTACAGACCGATTTCCCTTCTGAACCACATCTACGTGCTGTTTTCGAGTTATTACGAATCGTCTCGCACGCAGACTCGACGACTTCCAGCCTCCCGAGCAAGCCGATTTCCGAAAGAGCTTAGACCACATACATACCCTTGGGCAAATTGTTCAGAAGACCCAAGAGTACAATCTGCCACTTTGTCTTGCGTATGTGGACTATGAGAAAGCCTTTGATTCCGTCGAAATTTGGGCGGTGCCGCAGTTCCTTCAGCGGTGCCAAGTTGACTGTCGGTATATCGAAGTGTTGATGTGTTTGTAAAATAGGGCTACGATGGCTATCCGAGTACAGAACCAGAGTACGAAACCTATACAACTGCAGAGAGGTGTATGACAGGGTGATTGGAAGACGTTTTCAAGCTACTGGACTGGAAAGGATACGGTATTAACGTCAATGGCGAGTACATCACTCACCTTCGATTTGCAGACGATATAGTCCTTATGTCAGAATCGCTGGAGGACCTAAGCACTATGCTCAATGACCGCAATAGTGTCTCCTAACGGATAGGTCTTAACATGAACATTGACAAAACAAAAGTTATGTGTAACGTCCATGTCACACCTACGGCGGTAGTTGTTGGGAGCACTAAGCTCGAAGTTGTCGATGAATATGTTTACCTGGGACAAATAGTCCGACTAGGTAAGTCCAACTTCGACCGAGAGGTCAATCGACGGATTCAGCTCGGCTGGGCAGCGTTCGGGAGATTACGACACATCTTCTTGTCGGGCATACCTCAAAACCTCAAAACAAGATTGTTCAACCAGTTAGTGTTGCCAGTGATGCCCTATGGATCTGAGACGTGGTCCTTCACTGCTGGCCGTATGAGGAAGTTCAAAGTCGCTCAGCGATCTATGGAGAGGGCTATGCTCGGGGTTTCTCTGCGTGATAGACTTAAAAACGAGGATATCCACAGTAGAACCAGAGTAACCGACATAGCCCAACTGATTAGTAAGATGAAATGTTTTAGTGATTAGTAAGGGAAGAAAGGTTCTCGAGTTGCAGCTTCGTACCGGCAGGCGAAGTGTAGGGCGTCCCCCCACTAGATGGAGTGACGACCTGGTAAGACATGCAGTTCTTGGGCAATCCTTGGGGGAGGCCTATGTTCAGCAGTGGACTTGTGATGGGCTGTAATAATAATAATAATGAGGCGGTCCCGATCTGGAAAAGTCCGGGACTCGACGGGCTGCATCACTACTGGCTGAAGGGGTTCGTGGTGTGGTCGTGGAACCAAGGAACCACTTCTCATTGACGCGGTCATTGGCAAAGTGGTTCAGCACAACCGTCGGAACTTCTCCGCCCCCTGGATAGACTACAGAAAGGCACTCGACTCGGTGCCCCATACATGGCTAAAAAGGGTCCTTGAGCTGTACAAGGTTGACTGTACAGTTAGAGACTTCCTCGGGTAGTGTATGGGGCAGTGGAGTACGATCCTTTGTCATCTGGGCGAGCGGATGACGGCTGCGAAGAACCGCATAAGGATAAGAAGGGGTAGCTTCCAGGGCCAGATTGGACTCAGACAAGAAGGCATATCTTGTCTGAGTCCAATCTGGTTCTGCCTCTCTGTGAACCCTCTTAGTAGCTTACTGAAGGGCTCCGGGAGGGGATTGCAGCTTCGGAAAGGAGGGACGAGAGTGATCCACCTTTTCTGTATGGATGATCTCAAGTTATTCGCGTCCAGTCGCTCCCATCTTATGAAATTGCTGAACATCACTTGTGACTTTAGCAATTCAATTAGAATGGAGCTGGGGACGGATAAGTGTGCGGTCCTCCATGTCGAGAGGGGTAGGGTTGCTAACTCTGAGGGCATAGACTCACCTATGCTTATCAACATAAGGACCCTTTCCGATGCTGAAACATACCGATACCTGGGTATGTCACAGAACATATGTAGGTATCGATGAGGCAATGTCAATGAAACAGTCAGTTTGCGATGTGTTTTATGCACGCTTGACAAAAGTGCTTAACAGTCTTTTGTCGGGCGTTAATAAGACACACGCATATAACGGTTGGGTCATGCCTGTTCTCATGTATACCTTCGGCATACTCTGGTGGACTTAGACCGCACTGAACGCTCTGGATAGAAAAGTCCGCACTGTTATGACGTCCGACATAATCATAATCGCGAAGTGTGCAGCCTCCGTAATTACTTTCTAGCGAGATCGGATGATCCATTCTACAGGGACGTCATTTCGTGTGATAAAGGGCAAACCCCTCAATCCTTAGCCAACGAGCAATGGCAAGACCCAGCAGTACAGTGCATTTTCGACGGGGTGACCGTATGGAAGGAGAAGGAGCTCTACGGGAGGTTCTACAAGGCTGTTCATGAGGCTTTCGTTGACACAGTTGCCTCCCTCCACTACCTACGTTTTGGTGACCTCTGCGGGAAACCGAGGGTTTTGTCTGTGCAATACAGGATCAGGTTATCAAGACCAACAACTATCGGAAATACATCCTAAAGGATGGCGCCATCGACATCTGTCGAGCTTGTCGCCATCCCGGCGAGTCACTTAGGCATGTCGTCTCCGGTTGTTCGGCGCTTTCTAACTTTGAGTATTTGCACAGACACAACCTAGTAGCCGGGTTTCTCTACACCAGGAGCTCGCTCTGAAATACGGTCTCGTGTATAGGAAAATGCCATATTATAAGTACTTGCCGGAAGCCGTCCTCGAAAATGACCGCGCCAGGCTCTACTGGGACCGGGCCATCATCACAGACAGGACTATTCTTGCGAATAAGCCTGATATTGTGCTGATGGACCGGGCACAGTCAAGGATATTTTTGGTCGATATTACCATTCCTTATGACAAGAACCTCGTGAAAGCCGAAACAGATAAGCTGACAAAATATCTGGACCTGGCTCACGAGGTGACCGACATGTGGGGTGGTCTGCCGACCGAAACTATTCCTGTGGTCGTTTCTGCGAACGGGCTAATCCCGGTCAGCCTCTCGGTTCATCTGAGGCGACTGGGACTCCGTGAAGGACCGCTCCGTGCTCAAATGCAGACGTCGGTGCTCCTCGACACCGCCCGCATCGTCCGCCGGTTTCTTTCCCTTTCCCCCTAACCCTCGGCCGTTTGGTCTCCCCTGCCGAGGGCTTCCGTTTGGTTGGGTTTTTATTTATTTATTTATGTATTATTAGTGTTAGTATATTTAATATATATACATATATATTTATTTATATTTATTTAACATATTTCTTTTATATATTTATTCAGCCCAACCAAATGAGAATACTTTATAAATATCCCATAAATAATAATAATATTGTTTGTATGTATATGTGAAATTGTTTATATATGTTTGTATTTATATTTATATATTTTGTATTGAAACAGAAACAGAAACTTTTTATTCAATGTAGATTATAATAGTTATTGAAAGTCACTCTTATGTTTAATTACCACTGGTTCGAAAAAAACCTCTGTTAGTCTTTGCTCAAGTTGCAAGTTGTATATTTTGTATATATATATACATATAATATACAAAACATACAACTTGCTCAAAGTTCAAAAATACATGATTGTAAGCTGTTATTTTTTAATGGTCGCTGGGTTTCTTGCTGGTTCTTCAGGACAGAGGTTTTCAGACCAGTGGTAATTAAACATAAGAGTGACTTTCAATAAGTATATATATATATATATATATGTGTGTATATATGTGTGTGTATATATGTGTGTGTATATATATATATGTATATACTAAGTATCGGTATGCATTCTAGTACGGGGCGCCTGTATAGGCGAAAAGGCAGGCCATCTCAGGCTGTAGAACTAAAATCTACAGTGTACAGCGGAGGATGGCCCTATGAACGTGCAGGGATACCACACAGTTAAACGGTAGGAACGACACACGTTGCTGAAGTAATCCTGCCGCATTCACCTACAGGTCTACGCGTATAATTACCGGGCACGGGTGCTTCGGTAATTATTTGTGTAAGATCGGACGCGAAGCGACGGAGAACTGTTTCCACTGCAGTGGGCGGAACCAGGACTCCGCATCCCATACGTAAGAATTGATGTCCTGTCCACACGTTATAGTACATAGTCAATATCCTGGAATACCTCGTTACCAGTAAAATGTAGATACAAGAAGGTTAAACCGGTATCTGTCGAAGATATAAACAATTTAAGGCAATATGTATAGCATGGGGACAGGAGCGGACGATCCTGGTATGGCCGAATCGTGTTCCCCTACCACAAAAGGGGGCCTACGGGGCTGCGGGCGCTCAGAGGCCCCGAACGGCTAGCAATGTAATGAACTGAGGAGGACGGTGGAGGAAGTGGACTTGAGACACCGTGATAACACTGTGAGTGTGTTGGGGACAGTAAGTACTGCCCCCGGGACGTGCTTTCACTAAAGTAAAGCGAGAGAGGGGTTGCGTTCCGAACTGAGATCCCGGGACCCCTCGTGAAGGTGACAATCATAGGGTTTAGCCAGTAAGATCCCGTATAACCTTTCCGTTGTTTCTGTAGCCGAAGGCATTAATGAGGATTTCCCCACGATAAAAAAAAAAGATCTACTCCAGTATAGTGGACGAGTTTAAAATACATAAATTGCACATGGAAAAATTATTGTATGCCATAGAAATACTTGTTCTATGCCGGTTTTGAGTCTGAAGCTCCGTAGCGTCGCAGCTTAGCCACTGCGCTACTGCGTCGTCATCGCTGATAAAAACTTCGACATAACTACAGTATTATTTAAAAAAATATATATGTATAAAAGATATACTATGCTGGCAGTATGAGAAAGCTCAGGGTCGCTCAGCGAGCTATGGAGATGGCTATGCTCGGTGTTTCTCTGCGTGATAGACTTGGAGATGAGAATATCCGCAGTAGAACAGAAGTAACCGACATAGCCCAACGGATTAGCTGAAGTGGTAATGGGCCGGCCATAGAGCTCTCAAAGACCCGGCCAGGGCTGCCCGCCACTAGATGGAATGACTACCTGGTAAGATCTGCAGAAAGTCGATGGATGCATGTGGGTCAGGATCGTGCTTTGTGGCATTCCTTGGAGGAGGCCTAGGTTCAGCAGTGGGAAGGTGAGTAATGTTCCCAATTCAGTGAGTAATGCTCCCAATTCAGTGAGTGGTGCCACCAATTCAATGATTAATGCTCCCAATTCGGTGAGTAATGCTTCCAATTCAATGAGTAATGCTCCCAATTCAGTGAGTAATGCTCTAAATTCAGTAAGTAATGCCACCAATTCAATGATTAATGCTCCCAATTCAGTGAGTAATGTTCCCAATTCAATGAGTAATGCTCCCAATTCAGTGAGTAATGTTTGCCGACGGTCAAGTTCCCGCCAAAACTGTGTGTTTGAATGATATCGACGTGAGTGACTTGATTTTTTGAAGTGAAAACTTCTTTAGAATCGTTGCGATTTGAAACTCGATGAAAAGAAAAAGCAATAAACATGGTGGATTTAGCCTCCGAGAGAATGAGATAGAAGACTACACTGTCTTCTATCTCATTGCAGTGTTTCTTATTATCTCTATGTATAAAAATCAATTGCTGTCTGTTAGTCTCGTTAAAACTCAAAAACGGCTTGACAGATTTTAATGAAACTTTTTGTGTGTGTTTGAATGGGTCCCTATACGGTTTAGATTCACATTTGGACACGGTAGGTGGCGGTGTTGTTGAGATTCAGAAACCAACCCTGCGAAGCCAAGGCGGATCGCTTGTCTACAATATAATATGTTATATAATGTGTAATATAATTTTTAAACTTGGTAACAACATTATAATAAATAAACCCTACAATTATCCTACTTCTGATACTGTGCATTCGTGTCATTCTCTCGTGATCTCACTTTCGGTGTTCGGTGGTACCTGTGCACGACGGCCTCGGTGTCGAGGCGGTGGCGCTGCGCGCGCTCGAAGGGCGGCATGGCGACGAGCAGGCGCGCCAGGCCGTGGCGCACGCCGGGCTCCGGGTCGTTCTCCACGGCCGTCAGCAGCGACGACAGGTCCTCCGGCCGCCCGTCCACGCGCACGAAGTCCACCAAGCACTCCAACGCCGCCAGCCGGACGTCTGCGACCAACTCTTTCCATTACAGCCTATAAAAGTCCACTGCTGAACATATATATGTGGATAAAAATGATATAGTATTATTTGCTGATGATACTTCCTTGATTTTTAAACTTAAACGTCAATCATTTAAATGTGACGAAGTGAATAATGCTATATCAAAATTAGTGCATTGGTTTAACGTTAATAATCTACATTTAAACGGAAATAAACCTAAATGTATTAAATTTACAACATCGAATGTTGAAAATATGAATACCAATGTGTTTTTAAATGGGGAAGAACTGAGCCCTGTTGAATCCACTGTTTTTCTTGGCATCACTCCCGACGCAAAGCTTCAGTGGGGTCCCCTAGCTTATGCTGTAAAAAAGATTAGAGGTCTCACTAATGTCGAGACTGCTAGATTAGTTTATTTCAGTTATTTCCACAGCATAATGTCTTATAGGATTTTGCTATGGGGAAATGCGGATGATTTAGAAACTACTTTTGTTTTATGGCGGCTCTTCACGTTGGCCAACATACTGGCGAATGTGTTGGCAAAGATATTGGCCAAGAATTTGTGATCGCGTCCACACGTTGGAAGGTCGTTCAGTTTGCTTCGGTTCAGGCCAATGTGCGGACGAATTTATTAAAATTGATATTGAGGCGCTAACAGTTGCTGCGGTTTATTTATTCACAGCATACCGCTACTACGTGAATGTATATAAGAAAAGGGTTAAAAAGATATGGGAAAAAGAAGGTGGTGGATGTGCAAACAGACACTTCAATTTTATTTATTTGTATAGATTAGTAATGATAATACATAATACATTCATTGAAGTTGAATAATAGCCATGCTGCAGCTATATTAATAGTATAGTGTAGCACGAATGGGTCGGCTCGACCGGCGAAGGACCACGCTCTCACGGAATACCAGCGTAAAATAGCAGCTTAACACTGCTGTGTTTCGTATGGTGAGTGTAGAGTCTACACTCACCATACGAAACACACATAAAGCGAAAAGTTTCCTTATTGGTCATTTTACTGCCATTTTGTAGACACTAGTTACGACGCGTAAATACAAAATTTAAACCAGATGTGTGCGATCACTCTGAGAGCTCGTAGCAAACTAAACGTGCGCACAACGTGTGGATGCGGCGGCCAATACTCTGCCACAACCCTTTGATCTTTTGTAAGAAAAACCGACACCACACGGATCTCGCGCCAACTTGTGGGCCATCATTCCAATACATACCAACGTAAGCACAAACACCCGCTCTACACGATGGCCATCGGTATTGGCCAAGACATTCGCCACTGTGTTGGCCAACGTGTAGAGCCGCCGTTACAGAAAGAGGGCCATTAGAGCTATTTACAACCTAAAACCGAGAGTCTCTTAGAGAAAATTTTTAAGAAATAAATATATTAACTTTTGCCTCTCAGTATATTTACGAAAATTTAATGTATGTTCACAAAAACAAAGGTAGTTTTAGTAAAAAAAAGTGATATACACACTGTAAACACTAGGAACAAACACAAGCTAGTGATATCAGTTTCTCGACCCCACAGAGTCAGTAATTCATTCTTTTCATTTCTGTTTCTGTTTCTGTTTAAATGAATACATGGTTAATAATAACCCGTGGGAATGAGGTGGTCGCTTCCAAGCTGTTTCTAAAATAAATTGTAAATATTTTGTACAACCATTCATGTAAAATTTACTTTAAAAAAAAGTCCCGCTGGATTTCTTGCTGGTTCTTCCCAGGACAGAGGTTTTTTTTTCCGAAGTGGTAAAGTAAAAAATGACTTTCAATAAGAATTACACATGTGATCTATATTGAATAAAAAAATATTCTATTCTATTCTATTCATAGACCTACCTCATAGGGGGGATTTTGCCATAGTTGCCACGCCTGGCAGGCGTGTTGGCAACCGCAGCTTTTTTTTTTATTCAGTTCTTATCAAGAAAATGATGCTGCCCATCTCCTGTTTCAGTTTCCCTCTGTCACGTCACCTCTTACGACACCCACGGGACGATATGGGGTAGTGGGTATTCTTACACCGCCACTACACGGTTGTACGAGCAAGTCATTGTTTGCTCATGTTATTTTTAAACTCTCGAATACTGATGATTTCTTATATTTACGCGAACACTACACATTGAATAAAACAATTTTTACGGATTTTATCGTGTTTAATTTTACTTATTTTGAATTCCCGATGTTTCGGATGCACGAGGAACTGAGATGATTGACGTCAAAGTTGACCCGGAGAACATTAAGATTTTTAATTATTAAATTTGGTCCGATCTACGCAAAATGAACTTACTGCTGCTTATTTTATTAATTATAGGCTACACCTCCTTGGGATCCTGTATTCTCGAATACTGACGGAAACAATCAAACAATAACGATATCAATAATGATGCCACAAATGTAAATGAAAATATAGAGCCACTCACTCTTCCTAACCTAGCCGTATCCAAACTAACGCGTTTGCGATAAGATCGGGGATAAGCTAGAATTTCGGATGCAGTGTCCAGAGACATAGGGACACACGAAACACATCTAAATTTTAAAATCAATAACATGTGTTTTGCACGATACGGTTGTCGGCATATTGTGATTTTGCGGCGATTGCGGCCATATTTTTTATAACCCAACAAAAACGAATTCCTTTAAGGGCCTATACTACCTCAAATGGCTTAGCATGATCCTCCGTTATGCTGAAAATACTGCAGCATTGATTTTGAAATAAATATATGGTGAAGTTGAGGATTAATGTTAAGTACTATGTTAGACGAAAACACGATTCCATAAAATTTTCTCGATAGAAAAAAAATCCAAAGTTACCTCCAAACCGAAAAATAAACCGCTGGTATTCAAAAAATACTTCAAATTAGATCATGAAACTTTGCATACTAACTGAACTAACTATAAAGCAGGGCTAATGTTTTTTACTTTTTTTTTTAATTATCATTATTTTCACCGTAAAAAGAAATTACCTAAACTATCGTCGTTTTAAAGCTTGTTCCCTGCCGCCCGACACCGCCGCTCACTCTCGCTTCGGCTTTCGATCGGGAGAGCTGTGTCGCTTGCGCTCAGAACGCACATTACGCAACAGGACGACTTAAAATTAAAATATTGAAATAGATACTTAGGTTTATAGTGTTGGCGCAATGGGAAATAAGCGTAATAAAAATAAGATGCGACTGGGTTGGCGTAAAGAAACGTATGATAAACGTAATGAAGTAAGTATCTACCGACCTATCTACTTACAGTATTAGTGATTACAAATATGTTTGGTGCAGTGGCTAAGCGATTGGTTGCTGCGCTACTAGTCACAGGTGTTTCTGTATGTCAAGATTTGTGTTTGTAAACACACCGTCCACGATTCAGGAGAAATCGAGCGTGGGGCAACTTTTATAAAAAATAAAAAGATAAAAAGTTACCTAAATAGGTTTGTTTTTGTTTTGACAATATACAACAAAATATAGGTATCTATGTAGTAATTGTTTTTTTTATAACGTTGCCCTACTCCAGGATTTCTCCTGAATCGGAGACGGTGCGATTACAAACATAAATTTTCACAACTATCTGTAGGCCATAAAAATATTTGTTCCGTATGGGAATCGAACCCGCGACCCGAAGTGCAGAATCCAAGCACTTAGTAATAAAAAATATAAGTATGTTCGGTAAGTACCAACCTATCTAACTATAAAGAAATAAAATACATATCCGTCTTTACGTTATCGTTACCCCGTGGCGCACAGGCTTAGCAATGAGTTGCTGCGCTGGAGTCCGTGGGTTCGAATCCCGCACGGAACAAGTATCTGGATGTTTGTCCTTGTGCAATTTATATTTGTAAACTGCCACCATAATACAGGAGAAAATCCTAGTGTGGGGGTAACGTTTTAAAAAAAAACTTATCCGACTATAGTGCTACCTACTACATACATAAAAATTATGAACCTATTGAGTACTGACGTACTTAGCTAAATTATTATAGGTTATTATAATATAAATGAAAATAACCCCTGGGAATTAGGTGATCGCCACCATGCTGGTTCTATAAAAATTCATTCAAAAATTGTAACATAATAAATTTATTGTAAATTTAAATATGTTTAAAAAAAAGTCCCGCTGGGTTTCTTGCTGGTTCTTCCCAGCACAGAGGTTTTTTTTGCGAATCAGTGGTAAATTAAAAAATGACTTTCAATAAGTATTATACAATAATCTATATTGAATAAAAAATCATTCATTTCATTTCATTCATACCTATCTACCTACCCTACCCAACCTACCTATCCTACTTACCTACGTACGTACCTACCTACCTACCTGCTTACATACTTACCTACCTATCCATCTTATATTTATACAAACCTTGTCCTAAAAATCACGATTCATTTATTTATATATATATATATATATAAAGCAGTAAAAAAGTACCTATACTAGAATTATTTTGTCCGTGCAGTTTGGGTCATAAATCATCGGAGTATTTCGCTCTCTCTCCCACTCACGGGCCTTAGGGGTGAGCATAGTGATGCGTATTATTGTTGTCGATAAGCGTTATCGATAGTGTATTTAGTTTTGTCATTATGTGGGTTAGTGATAAAAATGATAAAAAATAGATAAAACAACGTATTTATTAAAGAAAGTGAAGTGAAAAATGTTAAAACATTGTTGATAACAACACGTGCTTGTGCTGGTATATTGGTGCCAACAGGCAAAATATTATTTTGAATAAATTCTGCCGTTTTGGTACAAAACAAAGGAGTAGCCATTGTGTCACTAAAGAAATTCATAGAGCGAATGCGCAAAAACAAATTTCTCTTCGATATATGTACTAAATTATCATTGCACTAATTTGCAGGTATTAGGCGGGGGTAATAATGGAAAACAAATGACTCATAACATAACAATGTCGCACCACCCTTTGTATACCGCACCGCCGCCGTGTACCTGCCTTTTATGATTCATTTGTTGTTATCGATAATGGCGTTGCGCCCGCGCAACATGCTCACCGCCTTAGCCGGGCTGAGGCCGAGCTATGATTTATGACCCCAACTGCACGGACAAAATAATTTTACTATAGTATGTAATACAAGGCGAAAACTATATTGTTATAAGTTTATAAGATTGTAAAATGCCTACAGAACTTTTCAGTGCAATGGTGATTCGCTCTTGACTAGTTTTTTGTAGCAGTAGAATTTATGCAGTGGTTTACAATCGGTTTGCAAAATTTCTTATAGGTATGTATATGTAGGTACTTGCATAGATCTACTACCAACATAATTACATACGTAAACGGCTGTCACATTACATACATACACGGCGAAAACTATAAAACTCAAGCTTACTACTAAACCAACAATGGGCGGATCTTTTCACTATAAGAGGACATTTCCAGTATAAGCTGATCTCCATGATTCCAGTATAAGTATAAGCTGATTTCCAGTATGAGCATTGTATAGGCTTTCCGTACAATGAAGGGTCAACTTATACTAGATCTTTAGCTTTATGAGAATACAGCTAAAGTTCTCGTACAATGAAATTAAATCTGCGACATATAATTTTATGTTCATTTAATGACAAGTTAATATTAAATTATGACTGAAAATTTTATTACTTAATGCTCGTCCGATAATAGTTTATTTTACTCTAACAAAATCGCTTTGACCTCGTGTTCCCGCGTGACCGCGAGCCGTAGTGTCTCAAAAACTAAAATTATTAATCAATCCCGCCAAAACACGTTGCGCACGTTGTAACGGCCTTGAAGCATTTGTAAATTCCACAGCGCGAGGCGACACGACGCAGTGTGTGTGTGAAAGGGTAGGGTAGAGTGAGTAATATACCTAATGCATTGTTTCGTACCGATCTGGATAAGAGTTCGGCGCCCGTGAGGATATTGACCCTATTGTCAGCTGATTTTCTTTTTTATGTTTCACTGCTGGTTTTATGTTTCAGTATTTTCATGATTTTTCTTAGGGAAATATCGTTACAATTAACTGTAGTAACATGATGGAGCGTAAATAAAGTTAATAAAACGTTGTGAAAAGATGATTTTTTTTTCCTCGGGATCGAATTTTTTTGTGACCCATCATCATAGGTATCCTTAGTACTACTATCATCTGTCTTCGTTTTCGGGAGCGTTTCAAAAATACCCTGTATAAATAAAAATACATACTATACAAATAAAATATATACAATCTAGTATAGGAAATTATAATATTATATAAGCCAGTAACATTAATCAAGTAATTATAAATAATGTGCCTCAACCTTACGTTTAAATGTATTTATTGAGGGAGCATCTTTTAAATCTCGTGGAAGGTTATTGCAAAGTGTAATTGATGGTACCGTAAAGGAATCCGAGTAGTATGTAGATTTATGCATCGGAATAGTTAGAGTTTTGTTGGTCATCGAATGGGATAAGCTTAAGTATGAAAAACGCTCTTTCAGATAATCTGGGGAACAAGGATTGTGAAGAATACCATACAAAGTGGTTAGAAGGTGTGTGTTCCGGCGAAAACGGATGTCGAGGCACTTAAGTCTTGAGCGAAATTGTGATATATGATCAAACTTGCGCAGGCCAAAAATATAGCGTATGCACAGATTGAGCAGACGGTCGAGTTTGCTAAGCAGCTCTCCAGTTATATCCGGATAAGCAATATCAGCATAATCTAAAATAGGAAGCAACAGAGAGTTGACTAGCGTAACCTTGGCCGTCATCATGCATTGTGCTAAAAATACGTTTCCGGACCTCATTAACTTGTGACACCCAACTTAGATTGTCAGCCAAAATTAAGCCGAGGTTTTTAACCTGCCTAACATATTGAATAAAACTACTTTTACGGATTATGTCACGTTTAATTAACTTATTTTTATTAATTCCCGACGTTTCGGGTGCTTTACAGCACCCATGGTCACGGGGGACTGAGGTGATTGACGTCCCGATGTCAGAGTTAATCCGGAGTACCTTCAGCTTTTTCAATTATTAATTTTGGTCCGATCTACGCAGAATGATCGATCGCGTCAGTACAACGGTAGATTTCATTCACTAAAGACGTGTACGTTACATACTCCGAACCCAACAACGTAATGAGTGACTATAAAAGTAAAGCATGCGTTGCTATTATATTAGCGATAGCATTAAAAAGACGTGTAAAGAGAAAAAAATGGAAATTTTATGAGTTGGCCATGAACAACCTTTTCAAGAATTTTGGAGAAGAAGGAGAGGATAGATATTGGCCTATAATGGTTGAAATTAGTAGGAGAGCTTTTTTTGTAGTAATCACATGGTTGAATTTCAGGCAATAAGATAACATGATATTACAAAGTACAAGTAATTATAATATATAATTTCAAAACGCATTCCATGCCTTATATTTTGTCTTTACCACAGTTTAACACAAAAAAATTACATAATACTAACGTGCATTTTCATGCATAATTTAAAGCTACTAGCCATTAAAGCAAACGGGATTGGGAATATTCTAATAACACCGGTAGGAACTAAAACCGAAAACTAAATGACAACCGATAGGCACCTTCATTTAGCCGGCCGAACCATAACAATTACTAGAATCATCGTTATTTTGCGGTAATTTAATATACGAAGTTTTACTAGGTAACATACAATTTTATTTTTCACGCGAAACTTAGCTTATTATTTTTACTTAATATCTCCATGATACACAAACACAATCAAGGACCTATATTCCTTTTTTAATATTGGATTGATAAAAACGTAACAGTCTGACTCTGACGTTCTGACAGACTGTCTACTGCAGCTTGTAGACGTCTAAAACACATTTTAACAGAGAAGGCCACAGAAGCCTGTCCTGAGGACTAAGATGGAATGCCTCACAGTCTATGTATGATATACTGTCTTTCTTAACATTCAAACCGCAACAGCAGAAAAAGATAAAAGGGTAGTGCTAACCCGGACGGAGAAAAAGAACTTATATACCTTGTGGCTTCAGTATATTATATAAGTGTCAGTGACATGTCCAGGGCCTTGACATAGGGCAAGCCAATTTTTTTATATTTTCCGATGCTGACCTGGATATTTTATATCTGGCATGACAAGTACAAGATGATAATACCGCCATCTACCAGAAGACATAAGAACTTTCTAGAATTTCCTATTGTTGTTTCCAATTTCTATATAGGTACTAATTATAACGTTACCGTTACAGCCTATTAAAGTCCAAAGCTGAACATAGGCCTCCCGCATAGAATTCCTCATAGGAGGGATATTTGCAATTGCAATTGCAAGCGGGTTGGTAACCGCAGTTTTTAATTTGTAGTCGTTATTAGGAAGACACTGCTGCCTATCTCCTGATTTGTTTCCCTCTGTCGCCTCTTACGGCACCCATGGGATGATATGGGGTAGTGGATATTCTTACACCGCAACTACACGGTACTCATTACAATATCTAAAGAACCACACGAAAAATACTCGCTTAGACATGGAGTTACGGAAAACAGTCTATCGTAAACTAAACTAATATCTGAAGAATATGACCAATTGCTATCTATTGCTAATATTAAGGCCCGTATTAATAAACGTTACTCAACGACGAACTCAAGTGCGTAATCATTTGATACGCCCTCATTACGAAATCAGCATCTCAAGATCGTTGCTAATTAATAAACACATAAAAACAGTATCTCAAAACGCTGTACTTAGGAATACTGTTCTGTGACTTGCACTCAAGTATGCACACTTGAGAGTCGAGTTTCGTTTATTAATCAGTGTGGCACTTAGCTGATATCGTAAACCTAAACCGCATCTTGAGATATGTTTATTAATAAGATCATAACCTCAAGATTATACTCAAGTGCGTGTACTTGAGCTGAGTAACGTTTATTAATACGGGCCTAAGATTCCTATCAATAATAACATATTTTCAATTTAACTTTATTGTTGTTTTGTATTTTACTACACATTTGGCTCAAATGATTTCTTTATTAAAATTTTCGGTTTCATCGTAACTTTTGAAAAAAGTTCTTGTCGCACATTTCCATATGTCTTAAATATCGTTCAATACATTTGATTAAGTACATTTGAAGTATTTAATTGTTTCAGATAATATACATACACATAAGTGCATGAAAACTTAAATATTATCTCGTTATCAATTTACGGTCGTCGCCTTTTTGCTTGTATGGAGGTACGATTACTAGGTAAGTTTTATTATTTATTTGCAAATATTATTTATAAATTATATGAATCAATATACTTCTACAATTTACCTATATACTGTCCATATTGTGCGTAGGCTCTAAATATCGTTGGGATACTTGGCAGATGACCACATTGTTGCAGACGACGGATTGCACGAAGACAGCTTACTGTGACCGTGTTTTTATAACAGGGCAACACTTTCTCCAAATTCAGCATTCGTGTAATCTCTTCCAGCACTAATTTTGTATCCGCTGATAGGGAATCTGCCGTTATGGGGGCACCCTGCATAAAAGCGTGCTGATGAAATATGATGATAATTAATTTTGTCAAATAAAAACAATGTAATGCACAAGCTTATTTTGATCACTAGAGTAAAATCAATGACGAGAAACACTTGCATACTAGTGTCCTTTGTACAGCATTTACTTAACAAATATTAGAGTTATAAAATTAAAAATTTACCATGCTCATAACATAATACTCGTATATTACCTTTTAAATGTGAATCATGACAAATTATTTTTTATTTTCTTATTTCATGCCAGTCAGTTGAACATTAGTTGTTAACTAAATGTTATTCAAAATTCATTCATTCATTCATTACAGGATTACAGCCTACCAAAAATCCACTGCTGAACATAAGTCTCCCCCATAGATTGCTTCATAGGAGGGCATATTTTGCCAAGTTTGGCAGGCGGGCAGGCAACCCACGCATATTATAATTTTGAGTGTTTAATTTTCCTCTGTCGCCTCTTACCACACACAAAAACATATCATAGACAATAGACCGTAGACAACAGATAAGTATACAGATAGCATACATTGACAACTTACAGGTTGCAGTACAGAAATAACTGGTGTTATTGTCGCAGCTAAAGCGTCCACTAGCGCCGCCCTATAATAGTTGTCCGAAAAGTGGTTTTTCGAATTGTCATTGTACTTAAACAAATCCAATAGAAACCTTACAACTTCCGGGGGGCAAATACCGTGTATGTTTCTTAAGCCTGAAAATAAGGCATTATACAAATAAAGTAAATAATGTTGATTTTTTTAAATCATTGCATGCATTGATTTAATTTATTTCACTTTAACTAATATCAAGTCCCTAAAAATAAGGTAAATAAAAACACCTCACCAGCCATTGCAACAGGTATAGTTTTCTGCAAGAAGTAGTGCTGCAAATTGTCAAAATTATTCTGCTTAATGATGTGAGGCGCCGAAAACGACCCAAACATCTTGCGGAATATCGTCAACATTGCCGGCGGTCCAGCCCATGAGCTTATCATAGCATTCGCCACCTAAAATAAAACTACATAATGAAAATTTATGATGTATGCTGACATACGGGGAGTATGTCAGTTGCTTTTCCAAATGTTAAGCTTACTAGAACACTGTGCATTACTACTGATTCGCGGATGAGGCATAAGGCTCTAGCAACCAACAAACGACGAAAAATTGCGTATATAATCGTGGTGTTTTTACTTATTGTATGAATGAATGAGGTTCATTTTAATGTATGTCAAAAAACTGACAACATATCACCTGGCCAATGTTGCCACCTAGTTATTTGCAAAATACACCTCCACACTTGGGGATTGGTGTAAACTATGTAAGTAACAGGCATAAAACTTAATCCCTATCATTTATTCGAATGAGAATACGTCTTTTCACCCACCTTGGTCAAACAGTGAGCAGCCCGACACCTAATCTTGTAGTAAGTCTGCTCATTCTCGATGGTGTCTGTGAGCGCCTTCCTGGTGACCGGTTCGGGGAAGTTGTGTAGCGCGTCGATGGCCTCGCTCTGCGCGGTGACGTCACGCTCGTGACGCAACTGGTACTGCCACTGGTAGTCCGGTTGCGAGATCACCGTGCTTCGCAGTAGCGACATCTCCGGGTCCAATCGGATCCACAGCACTGGCGAGTCACTGTCACACGGTTTTTATAAAAGGGTCTATGTACACATAACTTCCTAATAATCTTCCGCTCACCTGATGTCGCTAGTTCGGACCTAAGGTGAAGTTTTTTGTAACACAATGTCATTTAATTGAGAATTTAGTTTTAAATAAAAGTTTATCAGTTTCTAGAACACAAAACAATGCCTCAGTGGTTTGCCATTTAACTTTTTTCTACTTTTAGGAATATAAGTAATTTGGTTTATTCATTTCTAACCTAATTAATATAAAATATAACTAATATTACAGAAGGAAACATTAACCTTTACATTTCCCTAACAAATTAACTTCCTCGCTATGAAATGTGTCAAATATTCCACCTCAATCCAAAGTGGCGCCGCTCTGGTGGCAGAAAAAGTCGTGGATGCCCTCATTCCCCCTTTTGTCCTTCAGTTATAAAATTAGTTTTATATATTATTATGTCTAAGACGTTACTGATGCAAATACGATGCGATGGTGCACTAATAAATATTCAATTTTAGTCTCGTTAGTTATTCAATACAGCATTCTTATAAATTAATGAATGATTTTTTTACTTATTATAAGCCAGTGCCAGTAAACGGCTCCGTGGCGCAGTAGCTTAGCTATGAGTTGCTGCACTGGGGGCCGCGGGTTCGAATTCCGCACGGAACAAGTATTTGTATGGCCTACAAATAAATGTCCCGGGTGTGGATGTTTGTCCTTGTGCAATTATGTTTGTAAACTGCCTCCACGATACAGGCGAAAATCCAAATTTGGGGGTAACGTTTTTAAAAAAAAGTGCTTGACTAGATGCTTACTCCATAGCTGACAGGTCCATATCAACCTCCTCGCCCGTACATAGGGGAATCTTCTTCTTCTTATTCCTTCTACTCTTACTGTGGCAGGTGATATCGGCTTTCACCACTGTATTCTCTATCTGCAGCGTATGCTTGAACGTGCCGTCCAACTCCTGCAACTGCACAAGTAACGGCCCCACATATTTCCTTATACCTCGTTCGTGGACGCTGTCTTGGCGTATTTCTAGTTCCACGGTGTTTCTATACAAGAAATATAATAATTTTATTTCAAACTTCATAAAATGTTGTTTTAATTGCTAAAGTATCGCATATTAAAGATTAAAAACTTCTCTTCGTAATCGACGTATTTCTTTAGGTCTATATATACCCTATAAGAAATTCTTTCTATATTTCACCATCTCTCCATATCAATATCGGCCGTTAGTATCCTCAAATATTACTGTAGATTATTTTATCGTTTGTTTTAAATATTTTTTAAGCGTCTACTTTGATTTCATAAGTACTATGAATTAACTTAAAACAAAGATAATCACGGATGCTTTGTCACCCTGAGGACTAAGATGATCTATCTCACAGCCTGCTAGTATACATGCAAGGCAGCATTAATAGGCAAGAAGGTGGTACCAACCCAGGTGAACTCCTAGACGGAAATGGAGAACTTTATTTCCTGGCCAACTCATTTATAAATGCTGTAAATAATGTTGTAGTTTAAGACTATTTCATAATTATTATAAGGCTATTTTTTTAAATCTAAAACAAAGGCTGCATTATTTTTTAGAATTTTTGGTGCATATTCATGTGCAATAGATATATGATCATTAAGTTTTCTTTACAATACCTATGATTGCCAGTCGAGAGGATTTATTTGTGTAATATACCTCTTAAAAAGGATTTATGACCTGTTTGGCCCTTACAATCTTTTAAGATACTATAGTCGTAATAACATCACTGACGTGACAAGATCTATTCAATCTTACCGTCTCGACACTTAATGAATTATATTAAAAATGTATTCATAACTGACCTTTTTCGATTAAACACTGAAGTAAGCTGGAACTTTGCGTGGCCACTAGTGCGGACCCATTGGTCAACAAAAACTGCCATATCCTTTCCTGTTACAGTGAATATAGCTTTGACGAACAGATTGGTTGACAATAGTAAATGACCCCACAGACCACTGCCAATCTTTGTATTTGCGGCATTGGTTGCTAAAGATAACTGCTTATTAAATACTTGAAGTAGCAGCTCTTGACCAATTCTCTGTTCCAACATTCGTAGAACCAAATGAGATTTCTTGCGCATTACCTGCACAGAAGAAATAAATTTTATAACTATAACTAACTAACTCAGAATTACAAAATCTAAAAATTAAATAAACCGTGTAGTGGCGGTGTAAAAATCTCCATTTTTATGTGGGTGTCGTAAAAGCGAACAGAGGAAAACAAACCAGGAGATACGACAGTTGCGTCTTCCCAAAAACAACTAGAAAATAAAAACAAATAAACTGGCCAAGTGCGTGGCGGGCCACGCACAATGTAGAGGTAGGGTTCCGTAGTTGTCCGTCACAATACGTGGGCTTCCTTGATAATGAGCATAATAAGTGAGTTCGCGGTTTGACCGCTATAACGACTAAAAATGGGCCCAAATAGGAAGATCATAACAGAAGGACTTATTTTCAAATCAGATTTATAGGGAGTGGTATTCAAAAAAGATTTTAAAAAAAATCGATTTTGAAAATAATACAATTTACATCAAATCATTCACATGCCAAGGTACAAAGATGATCTCAGTTGACTATCTATCTATATATTCCCGGCAGTGCAACCCTAAGATATACATATATGACCGTAACGAACCTTCACGTAAACCACCACTGCCCTAAATTATCCTGAGGTTGCCCGCGTAAACCAAGAGTGTGACGAATGAAACTGTATGAGGCTATAAATAAATAATAAAATAAAATCAAAAATAAAATAATGATGGTATGAATACTTTGAATGAGGCCTACAATAACTACCAACTAAAAAATAAGTGAAAATAGTAAGTAAGTAAGAAAGATCCTCCCTGCCTATCCCGCAAATGAAAAAGTAAAGCTATAGTAGTAATGCATATAAGTCGTTTTCTTCATAAAATGTTTATTTTTTAACAGTTTACAATAACATTACAAAGTTATAATGCAGCTAGTTTAGGTTATTTTCTATGGAGCTGTAACGAAATTTGTACTAATCGAAGTGCATTTTATTAGGCGTGATTAATATCTATAACTATGCCAAATTGCAGATTTGTAGCACCTAGGGTCTCTGAGCAAAACCGCGGACGGACGGACGGACATGGCGAAACTATAAGGGTTCCTTGTTGTGTAACTACGGAACCCTAAAAACTATGGTTACCAACCCGACTGCCAAACATGGCAACTACGGCAAATGTGTTTGATATTTTCCATAGTTGCTTATATAATAAGTACATATGGAATAATGTCCATTTAATAATTATTATCACACAATATTCTACAAACAAACAAAACAAAACATTTTGTAATTTTTGTAAAATGGCGATGTATAATTTATAATAATTACCTCAATATATCGCGGTGACATAGTGTGTACGTTACGAACCGGAAAGTAGAAAACATCCTTCGGTTCCACACGAGCGCCACTAGCAGGCGGCTGCCATGGATCGAGAACGATTCCTCCGTATTGCTCTTCGTAACTCACAACCTATATATACATTAATTATTGGTAAATAAATAAAATATAAACAGCAAAATAATCTATTAAGGAAACAATTTAGAGTTTTAGTGTTTGGGCCAAAATTATTTCTAGTTAAAATTCAAGATGTAGGTTAGGTGATAAAAACAAAATAGTTCTTATATATTTATTAGTTAAGTAACTTCTTAATCTGTAAACCTAAAAATCTGAAATGTAGGTAAACATCCCACATAAAACAAGGGTCCACTGAAACATCAATTATCTATATTTTTTTAAGTGAAGCTATTTATGATTTATGAACATAAGTTACATATACATTTATATTTCTTTACATGAATATTTAAGCTAGGAACTGTGGTTTTGGTTGTAGTTACATAATAATTTTAAGTGTATTTTTGCTTGACACTGTATAACTGTTTATTGTTTAGAATAAAATAAAATAAAGATGGCGACGAAGGTTAATCTATCATTCCGTATCGACGCTTGGTGGTTGTAAAATCGACTAAGAGAAATTTCAGTAAGTAACAAACTGTTGCCATTCCATCAGCCGAGAGAAACTATTTAATGGCCTAAAGTAATTTTGATGATAACGGAATGTGAGGAGATCTGCGTCTTCCCAATAACAAATATAAAATAAAAAGCTATGGCTACCAACCCGCCTACCAAACATGGCAACTACGGCAAATGTGGGGAATATTGGCCATAGTTGCCATGCACTTATGAGGCAATCAAATGCCCTAAATGAGGAGTCTTCCAAAAGTACACGATTTTAGCAGGTATTAGAAAAAAGGCTGCTGAGCACTATTTTCACGAAAGGGTTTTTAAATTTCCTTATGATGTTTTCCTACATCGTCAACCGCTTGGTAAATTAGCACTTCAAAATGGATAAAAAATCAAGAAAAAAACTGGAATAGCATGATTTTTATTTATTACTTAGTAGTCAATTGAGGTGATAACTGTTAATCCTTTGCTTTTCAAAGCTTTGCCGGTTTCTACATCTGCATACTGCAATAATGGGTTTAGTGACATGCAGGATGCAGATGCAGGAATTAAAAATATTACAATTTAGCAAGTAATGAATAAATTAAACAGAACCTCCTGTAACTCCTGATGTATCCAATATCTGTATTCATTATTTCCAAAACACTTTTTAGAGTACAGTCCACATAAATAATCGGGAATCCCTTTGGCGAGCCACAAGTCGGACCAATTCTGCATAGTGATGAAGCAGCCGAAAAATTGTTCTGCTACTGCCTGAGCCATAGCTTTCCGACTTATATATGTTTGGTCGATTATAGCAATTGAATGGAGCAGATGCGTACTTAATATAGACATTGTGGTGTACGCTGAGGCATCATCTTCAGTCTGTAATTAGAAACACAACACATTGGCACAGTATTAAATTTATAGGTACATATTTTTCAGGAACAACAAAATGAAGTAAATGTCCTCCTAACCACGCCTTAGAGACAACATGCTAAAACTATCGAAACATATTAACAGGACTGCATATTGGCCAAATGTAAACTCCCCATAGGGCTTCGTCGGATATATAAAGCATGGTTATTTCAAAATATTCGAACTACTAAACATACCGAGTATCATATTTAGAGTCGTGTAAATTTAAGAATGAACATTTTGTAATTACTTTTTTTTGTTAACATTGCGGCGACCGACGAACTTACAGTTCACGTGATGATATCAACTTACTTTATATGTTTTAGTTATTTATATATACATTTATATATATGTATAAATGTGTGTATTTATTTATATATGTGTATCAATTATGTATATTTTATATGTGTATATTATATGTATGTGTTGCATGTATATATTTGAACTGAATTATATCATAACAACTTAACTGCCCAACCACACTGTCTGTTCTACCCAAGGTTAGCTGGTAGAGAATGCCATATAGCATTAAGCTCGCCTTTTGTACAAATATATGGTGCAATAAAGAAATAAATAATAATAATAATGATAAGTGGCAAAAGCTGCCCATGGATACCTGCAACCAAAGAAGGCTACAGATGCATTGTCACCTCTACGGACAACGATAGAATGTCTCACAACCCCTAAATATACTAGCTTTCTATACCTTAAGCGAGCTAACAGTACACCTGATGGAAAATGGTTGACACCTGCAACCAACTTAAAAGAAAGAAGGCTGCAGATATGTTGTCACTACTGAGGACTTAGATGGACTATATATATATAGATAGACTGCGATTAAACTGACTCTCTTATCCTTTAAGCCGACACAAAGTGCATTGCTGCATGATGGCAGAAATAAGGTGGTACCTATCCAGACAATTTCCTGGGAAGATAATGATCTCTACTACTTAGTATATACTCAGCCTAAAGTAATCATGTCAGATACGTAACTGTATATAAGATCGAAGGAAATCTTGGTTGAAGTGTCACAGAGATATGGACAGTAAAACTTCCAGAATTAAAAACATTGTTTGGAACTATTTGTAACGAAAAGTATGACCGCATATGAAAATATATTTAACACCATTTATGACTATCAGGTGGCTTAGAACCGTGCTTTGTGGCATTCCTTGGGGGAGGCCTATGTTCAGCAGTGGACTTGTGAAGGGCTGTAATGATGATGATGATGCCTATCAATGTTTTAAACTTGTCATTAGAAGCATGTACAATGTACACCGATTCTTTTAATACTTTTTGGTGAAATAAATAAATGCATCAACTCACCTCATCTACAAAGACTTGCTTGTAACATGGATAAGGATATCTAGTCGACAAAGTTTCTTCATAAAATTCAAAAGCTTCGTGTAAATATCTCACAGTATTCTTTAGAATTTGCATGAGATTAGGTAAGCAGTAATGTGTTACTTCATTCATGAAAGGATCTACGTAAGTCTCAAATGGCCTAAAACATCAATGTTAATTTTAAAGATTAATAAAGCTAGAAGAATAAAGCTAAATGTACAATTATACCTCAATCAAGTTTATATTATAGGTGTATATCATTTTTAATTTCATTTAAATTTATCCTTACACTAGCTTTAGCTAAAAATAGAAAGAATAAACATGTTGCTTCTTATGTATGCCTATTATAATAAACTTTCTTACAAATATTGTCTCATTTGTCATGTTATTTACAATAAAATGAAAACAATGTGACAACAAACTTATATTACTCCCTTAAACTATTAGAAATTTGTAAAATAAATTTATATTACATCTTTTATCTTCATGATAAGATAATTATATAAATAATTTAAAAATCAAAAAAGTATTTAAATGTCAAAAAAGGTGTATCCGTGCTATGTGTGGTTTGAAAAGAACTGATAGCTGTAAGGTTTATTTCATGAAATTAAAATAACTTACCGTACCATCACTATACATATTTGAAATGGCTTTATTTATCAGGCAATATCCATCACTATTTAAACTAGAGATTTTGAGATTTCGCAATAGAAGCAGATTGTATAATAACCTTGTTAGAAAATATAAAACTACCCTGTATACGAAAGGTGTGTTTGCTATGGCTCCAAAGATATGCAATAAGATCCCGAATAACATAAAAGAGTGTAACGATATACAGATTTTCAAAGATAAATTGTTCCGCTTTCTAATTGAACATTCCATTTTATTCTACTGATAAATTTTCTGTCGAGTGTCAGAGTTAATGTCCGGTTGACTGTATTACATGACATAAAATAAACCCAACAACTAATAATTTTGTACTAATAATTTATGAATAATCTAATCTAATATGAATAATGTAATCCAATGTAATCAATATTATTTAAGATAAATAATTTAATCTAATATATTATTATGAATAATGTAATCAATTAACTATTAATAATATTTGACATTTGTATGCCCATGGGGCTAATCACGGACTGAACTTTATTTGTATTTAAATAAGACCTTTTTGTAACCTGTGAATCACAAATAAACTATTTGATTTGATTTGATTTGGTTTGAAAAAAAACCCGAATGCAAAAAAAACAATCTAATAGGAGTGCACTAAAAAGACAGATACAAGATTGAGAATAGAAAACAAAATTAAATTAAACTATAAACAGTAAATTCTACTTCGGTTTAGCAGACTATATTATGAGCTGAAAGCCTAAGTTAAATACCCGCATTAAGTTTAGTAGCAGATGGGACCCAATAGCAAATTATAAACCGAAAGAAAATTAATGGGTTACCATTACTATTAAATTGTCTTTTTTGCAGTCGGGTTTCTGATTTTTTAAATTATTTATTTTATTTTAGACTTTTTAGTGTCCCGACACACTCTTATGAACTAAATTTCATATGATAGCACAAGGTCCGACACAAACATGACCCATTTTTACGCTATCAAAAACTTTTTAAACGAATTTATTATTCCTAATTTAATTTGAACATATTACTTATACATATTTTTGTATTCCCTGTTTAATTTCCTTTATTTTGATACCCTAGTCGATAGGTTTGGTAATTTTTTTTATTAACGTATTACTATTTCGCGCCAAAAACACTTGGGTTTTTAAGACGAATATAACGATACCTTAACTGTCAAAATCCATTCAGCTGTTTGGAAGACACAAGGTAATAAATAAATTTACAAACATACAAACAAGATACATGCAAAAAACATAACCCTTCCTTGGCAGTCGGGTAAAAATATTTTAGTTGACACATACTTTTGACATTAACCATGTAGTGGCGGTGTAAGAATATCCACTACCCCATATCGCCACGACGGTGTCGTAAGAGGCGACAGAGGGAAAATGAAACAGGAGATGGGCAGCAGCATCTTCCTGACAACAACTCAAAATAATTAAAAACTGCGGTTGCCAACCCTTGCCAAGCGTGGCAACAATGGCAAATTCCACCTGTAATGGATGGATGGATGACATGCACAGCTCATCATACATAGATAAAAACTTCCAACTTGTATCATTATAAATTCTTGGCAATTGTACTTAGGTCATGGCAAAATGGTCATCACTCAATAATATATTGTGCTATGAAATTAAGAATATTAATTTTCAGTGATCACTAAAATTTGAAGAATAGTCACAATTTTGATAAAATGATGGGATTTATTACCAACAACAAAACTATCAAACTTCACCCAGAACTGTATCCACCAAGCCAGAAGGCTGTAAAACATGTACTTTATGTCTAAATCCTGATGTAAAATTATTAAAAAAAATTAAAAGATGCAAAGATGACCTAAAATAAAGCACATAAAAAAAGATAGTACAAATAAATATCACAATACTATTAAATAGTACAAATAAATACACAATCTCAATCTATCAATATACATAACAGAAATGTGCATGACTCATTTTCTACGATATTTGTCACAAGCTTATAAAAAAAAAAGATAAAAACATGTAACTTTCCTAAAAGGGATGTTACAATTTAATAATTTATTGGGAATCAAAGAAACATACCCAATAGCCAGTGCAATGTTAGGGGCACATGCTGGTGTATTGACAACATAATGAAATGTCTTCCTTCTATGGTCAGGTGTGTACACCACATCCAATAACTCTCCGCAAGATACGGCAGTCAAACATTCATCGACAGTAAATTCTAATTTCCATGTACAAGGTTCTGCAAAACTGTCCACACAAGGAAACCAAAGTCTTGCAGAATGGCCATATGTGAACATGTGTGCTGATTTCTGTAATAATATCATATAAAAAATTGGTTTACAGAATGTAGTAGCCACTTAATTTTTCTATTATTTTAACATATTAAAAATCAAAATAAAAGAAATACAAAAGTTATTCTTTCATGAATATGAAATAGATTTTATAAATATCTCTTTCATCAGGAACAATTATTAGGAGGCTAAACAAATAAAAAAAGGTTTTTATTGCATACAAAACAAGTTACACGGGATACAAACCTGCAGCCCTGCAATGCCATAGCAAAATGACTAGCCACCAAAACTGTGGTTAAAGTAAAAAATTACAATATATAAATTATTTTAACCTAAATTAAAGAAAAAAAATTTTTTTCTTTTCTATTTTATTCTAGAGCTACCTTAGCCTTTTTGAAACTGTGACATAATTATTGTTGGCACAGTTTTAATAACTACAGTATTAATTTTAATTACTAATATTTGTGTATTATTATTTACTTAGTATTTTTATTTTTTATTATTATTTATGTTATTTTTTTACTACTATAAATCAGTCTTTATTCTGTGATGTAAGTGCTGTTAACCTATTTGGCTTTTACAGCTTCATCTGATACAGGGCTGTTTTGAACGGCCGCGAGGCTTGACTACTATCTAACCTGATGTTGAGTGGGGATGTAGCCCAAGATAGTAAAGCATACTAACTTAGTTTATTAAGTGACATGTACACTGCTGTACTGTACTGATAAACCTAGGTGTATCCACACATCGGCTTATATAAATACACTGTACTCCAAAAAAATCGAACCACCCATTAATTTTGAGTTACAAAGTTGTTATCTTAAGTATGCGTTGACATATTTGTATGTTTTTGCTTATGCGTTATAAATTAACATCTGAGTACCCACTTGACATTGTTTTAGAGGAATACAAGTGCTATTGTGGGTATTTGTAACATTTTAAGCGCACTGATAAAAATTGTCGACTTTTTCCGAATTGTGCATAGAGTGCAGGGTTAGGTTATTTCGGACTTATGACGCGTAATATTCTTGGTTCTGTGCATCGTAGTGACTTAATCTTTTAATTCTTTGTTGGAGCAGACATATTGTTACTTATAACCATAAAATATGGATACCACTGAAGCAGAAGCCGCTCAAATGATAGCTCTCGTTCATGAAGGGCTAAGTCAGCGAAATGTGGCAAGGAGATTAAATTTGAGTCGATTAGCAGTGCGTAGAGTTTATAAACTATACTTAGAGACAGGAGAGTACCGCGGGAGACCAGGGTCTGGACTTCTCACAAACCCGACGGATGACCGTTTTATTGCCTTGACTTCTTTGCGAAATTGGCATCTTTCTGCTGTTGATGTTCAGGGTAGGCTGAGGGAAATTCGTGGAGTGTCTGTAAGTGAGAAAACGGTGAGAAGAAGACTTCAGGAGCAAAACCTGACACGACACAAGCCAGCGACGGGACCAAAACTCACTGCATCTCATCGGCAAGCAAGGTTAGAATTTGCTAGGCAACACGTGCAATGGAATCTTGGTCGATGGGAGACAGTTCTCTTCAGCGATGAAAGCCGAATGACCCTTGTAGACTTGGATGGACGTCGTAACGTTATGCGAAGACCAGGATAACTCTATGCTCAGTCTTGCATAAGAGAAACAGTCCGGTTTGGTGGAGGCTCTAAAATGTTTTGGGGTGGCATATCTTTAACCGGATGTACTGAGTTGGTTTTCAATGATACATTTTGCAAACTCATGTGATGCCTTCCGCTGGGTATTTTGGGGGACAATTTTCAACTCATGCATGATAACGCATCTTCAGGAGGTCGGAATTCCAGCTATGCAGTGGCCAGCTAATAGTCTGGACTTAAATCCCATCGAGCATCTCTGGGACCAGATAAAAAGAAAGGTGAGAGCCCGAAATCCAGTTCCTGAACTGGATTCCAGTTGACTGGAAGCCGCCTTAACAGAAGAATGGGAACAGACATCCCAAGAAGACAAAAAAGCTGATCCGTTCCCTTAATAGGCGTATGCAGGCGGTGATAAAAGCAAGAGGAGGAAACACCCCATATTAGAGTAAGGTTTACATTTTTTTAAATGTCATAAAATTTAAATATCGATCTTCACAGTAAAATCGTAAATTTTGTAAAATGTTATGGTTTCAATGTCTCATCACATTTGTATGTAAAATATCCCGTTTCACGCGCCGTTATTTTGTTTTTTACAACCCTATAATTGCATTATTACATTATCAAGATAAAAAATATCTATTGATTGTGGTAAAAACCCATAGGACACTTTTTTGCGAAAAAACGTATGTATGTCGATTTTTTTGGAGGCCAGTGTATATATCCAAACCAAACAAGATTACTGTAAAATACCATATTTATGAATAACTTTACCTCAACCAAAGTCCCCTCTCCTTCTGGAACAACAAAGTGCATACCACCCTGTGGTGACTCCAATGAAAATTCAATACCGATTCGCAACCCTCTCCCTTCTCCAACCAAATGAGCAGCATCATCTGGCACTTGAATATGAAGTTCTCCAGAATTATGATCAGGGTCAACTTTTTGTGCAGCTGCTAGATGATAACGAGAAAATACCTCTAAAGATCTCCTGCAACATTTAAAAATAATATTTTTTTAACACGCTCATAATTAGTGCCTTAAAGCCATAACTATTAAGTCAACTATTCTTTTAGTAATATGAGAAAAGAGCACCAATCACAGCTATAAAATTAAATAAAACTTACGTATTGGGATCTGGTTGACATATATCCAGAAAAGGATCACAGTACTGAAAGTTAGCTTCATACTGATCATTTAAGCAAACTCGATAGATACGGCATTGCTTTGCATTTAAGCGAATAAATCTTAGATTATCTTTAAGTGGGACGATCGTTAATTCCACAAAACCCTAAAATGACATCAGTATTATACAACGCTTAAAAATAAATGTTATGGTAACTGTGAATCAGATATTTTAACTTACAATTATACTCCGTCTTTCAAAACTAATACCAGTCAAACTTAAAATTTGATGAGCTGTAAAATAAAATATTACAATATCAGTAATTATTAGTAAAAAATAATATAATATACCAAATATAATGAATACTTATAATTTAAACGGGCGACAATTGTCGCCTGTCCGTTCCTTCTTCATATTGTCTCCCTAGATAGCATTGTAACTATAAAATTTAAATCCAAAATAAAATATTTTACTGTCAAATATTCTGCGAAAGAAAGTGTAACACTAGCTTTTGCTGATCAGATCGCAGCACTATATTTTTTAACCACTTGGACGCAACAATTTGTTTTGTTTAGGCTTTAGTGAGGCTTTACGCTGTAGTAGCTGCTGTCAAAGTCAAAGATAACTGCAGATAACTGACATAAACAGGAAGCTGCTGTAGCTGTCAGCGGCTTACCAATTTGTGATTTTTTTATTAACATTTTTGGCTTCGATGCCTGTCTTTTAAACCATGTCTTCATTTATCTCAGTATCAAGTGATAATAATCTTTTATAGTACACTGCTTCACTATATGTTGATGCGTCACGTTGCGTAGTTTGACGGCAACTTGAGCCAGCAGACAGTTGGGGATAGTATCTCAAGGCGCCTAAGCAGACAGACACTTTATCTTGAGATTCACATCACCACGGAGCACTTGTTTCACTGTGTTTGTTTCACATGCGCAGACATTTAATACACAAAATGTCACCATTTTTATACATCAAAATCCACTTCAAACCATTATTTAAACAATAATACAGGAGCAGCAATCCGCCGCCGGTCAAGTTGCCGCCAAAACCACCACCAATTTGTGAGTTTGTGGCTGTGTCATGTGGACAGGCGTAATCGATTTGTCGCTTATATCCAATATCACAAATCAACTTATGTAATTGGTTATAAAAATAATGAACGAACATTTTGTAGCAATGAAGTTTTTGAACATACTCTTATGAAGGAATTTTTGAAAACTTTCAAAAAATAATCGACACACTTTTTGCTAAAAACTATTTAATTATTTTCGCTTAGTAAATTTTGGTTTTATCAAATCATACAGGTATTGAAACTTACATTTCAAATACTCTGGGGCCAATGGATCGTTAAGGATAGTGAAAAGAGTGCTAAGAATTCTATGATTCCTGCGTTGTGAGATATTCAACCAATCAATATCTTCGTCAATAGTGAACCAATTTGGATGATTCCTTTTTTTAAATTAAATAGATGATACTTCAGAGGAGATTGTAATTTATTTTTTATTCATTATTTAATCATTTTACGCAGCAGAGCAAATAACTTTTAAAAGTAACTAATGACTAAAAATGACTGTTCATTGTTTTTTGTAAATTCTCCGTTCGACCCAATCGCTACGCATGTGTACACTGGTTTAATCGCCGTCGCTACGTGAGTGGCCCCTTTTACTAAAATTCTGTAGGACGAGTAAATTAAACGCTGTGATTACATCATGCTTTTTGTTGTGGTTTATTATAATATAGAGATATCGGATGGTGTTTTTATAAAAAGATATTATTTGTTATATCTTAACTGGGTACCGTTTCCGAATATTAGTAGATTTCATTGTATTTAATTTGTTACATATTTCCTAAAGTTTGGAGCAAGAAGTACAAAGTAATATAGCTTATCTTCGTTTCATCATCATCATCGTTAAAACCCTTCACAACCTGAACATAGCTAGGCCTCCCACATGGAACTCTTATTTGGTTTTTTTTTAACATGATGATGTTGTAGTGATTATTTAATATTTAGTCCCGACGGCCACGATGCTACTCAAGACTGACGCAACGGGTAAGTAATTAAAGTTATAAAATTTGTTCAAAAAGTCACCCAAGTCCGCGCTGCTGTACTAAAGTATCGTTAACGGAAATAATCGAAGTGACTAGTGATTCAAACGATGAATAGGACTACAAAAGACGATGCCTCAATGCCTCTAGCAACTACCCAAGAAATTATTTAGATAATTATTATTTCATATAATAATTATCTAAATTATTTAGATAATTATTATTTCATATAATAATTATCTAAATCCTTCTTCGTAAATATGACCATGTCTCGGAATAATGCACTAAACTCAAGTGACTCCCAATCTGTCTTCGTCGGAATACTCATATACTTTCTGCCCTCTACTGTGTCTTATTTAATATATCAAGTCCTACCTATCTAAAAGAACGTTTTAAATTTCTTAGCTCCTGTCATGATTTTTCCTTACGGTCCAAAGAAAATCTTTCCCTACAATGTCCTATGCACTCCTCGACATTTTATGATAAATCCTTTTCTGGTCTTGGAGTTAGACTTTAAAACTCCTTACCCCAGTCAATTAAAAGTGCTCAATCCTTAAATGTATTCAAGAAACAGGTTAAGGAACACTATTTGTCTCTTTAACCCCTCTCTCTTCCTCTTCTTAGTTATGATCATTGTTCTACCTAAAGAATGTTGTCTTTTTGGTACATAAGTTGGGTTTTTTTCTTATTTTAGTGCACCCTACCCATTAATCATTTTCTTATTTTTATTTAATTCTTCTTCAGGGTTGTCTGGAAGAGATTGACATATAGCAATAAGACCCCTTTTTGTTTTTCCCTCATTTTTTATTATATTTATTTTTTCTCGGTGTACAATAAAGAGTATTGTATTGTATTGCATATCACCACAAGGGGCACTACTTTGGCAATAGAATTGCACTTTGTAAACTTTATTTAGCATGTTGACTGTTGTCAATGTTAATGTAACATTAATAATAAAAATAAACATTTTAACTTGCCCGTGTGATTTACTATTTACCCCACTTCGCTCCAAGTTTTCTGTAACATCCCTATGCGAATACTCCGTAAAATTGTAATTATACAAACACGGCTGTTTGTCTACTTCTTCGGCGAATTGTATGTTTATTAATTGAAACCAGTAGCGCGTGACCAACACGTCGGGTTCGCGAGTGATTAGTTAACGCGTTACAGATTAGTTTGTGATTGATTGCGTCTTGTACGGACCGCGATTTAAATACAAGGGCAGTGACATTCTAGTTTCTAGCTACTCATTAATAATTTGAGTTAGTAACTAGTTACGTTTAAGTAGCGTCGTGGATGACAGGCCTTACGGCGATGTACATAACTTGTTTTAAAAATCGATTTGGCAAGTGGCAATACTGCATAGGACAGTGAGCGAGTGAGGGAGTATTGGCGGGAACTTGATCGGCGGCGGTTTGCTGCTCCTGTATTATTGTTTGAATAATGGTTTGAAGTGGATTTTGATATGTAAAAGTGGTGCGATTTTGTGTATTAAGTGTCTGCGCACGTGAACTATTAGTGGAAACGGTGAAACAAGTGCTCTGATGGTGATGTGATTCTCAAGATAAGGTGTCTATCTGCTTAGGCGCCTTGAGATATCATCGCCAACTGTCAGCTGTCTGCTGACTCAAGTTGCCGTCAAAATCTCCCAAGGGCTGCACAATGTGACGCATCAACATATTGTGAAGCAGTGTACTATGAAGGATAAATAAACATTTGGGAAATTATAATAAACCGAATAAAAATACCTAAGACTTGGCCTAAAGGTCTAGATACCAGGCCATAAACTCAAAAAAAAAATGAGCGGGTGAGGATTGACTTGAGGCTTGAGGATATTTATAATATGTCAAAATACTGAAAGAGAGAAGTTCATATCGCTTGTGATTAAAATTATAAAAGATCGTGGCTTAATTATTTTAATTTAGTGTATTAGTTATATTAATTTATTACCTGATAAACAATTTACATGTTTACTTTTATTTTAAATAGGCGAAATGGGGATTTCGTGTTATTTGACTTGTTTGGTTTTATACATATTTTCCTTTCAAATTATAGCTACTAATTCTCGCACCTCTAATATTTGGAAATTGGATGTTGACGAAGGACTAATCGTAGATGGTAAAACATTGTCCCAGGTTAGTGTTATTTCATATATTTGCTTTTATATAACTATTGTTACCATATGGAGAAAATCCCCTGATGTACATAAGACCCTTCATAGTACTTGGTTACTTAACTGGTTAGCCTTGATTTATGTCGTCCTCAAAGCCAATATATTCAAAAAATATAAATATTTTTAGTTCAGGATGATTTTATATTTTAGTAAGTAATACTACTTAAATTTTTTTTCTAAACGTAAAGTATACTTTTCTTTAAATTAGTTTTAAAATGTTATTTTGCATAACTTACATAAAACTTTTTTAAAGTATTTAACATCATTTTAGGATGAGAATGAAAAATCTAAAGTAAGTGAAGAAGATGCCGTATTCAACATCATTACATCGACAGTGTATTATGGTAATACTTGGACTAAGCATGGCTTTGATATGTTCTGCACAGACTGCCAGCCGTATGGGCAACAAAGGTAAAATATTGTTATTATGCTTAACACATTTATAGGTTAGAGTATATTTATTATATATTTTACCTTGGAGTATTTTCTATTGGACAATCTGCGAATATGGGTCCATTAAGATTAGTAATGTAAATGTGTCATGTACTACGTGACCAAAACAATGAGGCGCATGACAGCTAAGACGTCATTAGAACTACGAGGGAACACTGGAACGGTGATTGGTCACTAGGAGCAGCGTGGAGATAGAGGCGGGTTGTGGGCGCCGAAACCGTATTTCTGTCATGCGCCTAATTGTTTTGGCCAAGATGTACATCAATATATTACAATACGTTACTCTTTATGGTACACCAGGGAAAGATTAACAGGTAGGATGCACTAAATTAAAAAAGGATACCAAAATTATATATTAATAGTTGGTAAGGCTTCTTTTATTTTCTATGAGTCCATCTGGATAGGTACCATCATCTTACCTATTTTTTATGCCTAGCAGTAGGGCATCCATTACTGATTTAAGCTATAAGGCATTGTAGGGTTATCATTCCATTAGTTTTCAGAGGTGTCAATGCAACTGTATCCTTTGTTAATTACAGTTACTGATTTTACTACTGTTAGCTGGTTTGTCATCATATTATTATTGAAAAATATTTATATTGTAATGTTTTGGTAGTTACCGCAGAGTTAACATTTAGTGTTAATCAATAGCAAACTGTTGTTTCTGAAATTAATTGATAAAAGTTTAGTATTGATTTTGATAATTTTATTATATTTTCATAGTTTTAAAATATTTTTTTTACTCTACTTATTTATATTATTCTAAAAAAACTGCTTACATCACGAGAAAATCATGTACAGGGTTATTACTAATCTATACATCTATACATATAAATAAATTTGAAGTATCTGTTTGTAATATTGAAATAACTGACTTCTATTAAGCTCAGGGGGTTATTGAAACAGAAACAGAAACAGAAACTTTTTTATTCAATATAGATTATAAATAATACTTATTGAAAGTCACTCTTTTGTTTAATTACCACTGGTTCGAAAAACAACCTCTGTCCTGGGAAGAACCAGCAAGAAACCCAGCGGGACTTTTTTTTTTAAATAACAGCTTACAATCATGTATGTTACACAATTAACCACACAAAACAAATTAGAAATAGCTTGGTAGCGAACACCTCATTCCCAGGGGTTATTATCATCCATAAATTCCTTAATATTATAATAACCCTTTTATACAAACTATGTTTAATAAAGTTTTTGAATTTTGAGCAGGTCGAATTTTGTATATTTTCTGGGATTTTGTTGTAAAAGCATATACATCGCCCATGAATGAATTACTGACTCGGTGGAGTCGAGTAACTGGTACTACTAGCCTGTGTTTGTTCCTAGTATTTACAGAATGAATATCACTTATTTTTGTATAACTACTTTTATTTTTGTGTACGTACATTACATTTTCATAAATGTATTGAGAGGCCAAAGTTAATATATTAATTTCTTAAATTTTTGTCTGAGCGACTCTTTAGGTTTTAAATCATAGATTGCTCTTATGGCCCTTTTCTGTTAAACAAATATAATTTCAGTGTCAGTTATGTGTCCCCATAGCAAAATACCATACGACATTATGCTATGGAAATAGCTAAAGTAAACAAGTCTAGCTGTTTCCACACTGGTAAGATTTCTAATCTTTTTACAGCATATGCTGCAGAACTAAGTCTGCTTGCTAACTTTGATATTTGGGGCTCCATTGAAGCTTCGCGACTAGTGTTATTCCAAGAAAATGGTGGTATCGACAAGACTCAGTTCCTCCCCATTTAAGATTACATTAGTATTTAATTGTCTGACATTTGGAGTCATGAACTTCATACATTTCGTTTTAGTGCTATTTAAATGCAAGTTATTAACATTAAACCAATTTACTAATTTAGATATAGCATTATTTACTTCGTCATATTTTAATAATTGTCGTTTTAATTTGAAAATTAATGAAGTGTCATCAGCAAATAATACTATATTATGGTTATCCCCTACTATATAAGGTAAGTCATTAATATATACAAGAAACAGAAAGGGCCGAGAATTGAGCTTTGAGGCACTCCCATTTGTACTATCGGCCCGGAAGAGCTCATACTATTAATGACAACTTTTGAGTTCTGTTACTTAAATATGAAACAATAAATTTAAGAGCATTACTTCTTACACCGTAGTGTTGTAGTTTCCTGATTAATGTTTCATGGTGAACACAATCAAGGCCTTGGATAGATCACAGAATATACCCAAAGCATCCTGTGAATTCTCCCATGCATTGAAAATATATTTAATCAGCTCAACACCAGCATCAGTTGTCGAGCGACCCCTTGTGAAACCGAATTGATTTTTATGAAGTAAATTATTAACATTAAAAAAAATTAACATTTGATCAAGAATAATTTTTTCAAAATTTTACTTAGTGTTGGCAGTACAGAAATGGGTCTAAAATTGGCGGGGTCTAATGTACTACCAGATTTAAATAAAGGTATTACTTTACTATGCTTCATCAAATCAGGAAACACACCATATTCGATACTAGTATTAAAATAACAGCTAGTTGAGGCGCGATTATATCGATTATCGACGCAATAACTTTAACGGAAATACCCCACAGATCCGCAGTTTTCTTAACATCAATAGTTTTAAAATATTTTACAATATCTTTTGATGATATTTTATGAAATGTAAAATTCTTTGTACACGCATTTACATTTTGTTTAAACAATGATTCGGCGACGGCAGAGAAGAATTCAGTGACATAGTGGTTAAGATCGAAATATCCGTAAAATACTTCTCAAAACCATTGCAACATCCTGATCTGATTCCGTTAATTTGTTGTTAAAACTCAACCGGTAGTTTGAATTGCGAGAGTTGACCTTACCAGTTTCACTATTAATTATACTCCACGTCATTTTAATTTTATTAGAAGCCGTCTTAATTTTGTTGCTCAAATGCAAAGACTTGGCTTTGGAGCACACTCCTTTAAATATTTTTGAATATTTTTAACATATTCCCTAAATTCGACGCTAGGGTTATATGACCTTTCATGGTAAAGTTCATATAACCTTTGTCTGCTCTTATGGACTCCTACTGTCGCCCATTCATTGAAAGCCTTCCGACTGTTCAAGGAGAACGTTTTAGAAGTAAAAATATTATCAAATTCACTGCAAATAAGTTTAAACACTGTTCCATACAAAAAATTAGGATCATTTTGGTATGAAAGTGATGGAAGTTTCTTCACTATGTTACTTCTAAACTTCTCCAAGCGACGTGCATTTACAGGAAAAAAACTATATATTTGCAGTCAGCCATGACAAACTAATTCAAATAGGTATAGTTTTTGATCATTAATGAGTTTATTGTGACTGTGTCTTTTGTTAGTTCTTTTTTCTCACTTCTGATTCTTGCTAAATTATTAAAAGTGGATAACTATTATTAGAGTAAAATAGAATAAAATAGTTTTTATTCAATATAGATTACATGTAATCCTTATTGAAAGTCATTTTTTAATTTTACCACTGGTTTGGAAAAAACATCTATTATTATTGACCCTATGTAACAAGATATTATATAAATAAATAATGTATCACAGAATGAAGGTGTTGTTATCCCTATTAAAATAAAATAAAATAACATAAAACATTTATTTCAAGAAATTCAATAAGAATATATATCTATCTATTATATTCGAAACTTTGAGTGCATTAACATATTTTTATAAAAATTATATCGTTGATGTTCCAACTGAGTAAATTTGCCAGTGTTTCAAATTCAAATTTCATAAAAAATAACTGACCAATTAAATGAAAGTAAATCTGTTGATGTAAATTTCTCTTTGACATTAAATAACGTGTTAGAAATATTTTAGTCCTGCTTTTGTAAATGGCGAAGAAACCAATCCAACAGAAGCCAATGGGGAGACTGATGATGAGTATTTAGACTGTGGTAAAGCTGTTAACTTCACATATTATGATAATCTTGTTGGAGTTGCAAGACGACATAGACATCCTAATGTACCTGAGCCCCAGGTATGACATTTATTGTTTGTTGTCTTTACTTTAACACCTGTAAAATTACTATTATTATACATTTCAGTTGAGTTCTTTTTACTTTTAAAAATGTGATTTACTCTTAATGCTAATATTAAGTTTCCTTCCTTTCTTTTTGTAAAAAAAATATAAACTATGATTTACTCCTGTATCAAGCAGATGTTTTTATACATTCATGAATTGCACATGAACAAACATTTAGACCTGGATCAATTATTTATAACAGTTATGTGTGTCACTTGCTCCATGCGGTATTCCAACTCACAGCCTTGCAGTGCCGCGGTCAAATGCTTAGCTACGGTGCTACTGAGCCATCAGTTATAATTTTTTTTGTATGTTCAATTAATTTCATCTCAAATCATTACCCCTCTCTGCTATTATTCTTTTAATATATAATTTAAATTAATAATTTAATATATTTATCACATTATTTATTAACCGTTTAGTGGCGGTGTAAGAATATCCACTACCCCATATTGTCCCGTGGGTGTTGTGAGAGGCGACAGAGGAAAACTGAAATAGGAGATGGGCAGCAGCATTTTTCTGGTAACAACTCAAAATATTAAAAAACTGCAGTTGCCAACCGGCCTGCCAAGCTGCTGCCAAGCTGCAAGCAACCGGCTGCCAAGTTTAAAGATTTGAAAATTTATATATTTTAGTATAGGTCCCGTCACGTAAAAAGAACGCTGAGCGACACTGGAGGGTGTGTCTGCACATGGGTACAGTCGCGTTCTAAAGTACTAGATGGTACTAGGCTATTGTTTTATAATATATGAGTAATTAATTGTTTAATCGTAGAATCATAATAGGTACTCTTTACCTGCTACTTAGAACTTTGGAAGAGGTTGGAATTAAAAATAGATTATGTTTACTTGAGCATTATTTTTTATTTCTGTCGTAAAATACTTAAAGTAGATTGTAACAAGAAAACTTAAGCTAAGGGTGACACGCCGTCCGTTATATCGTCTTGGGTCACTTGGAAGCCAGATGTCGATGGTGTGTTGGTGTTACTGGATGTTACTTCATCTTCGCTTGAGCTTCCATCATCAGAATCATTATCATCAACGCGAATGATAAATGTTTCCGTCATCAGGTCGACCACATGGTCATTTTTTCGGTATTCTTCCTCAATACTATTAACTTTACTGCACAATTTTCCCCATTCACCTTCTCCCATCATATTTACCTTTTCGTTTACTAGTTCAGTCATAAAACAATAAACATAAATCATTTTTCTTTCCTTCCTTTTAAAAAATCGTCGCGCGTCGTGCAAAGAAAGTTGTGTGTGCGACTGTATTTTGGGAGCGAACGAAGCGCGGGAAGCATGGGTCAACTGAAGAACTAATAGCGTACGCGCATAGTAATACTGGCGAGCATTCCCCCGTCGCGCCCCCTTCATACCACCAATTTGGTCGATAAATCGCTCAGTGCGCAGGTACAAGGCCAGCGTTCTTTTACGTGACCACGTAAAAGTACCATAAAACTACGTACCCATAAAACCTCAATAAAGTTATATCGTCTGATTAATTTCTGAAAAATATAAATTATTGAAATTGATATTGATATGATTTAATAAATTCTCAGGTTGCCCTCATTTTTACTAAGAAAAAGTCGTATAAAAATGGTGTGACCGAGTTTGATATAAATGCGTTAGAAAAGCGTTTAAAAAAAGCAAAGCGTGAGAAGCCAAAGTCTGTCCAACTTTATAACCAGATTGGAAACTTCTGGCGAATTAAAGGCGACACTCGTCAGTCAATCGAATGTTTTCGACGTGCACTTGCAGTTTCGCCGTATAATGCAGAGGTGGGTTCAATAATTATTCTGTTTTACAAAATTTATTAAGTTTTGCAATACATATTTAAAATTTATGTAATGTATTCTTAAATAAAATATGTTGCCTAAAATGTCCCTGTTTAAAATTAGTGTTGCCCAAATGCAAGAACAAAACGAGACTTAGCCAGTCTTGGTCTTGGTATTGCGCTCCCAGTCTTGGTCTTGGTCTTGGTCTTGCAGCAAGAGTCTCGCAAGTCTCGCAATTACCTATTAGCCTATTGCTATTTATTAAACGTTACTTTAGATCTTAGAACAACTTAACAGAGTAGGTACATTTTGAGCTTGAATTAACATAGCCATAGTAAAGACCAACCAAATTAATAAATGTCTAAACATTTAATGAGAAATTCGAAAAATCAACTGACACCGGGTGGGGTTTGAACCCACGACCTAAGCGATCCGTGCCGATGCTCTAACCAACTGAGCTATCTACCGTGTCCCATGGCCACGGGAGTCAGTCTGTTTCTTAATAAACGTTTACATTTAATAAGCTTATATGTGCTAAAACATGGTTAAAACATATAAAATCAAATTAATGACATTAACTTGACTGTATTTTAAAGAACATTATCTGTCTAGAAAGGGATTGATAGACCCTCACCTTATATGAAATGGAATAAAAAAGTTATACAATTTACCATTTATTTAAATAAAAATAAAATACAATACAAATTAAATTACATAACAGTACATAATAGATTTGACATTACTGTTACTTTATATTAATTCTTTTGACTAAGAATGAATACAAAGTAACCATCTGGCTGACTCATCACTTAACCTATTTCTATATTATCTAATTACTAATGATGCTTTAGAAAATAATCTCAGCAGGTACTGAAGTTGCAGGTATTGAAAGAAAATCACGGGCCATCTTCGATAAAGTCGGATTCTGTCTCATGCGTCCTCCACCACTCTAAAATGTTTTCCGAGCTGGCGGCTCTCGGTTTACTTAGGTACTCCTCCAAATCGTCAATAACTAAGCCTTGAAGACAAGATCCAGATCCAGATGACGTCGAGAGACATGCATACAGTTTCTCAAAGTCTATTACGTCTTCATCTTCATCATATTCACATACTTTCTTTTATTTCTTGGTGATTCTAGAGATTTATTCACTGAGTGTAGACTTTTATATTCTTTATAAAGTTCATTAAATTTGCACAGGCTGTCTGTTTTAATTTGCTTCCCCATAATGTCATGTCAAAAGTCTGAGCCTTATGTCTTGGGTCTAAAATTAAAGAGGTACAATAAATCCAGTTGCTCTTCTTATAATGTTTAAACATTTTGTCTCGAGCTGCTTGAAACCCAGAATGAGCCTTTCATCCACTTCGGATCGATTAGGTTTCTCATCTAATTGTTTTACCATGGATTCATATTGCACGCTTTTTATTTTATATGCACGCTTTTATATTAATTGATTAGCATTGTAGAAAATTTTACACGTTTCAAGTGTGCTAAAAGTGTCTACAATATTTATCAAATGGGTGACGACATATTCGAGCACTTTGTGTTTTAAAACACACACTTCCAAAAATCGAGATTTGCAGTGAACTTATTGAACATGTTTAACTATTAGGTAATAATAATAATGGTAAGTAATTATTATATTAATCCATATAGTTAACATTATAATAATTACTTATTAGAATAAATTATTATGATATCTATCTATCCTTACCATTATCTAATTACAATATTCCTTGCGAGATCAGCATAATGTATTCGTGTCCATTCTGAGCACCCGGAAACTTATTTTATTCTTTGGAACATGTACTCTGTGGCGGCAATCAAACAGTGTCAAATGTTGTGCGTGCGGCGCGGCGGCGACGATTGTATGCGATATCAATAGAAGCCGCCGGCGCGTGTATCTTGACCTTGTACTTCCGAATAGCTGCAAAATTTCTTTGACAGGTCAGTATCCGACCTTTGATGATGCCGACAACAAGACGCCGCGCACTATCAAAGTGCCGATGGTCAAAACTAGGGATGCACTCTTTTTTCTTTTAATGGATATTTTCATTCGCTATGTATGTTTATGGTATTGTTCGTAATGCGCATAAGTCCAATTTTCCAATTTTTAATATATTTTTTTGCGTCTCATAGAGTCCCTAAGCGTATACCCGAACTCCTATACTCCCTGAAACGACACTCAGTCCTAACTGCAAGACGCAAGAGTCTCGCAGGCTTAGTCTTGTTCTTGCTCAAATCTTGCACGGTCAGTCTTGGTCTTGGTCTTGCAAAAATTAGGCGGACTTGGTCTTGCAAAAATGCAAGAACAAGACCAAGTCTGCAAAACCAAGGCCGATTTTGGGCAACACTACCTGAAATACAGGTTCACCTACGTTAGAAGCCACTTTACATTTATTTGTTATAAGTTATTGGTGAAATAAAGCATTATTATTATTAAATATATTATGTACGTAATAATTTACACAAGCCTTTTCAAAAGACATTATTATCAGGTGCTACTGAATCTAGCACGCGTACTATTCACGCTGCAATACCTTGACGACGCCATCTACCTGACGCGGCGTTCGTTGGAAGTGCAACCACCGGACCGCAGTGCATGGCAGCAATATTTCACACTCGGCGAGATATTTAAAGCATACGGACACTATCAAGTGAGTTATTTTTGGTCATCATGTCGGTTTTTCCCTGTCACATATGCCTTCTATTATTGACAGTAAGTGCTTGTTCACGTTAACTCGCGGGCGCGGTGGCGAGCGCGGTCACGAAATATCAAACACATAGCATTATATGCAAGTGTTCACGTACAAAACGCAGGTGCGGTGGATAGCGGGCAAGCTGGCGACTATCGCGCGCGGCAACATCAAACGTATGAAGTTGTTGGTTGCATAGAATTATTACGTATAGAATCCTAGTACGCGCACCGAAAGTGAAGCAAGTAAAACTAACGCGAAACCGCGTAAGTTCACTCAGCGACCCGTCAGTGTGCAACGTCACGTCTTACGGAGAAGAGCTCGCGACAAATTGTAAAAATTACTTAAAATATTGTCACAACAGTGATGACAAACAAAAAGTTATGGTATTTATTACATTTCAGAGATAATTTCATATATTTAATTCATTATTATTACATAAATAACTCGTAAAACCAAAAATACTTACCTACCTACCATGATACAAATGTTGCTAGTTGTGAGGAAAAAATTGCACAATTTTCATTTAAAAATCTTTAATTTCTATTATTTATTTTAAACGTTAAATCACAACGCTCTGTGTAAAACTCAAACGTTTAAATGTAGATACCTACTTATCTAAGTATAATCATCACATTTACAATGGGTGCCTCATGGGTGCCTATTTTAAACGATCTATTGTGACGTTTCTTGCGTTGTTCATTGTCCAAGTAAAAGTTTTAGACTGTAGAATAAAGACTTTTATTTACTATCAATTAAAAGCGAGTAACTTTAAAACAACCATTAAAATTTTAGCGTGTATATTTTCTTTCAAATAAGAAAAAATCCAAATCAGTTTATAAGTGACGGAATTCTGAGGTAACAAATAAAAATACACTGAACTGAGAACCTCCTTCCTTTTTGAAGTTGGTTAAAATTCAACATTACACGATGTCCTTATTGCATTCGATCGAATAATTGTGTATAACATAATATCCTTAAATTTTATTATGTCTGCATTTTGTACCATTAAAATATGTATAATAAAGTTATATTAGTACCATCATTTTTCATGTTATTAAATATTTTATTACATTTTATATTCTCATAAAATACGTCATCGTACGTAATACCTAATCTTTATTTTATCGATTAATTATAATTAATCAATAAAATTGTGATTTACAATTTGATCGATTAATTATAATTAATCAATAAAATTGTGATTTACACAATTTGATTGCAAACGCTAGAAACTGGTATCACTGAATGCCGTGTATGTGTGCGTGTGATGAGCGTAGGCACATTCGACTCGCGCACACTAACATAGTAACCTTGCATCACTTTGACGCTCGTGTTTTGTACTAGACTGCGTTTCTACTGGGTGATAATTCTATGTTTGTGCGTGTTCACGTCGAACTAGCGGCGGAGCGCGCGATTGACTCGCGGCTTCGGGTAGGATCAACAATTTTGAACTTGTCGCTACAAACGATCGACCATTCAACCCAATGGACTCGCCTCTCATGATTATTCCCCTCTGCCAGTTCTCTTACTTATTAATTTCGTGCACATCAATTCTACATTTTGTCATCTCCCACTTTAGGTAAGAATTTTCGATTAAAAATAAAAGTTTGTCGTCTATGTTCACAACCTCTGACAACACCTCACTTGCGAAAACGCCTGGCGGCCAACGTGAACCCGAGCTCGCCCAAACTACCGCGCTGACTGCCGCCTTCGCGCCCGCGTGTTTCACGTGAACAATCACTAAAGGAGTATAATTCAACAGGCTGCTACTCTCCATCTTAACAAATTCACAAGTTCTTGTAATATATTTTAATGCACAGGTCATGTATAAAGCTCAGGATTGTTTGGTGATACCACCACAGACAAATGTGACATATTGTATAATCAAATTGATTGTCAGGGATAGACAATACTACCAATAGTATAATATTTTGTGACTTTTGAAGCAGGGGAGAATCCGCTGTGTTATGTGCGAACTCCACGTTATTGAAACGTTATTAATTTAAGTTTTAAACAGACATGCAGGTTTCCTTCCGATGTTACGACGTCTTTACTGCCGAGCACAAGGAAAACTCGCACTTAACTAATAAAAAAATAACTCAAGATAAGATAAACAATAGGCACTAGCTCGTAAGGTGTTACCATAATCCATCTCACCGCCGCTATCTGCTAGCTTACAAATTAATAGATGATTAAAATGTTAACACACATATGGTGCAAATAAAAAAATAAAAAAGAAACACATGTTTGTGCTGTACAGTAGGAATTATACCAAAACGTATATTAAAAGCGCTTTTATGGAAGAATCAAAGAGATTCTCACACCATGTAGTGGCAGCATAAGATAATCTATCACTCATTTTTATTCCATGGTTCTCGTAAGTGACGACTCAGGAAAGGCCTCAAAGATCTTGTGAAAATAATCTTGAGCCTCTTATTAATCGCACAATAAACGTCTTGTCCAATGTTGCTTTTTATATGCCCTTAAAAGTAAGTAATACGCTTGATATGAACTTTTACCACAATGGTGAGGATTTACCATAATAGTCAGGGTATTTAATAAATTATAACTAGTATTTCTGAGATGGCCATATCCTCTATCGGAGGTCACCAGATCTTTCTGGCGTTTCCTATAGTCTCCTTTTACGGCACCAACTGGACGGTATATGGCTATAGGGTAATGGATTCTCTAACGTATGCAGGCCTAAAATACCCTGACCGGTGACTAGAAACAGTCAAGTGCTGATGTCTCCTAAATGGCGATACTCGACGATCCTCCCTTTTATAGGTGATGCCCAATTTTAACAGTCCCATATTGGTTGAGAGCCATGGTAGCTCAGGGTAAGTGCTCGCTGTAAATTTCACAGTACGCGAGCAACCCGGGTTCGATGAAATTATTAATTGCAATTTTAGGTGCTGATTTACCACGTGCCCGGCGGTGAAGGAAAACATTACGGTGAGGAAACTTGCATGTCTGAGAAACAAATAAAAAATATTTCGAAGACATGTGAAGTTCGTCAACACGCGTTTTTCGCCAACACAACATTTCCTTGCCCTAAAACCCTCTCAAAAATGAGAGAGGGCCTGTGCCCAGCAGTGGGACGTATACCGCGAGGATATTAACCCTATTGTCAGCTGATTTTCTTTTTTAAGTTTCACTGCTGGTTTTATGTTTAAGTATTTTCATGATTATTCGGGATCGAATTTCTTTGTGACCCATCATCATAGGTATCCTTAGTACTATCATCTATCTTCGTTTTCGGGAGCATTTCACAAACACCCGGTATATGCTGTAACTTTTAACGTTATATTAGTTGTATTGAAATATTTACAGATATGGGTTAATTAGCTAGAATAAAGGAAGAAAACTTTCTAAAATTCGCACGGATTTCTGATTTCTTTTTTTGGGTCATACAAATATATTTTCTATTTCTAGGAAGCAGCAGTACATCTAAAACACGCGCTCGATTTGAGGCCAGATTTCGAGCCAGCTCTGGCAGCGCTGAAAGACATTGAAAACATACCGGAAGCGTCCGTGCATGTGTACACACTTCTTATCATTATTTGTTTGGTAAGCTTGAACTAGAAACCTTATCTATTACACAATGTTTATCAATTCATCATTCAACAAATTAAAAATATAACAGTTTACCATATTTCCCATGGCTTCATTTACTTATCTGTTATTCAAACACAATTTCGAATTAATAATATTTCTTGTTTTGGATCAAAAGAACTTACGTCTCAAAATTATATTCAACCAGAATTATTTAAATTTACATGGTAATGTGTTTTTGTAGCGACAAGCGCATTAATTATGTTTTCCGTAAATTAAAACAACTTTTCCAAATGCAAGGTTATTGTATTTATTACTGTTAGATGTTTTTTTTCGTCGTAATTACATTATGCCTATTGAACTTACAACTAAGGATAATCGAATAAAAAGTGTTAGAATGTTATGATAATTATTTATATAGTAGCAGACCTGTCTCACTCCGCGCTTTAGGCATGAAAATATACCTCTGCTGTGCGGCCCCGTATACGGGGCTAATTCCGTGAGATTGTTTTGTTCCTTACTATTATTTATTCTGTGATAGTAGGCAAATATTATTCACGAATATAGAATATAATGTCCGGTCAGGTCAAAAAAATTTCTGCAGAAAGATTAATTAATACTTGTTTATGAGCAGTTTAAATTTTGATTGTTAAACAAGGTTTTGTAAAAAGTTACTGATTTAGGAATATGGCTAAGTATTGTTCACAAAATAATAAATAATAATAATGCCAAGACCCGGCAGTACAGAGTATTTCCGACCGGGAGACAGTATGGATGGAAAAGAGCTCCACGGGAGGTTCTACAAGGCTCTACATGAGCCTTTCGTAGACACAGTCGCCTCCCTCCATTGGCTACGTTTTGGTGACCTCTTCGGGGAAACCGAGGGTTTTGTCTGTGCAATACAAGATCAGGTTATAAAGACCAACAACTATCGGAGATACATCCCAAGTGATGGCACCGTTGACTTCTGTCGAGCTTGTCGCCATCCCGGTGAATTACTTAGGCATGTCATCTCTGGTTGTTCGGCGCTTTCTAACTCTGAGTACTTGCAGAGATACAACCTAGTAGCCAGAATCACAGCAGTAGCTCGTCCGGAAATGCGTTCTCGTGGATCGGAAACTGCCTTATTTTAAGTATTTGCCAGAAGCCGTACTCGAAAATGACCGCGCCAGGCTGTACTGGGACCACCGGGCCATCAAAATAGACAGGATTATTCTTGCGAATAAACCTGATATGGTGCTGATGGACCGGGCATAGTCAAGGATATTTTTGGTCAACATTATCATTCCGTATAGCGAGAACCTCGTGAAAGCCGAAACCAATGAGCGAACAAAATATCTGGACCTGACTCATGTGGTAGAGCTATGCTACAGCTATACTAATGTATAGTTGTAGCACGAATGGGTCGGCTCGACCGGGGAAGGACCACGCTCTCTGAATACCAGCGTCAAATAGCAGGTTAACACTGTTGTGTTTCGTATGGTGAGTGTAGAGAACCGGATACCCTTTTTATTGGAAAAGAGGCATTCCATCTTAGTCCTCACGGCTGACAACGCATCTGCATTTTGATTCGCAAACGATAATAGATATAGATGTCTATGGGCCACAGCAACCACTTACCATCAGGTGCAGGTGGACTGTGTGCTCGCTTGGAATTCTGAGGCGACTGGGACTCTGTGACGGACCGCTCCGGGCTCAAATGCAGAAGGCGGTGCTCCTCGATACCGCCCGCATCGTCTGCCAGTTTCTTTTTCTTTCCCCCTAACCCTCAGCCGTTTGGTCTCCTGTCTGTCTGTCTGGCTTACATCTGGTTGGATTTTATTTATTTATTTATGTAAAATTAGGGTTCCGTGCTATCAATCCTCTACTTAAATGTATTATTTAATCGCAATATATTATTCAGATGTTCATAGTTATTTTCTGATTATTTCGAACAATGTTTTTGTGATTATGGGTGATATTGTTATGTTATGTTATTTTAAAAAAAAACGTTTCCTCCACACTAGGATTTTCTCCTGTATCGTGGGGGCAGTTTATATACATAAATTTCACAAGGACAATCATCCAGACCCGGAACAATTATTTGTAGGCCATACAAATACTTGTTCCTTGCGGGATTCGAACCCGCGGCCCTTAGCGCAGCAACTCCTTGCTAAGCCACTGCGCCACGGAGCCGTCAAATAAACCTCCAGAATCAAACTTCAATTCGAGTATTTCTAATATATGGATCGCATTGGTAATTTAGACACGAAATACAAAAAAAAATTATTATGAACTTTGACATCCTGTGTGGAAAATTAAATACAAAGCAAGCGTACAACTACAAGAACTCAAAATACTGTAAAGCTATTTTGCGTATAACGCCTAACAAGTATTTAGTAATTAAAGGCTTATGATAACTTAGTAAATATACTTTGTCGCCAAGGCGTCAAACATTGCAAGGTACTAAAACAATTTTAATCCACAACCTATCAGAAGTACACAGCTTACGTTGGCCTCTCCGTAGATTGCCTCTTAGAGGAATATTTACCATAGCTGCCACGCTAGGCAGGTGGACAAAAACACTGCGGTTGCCAGCAGTGTTTTTAATTATTTTGAGTTGTTATCAGGCAGATGCTACTACCCATCTCCTGTTTCGTTTCCCTCTGTCGCCTTTTACGACTCCCACTGAATGATATTGGATGATGGTATTGGATTATCTAACGCCGCCACTACAACAGCGAATCAAATACTAATTTCATATATTGGGCCGGATTTTTCCAATATTTTAATGAGTTAACTTTTTTTTAATTTCATTTATTTATCCAATTCAGACTTTTATTTAATTTAAGAGTTTGAGACACTACTTACAGTAATTATTATGTAACAAACTATATTGCGTGTAATAGCGGTGTAAGAATATCCACTACCCCATATCATCCCGCGGGTGTCGTAAGAGGCGACAGAGGGAAACGAATTAGGAGATGGGCAGGAGCGTTGAGTTGTACTTGGTAGAGCCATGCTGCAGCTATATTAGTAGTATAGTTGTAGCACGAATGGTCGGCTCGACCGGGAAGGACCACACTCTCACAGAATACCAGCGTAAAACAGCAGCTTAACACTGCTTTGTTTCGTATGGTGAGTATAGAGAACCGGAGACCCTTTTTACTGGAAACAAGGCATTCCATCTTAGTCCTCACGGGTGACAACGCATCTGCATTTTGATTCTTTATTGAGGATAGATCAGGTGGACTGTGTGCTCGTCACCCAATCCTATAAAAAAAGGAGTCTTCCTAATAACGACTAAAAATAAAAATAAACTGTGGTGGCCAACGCGCTTGGCAAGGGTGGCAACTATTGCAAATATCCCCCCTATTAGGCAATCTATGGAGGCCTATGTTCAGCTGTAGACTTAATAGGGTGGAACGATAACGGTAACAAACTATATTGAATAAAAAAAAATCTATTGCAAACTTCTTTCTTTTATTTTAAACAACACCACACAGAGTAATTTTTTTAATTAACATTTTAAATTTGCGATGTTTAATCAAAAATTCGCTGCGTAAGCAGAATGGTGAGCGTAAAGCCGTAGGGCTCGGCCTCGGGGCATATTTGAGAGTAAACACACAAAATTGCCACCATCAGACAATTAGGTTAACAGGGTACAACAATGTAAGATTTTTTTTCATTATACCTGTCAAAAGTCCACTTCTGAACAATAGGCCTGAACCCCATTTATTGCCTTAAAGCTTGCCATAGTTACCACGCTTGGCAGGCGGGTTGGCAATGCAGTTCTTTATTATTAATGTGTTGCTATCAAGAAAGAGATAAGATGATAGTGAAATGTCTGACTCCATCACCACACGGCATTCTATGGAGATATACACTTACACCCCTTAAAATTAATGTTTTAATAAAATGTTATCCATACATATATATCCTACAGGTAATGGGAGTGCTACTCGTGATACTTTCATCCGTGGACAGTGGGAACGATGTTGAAGAGCATAAACCACACAGACATTTCAACAGAGCAATGGCGATGCGATCTCTACGCGGCGTGTCGTTAAGTGGGCCACGTGGAAGGAAGAAAGGCGGTTCGTAAACTACCAAACTGGCGACTCTCGGCCTGAGTTTACAACCTCTATAAATGTCTAACTGTATTGTTTTTTTTTCTTGTTTTGGTACAATTCCCAAGATATTTTTTGGCCCTATTATTAATAAGAAATATAACAGAACTGAGCCATCTTTTAAGACATAGTTGTGCCTGAAAAGGAATGTGATTTATATATTTTCTTTGTTAACTAGAAACAAATGAAACGAACAAAAGAATAAACTTGTCTTTAGAATTACTTAATTTATGCCCAAATACTCGCCGCTACTCAATTTTAAGACGCCGTTAAGTGTCGTGGTGTCACAGTCACTTTTACTTAAAGTGATAGAGGCAGCACGAGTTTTAATGGCGTTTTAAAATTGAGTAGCGTTTGAGTATTTGGGCATTAGACCATTTACTTTGTGTACATATTATGTAATATATTATTTGACAAAGTGCCATTAATATGAAAAAAATGTGACAAACATAATCATTATTCCGATGAGAAAATCAGTTGATTGTTTTAATTTTACTTATAAAAAACTTAAAAGATACGGAAGCATAAAAAGTCGACATAAATCCGTCAATGACGTGTTAACATAACATCAATCAATAGTGGCACATAAAAAAATCGTAAAACACTCAACAAATCGTGTGAATGGCAGTATACAATTCATAATCGTTTGGATTTTTTTTTTATTAAAACACTACAGTACATATACATCATGTACAATGTAAATGTTTTGTCCAAGTTTTTCGAAACATATAAAGTTATTTTTATTGTAGTATATATGTGAAGTTTCGAAATTATTGTGCTTTAAACCAAATAATATTTGCTTTTAATATTTTACCAAATAGAACATGTTTTGTTTGGGATATTTTTTTTACCATCACTCATCACATAATATACAAAATAAATAAATGATACAAAATTCTTCAATTCGGTATAATGTTTTTTTTTAGGTTTAGTGTGCTCAACTCAAATATTTTCTATAAAATTCAGTAATTTTTTTATATTGATAAATTGGATAACATCAACATGAAGAAATTAATGAGACTTGATTCGCACCCGTTTTTGATGCAATGAGTTTATATTTTTTTAATTTTAGTTATAAATGTTATAAATGCTTTATTTCTTGAGAAATTGTAAGTTCCAGATTAAAAACCAACGTTGTTGTATTTTCTTTGTTAAATTTGTAAGTAGAGATTTTAAACTCAGGCTTGAAATATGTGGAGCAATATGTAACGCTTGCTACATGGAATGTAAAAGTAAACACGAGCTAAAATGTTCTTCATAATGTATGTGACTGTTGATGATATTGGGTTATATATACCGATACTAGTACTGTTCTATTAAATTGGATTTTAATCTGTGCAAAATAAATAAAATGCTGCCATAAATGTTACTTGCTTACCTGTTCACTTTCTTGTAATTTGTTTCTTAAAATTATGTAAATTTGATACATGACCCCGACAACACATTAATTATTAAAATCCTTTTTTTGTTTTAAATTTGTTATCTGAGCGTCTTTTATAATAAAATGGCCCAGCTTCGCCCAAATACAAAAAGGAAGGACGAGTCGATCAGCCGTGGCGAGTTGCCTGTAGCTGCTCTACTGCCTGATGTGTTACACGGAATCTATACTTTTTGTTTTATCGCCTAAAATATTTTCACAATGTAAACTAAATTAAAACTTAATTTTTTTTAGTGTAGATTAAATGTCTAATTTAAATAATACTGAAGTCGTAAAATGTGTTCAATGTTAAAAATGTGTGTGAGTTTTGATCAAATTCTAAAAGAAAAAAAATCGTAATTACTGACCATATTGTACTATTGGTATATGTGGATCTTTTTGGTAACTACAACTTAATAGTATATCAATTTAATAAAGCGCAGTTTTAGATGGTGTAAAGTGCGTGAAGAGGATGGACGTTTTAAAATTTTAAAGCTTCTTCGAGAAATTACTTAAGTGATAGTGAATACCGCACCACGATTTAATTTAATATTGTTTAGAAAGACTTTACACATGAAAAGTCGATACAAATTGTTTTAAGTTAATTACTTTAATATACAAATAGTTGGACTAGTACTATCAGAATAGTAGAAACGCAAGATACAAGTTTATGGCTAATTTTACTTTTGTACTGTGATATTTTAATTTAAGATGCTATGACATAACAGTAATTGCAGGTTGTGCTAATATTTTTAACTTTCCTTTGTTTTATTTAATAGAACAGTACTATAGATTAGAGGCTAACGGTAAACGTACAACTGTGTACAACTTTACTATTTGTACCTATCAAAAATAAGCAAATAATGTTGTCATGTTCTAATTTGATCTCTGCTTTGTAGTTTTACCATTTGACGAAAATTATTCCAGTGGTATTCTGTAGCAGATAAAAAAATGGAAATGGCTTCTGAAAATCGATTTACAATTTTATATCTAAAGTATCCAGTAAATCTCGATCTTCAATCTCGTTAGTAACTTTATTACTTATTCTTGTTTATGAAATGCTTTTGATGAGCAAGAACAGTCTCAAATACTATTTCTAGCCTTTTGTATTCGATTAAAGGATAAACTCAAATTTATTGTCTAGTTCCGATGTGAATAATGCTTATAATAGAAGTAAATTTACTGGATGTATATTAGCTATGGGTCAGAGGTTAATTGCTGGTTGGTTCGTTGGCTACTTAATAATTTGAAATTTTAATACATACGAGGTATGAAAATACAGGTCAACGAAAACATCCTTTTTTGCATTAGCGCGAAGAAGAACATACAGTCGGTCATCGCGTTTGATGTTGTCGGATAAGTCGACATAAACAATAAATTGCTAGGGTTGTCAGAACGGGAAGTGTTAAAAAAAATAAAAAACTGATTTTATTTTATTTCACGTTTAAACAAATTAATGTGTATGTGGAAACTGATGAAACTAATTCCTTATTTTTAAATGAGGATGACCCACAGTTTTTTACCACACATGTAGTGTGAACCATTTTAATTTATTTGCGTGACAGGACATCCCTAGCGGACACTTTCACACACACAGACGCGGGCTGAGCACTTCCCGAGCGGCTAAGGGCCGCTCGGCAAGTGCTCAGCCCGCACGATTGCCTCATCTAGACGCCTTTGATAACAGACTGTTAGTAGTAGTTAGACTGTGACCATACCCAAAGTTTACCGTAATGTACAAAGACACAGGATGGCGAAAACCTTGCGTTGAAAGGATCATTTCTGCAACCTAGTCATTCACTTAGACAAGTTTGGCTCACGCCGTGCTCGGGCTCTGGTGTGTTATTCGTAAGTAGTGCATGCAAGTAACTTGTTAAGTGTTCGTAGCGTCTAAGGATTTAAAGAGAGTTGCAAGTCTTAAATTCTGAGATTGGTAAAAATGTACCTGTCAGTGTTTCTTTTTGTTAATTTTTGACTATTTATTACTTAATACATGATTGTCTTAGCATCAACTTTTTGTTTTATTGAAGTGTATCCTTTTTTGATGACAAATATTGGAATACTTTTACCTGATTGCAGCAGAGCCCAAAAGGGTATTGTTTTTTAGTATTCACATATAGTAGGAAGGATTTTACTGTGAACTGGCTATCACAGTACTAGACGTCTCTTTTCTTTAACGTTATAGGATTTCCTGGCTCTAACATTTATTGGTAGAGACCTATTTTCTCACACTACTAATTGGTACCGAGTTACTATTACTTTGGTAAGAGGGATATCACGTCAAACTCTTCAAATGCCATGTGAACATGGTAGACCTAGCTAACTAACGAACTAGGTTCTATATTATTGAACATCCGTTATATATGAAATACACTAGGTAACTCCGCCGTTATAGAAGAGTGGGTCCAAAAAGAATAGGGGAGAGGAGTATTATTTTGTTATCTTTCTAATTGTAAAATCATCATATTATAGTATACATAATATTGTCATTTTTCAACCTCAACCATACGAGGGCGACATTGAAAGTTTGTAGAACTGGCCATTTGTAAACGATATAATAAAAAAATAAGTTCAAATTTTGAAAATGGAACTCTTTGCCAATTTTATTGTGTATGTATTTTATTAATTTGTCATTTGTTTACGATTTGGCGGCAAATTGAAAATTGTCTGTGTCACGTCAGCATGAATTTAACGCGAGAAAATTTTCGTACAATGATTTTTTATGACTTTCGATGTCATTTAAGTCAACAAGAAAGTTATTATAGACTTCGATTGGCCTTTCACGATGAAGCTCCATCTCGTGCCATTGGTTTAATGAGTTTAAACGTGGTCGCACTAATCTCACCGATGATTTGCGTGAGGGACGGCCTTCTACGGCGACGACTGAAGATAACATCAGTGTTGTGCGGCGTATGATAGAGACTGACAAAAGAGTGACTTATCAGCAGATTCGGACAAGTTTAAGCATGGATATGAGTCAAGTCCACAAAATCCTCCATGAACATTTAGCGGTCAGGAAGCTTTGTGCCCGGTGGATACCTTATAATTTGACAGAGGCCCAAAAACTCCGTCGTGTTGATTGGTGTCGTGAAATGGTTCAAAGATTTAAAAGAGCTGACTCAAATGCTGTGTTCGACATACTTACGGGTGACGAAAGCTGGATTTATTGTTATGATCCTGAAACTAAGAGACAGTCTGCTGTCTGGGTGATTCCTTCCGAAGAGTTGCCAACTAAAGTGAAGAGAGGTCGAAGCGTGGGAAAAAAGATGGTGGTCTCTGACAGATCATTACGCAACAATTGTTTTAGAGGATCGAAAAACAATTACTGCAGAGTGGTACACTCACAATTGTTTGCCACTTGTCTTGGAAAAAGTTCGGGAGAAACGACCTCGCAGTAGGATCCTCCTTCACCACGACAACGCCTCGTCGCACACCGGCAAGCAAACAATCGACTACTTGGCGACGTCAGACGTGGAATTACTGGGTCATCCGCCCTGTAGCCCCGACCTTGCGACCTCGCAACTTGCGATTTTTATTTATTTCCGAAAAATAAAAGAAAAACTTCGAGGAAAACGTTTAATGGACGCCGAGGAAGCAGTGGTTGCGTTTCAAAATGCCGTCGAAGAGACCCCTATGGACGAGTGGGCAAAGTGCTTTTTTCAGTGTTTCCATCGGATGCAGCGATGTATTGATGTAAATAGACATTATTTTGAAAAGATATAATAAAACTAATAACTTGCTAGTTTGTTCAGTTTTTGATTCTCTAAGAACTTTCAGTGTCACCCTCGTATCCATTCGTGTATAGTTTTCGCCTAACAAAGAAGTCAATCCAGAAGATAAATACAACTATGGAGCTTCGAGAAAAATGTGCTAAAATTACTGGAGGGTACCACGCTTCAATAATAGGAGAGGTTGCTTTTGCGAGACTGCACTCCGGTTCACAAGATGTAATAAAATATTTTTTTCCTAGACGTAAAGAATTAAAATTTCATATAGAAAAATTTCATTTTTTACAACTACCGTTTCGAAATGAGGTTCCTCTAACCGGAGAAGAAACAGCGCAACTTCGCAGGTATCGTCTTTTTATAATTTATTTAAGCTTGACAAAGCACGGTCCTGAGCCACCTACATCCATTGACTTCCTGCATTTCTTACCAGATCGTTACTCCATCTAGTGGGAGGACGCCCTACAGTTATCGTGCTGTGTGGACTTGTGAAGGGCTGTAATGATGAAGATGACGATGATAGTACAAAGCAGATATTATAAGAAAATAAATATGGTAGTCCCGTCGATAACTCAAGCATGTTCTAAAAAAAGACAGTAAAAAAAAGAAAAGGATGATATTTTGAACTCATCATTGCATAGCAAATACGAACAGATCGCCCGCTCAAAAGCAGCACATGTTTAGAAGGTAATATGAAGCTTGTGACAGCCATCGCCCACGTAGACTATATTGAACGCTGCGCGAGGTAAATCCAGTTCCAGATGCGAGGTCCCGCGCCGTGTTCCCGTCACGTGTGCGTGTACAGTCGTGTCGACATAATAAATTATCTTTTAATTTATTATTGACGAGCATATACATAGTAATATCTTAAAATAATAAATAAAATTTTTACCATTTCATTCCTACTTTCCTTTAATTGTGAATATAAACATCAATATGGAACGCGTACTATTAATCGGCCGGTAATATGGTAAAAGCAAATAAATTCTATAGATATAGAGATGCTCGTCAATAATGAGTTACTCTGAAATAATATTTTAAATCGAGTGTAGCGTCCATTCCGCGTCACGCAGCGGCGTTCATTTACTTGTATGAAAAAAGCCCGCGAGCGGGATCACGCACACGATAGCCGTCGAACGAACCCTCGAACCCGCCGCCCGCGCCGCGTGTAGTGGGCAGCCCACACGACTTGAATTTTTAAGAAACAGAGACACGCTCGTCTGTTCCGTTTAACACAGCGGACGCCCCAAAGGGAAGTTGACGACCCATAACACGATGCCGCCGCAAGCAGACTTATAAGTTTCTTGTATATACAATGTACTCTGTGCTTTTAAGCAAGCATGACATAATATACCAAAGTATGTCACACATTAAGATGTATCTCCCAAAATACACAAAATTAAGACCGTTTAATGAACGCTTGTATCAATATTAGCTATACCTATATATATACAAATACATATTTAAAATATTTTTGCCATAGTAGCCACGCTTGGCAGGTTTGCTGGCAACCGCAGTGGTTATTAGGAAGACATTGCAGCCCATCTACTGGTTAGTTAACATTCTGCCACCTATTACGACTCCTACGGGACGATATGGGTTAGTGGACATTCTTACAACGCTACTACACATAACAATCGTAGTTAATATACATTTAAATTTGGGTTTTGAGCATCATGGCCTCTTAATAAATAATTAAGGGTTCGAGCCGCTTCTTTACTAGACGTGCCCCCAGCACTTTTGTTAGAAGCAAAAGTTCTTATTGGAAAGTTAATTTAATTATAGGCATAAAGGAAAGAAAATCTTCGGATGATAAAGAAGTCAAGCTATTTCGACGATAAAAATACTTTTTGACGGCTTAGAAAAGTAGATATCACGATGAAAAAAAAAATGTTTAGCATGAGGGATATTATAAAGAAAAAATTACCCATCTTTCTTTTTTCGTTTGGTGGTTTTATTTGCTTTAGAATACTTTCATTCCAACAGCTTTTGGACACCTCTCGTATGTACACGACTCATACGGTATAAACACCAAGGGGAAATATGCGAATAGTACCGTGCCCCCATTTGCATATTAACATCTATCTACTCTTTGGCAATCTAGGGTCAACTTTTTCCTTCAAGTGCTACAGAAAAATTACAAAGTTGGCAATGCCAATGTTGGTCCTTTTGCCTATGAGTCCGTATGGGTAGGTACCACATTCTTACCTATTTCTGTCGCCAAATAGCAGTGCTTACATTATTGTGTTTCGGTCTTATTACAGTACTATTCAGTATAATTACAGGCTGTGAAGTATTCCATCTTATTCGTCAGGGGTGACAACGCATCTGTAGTCTTCTGTGTATAAAGTTGCTTGGGTGCAGTAGCCTTACCATCAAATGAACTGTAAGTTCGTTTATTACTTTAGTTTTATAAAATAAAATGAAGTTTTTCCTTCAGCAAGTAGAATAATATCCTCATTTTAATTTTTTTTGTGGAGCTACAGCTATATTCCCAATAGTGTACTTTTAAAACACTATTGGGAATATAGCTCTACAGCTATATTCCCAATAGTGTACTTTTAAAACACTATTGGGAATATAGCTGTTGTTGTATTTCCTTATGTGCTCATTCACATTATTGCGCGCTTTAATAAACATTTTAAATTTCAAATATCAATGAAATTAAGTATCTGAACGCTAAAATAAAAGTTAAAAAATTATAATGTATTTATTATAAAATGTATACATGTAACTGAAAAGAAAGTCCCGCCATTACTTTAATTTAAGCTGTCTTCACATACAAAGCCGAAAACAATGACAAATATTAGTTCTCAATATTTAAAATGTACAATATTTTAGTTCACAAAGTAGGCAATGAACATATTAATATCTTATACCTAGATAACTAAAACAAGACTCATTTCATATTAGCGTGATGATTGTATTATACTTTGATCCAGCTCGACTCATTTAATTCATTAAAGTATTTGTCCAAGGTTAAGCGACGTCGTGGATGCCGAGACGGAATATATCGTGCTGAACGAAGAATGAATCACCAAGTGGTTTTAAAACAAACGTCTGCATGTACGGGTGTGGGGGGTCTTCATCGCACTGAAAACAAAAATATCAACAATTATTAAAACCTATAAATGAATCGTATTTTTTAATATAATTATTCAGTGGCTATTTGATATTTTTCACTGTAAGAATATGTAAACTTAGTATTGATCTAATTGTGAACAAGCAGATAAGTACGCGAAATAAGTGTTTGAATTAAAACAAATAAAATATTAGCATAGTTAATTGTTTAGTTTAGGAGCATTGAAATTCGTAAGGTGGATGTGATGTGGGCTGTTAAAGATCGTATATTACGTTCTCTATTTAAAAACATTTTGCTAACATAAAATAATTCAATCCATTTTTGAAGTTATACTTCTTTTGGCGCGTTTGAGAAAAATGGTGAATTTTTTACGATGCGCGCGCACACCGACACCTAAAAACGTCAGCATGAAGTTGTTACGAAGCGCGCACACCGAAACCTAAAAGCGACAACTTCAGTTGGTAATTGTCTCAGAACAATAACTAAAGCATAGAAGTAGTACTAGACAATTAAAACGTACATTGTCATAGACAAAAGAGTATTAACTAGTGATGTACCAGTACAAATAATTAATGCCGATATCGGTACTTGTATTTTTGTCTATGGTAAAATCATGAAATCGTGGAATCATGTGTCATTATGATATTATGGTGTGTCTGTGATTTTCAGAGTTTAATATCTCTACATGACTATCATCATTATACAAAGGCGGCGCGGCGTGCGGGGCCGTAATTTCAGTAGCGTTCGAGGTTTTAATTTTTTTTTAACCAAACTACTGAAAAAACACCGAGCGCTAGTGAATCTTCGCACCGCAACCTTAATAAAAACCACAGAGCACTTTTTATACAAATTGGAAATAGTGAGATTAATCAATACAACAATAAAATTTAAAAAATATTTATTTTTTTATTATTTCACACAAATTCTATGTACAACACATTATAATACGAAATAAATAAATAAATTATTGTCCTTTAAAAATAATTGTTTTATTTGAAAATGTCCTAATTTTTTCTTTAGGAGCAGAAAACTTTTTGGTAATGTAGTGAATCCTAATTTATAAAAACTCTGCTGATCAACATTATTAACAAGTTTTTATGATCGTCCAGTAAATCATTGTCAAACGAATGCTCGTCTAAATCACTGAATTTAGATGTTGGCAATATTATTTGCGATATTTTATTAATCAAAAAATATTTAGGTTGTCCTAAGAATTTGGAGCCTATTCTAATTTCGAACTCGCGCAGTATTTTTTCTGCAGTTTTACACACCTTTTTTACACCTTCCGAAGGTTTAGTCAGGCCTCCTCTCTCTTTAATAGATATCAAAGAAAACGGATTCTCACCACTGTTATTTTCCAAACTTTGGAGGCATTTTTCACATATGACTTCCTTTTTTATTTTTCTGACTACATAACCAGCTATATAATCTACTACGTGTTGTGCGTATTCTGTTAAATTTGAGGCACGTAAAATATAATCATCGTCAGAATAATTATCGGAATTAATGTTCACATCAGGCAAGTCAATTAGTCTACCATTTCCAATAGATGAATTTAATAATTGTTTATATTTTTGATTATTGTAATTTAACATTGTTATATTTTCTAGTGGAAGACAATTCCCTGTTGAACCATCTTTTAGCTCTGCATGTAGCAGCAACCGTTTATAAGCAGCCCTGTACATTTTTGCCGATGGGTTATTATTAAAACCACATTTAGACCTTATGGCTCCGAAAAACAGTTCAATATGGTCTTGGCTGAACTTATAGGTACATAGATATTTTAAAACACTATTTTCTGGGAGGACATATTTTTGGTACAAACCAACTAAAAGAGTCCATGCAGATTATAAATCCTCGAAAACCTGTCGATCTATTAGAATTGATAACGAACGAACCATCTGTAAATTTTAAATTTTTTATATATTCATTAGCGAACTCAAAAAATATTTTGGTTTTGTCAAAGTTAAATATTACTAACGCACGTTTCCATCCTTTTGCCCGCATATTTCGACCATTCATTATATCAAAGAGGTTATTAAATATTCTAACAAATTGTATTGTACCCGTACAATCAGCAAATTCAGGAATTCCGAGTAATTTACAAAATTCCAGAGCGTCTGCTACTCATGCGCTGAGAAGTTGGGTAGCTAACGCACCTTCATTTTCTGCTTTACATAGTTAATATGTTCAGTTTTTATTTTAGTACCCAAATGAAGCCCCCTTCACTGCTTTGAATTTTGTCTAACAATTCTAATAACTGCCAAGAAATTGTTTTCCCGTGTATGTCAACTAGAACTTTTTTGTCCCCAAATGTGTTACGTATTAATTTGATGTTATGGTAAGGATCTGGCCACAGATATACTACCTCATCATCATTAGCTTTAAAAGAATAATTGAATGCATCGACATTGCACTCCAAAATATTGCACATAGCTTTATTGGTTGAAGCACCGTCAAAAGTGAGCGACACAACTTCAGTTCCAGAATTTTTTAGTAGTGATATACATTGCTGTACCAATAAAGATTTTTGCTGTGCGGTGATAGAGTCAGTAAGAAAGTAGCCCATAGGTATTTTCCAGATGTCATTTACGGCAGTTATCATAAAAGTTAATGCTTCTTTAGCAAGTGGTACATCTTGTGAATCCAAGTCACATCCGATATTGACGAACCCAAAATAATTTTTTCTGTCCCATTCGACCAACTTGCGAATAGCCATTTCATCGAATATAAAAGTTTATTATTATTTAATTTTACCATTTTTTTAATAGTTTCAAAGGCCTCTGTAGTGAATCCTGGATCACATTGGATACATTGATACCACATGCATATTGTTTTTGGGTGTGGCAAAATATCTTTTAATTCATTGCGCACATACTCGTATGCTCGCGGTGATAAATAATTTAAAGTGACTGCAAATTTTTTCTATTTCAAAGAGTATTTACTTATATTCTCCCATTTCTTTCTGTAAATATTTTTCAATTATTGGATTATTTTTCACTGAATCTAATATGACTAAATTTTATTTTTCTATTTTTTCTTCATTCAAAAATTTTTCTTCAAAAAGTCTTGTCTTTTAACGCAAACAATTTATTGTCAACAGTCGTCGTTTGGCAATTTTTTGCAGTTTTTCTAAATCCTGTTCTAATTTAGATACACGACTAATTAATTCTTGCTGACTTGGTGTCGAACTAAATGTAACTGTAGTAGTTCATTTTGCACTAGAATCAGATGTGCTGGTTGATGTTGCACTGGATGGTGTAGGTGCAATTGTCGGTATTGCACTGGATGTTGATGCAATATTCTTTTCAGACACACTGGATGTTGATGCAGGGCTGCTATAGTTCTAGAACAATTTAGTTATTTTATGTTATTTTTGCATAGTAGAAAATGTATGAATTAAACGAAATAAACAATGGGGGAAATAATAATAAACAATTTTGAATTTTAAGGGTGGGATACTTAATGTCAACAGTCAAAATATCAACACCGCGTAATTAGCAATTTAATTTTTAAACAAATCAAAACAATAAACCGATTTATTGTAAAAAGGATCTTACTGTATAATGTTTGTTATCCTGCAGATGTAGTGAAGGTATAGCATTTAATTTCAACCTGCGCCATTTATGTTCAAAATTTATAAAGCAGTCATCTTTAAAATGTCTAGAACAAATACGGTGGTGCTTTTTCCACTCCCAATTGCGACGTGTAATAGCGTCGATCCATTTTTGTCTTAAATTCATGTCCGTAGGAAAACTGTAATTTAATCGTAAACTATCGATAATTTATACTATAGATATATTTTTTAAACACTATTGCCAAAATTTTAACTCAAAATTTTAAACAACTAATATTCAATTTTATTACTTAAAAATAGGCAAAAAACTTAATTTATTAAAAGATTATTCGATTTTAAAGTAAAAATGACAAAAAACGTGAATTTCTATCAATTGAAAATGCTCGTAAATTGTGTTTCAAATGTTGACACAATGACTTACCGGTGAAAGCTAATGTTTTCGGAGTCGTTTTCTTTCCTAGAGGAATAGGATTTACATCCTACTATAATGCACGACATTGTTCTTTTTATTAATTTTTCGATTCACACTTTCACACTGCGAAAAAATTATTATTTCCAAGCGAAAACTCAATTTTAACACAGTCAGACAACCTGAAGACAAGCCAACGTATTATACGAACAATTTAAGATGAACATAGCCATAGACAAAAAACTTTTTTAAAATCTTTCTTTTTAAAGTAAAGTAGCACAAAGGTAACCAAGGTATCCAAACTGATGTTTGCCGAATGTACATTGGTACCTATTGACAAACCTTTATTTATCTCTTTCTGACATACTTTAAAAAAAAAGAGATGTATATATAGAGCTGTTAGATAGGCAACTTCTATGCTTTAGTTATTGTTCTGAGGTAATTGTCTGTCAACTGTCAAGTTTTCGTGAGAGCCAGGGTGATGCAACTTTGTATGAAAGCTGAGAAATCTGCACACAATCATGATTTTGTCAATGTTTGTTTGGGCTTGTAAAAATAAAGCGAGAAAAAATATCGCTGTTTCTTTCCTTCATGTTGTTTTAGATTGCTATTTTAAAAATTAGATTTTTTTTATAGGATAGGGTGACAAACGAGCACACAGTCCACCTGATGGTAAGTGGTTGCTGTAACCCATAGACATCTACATCTATCATCAATAAAGAATCAAAATGCGACCCGTGAGGACTAAGATGGATTGCCTCTTTTCCAGTAAAAAGGGACTCCGGTTCTCTACACTAACCATACGAAACACAGCAGTGTTAAGCTGCTATTTTACGCTGGTATTCTGTGAGAGCGTGGTCCTTCCCCGGTCGAGCCGACCCATTCGTACTACAACTATACTACTAATATAGCTGCAGCATGGCTCTACCACGTATATATGTATCTAATTTGTAAAATTCATATTATATCGGAAGAAACTAAAAATGTTAATTCTGTGTTAAAGTTTTTTTTGGTTTGCTCTTTGAAGTATAATTACATACATATTACTCTGAGATTTGCACAATTAATTTACCTATTAATTGATTAAAATAAAATTATTAAATATTAGCAGAATTCTATCAAAAGAAGCCATGAATTAATCATCATTACAGCCCTTCACAAGTCCACTGCTGAACATAGGCCTCCCCCACGGAATGCCACAAAGCACGGTCCCGAGCCACCTGCATCCATTGACTTCCTGCATGTCTTACCAGGTCGTCACTCCATCTAGTGGGGGGACGCCCTACACTTCGCCTGCCGGTACGAGGCTGCCACTCGAGAACCTTTCTTCCCCATCGATTGTCGGTTCTTCGAGCTATATGGCCGGCCCATTGCCACTTCAGCTTACTAATCCTTTGGGCTATGTCGGTTACTCTGGTTCTACTGCGGATATCCTCATTTCTAAGTTTATCACGCAGAGAAACCCCGAGCATAGCCCTCTCCATAGCTCGCTGAGCGACCTTGAGCTTCCTCATACGGCCAGCAGTGAAGGACCACGTCTCAGTTCCGTATGTCATCACTGGCAACACGCACTGGTTAAACAATTTAGTTTTGAGGGTTTGAGGTATGCCTGACGAGAAGATGGGTCGTAATCTCCCGAACGCTGCCCAGCCGAGTTGAATCCGTCGATTGACCTCTCGGTCGAAGTTGGACTTACCTAGTCGGACTATTTGTCCCAGGTAAACATATTCGTCAACAACTTCGAGCTTAGTGCTCCCAACAACTACCGGCATAGGTGTGACATGGACATTAAACATGATTTTTGTTTTGTCCATGTTCATCTTGAGATCTATCCGTTGGGAGACACTATTGAGGTCATTGAGCATAGTGCTTAGGTCCTCCAGCGATTCTATATCGTCGGCAAATCGAAGGTGAGTGATGTACTCGCCATTGATGTTAATACCGTATCTTTTCCAGTCCAGTAGCTTGAAAACGTCTTCCAATGCAGCGGTGAAGAGTTTCGGGGATATTACGTCACCCTGTCTTACACCTCTCTGCAGTTGGATAGGTTTCGTACTCTGGTTCTGTACTCGGATAGCCATCGTAGCCCTACTGTACAAACACTTCAGCACCTCGATATACCGACAGTCCACTTGGCATCGCTGAAGGGACTGCAGCACCGCCCAAATTTCGACGGAATCAAAGGCTTTCTCATAGTCCACATACGCAAGGCAAAGTGGCAGATTGTACTCGTCGGTCTTCTGTACAATTTGCCGAAGGGTATGTATGTGGTCTATGGTGCTAAAGCCTTTTCGGAAACCGGCTTGTTCGGGAGGCTGGAAGTCGTCGAGTCTGCATGCGAGACGATTCGTAATGACTCTCGAAAACAGCACGTAGACGCGGCTCAGAAGGGAAATCGGTCTGTAGTTCTTCAAGAGAGCGTTGTCGCCTTTCTTGAAGAACAAGACCACCGCACTTCTGCTCCACGCCTCCGGTGTAATGCCACCATGGAGGACGGAATTAAAGAGCTTCTGAAGGACTTCAAGTACCGGTTTTCCACCCGCTTTAAGAAGCTCCGCTGTAATTCCATCCTCGCCTGGGGCCTTGCCGTTTTTAAGGTGCTGGAGAGCCATTCTAATCTCGCTCAGACTGACGTCCGGGATATCATCGAATAGTGTCGGATAAGACTTGCTCTTGGATCGTTACTCACACTTGCGTGTGGCTCCAACGATGACGTGTACAGCTGCCCATAGAACCTCTTAATCTCACTCAAAATCTCAGGTGTCCCGGAAACGATGCTGCCACAATCGGTCTTCAGCTTCGACAGTTGGCTCTTTCTGGCAGACAGATCTCTGGCAAAGACTTTGGAGCCCTGGTTCCGCTCGATCGCTTCTTCAATACGAGCTGTATTGAAGTTGCGCAAGTCCCGCCGCATGCATTTGGAGATCTGTCTGTTCAGTTGCCTGTATGCTGTCAAATCTGCTGAAGACTGCAGCTTCATCTCCCGTCTAACAACCATGAGATTAAGAGTGTGATCGGAGAGTTTTTGTGTTCTTCTGCGACGGGTCTTACAGAACTTATCTCCGACCGCATGGACAGTTTCCACAAGCTTGTCATTCATATCGTCCACTTCATTGCAAACTTCTAGGCACTGAAAACGATTTTGTAATTCGAGCTGAAAGTTTTCGGGACTTTGGATTAGAGCACGAGGGGGACGGAGCGTTGACTTCATTAAACGTGACCTCTCCAACTTAACGTTTAGGTTCAGTGTGCCTGTCAACATTCGGTGATCGCTGCCAGTTTTCGCCTTCGCGATCACTGAGACATCACTGAACAGTTGTCGTCTGGTCGTCATAATGAAATCAATCTCATTTTGTCGAACCGTCGGGGCTCGACCAGGTCCACTTTCTGTGGGGCCGCTTTTGGAAGAAAGAGTTCATCATAAAGAGTCCTCTTTCTCCATAAAGTCGGCCAGCTGCTGTATTGGTTCCGTTGCCCTATTCCGAATTTCCTACTTTCAGCTCACCGCTCTCTCTTGTGCCTAGTTTTGCGTTGAAGTCTCCCATTAACACCGTATAGTGGGTTTTGGAGGAATGCATGGCTCTAGAGATATCCTCATAAATTCCTCCACCTCCTCATCGGGGTGTGCCGAGGTTGGTGCGTAAACCTGTATGACCTTCAGCGAATACCGTTTGGTGATTCTGAGTATAAGGTACGCAACCTCGTCGACACACTCCCGATCTTTACAACGTTGTTAACAAGAGACTTGTGGACGATAAATCCGACACCTCCTTGGGACAGATGGTCGCCCTCCCGGTGATAGAATAAGTTGCCGGATTCGAGGATTACCGTGTCCTCCCCCTCTCTTCGGACCTCGGATAGTCCTATTATATTCCAGCGTAACTTATCTATCTCTTCTTCCAGCTCCAGGATCTTCTCGTCAGTCCTCAGGGTGCGTGCGTTATATGTTGCCAGGTCGAGTCGTCGTAGGTGGCAACCGAACCTCCACCGGAGATTCTTAGCACCCCCTGTCCCGCCGTTACCATGGTCGCCACCGTAGCCAGGAATAGCGGGGCCGCCGGGGACTGGGGGCCGTTCATTGTAGTCGCTCATGGGGGGTATATTGCCATAGTTGCCACGCTTGGCGAGCGGGTTGGCAACCGCAGTTTTTTATTGTTTTTTGGCTTTTATCAGAAAGATGCTGCTGCCCATCTTCTGTATCAGTTTCCCTTTGTCGCCTCTTACGACACCCACGGGAAGATATGGGGTAGTGGGTATTCTTACCCGCCACTACACGGGGAGTACATGAATTAATAGAAGAAAAAAAATTACATTTGTTTGTCAACGTCTTTCGTATTGAAAATATTTTCTGAAATTTATTCAAATTTATTTCATAGGCTTAGATTTTAATATTTATTATTGATTTTTGGTTAACTTCAGTTATTATGGGCTCAGAATACTTCATTTTCGTTTGTAAGCGAATACACAATCATAATATCGTCGTGAATATACAGTAAAGTTTCTTTTGTGAGATGTTAACTCTGTATAAGTTATTGATTATAAATGAATTCATTATTTCTAAATTTTATGCACGATGTGTGATCATCATCGAAAGTAAATTAAGTGTTGTGCAAATAAAAAGCACAAAATCATCTGATCACTTTCTGCAGGTTTCCTATAATAGGAAAAGAAAAAACTTATGACAATATTGTGGTAAGTATATAAACATTTTGAATTTATTGACCGTTATTTGTAGGGATTATTACTATATTGACTCGAATTGTATCCGTTTCAGATCACGTATTTGGGCCGAGTTAAGTTTTCACCATGAGAATTTTGCTTATTTAAATTTACGTTAAGAATAACTCTCTGACAATAACATGTGTTATATATCAGTAACAAGCGTGGAAATATTATGTGCAAAAGCAATAAAAAACATCAATAATAATGTATAGTTTATAAAAAGATCTGTCTTCCAGAAAATAAAATTACATAACTATACTTATTTATAGTTTTATTTTATCCCACATACTAATCTAAAGTATATTCGAGTAATTTTGGTGCAACCTCTCAAATTTATGGGAATTCATCCCATAGGTTTGTGAGGCTTGAGCCAAAATTACTCGAATATGCTTTAAATAAAAAGTTTAAAGTTACAGAATACAAAGGTTTTAAATTCCCGCGAAAAAAAGTTTCATATGGGCGCCTACTGTGCCGCTAGAATTATAAACGTACGAGGGCGACACTGAAAGTTTGTAGAACTGGCCACTTGTAAACGATATAATAAAAAAATAAGTTCAAATTTTGAAAATGGAACTCTTTGCCAATTTTATTGTGTATGTATTTTATTAATTTGTCATTTGTTTACGATTTGGCGGCAAATTGAAAATTGTCTGTGTCACGTCAGCATGAATTTAACGGGAGAAAATTTTCGTACAATGATTTTTTATGACTTTCGATGTCATTTAAGTTATAATAGACTTCGATTGGCCTTGCACGATGAAGCCCCATCTCGTGCCACTGTTTACAACTGGTTTAATGAGTTTAAACGTGGTCGCACTAATCTCACCGATGATTTGCGTGAGGGACGGCCTTCTACGGCGACGACTGAAGATAACATCAGTGTTGTGCGGCGTATGATAGAGACTGACAAAAGAGTGACTTATCAGCAGATTCGGACAAGTTTAAGCATGGGTATGAGTCAAGTCCACAAAATCCTCCATGAACATTTAGCGGTCAGGAAGCTTTGTGCCCGGTGGATACCTTATAATTTGACAGAGGCCCAAAAACTCCGTCGTGTTGATTGGTGTCGTGAAATGGTTCAAAGATTTAACGGAGGTGACTCAAATGCTGTGTTCGACATACTTACGGGTGACGAAAGCTGGATTTATTGTTATGATCCTGAAACTAAGAGACAGTCTGCTGTCTGGGTGATTCCTTCCGAGGAGTTGCCAAGTAAAGTGAAGAGAGGTCGAAGCGTGGGAAAAAAGATGGTGGCCTAATTCTTCGGAAGGACAGGTCATTACGCAACAATTGTTTTAGAGGATCGAAAAACAGTTACTGCAGAGTGGTACACTAACAATTGTTTGCCACTTGTCTTGGAAAAAGTTCGGGAGAAACGACCTCGCAGTAGGATCCTTCTTCACCACGACAACGTCTCGTCGTACACCGCCAAGCAAACAATCGACTACTTGGCGATGTCAAACGTGGAATTACTGGGTCACCCGCCCTATAGCCCCGACCTCGCTCCTTGCGATATTTATTTATTTCCGAAAAATAAAATAAAAACTTCGAGGAAAACGTTTTATGAACGCCGAGGAAGCAGTGGTTGCGTTTCAAAATGCCGTCGAAGAGACCCCTAAGGACGAGTGGGCAAAGTGCTTTTCTCAGTGGTTCCATCGGATACAGCGATGTATTGATGTAAATGGACACTATTTTGAAAAGATATAATAAAACTAATAACTTGCTAGTTTGTTCAATTTTTGATTTTCTAACTTTTTAACTTTCAGTGTCACCCTCGTATAGACACGTGTTTCAGTTTTTTAGTTTGGAGATGGCGTTCTTCTCTCGGTAGAGAGTAATTGTGTTCTGTGGTGAGAACTGATAACTGTATTCAAATATATATGAATCTATAAAACGTGTTTTATTTTAGTAATTTTTGTTGTGTTACGCTAAAGAATTATAACTTCTTACGTGCGTACATAAGTACACACACACACATTTTTTTATAGGCAATCTATTCGCTTCTATTCTATCAGCTTCTATTAGAAAAAATGAGTGTTAGAACAATGACGTATAAAATAATTTTGTTAGCACTTATACACAAATATACACAAATATTTCTACAGCAATTTGTGGTTAATTTTTTAGCTTAGAGAGGATTGACTTTCTTGAAGCGTATAAGTTCTTATATAAAAACTTTTATTGCGAACAAAAAATACAACATGGCAAATTTATTTTCAAAAGGCAATCCCAGTTTATATTTTAAATGCAATGAAAACGCTTGTGGGTCCATGTGCAAAAGTTGCTAATTAATTATAAAAATGAGTACAGTCACATTCCCTGTCTACAATAGAAGTGTGAACATAGGGTCCAGCTGTAAACATCATAAGTATTTTAAAATTGTGTTAATGTACAAAATTACAAGACACTAAACTATTCTTAAACACAACGGGCAGTAAAATATTTTACTCCCAAGATATGCAGGTTTCTCCGTCACGAAGTTTTCCTTCACCGCTGAGCACGTCATAAATCAATACTTCAAATTGCAATTAATGTCATTGGTCCTGGCGGGGATCCAGACCGCCAACTCGCTCATGTAGTATGAAATTTTACTGCAAGCGCTTATTCCATTAACTAGCATGACTCATGGGTCTAGTGGTCGTACTGATTATGATCATGATCGTGCTAATCATATGGTCTTGGACCCGAGTGCGGTTGAAATCTTTTATTAGGTTTTTCCTGTCATGAAATTATTAGGAAGTTGGCGGTGTTTCACCCCGTGCCTCGGAAAGCACGTAATGCTGTTGGTCTTGCGCCTGATCCCTCTCCGGTTGAGCCGGATTACCATCCCATGGGAGTGGGGGAATAGAGGATAATCATGCCCTGCACTACTCTCCGTCGAGACTAGCCGTGATCGAAAATTCGGACTGGAGGACATTATTATTATTATCCCATGAGCTTCAACGTCTATCGAAAGTTTTAAAGACTATTTCATTTAAATATCAGCCTTTTTAAAGTAGGGGAGACCGGGGACGGTTGACTATGTTTTCTCCCCCCGCTCAGGTACCGGGAGAGTGATCATGTACGTATGTAAGTCGTTCGGGAGAAGGAGCATAATATCCAAAAATAAATCATGTAAGTAATTGTTTTCCTCCTAATATAATTTATAGTAACGCCAATATACTCGTTGTTAGTTACTTTCAAGTAATTTAAAGTAAAATTTTGATTGTTAATCTTTTTATTACGTATTATTCTTTTTGAAGTGAAACTTCTTTAGTATCGTTGTGATTTGAAACGCTATGAATCGAAAAAGCGACACTAAAAAGAGACAAACATATATCTATATGATTTAGCCTGCGAGAGAATGAGATAGAATCTATACTAATATAATAAAGCGAAAGAGGTTTTTTGTTTGTTAAAACACGCTAATCTCTGGAACTACCGGTCCGATTTGATAAATTATTTTTGTATATGATACGTAAATACAAAGTTCTACAAAAATATAGATCTTTCTTCTTTTATCGGAAGAATGGTGTTAAAAAGATTTGCAAAGGGAACTTTCGTGGCGATAAAGCGGATTTTTCAAAACCAGTGGTTCTAAAACAAAACAGTTAGAGCGTATAAAAATGGAAGTACCATTTTATACGCTCTGTTTTGTTAATTTATAGTATTAAAATCGATCGTTTATAACCGATAAGTGACAAAATATTACATCAAATCGCTACTTATACACACTCCAGCACCCTTAATTCTCATATTGGTTCACTATTCGCACATACCTTACCTTTATAACAATAAACGCGGGTTTTGTACCTATTTAAAATGTATGTGTTATATTTTTTATGCTCTATGATTAATGCGTCAAATTAAAGAATGGTCAAAATTGTTACAAGTATAAATTAAAATTACTAAAACCACGTTTGAAAAAAGCGGGTCGTAAGAAAAAAGAGAATAATTGCAAATTTCCATTTCCAGTGTTAGTGACAAAAGGAAGTTTCCGTAATACATACACATGTTATTTTCATGAAATGTAATTAAACTTGTTTCTTTTAATTCCGGATTTAGCACCAAATAAAAACGGAACAAACTAAAAATTGGTGTATTTTTTATCTCATGCTGTGAATTACTATATGTGGCTCTGTTGCAAATTAATCAGATATTTGTTTATAGCATATCGAAAATAACGTAAACCTTTCTATTCTACATATAGCATATTAATACACAAAAATTAAGAGATAAATGTGCACAGAGCAGTGATAGGATGCAAGCATTTATCTTACTTTGTCTTTGTTGATAAAATATATTTAAACATCATGAAGGGCCAGCCTGAACATGTCGTGCTCTACATAGAATGAATTTCCTATTGGCTTCAACACAAATGTTTGAAAGTATGCATGTGGCTGATCCTCATCTGTCTGTTGCAAATAATAAAATATTAAAAATTACATTATGACACGACGAGTTATTTTAATGAAACATTTCTTTGTCTATGCAAGGTAACCTTAAAATTATACAAACTAAGTACAGGATTGGAAAAGTTTGTCAACATCTGTCTCTCAACTACAGTTACATGTGTTTTCGAGGAAAGAGTGAATGGGTATTCACTGCACTAAGGCATTGCGATTTACCACCTAGAGCTACATCACCACTTACAACCGGGCTTTCATAGTGTCTCTAACACTGACTTATATAGGTACCAATTTAAAATATTTTTAATTTTACATTGTGATCAAAAATCACACATAATTTTAAAAATGTTGCAGATGGATGGAGATAAATTCCAATCATACATGTTGGTACGCTAACCATGTTCATACAGTAACCTTTCCAGTCTAACTCTTTCAGCTTGAAAACGAATTCAAAAGCAGCGGTAAAGAGTTTAGGGGATATAACGTCTACTTGCTCCCTGCAGTTGGATAGGTTTTGTACACTGGTTCTGTATTAGGATAACCATCAAAGCCTTACCATACATATACTTCTATATACAGACTTTCAACATGGCAATAGCATAGCTAAAGAGACTGTAGCACCGCCAAAATTTCGACTAGATAGAAGGCTTTGTCATAGTCCACATACGCCAGATATAACAGCAGGTTATTATACTCTTTAGTCTTCTGTATAACCTGCAGAAGAGTATGTACCATGTACATGGTCTATGGTACTAAAGCCTCTTTGAGATCTGGCTTGTTCAGGAGGCTGGCCATCGGCTTAAGATTTTGAGTAAGTGAATAAATATTTAAAACTTAGTTTATTTTGTGCAATGTGATTAAACTTGTGCTGTGTTCTCAAAAGTTTTTGCGTGTTAATATTATTTTTGCATGTCTTTATAACTTGATAGGAATATAGAATTACTGTTTTCATTTTTTTTAAAGGGCACCTACATTGCTTAGTTTATTTATAGAAGTTATGGTGCAAAATTTCTTTAAAGATCTACAAAACTATAAGGAAAATAGGAACCAGCAAAAAGATAGAAAACATTACATAAACTCATTACTCAACAAAGATTACAGTAAAATTTTTATTTATTAAAAATGATCATTGGATAATGAAATATCGGGATATGCCTAACAGCGCAGATAACACTAAAATAAATTCAAAAGTAAGTAAGGCTTCTGATCATAAACCAATTATAATCAGGAATCACTATCGATACACGGTCATACCTTTAGGCACTTTTATCTAAGCAAGCACTTAATCCCACATGATGGTAAGTGGTGATGCAGCCGAACATTGGGAAGCACACTGACTTAATAAAAGCCTTATACAAAGGTTTTTTTTTTTGTTGCAGAGTATATTAATATTATAACTTGATGTGTTTTATTAGTAAATGAAGTTTTTGAATTGTTTTTTAATACTTGACGTACCTGCAATCTACCCAGGACATTGATTAAAACTCCACCATCAAACATTGGTTGTGAATCAACAGATGTTACTAGTCTAGTAATTTTTTGAAATGTCAGACTCTGTAAAGAAAAGAGTATATTAAAATTAATAATATATTAGGAGATTATATATTATGGAAATATAAAAACAATCGTTATTCTAAATGAACCATATGCATAAACGTAACTTGTTAAAAGTTAATACTTTTTTAGTTGAATAGATAAGATAAGCAAGCATCATAAATGTAACTTTAATTAAAAATATAAAAAACCCCGAAACAAAAGAGCTAATGATCGTCAAACGGCTGAACAGATTTTCTTGAAACATAGCTAAAAACACTCTCGATTAAGACACCTTTCAAAGGAAAAAAACCGAATCAAAATCGGTTATACCATTCAGGAGCTATGAGCACAGACAGACACACAAATACACACTACAAACATATAACACCCCTCTGTTTTCTTCGGGGGTTAAAAAAGAAGACATACTGGCAACTGGCACTATATAAATTAGATGTATATGTCTGTGATTTTAACACTTAAAATATTTTTCCTGTTGCTTATTTGTAATTAAAAACTGTCTTATAAAAAAAGATAGTTTATAATTAGTCTCAGGTTTGAACTAGACGCTGTGTCACAAGAGTGTCAAATAAAAAAAATATCTAAGTAAAAAAAAGAAAATATCAAATTTTGCGTAGAATGTGGTGCCGCGGCTAAGGGACTTGTTTTGTGAGGACTCTTATAAAACCATACTTCAAACCTGCGATAAGATGTAAATAAGATCCAAAATAAAAACAATTTGCCTTTTTTCACAATCATTGGGTTGAGCTAGGTAACCCAATTGCTAGGCCATACTATCAGTGAATGGATAACTTTAAATAATGGTGAACATGCCATTAAGTGTTCATAAATTGAAGGCTTTGACTTACATTTAATTTTTCCATAATTTTTACTGCACCCTGCAACTGCACTCCTTCAAAGGTCATAAATGATGTTTCAACCTGAAAATTAACCAATAGCAATAAAAATGTCTAATATATTGTCATTATTTTAAGGTATTATGGATATCAAACAAAGGCTGTATAAGCTCCAATGTCAAGTCAGTTGTGGGAGTGACAACAGTAAGTTAATGAAATCATACCTATCTTTAAAATATTTTATTTATGTAAGAGGCTTCCAAATCCTCAGCAAAAGACAACACCTAAACATTAAGTTTCCTACCACCCAATAAGGAACAGTAGCAAGTAAAACGACGGACCAGAGATGATATGGAGAAGAACATCATTCAAGGAGTACTTAAGTGCATTCTAAAAATAAGTGATCAATGTAACTTTTATCAAGACCACACTCATAGAAAAAATTATCTCTTGTCCTAATTTGGTTAGATTACTCGTTCAAGAACGACCAAATTGAACTTGGCAAATAGTTGGTGTAGTAAATATTCTGGTGTTGTGTTAATTGATAAACCTAGGTTTTTGGGATGTCATCTTGGATGCGGGCATATTTACAATTTTTTTTATGTGAAATGTATAGGTAATATTTTAGATTTAGAACACACTTGTGGCATTCATCAATATATCGTCATATCATAGTAGACTGCGTCATTCATTCAAAAAAATCATTGTTAATAAAAATGCCATAAGGAATATATTCAGCAATAAAAGGGAATAAAGCTAATAAGCTAATAAATTCTTTTTCAGTCCACTATAATATCATTTATATGCATTTATCAATATAGTCTATGCCTAAATATCAATAATATTGTAATGTATACAGGGTATTTTTGAAACGCTCCCGAAAACGAAGACAGATGATAGTACTAAGGATACCTATGATCATGGGTCACAAAAAAATTCGATCCCGAGGAAAAAAAAATCATCTTTTCACAACGTTTTATTAACTTTATTCACGCTCCATCATGTTGTTACAGTTAATTGAAACGATGTTTCACAAAAAAATCATGAAAATACTGAAACATAAAACCAGCAGTGAAACTTAAAAAAGAAAATCAGCTGACAATAGGGTCAATATCCTCGCGGGCGCCGAACTACGAAAGATCGGTACGAAACAATGCATTAGGTATACTACTCACTCCACCCTTCCCTTTCACACACACGCTGCTTCGTGTCGCCTCGCGCTGTGGAATTTACACATGCTTCAAGGACGTTACAATTTTGTTTTGTCGGGATTGATTAATAATTTTAGTTTTTGAGACAGTTCCATGTTGACTATCACGAGCGATAGTTCAATTGTTTTGTTTATTAAATTATTGTCGTTATTACTTGTTATTTATTAATTAATGATATTGTTCTTGTTGTTACGTTTTGTGTTTTTTGTTTTGTTTTAATAATGCCTAACGCGTAGGTACGTTTATAGTGCTCGTGAATACGGCAACATGTTAATGTGCCTTGAAGAATCTCATAAGGCCACGGAGGATCGGTAAGCTGTTTCATACCTAATTTTTTTTAAATAACTTAGTACTGGACTGATCTGAATAGGTACATAACTGAATACATCAGAATAATAAACATACCTACACAATGGATAAAAAAGCATGGCTCTAACCTTGTTAACATTTTATTTAAGTATTTTTTTCATTAGCGGGGAATCGAACCAGTTATTTGGTTTATTTAACCTGTGAATTCGAATTAAAGTGGCTACGTGGAGACAAGCACAGTGGCAAAATAGTAGGTTAAGTAGATAAGTAAGGTATTTAGACAAGTGTTGTAAATTATTAGGTATTGTGGTACCATCGCTAGTTGCGGGCCGCGCGAATTCGGCGTTCGCGCGTACCTACATTGACCCCTAGTCAGCTGATTGTAATTCAGTAGTTCCACTGCTGGTTTTATGTTTCAGTATTTTCATGATTTTTTTTTGTGAAATATCGTTTCAAATAACTGTAATAACATGATGGAGCGTGAATAAAGTTAATAAAACGTTGTGAAAAGATGATTTTTTTTTCCTCGGGATCGAATTTTTTTGTGACCCATCATCATAGGTATCCTTAGTACTATCATCTGTCTTCGTTTTCGGGAGCGTTTCAAAAATACGCTGTATATTATAGTTCATATTTCTCTATCATTGCAATCTAGTGCTGTAAGTGTAGCAGGTTGCTTTTGGATACAACTATGTGTTGTAAAGTCTGAATAATAATTTAAATAACTATAAGTTTTTTAAATATTGTTAAAATATAAAAGCAGCTTACAAGATCAGCAGGGAAAGTAAGTTGTGGTGAAAACCTTATTTCATAAAATTACAAGGGAGTTGCCCTGAACTTAAAATTAGGTTTAAAAATTGGGTCGGCTTTAGTAATCTGCGGCACGATTTAAGTGTTCATTTTAGCTTTAGTTGACAGGCAATGATGCTATTGATTACCATCTAGCTGCTTTTTATGCCGGAAATCTTTAGTTTTCGAGATATCGATAATTATAATTTTGAGGTTATATCCATTTAAAATGATACGAAAACGAAACAACAATATAATTATTAGAAAGAGATAGAAATAGAGCATGGTCTGTATCTGTTTTAAAAAATAACACGCAACAACAATATAACAATTAGAAAGATCCTTTTATGGAATTAATTAAAGCAATTAAACATGTTTATAAATAAATGTTTTAATAATATTATATTTGGTCGTTTCTTTTGATCAAACCCTAGTACCAGAAGGTATAAATCACAAAACCAATCTGTCAACCCCGCCTTCCACGTGGTCTTTCCGCCTACCCCTAGAGTGTATATGAAAACCGGAAGCGGAGGGAAAGCAGCCCTCGCCGCTGTAACTAAGCGCAGGCAGCATACAAGCCGTGGCGGCTGAGGCTGGTCGCGAGGCGGCAAACAGCCGGCTGCGCAGGTGAGCTAGGTGCCTGTGCTAGTTACAGCGGCGAGGGCTGCACTTCGCAGCGCTGAGCAGAAGCAGAATCAAAATAGTGTTGATTCGCACGGTTTTTTCCTCAAAATCAATTTTGCCTCAATAGGTCACAAAACTTTAAAAATCATTAAAAAAGGGGGTTTCGGCACTTAACGCTTTTAGGGAGGTTCCCACCCCTACCCCTCCCCGCCCACTGGCAACCATATATTCATGCCGCAGATTACTATTTGCCTCAATAGGTCACAAAACTAAAAATCATTAAAAAAGGGGGTTTCGGCACTTAACGCTTTTAGGGGAGGTTCCCACCTCCTCCCTCCCCGCCCACTCGGCGACCATATATTCATGCCGCAGATTACTAAAGAAATACCTAAAAATTTATTGCCTAAATGAATTACAAAATTTCACTTATAAAACTTACAAATATCGACATACAACCTAAGTATATCAAAAAATATAATATTAATTATATGTTAATGAATGTATTATATTATACTACTTCAGTAGAAGTTATGATGTCTTAACATATTAAAACAGACAAAATTAAATTATAAAGGATTCCTTAAATAGCAATTGAACTCTTTAAAACAACAGCCAATTGAAAATTACTTAATTTTTTTTAATAATAAAATAGCTGTAGACTGTATGCTTACAATCGCTTAAAATTATGAATTATAGATATAAAGTCAACAAGGTTATGCCAGAAAAAAAGTTAAATAATTTGAGATAACAAAAAAATTTAATCTAGCTATGACAAATTCCTTAAACTATTTTAGCCGTGCAGTGGCAGTGTAACAATATACACTTCACCATTTTATCCTGTAGGTGTTGTAAGAGTCAAAGAGGTTAACTAAAACAGGAGTTGAGCATCAGCATCTTCCTGATATTAACTCAAAATCATTAAAAAAACTGCATACCTTCCTGCCAACTCCCAAACATTGCAAGTATAGAAAAATCCCTCCTATGAAGCTATGGCTCCCCATAGATTGCCTATGTTCAGCAGTGGACTTTTATAATTGTAATAGATGGATAGATGAATAGATTTTAAAGAAAAACGAAATAAAGCTCTATGAAAATATAGTACGTAATAATAAAAATATCTTTGGCGGGAGAGCCTAACTTAACCTAAAATATAATGCCTTCTAATAAAATATTTGAGAAATTGATAAATAATAAGAAGAGGGAACCGTCATCACTATAAAAATATGAAAAAATACCAACATTGTACATATTTGCCAGAGTTGGCCGCTGAGCTGGGTCATCGAATAGTGTGTAATACTGTTGTACAAAACCTTTTCCGATGGCATCGTACTGAGGGTTTAGCGCCATTTAGATAAATTTATAGTCCTAAAAAACCACTTCAAAGAAGAAGAAATCACGATAAAATATTGAAATACAGGCCTTTGAGGTGGCCCCTTGCTATTGCAATCCTTTCACACCGCAACAAAAAAAAAATGGCAACCATAGATAGAGTTGCCACCTCAAAAATTATCTTGTCACTAGATTTTTTTTTGGAGTTTATGGCCTGGTATCTAGACCTTTAGGCCAAGTCTTAGGTATTTTTATTTGGTTTATTGTAATTTTCTTCATAGTACACTGCTTCACAATATGTTGATGCGTCACATTGTGCAGCCCTTGGGAGATTTTGACGGCAACTTGAGTCAGCAGACAGCTGACAGTAGGCTATGGTATCTCAAGGCGCCTAAGCAGATAGACACCTTATCTTGAGAATCACATCACCATCAGAGCACTTGTATCACCGTTTCCACTAATAGTTCACATGCGCAGACACTTAATACACAAAATCGTACCACTTTTACATATCAAAATCCACTTCAAACCATTATTCAAAAATAATACAGGAGCAGCAAACCGCCGCCGATCAAGTTCCCGCCAATACTCTCTCTTGTCACTAGATCCAGAGTAAAATGTCGCCATATTTTGGAAATTCGGATTGAAAAAAAAACACCAGTTCTCGCTATTTTTTTAATTAAAATTAATTACTTTACATGTATGAAATTAAAAAAGATGTTATTTAGTAACAGTCAGTAGTTTAAAAATAATAACAGTCAATAGTTTTTTTTTTGACATGATTAAAATTCAAGATATAGAAATATTATATCTTCCATCATATCTTCATTATCCACAGACTTTTCTATACTTTTGCGTATAATTTTTTTTCTTGGCCAGCAGTTCCATTCTTCCTTCTTCTTCTTCCAGTTTCTTTAATATTCTTAACTTTACTATTCTTACTCCCACGATGCACAGTGGTCCCGTTTTGGCGTTTCATACAAGTAGGATTTATCACCGACACGTTTTTTCATATATTGAAATCGGGTTTGAATATTTTTTCCATACATTGAAAAATAAGTCATTAATTTTTGTACGTTTTATCATTCCATCGGCACACCGATAAATATGTGATGTTAAAAGAGACTTCCAAATAAGAATCTAATATAAAACTAGGAAAACAGACGCTTTGATTTTTCGAAAATCCTACTTGTATGAAACGCCAAAACGGCACCACAGTGCGATGATACGATACGATCGACAGACTCTAACTAATTTATTTACTGTTCTTTCACTGCAATTTCCTACCCACTTTAGGCCGGCCACATACATACGGAATTCCGTTTCGATATTCCGAACGCAGCAAGTCCATATAAAATCTATGACCCGCCACACACGTACGGTATTTTTCCGTACGGAATTTTCTCCGATTCGAGATTCCGTATGACCGCCTGTGCGTTCGGAATCCCGAACGGAAAAAAGCCGCTACGAACGCAAGTCTTCCATAGATTTTGTACGAGTCGCAACACACATACGTAAATTCCGTACGGAACGCGCTCAGCATAGATTACTGTATATATACTAGAGATAGATACGCAACTCAAATTTAATTTTCGTTATTGCTTTGTGCTTTGCCAAACAGATGGCGCTAAATTAAAAGTGCTTTAAGCTCGGCCTTTATGTGCACTTGACAATTTTTATTTTATATATAACCATTAATTACATTGCAGCACTTGTGCACAAGTGCTGCAATGTAATTAATAGTTGTTTATGTTTCTTGTGCTAATTGTAAGTTCCTATTACAAAAAATAAAAACCGGTTATTTTTAAAATGTTTATTGTTTAAAAATTCTTTGCTTAATTATTGATTAACATTAGATGTGCTAAATTTAACAATATTTGCACAGTATAAATTGACTTTTTTATACAATGTCCCTACTGGTTAGTAAATATCTTATATTATAACGAATAGAATAGAATAGAATAATTTTTATTCAATATAGATTATTACATAATACTTATTGAGTAATATTTTATTTACCACTGGTTCGGAAAATACCTGTCCTGGAAAGAACCAGCAAGAAACCCAGCGGGACTTTTTTTAAACATATTTCAATTTACAATAATTTTCTTTGTAAAAACAGTTTCTTTATATTGTATGACACAAAGCCACTTGACAATTGGTGCACTCGATGAGCGAAAAACCTTCACACAGGTAGGACATTTGCATCAGTTTTTCTTCTTACATCGTTTTTAAAGATGTGCTATCCCATCAATTCTTATGTCTTTGATTTGAACATATTTTATTGGCTCCGAACTTTTTTAGTTTCAAATTCCTTGTCTATGTTGCTACTAGATGGCCTCTTTTATTTTAGCCTTGGAGTCTTGTATTTACATTAACTTTTGGCTAATTTATGTAAATACAAGACTGTGTACTCCCCAGGTTCATTATTTTTGTATTTCTCTACTAATACCATAGTCTGTCATGATTATGACGAGTGTTGTCATTGAAGTATATGACTGATCTCAGTTTCTGAAATCTCTGACAAGGCATAGTCTCAATGATATAGTGGTATTCATATTTTTCTTAGGTATACCTCGCACACTTAGGTAATGGAATACTAAAGTAAAATCAGAATTATAAAAACTGACGTATTTCTAAAGATGTTACTGGTGGACAATGAGCTGTTGTTTTGTGTAATGTAGGTACATTTTGGTTTCATTGACAATTTTGAATATTATTTCATTTCATTTAATAGATGTGGCCTGTGGTAGCAGTGCCATACTGCCTAAATAGACGATTACTTCTCCATGTCACTCTAATTCATTTTTCTATATATAACTGCCGATTTCTAAATCTCCAAAGGGCATCATCAGAACTAGAAATCATTTTTCTACATGTAAATGGGGCTTCTTTTACAACAAACGGTGGGTCTTGACTGTCAATCTCCTCTTCTTACGATTTCTGTCTTTCTTCATCTTCTAATCCATTTATCAGATTTTGTACTCCAGCATAAAAATCAATATTATTTCCATCATCAACATCTACCACATCATCCAATATATCATCCGCCTCTAAATGCTTATATTTGGTCTGGCCTCATTTTTCAAAATAAACTAATAGGAGCATAAAAGAGCATAAATCAACACCACCACAAATAAAATACATCAAACTAGCAAGAAATTTCTTTTCCTTTTTTTAAACGTAACCTCCACACTAGGGTTTTCTCCTGTATCGCGGGGGCAGTTTACAAACATAAATTGAACAAGGACAAACATCCAGACCCGGAACAATTATTTGTAGGCTTATATTTGTTCCGTGCGGGATTTGAACCCGCGGCCCTTAGCACTGCAACTCAATTGCTAAGCCACTGCGCCACGGAGCCGTTAGTAAGAAGAAATTATTGAGTGAACGCGCAATGTAGGCAATTGGCAACATAGCTGTTATAGAGAAAATATATCTAGAAATAGATTCCAACTGGCTATTTGTAATAAAATATCGATATTTTACCTCTTTTCTAATATGTTGATTATTTTTTGTACTTAAAATTATATCTTTTTCATATCAGGAAACAATTAGCAATCCACGAAATAATAGCGATATCAAAACATACCACCTTAACAGAATAAAGTTGTTTTATTTTTTAATTTTCAGCCAATACCGATTTGACATATAGTTTTTTTTATTGCCAACAGCTAAACGGTCACTTTAGATGCATTCAGAAGTTAAACATGTTGAATTTATTCTTTTTACTGAACTTAAAATGTCTTTACTCTTTATATAACGACTTTTTATATAACGACTGTTTTTTTTAACTGCCTGAGAAGTTACGATGGTTGTTGTCTATGGTTTGACAGTTGAGAACATGGAGGTTAGAGAACGATCGCTACGTACTAAAGCATAGCCCGCCTGTCCCTGAAAATTTGTAGAATTTATAGCGGCGCTGCCGTCGGTAAGTAGTTTCTGCGAAGTTAGCTGTTTATGAGTACAAGTAGTCATATCATAATATGCATAATATTGTTCATAATTGATGAGAGACAATAATGTATTTTTTATATAAAAAACTGTAGATAATACAAGTTAAAAACATCTTGTCTACTCAATAGCCATATATATATGCAAAAAATGTACATCACATGAAAATGTCTCTATTTTGAATACAATAAATTGATTATTTATCATACCAAAAAAAATCAATAATAATTTATATTTGTAATAATTTATAATATTTATAATAATTAAAATTATAAAAAACATAATTTATTTATTAATAAATAATAATTTCGTTATTTTGTTTGAATAATATTATGTACACGTATATCAAACGTTGATAGATCATTTCAAACTAGCGCACAACAGCCCGCTTTTATTGAGACAACTTAGCGATCGCAGCGCCTCACTTATTTTGTCCTTATTTCTGGGACACTATTTTCTACAGCGATCGTTCTCCTTCTCTCTAACCTCCATGGTTGAGAATGTCAAACTGTGTTGACATTTCTGTTCAGTAAGGTTTGGCCTCGGTAGAGAGTAATTGTGTTCTGTGGGTTTGACAATTCATCATCAATCATTTAACGCTTCCAAATTGTGGAAATTTACTTTGAAAAAAATAAATCTGTTCGCGATTTCCAGTAAAAAGGGTCTCCGGTTCTCTACACTCACCATACGAAACACAGCAGCGTTAAGCTGCTATTTCACGTTGGTATTCTGTGAGAGCGTGGTCCTTCCCCGGTCAAGCCGACCCATTCGTGCTACAACTATACTACTAATATAGCGTAATAAAGTATATGCCTATGATTTAATTTATTTTTTATTTATTATAGGCTCCGACTGAGTATATCGATATAATTAAATTATATATTTCTTTTCTTCATGAAAATCGAGTGTTTCTATGTCCTTTTTTCTTTCTTCATAGTTATTTGATTTCTCAGACCTTGACATTTTATTTGACAAACTTAGTCAGAACTATGGTCAAGCCAAAGAGTATAGTAGGTCAGGCCAAAGACAATTTTTTTAAATTGTGGAATTTATAACATAGAGTCGTTACTATGTTCTTATCCGAAAATAAAAAGAAATATCAACAATTAAAATATCGAATTATTTGTATGAAGGTCAAGCGAGCGCTAGAGTAACGACGATTGTAAGACGATTTGTCGATAAATGAAATATTTTGAAAAATCATCAATTACCGTGTAGAGGCGTAGTTCATTTTGTTTGGTTAAATCAGTGACAGTAGTAATGGAGAAAATAGTATGGTGGCGGCGCGAAGGAACTACGTTATTTTGGAACTTTTGAACCGTGATGTTATTTATCACTCATGTCTAGAGGCGACAGAGGGAAATAAATCAGGAGATGGGCAGCCGCGTCTTCCTAATAACGACTAAAAATAAAAAAAATGTGGTTGCCAACCCGCTTGCCAAGCGTGGCAACTATGACAAATATACCCTCTATGAGGCATATAGTTGAGGCCTATGTTCAGCGGGGGTTTTTATAGGCTTTAACGGTGTTTGTTGTCATAGTGATAAGAAAAAAATGTGGGAGGAAAAACAGACGAACATTTTTACTAAATTTGATCTCGGTGGAACGCGGATGCTCCGTGCGATGTTTAGGGAAGTGTTGCCGAGGTGGCAGTAAAATTTTATTTCCATGGCTATGACCAGCAGTGGAAGGAAACTGTAAGGAGAGGGAAGTGGTAGTTTTATTATTTGAAAAAATATTTTTGTTAGTAAACAAAACTTGCGTAAACAAGTTCAATGGTTAAAACAGTTATAAATAACAAAAACAAACAAGTTTACTGAAAAGAAAAAAATTCAAATATTATATGTCACTTCTACAGCTAAGGCAAATCTGACGAATCCCCATATGTTAAAATTCAATATCTTTATGTTAAAATCAAATAACTATGAAGAAAGAAAAAAGGACATAGAAACACTCAATTTTCATAATGAAAAGAAATATATAATATAATTATATCGATATACTCGGTAGGAGCCTCTAAAAAATAAAAAATAAATTAAATCATAGGCATAATATACTTTATTACGCTATCTTTGACCAACGCCATTTTTCTACCAACTTCAAACAGGACGAGGTACTCAATTCGACTGTATGTTTTTTTATGTGTGTTGCCTCCTAACTTCTTTCTGGGTGATCCGATTTCGATGATTCTTTTTTTATTTGAAAACTGGTGCTTTACATGTGATCCTATATAAATTTGATCAAGGTCTGACTAATAGTTTTTGAGTTATTCTTAATAATTTATATTGTAGTCGGTTGTACAAAATTTTTAATTTTTAATTATTGTTGAAAACAACTTTGCCATAATGTTTACTATATATCGAAATTATAACATAAAACGTAATTTTCGCAAAATATTGGACTTTGTGGAATATGAAAATTTGTGTTTTTACATGATTTATAGTGATAACTCACACTTTAATTTTCAGTTAATTCTGACCGACACACGTGAACGACACAGTATTTGAAATGTAAATTTTATAGTGTATACAATTGTTACGAAGCAAAATTGCTTCTAACTAACTTTTAAAAACAGTGTAATTAAAAATACTAACTTTTTTATAAAAAACTAACAACAAACTTTCTTTTGTACCCACTTAATTTTTTTTAAATTTATATTTGTGTGTAAGAACACTCACGCGGCGAATGAAATAGACTAAAGTATGAGAAGTAAACGCGACGCGTAGATAAAAACGGGCCCTCGTCATTTGAAGTAAATTCTCTTAATTTAGAAAAGCGTAATTTAGTAACGAAACTAATTCTAATAAAATTTTAGTTGTATAATTGTTATAAATAACATTTAAAAAAGTATTGTTCTGAGCACTCTTAACTATGGTTCTGAATAAACGTAGTGATTATATACTCTTTGGTTCATAGGCGTCCTTTCTAAATATTTACATACTCTTTGGAGCTTTCTACAAAGGTGACTTTGGACTCCCTCATGTGTATTTCAAAGAATTGACAGATTAACATATTATATATATTGAATTTTAACATTGTTTGATGTTGATGTTTGATGACTTTTTTTTACACATCAAAATATTTTTCAAATAATAAAACTACCCTTTCCCTCTCCTTACAGTTTCCTTCCACTGCTGGTCATGGGCCATGGAAATAAAGGGGAGCACAACATTTTACTGCCACAAATATCACCCACATTTGCAACGCTGCCCTAAACATCGCACGGAGCATGCGCGTTCCACCGAGATTAAATTTAGTTAAAATGTTCGTCTGTTTTTCTTCCCACATTATTTTCTTATCACTATTACAGCAAACACCGTTAAAGCCTATAAAAAACCCCGCTGAAAATAGGCGTCCACTATATGCCTCATAGAGGGTATATTTGTCATAGTTGCCACGCTTGGCAAGCGGGTTGGCAACCACATTTTTTTATTTTTAGTCGTTATTAGGAACACGCTGCTGCCCATCTCCTGATTTATTCCCCTCTGTCGCCTAGACGTGAGTGATAAATAACATCACGGTTCAAAAGTTCCAAAATAACGTAGTTCCTTCGCGCCGCCCCACCGTACTATTTTCTCCGTTACTCCTGTCACTGATTTAACCAAACAAAATGAACTACGCCTCTATACGGTAATTGATGATTTTTGAAAACATTTCATTTATCGACATTTAGTCTTGCAATCGTCGTTACTCTAGCGCTCACTTGACCTCCATACAAATAATTCGATATTTTAATTGTTGATATTTTTTTTTATTTTTGGATAAGAACATAGTAATGACTCTAAGTTATATAGTTGGACTGGTCACTCGTTTGTGCTTTTAATAGTTTTTCCAAGGCAGTGCTGCTGCACTTAAAAAAGCGCACAATTTTTTTTACCTTTTCTAATACACATTGTAAAGCCTGGGCAGAAATCGCGTTTTGTAAAATTAAATTTAATGTGTGCCCATAACATCCATAATGCTTCCAGCCGATGTCGGTAATAGCCTTTTGGATATTGGCACCATTATCAGTGACCATGAAGTTAATTTTGTTGGACAATTCATATTCATCAACAATGTTATTCAAGACTCTCTGAATATTTTCACTTGTGTGAGCGTCTTCAAAATGCGCAGTCCAACAAAATGGTCTTTAGTTGGAATTCATCTGTAATGAAATGACCAGTAACAGCCATGTATGATTCATTAGCTCTTGAAGTCCATAAATCACTCGTGAGGCATACGTGGTGCAATTAGGACCCAATTCGGTTTTTAAAACCTCTTTAGTTTTTTGGTATAAAGCAGGAATCATAACACTTGAAATAGTTTTTCTAGTCAGGTGTTGATAACCCGGAATCCAGCGAATAAATTTTTTGAAAGCTCTTTCTTCTACTAGTGTAAGTGGGTGATAGCTATCAATAAATAAATCTAACAGGTCACTGTCAATCTTTCTTTTTAAATCAGCTGAATTTTTTTTAGTGGTGCCATACCTTTCGATGGCTTGTTGCCTTACTTGACCCATGGCTGAAACTGTAGCTTGAGATTCCGATGGATGCACTGGTGTTGGAGCTAGCGCTGTTGTTGATGGTGTGGCGGTTGTCGTACTTGATAGAATATTTACCGTGGTAACCGTTGTGGATCCACTGGCGGTTGAAGCAGCTTGGGATGTTCTTATTTCTTGCAGCCCGGTAATGATTCTAGTATAAGCATCTAAATGTCTTTTTTAAATGTGCCTTAAGATTACCTGTAGTCCCTTTGTAACTGTAACTGTCGCCGCAAACACGACATTTAGCCTTTTTGTCGCCTACATTTGTCCTATCAAAACAGTCCCACAAAATACTGGAATTTATACGAGACATTTTAAAGTTTTAATTTTACAAAATTAATACCTGTACAGTAACTACACACAAATTTACACTACAGATTTATAAATACACCGTTATAAATATGTCAAAATTTTTTTCTCAGTCACCAAATTATTATAAACGAGAAATTTTAAAGGTTAGAATGTACTTGCTGCACTATAATACAAAATAAGTACTTATACACAAATTGTTATTTACACTTATAATATGAGTCACAAAATTAAATTGTTTTAAATACCGGAATAACACAAATAATCTCTAAAACAAATTCAAATTATTAATTTCAAAACTTTCAAAACTAAGGAGGAACAACAAATAAATGCGCTCACTCGATTGTTTTACCTACGTGAAACTAAAAATAGAATTCTTCAAAAATACTTAAATATTCGCTCCTAATTTCTTTGCTCTTTAGTTCAAGGCCAAATTTTAACAAGTGCTACAACATACAAGTGCATTGAGGTCATTATTACCCTTAAATTAAGGTCAAAATTTGAAATTTTATAAAACAATCGCGTCAAAATACTAAGAGAAACCTTCAAACAGACTTTGTATAATATTAGAGTTAAGGTTTAGAATTGTATGTATTGTGTAGCTATTTCAGTTTCATCTATCGCGCACTCCCTCTCTTTGGTATCCAATGTGGATCATTCATTCGTGATACTGTATAATATACGGTTTGACTTCGGATTTCGATACCACTGCGATACAATATCGTCGCAAATCGCGATCGGCTATCGGGCACAAGCGTAGAGCAGAAGCAATATAGTGTTTCGTCCGATATTAGTTCATATGGTTTTTGGTTAGCCCGATATCGGATATACGATATTGAAGCAATATATAGTTTCAATAACTATATACGTTTTGTATCGCCTAGCTTGCTACATATTTATTTATCTATGGTATCGCCCACTCCTAGGTCTGAGAGGTTAATATGTCATTTTGTGTATAATATATAAAATGCTTATTTTGTAAAAAAAAATATTATACAGATCACAATATAAACAATGATATAGTGGGCATAACAAAGTCACTTTTGTAAATTATTTGTATTTTTAAAAGTATAGTTATTACACACATATTTAAAAAAATTGTTATGTAACTAAAATATGATAACGTTATCAAGTATATATTTTAAAGATTAATAATGCTCCTCCAAAATGTATCTTTTTATATTAAATTAAAGATGCACCACTATAAACAATTATTTGATACTAATTCATGAAATTTTGGAAGAGGAGCAAAACTTTGGAGCGGATTAAAATATCAATGTGCTCTTAAATGCGAAGGAGTTGAGTCTTGTGGATACCACTGTTTTTCTTGGTATTACTATTGGGGTCATGTGACTGACATTGAAGTCATATTTGTTTTGCGAAAGAGAGCCATACAGGCAATTTATAACTTAAATTGTAAAGAGTATCTTAGAAAAAAAATTAAATAAATAAACATATTAACTTTGGCATCGCAATATCTTTATAAAAATGTGATGTATGTACATTAAAACACAAAGCTTTGATAAGAATAAAGATGTTCATACTTTAAATACTAGGAAAACATAAGCTTGTAATACCAGTTACTAGACTCAACAGAATTGGTAATTCATTTATGGGGCAATGTATACGCTTTTACAACAAAATCCCAGAAAATGTTCAAAATTTGTCAATAAACAAGTGTAAATGTTTTATTAAAGGAAAAATGTACAAAAAGTGTCCAATAATATATCAATGAAAATAACCCATGGGAATGAGGTGATCGCCACCAATTTCTATGAAAATTTATTTAAAGTGTACAAAGAAAATTATTTTAAAGTGAAATATGTAAAAGTACCGCTGGGTTTCTTGCTGGTTCTTTCCAGGACAGGTATTTTCCGAACCAGTGGTAAATAAAAAAATACTCAATAAGTATTATGTAATAATCTATATTGAATAAAAATTATTCTATTCTATTCTATTCGTTGTAATATAAGATATTTACTAACCAGTAGGGACATTGTATAAAGAAGTCAATTTATACTGTGCAAATATTGTTAAATTTAACACATCTAATGTTAATCAATAACTAAGCAAAGAATTTTTAAACAATAAACATTTTAAAAATAATCGGTTTTTATTTTTTGTAATAGGAACTAACAATTAGCACAAGAAACATAAACAACTATTAATTACATTGCAGCACTTGTGCACAAGTGCTGCAATGTAATTAATGGTTGTATATAAAATAAAAATTGTTAAGTGCAAATAAAGGGCGAGCTTAAAGCACTTTTAATTTAGCGCCATCTGTTGGGCAAATCACAACACAAGAACGAAAATTAAATTTGAGTTGCGCATCTATCTCTAGTATATATATACAGTAATCTATGGTATAACCTGAAAGAGAATAAAAATTAAAAACATAGATTACTATAATTACTATATACGTCTACGACTCTACGAAATAAAAAATTGTAATTTTGCCTTGCTTGCCCGTTTTACAATTATTTACTTATAATAATACTTCGTTTCATGTGATAGCCTTAAAAATTATATTATTTACGGTTACGTTTATTTCATATTAAGACAAGCCTTGATTTTGGTCGTTGAAAATGTCTTTGGCTGATGAGTTACTGGCTGATTTAGAGGAAAATGATGATGCTGAACTTGAAGCTATTATTGAAAATAAAACTTCGAATAATACACCTCATGAATTTGCTGTTCCATATCCAGTAATTCCCAAAGAGGACGAAATAAAAAATGTTTCCATTAGAGAGCTGGCTAAACTAAGGGATTCAGATCGATTGCAACGAGTAAGTGATACGTGAATTGATTAATATATTAAAATTCAATATGCAATTTCATCAAAAATATGAATGAATTTTATTACAAAAAAATGACCTGTAAAATATACCAAAGCATATAGTGTTATGGTCAGTTAATTTATTAGTGTTAAATTTTAAATAATTCGAGTGAACAATACATATTTAACATATTTAACAACAATACATACAACTTTTTCAACAAACAACTTTCTTAACAAAGATCATGTGTAACGTCTATCTCACACCTATGCTCCTAGTTGTTGGTAGCACTACGCTTGAAGTTGTAGTCGAGTATGTTTACCTGGGACAAATAGTCCGACTAGGTAAGTCCAACTTCGACCGAGATGCCAATCGACAGATTCAACTCTATTGGGCAGCATTTGGAGGATTACGACACATCTTCTCGTCAGGTATACCTCAAAAGTTCAAAACAAGATTGTATAAGTGTGTGTTGCTAGTGATGACTTATGGATCTGAGACGTGGTCCTTCACTGTTGAGCCGTATGAGGGAAGCTCAATGTTGCTTAGAGAGCTACATTCTGGGTTTTTTAGCGCGATAGACTTAAAAATGAGAACATCCGCAGTAGAACCAGAGTAACCGACATAGCCCAAGGATTAGTAAACTGACAACCAATGGGGAAGAAAAGTTCTCGAGTGGCAGCCTCGTACCAGTAGAGGAAGTGTAGGGGGACCCCCCCAATAGATGGAGTGACGACCTGGTAAGACATGCAGGAAGTCGATGGATGCAGGTGGCTTAGGACCGTACTTTGTGGCATTCCTTGGGGGAGGCCTATTTTCAGCAGTGGACTTATAAAGGGCTGTAATGATGATGATGATGATGATAGATTGCTGCATAAGGGGGATATTTGCCGTAGTATATTTAGAATATTTGCCATGCCACACTTGGCATGTGGTCAACAACTGCACTTTTTTATTTTGTAGTATTTATTAAGTAGATTCTGCAGCCCATCTGGTTTGATTCTCTCTGTCTCCTCTTAAGACCCACGGGACAATATGGGGTAGTGGATATTTTAACATCGCCACTACACAGTTAAGTTACTCTGATCATCTAACAATACTAAATTTAAATCCCACTGATATGATGGGAAGCAGTATCACCAGTGCGAGGGAATCGATGCATATATGCATGCTGAAAAAATTTGCCATTGTAGTTCAGGGACTAAGCGCTTGTTGTATATTTCACAGCACGCAAGCAATCTGGTTTCGATCCTTGCGCACCAATGAAATTATTAATTGCAATAAAAAATATTTCGAAGACATATGGAGCTTGCCAACACGCATTGGGGTAGCGCAGGGGATAATTCTTTGCCCTAAAATCCTCTCAGAAATGAGAGGAGGCCAGTGCCCAGCAGAGGGACGTATATAGGCTGTAACTTTGTGCATGCTTATTGCTAGTGAAGTAGAAGACTAATTATTTAGTACAACAACATTTATTAAAGATATGATTACTGACCTTCATATGAATCTACAAGGGCAGTAAATATATCCAGGCCTGCTGGCATGGGATGAAACGTACGTAGGACACTCAATAAGTTTTAAGATATACAAAAAGTATTCTAGATACTATTAATATTTATTTTACATCTTTTCAAAATATTCTCCATCATGCTCTATACAAAGTTTCATTCGCCTAAACCAACTCTGAAAACACTTGCCAGTCTTGATCTGACAGGTCGGAAATTGCTTTGTAGGCAGCCACGGCTTCTTCGGCGCTTGAAAAAAACTTGCCTTTTATTTTTTGTTTGACTCTTGGGAAAAAAATAAATCACAAGGAGCTAAGTCAGGGCTGTAGGGTGGGTGACTTAGAGTTTCAACACCAGATTCCTCAATAAATGCTTTTGTTCTAAGGGAGGTATGTGAAGAGGCGTTATCGTGATGCAGCATGATTCCCCGAAGCCTGGTTTTTGGTCTTCTCTCCTGCACAGCTTGAAAAGCTTTGGGTAATGCAACTGTAGTATACCATTCAGAGTTGACTGACCTACAATTTTGCAGCATTGACTTCGACAAATATCCGCTCCACGAAAAAAACTAGCCACCATTTTTTTTGCCGACGTTGCGAGGTCTTTGCAGTTTTGTCGGTAACTGTCCTTCTGAGTAGACCCATACTGATGATTGCCTATTATTTTCCGGATCATATTGATAGATCCATGTCTCGTCACCAGTAACGATTTCAAAACATAGACACATTTCATGGCACCTATCCACACGAGTCTGTTTTTCGCTTTCGGAGAGCAACCGAGGGATCCATCGACAACAAATCTTCCTCACTCCAAGATGTTGATGTAGGATGGTATGAATGCTCCCCGAACTAATGCCTACAATCTTTTCGATGTCCGTATATGTGATTCGTGGGTCTTCTCGCACCAAAATTTTAGTAGTCCATACATTTTCTGCCGTTACTGCTGTTTGCGGGGCCCCGGTTCTTTGGTCATCTTTAAGATTAATTTTACCCCTTTTGAATTCAGCAAACCTAAAAATTGTTGCGCGTGATGGAGCTGAGTCCCCTAATGCTGATTGTAACCGTTGTAAACTTAATTGTTCGGTTAAACCAAATTTAAAATCATAATATATCATAGCGCACAAACATTCACGGTTAAGATCCATCGTTTTAAATGAAAAGCGTGGGAAGCGTTGCAGGAAAATTAATAGAACTTTGTTTTTTTTTTTTAATATTGAGCAATTGGCTTATAAGAGTTCTATTTTTGAATAAATTTGCTTTTTAGAAACATATAACACGGGTGCGTTCTATTTTTAAATTTCGAGCATCTCAAAATTTATTGAGTGACCTACGTAGTAGGAGTATTACCAGATCACCTGCACAATCGGATCATTGTTTGCTCAGTAGGCAGTGATTGATGCAAGCATTACACAAATTTAAAGTCATGTGACTAATTAGAAAAATTAACTATTTAATAATAGCTATAATATAAAAGCTGGGACATCTGTGCAGGGTTCAGGAGATGGAAAAAAATTCTATGAGTTCTGTGTGGTGGCTATTAGGTACTGTGAAATAATCATATTCATGAGACTAAATAAAGAAAACTATCTCCAAAAAAAGTAAAATTTCATTAAAATTGGAAACTTTCATTGGATTATAAGTGGCACAGGTAGCTGTCGGTAACAATTATGCCACTCATTTAAAAATATTGTTGATGACAAAACTGACCAAGTTGCCAGATTTCAAAAATTTAAGTAAATTGTGCATATTTTAAATAGTAATAACATTTTTATATTCATTCTTAGCAATCCACCTCATCTTCGCACGGGTGATTTCTGGATCTCGACAACAGCCATCTAACGCTAATCCAACATACACAAAAAATTTCATCAAAATCGGTGTACCCATTTTAGAGTTTTAACGAGATTAACGGACAGCAATTGATTTTTATACAGGTGTCCCGTAAGTAGTGGACCATCGGGATATGGGGAATAGAGGGAATTAATATCTAAGAAAAACACAATTTATTGTCCTAGGTTTTGTAGTTTTGAAGTTTGTAAAAATTGCTCTTGAATATCATTTTAATTAGGAAACCCAATGTATGCTTAACTACCTAGAACAAAAAATTACAAAAAAATATTAATAGGTTTTGTAAAATTTTAAATTATGAGTTCATTGTACGACGGTTTCATCTTAATATTAAAAAAAAACATAACTTCAAAACTACAAGACCTAGGACAAGAAATTTTAGTGTTTTTCTTAGATATTAATTCCCTCTATTCTCCATACCCCATTGGTCCACTACTTACGGGGCAACCTGTATATAAAGATTAATGTGATGTCTTCATTTTTTTTGATATATTTAAAGATGTTAAATATTAATTAGCTAAGATCCGCGTAATAAAATAAAACGATGTGTCTTACCTACTTTGAAGAGCACCTCCTGTCCTCCGTCAGTTGCGTTCTCTATCCCCGTCACCACTAATCCCAGGGCCGCTCGCGAGCCCCGCATTTCCCACGCGCTTGCCACCCGTCGGCTGCGCGCTTATAGCGCGCGGTCAACGTGTGGCGTGTTTCTACGTCGTCAAGTGCGATGTTTATAATTGCCAGGTCACAGAATGTCAAGTGAGACATTTTAAAAGAGCACAAATTGCCACGTTTCCTCTAAATATTGGTATAGTCTGCTATTGTCGACGGCGAGCTGTAGCCCCGTGGTTGACGCGTTGACCGAGCGAAGCCGCGCGGACGAAAAATGGACGCATAACGAACGCCGAGCTGGCGACTCGTTGATGTCGGTGCTGATCTGGTACTGGTCCCGTGTCGGGGCGTTGTAGTGTGCCATGACCTTTATACTTCTAGGAATTTACATATTTATCAAACAAACATTAGTTCACAGTTTGGTGGATTAAAGCTTCATTGTCTTTTTTAATTTGATAAATCTTATCAAATTAGCTTAATTAAAGGAACCAAAGAGGTTATAATTAGTAACCAGAAAAGAATAGTAAAATAAAAAACGATAATAATATAAGTTTATGAAGCCTCAGTAAAATCTATGGTAATGTTATTTTACTAAATAATGAAAATAATCCTAAAAATAACAAGCCTGTTTTTCAGGTTATAACAGAAATAGAGAGAAATGTCGGAAATGATAGGAAGAAAATTGAAGTAACAGGATTAATGGAATCAGATCCTGAATACCAGTTGATAGTAGAAGCAAATAATATAGCAGTGGAAATAGATGGGGAAATTGGTGGGTTTCAAATGAGATATACATTTATAAAAATTATAGTAATTTAATACAGTAAAAAGCAAATAAAATGTGAAACTAAAAACAATGGAACATAGAATTTTAACCAGATAAATTTTTTTAACTGAAATTTCCCATAATTTTTAATATTTATTATATTTCAAATTTATTAAGAAATCATTACTAATAAAAACTTTGAAAAATAGTGCTGTTGTTCAAAGTATAAGATTTAAGGTATGTGTATATCTCAATCTATTGTCTTATAGATGTAAACATAGATTAACTATTTCATTTTCCAGCTATAATTCACAGATTTGTTCGGGACAAATACCAGAAAAGGTTTCCAGAATTGGAGTCCCTAATCATAACTCCACTGGAGTACATCCGTACTGTAAAAGAACTGGGAAATGATCTGGATAGAGCTAAAAATAATGAAATTCTACAGAGCTTTCTAACTCAGGCTACTATTATGATTGTATCTGTCACTGCTTCTACTACACAAGGGTAAAGTATTTTTAACATATTATATTAGAAAAACATCATAATATTATGTTCTCTAATTGCTGCTGTTTGTTTGTTGAACTTGTTCATTATTTAAGTTTCATTGATAATATCATTGGTCTAGTGGTCATAAGTGCGACTGCTGATCATGTGGCCCGAGTTCGAAGCTCAGGTTTTGCAAAAAATCAATTATCGATTTCTTGTGTTAAGATATTCTCAATAGCAGCCCGATATCAAGAGCTCGCTCCTGCGCCTGTTCTCTCTCCAGTCTTGTCGGATTGCTGTCATATTGGACTATGAGAGTGAGAGAATAGAGGGCAGCTGTTTTAGCACACACACTCATGCACTATTATCCTGTCCCGCGTGTCCTGGCTCGTCTCTATTAAGACCGCTGTAGCGAAAATGCGGTCCAGAGAATATTATTTTTATTATTTTAATTTGCGCATGTAATTGCACTAGCTTTGAAATTATGTGAGTCAGGGTCCACATTTGTTCATTTTAGTGTATCGCATCTCTGTTGCATAGTTCAGATGTGCATTTGGATGCAAAATTATACACAATCATGTGATACACTATTGTAATATTGTATCTGATACATTCAATTCCGCACAAAACATTATAACTAATAAATATAAAAAAATTACAAATAAAATGTTATTGTCATTATATCAGAATACAAATAATAAAGATGAATTATGCTTGTATTCATTTTAATTAATAGAATATACTTTCTTATTGTTATAGGAAACTGTTATCTGAAATTGAACTTGCAGAAATAAATGAAGCATGTGACATGGCTGCGGAGCTAAATAATTTTAAATCAAAAATTTACGAATATGTTGAAAGTAGAATGACATTCATTGCTCCAAATATAACAGCAATTGTTGGTAAGTATGTACAAACTATAGGTATAAATGGGTGCAAATATAAAATATTATATATTATAGTATCTAAAAATATTCATTCTGAGCATCTTTTACGTGTGGTAGTTCGGAATCTATATCGTAACAGTAAAATATAATTATACAGTAAAGTAACGTTTAAATCATCTAATGCTAGTCGTACTTCATGATAACTGATTCTTAGAGGGTATTTTGAAACGCTCCCGAAAACGAAGACAGATGATAGTACTAAGGATACCTATGATGATGGGTCACAAAGAAATTCGATCCGAGGAAAAAAATCATCTTTTCACAACGTTTTATTAACTTTATTCACGCTCCATCATGTTATTAAAGTTATTTGAAACGATATTTTACAAAAAAATATCATGAAAATACTGAAATATAAAACAAGCAGTGGAATTACTGAATTACAATCAGCTGACTACGGGTCAATGTACGCGCGAACGCCGAATTCGCGCGGCCCGCAACTAGCGATGGTACCACAATACCTAATAATTTACAACACTTGTCTAAATACCTAACTTATCTACTTAACCTACTATTTTGCCACTGTGCTTGTCTCCACGTAGCCACTTTAATTCAAATTCACAGGTTAAATAAACCAAATAACTGGTTCGATTCCTCGCTAATGAAAAAAATACTTAAATAAAATGTTAACAAGTTATTTAAAAAAAATTAGCTTAAATAAACCAAATAACTGGTTCGATTCCCCGCTAATGAAAAAAATACTTAAATAAAATGTTTACAAGGTCATGCTTTGTTATCCATTGTGTAATTATGTTTATTATTCTGATGTATTCAGTTATGTACCTATTCAGATCAGTTCAGTACTAAGTTATTTAAAAAAAATTAGGTATGAAACAGCTTACCGATCCTCAGTGGCCTTATGAGATTCTTCAAGGCACATTAACATGTTGCCGTATTCACTAGCACTATAAATGTACCTACGTTAGGCATTATTAAAACAAAACAAAAACACAAAACGTAACAACAAGAACAACATCATTAATTAATAAATAACAAGTTATAACGACAATAATTTAATAAACAAAACAATTGAACTATCGCTCGTGATTGTCAACATGGCACTGTCTCAAAAACTAAAATTATTATAACGTCCTTGAAGCATATGAAATTCCACAGCGCGAGGCGACACGAAGCAGCGTGTGTGTGAAAGGGAAGGGTAGAGTGAGTAAGTAGTATACCTAATGCATTGTTTCGTACCGATCTAGGTAAGAGTTCGGCGCCCGCGAGGATATTGACCCTATTGTCAGCTGATTTTCTTTTTAAAGTTTCACTGCTGGTTTCATATTTCAGTATTTTCATGATATTTTTTTGTGAAATATCGTTTCAAATAACTTTAATAACATGATGGAGCGTGAATAAAGTTAATAAAACGTTGTGAAAAGATGATTTTTTTTTCCTCGGGATCGAATTTCTTTGTGACCCATCATCATAGGTATCCTTAGTACTATCATCTGTCTTCGTTTTCGGGAGCGTTTCAAAAATACACTGTATAAGGTACATAAATATATAAAAAGTACAATTTTTTTTCAAATTGTTAAAAATTAAAACCTTGTAGTATGTAATTAATTTAGAGACTGGTGAAACTATTAAATGGTTTTTAAATGGATAACATGACAGAATCTGATTTATTACAAAGAGCCAATAGCTTTGTCCGATTATTTTACTAATAATTATATTGAAATCAGAATACATTTGCATTCCTGTGATGCTCTTTCCTTAGATAATAACATCAAACATGTTTTCTATTTTTTAATTGTAAACATGTTAACCCAGAGATGTTGAATATATTAAATAATTTAAATAACTATATAAATGAAAAACAGAGTCAATATTTTAATCAGAATTCAAACAAAACATTGACCACTATATAACACATGAATGCTTGTCCATTGTAATCATAATAAAAAATGTGTATATGATTTATAAATAACTTATACAGCAGTTCTGTTTTGCAAATGAAAAATTACCCATAAGATTTCAGCATAGTATCCACATTGTACAGTCATGGAAGAGTTATCTCCCCAGGGCTTTTGTCTGTGTTCAATTATCACTATTAATATCATTACAGCCCATCACAAGTCTACGGCTGAACATGGGCCTCCACCAAGGAATGCCACAAAGCATGGTCTTTAGCAAGCTTTGTGGCAAGGAATATAACAAATGCAGGAAATCGAAAGATGCAGATTCTGCATCTATCGACTTCCTACATTTACTTTATGGAAGACAGGCAAACGAGCATACGGATCACCTGATGGTAAGTGATCACCTTCGCCAATGAACATCTGCAACACCAGAGGAATTGCAGATACTTCGAAGGTGGATAATCAGAAATGTGGTAGGAAATTCCGTGTAAAACGCATGGGCTACGCCCCACCGAAATGATTTGGGTAGAATTCTATTATAGATTACGATGGTGGAATTCAGCTGTTTGAATTAATCCGTAGAATTCCTCTGACTACATCCAGTGGTATGTTCGATAATAGATACACAGAGATGGTAAATGCTCAAACCTGTGTCTTCTGGAAATTAAACTGGACTAGATTTAGTCACCCCCAGTCCGAGACTTATCTCAACAAAGACTCGACTTCAGACACAAGTTTGTTGTTTCTTGCCACTCTATGACGTTTTCCCGAGAAATATTAGTACCGCCGGTATATAAAACATCGCCAGTGCCGTCGTCTGCATAACAATGAATGTTACTAGTTTGCAACATACGAGGGGAGGTCAAAAGGTCAAAAAAAGCGGAATGAAAGGGAAAGGGGGTGAAATTAAATATGAAATTATTTTTCCTTTTTGATATATTCTTTATTAACCCTATTATACTTCTCAAACCGTTCAAATAACTTATTTATACCTTCGAAAAAAAATGTTTTGTCAAGACCCTCAAAATAGGCAGAAATTGCCGACTTGACTTCTTTGTCATCTGTAAATATTTTCCCAGAAGCTCTTTTTCCATATTTGGGAACAAATAATAATCTGAAGGGGTCTAATTTGGATTATAGGGAGGGTGGTTTAAAGTTTCGAAACCGCATTTGTGTAAGGAAGCCATCACAACATGACTTGTAAACGGGTGCGTTGTCGTGCAAAAGGAGCACACCTCGAAACCACTTTCCCCTTCTTTTTTCTTTAATCGCATCTTTTAATTTTTCTAGTATCATAGCGTAATACTGTCCCATGATATTGACACCTTTATCTTTATAATTGATCAATAAAATACCCTCTGAATCCCAAAAAACTGAAGCCATCCTCTTTCCAGTCGATTGTGACACCTTGAACTTCTTAGGCGGTGTTGCGCCTTTTTATGCAACTGCATGGACTCCTGTTTCGACTCAGATTCATAATAATGAACCTAAGTTTCATCCCCAGTCACAATTTGGTTCATAATTTCGTCGCTATTCTCATTACATAGGTCCAAAAACTCGCGCCAACACTAGCCGCTGCTGTTTCTGAAGCAGTGTGAGCATTCTTGACACCCATCTTGCACTGACCTTAAACATGCCAAGATGGTCATGGAGAATATTTAAAACGGTGAATTGCCATACGTGCCTTTTTGGACACATTCTGACTTTCCACAACAAAGTGTAGAGCCCCATTTACTTTATTTCCTGCGTTCACTCGTCGTTCTATATCCTTATCATACCTACCATCCCTGCTAAATACACATCCCAAATACACAAACTCATCTACTTGCTCGACCAATTCCCCTTCTATTCTTATTTCACATATTGTTTTACTTTCTTCTCTTTCAAAGACCATAACTTTCGTCTTACTTGCGTTCACTTTCATTCCCCTTTCTTTTAATGAAATGTTCATTAATGTAACCATCATTTGCAACTCGGCCGCCGACGACGCGAGTATGACTTGATCATCGGCGTACAAAAGGGCATTTGACGGTTAACTCATCCATTCTTAACCCGCATTCTTCAACTTTCAGATTTTCCAAACAACTGTCCATAAATAGGTTGAACAGCCACGGGGGAAGCCACACAGTCCTGTCTGACCCCTTTATGGATGCCAAACCAGTCCGAGTAGGCCCCGTTGATCCTGACACAAGTACTGGAGTCCCTATACAGAGACTTCAATGCCTGTATCAACCCAGCACTCAACCCAAATGAGTTCAGTGTTTGCCATAATACATCCCTGTCCACTCTATCATAAGCCTTTTCCAAGTCCACGAACGCACAAAAAACCTTTTGGTTTTTGGCCAAAAACTTCTCCGCGATCATGCGCATGGAAAAGACCTGATCCGTACATCCCATTCCCTTTCTAAATTCCGCTTGCACATCCCAAATTTTTCCATCAGTATCTTTCATAACTCTTTCAATTAGTACCTTAGCATACAGTTTTCCCACAATGCTAAGAAGACTGATACCACGGTAGTTTTTACAGTCCTGCTGCGATCCTTTTCCTTTATATAGTGGGACTATCACGGCTTTTCATCAGTCTCCCGGTACCCGCTTAAGTTCCCAACACAAATTAAACAAAGTGTACAGCAGGTCTGCCACCACTTCCTCTCCAGCCCTTAGCATTTCGAGTGATACTCTATCATATCCGGCTGCCTTACCTGCTTTCATACTTTTCATTGCTTTCATTATTATATCTCTTTCCTCTTCTTTCGGAATTTCTATTTCATTTAATTCAAACGTCTCATCACTCATAAACACGCTTTCAAAGTATTCCTTCCATCTCCTTAAACTCGACACTTCGTCATTCAGAATACAGCCATTCTGATCTCGTATAGCATCCATTCTAGGCTGTTTTGAATGTCCCCTGGCAGTTCTTACGAGTTTCCAGAACATTTTAATATTTGCCTGGAAGTTATCCGATATTCTTCTATCATTCTTCTCCGTTCTTTCTTGCTTTTTCCTTTCAACTACTTCTTTTACTCTCTTATTTAGATGTCTAAAGACTGCCTTTTTTCTTTCAATATCATCATTCATACCGCTAGAATAACTAGCCTTGGTTGCTAGTAAATCTGGCCATGCTCTCTTCTTTGCTTCTACTTCCATCCGTACCTCATCATCCCACCATAAAGTGTTATTTTTCTTTTCATTCGTTCTCTTACTTACACCACATACTTCGGTAGCTGCATCCATCAAACCTTTCTTGATATTATACCACACAGTCTCCAAGTCTAAATCATTCATACACAATTCATCCATACCACTTATATTTTCTCTCAGTCTACATTTGTACTTCTCTTTTGCACCTTCATCTTGTAACCTCTCTGTTCTTATACGCTGTAACGCAGTGGTAGACACAGATGTCCGATGCCGCCAACGTCTGAATAGACCATTAATTCGGCATAAGACCAAGTAATGATCCGTCCTACGTTGGACCCCGGTAAACCCTTGTATCTACAACTGCTCCTCATTCTTTCATCCACAATTATGAAATCTATCATGCTTCTATCACCACCTCTTTCCCATGTATACATGTGAATCTTCTTATGACGAAAGAAAGTGTTCGTCACAAAAAGATTCTTTTCCACACATACGGTGAGGAGGCTTTCACCATTCTCATTTATACTTTCATCACCAAACGTTCCCAATATCCTTTCATAACCAAGCCTCTTCACGCCAACCCTTCCATTAAAATCTCCTAATATAACAATATTTTCATTACCCTTGCATTTCATTAGCACCATCCTTACCATCTCCCAAAACTGCTCTCGGATATAAGTGGGCTTAGACATGTCTGGGGCCCCTAGAACAAACAACTTCTTTAAGCCCACTTTCATTCGTATCCATAGCAGTCTCGGGCTTACACATTCATACTCTTTCACACAATGACCCATTCTTTCTGAAAGGATGATACCGACTCCCTGACATGCCCGCTCGGTCTCGTCTACCCCAGACCAGTACGCGGTATACATGCCATGTGTAGTGGCATCCTTTCCCTTCCGTTTCGTCTCATTTACACATAACACATCTATTCCTCTATCATACATCATATCATACACATACATTCAGCGTAGCCAGACGGGCTTCCGCAATCCACTTTTCGCCCCTCCAGGAGACAGAACGTGACGGGTGGCGAACCTCGTCGCCGGTTTTCCTCCCGGAGATTCTTGCACCCTGCCCCATTAAAGGGCGCCGGGAACTCAGCCATTTCTTTTAATTTGTGCCTCATGGTGCGAAAGTAGGGGGTGGTATTTTTTTTAACGCCGTTACCACACGGCGAGGAGCCAATTCTGTACTTTCGGCTTTGTCGCTTGTTTAGCACCACCCGGGGGACACGTGTAGGGTGGGCCTAGGGTTAGGTGGTCGAAGCCTACGGACGCGAGCGATCCTTTAGCGAGCGATTTGTTATGTATATTACAAAATATATAGTTTATAATTTATAAGATAAGTAAAGATAATTTTAATGGGCAGATGACAAAGATATTAAAATGCAAAAGTTCCTGAACTTGTAATTGAAATATAATGCGTAACATGGATCAATTGTGATTTGCGCTGTCTCTGTTTCGCTTATTTTGCCCGACGTTTGCATCGGCTCCATAGAGACTTGATTCCCCGTGGACTTGTTTATCCTGCAATATCTCAAAGGTTAATTAACCGATCTGGCTGAAACTTGGTATTTATAGTTGTATTGACTCATCAAGTAGTGACAGTTAAAAAAAATCTTCCCTCCCCTATCTAACCCCTCCATTCCGTAAACTTTTTGACGTATCATTGATGTGTAGAATGAACAGAGTAGGCGATAGCACGCAGCGTTGAGGTACACCAGCATTCACAGGCTTAGATTCGGAGCATGTATCGTCGACTACGACCTTGATGCTCCGGTCTGCGAAAAAACTAGTGACCCAGTTGCATAATTTCGCGGGAAGTTCATATGAAGTTAGCTTCTAAACTAAAGGAGCGCTTTGTGGTTAACCCGATCGAAAACCTTCGCTATTGCCATACTAACCGCCAAGACATCCACCTTGATCTCCGACTACCTCAACCAGTCAAAAGCTGAGCGACCTCGACGGACCTCGACCTGGCTGTCACTTATCAGCTGATGCTCCATAAGGTGCCTAATGTCTATATTGGTTACTCTAAATATATATTATTTGCAGGAGCGTCGACTGCAGCAAAGATTCTCGGAGTCGCCGGAGGTTTGTCCAAGTTGTCAAAAATGCCAGCATGCAACGTTTTGCCACTTGGACAGCAGAAGAAAACTCTCTCTGGTTTCTCACAAGCTGCCGCGCTTCCTCATACTGGTTTCATTTACTTCTCGCAGATAGTTCAGGATACGCCCCCTGTAAGTGTAAAAACTTGAGTCAAACAAAAAAATATTTCTATTTTATTTATTTTACTATCCACAAAACTATATTACAATATTTAAAAAAAATATTGGTTCCCAAACTAAGCCAGGTTTGTATTTTGGGATTCAGAGTTGTGTCAATACATTCCATAGTATTAATCCACTAAAAAAGTAAAAGTAAAATGAATACAGAATGGTGTGGGTACTAACTTAGAAAAATAATTTAACCTACATATTTGGGATTTATTAAAATAACAAATATGGTGAAATCAAAACTGTAAGTTATTTAAGAGATTTATATTCATCTGTTTAGAAGCCAACTAGAAACAAGGAGTTAGTGGAGGATGGAGGTGTAAGAGTTGACGTTTTTTTTACACTGAGGTTCTACCGAATTGTTGCTATGGCCCTATTTCAAAAAAATTTGCAAAAGCGTTTTTTTAATATATTGAAACATTTTTTTGAAAATTTGGACGTCTCACTTTGGAATTTTTACAAAGAAAATAGATACATAGACGTCAAAATGATAAATCCAATGTGATTTTTTGTTTTCTTAGGAATTAAGATATAAAGCTGCGAAGCTTGTATCAACTAAACTCACGCTCGCCGCCAGAGTGGACGCCTGTCATGAAAGTACTGACGGACACATTGGAAGACTTCTGCGGGAGGGGATTGAGAAGAAACTAGATAAATTACAGGTATTTGGAAGTTTTATTCATAAATTTCTGCTCTAGTCACTACACCTTTGAATTGGAAAATGCTTGAGAAATAGTTTGTGATTGCGGCGAAAAAAACTGAGTCATCCATCATCATAAGATGTCATTAGGCGGGTCCACACTTGACGATCCATTCTGGATCGTGGATCGTACTCCTCCGATCCGGCTTATGAAACTTGCGATACCTGCTGCGCCGCTTCAACACGCTCCAGCCGATCCACACTGAATCAGTCAGTTGAACTCTCGCTATGCGATCACACGTGCAGCAGAGGCTTCGAATGGCCCTGGCAGCAGCAACTTATATTCTTTTAAAATATTTACAACAAAAATGACGAAAATTAAAAAGACGGTTATGGGTGAGAACGATATATAAAAATCGGTTGGAATATGGGTCTCGGCTTAAGCTGAAGCTTAAATTTTGCACGAATGGTGTCACAATCAATCAACTGTGAACACAATAAGTGAAATTGATTTGCATTCAATTTGACTTATTGTGTCCAGTGTTCACTGTTGAATAACAAATAAAGAAAGAATGATACAAATTATCGTTATGTAAAAACCGCTACTGGGATGTTTTTTTTTTATAGGATAAGGGTGACAAACGAGCACACAGTCCACCTGATGGTAATGGTTGCTGCGGCCCACAGACATCTACATTTATCCTCGATTACAAATCAAAATGCAGATGCGTTGTCACCCGTGAGGACTAAGATTAAATGCCTCTTTTCTAGTAAAAAGGGTCTCCGGTTCTCTACACTCACCATACGAAACACAGCAGCGTTAAGCTGCTATTTTACGCTGGTATTCTGTGAGCGCGTGGTCCTTCCCCGATCGAGCCGACCCATTCGTGCTACAACTATACTACTAATATAGCTGTCCATTTCACGACTAATGTGTCGCTAAGCATCGTCTCTCACACCCCTATTTGTGTAATTGGTATCATTTGGGTTCCATAAGCATTTATGCCCCTTATGTTAAGGGATATTAAACGGCGACTTTGCAAATTTTCCACATCGCGCGATCCACACAAAAGCGTCCACACCGTGCGAGCCAAGCGACTGAGGCCCCTCGAGCATGGTCAAAAAACCGACAACGAATGAATCGCTCGAAGTTAGGAGCGTGTGCTCCAACACGTGTGCTCCAACACGTGTGCTTATATCACGCGAGGCATGTCTACACCGACTGACCGTCAGAGCGCGGTGGCGGTGAACCCGGCTAATTGTGTCTATTACGTCATCATTATGTACCAATTGTGTCTTTTACGTGGTCATCTATCACATGATGTCTGAAAGATAACAAAACTTGAAATCCCACCACCACCCACCGTTGACGGAAAACAGGATGTAAACAAAGACTTCTATGTATACTACTAGAACAAAAACTATGTCACAGCTGTAGATCGCGCTCCGCCGTATTTTGCAATAATTCCAAAATCCATCTAATAATAATATCTATATATTTTGCCTTTACTTGTATGTTTGTTTTAATAATCTGCGTATCTAGTTATAAATATATATATATATATATAAAGTTATAAAAATATGTACACTTTATATCATAATTATGCCACTAATTGTCAATCATATCTTCCATTCTAACATTGTAACCATTAACTTGTATAATAGTCGTTTCTTTCTAAAAACGATTAATTCGTGACGATGATCTAAAAACCAAACTATCCAACAGGAACCACCACCGGTAAAATTTGTGAAACCACTCCCTAAACCGATCGAACAAAGCCGTAAGAAGAGAGGTGGCAAGCGAGTTAGGAAGATGAAGGAGAGATACGCTATGACGGAGTTCCGGAAGAACGCAAACCGACTCAACTTCGCTGACGTGAGTGTAACGTTTGCTTTATTTATTATTTATATTACATTTTATTTAAGTACACAAATGAACCAACTTGGTTTCTTTGACCAGCAAAAACCGAACCAAAACCATGCTCAAGGAATCACGCAAGGACTTACGCATACATCTTTCTTCCAGTGGCGAAGCTAGGGCTCCAAACTAGGGCAAGCCCAAGATATGGTTTTGTTGTTTTTAGCAGTTTTATAAAAATACACCAATCTTGATCTGTCTCCACTCTTCAGTTTCATATTCAGTGCTGTCGAGGACGTGTTTAACAAAGCACACAGAAGGCATACTACTGCTAGATAGATTGTATGACAAATCAGCAATTGCATACCTTCAGTGGCTTTGAAAAAAGCCGTTTGGGTTTGCATGAGCGAAAGAAAAAGATATTTACATATAATACAATACATGAACAAAAGAAACGCATGAACAAAGTACAAACAAACTATGTACAAAATTAAAACAACAAATTATTTATATTCTAAATCGAATCGTCTCTCTTTCTTAAGGAAAGATTTAATTACGTCCGCGTAAAATGTTGGTGAACGTTTTAATTGTACCAATAACTGTTTTTCAATTGCGATAATTGATAAGTCTGAAAGACGCTCTTGACCTTGTGTATTTCTCAAATAAGTATGGATGCGCTTCAGAGATGAGAAATACGGTCTGTATGCGGTATGTTGATATTGGTATGCGTTCAGTAATGAACGAAATTACCGCATTCATGTGTTTTTGAGAATTCATATGCCTTTTAATGGCTCCAGATAAGTTATTTAAATCATCATATCCAGTAGTATTCCAAGCTGTTTTTTCGTTGGAAAAAATATACAGCACCAGCAGTACAACTTATTGGTATGTGAGCAGCCAACAACCCAATGAGTTTTGTAAACAGATCTATTAAATTGCCGTTTGTGGGTTTTACTCGTTTGAGAAATACACAGATCAGGCGTTGGTTTCGGCGTGGATATGAGCTGTTTTTTTTCAACAAAGTTTAAAGATTTTACCTTTTCCTCGCCGATTAGCACTTTAACACACTTCAGTTCATCACAAGAAACACTATTATTCTCCATGTTCACTAAAAATCTTTAAAAAAGTATAAATTTTCAACTCAATATTGCGAGTTTCATTCGCTCAAGTAAACACACACAATAAACATTGAAATGAAGTGCACTGCAAATGTATCGCCCGACGCCCCCACTCTCGACTAACTTCACACTAAAAGTCTGGCTTCTGCGTTCCATATTAATTGCTATATAAACAATCGTAGTTATATTTCATTATAGAACATTTTGCCATAGGTTAGAAAGGGAGCGATCGTCTTTTCGAAAGCCCGGTAAAAAGCCCACTCGTGCGAGAGAGACGACTAATCGACAGCAGTATCGCACAGTTTTGCCGCGTGTTGACGTTCGAGGTCACGACCTGTGTATATTGTATAACAGAGGAGCGCGCGAAATTTGAAATAGTTTGAAACAGTTTACGAGTTATTTTATTAGTTGATATTATTGATTGAGCAGTTTGATAGGGCAAGCCTGGCTTCTCCGCTTCTATGGAGGCTTCGCTACCGCTTTCTTCTTTTTTTCTTTATCAGCCCGTAAAAGTTCACGCCTGTACGCAACAATACTATATAAGAAGTTGGGCATAGTTTCGGTATCACTTGAAATGCAATGCACCCAGCATTTCTTCTATCTATTTACTAATAATAACTTTACTACAGTAAAACTCGCTTAATACGATCACGTTTAATACGATTTCTCGCATAATACGCCATTTTATATCAGTCTCTGCAACTTGAGGCATGTTTTCATACATTTTTAACACGCTTATTACGATTTGTCATTCCGCCTAATACGCCATCTGTGCAACACCCGAGCCGAGCCAAGTGTTGCCGAGCGCGCTCACTTACCACCTTGCTGATCTCTCCCCCGCGTGTATGCGTACCCCGCGCACTTTAGTTAACTAAGTTCACCCTAAAGATGTTGAGCTAAAGAACATCAAGCTTGTTTTCTTAACTCCGAATGCGACAAGCAAGTTGCAAGCGATGGATCAGGGCATTATAACAGTCCTTAAACAAGGCTACAGAACACGATTGATACATCGCTATCTTAAAGAAATGGAAGACCCTGACAGCAAACGACCCTTGACTGTGCATGATGCGATCCTAAACATTGCAGCGGCATGGCAGGCAATTAAGCCTGAAACCATACAAAATTGTTTCAAGAAAGCAGGTTTCCGAAATAACGAAGCTGACGTCGTGTTGGAAGACGAATGCGCGATACTGCAGGGTTTTCCTGGGTATTCTTCCATTGATGAAAATGTTGCACCCTACGAAACCCGTTCAATCGAAGATCTTATTGAAGATGTGAATAACACCCAAAAAGAGGCCCTAAGTGATGACGATGAAGATGAACGAGAGTCAATTCCGATTTTGTCAAACGCAGAGGCATTATCAGTAAACGATTTAAGGGGCTATGTATCTTCTTTCAGGGAAAGTGAAGACGTACTGCAAAAGTTAAGTTATATTGAAAGCCTTGTCATTACTAATGCATCAAAATCTCTTTGTCAAACCAAAATAAGAAATTACTTTAAGTAATATTTTTTTTATTATTTTAATCATTATAAATAATAATTAACTATGATGTAACGTATTTAAATACATATACATATGTATAATATTATACCTTTCTAACAAATTTATAAATATACCTATAATTCAATATCTACACAAAATTTGTAAATGATAGGTATGTTTTATTTTCCCTATCCCGCATAATACGCTTTCCCGCTTAAGTCGCGATTTTGGCTGGGTCCCTTCAAAATCGTCTTAAGCGTGTTTTACTGTATTTCCATTCAAAACACAGGTTCACACAAACAACGAAAGCATAATAACGTATAAATAAGAATTTCTCGTTTTATAGCGTAGGTTCGTTTTTAGGTAGCGATAATCTTTACGAATAAATAAAATTGGAGTGTCTGCTTGAAATGTCAACTTTACTTATAACAAAAAAAATCAAAATTTTTGTCTGTTTGTTCCGGCTAATCTCCGAAATGGCTGAACCGAGTTTGACGGGACTTTCCAAGGCAGATAGCTGATGTTATAAGGAGTAACTTAGGCTACTTTTATTTTTAGAAAAACAATTAGGGCTTCGCGCAAAAAAATCAAAATCCATGAAATCTAACCGTCATAAATTCCACGACGAAATCGTGCGGGCGAAGTCCCGAGAAACTGCTAGTATTATATATAGTACTTTAGTACTTCGTCACCTTAATCTATAAAAGTCCTTCTACTGAAAGATTCTAATAGCCGCCACAAAAGACAGTGAGGGGTCATACCAAAATTTGCAAAATAATACAAGTTGCTTTGGCACTAAAATAATTGCTTGTAACCTTAAATATTCGGAATTATTATTATGCACACTATCGCTATATAAATTATGAAATAACAGTTTTGCAAAATAAAATCTAATGGTTTTAACACTAGAACTACTGGAAGTTATAAAAAAACCATCACGTATCAAGAACTTCGGTCCAAATGATACAAACTGAATAATATTGTTGCGCGCCACAATTAATACATGGTAATGGCGACACTAGTTACCACTAGTGTCCTCTAGTATCGAGTAGCAGAACTAGGAGAGTCAAGAACCTTCTACAAATTTCCATGGAAGAACTTTCTAGAACTATCGACACCTAGTCAATCGGGACCGATATGTACTCGAACATTCTAGATGTTTCTACAGTAGAAGGTTCTAGAAACTATCTGAGGCCTATATAAGGCCGGTATAGACCGCGACCGAGTCATTATTGAATTGGCGATACAAGCGAATACTTCGAAGCGATACAACTGCGAACTAAAGTGATCTGTAGAACAATTGTGTTTTGTTGTTAGTGTTATTTTAAGTTGTAATTAGTGTTCTGTAATTAAAGTGTCAATTTTGGTAATTCACTCGGCAGTTTTTAATTGCCTCGAACCCCAAGCTCGTAACAATTGGTGTCAGAAGTCGGATTAAATCATGCCGATTTTACCAAAGAACGGCACAGAGGGTATCCGTACCCGAAGTCAACGCCAGCAGGAGACGGACCAGAGAAGATTTGGTGATGCAACGCTGCAGACGTCGGAGGGCCAGCTGCCGACCACGGAGGCCGGCCCGTCAGCAGCTCCTGCATCTGCAGCACCTGACTTAGGTGCTCTGATGATGATGCTGCAGGAGCAGGCCCGCCGACGGGAGGAACAGGCCCGTCGGTTGGAAGAGCAGATGCTCCTCATGAAGGACCTTTACGCTACCTTCGGGAAAGAGATAAGGCATGTGAAGGATAGGGTTGCTCAACATGACAACCGCCTGTCGGAAGCTGAAACCCGAATCGACCAAGTGAACAATGGGGTTGACAACGTGATGGCTGACGTGAAGAAAACGCTGGACGACCTCAAACTTGGGGATGGAATTACAGCTCCCGTGGTAGCTACAACACCTTCGCTACGTGGATTCAAAGTGCCGCCGTTCGACGGGTCTTCTTCCTGGTCAGCCTACAAAATCTAGTTCGAGGCTGTCATGAAGGCGAACGGCTGGAATAAAAGTCAGGCCATGACTGCTCTCACCCTAGGCCTGCGCGACCAGGCCTTAACTGTTTTGGAAGCTCTCGGTAAGGAAGTGACTTACGAGCAGCTCCTTGAGGCATTGAGGCGAGATATGGCGACGCTCACCTGGAACACGTCTTTCGTACGGAGCTCGAAGATCGCGTGCAACGCAGCAACGAAAACCTGCAGCACTGGGCCCTTGAGGTGGAGAAGCTGGTTCGAAAAGCATACTAGTCTGTACCTGCGCTCATTGTAGGGAACCTGGTGCAGACATTCATCGACGGCATCCGCGACCTTGAAGTCATAGCTGCTGTGAGGCTCGGGCACCACGAGACGCTTAAGGACGCCTTGGCCCATGCACTGGAGGTGGAAGCCGTGCGGCAGGATCATCATTACCATCGTGTCAGGGAGGTTGCAGCAGCTACAGTCCGCGACCGCAATAAAGGATACAGCCCTAGTTGCTACGGCTGTGGGGAAAGGGGCCATCTTCGATCCAGCTGCCCTAAGCGAACTGTAGAAAGGGGTGGTGATCGATCTCGAGAGGGTAGTGCGGCTAACAGCACCGCCGAGCAGCAGCAGGGAAACGAGTAAAAGCCAGGACTGCGGGGCGGGTGCTGGCTGATGTTAAAAGAGCCTCAAGGATTTCGATCTCACAAACCCATGATGGGAACAGCCTAATCATCAAGGGCGAGGTCAACGGAACGCCGTGTAAACTCACCATAGACACTGGAGCCTCTTGCACGATTGTCAGTTTCCAACTTATAAGTCAGTTCCTTGGGGACTACGCATACAACAGAGAACGCATTAATGTGGTGACAGCCACCGGTCACCGCATACCCGTCCGTGGAGAGAAGGAGATGGAGTTGAAGCTAGGCAACATGATCTACCTGTATAATGTCATCGTGGCTGATATAATGGAGGACTGCATCCTGGGCCTAGACTTCATGAGGTAGAATTGTTGTGAGATCGACGTTAAGCAAGGTGTTTTGAAATGTGGACAAGAGGAACTTTTCGTGGAAGGAGCGTTACCAGCGAATGTGTACAGCCTTAAGAAGATTGTTCTGCCGCCGAGATCGGAAACGATTGTGCCGGTTAGTCTTTCTCGGAATCCTGGGCAAGCTCATCGTTGTGTACTCGTGGAAAGGGTAGATAATGACCTTCCATGGAAAGTGGCTCGAACCTTGGTCAGAACTACCGACATCTCAGGAATACGTGTGCTGAACCTTTGTGATCAGGAACAGATTATAGAAAAGGCACACTGGTTGGTACTTGTGAGGAAGTGGATTGGTTGCGTCGGTGCCAATATCTATCGACTGGGACCCCCAGCAAGGATGCACAAATGAGAGTGACCAGACTTTTAGAAGACTGTCGCAGCGTTCTCTCCCCGAATGAAATGGTCAAGGCGAAAAAGTTGTTACTCAAGTACGCCGACGTTTTCCCGTCAAACGATGCTGACACAGGAAAGACTGGCTTAGTTCAACACAAAATAAACACAGGAGAAGAATTGCCTATCCGTCAGCGGCCAAGAAGATTGCCGGTAGCACGTGAAAAGGTAGTGGAAACCATGATTGAGGGAATGGTGAAGGATGGTGTTATTGAACCATCATCTAGTCCATGGTGTTCACCTGTGGTGCTGGTAAAGAAGAAGGACGGCAGTATGCGGTTTTGTGTTGACTACCGCCGTCTGAACGACGTTACGAAGAAGGACAGCTATCCCTTGCCAAGAATTGATGACACGCTGGACTTGCTTACAAGAGTAAAGTGGTTTAGCACGCTGGACCTGAAAAGCGGCTACTGGCAAGTTGAAATTGACCCTAAGGGCAAGGAGAAAACTGCATTCTCGACAGGAAAGGGTTTGTCGCAATTTAAAGTTATGCCGTTTGGATTGTGCAATGCTCCAGCAACGTTTGAAAGGTTGATGGAGCTTGTACTTACCGGGCTAATTGGCGATGCCTGTCTGGTCTATTTGGATGACATCATCATCGTAGGTAGTCAAAACCTGGAACGCGTGCTCATGAAGATCCAGAGTGCCAACCTCAAGTTGAGTCCGAAGAAATGTTCACTATTCAAACGGCAAGTTAGCTTTTTGGGGTATGGAGTGTCGGAAGAAGGTATCCGCACGGATCCAGAGAAAATCGCCGCTGTCAAGGATTGGCCGGTTCCAAAAGACAAGACGCAGGTTAGAGCATTTTGGGGTTTGTGCTCCTATTATCGGCGATTTGTGAAGAACTTTGCAGAAATAGCCAAACCTCTCCACAAGCTAACCGAGGAGAAGCGACATTTCTGCTGGCATGGAAGTTGCGATATCGCATTCCGGGAGGTCAAGGACTGTCTGTCCAAAACACCTATTTTGCGGTACCCTGATGCGGGCAAGGAATTTATAGTTGACACAGACGCAAGTGATATAGGACTTGGCGGTGTGTTGTCTCAACGGAATGGTGATCAAGAGGTTGTGATAGCGTATTTCAGCAAGTCGTTGTCAAAGCCGGAAAGGAACTATTGTGTCACAAGATGGGAATTGCTTTAAAGTCGTTGCAGCATTTTAGCAAATATCTTCTGGGGTGGAAATTTCACTTACGAACTGACCATGCTGCACTGAAATGGCTATTGCAGTTCAAAAATCCAGAAGGACAAGTTGCGAGATGGATAGTATTACTGCAGGAATACGACTTTGTGATCGAAAATCGCAGCGGAAAATCTCATGGCAACGCAGATGTATTGTCAAGAAGACCTTGTCCTGGAGATTGCAAGGATTGTACTAGGCAAGAGGGTAACGAAGTGGTATCTGTGAGGATGCTCAGGACAGACCAGCTCAGCAATGAGTGGAAGGACAACATGCACAGCAGGAAGATTCGGATATCAAGCCGATTCTGGAATGTATGAAGGCCAGTGCTCCTAAGCCCAAGTGGAGCGACGTCTCAGCGGTGAGTTCGACCACGAAAAGCTATTGGGCCCAATGGGACAGCTTGCTGATTCAGGATGAAGTCCTGTGCCGTAAATGGGAAAATGGTAGGGGAGACAGTTGTCATTTGCAAATGGTTGTCCCTAAAGCTAAAGTACCGGATGTTCTACAGCTGTACCATAATGGTTGTTCAGGAAGTCATCTGGGAGTTAAACGAACTCTACTGAAGATCCGAGAACGGTTTTACTCGGTCCACTATCGTGACGATGTCGAGGACTGGTGTCGCAAATGTACAAGTTGTGCGGCTGTAAAGGGAACTCAGACTCGTAGTAGAGGTGCATTGAAATTGTACCATGTTGGTGCACCATGGGAGAGGATAGCCCTTGACGTTGCGGGGCCGTTTCCGGAAAGTGAAAGTGGTAACAAGTATTTCATGGTTGTGATGGATTACTTCACTAAGTGGCCAGAAGTCTTCGCCATTCCAAATCAAGAAGCCTCACCAGTTGCAGATAAACTAGTTCATGAAGTCTTCTGTCGTTTTGGAGTACCTTTAGAGATTCACAGCGATCAAGGAAGGAATTTTGAGTCTCAAATATTCCAGGAAACTTGCCAAGTTATGGCTACTCATAAAATAAGAACAGCTTCTTACCACCCACAATCTGATGGAATGGTAGAACGATTTGATCAGACATTGGAGAGGTACCTAGCAAAAATTGTGGAGAATCGGCAACGGGACTGGGACAAGCACATACAACCGTTTTTGTTGTCATATCGAAGCGCTGTTCACGAAAGTACATCAGTGACACCAGCTTTTGCAAACTTTGGAAGAGAATTACGGCTGCCTGCAGACCTGATCACCGGAATATCACCTGATGCCCCACGCAGTATACGAGGGTGACGCTGAAAGTTCTTAGAAAATCAAAAACTGAACAAACTAGCAAGTTATTAGTTTTATTATATCTTTTCAAAATAGTGTCCATTTACATCAATACATCGCTGCATCACATGGAACCACTGAGAAAAGCACTTTGCCCACTCGTCCTTAGGGGTCTCTTCGACGGCATTTTGAAACGCAGCCACTGCTTCCAAGGCGTAGATAAAACGTTTTTCTCGAAGTATTTCTTTTATTTTCGGAAATAAATAAAAATTGCAAGGTGCTGCTAGGTCAGGGCTTTAGGGCGGGTGACCCAGTAATTCCACGTCTGTCGTCGCCAAGTAGTCGATTGTTTGCTTGGCCGTGTGCGACGAGGCGTTGTCGTGGTGAAGGAGGATCCTACTGCGAGGTCGTTTCTCTCGAACTTTTTCCAAGACAAGTGGCAAACAATTGTTAGTGTACCACTCTGCAATAACTGTTTTTCGATCCTCTAAAACAATTGTTGCGTAATGACCTGTCCTTCCGAAGAACGAGGCCACCATCTTTTTTCCCACGCTTCGACCTCTCTTCACTTTAGTTGGCAACTCCTCGGAAGGATACACCCAGACAGCAGACTGTCTCTTAGTTTCAGGATCATAACAATAAATCCAGCTTTCGTCACCCGTAAATATGTCGAACACAGCATTTGAGTCACATCCGTTAAATCTTTGAACCGTTTCACGACACCAATCAACACGACGGAGTTTTTGGGCCTCTGTCAGATTATGAGGTATCCACCGGGCACAAAGCTTCCTGACCGCTAAATGTTCATGGAGGATTTTGTGCACTTGACTCATACCGATGCCTAAGCTTGTCCGAATCTGCTGATAAGTCACTCTTTTGTCAGTCTCTATCATACGCCGCACAACACTGATGTTATCTTCAGTCGCCGCCGTAGAACGCCGTCCCTCACGCAGATCATCGGTGAGATTAGTGCGACCACGGTTAAACTCATTAAACCAGTTGTAAACAGTGTCACGAGATGGGGCTTCATCGTGAAAGGCCAATCGAAGTCTATCATAACTTTCTTGTTGACTTAAATGACATCGAAAGTCATAAAAAATCATTGTACGAAAATTTTCTCGCTTTAAATTCATGCTGACGTGACACAGACAATTTTCAATTTGCCGCCAAATCGTAAACAAATGACAAATTAATAAAATACATACACAATAATATTGGCAAAGAGTTCCATTTTCAAAATTTGAGCTTATTTTTTTTATTATATCGTTTACAAGTGGCCAGTTCTAAAAATTTCAGTGTCGCCCTCGTAACCGATTATGCAAATGACTTGCGGAACAAAATGAATGACTTTTATGAGCACGTCAGACAATCGGGCCAGCAAATGTCTGAAAAGATGAAAACACGGTATGACCGCAAAATGAACAACAAAGGGTTCGACGAAGGTTCACTAGTGTGGTTACACAATCCAGTTCGCAGCAAAGGGAAATCTCCTAAGCTTCGAGCTAAATGGGACGGACCGTACCGTATTGTGACAAGGATCAATGACGTAACCTACCGGATACAGAAAAGTGCAAGAGGCACTCCTAAGATCGTCTATGTGGATCGACTGGCGCGTTATTATGGGGCCAATAATGCTCGGGACGAGCATGACTTAGGATGGGGCAGTGTTGCGCGTCACAATTAATACATGGTACATGGCGACACTAGTTACCACTAGCGTCCTCTAGTAACCACTAGCGTCCTCTAGTATCGAGTGGCAGAACTAGGAGAGTCAAGAACCTTCTAGAAATTTCCATGGAAGAACTTTCTAGAACTATCGACACCTAGTCAATCGGGACCGATATGTACTCGAACATTCTAGATGTTTCTACAGTAGAAGGTTCTGGAAACTATCTGAGGCCCTATATGAGGCCGGTATAGACTGCGGCCGTGTCAGTATTGAATTGGAGATACAAGCGAATACTTCGAAGCGATACAACTGCGAACTACGAGGGATGATCCAAAAGTAATGATAATCGGTTACTTCAGGTCCGCATAAAAATCCAAAAAAAAAATTTTTTGCTTGCTTATATACTCACTACGTCAGCCTAAAAAAATCATATAAATAGATCACGATTTCCGGGAGATACATTCATTTGAATACGAACTGTCAAAGAGATAACATCAACATGGAGAAAAACGAAATTAGAGCTGTCATCAAGTACCTCTGTTTGAAAAAAATGTCTTCAAAAGACATACACAGTGACTTAGTGCAAACATTGGGGGACTCTGCTCCTCCATATTCTACAGTTGCACGCTGGGCCAAGGAGTTTAAACTGGGCAGAACATCCACTGAAGATGAACATCGCGAAGGACGCCCATCCACGTCCCTCACTGAAGACAACGTGAAAAAAGTCGAAGATGTTGTGTTGGCAGATCGAAAAGTGACCATCAGGCATGTAGCTGAGGTCACAGGGATCTCATATGGCAGCGTTCAAAGAATCCTTGCGAACGAGTTGCATATGAAAAAGGTCTCTGCGCGTTGGGTACCCAGAATGTTAACCGACGAGCAAAAGAAAAATCGAGTTGACATTTCGAGGGTCAATCTCGAAAAGTTCCAAGCAGATCAAGAAAATTTTTTGTTCCGTTTTGTGACTATGGACGAGACCTGGAGCCACCATTTTGACCCTAAAACGAAACAACAATTGATGACTTGGAAGCGAGCCTCCTCACCGACGCCAAAGAAATTCAAAGTTTCAAGTTCGGCGGGAAAGGTTATGGCATCTGTGTTTTGGGACGCTCAAAGTTCATAATTATGGTGGAATATTTGGAAAAGGGAGCCACTATTACGGGCTCTTACTACGCAGACCAAATAAGAAGATTACGGGAGGCCATTAAGGAAAAAAGACGCGGCAAACTGCGAGCTGGAGTGCTGTTTCACCAAGACAACGCACCGGCTCACAAAGCCGCAGTTGCGATGGCTGCCATTCAAGAAACGGGATTCGAACTGCTCGAACACCCTCCCTATTCGCCAGATCTAGCTCCTAGTGATTTCTACCTCTTTCCTCGGCTCAAGGAACGCCTCCGAGGCAAGAAATTCGAAGACGATAGCGAAGTAATGGCCGCTGTTGAAGCGTTTTGGGAGGGTCAAGACAAAGAATTTTTCAAAGGAATCCTGGGTTTAGAAAAAAGATGGACTAAATGTATTGATTTGTTAGGAGACTATGTAGAAAAATAAATTATTATTTTAACTTTAATTACCGTGTTTTATTTTCATTATCATTACTTTTGGATCACCCCTCGTAAAGTGATCTGTAGAACAATTGTGTTTTGTTATTAGTGTGATTTTAAGTTGTAATTAGTGTTCTGTAATTAAAGTGTCAATTTTGGTAATTCACTCGGCAGTTTTTAATTGTCTCGAACCCCAAGCTCATAACAATATAAAGAGGGCGAATCAAATTTTTTTTTATTGTGATCACTTAGCTTATTATCAAGTGGGAATTCATTACTATTTGAGAATTCCTTCACGATTTAAATAGTGAACAACGTATTCCAATAGCACCGTTATTATGGATTGCGACATTACTACACCACATACGTTAACCCGTTACCTCCTATCAAAAGTCCACTGCTGAACAAAGGCCTACCCCATAGATTTTCTCATAGGGGGGGGGGATATTTGCCATAGTTGCCATGCATGGCAGGCGGGTTGGCAACAGCGTTTCTTTTATTTTTAGTTGTTATTAGAAAGACGCTCTCCCATCCCCTTATTTGCTTTCCTCTGTCGCCTCTTACGATATCCATAGGACGTTATGGGGTAGTGGATATTCTTACACCGCCACTACATGGTCAACCTTTTAGCGCTTTTTAGTTATATGGACTTGCCTAATAGTAAAAATACTAAATAGTAAATTCGTTTACAAATTATAGAAATAACTCCTGGGCATAAACCACTAATTTCTCATATATGACGCGCGCATAATATGACGTGATTTAATATCATTATTTTCTCGAAATATTTTTAATTTCTTCTTATATATGCCAGTTTCTTCACGATGATATTTTCCTTCAACGCCCAGTATGTGATGAACTAGCATTTTTTATTTATATTAAAATTAATATTAAAATTAATAATTTTATTGGTGCCGGCGGGAATCGAATACGGTTCATTGCATCAATTTGTGATTATAAAAAACTAACATCACTTTTAAAGCTGTAACATATTTAATGATTTTTTATATTTACGCAAAAATTACACAGACAACAATAATTAAATTTGGAATACATCGAGTTATTAATTGCATTTCAGTTGCTTAATGATATCGCATATAATTCACAACTGTTGTTTGTATTGGAAAGCAGGCCGCTCCCCTTTCCATAACGGGCTTATAGAAATAGTGATGTTACATTGTCGCATTAGCAAACAAATATGTTACAATATGTGTGCGCAAAAACAGGTGCACTCTCTATTCCCTCACTCTCATAGTGCAACGGGACGGCAAACCGACATGACAGGAGAGAGATCAGACGCAGGACCACCGGCTTTACGTGTTTTCCGAGGCGCGATTGTGAAACACTGCCGACTTCCTAACTTCGGGTTGTTACTTTTTTTTATAGAAGATGGACAAACGAGCATGCGGCTCACCTGATGGTAAGTGTCGACCGTCGCCCATGAACAACTGCAACACCAAGGGAACCAGGGGGAATTGCACATGCGTTGCCGGCCTTTTAAAAAGGAGTAGGCTCTTTTCTTGAAGGTCCCTAAGTCGTATCGGTCCGAAAAAATCGCTGGTGGTAATCGATTCCACAGGAGAGTTGTGCGAGGAAGAAAACATCCAGTGGTGGACCGCCAATCATCCAGATGGTGTGGATGGTATCGCGAGTTCTGCCGCGATGTGCGTTCGTGAAATTTGGCGGCTGGGATTAATCCGAACAATTCCTCAGAGCACTCCCCGTGGTAAATGCGAAAGAAAATGCAAAGGGATGCAACATCTTTTCGCAGCGCCAATGAATCGAGCCGATCGGAAAGGACTCGGTCGTCGACGATTCGAGCCGCTCTGCGCTGGATGCGGTCAAGTGGAAGGAGCTGGCACTGGGGAGCCCCAGCCCAGAGATGGGAACAGTATTCCATGTGAGGCCGAACCTGCGCCTTGTAAAATTGCAGGTGTTGTGCCGATATGAAATACTGTCCCGCTCTGCTGAGCACGCCAAGCTTTTTAGAGGCCAATTTGGCCTTCTCTTCCAAGTGATCACGAAACTGCACGTCACTCGATATGTCGACGCCGAGGATTCCGCTACTGGCTGAGGCAACAAGGGGAGTGCCTTGTAACTGAGGAGATACGACAAAGGGGTTCTTTTTAGCGGTAAACGCGCAAACTTGTGTCTTCTGAGGATTAAATTGGACTAGATTTAGTCGCCCCCAATCCGAGACTTTGTTCAGCAAAGACTCGACTTCAGACACAAGTTTGTTCCGGTACTCGGCGACGTTTTTCCGAGAAATATTGGCACGGCCGGTGTATAGAGCATCACCAGTGCTGTCATCCGCATAGCAATGAATGTTACCGGTTTGCAACATATCATTGATATGCAGAAGAAACAGCGTTGGTGATAGCACGCAGCCTTGTGGAACACCAGCGTTAATAGGCTTGTAGTCGGAGCATGCACCGTCTACAACGACCTTGATGCTTCCCCGTCTACAATGACCTTGACGCTGCGATGATCGATCTTGATGATTCGAGTCTTACTTATTACCTATCCTCTTTCTTCTAATTCTAATTTAATAATAATTTGATTTTTTTTTAATTTATACAAGCGTGTTTTCTTGTGATTCATACTATCTAAAGTACTAACTATATTTTGTAGCTAGGATTGAAATAAATAATTCCACATTGTATTGACGGCGCAGCTAATTTAAAACTAAAACACATGTGGTAGACGATACAATGAAAACAGAACAGTTACATCTTTAAAAACTGAAGATGGTTCGGGTCCCGTCTTTATCCTAGACGCACAAGGGTACGAGCCCATTAAGCAAGGCGAGCAAATTATAGGTCAACCGTTGACAACGAGGCAAAAAAAAAATTAGTTTATAAAAACAGCTTACTTTGTAAAAATAAAATCATCTAAGTTAATTTAAATGTTTCTCAAACTATGGCATGTCTACTACAAACTATCAATATCACAATCATACAAACACACTCGCGCAACTTCACGTTTATCTTACACGAAAAGCATGACGCATGTAACACTACTTGCGTTCTCTGAAAATTTCGACCCGCTCGTGTAGCCATTAGTAGCAGACAATCCAGCTGTTATCATCCGTAACATTGCTTTTCTTACAACTCCTTGATGGTGTAATCAATGTTTTTGACTATATCTACCGGTGAGAGGCATGGGAGCCACGGCGAAGCAGCGATTACTGTTTCTACGGCAGCGAGCATATTGCTCGGAATTACAATAGAGGTGAACTGCCTTTAAAAAACACAGACGAATTTTTCCTTAAGTCATTCATATATTATAAGTGTGGGCAGTTATTACTCTGAATCAATCGATTGCTCGTTTTTGGCGGTCTTATTTGATTATTGGTCGTTTGGAGTGTCGTTCGGCTCTGTAAACTCTCAAATACAATTCCTGTGCACAATTACGTTATTTTTGCGCACATTTATTTTTTTAATTGATAATTTTAACGCGATATAAACTAAATATTAAGGCAGCCTTCTTATATATAATGGCATTAATTATGCAACTTCATGTATATAATCTTTTATGCGTTACAACTTGTAACAGCTGCTAAATCATGCGACTGCACATTGTGCATATGAGAACAGTACAGCAACAATTACCGATATCGCCTACCAACCGTTGCGGACTGTTCAGGAATACTAACAAATATGACGTCACGCTCGGTGGGCCACGGTAGATAAGCAGAATTTCAATCATTGATCGTTGTAGTGGCCCGTGTTTTTTTTTCGCGAAACTCAAATAGACCGGAACCCGACCTGTTGAAGCGCGCGGACGTCCGTGCTTGCCCCGTTGGCTGAGCTTGAATTGATGCTCAGCCAGATTGCTACTCTTCCACCATCTCTAAATAAATAAATGTTCATTCAATCAGAATTTTCATAATTATTTTATAGAATTTTTAATTGGATAATTTGGTTGATATTTTGTTGAAGACCGGAGAATTAATTCTTTACAAAGTCTAAAATCGTTCTAAGAAAAAAGTGAAATTAGGAAATTTACAATAGATAATTTTATATATTACACAAAAGACTAAGGCCGGTATTCAGATACAACGTCGAGTTTTAGCTCACTATACGACCTCGTAAGAGATGCAGGAGGTCGATGGATGCAGGTTCAGGACCGAGCTTTGTTGCATTTCTTGGGGGAGGTCTATCTACAGCAGTAGACTTGTGATGGGCTGTAATGATCATGAGCTTGGTAATGGTGTGGTGGTTGGAGGTTTAGACTAAAACTTTGACATGTGGGGTTTGAGTTTAAACTTGAGATTGGCTCTGAATACCGGTCTTAGCGTTTAGGCAGCCTAAGTATAATCATCCAGCCTAAGCATAGTCATTCAGCGAGGAAACGCAGGCAGTGTTCTGTGCCCCCTATTTAGAGATAAAAGTTGACGGGTAATCATTATTTCACGTGATTAAAATGTGGTCCTTAACAAAAGAAAGATTGTTGCATATTATTTTTATTATAATTATTAATCTGCAAAATGTTAACTATATAGATCTCACAAAAGCCAAAACTTCGCATAATAATATATTATGCAAAACTGCATGCTCCATTTGTACTATAAAAATTAATAAATACTTTTTTTTTTCATCAAATGCACTTATTTTGATTTGAGTTAGTGGTGCGTATAAATATAGTAATATTTTATCTACATGACATTAAACACTGCTCTTGTTTTTACTTGTCGTGAGAATTGTGTACATGTTTTTTCTTAGTTGCATTAATTTAATTATTAAAAAAGTCGGTCAAGTGCCAAGTACAAGTTAGTGTTCCGTGTCACTAGCGCTCCCCGACCCCAATTCGCCACGAAAGACCAAAAAGTATGTTCAATAAAAATTATATACGTAAATCAGCGTCATTTGTAATTATAACGGAATAGGAAGTTGACATAATAGGAAGTACATCACTCACCTTCGATTTGCCGACAATATAGTCCTTATGGCAGAATCGCTGGAGGACCTAAGCACTATGCTCAATGACCTCAATAGTGTCTCCCAACGGATAGGTCTTAAGATGAACATGGACAAAACAAAAATCATGTTTAACGTCCATGTCACACCTATGCCGGTAGTTGATGGGAGCACTAAGCTCGAAGTTATTGACGAATATGTTTACCTGAGACAAATAGTCCGACTAGGTAAGTCCAACTTCGACCGAGAGGTCAATCGACGGATTCAACTCGGCTGGTCAGCGTTCGGGAGATTACGACACATCTTCTCATCTGGCATACCTGGAAACTAAATTGTACAACCAGTGCGTGTTGCCAGTGATGATCTATGGATCTGAGACGTGGTCCTGCACTGCTGGCCGTATGAGGAAGCTCAACGTCGCTCAGCGAGCTATAGAGAGGCATAGGCCTCTCTATAGCTCGCTATAACTTTAACGCAGTAGCTCGCTATAACTTTAACTTTAAAAATACAGCTTATAAACGTCCCACTGCTGTGCACAGGCCTCCTCTCATTTCTGAGAGGGTTTTAGGGCAAGGAAATGTCCGCCGCGCTGCCCCAATGCGTGTTGGCAAACTTCACATGTCTTCGAAATATTTTTTTCTTATTTCTCAGACATGCAGGTTTCCTCACGATGTTTTCCTTCACCGCCAAGCACGTGGTAAATCAGCACTTAAAATTGCAATTAACAATTTCATTGGTGCCGGCGGGGATCGAATCCGGGTTGCTCGCGTACTGTGAAACTTACAGCGAGCGCTAACAATCTGAGCTACCTCGGCTCTCTACGTGATAGACTTAAAAACGGGGATATCCGCAGTAGAACCAGAGTAACCAACATAGTCCAAAGGATTAGTAAGCTGAAGTGGCAATGGGCCGGCCATATAGCTTGAAGAACCGACAACCGATGGTGGAGAAAGGTTCTCGAGTGGCAGCCTCGTACCGGCAGGCAAAGTGTAAGGAAAGACCTGGTAAGACATGCAGGAAGTCAATGGATGCAAGGAGCTCGGGACCGTGCTTTGTGGCATTCATTGGGGGAGGCCTATGTTCAGCAGTGGACTTGTGAAGGGCTGTAATGATGATGATGAGGAAGTTGACAACATGTTAATACTTTTATTTTATCTATATCCGTGATTTACGTCATACATAGAAAAAGTAAGTAAGTAGTCCTACCTAATACCTAATTATTAAAATATGTATTTATATTAAACGACTTAAATGGTTCACGAGTAGAAATGTCTAGATGTATTATTATGTATATTATGTTTCATGGTAAAGGACAAAGCGTATAACTATGATGATGATGCATTACGGACCGATTTATTATTATCTATATAAAGGGATACCTACTAAGGTGTTATAAGTGAATGCATAATCAAATGACAGTAGTCTGAGCCTAATAATAATAATAATAAAACTAACAATGCCTATTGGTTAAGGGTAAAGATGTTATGGAGGTTTGATTTCGATTCCGAAAGTTCGGAACTTCCGATTGATTTTGCACCTTCGATTCCGATTTCGGTTCCGTTAAATTTTAATCGGAAGCTATATCGGAGGTCGATGCACAGCGGCGGCGGCGGCCGCGATCAGCATGTACAAACAAATTTATATTTGTCGTCCCAGGAACTTCCCTCCCCCAGTGCCTTCTGTCAATTACTCTTTAACTTGATGTTTTGTTTCATATTTGGCAATTGGCATGTTGTGCGTTCGCGCTTCATTTATACTTATCCGAGTTTTTGATTAGTTTTAGTAGTATTTTATTTGAAATGTGACAAATTTATTTGAATTGGACAATGAAGCCAAAATCAAGTGTCATTTGGAATTATTTTAATGAAGTTTCTGGAAATACGGCAAAGTGTAAACTATGTGAGAAGATATATTCACGAAAGGGAGGTACGACAACTAGCTGATAATAAGAATATAACTAATGAATAATGTGTATAATTTTATTTTATTAGACCTGACCTTACCATTTCTCTCTTCTGCCTCCACCTCTGATTCCGGTTCCGGTTCCGAAAAACAAAATTTAAAAACTCCGCTTCCGAATTCGGTACCGATATAAACACTTCCGTAACATCCCTAGTTAAAGGTACGGATTGCAAACTAAAAATGTTTTGGGTTCCAATCCGTCATCCAGCTACTATCATGGAACACTTCTATGGCAAGCATTTTCAGCTTACTTGGGGTGGTTAAGATCTATTACTCTATTTCGTTCTGTGGATGTCGTAAGAGTACGAGAAATTCTGAAAATATCTCATGGCTTCCGATAGATGGATACACAGCCTGGTGACGGGGAGCAGTGTCAACGGTGCAAATGTCTGATTCTGTGATCGACAATCAGTCTGCTAAGCCTGACAATTATGGCAAATCCTACTAAATGGGATAAGCCACACTAGCTATATCATGATTGTAACCCGGATAGGTCTGCTCAATCGGGGTAAAATGCCATGTACCTTATGTAACCATATACCATTTGGATACCAGCGTGAAGTAGCAGCTTAATGCTGCTGTGTTTCGTATGGTGGTAGAACCGGAGACCCTTTTTACTGGAAATCAGCGATTCCATCTTAGCCGTTAGCAGTGACAACGCGTCTGCATTTTGATTCTTAATCGTGGATAAATGTATGTGTCCATGGGCCACAGCGTTCACTTACCATCAGGTGGATTGTGTACACACTTGTCACCATTACTTCTATAAGAAATGTGAAAATCACAAAGCGCATATTACTAAGAAGTACTGCGATTTTACATTCAATAGGACTATGAAATACTGTCAGCGACGCAATATATCTTTTTTTCTAACTCTACTAAAGTGTATGCACACATTGATTATTGATTACTTTTAAATGCTCTGTATTTTGTATTAGATCGAAGATGACGCTTATCAAGAAGACCTAGGCTACACACGGGGAACTATTGGCAAGTCGAGCACCGGTCGTGTACGATTGCCTCAAATAGACGAGAAGACCAAAGTCCGCATCAGCAAGACCCTGCAAAAGAACATGCAGAAACAGCAGCAGTACGGCGGAGCCACGAGCATTAGAAGACAAGTGTCCGGTACGGCTTCATCAGTCGCCTTCACACCTTTGCAGGTTCGTGGTATACTTCTATTTTTGATAATATATTATATATATTTTTGATAATATCATTAGCGTATTCATTTTTTAACAATTATATTTGATTTATAAAAGTTAAGTAAAACATTTTGAATGTGCAATAAAATATTAAAATGGATTTATTCAATTTTAACATTGAAATATTTTTGTTTTGTACTTCTACATTTGTAGGATCTATCTATATCCTATTCATATTATTTTCACGTGGTTGGTAGAATAGAGAAGTCGACATATATGTAGGTATAACGCAGTATGAATACGTTCTACGTAATTACCAAGCGTGTACCGCCACGAAATAATTGCGTTCGCCTTGATTCCTATAAAGATATCAATGAATTGTCTGCAAATAAAAATATTTCGTGTTATATAAACACAGTTTGACTATTGTTGGAAACCGTGTCGATGTACTCGGTTTAACAAGTTCTATTGTCATCATAACGACGTAATAGTCTGCATTATCTCACGACTTCGCCTTATATGCGTGCACCTATGCCTTATCCATGAAAAAACTTCGTGCCATCTTGTTGATAATAATTTCGTAGTTTTGTTTTTGCTACATAATGAATGATGCGTAATGTCAACTTTGACACTAGTATGAAAATCTTAGTATTTTGACCTAAAATCAATAGTATTTGCGGAGCAATAGATGACCGAACCGTTACCGTTACAGCCTATTAAAGTCCACTGCTGAACATAAGCCTACCCCATAGATTGCCTCATTGAATATTTGCCATAGTTACCACGCTTGGCAAGCGGGTCGGCAATCGCATTTTTTTATTTTTAGTCGTTATTAAGAAGACGCTGTTGCCCATCTCCTGATTTGTTTCCCTCTGCCGCCTCTTACGACACCCACGGTATGATACGGGGTAGGATACACCGCCACTACACGGAAATACTAAATATTAATATGAAAGTTCAGCCATATTAATATTTAATATTATCTTATAATAAGTTAAAAAAAACTTATAGCGTCCTCCATTTTTACTGTGGAAATAGAGGAACCATACTCCGTTTGTACAAAAATCATGTCTCTATCCCTTTAGTGTAGCCGTCGTTCGTTTATTATCTCTTGTAATAAAGTTAAAGAGTTCATACATTTCTGACGCATAAATTGTACCTACGTATATCATCAAGCGGATTCTGGATGCGATGTGTAGCGATGGTATCAGCTACTTTCTACTCCATTAACTCTATGTTGTTTTCGTTAATATATGAAAACTACGCTAGCGGCTTAATGAAGTAATTTCTATTTGAAAAACAAATTTAATCATCATAGAGTTACTACAGTTTATTTTCAAATTTGTTATTAAAAAAAATATCTTTAAGCAATTTGTACATTATGCTAACTCTAAAAATGAGTCACGTAACTCACTGCCAGCCCGGCTAGCATGGGCGGGGGACAAAAATTTTATCCTCCGATTATATCCACTGACAAGAGATAAAATTATCTTGTTATGTCAAACGGCGAGAAGTATATCCCCGTTTGACATAACGAGTAGACATATATCCCCCGTCCGTAGCATGGAGCCAAATGAAAGATAAAAAATTATGCTTTTTTGACATTTGAAAGAGGCAGTTTTATCCTAGTTCATTGGACGTAGGTTGAAGTTTATATTCATACAAAAAAATCTATCTAAGTCTAAGTCTATCTCCCATTTTATCTACTGTGAATATTATATCTACCGGTGTGCCCATGCTCTAAGGGTGGATAAAACTAAGCGAGGGGATAAACATTTTCTCCTTTCCCCGGGGATAAAATTGTCTTCTGCCCATGCTAGCCCTGCAGGAGATACTAACATTAATCATCCTGCTACACAATTATAATAAATACAATCTGTATTTATTTATTTATTTGATTAAACCTTTCTTTGAATAAAACTATTTTTACGGATTTTTTCGCGTTTAATTTTACTATTTTTTGATTCTCGACGTTTCCTAAACCTTTCTTTTATATGACAGTAGCGATCCGCCCTGGCTTCGCATGGATGATTTCTAGATTTTGACAACAGCGCCATATACCGGGTCCAATTGTAAATATAAACCATTTAGGGACCACCACACACACACACACACACACACACACACAAAAACTCATTAAAATCGGTCGAGCCTGTTTCGAGTTTTAGCGGGAGTAACGGACAGCAATTGATTTTTATGCTATAGAGATTATTATACTTTATGACATTATGTTTGCATATTCTTAGATTTACCGGCATGCTTATTTTAGAAAATGGTTATTAAAATTCTTATGTTTTATGGAAGTAATTACAGCTCGCTAGACGTTTAGAATAGCAATGTAAAATCTGTTGAAGACCTCATTACTATGATATCTCACATCGATCTAGCCCTTGAGCGAGCCGCCTCCGTAAGATATACAGCAGCAAGACAATGCACCGTTTAAGATCCAATAGCGATGTTATTTTTACTTCATCTTTATGTTTTACTCTGAGCTATCAGAATGAGGTAATTGAGTATTCGAATATATTTTACGTTTTTTCATGAAATGTCAAGATGGCGGCGTCTGTCTTTACAATAATACAATACATGTACCACACATGGACAATGGAAAATGTGACATCTCTTGCTGTCTTTATTTGCATCTGTACAAAAACAGCTAGTATATTAATAATTTAAAAAAAGGATCAAAAAGTTAATAACACTTATTATCGATTCTTTCAAATTTATCAAATTAAAAAATTATCAAAGATTTTTTTTAATTATTCTCAAAAGATCAGAATAAAAATGTATATACATTACTAATGTTACTAAATGTGTACAAAAAACCTAAGAACGAAGAAAGTTATTCGGTATTAATTGTAGGATAGATAAAATATCAAAGATGAAGAACATTTAAACCATGCTGCATATACATATTAGTTGTATAGTTGTATCACGAATGGGTCGGTTCGACCGGGGAAGGGTTTTACAACAGCTTGTGTTTTTGAAGTGGCAATGGGCCGGCAATATAGCTCGAAGAACCGACAACCGATGGGGAAGAAAGGTTCTCCAGTGGCAGCCTCGTACCGGCAGGCGAAGTGTAAGGCGTCCCCTCACTAGATGGAGTGACGACCTGGTAAGACATGCAGGAAGTCAATGGATGCAGGTGGCTCGGGATCGTGCCTTGTGGCATTCCTTGGGGTAGGCCTATGTTCAGCAGTGGACTTGTGAAGGGCTGTAATGATGATGATGATAATGACGAAGACATAATAATGATGGGACCGTGCCTTGTGGCATTCCTTGGGGTAGGCCTATGTTCAGCAGTGGACTTGTGAAGGGCTGTAATGATGATGATGATAATGACGAAGACATAATAATGATGGGACCGTGCCTTGTGGCATTCCTTGGGGTAGGCCTATGTTCAGCAGTGGACTTGGAAGGGTTGTAATGATGATGATGATAATGATCTTAGTCCTCAAGGCTGACAACGCATCTGCATTTTGATTCGCAAACGAGAATAGGTGTCTATGGGCCATAGCAACGACTTACCATCATGTGGACTGAGTGCTCGCTTTTCATCCTTATCCTATAAAAAAAACATGATGCGGTTCATCATGTCATCAAGAAGTGCAAGTGATAGGAAGTCTTAAACTAAATAAGTAAAAAAGTTCAGATCATTGTTAAAAATTTCATGTGTTAAAAATTTGTCAGTCGGCGCTATCTATTCAGAATTTATGAAATAAAGCGGCACTGCAGTGTTATAACACTTTCGTATACTTCAGATCCCGTGATGTTAACAGAAAGTAGAAAACGGCTACATAATATCTACGCAGGCTTCATAGCTGCATTCATTTGAGCCTACTCTAGCGATGACCTGAGATTAAAAGATTCTTACTGAGTAATGGGAATGAAATTAAATGAAATGATCAAGTGATCGTGGTATAATACAAGCAGCGCCGCTGACAGTCGTTCTGAGTACCAACATATAATAACGGGCTAGGCTGCTGACCCCGTTATTAAATAACCATTTATATAGGTTTGTAAATAGATTTGACGTTCGTATTGTAATACTTTATTAACCTAGAATATTCATATGAAAATATAAGAGACATAACGAAAACATAAATATGTAACGAAACGACACAAATGTAAGGAGAGTTTTATTTTTTCTATATCTTTTATATTTGGTAGAGTCACGCTGCAGCTATATTATGGATCGGCTCGACCGGGGAAGAACCACGCTCTCAGAGAATACCAGAGTGGAATAGCAGCTTAATGCAGCTGTGTTTCGCATGGTACTGGCGACCCTTTTACTGGAAACGAGGCATTCCCTCTTATTCCTCAGGTGTTCCTATTATGTGATTTTTTTTAGTTTTAGAGTCGGTTTTTACTTTTTATTAAAAATTTAATTATTTGTATGAATATTTTCTAAAGATGCGCCGAGTACTAGTTTTACCGAGCAACCGGATATCGAGTATTAATAGGTTTTTAGACCACTTCAAAAAAGGAAAAGAATCTCAAATAAAAAAGAGCATGTCTAGATGTACTAGCGACTGAAACTGGTAATTCTAGCGGTACGGATGATGAGATTGAAAGAAAAAGGCAGTTTTAAGATATATAAATAAGAGAGTAGAAGAGCAGTAGAAAGGAAAGCGCAAGATAGAACGGATAAGAATGATATAAGACTATTAAAATATTCTGGATACACGTCAAAACTGACAGCAGAAAGTTAGAACAACCTAGAATGAATGTTGTACAATACGAAGAAGTTGCAAACTTAAAGAGATAGAAGCAATACTTTGAGACCGTGTTTAAGTGTGAGGAGACGTGTGAATTAAATAAACCAGAAATTTCGAACGAAAAGAAGGCAGTGAGATACGTGTGGATGAAATAAGTAAAGTGTATGAATGCTGAGGATTGGAGAGTGTGTTTTTTTTAAAGTCCTGTGTGCACTTTCTTTAATTTATGCTAACTTAAGCGAGTACCGGGATACTGGTGCAAAGTCGTCATAGTCCCACTGTGATTGATAAAGGTCACAACAGGAGTGTAATAAATACAGTGGAATCAGTCTGCTTAGCATTGTGAGAAAACTGTATGTAAAAAACTGACAGAAAAATTTGGGAAGTGCAAGCTGGATTTAGAAAGTGGATGGGAGAAGTTTTTGGCCAAAACCAGAAAGTTAATAGGTTTTATTTCAGGGGCGGCCCCATATAAATTTGGATAAAAAATTCCACTCCTAATGTTGAACCGCCATGGCATCCGATGAGATCTCAACTCTTTCATCGACGATGCCTACAATTTACCTCTCATTGACATTTACTGCCATTGCGAAAGCGGCGGTGCATAACGTGATTGTAATTATTCTTAGAATATATGATATGATAATATGAAAGTTAAAATTTTTAAAATACTTAATGCGCTGACTTTATATGAGTCTTAATACGAAAGGGAAAGGTAACCCTATTTCGCCGGTCATTTACAACTTGCGCGTAGCGGGCGGGCGAGCGTTGTACTAGTGCATTGGTATTTTAGAAGATCTGGTTAGTACTTTCACCGTCTACATCTAGCCTTTGGTATTTGTGCTATGGGAATGGCAACGCCCTTCGCTTTAATGTTAAACATCATTCACCATTCTGAAGATACGTCTCTGATAGTCCCGTTGGGATTCGTTTGCGTGTCGCTTGGAGAATTTATAGGCCATAATATCGTTTGATAAATTAACTCATATCTATCATAATGATCTAGTGAAATCTGCTTCGTACTTTTTGCTATACAAGGAAAGCTTAGATGAAGATGAGCCCTCGTCCAGCGCAAGCAAAACGGGGGGAATTGTTATAGCTTATTTGTATAGTTTGCAAGAAATTCTGGGACTGCCATATTTTTGATCTAATGTTTCAACTTATTTTTTTTTTACTTTTAAGATAACTTAGAATCAAGCGTTACTACACGGAATTTGAATTAGAATCGTATCGATTGAATTGGTTTGGCTTATTCCGTTTATTCACCCTCGAAAATCCACTCTAGGGTGGATACTCGGAAACGCGTGTTAATCTATCCACCCCAGACGGGGTGCATAAATGAACTCGGAAACGAAATTCACTTTTATTTGTTCCTCCGACTTTTTACCCCAAGTACAGTTCAACTCATACACTTTTTTTTATAGGATAGGGTGACAAACGAGAACACAGTCCACCTGATGGTAAGTGGTTGCAGTGGCCCATAGACGTCTACATCTATCCTCGTTTGCGAATCAAAATGCAGATGCGTTGTCACCCGCGAGGACTAAGATGGAATGCCTCTTTTCCAGTAAAAAGGGTCTCCGGTTCTCTACACTCACCATACGAAACACAGCAGTGTTGAGCTGCTATTTTACGCTGGTATTCTGTGAGAGCGTGGTCCTTCCCCGGTCGAGCCGACCCATTCGTGCTACAATTATACTACTAATATAGCTGCAGCATGGCTCTAACCACGTATAAATTTTATTAATAAATTTTAAATAACCACAAACTTAAACAAAATCATATTACCTATTGACGTTACCGTTACCGTTACAGTCTATTCAAAGTTTATATTAGTAGTCTAGTATTGCATTTAAATCAAATTAAACTTCCTCGTTTTAAATAATATTATTACGTAATTTATAAATTCTGCACTATGTCCAGGAAACTACTAACACTAATTTCATTATTGAGTAGACGTAATTTGATATCCTGGATAAATACGTCACTTTTAATGTACATTTGCAATCGTTTTCTAAATTTCTTTACTACAACAGATGTGTTAGCGAAAAACTGGGCGTTTTTTTTGCAAGCATACCAAAAACAATTAATTTTGGATGTTTTTCTTTAATTTAATTTTAAATTGTTTTATGCTAAGATTCCAATGAATCTGTAGTCCCGTGAGGCACTCCTTTTATTTCAGTGTTTACCTTTCAAACACGAAGTATGTATATATTTTTATAGGTATGCTAATGTCTGCTAAGTATCTTGGGTCAGTTTTTTTCCATGTTTCTCTAAATGTTTGTACGTACACAGCCGAGGAAGAAAATCGGAAGAAAAAATAATATACGAATTTCGATTATCCACCCCGTCTGGTGTGGATAGATCTGGTGTGAACACGCGATTCCGAGTATCCAGCCTAGGGTGGACTTTTTAGGATGGATAAACGGAATAACCCATTGGTTTTCATATTAAAAATGTGGGAACTAATGACCTAAGATCCGACTGAAAAATAAAGCGGTGAATATTGCCTATTTTGAAAAGAACCTTTCTCCCTCCCACAATTGCGTCCACTATCACTACCACCAGTACGATTTTCCCCGATACTAGAATTTCCTCCTGTATCGTGAAGGCAGTTTACACACATAAATTGCACACATCCATCCCCGGAACAATTATTTGTAGGCCATACAAATAGTTGTTACGTGCGGGATTCGAAACTGCGGACCTCAGCACTGCAACTCATTACTAAGCCACTGCGCCACCGAGCCGTTATCAGATTGATTTATATGTTTGTAGTTTTACTAGAAGTTGAGTTGAGTGCTAAACTTTTTTATTTAGTTTATAAACAGGAAAAGTAGGTAAAGTTACTAACTTTAATACGTCCCACTAATGGGCACGGGCCTACCCTCATTTTGGCTTGACAGGGTTATGGAACAATTAATCCGCTGCACTGCTCCAATGCATGTTGGTGGACTTCACAAATATTTTATTTCTTAGATATACAGGTTACAGGTATGCTTACGATGTTTGATGTTTACCGCCGAACACGTGGTAAATCAGCACTTAAAATTGCAAATTTACTATTTCTTTAGTCCAGGCGGGATCTCTAATGTCAACTTATACCATGTTTATTTGATTATTGACTACCTCGTTGGTCTAGTGGTGTAAACGCGATTGCTGATTGTGAGGTCCCGGGTTCGAATCCCGGGTCGGGCCAAAATCAGTTATTGTGTTTTTCTATCAAGAAATTTTCAGTAGCAGCCCGGAGTCAGAAAGTTGGCAGTGTTTCACCCCCGTGCTTCGGAAACACGTGAAGCCGTTGGTCCTGAGACTGAACTCCCTCTGGTCGTGTCGGATTATCGTCCCATCGGACTATGAGAATACGGGAATAGAGAGTGCATCTGAGTTTGCACATACACTCGGGCACTATAATTCTGTCCTGCGCAGGTCTCCGTTGAGACTAGCCGTTGTGACCAAAATTCGGTCTGAAGGACATTATTCTATGACCACATCCGCATTCTAGAATCGTGTAGCTTCGATCATTTTTGAGGATTACGGTTTGTGTATTATTAATATAAGGAAAGCATAACTTTTGGTAGTAATTAGGGAAAAAGTGAAGGATAAAAAAGTACTTTAAGATTCACAATAATATATTAGTGCTTGTTTACAAAACTGCAATAAGTTTTATATGACTCTAGCCTCGGGCGATCGTTTGCTTTTTGCACATTTTATACTTAGCGTACATCACAGTACTGTGTTGTCGATTAAAATACCATGAGCGTGTACTTAACTTTAACGGCCTTAGCAGGAAACTAGGTACAATTATTATAATGTGGGGGCTATTATCAGCTCTCCGCCCACCGGCCGGTGTTCAATCCCAGCGAGCGACAACCGTTATCTTAGCAGGTTGCATACGTACCCTTCGTATACAGAAACCCACGGCAGCTTACATCACATGCGTGTAGTTATTAAAACTTTTATGTACTCGTCTTATTTGTCTTCTAGTATATAAAAATTAATATTTCTTTGTTCGTATTTTATGCGCTGCCATACCGTTCATCAGATTATAAAAATTTGTCAACATATTGCTTGCACTTGCACGAAGGTTATAGGCATAGTAAAATTAACTTGGCGCTTATCATACCGACAATTTCATTTTAAAGTTATATATTATTCAACTTCAATTAATGTTTTATCATTCCCGATTAAACAATATATAACCCTTCCAAATTTAAAACGATATTTCCACAATTATTTCTTCTGCGGCTGGAACGTACCAACTAGTCTTAAATAAAAAATATTTTAAACGTCGCAAGAAAGTAATTACAAATTGCATCACAACTAGATCTTGGAAACAAAACTAATTGCAGATTATTGTTTAATAATAGAAAAAATAAGTTTGTTTATGCAATAAAATGTCTTGAAATGTAAAATCTTGAAGTCTTGCAGTGGTATGCTTGGGTTTGGATTTTGGATCCTATAATTAACAAAATTAAATCCAAACCCAAGCATACCACTCCAAGACTTCAAGTTACTGTAAGCTCATTCTGCGTAGGTCGGACCAAAAATTAATATTCAAAAAACTGAAGGTAGCCGGGCTAACTATGACATTGGGACGTCAAACACCTTAGTCCCCCCCGTGACCATGGGTGCTGTAAAACTACCCGAAACGTCGGGAATCAAAATAGTAAAATTAAACGCGATAAAATACGTAAAAATAGTTTTATTCAATGTGTAGTGTTCGCGTAAATATAAGAAATCATTATCTAAGCCATTGTTTAGGAAGTTAATATCGATTTCCATGTTAATTTGACCAAGAGGTTATTTTAACTGCTTGTTATTACATTCATAAAAATGGTAATGTAACCTACTAACAGAATATTTCGAAAACTTCCAAATGCATTGGAGCAGATACCGTTATAACCTAAAGTCCACTGCTGAACATAGGGCCTCCCCCATAGATTTCCTCATTTGCCATAGTTGCCACGCTTTGGATTTTATTATATTTTAGTCGTTATTAGGAAGACGCTGCTGCCCGTCTCCTTGTTTCCCTCTGTCACCTCTTACGACACCCACGGGATGATATGTGGGGTATTGGATATTCTTATTATTATTTATTGGAGCAATGCGGCGGACTAATTGCTCCTTAACCCTCTCAGAAGTAAGAGACCTACCTCTGCACAAATTAGACTTCTATATGCTGTGTAACTTTACTCAAGTTATACTTTTAATAAATATTATTTACGATCTGTGTTGAATAAAAAAACATTCTGTTCTATTTCTGCGCTATTGTTTATGCGCGTTGTTACACATGGTATTCATTTCAATATACAGGGTGGAAAAAACGAACAGGACATGAATGGAAAGTACATTAAATATTGAAGATATCAAATTTCACTCAAAGGAAACATTCCTTGGTTTTTCATAATAAGAATAATCACATACGAACATTTTTTAAACAGCTTATCTGAGCCGGGAATCGAACCAACTAAAAATGCAAAAAAAAATAGACGGTCGCTAATTTATTGGACCAATCGATAGATATATATAGCTATAATAAGGATAAAATCTCTCGAATAAACATCGTTTCTAACAATTAAATAAGACCATGAAATGTGACAATTAGTACATATATCGACTCGAACTTACATCATAAGTATACAATTTTTTTAAAGTAAAAGACCTTTTATCAGTTTTCTTATAACTCCTCAATAAAAGTATCTTAATAGAACAAAATATATGTGAAATTTAATTATCAGCTAACAAATCCTATAGAAAATACAGACAATTACAAATATTTTGTAATTGTCTGTATTTTCTATAGGATTTGTCCATTTTTTAGACGTGACTAGTTAATAAAAAGCATACAAAGAAAAATAACAACAGGTTACGAAATGTTCATTCCAATTTCAAAATTACAGTCCTACACATTAAAACATTACATTTGTAAGCTAGTCACGTCTAAAAAATGGACATACCTAGACAATAATATTTGTAATTTTCTGTATTTTATAAAGGATTTTTTAGCTGATTATTGAATTTCATACATATTTTCTTCTATTTAGGTACTCATATTGTAGAGTTTAAAAAAATGATAAAAGGTCCTTTACTTTAAAAAAATGGTATATTGTATGATGTAAGTTCGAGTCGGTATGTACTAATTGTCACATTTCATGGTCTTCTTTGTTAGATACGATGTTTATTAGAGAGATTTTATCCTTATCAAGACTATCGATTGGTCCAATAAAATTAGCAATAGTCTATTTTTTGCATTTTTAGTTGGTTCTATTCCCGGCTCAGGTAAGCGTTTTAAAAAATGTTTGAATGTGGTTATTCTTATTTTGAAAAATTAATTAAAAGTAAGAACACTTTTTTTAAAACAAGCTTTTATTTAAATGGGCTAAAAAGAACAAAATAAACTTTCCCTTTAAAACTTTTACTATCAACTTATAACGTCATTACACAATTTATATGATATAAAAACTGGCCGCGAGATTTACCTGTGTAGATAAACAGGATCTGATTGATTTAAATTTTTAAAATTTTCAAACTAAGTAAATACGAATACTTAAATCTCGCAAGGTCGTTTGTCGGTTAATTTCGAACAGTCTAGCTCTTCAATAAGGAGACCTTCTAATGATTTTACCCTACTTAAGGCCACGTATGCTTGAGCAGCAGCGAAGAGCTTCGAGCTTAAGTATACAACGGCATGGCCGACAGTACCACCCTGCATTTTGTGTACTCTGCAAACCCAGCATAATATAATTGGCAGCATTCTTCGTTCTGCAGTGCCGTGACTATATTTTGCTGGAAATTGTAGTCTTGGGTTGAATGAGATGAACACCGTCTTTACCGAAGTCTATACGGACAGATGGTATGTCAGTATCATATATTTCTGCTCTCCGGAAGCAGGGCCATATGATTTCTGTAAAATGTCCAATAGCACCATTCACCAGACCTTTGGGCAGTCAAAGTTCACCAACCGATGCTACAGACTCGAACAATTCGACCTCAATATCATAATTGAGGACTCCAAAAACCCCAGTACACCAAAATTTCAGACGGATTGGAGCAACGGAGTTTATGATCACCATCTTATTTTTTTTTAACGCGCATTCGTATTCTCAGCAAGTCCTTTCATTGGATACTCATATTGTCGGAAAGCATAAAAAACTTAGTCCGCCATCTTTAGAAGTCCGCCATATTGGATTTAGAATGACGTCACTTTATTTTTCGAGTTATACTCAGCAAGCCCTTTCATTTGATACCCATATTGTAGGAATGCATTAAAAATAACTAGTCCTCCATCTTGGGTGTTCCGGCACCTTCGATTTAGAATGACGTCACACAGCTAACCATGCATTGTCATCCAAACTAAACGTGTATACAAAATTTCAGCTCAATCGGTTGAAGATATCTGCTTCAAAATTGAGTTGCAAGATTCCACTCGAACAAACATAGTTACATTGCAAGTTAATTAAAGGTTTGTAATAAAGGAATATTTCCGTTGAGTGAAATTTGATATCTTCTATATTAAATATTCTTTCCCTCCATGTCCCGTGTGTTTTTTTCCAACCAGTATATTAAAAAATTTATGAGTAAATAAAACTAACTTCGAATTATTTATGGTGAGCTTATTTTTTTTAAATACACGTCATCTATAAAGATCTTACCCTGATGTATATAGATGACGTGTATTTAAAAAAATATAGTATCTAATGTTTATTGTTTATTATACTTCCGAATGTAATAGCGTTCGTCCAAACAAGAATACCTGCAACCTAATTGTCACAACTTAACGATGTATCAGTAAATATCATTTGATATTAAGCCTTATAAAGCAATAAGGCGTTGGCGATAATCTCTTGACCCTTAAATCTCGGCGTAGCATAATGGTCGCATATTTCACTGTCTTGTTCAGTCAACAGCCCACATTTAGATAGCGTCTATAATAGGTTTAACTCTGCAAAATGTTGCGACGTTTTATAAAGGTTTTAGGTGTGTCCATTTGCTCAACGTCACGATGACTATTATTGTTTTAAAATAAGAGATTAATTATTCGATTTTTAAGAAAACATTTAAATTAGAATAAGTATATTAATAATGAAAGTGACTATACACAACACCAAAACTAAAACACCTCATCCACTGTTTACTATTTTTTGTGTTACATCATTATCTCGTATCAAATATCCGGTACGGTAAGCTCCGGTAATCCGGTCCGGTACGGTAAGCCTATTTCATTCTGTCAAATTGAATTATTCACGAAGTATAAATACTTCTCTAAAATAGGCAGATATTAAGATAGTTTAAATTTTTAATTAATTAATTAATTCATTAAACATCAGTTTCTGGGCGACCGAAATTTGCTCGGCGTTAGAAAAGTAAGGGTTCTTATGGGTGAAACTTATCTAGATAAACTTGGAAAGTAAAACATTATCTAAATTCAAAATTTCTACCAAATCAAAAGTTTTAAGCCGAGAGTGTTAATTTATGAATTGTGTGTTGAAACAAAAATATGTTTAAACATAAAAATGCAATTAATCTCGTTTAACTATTCTGGTATTATAATGAGAATTTTGTTAAAAGCGCACCCACAACATTATTCTAAATTAGTTAAGTGATTACGAACCGAAACAGCATCAATCTTTTTTATATTATCAGACTGACAAACGAGCTAACACAGACGACTAAACAGTCCATTTTATAAATATTAGACATACATATGAAAATGGCGTTTTGTATGGGAGGAATATAAAGTCATTTTTTTTGTAAAATATATTTAATTAATCAAAGTATGCACCGTTGTTATCTATGCACTTTTGCCATCTCATAGGTGAACTACCTATGAGATGGCATTGATCCCTTTACTAAAAAAACCATGGGGGCGGGAATCAATAAACTCTTTATATGCGGTTTGGACTGCCGCATCGGAGTTGAATTTTTTTCCTTGTAAGAAGTTGTCCAAATTCCGGAAAAAATGGTAATCTGTTGGAGCAAGGTCCGGGGAGTACGGTGGATGTCGCAGACATTCCAATTGTAGCTCATCTAACTTAGTGGTTGTTTGTTGTGCGTGTGTGATCTTGCGTTGTCGTGAAGCAGCAGTGGCCTAGAGCGAATGACCAATCTCGGTTGTTTAGCAGATAGTTCTTCCTTCATGGTTTGCAGTTGCTGACAATAGATATCTGCCGTAATCGTTTGGCTAGATTTTAGAAAGCTGTAGTGAACGACACCGGCGCTAGTCCACCAAACACTCACAAGTAACTTTTTCTGTGTCAATTTTCGTTCAGGGCAGGATTTGGCTGGGTCTCTAGGGTTCAGCCATTGCGACGAGCGCTTCCGATTATCGTACAGTATCCACTTTTCATCACAAGTAATGATTCGATTTAAAATCCCTTCATTATTGTGTCGGTTGAGCAAAGTAACACAGCAGTCGACGCGTGTTTCAAAAGTTCGATTCACTCAATTCATGAGGTACCCATCGTTAAAGTTTTTTTACTTTCTCGATTTGCTTCAAGTGGATTAATACAGTTTTATCACTTACAACGAAGCCTGCAGCTATCTCTGAAGTGCTTTGTGATGGATCCGCTACCACGCCTTTAATTCTTCATTTTCCACTTTGGTTTCCGGCCGTTCAAGGGGTTGGTTCTGAAGGTTGAAATTTCCAGAACGATAACGTTGAAACCAAAAATGTACCGTGCTTTCTTTTGCGACACCAGCGCCGTACACATCATTAATCCCTCGAGCTGTTTCTGCAGCACTGGTGCCACGCTAGAACTCGTACTCGTAAATATACCGATATTTCATGTTTTCCATTGTGCGGTAATAAGCGACGCCAAAGAATAAAATAATGAGGAAAAAACAAATGAATGACTGTTTTCAAAACTGTATGTGTAATAATTCATTAAGCTGGTACTGTAATGTACCAGCTAAATGAATTTATAAATTTGAATTTGGAATTCTTAACCAAAGAGGATATATTTCAGATCAAAGTGGTCAGTACGACAAAACGCTAATTTCATATGTAAGGACCTAATAATTGAATCAGACTTTGGGAAAATTCATTATTATTAAAGACGTGACAATTACCTAGCTAAGATCCAAGTGAAAAATAAAACTTGAAAAATAAAAATTCATCGAACTCAGGACATCAGCTGTAATATTATCAGATGATGACTTAAGTTTGTGACTGATCGTTATTTTCCCTCTAAGGTGTTCCAACACACGAATCAGTGTACATATGTGTAATCTAACCCTCTTCCGAGCAGAGGTGTGCGAACCTCGGCTCTGATGGCTTGACTTGATCGTTTCGTTCGATGTTCTGAATACCCAGGCACTCTGGTATACGGTGTGCACGTGTGTGGAGAGATACATCCGTAGTCCTTTGAGTGTTGTATCATCAGTCGATGTTTGACTGGCCCGCGACGCTTGGATCGTCGAAATCGAGTGGAACGGGGAGTTCAATAAGTACGTAGCGAGGTCTGCAGAGATCGGACGTGACGTTTGGAGTCGAAACGCGTCTGGAGTCGAAAAGGTGTCTGCGTTTACCACTAGCGGATTTGGGTGGGCATAATAGTATAATCTAAGTATTGCTGAGACATCTCTTTGAAATATTAAGAGGTTATCGGAAATTCGCAATCCCTGTGTGGGTCGGAGTTTAGCTCATACCATCGAGCTCCGGTAGCTCTGCGAATTCGCTTGTTTTAAACAGCTTGAAGTTGGCGTAAATTACTCTTGCTCGCGAGGGCAAAGGCTACAGTTGCGTAGGCTATAATGGGCCTTACGCAAGTTTTATAAAGATTGAACTTATGTCTTAGGGACAATTTGCTTCTACTTTTGACTTGTGGATGGAGGCGGCCAGTAACAAATTCGGCTCGATTGCGCAAAAAACGACTGTATTTCGCGAAAGTCATACCGTTGTCGAAAATGACCCGAGGTATGTCGTCGATGCGCAGGCGATTGGGCGGCCATGTAGGGTTATCGCACCTTAGCCTTAGGTTTTATTTTGGGTTTAAATTTGCTATTAATAATATCCATACCAGCTATTTACTTTATCAATATCGGTTTCTATTTTATCATTATCATAGCAGCCTATCAATGTCCTTTACTGAACATAGGTTTTCTCGACAGAATGCCTCCTAGGGGAGATTGTGCATTGTTGACTGGCAGGTGGATTGGTAACCGAATATTTTTTTTAAATATTTTGAGTTGTTACCAGGTAAACGCTGCTGCTGATCTCCTGTTTCAGTTTCTCTCTGTCGTCTCGTGCGATAGCCCCGGGATAATATGAGTAGTGGATTCTCTTACGCCACCACTGCACGACGTTTTCTGTTTAAAGGGATTAATTTTAAAATAAAGATAAAGTATGATTGTGTTTCTCGGCGGGGATATAGTCATTTCGTCGCAATAACTGAGCCGTTGTCATAATCGGTCTCGGTTTATGCGGTTTCGACTGTAGATAGTTCACGTAACTATGGGAAGGAGGGAAGTGCTCTTTAAACTAAGTAAAATACAATTTTATTTTTCACGTGGATCTTAGGTCATTGTTACATCGGATACAACTGAAAGAAGACTACAGGTAACTACACTCTTAAGAACTAAAATAAAAAGTAAAAGAGTGAAAGCGACTACTGAAATGTTAGGGCAACGTAACTAACGTTGCCCAGGGTTTTGTAGGAAAACCCTCCCTTAAATATTGGTACAATAGAAGATTTTTTTAGTTTCTCCGGGAAAACGCCTTTTTCAAAACATAGAATAGAATAGAATAGAATAGAATAATTTTTTATTCAATATAGATTACATGTGTAATTCTTATTGAAAGTCATTTTTTACTTTACCACTGGTTCGAAAAAAAAACCTCTGTCCTGGGAAGAACCAGCAAGAAACCCAGCGGGACTTTTTTTTTTAAAAGTAAATTTTACATTAATGGTTGTACAAACTATTTAAGTATAGGTTAGTGAGGTGGGTGAAAATTGGTATCAGTTCCTTCTTAGCATACTTTAAGAATCTAGTGGAGATCCCGTCCCAGCCGGGGGCACTATCAGTCTTTAAATTCATTAATATGCTCTCCACTTCACCTGTGTCAGTATTTAATAGTACAAAGGAATTAGACTGTGTAGGCAAGTTATGATGTTGTATGTTATGGCCGCTTGAATTTAGTTGCTGTGCAAATTTTTTACCAATATTAACAAAGTATTCATTAATATAGTTGATTGATTGCAATGGTGATGATTTTATATTTAATAACTCTGTATTTTGATCCTTAGATTTATTGCAGTATGTTATGTTTTTAATATTCTTCCAAAGTAATTTATTATTTGAAACCGATTTTGCAAGTAATTCTCGTCATATTTACACTTTAGATGTATTAAAGATTATTACAGTAATTCCTATACCTTTTATACGTTATCTTAAGTATTTCATCGTGTGGGTCTTTTCTTGCTTGTTTTTGTAAATTATTTCGATTTTTAATGCAGCGTAAAATACCAGTTGTTATCCAAGGTTTTATGACCCGTTTGTTGCTAGGAATAACTCTAATTTCAGTACTCGTTTTCAATGAATCAGTTATTCGTTGTATAAGTTGACTTGTTAATAAATTTGGATCCTCACAAAACAGTAATTCTTGCAAATTTTGGTCACGTAGATGCTTAAGAGCTTTTTCAAAATCTATAGAAGTCTTTGTTTTATTTATTCTTATATTGCTCTTTAACTTAGATAATGATAAAAATGTAGTAAAATGATCTGTGATAGATGTTTGTATAATTGCTATAAAAGCTGATCCCTTCTTTTTATTAATTTTTAACATAAAATGATCCAAACAATTTTTTTCTCTGGTGGGTAAACAATGTCCAGGAAGTATACCATGTGTTGAAAGCATATTTAGGTAGTTTGCCCTGTTTTTAAACTCATTAGGAAGTTCTACAGATTTTGTTTTTATATTAAGATTAATATCTCCTGCAAAAAACAATACTAATGGTATGATTTAAATAAAACGTAAAATACAAACTACAATAGTAAAGTCTGGCTAGACTGATTAATTAGTTTGGTCACAAACAATTTTTGCTTCTTAAATGTTCTGTTGTATATTCCCAACCCATTTATAAAATCTTATGCTATGGTATATTAGATTTTGATGAATCTGTCCGTTTGCTTAATTAACCTTGAAAGCGGTTGAAACTGAACATAATAATTGCATATATCGCTGCTATTATTGGGTCAAACTATCATATCGATATTTCAATTATATACATTTTAATGTTCATGTGAGCATAAATCATAGTATTAAAAATTTTTGAGTCTAAAAGCCAATTAAATTCGGCTGTAAATGGACCAAATGGCCCGCTTCGTTTGGAATGCGTGCAAAAGGTAGTGGCATAACTTGCCAGTGTATATCTTTCCATTCGATTACAATGTGGGTGTTTTCAAGGCAGGAGTTAATAGGCGTTGGTTATGCTAAGCTAGTGCGCTTAACTATTTTTGACTGCATTTTTTTATAGGATAGGGTGACAAACGAGCACACAGTCCACCTGATGGTAAGTGGTTGCTGTGACCCATAGACATCTACATCTAACCTCAATAGAGAATCAAAATGCAGATGCGTTGTCACCCGTGAAGACTAAGATGGAATGCTTCTTTTCCAGTAAAAAGGGTATCAGGTTCTCTACACTCACTATTCGAAACACAACAGTGTTAGGCTGCTACGTAGGTCACTCAATAAGTTTTGAGATATACAAAAAGTATTCTAGATACTATTAATATTTATTTTACATCTTTTAAAAATATTCTCCATCATGCTCTATACAAAGTTCCATTCGCCTACACCAACTCTGAAAACACTTTTGCCAGTCTTGATCTGACAGGTCGGAAATCGGTTCTTCGTAGGCAGCCACGACTTCTTCGGCGCTTGAAAAAAACTTGCCTATTATTTTTTCTTTGACTCTTGGGAACAAAAAGAAATCACAAGGAGCTAAGTCAGGGCTGTAGGGTGGGTGACTTAAGAGTTTCCACACCAGATTCCTCAATAAATGCTTTTGTTCTAAGGGAGATATGTGAAGAGACGTTATCGTGATGCAGCATGATTCCCCGAAGCCCGGTCTTTGGTCTTCTCTCCCGCACAGCTTGAAAAGCTTTGGGTAATGCAACTGTAGTATACCATTCAGAGTTGACTGACCTACAATTTTCCAGCATTGACATACACAAATGTCCGCTCCGCGAAAAAAAACTAGCCACCATTTTTTGCCGACGTTGCGAGGTCTTTGCAGTTTTGTAGGTAACTGAGCTTCTGAGTAGACCCATACCGATGATTGCCTTTTATTTTCCGGATCATATTGATAGATCCATGTCTCGTCACCAGTAACGATTTCAAAACATAGACGCATTTCATGGCACCAATCCACACGAGTCTGTTTTTCGCTTTCGGAGAGCAAACGAGGGATCCATCGACAACAAATCTTCCTCACTCCAAGATGTTGATGTAGGATACAATCTTTTCGATGTCCGTATATGTGATTCGTGGGTCTTCTCGCACCAAAATTTCAGTAGTCCATACATTTTCTGCCGTCATCTTTAAGATTAATTTTACCCCTTTCGAATTCAGCAAACCTCCTAAAAATTGTTGCGCGTGATGGAGCTGAGTCCCCTAATGCTGATTGTAACCGTTGTAAACTTAATTGTTCGGTTAAACCAAATTTAAAATCATAATATATCAGAGCGCGCAAATGTTCACGGTTAAGATTCATCGTTTTAAATGAAAAGCGCGGAAAGCGTTGCAGGAAAATTAATAGAACTTTGTTTTTTTTTTTTAATATTGAGCAATTGGCTTATAGAGTTCTATTTTTAAATAAATTTGCTTTTTAGAAACATATAACACGGGTGCGTTCCATTTATAAATTTCGAGCATCTCAAAACTTATTGAGTGACCTACGTATTTGACGCTGGTATTCTGAGCGCGTGGTGCTTCCCCGTTCGAGCCGACCCATTCGTTCTACAACTATACTACTAATATACATAGCTGCAGCATGGCTCTACACCATTTACCTTCAGAATGGATAGTAATAAAGCACTATCTTTTAAAAGGTAGATATCTTTTTCTATATGTTATAACCGCTATCTACTTGTATAAGTAGTTAAAAAGAAGGAAAAATTGAGTAAAGTGAGGTCAATATTGCACTATCAATTGCGTAAGACCTAGATGATTGTTTTAACTAGTTGAATGGAAATATTGATTTGCCATCAATATACATATTGTGTAAAAATATTTCAAACAGTTATCTATCTATTGAAGATAGATAAAGCCAAAGAAAAGTTAGGTACATTTAAGATATCTTAACTTTACTTTTTCTCCTAGTAAAGTACTGATGTTGGTAAATGATAAAGCTATTAATTCAAGCAAACCTTTGCAAAAACATTTGTGACAGTTCCAAAACATGTTTTCGAATGATGGACTTTACTTTGTCCAATATTGGAACGATCTGCAAGCTTGAAAATACGTGGATATATTATATGCAATTAGGAAAAACGCAGTCTAAAGTATCCTGGAGATTATTCATTTAAGGCAATCTACAGGGCGATTGTATAACTCTGAAGGAATCGTGGTTGGTTTCGTTTTGACGTGTGGTTTCACTGTGTTACGTGTTATGTATTGATTGATAGGGCCTAGATTTAGTATTGATTTACAATCAATACTAAGCCTTTATGTGCAATATCTCTTTATAATATTATATATTTTTGGTTAAAGATGTTAAAATTAATTAGCCTAGATCCGCATAAAAATAAGAATGATGTAACTTACCTAGTTTGAAAAGTACCTCCCGCCCTCCCTCAGTTGCGTGCACTATCCCCGTCACCACTAATTCCAACACCACTACTCCTCACACCACTATACGTCACTGATTTACCACGTGCTCGGCGGCGAAGCAAAACATCGTGAAGGATTCTACGTCCGTTAAATAAATAAAATTTCAACACGCATTAACATAACGTGGCAGATATTCCCTTTCTCTAAAAACTTTTTAACTCTGAAACTCAACTTTTTAACTCTGAAACTCATTTGTAGCGTTAATTTCTGTTCAATGAATTTAAAGTTCGTAAACTTTCGTGAAGGGTAATCGTTTATGTTTGTAAAATTACTATGATGAATAGAGAGACTGACCAAATATTTCAGATTTAAAAACCCTTTTACTTGTAACTAAAAGACACACCACCGTCGATAATACGTCACCTCTAAATTTTAACATCTTACAACAATGGATTTCCGTAAAGTAACGCCTGATTCTATTAATTACTTATTTTAGTTTATAAAATATTATCGTAATAAAAAAAACAACTCGATGCGGAGGGTGATTTCCACCGGCACATGATTCCCACAAGAGTTTTGCAACTAGCACTGCTTATCTGAATTGATTCATTTACTTTTTTTTATTAAATTGTATTTTATAAAAAATTTAATATTAATACCTATGTATTTCACTGTCACATGTAATTTGTACAGAGAAATTTATGATTCAGCGATCTGACTATCGTGTGACGGTATACAATCATTTATTTATTCAGTTTTAAATATAGCTGTGTTCATTGATGATAATGGCTTCCAATTATTCGAATAAAGAAATAGTAAAGTCATTCGAACGGCAAGAAACAAAATGAACAGTCATTACCCCGGCATTGGCTTACGATTACGGCGTCTAATCACGGTCGATGCAACTGGTAATGACGCGGAATGACAAGGCCAACACTACTGATCTATTATAAAGCAGGCGATGAGATCTCGTTAGGTCGGTACGCACTTGTTGAGCGTTCCGCGATGTCGTTTACCCCTGGCCGTGTGACATTCCTGCGATGCTATTTAAGGTTTGCGAATGTGGTTTCTGTTGTTTATCTGTCGTGATCACAGATAAACCCGATGTTGTTAAAAGAAGATGGAGCGTCATTTTATTCTGAATTAATGCACTTCGCAGTACAGAGAATTTTTGTGAAAATAGTTATTCAGTCATCATAATTTTCAGTTATATGTAGAGTATTTAATAAATCAACTATTTTCGAGTCTGGGTGTGTTATATGCACAACACTTATAATGTGTTGCGTAGGTCAATTTTGAATCATGTAAATCATCAAATAAGGAAAATAAAGACGAGAGCCTGTGTGCTGGCAATTTTATTTACGCAACTCTTACATTATATGGGACGGTAACTTCTGGTGTCGACAGGAAAATATATTTCCGGATATGTGTAGTCTTTCACTTCGCTTCCAAGTGATTACGTATGTATGTACTTCGATGTTCGACTGAAACTACTAATACTAAAGCTCGGACATTTCCAAATCTATTCAATAAAGGAAAATTCAGTCCCATTAATGAAATCTATTAATTTTATAATGGCTTAAAATTAACATAATATTTAGAACTTTCTAGGGACAAGAGTGGTTATCGGGCAATAACAGCGATGTCCACCTTACTAATTTCAACTGTTTCCGATTACTGCCAGCAGTTATGTAAATGATTTTGTCAACATACATATGTTTAAAAAATCGATGGGCATATTTTTCTGGAGATTATTATATTTTTATACATAAAATACTTTTATAGATATATTCTAAAATACATATTTTTATATATCTTTTATTTACGAATAGTTTGAAATTAGTCTCATTTTAAAGTTCAGGCAGCTCAAGGGTCAGGAGTCGGGCGCACCTTTAAGTTTCATAATATGCCAGCAATCTGTAATTGACCCCCGGTTATAGCATCATTAAACTTATAAACTGCAATTTCACGTATAGATTTAAACACTTGCTCGGCGCTTAGGAAAATCTTCATGAGATCATTCATGAGATGACAGCGAAAGTCATATATCAATACCCTGCTCTGTATTGTTACAGATGAAAAATACATTTGTATGAAAACACCATTATAATTAAGTTTATAAATTATCATAGGTACAATATGCCAGGTATTTTCCGCATTAAATTGAATTAAACCAATTAAAGCCTGTAAACGGTCACACGTAACGTGCTTACGATAATAGGATAGACCTAGATGATTGTTTTAACTGGTTGAATGGAAATATTGATTTGCCATCAATATACATATTGTGTAAAAATATTTCAAACAGTTATCTATCTATTGAAGATAGATAAAGCCAAAGAAAAGTTAGGTACATTTAAGATATCTTAACTTTACTTTTTCTCCTAGTAAAGTACTGATGTTGGTAAATGATAAAGCTATTAATTCAAGCAAACCTTTGCAAAAACATTTGTGACAGTTCCAAAACATGTTTTCGAATGATGGACTTTACTTTGTCCAATATTGGAACGATCTGCAAGCTTGAAAATACGTGGATATATTATATGCAATTAGGGAAAAACGCAGTCTAAAGTATCCTGGAGATTATTCATTTAAGGCAATCTACAGGGCGATTGTATAACTCTGAAGGGAATCGTGGTTGGTTTCGTTTTGACGTGTGGTTTCACTGTGTTACGTGTTATGTATTGATTGATAGGGCCCTAGATTTAGTATTGATTTACAATCAATACTAAGCCTTTTGTGTGCAATATCTCTTTATAATATTATATATTTTTGGTTAAAGATGTTAAAATTAATTAGCCTAGATCCGCATAAAAATAAGAATGATGTAACTTACCTAGTTTGAAAAGTACCTCCCGCCCTCCCTCAGTTGCGTGCACTATCCCCGTCACCACTAATTCCAACACCACTACTCCTCACACCACTATACGTCACTGATTTACCACGTGCTCGGCGGCGAAGCAAAACATCGTGAAGGATTCTACGTCCGTTAAATAAATAAAATTTCAACACGCATTAACATAACGTGGCAGATATTCCCTTTCTCTAAAAACTTTTTAACTCTGAAACTCAACTTTTAACTCTGAAACTCATTTATAGCGTTAATTTCTGTTCAATGAATTTAAAGTTCGTAAACTTTCGTGAAGGGTAATCGTTTATGTTTGTAAAATTACTATGATGAATAGAGAGACTGACCAAATATTTCAGATTTAAAAACCCTTTACTTGTAACTAAAAGACACACCACCGTCGATAATACGTCACCTCTAAATTTTAACATCTTACAACAATGGATTTCCGTAAAGTAACGCCTGATTCTATTAATTACTTATTTTAGTTTATAAAATATTATCGTAATAAAAAAAACAACTCGATGCGGAGGGTGATTTCCACCGGCACATGATTCCCACAAGAGTTTTGCAACTAGCACTGCTTATCTGAATTGATTCATTTACTTTTTTTTATTAAATTGTATTTTATAAAAAATTTAATATTAATACCTATGTATTTCACTGTCACATGTAATTTGTACAGAGAAATTTATGATTCAACGATCTGACTATCGTGTGACGGTATACAATCATTTATTTATTCAGTTTTAAATATAGCTGTGTTCATTGATGATAATGGCTTCCAATTATTCGAATAAAGAAATAGTAAAGTCATTCGAACGGCAAGAAACAAAATGAACAGTCATTACCCCGGCATTGGCTTACGATTACGGCGTCTAATCACGGTCGATGCAACTGGTAATGACGCGGAATGACAAGGCCAACACTACTGATCTATTATAAAGCAGGCGATGAGATCTCGTTAGGTCGGTACGCACTTGTTGAGCGTTCCGCGATGTCGTTTACCCCTGGCCGTGTGACATTCCTGCGATGCTATTTAAGGTTTGCGAATGTGGTTTCTGTTGTTTATCTGTCGTGATCACAGATAAACCCGATGTTGTTAAAAGAAGATGGAGCGTCATTTTATTCTGAATTAATGCACTTCGCAGTACAGAGAATTTTGTGAAAATAGTTATTCAGTCATCATAATTTTCAGTTATATGTAGAGTATTTAATAAATCAACTATTTTCGAGTCTGGGTGTGTTATATGCACAACACTTATAATGTGTTGCGTAGGTCAATTTTGAATCATGTAAATCATCAAATAAGGAAAATAAAGACGAGAGCCTGTGTGCTGGCAATTTTATTTACGCAACTCTTACATTATATGGGACGGTAACTTCTGGTGTCGACAGGAAAATATATTTCCGGATATGTGTAGTCTTTCACTTCGCTTCCAAGTGATTACGTATGTATGTACTTCGATGTTCGACTGAAACTACTAATACTAAAGCTCGGACATTTCCAAATCTATTCAATAAAGGAAAATTCAGTCCCATTAATGAAATCTATTAATTTTATAATGGCTTAAAATTAACATAATATTTAGAACTTTCTAGGGACAAGAGTGGTTATCGGGCAATAACAGCGATGTCCACCTTACTAATTTCAACTGTTTCCGATTACTGCCAGCAGTTATGTAAATGATTTTGTCAACATACATATGTTTAAAAAATCGATGGGCATATTTTTCTGGAGATTATTATATTTTTATACATAAAATACTTTTATAGATATATTCTAAAATACATATTTTTATATATCTTTTATTTACGAATAGTTTGAAATTAGTCTCATTTTAAAGTTCAGGCAGCTCAAGGGTCAGGAGTCGGGCGCACCTTTAAGTTTCATAATATGCCAGCAATCTGTAATTGACCCCCGGTTATAGCATCATTAAACTTATAAACTGCAATTTCACGTATAGATTTAAACACTTGCTCGGCGCTTAGGAAAATCTTCATGAGATCATTCATGAGATGACAGCGAAAGTCATATATCAATACCCTGCTCTGTATTGTTACAGATGAAAAATACATTTGTATGAAAACACCATTATAATTAAGTTTATAAATTATCATAGGTACAATATGCCAGGTATTTTCCGCATTAAATTGAATTAAACCAATTAAAGCCTGTAAACGGTCACACGTAACGTGCTTACGATAATAGGATAGAACTAGATTTAACTTACTTAGGTGCGATTTCAAAATAAATACTTTTATGCCGGAAATGGTGTTATCGGCTTTTGTTGTAAATAATAGAGTAAAGCTGTTAGATTTATTTTATTTTATATTTCTTTCTTTGTACTGAGAAAAGTAAATAATAGATAAAATTCTGGAAATGTCTGTAAAATGCTTTTTGGTGTCTTCAATCTGGTGTGAGCCAATTTGACCAGTCTCGAACACAGGCCTGAAATAGTCGGCTTTTCGGTGCTCTATAGGAAACATTTCGGAGAGTGTGCGCAAGAATTACATTAATTAATAACTCTCTCCCTTCCACCATTGGATAAATAGACGCTCGACAGTCTTCACCCTTTTGTTGTTAACATACCACCACGCATTCGAACCAAACGGTCTGCTGTGTCGTTCGTAATGGGAACAGCAATGGAGTAGAATGATGCGATGCGCCAGCATCTGTCTTTTTATCCAATTACAATGTAGGCCAGTGCTTGACTATAATTTCACCTGGTGGTAAGTGGTGATGAAGGTCCTACATGGTGCGCGATTACAATTTCAATAAAAAAATAAATAAAAAATAAAACATGTAGGGTCAATCACTGACTTATAACAGTGAAAAAACTATCTGTGCCTGGTAAGTAGATAAAAATATATTCTATAAAAGATAATTAAATATTTTATAGAAATTAATATGAATACGTAACTGTCGCCAGGTTGCGACGTATGAAAATCTATAACCCCATTTCGTTTCGTGAGTCGTGTGCGAAATGCAACAAAGATCACATTTGCTTCCGATGAATGATATAACCAAATCGTTTACGCCAGATGTATATAATGAGAATATGCAGGATCTATCAAAAAGTTAAAATTTTTACTAAGCAAAAGTTGTTTAGTGTGGGCTATACTACTAAAGAGTACATTATTGATAATAACCCCTGGGAATATACCTAATATGTTAGGCCCGTCGAACGTTGGACGAATCGCATAAAAATAAAAGTAGTAAAAAAAGATAATAGTTATACGAGGAATAGATGTTAAAATTCGTTGAAAAAAAAGGCACAGCCCATAAAATAAACAATACCATAAATAATTAAGATTTATTTAATTTATTTCTTTGTGATTAAGAAAATCATCAAAGTAACTCGTAATTTAAAATAAAAATAAAATCATTATTTTATTTTTACTTTAAATTTTGTTTAGTTTATTAAAATTTAGGTGGTAGCGAGATGTAAAAGGATCCATCACCCCATTTCGTTTGATTGAATGGGGAAATGCCAGGAAATTGGCTTCTTATGGCGCTATACCCATCGCGTTTATAGCAGACGTACCCAGACCGTACGACGGGTAGTAGTCGTCTGGTGCTATGATCGTAAACTAAATCCGCCTGCCTAGCGTGACCGTTAAGGCAAACCCTCCCTCCATCGGGAGATGTTTTTTTTTAATAGAAGAGGGGGCAAACGAGCATGCGGCTCAACTGATGGTAAGTGACTACCGCCGCCCATGAACAACCGCAACACCAGGGGAATCGCAGGTGCGTTGCCGGCCTTTTAGAAAGGAGTAAGCTCTTTTCTTGAAGATCCCTAAGTCGTATCGGTCCGGAAAAATCGCCGGTGGTGAACAATTCCACAGAGAAGTTGTACGAGGAAGAAAACTCTTAGTAAAACGCACAGTGGTGGACCGCCAAGCATCCAGAGGTGAGGATGGTATCGTGAATTTTGACGCGATGTGCGTTCGTGAAATTTAGCGGCTGGAATTAATCCGAACAATTCCTTAGAAAACTCCCCGTGGTAGATGCAATAGAAAATGCAAAGGGATGCAACATCCCTACGCAGCGCCAGTAAATCGAGCCGATCAGAAAGAACTCGGTCGTCGACGATTCGAACCACTCCGCGCTGGATGCGGTCAAGTGGAAGAAGCTGGCACTGGGGTGCCTCGGTCCAAAGATGAGAACAGTATTCCATGTGAGTCCGAACTTGCGCCTTGTAAAGTTGCAAGCGTCTCGCTCTGCTGAGCACGCCATGCTTTTTAGAGGCCAATTTGGCCTTCCAGCAGTGGACTTATACGGAATGATGAAGAAAAATATTATTTACGATTATTTTATTGTAATTGCGTTTTATTTTTATTGTCTGGTTCAATACTTACTTTATAAAGAAATAAAAAATATAAGGGAGAGCATACTCTTAAATTGTTGGCAAGTAGGAGTTCAAATCAAACCTTAAAACTTTTTATAGCGAAAACTTTATGCTCTAATAAAAGTTTTAAAAATATTGTCAACTAACAATTCTCCGTAAAGAACAGAACGGATTCCAAAAAGGAAAATCCACAACACATGCCGCATTTTCTTTAATACATAGAGTAACTGATTACATAAACAAAAAAGTACTAGTGGTTGCTATATTTTATGACATGTCAAAGGCATTTGACTGTGTTGATCACATTATTCTAATAGATAAGTGTGAAAGATATGGAATTCGTGGACCAGCATTAAATTGGCTAAAATCATATTTGGAAAATCGACAACAATGTGTTGAAATGACACGTATTGATAAAAAACATAACCGCACGTCATTTAGATCTTCTTTTACTCACAATAAAAATGGTGTACCACAGGGCAGTGTATTGGGTCCACTTTTATTTCTATTATATATAAATGACTTACCGACTATGACGCCTCATCAGTCTATTCTTTTTGCTGATGATATTTCCGTTGTCATACCAAAACTAAATAAAGAATTTACCGCAAGTGACTTCGAAATAACCTTAAATTCTTCTATAGAATCCATAATGACCTGGTTAGAAACCAATAATCTGCGTGCGAATGTTTCAAAAACAAAATTCATAACGTTTTCCAATTACAATGCACCAATGAAAAACTAAATATTTCATATAATAATGAATATTTGAAAGAGGTCTCAGAAACACAATTTTTAGGTCTATATGTTGATAACCATTGCAACTGGAAGTCGCATGTGAAAAATGTCTGCACCAAATTAAATAAATTTGTGTATGCACTGCGTAGACTACAGTGCGTCGCTGGGAAAGGGGCTGCGCTTACTGCATACTACGGATACGTTGAATCTGTGTTGAGGTATGGTCTGTTGATATGGAAACTCGACTGATATAAACAAGGCATTTATCAGTCAAAAGAAATGTATACGAGCTTTATGCAACGTCGGGCCCCTTGAATCATGTAGATCTTTATTTAAAAATAACAATTTGCTAACGCTGACTGGACTGTATATATTAGAGGTGTGTATATTTGTCAAAAAAAATCAGTGTTTATTTCATAGCGCTCATGACAATTCTATTATAGGTAAAGGGATCCAACTAGATTGTTAATGCCTGCCTGCAAGACAGCTTTGTTTCATAAGAATTGTTACGTAATGTGTGTAAAAGTTTTAATAAGATACCTAAAGCGATTAGAGAGTTACCAACAATGAGAATGAAAACTCACCTCAAAAATGGCTCATTCAGAAATCCTTTTACTCAATTAAAGATTTCTTTGCAGATAAATAGACGATACATTTTAGAATTTGACATAATGTTTAAATTATGTCATTCTTATAAATTAAAAATTTTATTTATTTAATTAATAAATTTGATATAAATATTGAAATAAATTAATGACAATTCGATATGTAACATTTATAATTGACATTTTATATTTACTGGCATAAGAACATTAATATTTGACATTGAGTTATAATAATACTTATACATCTTATTGGTAATTTATTCTTCTGACACTGTTGCGTAATTAATTAATGATAAAAAATGATTAAAAATCATCAAATCAACTGAGTAATGTTAAAAATTATGTTAGAAATCGATAAGTATTGTTATATAAGTTACGGGTACTTGACTATTAATATTTGCACACCAATGAGGTAGAATATGTAGAACAAATTATTTTCGAACACCATTGTAAAACCATATTCTTGCAAATAAAAGATTATTATTATTATTATTATTATTATTATTATTATATTATATTATTATTATATATAATAATACCACGTTTTACATTAAAATATTCAAACTTGCAACCAACAAAACAAACAACGTGCGTCGCACTGACCCTGAGATTGTTGTCCACTGGCTGTGCCAGCGAACCGGTTTTTTCCAGTCTCGCCGCGTACGCGACAAGCGGCCAGTGGTCACCCACACATGCCCCGCGTGCTTGTAGTTGTGCAACCGATTCGCGCGGTTGAATGAAGCTTTGCCTCTGTTCTTTACTCATGTGACCACCATACGTATTACGTTATACGCATTCTCTTTTAACAATAATAATCTCTTTTATTTCATTAAGCATTTAACAATTTGCATAAGATAGGGAGCGTCTTTTAAGCAGCTAAAGGCACTTGTGGCAGTGACTTCCGCTCTTCCATAGCCATACAAAACTATCTAGAAACATAAGATTACATATTATACAAAAAAATAATTAAAATTATTTAAAAATAAATGTGTACGCGCGCACGTGTGTGTGTGTGTGTGTGTGTGTGTGTGTGTGTGTGTGTGTGTGTGTGTGTGTGTGTGTGTGTGTGTGTGTGTGTGTGTGTGTGTGTGTGTGTGTGTGTGTGTGTCTGTGTGTGTCTGTGTGTGTGTGTGTGTGTGTGTGTGTGTGTGTGTGTGTGTGTGTGTGTGTGTGTGTGTGTGTGTGTGTGTGTGTGTGTGTGTGTGCCTGTGTGTGTAAATATTTTTTCACCTTATGTGTTGAAACAAAAGTTTTTCTGTGTTTTCATAAGACAGGGTTTTCAGCCAATTTATAACCAATAACTTGCAGTCCTTGGTATTTCTACAGTAATTATTAAGCTTTTTGTTGATAGAATTATACAGATATTATATAGATTGGTTAATCTAGTCTCGTCTAGCAAATGCAGTTTTAACACAAAAAGAGTTAAGTACCTGCATTGTTTTTTCTTCTTTTGTGCAAAATATTTGGGTCATAAAATTTCTTTCTGTGTAAAATTTATAATTCATAAAATTTCATTCTGTGTAAAATATATAATTTTCTTATACTTAGGGGGTTTTGGCGGGAACTTGATCGGCGGCGATTGATTTGCTGCTCCTGTATTATTGTTTGAATAATGGTTTGAAGTGGATTTTGATATGTAAAAGTGGTGCGATTTTATGTATTAAGTGTCTGCGCATGTGAACTATTAGTGGAAACGGTGATACAAGTGCTCTGATGGTGATGTGATTCTCAAGATAAGGTGTCTATCTGCTTAGGCGCCTTGAGATACTATCGCCAACTGTCAGCTGTCTGCTGACTCAAGTTGCCGTCAAAATCTCCCAAGGGCTGCACAATGTGACGCATCAACATATTGTGAAGCAGTGTACTATGAAGAAAATTATAATAAACCGAATAAAAATACCTAAGACTTGGCCTAAAGGTCTAGATAACAGGCCATAAACTTAGTACATCAGATTTTAAATATAGGCTCTCTGTTGGAAATTTATAAGGCAAAAAGTACATTGTTTTTACTAAGGCACGCTGAGCTGTTTCTAATTGCAACAATTTTTTGCTGACTGCCGACTGCTTCGTTCGTCTAGCGTTCGTAAGCGCGACAACTAATTGGGTTTGAATCCCGGGTCGGACTAAAATCAATTATTTGGAATAGAGATTTGCATCTGTGCTTGCACCAACCTTGCGTACCACGCCACCACCAACGCCTAACGGTGCTCAAATGACGTGCTTCTCTCCCAAAAGCAATTTGAACTTTTTAAATCTTAAAAAATCATCGCTCTAAAATTTTTTCACGTGTACTCCATTTTTACTCCAACTTAAACTTCTGACAAAAAACAATTGTTAACACGCGACCTTCCGCCATAAATTATGTTTATCAATATTATATGTTTTAAAAATATATATGTAATATTCGAAATTTAAACATTTATGAGCGAAGAACTTTCAGTTTGCCCTATGTAATTCACGAGTGTGTGCGCAGCTGCACTCTCTATTACCTCAGTTTCATGGTCCGATTGGAAAACCCTCAGTTTCATGTTCCGATTGGATGATAATTGCTATTCGTTCATTACAATATACTATCGTAGTAGTTTGTGTTAAGTGGCGCGTCTTGACAGGACTTATGTCCAGCAGCTGTGGACTGCCGTAGGCTGATGATGATAATGATAGTGTTATATATCTCTTTTTTTGTCTCTTTTAAAAAGTCGGTTTATATTTCTTTTAAAAATACAACAATACTGTTCATGTTGAACTTAACCAAACTACGAAAGATATCAACAGTATTTACTATTTAATTATTTTATAATAAATTGAATTTATTCTTTCTCAGGGTTTGGAGATCGTAAATCCGCAAGCAGCAGAAACCCGAGTGAATGAAGCTAACGCAAAGTACTTTTCAAATACCTCGGGCTTCTTGTCCGTTGGCAAGAATGCGACGTGAATGAAGAGAGAAACTGTTGAGAACGGAAATATCCTAATTGCATGGTGTTCTGTAATGCTTTATTTCAATAATATATAAGTGAAAAATAACCACTTCAAAAATAAAGAAATAAAATATTTGTCTTTAGTTTTACGAGCTCTGCATTGTGAGCCTTACGGTACCCTTACTTACAACAAAGGGACTAGTCCAAATTCTCATGCGATTAAGTCATGGGAATTATCTTAATTAACACAATTAAATATAAGTATCATGTCATGATTTGAATTATATAATTAATGAGAATTATAAATAGTACAAACTAAGACTTGTGTGCTTAAAATAAAAAATAAATATTTTTGCTCATTTTTTTTTGTTTATAACTTTTTAAATCTTTTTTGGTCTATTGATATTCTTTGATTTGTGTACATTCGGGGGTCCTCGTGTTCTAAAGGTAAAGTAATAATTTGTGTATAGATACTACTACACAAGTCTGTCCGCACTTTTTGAAAGTGGAATAGAACAAGGATTCCGCCCCAATTGTTCAGTGGATATGCCAACTCACCTTCACATGTGGTCGCAAATTAATTTATGCCTTAAATATGCAGGTTTATTTACTATGCTATTTATTCTTTACCGACGAATTCACGGTTTACGACGACGGACGAATTAGTGTTCAAAATTTCAACAAGCAATTTCAATATTATCCATATAATGTTGGTCGCTTACTCGTAAACTATGAAATATAAAATTAATAATAATAATCTATAAGTTTATTAAATATGTTTTTTTAAGTATTATATTTATATTTATCATATTTCATCAATTTTCATATACATATATTCATTTATGTGATATCCTAATACTACAAAAAATTCGCAAAAAAAAAATCAACTAAAAAAATATTAACTTATAACAATATTTATGTATAATTTTTTTCAATTTAAGATTTTTTTTCAAAGTTATGCATTGGATTCTAAACATAACCTTTGAGAAACCAATGAATGCACAGATAAGTGGATGGATTCCGAGCGATGACGATTGGCCTAGATCCTAGAAAGTGTTGAAATGCCCATGCTATCAGGCATTTTAACACGACGTACATGTTATGCAGTAACTACGTTTACAAGGACAACATCTTTTCGAATATTTTTGTAAGCTAATCTCAATATACGCAAAAGTATTTTTGCATACAAACAAGACAAGTAGCCAGCTTTTCGGTTTTCTACAGGATGTATTTCGGAGAGTGTGCGCAGGAATTGCATAATTTAATTCCTCCGTCTCCTTTCCACCATCGGACAACCAGACGATCGGCCAGTCTCCACCCTTTCGTTGTTGACTTACCACGCATTCGAACCAAACTGTTTGCTACATCGTTTGTGATGCGTACAGCAAAGGAGTGGTATAAGTTGCCAGCATCTGTGTTTCCATTCGATTACAATGTGGGTGTCTTCAAGGCAAGAGTGAATAGGCCTTTGTTAAGTCAGTGCGCTTCACCATCTTAGGCTACATCACCACTTACCATTGGGTGGGATTGTAGTTAAGCGCTGGCTTAGTATAACAAAAAAAGACAGAACTCTTAAAATTGTAGATATTTGCTGATTGACAACTACATACAACCACTTGTAGTTATTCGAATACGTCGTTCGAAATGAGTTTCCATAGTTTCAAAATGGTGCAATTCTACTATACTTCCTCCACGATTACTCAATGGCAGGGAGAACGGCACTCAGTAATTCGTCTTCACCAAATTCAGCCGGAGTGGTCGCTTCAGGTAGTTCCGCTGCTATAGGCCAGCTATATGACCTTAGTTTCTCCGTGAGTGACCAAGTCAGGCCCTTGGACGGACAAAGATACAGTCATGTGTTCTGACTTACTCGTCGTATTCAAGAGAAAGCCAATACGACAATAGCGAAGGTAGGATGCAATGTGCGCGGAACAGGTGCAGTCATATCATATTTCTTTGTGAGTAGCACAAAAATATTAGTATCAGCTAATTTGAACCCAATGCACTTACTGATACATAATGTGATTGGGATGACTGCAAGTTTTTGTTATTTTTCTTTAAATATTAAAAGAAATCGTTAATGCATAAGAGAGTACATATTCGAGTACGTATCGAGGGAAACGTATTCCATTGTATTTTTTTTATTATCTATCTTTATTTAAAAAGGCTTTTATCCTACAAGGATTTATGTCAGCCTTATCGTACCATACCTTGTTCCTGTTACACATATCATAAGTATTTAGAAAGGGGGAATCATTGTGATAAGAATATAGAAATTAATGATTTTTCTTTCGCTGAGCGTGGCTCCGCAAGTATACTCAAAATCCAACCAGTTTCACCCAAATTAATGTTAAATTTTTGCACCACATTCTCCCTTTCCCTTTGATATTTGACACATTCTGCTAGCATATGTTGGACATCTTCTATAATGTGACAAATATCGCATTTGGCGAGTCTGCTTTTTTATGAAAAGTACAAATGTTATATTCCATAGTATATTCAGCAGCAACATTACCAACGCATTTTGCCAGCATAAAATGTATACCTTGTAATATACATATGTGTACGAACGCAATGCTGCTTTATAAGCTATCTATTTTTACTGTTTAAAATACAATTGATTGAAAGCATCTGAAAGTACAGAGATTCAGTATAATTACAGACTGTGAGGTATTCCATCTTGGTCCTCAGAGTTGACAATACATCTATAGCCTTCTTTGTTTGAAATTGGCTGCAGGTGTCCATGGACTGCTGTAGCCACTTACCATAATGTAGACTGTAAGTTCGTTTGTCACTTCAGTTAAAAAAAACGCTTAGCCCATTAATTAAAATTAATTTCGAAAGGATTAATAATATTTATCTACTATAAAGCTTCTGAAACAAAGAAATAAAACTTAATCCTACTTTGCAGAAAAGGGTTTGAATGACTTACAAATTCGTCATCTTCGAAAATATATTCTGAAACGTAGTGATTATATTCTCTTGGCTATATTTTATTTCTAAATACGGCATTCGGGAGGTGTCTTTAATAAATAAAAATCCCAATAGACATAAATCTATAACTAATTAAAAACTAACTACGGATATCCTTTGGAGGCGACCTTTTTATACGTGATCTATTTTAAACTAGGTACTCGGATTCGGTTGTCTAATATCTAGTAATTTTAGTTTAAATTTAAGAATTTTAAACAGTTAAACTAAAACGTTGACTTCGCCACGGCTCAGCTAGGATGTTGAGTTCCATTCCCACACTTTATTTTCAAACCTACGAGTACACTTAATTAACTTAAAAATAAAAACGTTAACCATAGAAATTAATTTTTTAGTTTCGGCAGAATTTTCTGACTGGCCTGTCTATTTGTGTTGCGCAGGACACAAAATCTTCACAAATCTTTCGTGTCACTATTATTGTATATCTCTGAGATTGTCATTTTCTATACTTGATTTTTATGTTGGATACCTTGTATTCAAACTGAAATTCTAAATTCAAAGTGAATTCATATCGATTTCTCTGGGATATATACCGCTGAAAAGGCAAAGATAATAGATATTGATATGGCGAAGAAGACGAAATGCGAGCAAATCCTGTGCAAAGCTGCCCTTGCGTATTGAGATTACAGTTTTGTTTGGAGCTACGCCACCAGGCAGGATAGTGCAGTGGGCAGTGGAAGAGACTTCGGTCCAACGGCGGCTTCCAAGTTCTTCAGAAGAGGCACTGCCTTTGCGTCAGATGGTAAACGGTCAAAAAAGAAATAGCCAACTCATTTCTTCTCTTGCTCCTTCAAAGCAAATGCTACACCTGAAACCATCTATATTGAGTCGACACCGATTCTCACAGTATATGTAGAGTAGATGCCAATGCTAATGCTGACGTGACTCAGTTTATCAAGGCTTTTGTTGGTAGATAGTGAAATAAAATGTATCAAGCCTTACGAACTAGTTTTTTAAATTACCTACCCATCTTATTGTCTATAATAATCTAACACACTCATACGAACAAAAGGTACGTACAAACGAAATGAAGATATTTCGAATGGCGGGAGGATATATATAACAAATAGGCAACTCGCTATTACGACTAATAAATCTATTCCACTACTTCTCGAGACAACGATTGATCTCTCCCATTGTAACGCTGCTCTCCGTCGTCGGTCTGGGTATTCACATCTGTGTTGTATGAGATGATATAACTATCTATCAGTGGCCACAATCTTTCTGGTCTTTCACATAGTCGAATCCCACGGTACAAAATCGTGCAACAAGTCCCTTAGCACGCCGCGACAGTTTAAGCCTCCATCACTCTGGGGGATGAGACGAAGAGCTATGACATGTTATTACATAGCATTAGTGTCTCATATGGACAACTTGTCTGTACGTGGTAGACCAATGCTGCAGCTATATTATGTTTGTAGCACGAATGGGTCGGCTCGACCAGGGAAGTACCACGCTTTCACAGAATACCAGCTATAGTGAGTGTAGAGAACCGGAGACCCTTTCTAATGGAAACGAGGCATTCCATCTTAGACCTCAGGGACTCAGGGTAACAACGCATCTGTATTTTGTAAAATTAATTTTCCTATCTTTTTACACCTCTGAGGAGTAAGGGTGACTAACGAATACGAACGAAGGATAAATTCCAATTGAGCATTCCTAAATGTAAATCTATTTCTTTCTCCAAACACGTCAAAACCTACATTTACATACGTATATATATTCCCTTCTTAACAGTATCTTCGAAAAAAAAAAGATTTAGGCATCCTTTACGATTCAAATCTGAACTTAATGCTCATATCAGCCATACATCAAACAAAGCGCATCAAATGTACGGAATTGTTGCACGAACATGTAAAGATCCTCTTCTTACTTACTACTTTTTAAATCACTTGTCAGACCACAAATTGAATACGCAATTACGCAAGTATGGAACCCCTATTATAATACTGGTAAATATAGTGAGCTTCTAGAATCGTTACAAGCAAAGTTTCTTCGTTTTATAAATTATGTTTCCACGCTAGATCATCTTATCGCAACTTAATAAAAAAAAGTTTTCCATTTATACTTTAAAAGCAAGAAGAATATACTTCAATCAAATCCTAATATTCAAAATAATTCGAAATGATTTAGATTGTAATAAACTACTTAACAAAATATAAGTCCGTGCCCTAGTCGTTCTCAACGCATTAGAGATATGTACATATTATGACGCAATAAGAATAATAATTCTGAAGAAAGTATACAATAGGGTGTTTTTCAAATATTGACCTATTCACTTTATCACATTTACAATTTCACAAGAATGTTCTAAGGTTGTTAGACATTCAATAGTATGTATTTCAAAATATTTCACAAGATAAATTGGTTCTTGTTAGCATTTTTTTCCTTTTTGTCTCATTTTGACATCTTCATGTTGCTGAGTATTGTCAACTAGGGTGCGTTTGGAAAATTATGCTGTTTTTCGGTACATTTTGTGACAAAACTAAACCAAACCAAACATAGGTAATAACTACCACGTATAGAATGGTTCTTCATCTTCAAATGATAGTAACTTTTTTGTTGAAAATAATAGTTTTTTATATTGTAAAAACGATCTTCCCAAGCCATTTTCTACAAAATTAACGATACCGGCTCATATTTAGGTACATTTTTTGTTCTATTATCAACATATATTAAGATTTCTAAAAATACTATAAGTAGGCAGACATATTCAATACAAAATAATGGTGTTTACTTTTTATCAAAATGTCACAAATAGTCGTAAAAAAAAACTGATGCTTATTTTTTCACATATTTTGCTAATACGGATGAATCATAATGGATTGCAATAAGGGTTATTTTATTTTTGGTGCCTCTTTTGGTTTGTTGTACAAAAATTTCGATGAAACCACAGTCCGCGCTCGGCCGCCGTCGTGAGTGAATACTGTATCGCCTGCCTGATTGCAGCAGCTGAAAAATATCGCTGTACAAACACAAAATATTCGAATTAGATACATAGGTACTTGACAAGGTAAAATAATATTATTATTTTTATAATCACACATTTTTATTATAATATTTTGTGTCGCTAAAAGTTAGTGGGATTTATATAGCTGTCACCGAAGTATACCTTCAAGTCACTTCACCAAGTCCGGAGCTAAAGTCTTATCATAACTAACAAAACCAGCCCAAAGTCCACAGCCACTATCTCACTGCTAGTAGAGGGCTTCTAGTGCCTAGCAGTCTCTGGAGCAGCTATTCGTATTTCGTATCTAAGTATATTTTTGAAGGTATAAGAAATGAGAAAAAAAAACAATCTTTCAAATTATGTACCTATCAAAATGTTTTTACTTGATTACGATTCCCGCACCCGCAGCTAACCGTGCGTACACTTGTGTGTGTGACCCGTGTCAATGTAATAGTTCGATTCTATACCTATCAATTTTGCAAACGCGTCCTTAAGCGCAAAGCGCGTAGGTATGTTCTACGAGCGTAAGGTGAATTTATTTTATTTTTTTGTTAGATAGATACTTATAGCGAAAAAAGAATTAAGTAATAATTTAACTACAGACGTAATACCTAAGTACTTTATTACAAAACTTAGTTGAAATTTACTTCACTACCCAAGTACCTACTTACATACCTATAATTGTCTTTGTAATTAAAATATTTTAAGTTATAATAGCACAAAATACTGAAATTAAAACTTTGTTTACAAAATTTTTAACTAAGTAGAATACGATCACATTTCTGTTATAAATCGTATTTTAGGTTTATTTGTTGTTTACACAATCTACCTATTTCTTACGAGCCAAGCATCGCGATTCCCGACGAATGGCCTTGCAAGTTGCATGCGTTGGGTATCACAGAACTCACATAGTAGCGGAAATATGGTCGATTATAGTCAGAATAGGTACTTTACCTAAGTAACTTACCATTTCACAATGTATTTTTTTACTCTTCATTAACAGCCCTTAGTAACCACGGAAAGTCCGTCGTGACGTAGGAAGGGGAAAAGATCCAAAGTAATATAGACACTCGCGCGCAGCGATAAAGTTTTATTTAGCTTGCGTGCGCGATTTATCTGATTAATAGTAACTATGTAGGCTATTAAAACGTCGGCAAGCAGTCAACACCAAAGAAATGATTGTTGAACTTATTTTTTTTTCAAATCGATTAATTGCTATTTTTACATAAAAAAAGTGGCTTTAGTGGCTTATGGTGTGGATATATCAAGTCCTCATGGAGGAGTAAACACAATAACTTTTGAAAATATCGATTTTTCAACTCAATCTAATCTCTTTATCCATGCCATGGAAGCCATGGAATGTAAATGGCCGTTTAATTTTGTTTTGTTATAATTAATTTTTTTTGGTTGAGAAATCCCGAAATTTTCGGTGTTTTGAGCAGCCTTGTAATAATTTATTTTACTAAATACATCACTTTGCCTCACTGCGTCACTCCGGGCTCGACCGCCGTCGTGAGTATCGCTTGTTTGAATTAAAACTCCTTAGAAATCCTTCACTGGAACACCCACCTCCGCTTATAACTTGCGCCGCATCGATCTAAACTCGCGTGACAATACAATTGTTATAGTTTATTTCAGGTTGTAAAAGTCAATATAGTTATCTTGACACCTTTCCCCTGGACTTGAGAAGTGACCGAAGGTGTACTTCGGTGAATGCTACTGAAACTCCTCGACGAGTAGAACTAGGTGTGCCGAGTTTGGGCTCGTTTTATTAGTTATGTGAGACCTTACCTCAGGACTTGATGGAATGACCTGAAGGTGTACTTCGGTGATTGCTATTGGAGCTCCTCGACGAGTAGAAATAGGTGTGCTGAGTTTGGGCTCGTTTTGATAGTTATCTTGACACCTTTCCTCCGGACTTGAGAAGTGACCGAAGGTGTACTTCGGTGAACGCTACTGGAACTCCTCGACGAGTAGAACTAGGTTTGTCAAATTTGGACTCGTTTTGATAGTTATGATGAGACCTTACTTCCGGACTTGATAGAGTGACCTGAAGGTGTACTTCGATGAATGCTGCTGGAACTCTTCGACCAGTAAAACTAGGTGTGTCTAGTTTGGGCTCTGTTTGTTAGTTATGATAAAACCTTACCTATGAACTTGATGGAGTGACTTGAAGGTGTACTTCGATGAATGCTGCTGGAACTCTTCGACCAGTAAAACTAGGTGTGTCTAGTTTGGGCTCTGTTTGTTAGTTATGATAAAACCTTACCTATGAACTTGATGGAGTGACTTGAAGGTGTACTTCGGTGACTGCTACTGGAACTCTGACGAATAGAACTACAATTTACAATTTTCTTTAAATATTTTTTCACGATCATATGAGCATTATGAGTCGTGCACTTCTGGATTTTCTAAACTTTTTTTATATTGACGTTTGACATAAAATTATCGGAAAATTGGAAGTATAGTAATATTTTTTTTAAATTGACTTGACTGACAAGAGTAACTAAATGCCTATTTCTCTTGCTAGCGTAGTTGCAAAGGTGTTTGACGGTTTGCTCAACACACAGTTGAATGAAAATGTAATAACCCATGATAACCAGTTCGGATTTCGTCCTCGGTTTTCCATTGAAAGCGCCATATTGTGTCTAAAGCAAACCGTCAAATACTACACTGATCGCAGGACGCCCGTGTACGCGTGCTTCCTCGACCTATCCAAGGCTGGTGGCATATAACCTGCTATAGGACGAGCTGCGAAGCATAGGCTTGCCACAAGAACTTATCAGCATGCTCCAGTACTGGTACGCAAACCAGTGCAATAGTGTCAGGTGGGCGGGGGGAATGTCGGATCCGTATCAGCTCGAGTGTGGAGTCAGGCAGGGCGGCTTAACATCACCAAGCCTATTTAATCTATATATCAACGGGCTGATCGTAGCGCTTAGCAGTCAGCATGTCGGCTGCCACATTGACGGTGTTTGTGTCAATAATCTGAGTTATGCGGACGACATGGTGCTGCTGAGTGCGTCGGTCTGCGGCCTGAGGAAGCCGATACGGATATGCGAGGGATATACATGTAGCCACGGATTATTATATAATGTCAGGAAGAGTCAATACATGATCTTTGACAAAATGTGCTAGCCTAGTATATTTTTTCTATAGATATTTGTTTTAATGTTACTTCTCGTCGTCACTTTTAAAATTTCCATGTGGACCTGTCTAATGCATATTACACAATTTGAAATGCATTGACCGGCGCACTTACACGCTACTATTAGCGTTGGTGTTGCTAAACTTGATTAGCACACAGATCTTGTTTACTATGCATAAAATAATTTCGTTGATAGGTAACGATTATATGGTGCCGTTTATAATAAATCATTAGCTATTTTACTTACTACTATTACATAAATAAATGCTTGTGTTATAGTGAATGGAATATTTTAATCTTATTGGTAGTTTGACTGCAGTCATTAATATCTCATTTTGATTTACTATTAATGTTTCATGATATTGTTACATGATATTTTTTTAATGTAATAGCTAAGCTGAAGAGATTATCGGTCTGTGGGGTCCACGTAGGATTGCCACCCGTACTATAATATATAGTATCGTACTATATTTCAGTCAATTGTACTATATGTTATAGAAAAATAATAACGAAAAATATCTTTTGCCCTAATTCAAATATCGCGATTTTTTATATTAACTGTGACTGGAAGTCTGGAACAAGTAAGTTTACGGAAAGAATTTTTCCGTCATGAACTTAAACGGAAAGAGGAAAGAAATAGATAATAAATTTAATTAAAAATGAATTGTTAATTTATTTTAATATGAATCTAAATTGCTCAGATTCCTATAATTATTTTAAAGGTTGATGGCCAAAGCGAAGAGCAATAACAAATTTATATGGAAAAATGCATAAAGATTAAAAATAAATGTGTTTTTTTGGCAAAAATACTATATTTATTTAAAAAAAGGTGGCAACCCTACGTCCACGTGCGGTGAAGTCTCTATAGGAACTGTCTCCGCGACTACCGTCGCCGCCGTGATAAGAGGGTAATTCTTTCTCACTAAAAGGCCAAGTATAGCCCACTCAACGAAAAGTCAGCCAGCATTTTTCGCACTATACCACAGGTTATAGTGCGAAAAATGCTGCAAGGCAGTTTTAGTTCTTTTTGTTTAAATATAAAAAATATACTTCTACCTGCTTTATAAAACCGCCGCCATAAGTAAGATGAGACTAAATGCCCTATTTACTGCGTAGTAATTGTTCCTGTGTGCAATTGCGTGAATAAAGTGTTTCACCTCCAGTTGTACACGTTTATTTGTTCTTAACTGCATAACATCCAACGTCTGTTACTTCAGTTCAAGGACGACATGTTACGTTGATCCAATAATCGACGCCAAGATAATTAACATTGTTTTTCCGTTATAGCTATTACGTGCACTTTCGAGATTATGCACGTTGAAGAATTTCGTGTACAGATGGTTGAAAAATGAAAAGTTAATTGATTATTTTGAATGTTTTTTTTGTTCTTTTTAAGGCTGTTTATTAGGATACTGAATTCAGGTGACATTGTGGTTTAGAGATGGTTTGGTTTCTATAACTCTACGCCTATTTTGCTTTTGACGCGAGCGCGCTTATTTTGCTTTTTCTTGGTTATGCATCTATTATAATCTATTGCAAAAGAGGGCCGTACGGCCGATTTATAACTTAAATTGTAGAGAAAAATTTAAAGAAGTAAACATATTAACCTTGGCATCGCTATATATTTATGACAATGTAATGTTTGTACATAAAAACATGAATAGCTTTGATAAGAAGAAAGATGTTTACATCACAGACTAACTAGTAGATTCTACCCGAATGTTCACACTTTAAACACTAGGAACAAACATAAGCTTGTAATTATGAATGCCTCGATACACCTTTTTGCCGATACGATACCGATACCGATGCTCTTATAAAAATATCGGCGATACCAATACCGATAACGATACGCTTGTTGAATTAAAAAATGAAGGTAAAATAAATAAAACACAAGTCAGGTATTTTTTTTTAATTAATATAAAAAGAACAAATAACAGGACAAACTAAATAAAACCGTTCAAAACTATAGACAGGTTGAGATTAGTTAATAGTTTTAGTAATTAAAATTAACATTGATGAGATTTTTGTTTAAAAAACAAAGTTTTCTTAAGTTTTGCGGAGAAAGACGATTTCGCAAATCTGTTTCAATAAGACCTGCGGTAGAAAATAGTCTCTCAGATGCGACAGAACTCATTTGGAAAGTAAAGTACTTCTGCGCCATTTTTTTCAAGTTTGGGTATAAGACGTCATTCCAAAAGCTCAGAGTAGACAGGGGCTCATCTTCCTCGGACTCTCTAATAATATTTTCACAAACGCTCCAAATCCCGCCACTCGTAGGCATCTCAGAACTTACAGTTACAGTACTACATGTAAGTGTGACCGTGTCTGAAATAGTTTCGGAATGCATTGCTACATTAAGATCAAGTAACTGAACAAGATGCTTTTTGCCGTAATAATAGTAGACTGTGATTGAAATATTCGTGTTTTGTAACGAGGATCAAGCATTGTGGCTAAACAAGGCACTGAATAAAGCGCGGGGTTTCCCCGAGCATAGTTAGTTCGTGCCTCGTTTGCAACGAAATAGACGAAACAACGCGCGTTTACATTACATTTTTAAAGCGCGAAATTTGAAAAGTATCGTTGAATCGGCCATAAAAATATCGCCAATGCCGATATATCGGCAAACTTCAAGTATCGCCGATATATCGGCATTGGTATCGGTATCGGATGCATCCCTAGTTGTAATGCCAGTTACTAGACTCCACAGAGTTAGTACCGTAAGATGGGGTGATTAGAAATCGCGGGGTGAATAGACACAAGTCTGGTTATTTGATAAAGTTGTCTCTAAGTTTGTCTACAGTTCGGGAACGTCTGTTTATTTCTACAGTTTATTATTTGCCAACATTTTTCCTTTATTTTGGTAACCTTTAAATTAGTGTCAATTTTGATGACAGTAAAGAAAGGGCGGTTATTATAAACGTGTGAGTACAAGTGGTTTTATGCTGTGTACAACTTTTAGTTAAACATCAAGTTCTTCAGTGTTTCCTTGTTGCAATTTTTTTTAGGGAGTTGAGTTTCTTATCTATTATTAATACAAATATGAATATCGATATTGAACGATTTTATTCCTTTAAAAAGTAAAATCAGGATACTGGTATTTTTTCTCGAATTTGAGGTGAATAGATACGACTGAGGGGTGAATAAAAAGCCTTTGGGGTTAATAGAAACGAAGAAAGGGGTGAATAGATACGAATGAGGGGTAATTAGAAACGTAAAAGGGGTTAATAGAAACATGATTTTTAGGGTTGTCAAAAACTATTTGCACCATTTACTTACTACATAAATTAATTTAAGTAGCTAATTGAAACTAAAACTAAAAAAAAAACGTTTAAACCATATTAAAGGTATTTAAAAGTCTTCTATTATAAATGTTAAATTTTGATATTTTTTATACATTAAAATTGCAAATACTTGAGGTTTTACCATTACACCAGTTAGAAGTTCCTGCATTAAATATACTTAGTGTGCTCATATGAATTAGTTCTATTATGTTTTCTTTCATTTGACTCAAAAGCTCACAACCTACATACTACAACAAAAGCAAATATATCAACCCTAGCATTTTTTCTCTATTCACCCCTATGTCGTATTTATTAACCCCGGATTCCTAGTATATAGAAACAGACTTTTTTTATAAAATACAACGAATTTGCATGTTTTTACTCGTTTGAAGCATTAGTATTCGATAAACTACAACAAGACTCACAACAGTAGCGTTTTATTATCAGCATATATACAATATATGTAAGAAAAACAGTGTAGAAGTTGAAAGTTGTGTCTATTCACCCCATTTTACGGTAATTCATTTATGGGACAATGTATACGCTTTTACAATAAAATCCCAGAAAATGTTCAAAGTTTGTCAATAAATATATTTAAAAGTTTTATTAAAGAAAAATTGTACAAAAGGGTTTTTATAACATCAATGAATAAGTGCAAGAATGAAAATAACCCCTGGGAATGAGGTGATAGCCACAATGCCGGTTCTATTAAAATTCATACAAAAAATTGTACTTACTAAATTATTGTAAAGATATATATGTTTAAAAAATATAATCCCGCTGAGTTTCTTGCTGGTTCTTCCCAGGACAGAGGTATTTTCTAAACCAGTCGTAAATAAAAAAACAGGCCAAGTGCGTATCGGGCCACGCACAACCCAAGCAACATAAGAGGCTGTATTTTCTGGCCGTATAAAGGCTGTATAAGACCTTATACAGTTCTTTTAAGTAAAAAAATGTCACAAATTATACAGCTTTATGCGTTAGTAGCGCTGTACAATAGCTGTCCAAGCATAAAAGAGGCTGTATAACAGCTGTATTACAGTACAGATATGTTATAAGATGTCGATAAGTAACTTTTGAAGATAAGCGTTCTAAATTGGGTTTTGAACCGAATCACAAATGAATATAAAACAAAAAGAACTTTATTTTCAATGACTAGATTGTATTTATATACCTACTTTATTGAATAAAGGCGACATTTAATGTCAGATTAAAAATATATTTAACATATTAATATTATACTCAGATTGAAGTTGAGTTTTGACGGAGATAATTGATGAATTGAAAGTACAAAATTAGATTTACGGTAAACTTGTATGTTTTCTACCAAAAAACAGCCAAGCAAAGCAAAATAGCCAAATAATATAAGGACAAATACTAAATACGGTAACTAAATATCGGTTGTATATGTTAGAATAAAAAAAAATGGATATGAAGGCACATTGGGGCACAGTGATAATTAGTCAAACTGAAAATAATAGTATAGGTTCAAACTGATATCTAATAATTTAATATTACTAAAATTATATTTTAAATTTTGTTTTTATGGGTCCTAAAATAGCGACAACTTGCTAAACAACCTAAACGGTATTTCGAGGGTCTTATAGTCTTAGTAGCTGTACTTTATATGTTATGGATTCTATCATGCAGGCATCGGTTTTTAATCAGTTGTATAATAGAATGTTTTTATTACTTACGCTGTAGAGCAGTTATTTCAACATAACATATAATTCTTTTTAAAGATGCGTATAAAAGATGAAAAACCTTCTTTTGGGAACAGTGTTGGATAACTTTTTTTCCACATATTGATAACAAATTAATTTAGTTCACTAGCACAATATAAACACGCAACGCATGTAAAATGGCGATATTCTATCACTTATACAGATTTAAATTATACTAAGACTGTTACTTATTTTTTTAGCTTTATATCACCCTCATAGACAGAAGTAATAAAACTACTGTATTTACAAGAGTGTACAATTAAGCCATAAAAATAAGTTTTAGAAGAGAGTTTGCATACACCATTGTTCAGAAATAAGATTTCAGTGATACTATAATAACACTTAGTGCTGTATAAGCAAGTGACAACATGCAAAAAATAGCTTCTATACAGTTTTAATGATAAAATCAGATTCAAGTGTTACACAATACTTAAAGTTGTATTCTAGTGTTTATCATATTCTGATCTGATTAAGAACCCTATGCTTACTTAGCTTACCATTACCTTACCTTATCATTACCTTACTCATAATACAGATGAGTAATATGAGTTATTATACAGCTTGTGATGTATAATAACTCATAAACCACTCTTATAAAGATACAACCTTTTTTCAACACACTCATACGCTTTTAAAAGAACTCTAAGTTCTATATGGGCTGGTGATCTTCATAAATCATTTCATGATACAAATTCATGATAAAAAGAGCTGATGATCTTCAAACGCCTAAATAGATTTTCTTGAAACATAGCTAAGAACACTCTCGATTAAGACACCTTTTAAACCAAAAAAACTTCATCAAAATTGATTTATCCTTTCAGGATCTATAATGCCACAGATACACACACACACACACAGATACACACTAAAACTTTAAGGACGCGTTTGCAAAATTGATAGGTATAGAATCGAACTATTACATTGACACGGGTCACACACACAAGTGTACGCACGGTTAGCTGCGGGCTGCGGGTGTGGGAATCGTAATCAAGTAAAAACATTTTGATAATTTGAAAGATTGATTTTTTTTCTCATTTCTTATACCTACAAAAATATATTACATACGAAATACGAATAGCTGCTCCAGAGACTGCTAGGCACTAGAAGCCCACTACTAGCAGTGAGATGGTGGCTGTGGACTTTGGGCTGGTTTTGTTAGTTATGATAAGACTTTAGCTTCGGACTTGGTGAAGTGACTTGAAGGCATACTTCGGTGACAGCTACTGGAACTCCTCGACGAGTAGTACTAGGTGTGCCGAGTTTGGGCTCGTTTTGTTAGTCATGATGAGAACTTACCTCCGGACTTGATAGAGTGACCTGATGGTGTACTTCGGTAACTACTGCTGGAATTCCTGGACGAGTAGAACTAGGTGTGCCGAGTTTGGGCTTGTTTTGTTAGTCATGCTGAGAGCTTACCTCCGGACTTGATAGAGTGACCTGATGGTGTACTTCGGTGACTACTGCTGGAATTCCTGGACGAGTAGAACTAGGTGTGCCGAGTTTTTTTACACCATCAGGTCTGTCCATTGCGCCCCGAGGTTAGGTTTCATCATAACTAACAAAACGAGGCGAACTCGGCACACCTAGTTCTACTGGTCCAGGAATTCAAGTAATGGTCACCGAAGTACACCATCAGGTCTCTCCATCAAGTCCGGAGGTAAAGTCTCATCATAACTAACAAAACGAGCCCAGACTTGGCACACCTAGTTCTACTGGTCCAGGAATTCAAGTAATGGTCACCGAAGTACACCATCAGGTCTCTCCATCAAGTCCGGAGGTAAAGTCTCATCATAACTAACAAAACGAGCCCAGACTTGGCACACCTAGTTCTACTCGTCCAGGAGTTCCAGTAATGGTCACCGAAGTACACCATCAGGTCTCTCCATCAAGTCCGGAGGTAAAGTCTCATCATAACTAATAAAACGAGCCCAAACTCGGCACATCTAGTTCTACTCGACTAGGAGTTCCAGTAGCAGTCACCGATGAACACTTTCAGATCACTCCATAAAGTCCAAGACGAATAGGCATTTATATAATTATTTATATATATAAATCCCACTTACTTTCAGCGAAACAAAAATTATAACAAAAATGTGTGATTATAAAAATAATAATATTATTTTGCCTTGTAAAGTACCCATGTATCAAATTCGAATATTTTGTGTATGTACAGCGATCTTTTTCGACTGCTGCAATCAGGCAGGCGATACAGTATCCACTCATGACGGCGACCGAGCGCGGACTGTGGTTTCATCGAAATTTTTGTACAATAAATCAAAACAGGCACCAAAAATAAAATAACCCTTATTGCAATCCAGTATGATTCATACGTATTAGCAAAATATGTGAAAAAATAAGCATCAGTTTTTATTTTTTTTACGACTATTTGTGACATTTTGATAAAAAGTAAACACCACTATTTTTTATTGAATATGTCTGCCTACTTATAGTATTTTTAGAAATCTTAATATATGTTGATAATAGAACAAAAATGTACCTAAACATGAGCCGGTATCGTTAATTTTGTAGAAAATGGCTAGGGAAGATCGTATTTACAATATAAAAAACTATTATTTTCAACAAAAAAGTCACCACCATTTGAAGATGAAGAACCATTCTATACGTGGTAGCAATTAGCTATGTTTGATTTGGTTTAGTTTTGTCACAAAATGTACCGAAAAACAGCATAATTTCGCCCGATTTGTAAACGCACCCTTAAGGTTAAATATTATACTTATAGTTCGGGGGTAAGTTCTTATCATAACTGACAAAACGAGCCCAAACTCGGCACATCATGTTCTACTCGTCCAGGAATTCCAGCAGTAGTCACCGAAGTACACCATCAAGTCTCTCCATCATGCCTGGACGTTAGGTCTCATAATAACTAACAAAACGAGCCCAAACTCGGTGCACCTAGTTCTACTCGTCCAGGAATTCCAGCAGTAGTCACCAAAGTACATCATCAGGTCTCTCCATCAAGCCCGGAGGTTAGGTCTAATCATTACTAACAAAACGAGCCCAAACTCGGCACACCTAGTTCTACTCGTCCAGGAATTCCAGCAGTTGTCACCGAAGTACACCATCAGGTCACTCTATCAAGTCCGGAGGTAAGCTCTCATCATGACTAACAAAACGAGCCCAAACTCGACACACCAAGTTCTACTCGTCCAGGAATTCCAGCAGTGGTCACCGAAGTACACCATCAAGTCTCTCCATCAAGCCTGGACGTTAGGTCTCATAATAACTAACAAAACGAGCCCAAACTCGGCACACCTAGTTCTACTCGTCCAGGAATTCCAGCAGTAGTCACCAAAGTACACCATCAGGTCTCTCCATCAAGCCCGGAGGTAAGCTCTCATCATGACTAACAAAACAAGCCCAAACTCGGCACACCTAGTTCTACTCGTCCAGGAATTTTAGCAGAAGTCACCGAAGTACACCATCAGGTCACTCTATCAAGTCCGGAGGTAAGCTCTCATCATGACTAACAAAACGAGCCCAAACTCGGCACACCTAGTACTACTCGTCGAGGAATTCCAGTAGCTGTCACCGAAGTATACCTTCAAGTCACTTCACCAAGTCCGAAGCTAAAGTCTTATCATAACTAACAAAACCAGCCCAAAGTTCACAGCCACCATCTCACTGCTAGTAGTGGGCTTCTAGTGCCTAGCAGCCTCTGGAGCAGCTATTCGTATTTCGTATGTAATATATTTTTGTAGGTATAAGAAATGAGAATAAAAATCAATCTTTCAAATTATCAAAATGTTTTTACTTGATTACGATTCCCACACCCGCAGCTAACCGTGCGTACACTTGTGTGTGTGACCCGTGTCAATGTAATAGTTCGATTCTATACCTATCAATTTTGCAAACGCGTCCTTAACATCTCTTTTTCGTCGGGGGTTAAAACCAAAACTATTTAAAAACGCTTATTCAAGTCTTTACACACTCAAAATTAAACAGCTTCATTAAAATAACAAAATTAGTATTTGTATTTCAACAAATTAACAAAAATAGTCTACCAGCAGGTAAGTAAGTAACTAGTACGTAATTTAATGTAAACGAACTTGTTTAACTCAGTTTCATTGGTCATGTGCTAACTACCTATATAGAATTACTTAAATGTTTCAACGAAGGTAACAATAACTACCTTGTTTCATAAATATTCTGTATTAAATCTTACGCTCACTTACCGCTTTCTGCTTTGGTAACTTACCAACATATTATTATAAATGAACGAGTGCCTCACAATTAGCGAGGCGATTCCAAAATGCGAAATAAAATTAAGCATTTACATAGAAAACGCGTTCTAATTTATCATAACACAGCACGCAAGTTTTCTTATTTTCTATTAAATAGAAAACAAATATAATATGCAAGCTTGTATGAAATATATTAAAATGAGAGCTACCACTAATTTGTTGTGTAGTGACGGTGTAAAAATATCCACTACAATATATCGATATCGTCCCGTGGATGTCGTAAGACGCGACATAGGGAAATAAACCAGGACATGGACTGCAGCGCCTTCCTTATAACTATAAAAAAATAAAAAATCTGCGGTTCCCAACTCGCCTGCCAAGTGTGGCAACTATGGCAAGTTACCCTTACGATGCAATCTAAGGGGAGGCCTTTGTTCAGCAGTGGACTTTGATAGGCTGTTACGGTAACGGTACTACTAATTTTCATTTATAATAATACTTGTTCGTTATTTATTCGAAGATTATTTCTAATTAATAAATACTATAGAAGTTTTTCATATCATTTACTTTTTTCGTGCTTTTTTATTATTTTTACCAATAGGGATACATACGGGAAAAATCTATAAGCGACGTGAGGTGAGGTTTGCATTTTGCACTCGAAGTGTGCGTGAGACCGCATAAAAGACGGCCAGTTTTAACGGACAACATTCCTACGTGCTTTGAATTTAAATCCAAGGAAAATACTAAACCAAAAGGATATTACGACTTGCGCTTTGTTCGCATTTCGAGTTGAAAATGATCTGAAAAAAAAAAAGATATAAATGTCTCCTTTAACAAACGATTATGAAATCGATCAGTGCGGAACGGATCGCAGATGTGGTTACATTACGTGATGTCGTGTAGATAAGACCCACCCGTCAAGAAAAGAACGTTAACGGTTCATTGAAATCGAAAAAGTGAACTCGCTGAGGAGTGAATGCTTTATAGGGTTCCGTACCCAAAGGGTAACCAACGGGAACCTATTACAAAGCCTCCGCTGTCCGTCCGTCTGTCTGTCAGCGGGCTGTATCTCATGATCCGTAATAGGTAGACATTTGAAATTTTTAGAGATTGTGTATTTGTGTTGCCGCTATAACAACAAATAATAAAAATAAAATAAATTAAAAATTAAAGGTGGCTCACCTACTACAAACGTGTTTTTCACCTACATAGTATTAAATCTTGTACGATGGTACGGAACCCTTCATACGCGAGTCCGACTAGCACTTGACCGGTTTTTTAGCTTCTCGGACTATGAGGAACAGGTTCCGACTAACATCCCAAGACAAGTGGACCGCGAGACTGACGCGCAGTACTCCACCGACCGCTGGTGTGTTTGCTCGTGCATATACGGACGGGAAAGAGACGTGACGGTTGGCGCTAACTAGTTTTACAACCTGCGGTTGTTTTTCAACATATTATGATTAAATACATCAAGTGATTTAACATTAATTTTAAAACAACGTTCAATGACGAAATCTGTAAAACTGTGTTAGTGTTTGTGCAAGCAGAAAGTAGATTCAAATCTGATATGCTGTAAGAGGACTGATTATCTAGCTGATTGCAGCTATGGCTAGTTTCGAGGATCTCGCTTTCGACTGGTCGACACTCTGCCAGGAGTGCCCCGAATGCTGGACACCTTCAGGTGAGTGTCCTTTGATGGTAGTTAAAAAGAATACCAAGTAGCGAATCGATGCAATTTAATTTTTAATCAATTGCCATGAAACTATTACCTACAAACATTATCAAAGCACTCCTGCAATGGAGAAGGGTTCTTTTTTTAATTTGTCTTCTTTCTCCATAAATATAAAACGAACTATTCCAAAAATATAAAAACGGGTAGTATGAAGCATTTTATGATATGATTGTTTCTATTGTTATCACAATTAGTACGTTACGCGTCACCGGCTTAAAATTGGTATCTTTAAATCAATTTCTATGCAAGTTCAAGGTCCATTTTATTTAATAAGTGTTGGCGATTATTTTATTATCAACTTTATGTACGTTTGCATCTGATATGATAAAGGAAAAATTGTTATTAAAATTTTTAATGGCTTTAATAAATATTGACATTTTCCTTGTTCTAACCCTGCATTAAAGCTAAATTTTAGGTTGATATTATACGCGCAACTTCTTCCAGTAATCTTCTTAATACCTACTTTTACTAATATACATTTTTATAATCGTCTTCATCATCATTATCATTAACTGGTTGCAAATAGTCCATGGTTAAACACCGGTCTGTCCCAACTTAGAGAATTTACTGCAAGGGAAAGGGTTACGAACAAACCCAATTTAATATTCATTAATTCAGGGGGTCGTTTCGCTAATACCTTTTATGAATTTTTTTGGATGTATTTATGTCGATTTCCAACAAAACCTAATAAAATAAAATTTGATGAGAAAACGGAATGCGTTATTTTCCGATAACATGAAGCTGTAATATTGCTGTACCCTATTTTTAAAAATAAAATATTTGTCTGATATCAGTCACATGACTAAAAGAATAAATAAAACTAGGTTGAAATATTTTAAAAGTTGTCATGTTTTTTGAGACAAAACTAATATTTTGCAAACCGTCTAATAGGTTCCAACTTCCAATAGTTTAGGTATTTCAGACTACTTTAGATTTTAGATTACATCTATTCAAACTATCAATGGAATGATACAAAAAAAATGAACTTAAATCTTTATAATATTTATATTTCACTAGATTTTGGATGGTTTACTAAAATCGTTATACTATGCAAAGTCTTCATACATAATCTTTTTATTTAGTAGTTTTTTTAATTTACTGCTAGAAACTGAAAATTTTCATTTATTAAGTTTAACAAGCAAGTTAAGTTATAACAACTTCATTAAATTTTCTTTTGCCGGTTAAATGTAAAGAGGCAGCAGGCATGTCTAATGTTTACATCACGTTTTAAAGCCGATGTGATAAAACTAGTTGCAGCCGATTTAACGACCGAAAGCATATATGATATCAAGGAGGAAACTGTTATCATTATGCAGGTTAAAATCTTCAATTTCACTCTCACTTTTGAGTGCAGTAAATTTGTATAGTGGATGCGTAGATTTCGCTTTGCTGCCGTCAGTGTCAACAAGTTATAGACGTGAAAATTATACGTATAAATATTAAAAATGGTTGTTTTTCTTCAAGAGACGCTGCAATAAATTCCTTGTTGTAGAGGAGGAGTGATTAGGATGTGTTGGCCCGCGCGTAATAGGATTATTCTTTTAAAGAAAACCAGAGTAAATCTATATAAATAAAATGATAGAGATATTCAGTTGTGCGCGAATCACGGAAAAACTACTGGATAGATTTCAGTTAGGTTTTCTAAGTTTTATTTCTTATACACTTGGCCCTTCTCTAAAAAAATATTGTGATATCTTCATTTAATATAAAGTTATTAAAGTTTTAAGAAACAACGATTTTTATAAGCACTACGTGTTTAGTGATGTGTGTAAGCATCGCGGACGAAGTCGCGGGTATCAGCTAGTTATGAAATAAGGCAACATCTTGTGTAATGTGCAACGATAAGAAATTATGAGGGACCTTTCGAGTTACCTCTTTGGGTGACAATAACAAATCTTCATTTTGATTATTCATTCATGATGGATATAATATGCAGAATGGGTTGCATTGGTTATGTAGAGTCTAACCCCGAGTGTCTAATATGATTACATAAAATTTTTGTTAAATATCTATACATGATTATAGTTATGCTAGAAACAGCCATTATTAAATTTATGGGTTTCTAAGTGTTCATAACTGTATACCTAATAGTCATGCAGTAGATAATAGAAATCACTAGTGTCTTTCTGATAAAAAAATAATAAAAAACTGCGGTTGTTAGCGTGGCAACTATGGCAAATATCTCCCTTATGAGGCAAATCAATGGGGGACACCTATGTTCAGGTTTTGGCAGACTGTAATGAATGAATAAATGAACTGTACAATACTGATAATTTACGATAAAGTGAGCGAAATGCTTAACTTAGGATTACTTCGAACAAACCCAAAACTATCATGCAGTCACGTAATGACTTTCTTGTAAAAGAAATTGTACGTGATAACGAGACAATCTTGGTTATATGAATCGTAGAATCTGCAGTATCAGTATCAGATATGTTTATTTAATATTTATTTTGGCGTTTGTCGCGGCAGTCACGCTTTTAGGAAACTAACACGATATCCAAGTATCGAGCGCGAAGCGTTTGCTAGAAAATCATTGTGATTTTGCTTTAAGCCATTGTAGATTAGAAGCATTTTTAACGTAATTTGTAAAGGTCACATTTCATTATGTCCTGTTCATAATTTATTATAAATTTAAATTAATTAGTTTCTCTATGTAATATGGTAGTGGGCACTCATATCAATTAAAATATATTTATGAGCTATCAAAACAAAACTTTCTATAGAAATTATATACGAATACCAGTACGGTGTCAAACTTTCTTGTAGTTAAGTCAATTGTACTTTATGAGTTTATTTTAAATACTAAAAATCTAACTTGAAACGAAATCCGACTAAGTTTTTGAGACTACAGAAAGCTATCAGATGGCTAGCGCTCACTGTAAGTTTCACAATTTCACTAATCTCAATCTTAATCAGCCTTTCCTATTGTAGAGAGGATTTGCCTTAATCGTCTCGCTTGGCAGGCCTATTGACTGTTGCAGTACTTAACGTTTACGTTACGTAACTTTGTATTCACCTTCGCCGGTCTGTCTAATTTACGCCTTTTTTTTTTTTTTGCGGATGGAAAATCATCTAATGACGCCTTCGCTGTGGGTGGAGCGGAAGGGAGTGTCGACTTTACTGACTAAAACCATCCGTGTTCCTTCAGTGCCCTTACGTTCCGGAGCCGCGGTATCTCTTTCGAACAGCCCGCAGCCCCGGCAGGCGTCAGCCCTTGCGGGCCCTTCACGCTGCTGACAGCTCTTTGAGGCGCGCGTGGAACAAAACGCGCCGTCGACACGGCCTGTCGTCGTTAGACGGACGGACGGCGAGCTACCATTGCTCGCCGTCCACAGGTCCGCGCCTACGGTGGTCAGGGGCCACGACGTAGCCCCCGACGCCCGGGCGTCTCCGCGGCGGCCGGAAGGAAAGCTGTTGCTCTTTCCTTCTCCCGCTCCGCCACCTCCTTCGCTAGCATCACTGCTTCGCAGAAGGTGGTGACGGCATCCCATTCCGTCTCGCTCCGGACCATGGCTTCGACCAGGCCGGACGCGAGGTCGCCGCCGCCTATCGCCGCTACGAGTACACGGCGGTGCTCCGCCCGCGGGGCACACCTCCACGGTGTGCTCCACCGTGTCCTCCGGTCGATCCTCGCAGTGGGAGCACCTGGCGTTTCCTCCCGCCCGATTCGGTGCAGGAACCTCCCGAACACACCGTGTCCGGTGAGGACCTGCGTCAGGCGGAAGGTGAGGACACCGTGGCGTCTCTCAAGCCACTCCTCAAAGAGGGGTCTTATCGCCGCTATAGTGGCGTGCCCAGCACGGGTTGCGACAGTCGCTCTCCATGTCGCCATGAGATCATGCCGGAAGTCTGTCCGCTGCGCGACAACTTGCCGCGGCAGCGGGTTTCCGGCATAGTGCCTCCGCGCGCCATTCGTGCAGGCGCGCAAGGACTATCGCCTCCAGATCCCATGGCGGCAATCCAGCAAGGAGGCTCGCCGCCTCGCGGGAGATCGTGCGGTAGCCGCGAACCATCTTTACGGCAACCACCCTTTGGGGCGCGTTTAGGTGGTGGACGGCAAGCCGCGCCAAACCACGCGCCCACACCGGGGCCCCGTAAAGGGCCATGGACCTCACGATCCCGCGTAGAGCCTCCGGCGAAGGCGTTTAGCCCCAGGTTCGGCAGGAGCCGCCTGAAGGCAGCCCGGTCCGTTCCAGTTTGGGAGCCAAACGTCGGAAGTGCTCAACGAAGTTCCATCGGCCGTCGAGGACGAGTCCTAGGTGCTTCAACGTCGACTCGACGCCGACGGATACCCCTCCTACCATCACTGAGGATCCCAGTGGTGGCCTGTTCCGAGGACCATGGAAGTGCATGGCCTCGGACTTGTGCAGAGCCACCTCGAGACCCAGTTGCCGGATCCTCTCAACGACTATCGCAGCCCCGCGTGTCATAGTTTCCGCCGCCGCCTCGTACGACCCCCCCTGTGCCAGTACCAGCGTATCGTCAGCGTAGCAAACTACGCTGACGCCGGTAGGGAGGTCGGCGCGCAGCACCAGTCGTAACCGATGTTCCACAGGGCGGCCCCAGAACCGAACCCTGTGGGACACCGCACGACATGTCTAATTTACGCCTGGAATTAATCTTAGCCATCGGGTTATATGGGCAGCGTTCGGGAAATTACGGCACATCTTCTCGTCAGGTATACCTCAAAACTTGAAAACGAGGCTGTACAACCAGTGCGTGTTGCCAGTGATGACATACGGAACTGAGACGTGGTCCTTCACTGCTGGCCGGATGAGGAAGCTCAAGGTCGCTCAGCGAGCTATGGAAAGGGCTATGCTCGGAGTCTCACTGCGTGATAAACTTAGAAATGAGGTTATCCGCAGTAGAACCAGCGTGACCGACATAGCCCAACGGATTAGTAAGCTGAAGTGGCAATAGCCGGCCATATAGCTCGAAGAACCGACAACCGATGGGGAAAAAGGTTCTCGAGTGGCGGCCTCGTACCGGCGGATTTAGTGTAGGCGTCCCCCACTAGATGGAGTGACGACCTGGTAAGACATGCAGGAAGTCGATGGATGCAGGTGGCTCAGGACCGTGCTTTGTGGCACTTTTTGGGGGAGGCCTATGTTCAGCAGTGGACTTGTGAAGGGCTGTAATGATGATGATGATCGGGTTATATCGCCTTTTATCGGAAACTATAAGATTTTTTTTTTGATTATGATTTTTGGATTTTTTTTTTAATGCGAAAATCTTTTATTATATTCATTTTCTGTATTCCGTGTCAAAATTAGTAGGATAACAGGAAACCAGGATGTCTGCCTATTACAAACGTTTTTCCCGAACACTATTTCACGTAGCGTAAATTATTGAAATTCGGCATAGTAATACCCTAAATATTAAGATCCAGAAATTTACCTGTAGCTATCAATTTTTATGAACAGTGTAATATGTTTGGAGAAGGCGGGAAGTTGACACGACTTATACGAATTTTGCAAGTATAGATTGCAATTTATCCCTCCGTTTATCATTCTTTGAATTTGTTATATTTATGTCTTAGGTTAGTAGTTAATTATTTTCTTTCTTTAATAGCTATATTTCATAGTATGGTAACAATATAAGAAAAAAAAATTATTTGCCTCCGCCTTTTACTTAGGAACCAGTATTTTCGTTGCACGGGCGATGTTATTACGCTTAATGCACTTTTTTCGTACTGCGTTTGAATGGACAGGTTTCGTTCATTGAACTCCCATCTTTGTAGTTGTATGTAGGCACACAACAAATGGCACGGAAGTAATCATTCGTGGCATTGAATAATTTGAAATAAGAATATTGCATGTTAGACATGCATACAAATATTTTTTAAAGGTTTTATGAGCGTAAATGCTGTGAGGTTGAATAAGATCGTGTGCAGGTGCAATTCCTGTTAAAGACACGATTGATGTAATAAATAATAAAATATGAATAAATTAGAATAAATTCAGTTTTAAAATAATTTAAATAATAATTATTTAAATGTGTCTCTAACTTGCCACTGTAATATTTTTATATTACATATTCATTAAAACTATTTGCTTTCATAACCTAAAAATCTAAGATTATACAATCACTACGTTTTACTATTAAGAACAACTGGCCAAGTGCGTGTCGGGCCACGCACAATGTAAAGGTAGAGTTCCGTAGTTGCCCGTCACAATACGTAAATTTAGAATTTTCTTTTAATTTTTTTTATAATGAGCATATTATAACTACTAAAAATGGGCCCATTCCACTCATTTTCATTTTCCAATCAGACTTATAGGGAATGGTATTCAAAAAAGATTAAAAAAGCTTTTTGATTTTGAAAATAATACAATCTACATCAAATCACTCACATGCCAAGTCTGTACAAAAATGGTCATATTTGACTATCTATCTACATATTCCCGGCAGTGCAACCCTAAGATATACATGACCGTAACGAATCTTTCCGTAAACCACCACCGCCCTAAACTATCCTGAGGGTCACCCGAGTAAACCAAGAGTACAACGAATGAAACTGTATAAGGCTTTATGATTGTATGAATACTGTGAAGGACTCCTGAATCGAAAAAATGTTATTCCACACCTCCAATATTTTTGAAAGACCTATCCAACGACACCCCACACGATGGAATAGTTTTTTTTATAGTTTTTTTTTTTAAAAAAACGTTACCCCCACACTAGGATTTTCTCCTGTATCGTAAAGGCAGTTTACAAACATAAATTGCACGAGGACATACATCCAGACCCGGAACAATTATCTGTAGGCCATACAAATACTTGTTCCGTGCGGGATTCGAACCTGCGACCCCCAGCGCAACAACTCATTGCTAAGGCACTGCGCCACGGAGCCGTCTAATATATATTATATTATATATTAGACGGCTAAAAATAAATAGTAATAATAATAGTAATAATACAATAGACGGGTAAAAAATTTTTTAAATAACCCAAAATAAAAATGTTTTTCAAGATTTTAATCTTAATTATATATATATATATATATATATATATATATATATATGCCACATAACAGATTCATACCATTTAGGATCTCTGAGTAAAATCTGGCTAAAGACTGGACATGGCGAAACTATAAGGGTTCCTTGTTGCTTTACTACGGAACCCTAAAAATGATTTTAAAAGTAGTAAACTCATGCAAGAAAATCATCTGAGGCATAAAATATAAAAATATTTGCACAATATGAATGTAGTTACCTATTTAATCGGACAATAACGCATTTTATGACAATTAAAACTTTTAAATTTTTGTCTTTTCTACCGACTTCAAAAACGACAACAGTTACGTGATACGGGAGTGCCGTCATTATGTATTAACATATTGATTGCATAGTAGCATAGTAGGCAAATTAATATAGTAAAGTGGCGTGATACATACACTGAGGAATTTCTCCTACAATGCGGCGTGAGGCAGGGAAGGCTAACATCGCCTCTGCTTTTTAATCTGTATGTTGATCAGCTGATCGAGGAGCTTAGAAGCACCAGACTGGGTTGCCACATTGGTTCTGAATGCTTTAATAACTTGAGTTATGCTGATGATATGGTGCTGCTGAGTCCCTCGATTGGTGCGCTGCGTGCACTACTCCAGATATGTGAGAAATATACGATGGATATATATATATATATTATAGATGGATATATGTATATATACATAACCTATTGTACAATACCAAGAAGTCTGTTTGTTTGCTTTTTAAGAGTGGTAGGGTTCAACCTCATATACCCCCAGTGTATTTGTGTAATTCGCAATTGGAGTGGGTATTGACGTTTAGATACTTGGGTCATATTGTTACTCATGTGTGATGGTTCCGATATGGACCGCGAGAGACGTTCCTTGTCAGTGCGTGTCAACATGATAGCTCGACGCTTTCAAAGGTGCTCTTTTGCCTCCAAACTGGCGTTGTTTTCAGCTTACTGTCAGCCACTTTACACTCCTCAGCTGTGGACGAATTACACTAAAGAAGAATATCGCAGGCTGAAGGTGCAGTATAATGATTCGTTCCGCGTGTTGTTCCGTCAACCACGATACTGTAGCGCGTCCCAGATGTTCGCAGAGGCCCGTGTCGCTGGTTTGGATGCGCTGATCCGTCAACGTATGGCGCGATTTAGAAGTTCTGTTTTTGGGTCGCAGAATAATCTCATCAAAATTATTTGTAATATTTGTGCATTTAGTGAAATTTTTAGTATGTGGTCAAATTTATTAATATCTAAATAATAATATTTAATAATTTTGATTAATTTACCAATAATAAGAATTAAAATTTAAGGTGTAATGTAAAAATTTAATTTTGTAATGGATCAGTGTTGTCTGTATCAAATAAATTATTATTATTAAAAGGGAGGAGGTACTCAATTCGACTGTATGCTTTTTTATGTGTGTGTTACCTCATAACTTTCTTCTGGGTGAACCGATTTCGATGATTCTTTTTTTATTTGAAAGCTGGTGATTCTCATATGGTCCCATATAAATTTGATCAAGGTCTGACGAATAGTTTTTGAATTATTTTTAATAATTTATATTGAAGTCTGTTGTAGAAAATTTTTAATTTTAAATTATTTGGTCGTCAATTTGTCGATGTAACAATAAACATAATTTTAGATACTATTTCCTCTGGCACGTTCTAAATAAAAAAATCTAATATGCAATTGAAATTCTTAGACTATTTATAAGCATAGTATGCTTATAAATACCCTAAGTTGAAATTACCTAAATTAATAAAATAAAGCCGTGGTAGCTCAGGATATATGCGCTCGCTGTAAATATACAATACACAGTACGCGAGCAACGCAGGTTCAAACCCCGCCGGCACCAAAGAAATTGTTGATTATGCTCTACGGTGAAGGAAAACATCGTGAGGAAACCTGCATGTCTTAGAAATTAAAAAAAAATATTTCGAAGACAAGTGAAGTCCACCGACAACTAAAACCTTCTCAGAAATGAGAGGAGGCCTGTGCCCAGGAGTGGGTCGTAGTAGGCTGTAAATTTAACTTTTTTTTAAATAATATAAAAATATTATAATTTTTTTACTAAAAAAATGTAATGTAAGAGTATAGAGCCTTTTTACGTGGTAGACCCACGCTGCAACTATATTATAGTTGTAGCACGAATGGGTCGGCTCGACCGGGGTAGGACCACGCTCTCACAGAATACCAGCGTAAAATAGCAGCTTAATGCTGCTGTGTTTCGTATGGTGAGTGTTCAGAACCGGAGACCCTTTTTACTGGAAACGAGACGTTCCATCTTAGTCCTCAGGGGTGACAACGCATCTGCATTTTGATTCTTAATTGAGGATATATGTAGATGTCTATGGGCCACAGTACCCACTTACCATCAGGTGGACTGTGTGCTCGTTTGTCACCCTATGCTATAAAAAAAAAAAAACGGCATGTTAGCTACTTATTAAAGAAATAACATCCAGACCACAGCCGGGTTTGCGACACTTAAGACATCCGTGGGTATTGTTAGAGGCGACAGTGGGAAACCGAAACAGGAGATATGTATCTTTCTGATAACAACTTATGATAATAAAAAAAAACTATGGCTGCTAGTATCTAATCCCTAATTCTTCCCTTCCTTTTGCACCATCAAACAACGAGGCGGTCGGCGGCCCTTTACCTCTTTGTTGTCAATATTTCACGCATTCGAACGAAACGTTTTGCTTCGTCTTCGTGCAAAGAAATGGAATAATTTGCCGGCGTCTGTCTTTCCATCTAACTACAATATAGATCGAGGCAAGAGTGAATAGGCTTTTATTGCGCTAAGACTTACCACCAGGTGGCATTGTGGTCAAGTGCTAGCTTATAATAAGTAAAAAAAATTGGGTGCGGATCGCGAACCCAAAAAGTCAAGGTCATTCGTCTCCGCCATTCGACTACTATCGTGAACCACACCTAACACAAGAATTTTAGGCTTACCTGGTGTGATTAACGGAATATTATTGGTTTATTTTTACATTGCTAATATTTTTATTTAAAAAAAAATTTAAAAATCAGAAGATGGTGCACCGGAGATCGAACTCAAGTTGCTCGGGTACTTTGAAGGAGTACTTTAAGCTAACACGTCTTAATCACTTTTTTATAAGATGAAAATAAGTGATATTTAAAATAATAAGGAAATTACCTCATTACAATATGAAACGAATTAATAAATAACTCAGCAACATATGAGTTTTAAAACTTGCTTGTTTTTAAAACTCATATGTTTATTTCAAGCATACCTTATTGGGAGTAAAAGGTGTTTTTATTTAGGGTAATACTTCCTCGGTTAATGACTGACGTCATTTTCATATTTAATAACGTATGGAAACTTTATGAAAAAGTACATTAGTTTTCGTGTTTACATTTTAAAAGTAATTATTTAATTAGCTTTTTCTTCTTCTTCAGTCCAAAAGAATGTACTACTGGATATGGGCCTTCCCACTTCCATTGTGTAGGAAGATTTGATATAATCGCCATACTTAACAAGGAGATGCTCCCCGTCAGTCCATCTGATCTAGTCTGAATATTTTACATCGGATAATTATGAGGCAAATTTATGGGGGAGACCTATATTCAGGTTTTGGTAGACTGTAATGAATGAATAAATGAACTGTACAATACTGATAATTTACGATAAAGTGAGCGAAATGCTTAACTTAGGATTACTTCGAACAAACCCAAAACTACCATGCAGTCACGTAATGACTTTCTTGTAAAAGAAATTGTACCGATATTGTTATATTGTCATCTAGTAGGCTTAGCAGTATGTTCGATTAATTACAATACTACTTACTTTATTTAGAGTCGTGTTCGCGGTGTTCGGTATTTTATTTATTTTAAATGCGCTCCTCACCCCTGTTATTACTCCTAAAATACTAAATAAAATCGAAATAGCAAATATAATAACGTAGATCCCTCGTAAGTATGGGTACACAGAGTATTCTAACCATCAGGAGATTTTTATAGAAGTGTTTCAAACATGCACACAGTCCACCTGATGGTAAGTGGATACCATGGCCATGGCCCATGGAAACATACATTCATGATTAAGAATCAAAATGCAGATACGATGAAACTTTGTGAACTAAGATGAAATACATGTCGAAGAAACAAAGGAAATATTTTGGGGACATAGAAAGTCCGCCTACGCGTATTAGGGTGGCGTGGTCTACTCTTAAAGCACTCAGAAATTAGACAAGCCGTGGGTCATATATTATAGACTGTTACTTTTCATTTAAGATTTTTAAATCACACTTTAGTGATTCTTTGGTGATCCATTAATTTCGTGTTATTCTGGTAAAATACGTAATAAAGTCATTGCGATGTGAATAACACAATTAGCGTTAAAGTTGAACCGAAAGTGTAATTGAGAGCTATATCGTTTCACTTTCGTTTCACATCCGAAGGGAGCAATTATGTAACCTATAACCAATAAAAACTGTTGTTCTCTTTAACCAATTATAGTTATTGTTCGAGGCAAATGGTCTTATTATAATTTAATCAAATTGCCGATTCGTGGCGTTCTCACGGTTATATTTCATTGACCCCGGAGTACTTCGTTTCATGACACTCTGAAATGGTTACCCAATCGAATTTTGACGATTAACACATTTAATTATGTACAATTATATATTATACTATAAACGATAATATCTAAGATAATATATAGAAAGGGATATTTTTATGGAATAAGGGTGACAAACGAGCGAGATAAAGTCCTTCTGATGGTAAGAGAATGCTGTGTTCAAAAATATCTACATCTATTAAGAATAAAATTAGATGCGTTGTCACCCCTGAGTATTAAGATGGAACACCTTATGTAGCATGTATAATCAAAACTAGAATCTTTCAAATAGTTATATATATGCACATACACCTATCCTCGACTAAGAATTAAAAAGTTATGTTACCCTTGAGAACTAAGATGGAATGCCTCGTTACCAGTAAAAAGGGTTTCCGATTCTCGTCTCTCACCATACGAAACACAGCAGCATTATGCCGCTATTTCATTCTGGGATTCTACGCGAGCGTGGTCCCGGTCAAACCAAACCTTTCTGCAACTTGCGGTGGACATACAATAATGTCCTCCAGACCGAATTTCGGTCGGGACGTTATTATTAGTTAGTTGCATATTATTTCATCCATTCGCACTGACTTTCATATATCCTGTAGATATCCATACAATACGAGGCTCAGATATTGTAACAAATGAATAATGACACAACATCCAAACATTTGTGTTTTATATTTAGTTACCAGATTATGAATAAAACAAATTATTGAAATATAATACACAGTAACAAACTATTGAATTTCTATAGAGATTAGGTATGTTGTAAATGCTTGTAGTTCCTCGCATTACGCAAGTAAAATTACATTTAACTCAAGTAAATGTTAATTGTGATTTGTTGATGGCTATAGCCTCAAATTACTATTGGAGTTACGTGACAGTAGTCCGCAAAGCTTTGTTTATTTAATTATAATTAGAACATAAGACAACCTAATATACATTGGCCATAATATTATATTTATTTATACCAATGTTACGCCGCTAGACTAAATTTTAATTTTAACATTAAGTTACTTTTTGTATTTAACTATTTGCCTTCCAAGTTAGTTTTAATTGAGGTTTTATATGATTTGAAATAATGAGAGATTTCCATTTTTATTTATATAAAATTCATACATCGAATTCTTACAGAAAACCAGTACTGACAAAAAAACTTATTTTCAATGTTAATTGAAATTGCTAATTTTAATCATTTTTAACCAAAGGTTATTGGTTAGGTCCACATTGCGTTATTACTACGTAGATTTTTTTTAATATCGTTTTTTTTGTATAAATAATGATAATAAACGACCACTGTGGGCTCCTGGTCTTAATTGTAGCTGAAAGATGTGGATCGTAGACGCCTTTATCTAATCTCGATTAAAAATAAACATTCAGATGCTTTCTCACAGATTGACAGTAAAAAAGGTCTCCGGTTATCGTCACTTGGTTTTCCTCCGTCTATGCTATATCTATGGATCGACCATACATGCTGCAGCCAGAAATCAGTTGCAGTGTGGCTCTACCACCACTTAACAGTATACTAACTATTAAAAGTACAAAAACGTAACAGTAAAACGATAACTTTTTACGGTTTTAGGCTGTGCCACATGTAAGGAGGTTAATATTACGACAAGGTGAGTATTCAATACGTATCTATACGGAGTCATCGTTAAATATGAAAGGGACGGACCGTATCAGCTGCATAACAATCGGGCGTTTGACACGGTGGAGTTACCGTTACAACGTTGGAACTATCCGAATTCTCAGCCCATTACTAAACTGCACCGAAGACACGAAAACAAAGACGACCTATAAAAAACAATTTTATTGTAACTAATACTACGACTATATTAGCCGTTAACGGAAACCGGCGTTCTGTAAATTAACATGCTGAAATACTGGGTGATTAATTTATTAGAGAATTTGCACTAAACTAAGTAAAATTAAAGTGACAAATTAAACCGGCTTATGTATAAATGTCTCAGAAAACTACATATTTAGAAATGTATATTGGAGTGGCAAAAGAACTGACAGACCACTTGATGGTATGTGGCTATTGCAACCCATAGACACCCGCGACCAACTCCAATTTTAAACGAAGAAGACCACAGACGCGTTTTATTTGAGGATTGAAGATCTCCGGGATGAAAATATAATGTCCTGTAATTATAAAAAACGGAACACAGCAGCAGGTGCATGGCGGCAGAAATACGTAAAGGTATGGGATCAAGCCAGACGGACTTGGATAGAAAAGAGCCCCACCACCTGTTTAGGATAAATAAGTATTAAATTATTAATAAAGAAATATATTTAACGATTTATGTTACCGTTATTTTTTAACTATAGGTACTATTATTTATTGTGTGATATAGGTAAGCTTTAGTTGTACCAAAATAATGATTTTGATAAAATTTTCATATTTTTATATTGAAAAATATTGGTACAATAAATGTCGATAATAAACTAAGATTTATTATTTTCAAATACACCTTAATAGCATGTAAATTTAAAAAGTAAAGAAAAATTGCTGTTAAATAACGTGCTAATTGCCATAATGATGTTTTTTTTATTGCAGTCGATCACGCATATGAAGCAATTAATAAATTAAACGGCCGATAATATTTTTGGAAATTAAACAGTAAAGAGCCTTCTTGAGTTTTTAAATTACATTAAAAATATTTTTTCTTCGATCTTGTTGCATTGATACTGACGATTTGTTTCATGAACAAAACAGTACAAATCGCCGTGCTGACGCTACATAAAAGTGTAAGTCGACTGTGCAAATTTAATTAAAATATACCTACTAGTAACTTTTTTTAAACAAATGAAGTGACGGAGTTTTGGAGGGAACTTGACTGCCGGTAGATTGCTGCTCCTGTTTTATCGTTTGTATAATGGTTTGAAATAGTGGTGTGTTTTTATCGCGCATGTGAACTATTAGTGGGAACGATGAAACAAGTTCTCCGATGGTGATGTGATCCTCAAGTAATTGTGTCTTTTAGTGTATTGAGATAGTATCGTCATCGACTGTTTGCTGGATCAAGCTGCCCTCAAAATCTCCCAAAAACTTTTGGATGTGACGCATCAACATATTGTGAAGTAATTTTGAAACAAATTATTATAAATAAATCATCAATCAAACTTCTTTTTATTTGACACTGGAAAAGTTCAACACTATGAGACCATCAAAAAGAGAAAACTTAAGTGACAAATCAACTTACGGTCCACCTGATAGTAAGTGACTAATGCAGTCTATGGACGCTTGCGGCCAACTTAAAAAGGATAAGGATACACTATCACCTTTGAAGACTAAGATGGAATGCCTCACAGCCTATAATATAATTGCTCTCTATACTCTTCGGAATACAGTAATGCTATTTGGCGGCAGAAATAGTTAAGAGTGTGATAACTACCCAGACTGACACCTAGTGAGAAAAGGAGGAGGATTGCCCCCTAGTAAAACTAGATAAGTAGTTGCAACAGTTTCTGAGTTTAATCCGGTCGAATAAGACGCAAGGGTACCAATTTTTGAAGTGAAAACTGCATCAGAATCGTTGTGATTTGAAACTCGATGAAACGAAAAGAGACAAACATATACTTAGATCTAAAGGATTTAGCCTGCGAGAGAACGTTATATTAAATTAGTCATGTGTAAGCCATTTAGCGTCTATTTTAGGTACCAACTTGAAAGTCAATGTTTTAAATTTCGTTAGCGTCCATTTTTTTTTATTTTATGTGACAAACGAGGTAATGTTCCACTCGAAGTGGCTTCTTCAGTTCATGGACAACTTCAGTCAACTTCAAACGAAGAAGTAATGTGTTGTCGCCTTTGAGGACTATGATGGAATGTTTACAGACTGTAACTTTTTTAGACAGAAAATTTATCCACCTTACCATCCATCACTTAGTAATATATGCCTGTTTTATTTTTATAATGGTTTTTTTTAATGTAATATGTGATAATTATTTTTCTCGCGATACCCTCCGCACCATCTGGATGTTTGGCGGTCCATCACTATGCGTTTTACTAGGAGTTTTCTTCCTCGTACGACCTCTCTGTGTTACTCCATTTTAAAAGGCCGGCAACGCACCTCCTGATGTTGCAGTTGTTCATGGGCGTCGATAGTCACTTATCATCAGGTGAGCCGCATGCTCCTTTGCCCCTCTTCTATAAAAAAAAAACTTATAAGGTTGTGTTGGGTAAGGCCCATATCATGTGTAAAATAAGTCGATTCTAATATGGTGTACTATTTGTAACAATTAAACGTTATGATAACGTTATTTAAACGTCATGAAAACACGCAAAAATCAACTCACGAACTCACGAAACTTCTTATCTCAATGGCTAACTTAACAATTTTGAAAGCTAAGACTTTTGGAGCAGGAAAGAGACCGGCGTAGTAGAGTAGCGCGGCGGACTCTTCTTTGTTCCAAAATTCATCCAGAAACGAAAGGAAGACTGTTCCGAGCAATGGGACATATTCAAGCTATTTTTTACTACTATGTATTTAGTACGTGATTAATAAGAATTAAAATCTAGCAACTCGTACTGGCAAGCACGCTGGCAGATTCTCAGCCACCTGCATCCACCGACATCCTAAAGCAGGGAGTCGATGGATGCAGGTGCCTGAGAACCGTGCTTTGTGAGAATCTATAGGCCGATTATGATGATTTAAATGTAATTATAAATACTCATCTACCACATACTTGGTGAAAAATCGTCGTGAAAAAAAAAAATTTAAGAACTTGTGATTGACTCTTTCATGTCCCAAACATTACTAAAAATTAAACGAGAGGCTTGCTTATTTACCTAATTTTGACTTTTAACGGTTATGGTCAACTATGAGTTGCATATTAAGAACAGTATATTGGTTTGCACTTATTAAATGCTATATATCTGTTAAATATTTTATAAATCATTTTCATAACAGTTAATTAGGTAAACGAAGAATATTAACAATGTCGTTTTTGCCTCAAAAGATTTCAACAATGTGACTGTGTCATAAAAGCGACAAAGAAAACAAACATCTCAACGAGAAATTCACTTTGCAAGCTCTCTAGTTCGTATGTATAAAGTATGTTCCTGAGATAAAGGCATTTGCAGCAATCGCTTAATACTGCAAGCGGATTTGTGATTACAAATAACTGAGTGCATTGCATAGGTGTATCTTTCTTTATACGGAGTATTCTCTTAAAATCCACTGCTGGACGTGGGCCACTCCAGTTTTAGGGAAGACTTAGCAGGCGAATTGACATCTCGCACCTTCGACGTAAATGAGATAGTTATACAAATATCTAACGGAAGAGATAAGATTTTTTTTATATAGGATAAGGGTGACAAACGGGCACACAGTCCACCTGATGGTAAGTGGTTGCTGTGGCCCATAGACATCTACATCTATCCTCGATTATCTACATCTATCCTCGATTACGAATCAAAATGCGTGAGGACTAAGATGGAATGTCTCGTTTCCAATAAAAAGGGTATCCGGTTCTGTACACTCACCGTAAGAAACACAGCAGCGTTAAGCTGCTATTTTACGCTGGTATTCTGTGAGAGCGTGGTCCTTCCCCGATCGAACCGACCCATTCGTGCTACAACTATACTACTAATATAGCTGCAGCATGACTCTACCACGTAAAAATGATATTTCTGTCATTTCCCATTGTCACCTACCCACGGAATCAAATGGGGTAATGGATTCTCTTACGTCGCCACCACAAGGCATAATCGGAATTGATGTAAATTAAATAAGTAATATTTTGTTTCATCAATGCATGTTTATCTTAGTTCAATTATCTATTGTACCTACTTGTTTATGTATAGAGACGCATAATTGCTTAAACACGAATAATGATACCTATTTAATACCGGACAATTAATCCGCTGTCGCCATTGTGAAGTACGTGGCAAATCTAATGCCGTGACTCCATGCAGAGGAGAGCGAGGTCACTCCTTGTTTTATTGAACAGAAAGCTCAACTTGCATCAAGCGGCTTTCGTTCGCGAGCGTAACGAATCTGTCTATGGTTGCGCGTCGAGGCGAGATCATGTTGACCTCGCTTCTCCCGAGGTCGAGCCTCACCTTTAAGACACTTTGAAAATATCTTGGCATGTCTTAACGTGATACGATATGCTAAACATCAAAAGGCTACGGAAACTATGACTTGGAACTAATAGACTTCATGAATGGAATCCAAGCAAACAGATCAGAGAGAAACTTAACTGTAACTTACGAGAAATTTCTATTTTACTTATTTAAAATATTATTGGTACTTACTACTTATATTTACCCACTCCCTGTACTTATTAAAGCCATTTCCTATTTTTATTTACGCGCACTCAAGTATAATATTTTCTTTCGTATGTAGAGTGATGATGCGATTAGCATGTAATATAGAGGAAGTGGAGATTTGGTATGAGCTGAAAATCGATGTACTCTACGCGCATGCAGCCTCTAGACTAATTATCGTAAATATAAAACCGCTTAGCATTTACGAAAACATCTAATTACAACGACAGTTTACAACGCAAGTATTGTTAGTAAGAATCTATTGCTTTATAATAGTTGGACCATATGGGTAAAAAAGGGTAAACTTGTATGGTTTCTTTAAACATATGCTAGCGCTTACCCTTTTTGATATGAATATTTAAATTTTTTATAGGATAGGGTGACAAACGAGCACACAGTCCACCTGATGGTAAGTGGTTGCTGTGACCCATAGACATCTACATTTATCCTCAATAAAGAATCAAAATGCAGATGCGTCGTCACCCGTGAGGACTAAGATGGAATGCCTCTTTTCAGTAAAATGGGTCTCCGGTTCTCTACACTCACCATACGAAACACAGCAGTGTCAAGGTGCCATTTTACGCTGGTATTCTGTGAGCGTGGTCCTTTCCGGTCGAGCCGACGACCCATTCGTGCTACAACTATACTACTAATATAGCTGCAGCATGGCTCTACCACGTATAAAATATAAACCGAAATGCTACATATGTTGTCTAAAAATATCGATAATTCGTTTATTTATTTACCATAGGTTGCATTACATGATGTGGGAGCGTAATGTTATAATATTTTGGAAGCATATATCAAATTAAAACAATATTTTCTGAAACTATGTATTGACGGATATAGTTACGTGATTCATCTTCATGTTGTTTTATTTTCTTATTTTCGATAAGTTTTATTTATGATATCGTAATATGATTTTGTAAACAATAGGGAAATGGCGAAAAATCGCTACATTTGATATTGCAGTATCCGTAGGTGGGTAGTTTATAATGAATTTTATAACTTTATACATTTAATTGTTTTAAACCTATCTATTAACTAACATAAAATCGAAAATAAAGTGTAATCACTACTATTTTACTTAGATTAGCGTTCCGCCCGGAACTCATTAGGTTTGATAAGATAATAATTAGGCATCGGGCATCGCTGCCCGATACGCGACATCGCGCAATATAGTCTTGCCCGATATACAGTTTCAGATCAGGCCGATATCCAACTAAGGATATTGTGCCAATTATATAGATTCGATATCTACATTTTATATCACTCACTCCTATTATATATACCTAGCGGAAGTAAATCTTTAACAGATGTTTGAATTTTCAACTGACGTAGACATAACAAAATTGTGCAGTCCAACTAGTGGGATGCGGGAAGTAAAGACTGTGTAAGAACTAAGAACCTCCGAAGGAGGCGGAGTTACGGAGTTATAGCCGAAATAAGCATTTTAAATTTTTTGGTTTTTGGCCATTTTGGCCCCCTAGGAGTGAAATGAGAACTTTTTGCCCCTATTCAACCATGACCCTCATGACATCCTCTACATGATAGGCTATTCAAATTGACTAGGCCTAAAGTTCGAGTCACCCCCAACTCATTTCTAAAGTCTTTACTTCAATTACTTCCAACGAGTGGGATGCGGGAAGTAAAGATTGTAAGAACCTCCGAAGGAGGCAGAGCTATAGCCGAAATAAAATTTTTGGTTTTGGCCATTTTGACCCCTAGGAGTGTAATGAGAATTTTGCCCCTATTCAACCATGACCCCATGACATCCACTACATGATAGGCTATTCAAACTGACTAGGCTAAAGTTCGAGTCACCCCAACTCATTTCTAGTCTTTACTTCCAATTACTTCCAACTAGTGGGATGCGGGAAGTAAAGACTGTGTAAGAACCTCCGAAAGAGGCAGAGTTATAGCCGAAATAAGAATTTTTTGGTTTTTGGCCATTTTGACCCCCTAAGAGTGTAATGAGAACTTTTTGCCCCTATTCAACCATGACCCCCATGACATCCTCTACATGATAGGCTATTCAAACTGACTAGCGCTAAAGTTCGAGTCAACCCCTACTCATTTCTAGTCTTTACTTCCAATTACTTCCAACGAGTGGGATGCGGGAAGTAAAGATTGTGTAAGAATCTTCGAAGGAGGCAGAGTTATAGCCGAAATAAGAATGTTTTTTTGGTTTTGGCCATTTTGACCCCTAGAGTGTAATGAGAATTTTGCCCTATTCAACCATGACCCCCATGACATCCTCTACATGATAGGCTATTCAAACTGACTAGCGCTAAAGTTCGAGTCAACCCCTACTCATTTCTAGTCTTTACTTCCAATTACTTCCAACAAGTGGTAAAATTAAATATTTTGTACAACCGACTTCAATATAAATAAAATGAGAATAATATCATCAATGTAGTCGAAGTCAATTAAATACGCATTATTAAGAATAACTCAAAAACTACTGGCCAGATCTTGATCAAATTTATATGGGACCACATGAAAAGCACCAGCTATCAAATAAAAAAAAGGATCATCAAGATCTGTTCACCTAGAAAAAAGTTCTGAGGTAACATATAAAAATACAGTCGAATTGAGTACCTCCTCCTTTTTTGAAGTCGGTAGAAAGGTAAACGAATTTTCTAAACTTAGTTCCGTTATCAGTTAATTCCATAAGAACCTACATTCACAGAAATGAATACGTTTTAAAAACATATGAAGGTATCATAACGTTACAATAAAATAAACTTTCAAGGAAATTGGGACGGTATGTAATAAATTATTCCACAAGATTGCAATGTAGCTTTGCAATTGCAAAAACAGAAATTCCATGTTAATGCCCGTTTTTATGAAGCGTATATTATGATACCTTAATGGTTTTGTAAGAAAACTAGGGTTTGAAGACGCTTAGCTTTTATTAATCGTAATTTATATTAACTGCTGACTTACTTTAACGATAAAAGAATCGTGTATACTTCTTGTACCAAATTGACTTTACCTACTTTTATGAAGTCACAATTCACGGTATAGTGAATACTTGTTTTAGCCCACAAAAGTACACAGCTAGATATAGACATCTCCCGTTGTTGTAGCGAGGGTTATCCTTAATAGTCACGCTTGGCTTGGTTTTTTTTACAAATTCCGGCTAAGATTAGACCTAGAAACATGACGCGGTCCTTTACTGCCAGGCGTATGAGGAAGCCGTTCAAAGTTGCTTAGCGAGCTAGCAAGGGTTATGCTCGTGGAGGTTATGTGTGTGATAGAACTTGTATAGAACATATAAGCAGTAGAATCAGAGTAACTGGCATAGTTACAACGGATTGGTAAGTGGAAGAGGTTCTCGAGTGACAGCTTTCTATCAGCAAGCGTAGTGGATAGCTATGGATAGCTTCACACTAAATGGAGAAGGCTCAACCGGGGAGGGACCGTGCTCTCATAGAATACCAGCGTAAAATAGCAGCTTAATTTTGCTGTTATTACTGGAAAGGAGGCATTTCATCTTAGTTCTCAAGGTCAACTGGCAATGTATCTGTATGTTGATTCTTAATTGAAGATATATTTATTTAGATGTCTATGGGCGACAGCATCCACTTACCATCAGGTGTAGGTACTGTGCGCTCATTTGTGACCCATGTTCAATTTAAAAAATAGGCTGCAATTATGACAGTGAAGATGTAATAAACGTGAGAATCAACTCTTCTTGTTCATGTTAATAAATCAATATTATTTTTAAAGCGAATTCTCCGTATTTGTTTGCTTGCATGTCTCTGTTGCATGTCATGTGTTTTTTTGTTTGCATGTTCACGCTTCATTGATTATTCTCAACAACGTCGGAACATGCTCAGATAAAGTTATTACGTAACAAAATATATTAATTGACTTTGTTTTTTTATATACGAATATTCATAATGTATAATTTCAATTCAACGATATAAATTTAAGCAAAATTGCAAATGGAAATTTAGAAAAATAATTGTAGGAAGTATAGGTATTTATAACGTGCTTAAATTAAATCAATGGCAAAAATGTGAGAGTGTGTAGATTATTAAATTTTAAATTATTGAAAATCACTGACCTCTATATTGTATACTAGCTGACACCCGCGATTTCGTCCGCGTTGCTTGATATAATATTAACAAAGAAAACATACATCACTGAACACGTAGTGCTTATAAAAATCGTTGTTTCTTAAAATTTTAACAACTTTATATTAAATGAAGATACGCAACATTTTTTTTAGATAAGGGCTTGGCCCTTATCTAAAAATCATGAAATAAAAGTTAGAAAACTCTATAATTTTATTTATATAGAGGTCAGTGTTGAAAACACATAGGTACTATTTATAACTTATGCAAATTTTATGACTATGGGAAATTGAAAATTTGAATTGAAATCCATCCAAAACTGACGGAGATTTATTACAATATTATATTATTATCAGTCTTTATCAACATGTGGTCATAAGTGATATACCACAAAATAAAACGCAATAATTTTAAGATCACAGTAACAAAACCATCTAAATATGATATCATCTACCTATGTTTAACCTTCTCAAGCTCGGGCAGGTAGGTTGGTGGTTTCAAAACATTTTTCTTGGTGTCGTGATCACTTATTTACGTAAGAATATATTTTCATTTCAAATTTATTTATTTGCATAATTTAAAAATAGGTTTAACATATTATTAACAAAAAAAGTAATATTATGTAGTTCCATTTCCCATGGTAATAGTATAGCGACAACAATGTTTTTTACTGAAGTGCTATTACATCCTACTTATCATTTGACTGCCTCGTTGGTCTAGTCAAATCCTGGGTCGGCCCAAAATCAGTTATTGGGTTTTTCTGTCAAGAAATTCTCAGTAACAGCCCGGAGCCAGGAAGTTGGTGGTGTTTCATCCCCTTGCCTCGGAAAGAACGTAATGCCGTTGGTTCTGCGCCCGAACTCTCCAGTCGTGTCGGATTACCGTCCTATCCGGACTATGAGAATGAAGGAATGGAGAGTGCACCTGTGTATACGCAAACACTTGGGCACTATAATCCTGTACTGCGCAGATGGTTAGTCTCCGTAGAGACTGCCCGCCGTGAATGAAATTCTGGAGGACATTATTACTTATATCATGTCATCCATTTTGAGACTGAGACTTTTATGATATATAGTACTCGAATACGGTCGTAATAGTGTATTCGTTTTACGTGTTCGCTTGTAATTCAACACAGTCTTGACATTTGAAAACTGGATTAACATGTGCAATTAAACGGAACGGAAGTAAGTTTATGCTTAGGTCTATGACATATGTGATAGAAATTTCGAATGAAATTATTGTCTATGCTAATTTTACTTTAGAAAAAAATTAACGTAAGATATTGCACAATTTCTTAGCCTGGCAGGACTAGTTTTCTGTAAGGAAGGCCTAAGTGGTGAGTGGTAGTTTTCCATACAAATCAAACGGCCGCCACTTGGGACACTAATGGCCAAATACTCAAACGCTACTCAATTTTAAGATACCGTTAAGTCTCGTGCTGTCTCTATCAGTTTAAGCTTAAGAGCTAGCTTGCTTAAGAGGCATAAATCACAGATATCTAAACTATAGCCCCTTTCCTTTTTACTTAAACTTTAAAGTAAAAGTAAAAAAGTAAAGTAAAGCCTATATACGTCCCACTGCAAGACACAGGCCTCCTCTCATTTCTGAGAGGGTTTTAGGGCAAGGAAATGTCCACCGCGCTGCCCCAATGCGTGTTGGCGAACTTCACATGTCTTCGAAATATATTTTTTTCTTATTTCTGAGACATACAGGTTTCCTTACGATGTTTTCCTTCACTGCCGAGTAAGTGGTAAATCAGCCCTTAAAATTTCAATTAACAATGTCATTGGTGCCGGCGGGGATCGAACCCGGGTTGCTCGCGTACTGTGATATTTACAGTTTTCACTCAGACCTTAGTTAAATTTTTTCATTAAATATACAAATGTATTTGCTCTATATTTGTGACAAATGAACTGATTCATAAACTTTAAAAAAATTCAAAATTTATATATAATTATAGACTCCTTCACTTTCTCGTTGTCTTGACAGCTTTAAATCCGGCCTTATCACCGTAGAATCTGTACTAAAACCGAATCAGCACGCCTCGACTCCACGTTGTCTTGTCTGCTAAACCTAAACCTAGAGCAGAGATTATCAAACTTATTTCTTTTACCGCCCTCTTTGAAAATCAATTATTTTTCAGCGCCCCCAATTTTTTATACACTCCTAAACTTAAAAACCACAATTTCATTACTTTAATTAATTTAGTTATGGTGTGCTATATTAGTCGGTTCTGGTGTTTAAACTTACATTCTAAACTAAACACTATTACCAGTGAGAGCAATTAAAACGCAACTTTATAATATTAAGAAAATATTTTAATCAAATTAAAAGAAACAATGTAGATAGGTAATTAATTTTAGTTTTAAAACTAATCTAATGAGATGGATGAATTTGATGATTTTAACAAGTTTGTTGATATCAGGTTCGATTTTACTCAAAACAGTCGTAAGTCGCCGCGTTCGGTAACATGCAAACGATTTCTTTTTTAGTAAGCAGCGTTGTCACAGCGCTAAATCCACGTTCACACAAATATGACGATGGGAATGCTATCAAAATCGTTGAACGATCGACCACAATCCAGGGTACAACTGTGGGATTGACTTTGTAGCCAAAATTTTGGTAGCCATTTTGAATTTGATTTTTATTTCCTCGTTCGTTGTCAGTTCTATAAGTTCTTCTTCCAGTTGGGTGATATTGCTATGTTGACATTTGAAAAGGATCTAACACCCAGTCTGGTATTTCCAATTTTAAATGTCCTGGAATCTTTCAATGAAATCACTGTAGAGATTTTCCAAATGTTGGCAGTAGACAAGCAAGTCGTCGTTGTTGCAGGATACTGATAAATTGGGAAAATTATGGAACTCACGTCTGCCGATATTATTCTTGTGTAAGAGCAGCTTGGCTACGAAAGCAGCGACGACATTTTTGTTTTATTAAGTTCAAGTCATCGCCTTGAAGTTGGAGATTCATATTATTAAGCAATTTATAAAAGTCTGTCAGGTATGCGATATCATTCTTTGATGTGATGAGGTTGTAGTGCAATTCTGTGTCTTTGTTTTTCAAGAACTCTACGACAGAGTCAAACAGATTGTTAAATCGAGTCAGACAATTTCCTTTTGATAGTCAACGCACTTCTGTGTGAAAGATCATTCGGTTGAAATCTTCATCATTAGTAACACAAAGCTGATTAAATAATCTGTTATTTAAAGAGTTGTTTCGCATTTTATTGATTGAAACAGTCGTTTATTTAAATTTCTAGTAACCAAATGTTGTCGATGTATAACGCAATGTATAGCAAGCACATCTGGAATTTTGTTTTTTAAGTACGCTATGAAGCCTTTTTGACACCCCGTCATAGCTGGAGCAACATCTGTAGCAGCTGATATAATATTCTTCAAGGGAATTCCTTTTTCATCACAAAACTTGTCCAGTGTTTTAAATATGGTTTCTCCTTTTGTGGCTGTCTCTAAATTTCTAGCAAATAATAGTTCTTGACATATTTTTTCATCTTTAATAAACCTCACGTAAGACAGCAACAATGCTTCATTAGTTGGTAAAGTGGACTCATCCAACTGAAATGAAAATTGACTAGTCTTCAAATGATTACACAATGACTCTTCAATGTTTTCAGCGATTTCATCAATTCTTCTTTGCACGAAACTATTGCTCAAAGGAATTTTTCGAATTATGTCTGCCGCCGGTTTATGGAACACAGTAGTTATAACTTCTTTTATTGCCAGCAAAATTAACGTTTCTCAATTGGTGTGTGGTTTACCTGTTTGAGCAATTAACAATGAGATATTGTATGAAGTTTGAAGTCCGTCATCGTCTTGCTTAGCAGCCACCGAAAAAAGTTTGATACACTTGGCTGAGCATTATGCTTCTTTTCCTCGGTCTTGAAAATAGGCTACATTTTTGTCCTTCTTATCTGGATGCATTTTATTCAAATGATCTTGAAGTATTGAAGGCTTCATCGCTTCGTTTGAAAATGTTTTTAAACAAAGAAGGCACAAAGGCAAAGTTGAATTTGTCGAATTTTCTATGAATTCATATTTAATATATTCTGCACATTATAGATATTCATATTGCCGTCTCTTCTTTTTTGCTTCCGACATGGCTTTGTTTTACAAATATTTAAATAAAGTGTTGAACTTAAATACTTGTTTAAAGATTACGCGCGAAACCACTAATGAAAATTTATAAATTATTACGAGCTTTTATATAGGATTTAAATACAGCACGCACCGACAGGAATAAGACAAATACGCACAAACTAGTTTATCTCTTTCGACGCTCAACCGTACTGAGCAAGTTAAGACAAGTATCGATGAACCAGCCGATTGCTACCGGATTGCACCAATAGCGTTATTTAACAAAAACTTGTTACAACTTCATCGCGTACGGCGTACGGGCTATCCTACGAAACCTATATTAAGTATTTCTAGTTTATATACCATCATACAGGGCAGAAATATAAACTAATTATTCGATATTGAGTAGTAGGTAGGTTTTAATTTTAGTAAATTTTTAAAATATAAAGTATCTAAATGAAATTAGAAATCAACCATCGCCCCCCTAAACCACGCCAACGCCTCCCATTATTTTCTGGGCCCCTTAACGCCCCCCTCTAGGTCTCTAACGCCCTCAAGGGGGCGTTATCGCCCACTTTGAGAAAGACTGCCCTAGAGTCTACCTATATCCACCTACCCCTAGAGTGTTTTTGTAAAGCCGTAGGCGCGGAGACCAAGAAGCCAAAGCTGCGGAGGTGAGCATGGGTGCCTGCGATTTGCTATGCTAGGGCGAAGGGGCTGCACTTCCCGCAGCGCCGAAGCATTGGAGAAGTAACTTTAGGTCAATATTCCTATGTAAAAAAGTGAGGCTATGATTTAATTTTTCTGAATATTTACTAAAGGATCCAAATTGGTGGACTCAGTAAAGTCCTATGCTAAATACAGTGGCAACCTAAAAATTAAGTGTACTTAAATTAGTTGTGTCAACAATGTTAAGTCTTTTTGTAGCCTATTAATTTAAAAATTTTTTTTACATTAAATACATTTTTATTTTTAATATTTATTTTTCCCGACAACAACCCCATAATCCCGACATTTTAAAATATTGTCCAGATATTTTGGTCTTCCGATCTGGCACTCCTACTACTTAGCTTCTTAGAAATTAAAACCTTTCTTTAAACTGAGAAAAATTATACCGCATAATTGGATATATAACCTTAACACTGTCCAGTTACTATGAAAAAGAAATTTAACAATAATTATGTGCACCACTTAACATTAACTAAATTGCACATAATACTCGACTTAAAAACCTTTTAGAACAATTAGCGTACTTTCCACAAACGTATAAATTAAGAGTACATACAGAGTGACCGACTACATACTAATTCCATTATTTTTGAAACAGCTTTCATGTGTTTGTGTTGTTTGTACACTTGTCTATTTTATTTGACAATTTGCGAAAGTTACGCACGATCTGAACTATTACGTAGCATGCTTTTATTTTAAAAGCTTTTAAATTTTGTAAGAGACATAGTTTAAAATCATTTCAGTAATAATAACCTTATTGGTAGTACGAGTACTTTCGTGTTGCTTAATGGACGTTCAGTTTTAGGTCTGTCAAATAGTTTAAGCAACAAGTGGTAAAATTAAAAATTTTGTACAACCGACGTCAATATAATGAAAATGAGAACATCATCAATGTAGTCGAAGTCAATTAAATACGCATTATTAAAGGGTAACTCGAAAACTACTGGTCAGATCTTTATGATCAAATTTATATTTTTATAGGATTTAATTTATATAGGACCACATGAAAGCACCAGCTTTCAAAAAAAAAATAAATCATCAAAATAGGATCACCTAGAAAAAAATTATGACGTAACACACATTAAAAAAACTACAGTCGAATTGAGAACCTCCTCCTTTTTTTGTCCTATATACTTCTGTCGAGTACAATAGTCAGATGCTACATGAGTAGAAATGTTTATTAATTATGGATTGTAGTTCAGATTGTTTATTTCCTCTGCAATTTTCAACAACTAGCCCCAAAGTCAATACTCTGCATGACTCTACCAAGTAAAATGGTAGAGCCAAGCTGCGGCTATATTATGGTTGAAACACGAATGGGTCGGCTCGACCGAGAAACGACCACACTCTCACAGAAAACCAGCGTAAAAGCTGTGGTTTGTATGGTGAGTGTAAAGAACCAGATACCCTTTTTACTTTTTACGAGGCATTCCATCTTAGTTCTCAGGGTTGACAACACAACTGTATTTCCATTCTTAATCGAGACTAAATGTATATGTGTATGGGTCACAGCATCCTCTTACCATCAGGTGGACTGTGTGCTCGTTTGCCACCCTAATTCTATTAAAAAATCAAAATATACCACCGGTTCCCAAAGCAAGACATCTCTAAAGAGCAGAACCAGCAAGAAATTTGTCATATTTTTTTAAAAAACTGTAGAAGTTGAATTGGTCTTTTAAGAAAAATGCTATTTTATGCTGTCATATAAATTAATATATTACTAAAGAAAAATTGCCTTTTTTGAAGCACAATAAACTCGGAACAGCTTTGCCAGTGTATTAAAGTGATATTGAAGAATCTTGTGACAGAAGCTAAGCAAGCTCTTGTTTACATAATTATAGGTGATTTGTATTCACTTTCACAGCTAATTATAAAGTTTATCTAAATTATAGTTTCATTATCTTTTTATCATATTTATATTTTATTATCATCATCATCATTAGCATTACCGGCCATCACAAGTTCACTGCTTGAACAATGGCCTCTGCCTGTGATTGCGTGCTGCCGAACGCGACTGGTTGACTGGCCTGTTGCAAAACGGAGAAATTCATATTTTATGAAGTACACCAATATAAGGAAATCCCCATTAAAACACTAACATATAAAAATATTATAGTCAAGAGTTTGAATTAACTTAAATGTAATACCATTTAATTTAAGTTAACTCAAAATCTTGACTATATTATTCTCGCTTCTCTTGTTTTTGACTGACCTTACAATAAATTTAATACTAAACTGTATTAAATTTATTGTAAAAATAATGTAAAAATTTCGACATGGAGTGAATATGTAAATAACAACAGGAAATACGTTTTTACTTCTTATTTTTAGCTACATAATGGTATGCAAAAAAAATACTGCAATGCGTTACATCTCTATATAAAAATCAATTGCTGTCCGTTAGTTTCGCTAAAACTCGAAAATGGCTCGACTGATTTTGATGATTTTTTTTTGTGTTCGAAAGGGTCCCTGGATTGTTTAGATTCACATTTGGACCCGGTAGGTGGCGCTTTGTCGAGATCCAGAAATCACCCGTGCGAAACCGGGGCGGATAGCTAGTTATGCATATAAACAACGAACGATAAGATTGATAGATTAGATAGATTTCGATAGTTTAAGTGTAAAACTAATAAATTTAAAAAAAAATTATTAGCTATAGAGATATTATATGAGCAAAATTAAAGAACGCATTAATTATATCCGACTTCATGTCGAGTCAATAACATTTTTTAAGCAAGACCTCATTTTTTGTAGACTAATGATACAGGTACACAAAAAAACATAAACAGAAACCAACAGCTAAACACATTTTATGTCACGTTAAAACAAACAGACAAGACCTGAAATTTTAGAAGCCATTCGAATATCGAATGATACGAAAAAAGTCACCTTGGTCAGTTCATTGTCTGTTCTCTGCCTATTGTTCTAGAACTTTCAAAAATACACTCCCATCAATTCAGTTTACGTAACCCGATATTGCGGAGTCGTGGGAGATCCAGGGTTGACACGAGTGCTGCCGAGCGCGACCAATTTACTGGGCATGGTGTGAAACGGAGGAAGCGTCATTGACCGGAAGGTTACCACAGATACAAAAGCTTCATCTTATTAAGAGTTGCAACCACAGAAATCGTAATATTATTACGATTTCAGTGGTTGTAACAGAGTGAAATAATTTAATAATTGTAATTCATGAATAAGATTTCTAAAACTCTAAAATATTTTCAGCCTATTGTTTACCTTTTTCAAATATTAGGTATGTAAAAAAGTAAAATTTTTGTTTTTAACTTTAGACTATACTTATGAATTGTACCTTTTAAAGTAATTGGTCGGAAATATTAGCTAATCTGAAACTCAAGATTTTTAATCATTTCTTTTGAAATTCGAGTTATCCAGGTTCCACTGTTACGGGATGCGAAGGGGGAATAGAAACATATTTCCTTTTAAATATTGCCATACAAGTAAACCTGTATAAAATTCCAAGCAATAACAAGTATAAAAGTAGTAAAAAATTGAACAGGAGACAGGATGGAGAGTGAATGAACTGGTCCCGGCAGACCGCGGGCGTCACGCGGTAATCAAGAGCGCATTCCGTTCACCGCCATTTCATTTCCTTCTAAACATCACAATGACACAGAATAGTGTAAATTGTTTACTTTTGATGGCCCACGCTGACTACATTCTAATAACAAAGTCACGATTTCTATCAATAAGAATCTAGCCTAATGACACAACTGGCCTCGCACTTCTACGTGATATTAAATTATTATACTTACGTTCAATTCAATTACAGTAATGTTTTTGTTTTGATTTATCGCATCTTAGAAACGTGTTTTGGATCATATTTTATTATTAAATTGTCTTATCACAATCGGAAGAGACATCCTAGTAAGTTTATTGACCTCATTATATAATACGTTTGCTTATCTTGTTTGAGCAGATACCACAACTTCTATTTGGCTTTAGAACCAATACTTCTTAAATATATTATACAAAACATTTTTTTTGTTAATTTTAATTAAAAAATTTAAATAACCTTTGATAGGCTTATTACCACATCCTAAGTGAGATGTCTGATACTATTGTTATATTGTGTTATGAAATATATTGAACGATGATTTAGCGTGGTATTCTACTGATATACCGGACGTTAGTTTGAACGAGATTAGAATGGCTCTCCAACACCTACAAAACTGCAACGCCCCGGGCGAGAATGGAATTATAGCGGAGCTTCTGAAAGCGATTGGAAAACAGGTATTTAGAACCATTCAGAAGCTCTTTAATCCCGTCTTCCATTATGGTACTACTCCAGCGACGTAGAGAAGAATTGCGATAGTCTTGTTCTTCAAGAAAAGAACCACAAACCGATTTTCCTTCTGAGCCGCGTCTACGAGTACGTGCTATTTTCAAAAGAACCAAAAGTTGGTTAAACTTTAGTAATGTCAGTAGTGGACTAGTGAAGGGCTGTAATGTCTATGTAGAGGTGGTGAAAGAATATCCACTTCCCCATACCGTCCCGTGTGTGTTGCAATTATAGCAAGTATCTCCTATGAGCCAATCTATGGTGGAAGCTTTTTTTTACTTTTGATAGGCTGTAATGGTCACGGTAACGATGGTCGCTCAAGGGCACCTGGTGTGAATTTAAGTGAGTACGGGAGTGACCTGAGTTTGACCCCTGCCGGAATACTCCCTAATGAATTTAGTAATTGAAATATGCTAAATGAAAAGTACTTGGCGATGAAGGAAAATTTCGTGATGAAATTTTCATATTAAATATTTCGAGGGCCTGCGAAGTCTGCCAACACATACGGGAGCAGCGCGCTTGAATAATTAATAAGGTAACCTCAAAATGAAAGAAGTCATTATAACCATCTGTGAGAGGCAAAAGCTTTTTAATGGAATAATTTAATTATTTCATTAAAATTATTTAAATTTTATTTGAAAAATACGACTTTTTAAATATGAAACCTATAACAAAATATAATAGAAGCAAATTAAAGAACTTAATAGGGAGTTTCGGTCCTAAGTTTAATGGAAAAAAACTTCAAGTATCATCTTCGTTTTTACTGCAAAATCTTCTTATCTTTTTATCAAATTTGTGTGAAATTGAAGATATATTTTGCACAGCATGTCTGTATCAACATTATTTTGCTCTACGCGTAAATTAAAATCGATAGAAAGGTTTTGTCTTATATGAAGGCTGAATTAACAAATCTGATGCGAGCGTTTCGAGAGCAACTTCCAAATAAAAACCCGGAGGCTGTCATCTCTGCGTAGATTATATGTTTTTAGAGATTAAAATGGGAAATTAGCTCGCAGTCCACTTGATTAAAAATGGTCTCTGCAGCTAAACATCATCTGTCTACACCTAACCATAAACAAAGAAGGCACTATTTACGTTGTCGTCACTCCAGCGAACTATGTTGATGCCTTATAATACCAGTCGGTAATTAAACCGGCTGGTACTCTTTTAACCGGAGACTTGCTTCTCAAACTTTACAGATTTCCTTAAGATAGAGTGGATGTATGAAATAGTACACTGATACGCCGGGAACTGAAAACATGGTCGTCATAGTCATGTAAATAAGTTGTGAGATAGTTAATTATCATGCCGATCTGGGAGACTCGGTAAGAAGTTACGATTACGACATGTGCCAGATTAACGTCACGTCGATTGTAAATGTTAAGTAATAAGTCTCATCGTGGGTTTTAAAACTTTGTATGTGGTAAAATATATTGGAGTTTTCTTCATTTTTTTTTTACAAATCTAAAATTATAAATTTTGTAGCGTGATTTTTAGAGAGTGTGTATGTATATATTTCTTTGGCCTTAACGGCTCGATGGGTTTTAACATACGTTGGATCCGCCTTCTGAGCGTTATGAGGATATGCAAATATTTTTAAATAGTTTTTAAGCCTTTAGAACTACACTAAGATTTTTCTTGTATTGTGGAAGCGTTTACATATAGTATAAATTACACGTGGACATGCACCTAGACTTAAAGCTCCATAGCCGAATGCTTATCCACTGCGCTGATAAGCCGTCATGAATTTGTATTTTTTCATAATAGTATTTTTTTATTATTATTGAAATGGCGTATTTCTAATTAAATTAGCAATGAATTCAAATTGATGTTAAAGAAATGGCAGGAGAAAATCTGTTATGTACGGTGTAAATAAACAAAAACATAAGATTCGTTTTGAAAAATCACATAGCTTGTTTTGTCAAATTGTATTAGTGCATTGACATGTAGCACTGTGGTTTCTTTGCGACTGCCTAAGAAACTGTTAGTTTCAAATAAGAAAACATTAGACAAATCTGATAAGATACAAAAATAACACATCGTTATCGGTATGCATACGAATTCCGCATTTATGGCGAATTGGTAGAGCTTACAATGGTCTAGGATCGTACACAATGCATTAGAATTCAGCATTCAACACTAGTGTTCTAGGCATGTCGACTAGTCAAGATTACGGGACGTAAAATGATTTTTAAAAACTATTTAAAATCTATTTATTTCTTAATTACAATTAAAATTATAACTACTTAATTAATACGTCTTGACAGAAGTCGATGTCAGAACGAAGTGTCCGCTCCCATGAGCTCTGCCTGATATCTCATGCAACCAAAAGCGCTGACTCTACAGTTACTGGATACTGTCTAATGCTTATGCAGCCCTCTCTAAATCCGAACCGTAACAACCCTATGGTCTTGTGGTTGCATAACTCCTCCTCTCCAAGAGCGGAATTATCGGCTGCAGTGTTTTCAGCTGTTGTCCGATGATTCCGCCATCTATTAACTAAATTACTTTTACATTTTCTTAAAACACTAAGGAAAATAACAATAGGTAAAATGACATACAGTAATAAAGTAGCTAAGCTAACACCTCTGACCCTTATCACACTATTATCACTTTGATCACTATATTCACTGCCACTGAATTTAAGATTTTGGTTCAACACGTATGCTAGATGTTTCAGGTCGTCTAAGGCTGGCCTTTCAGGTTAACTGCTCCAGTATCCGTCAGGTTCAGGTGATCCAGTCTTGGTAAGTTTAATACTGGGGTCACTCTAGCCCAGTTCCTTAGCAAAGTATAGGCGGTGCAACAATTTATAATTATCTATGAAGGTCTCACAATCCTCACTAATTTTATGATGTATGTGCCCAAAGTGATTCTTTAGTTATGTCATCCTGGCATTTATTTGTTAATATTATTCTATGGTTGGCGTATATAATCCAATTTACAGGGCCGATAGACTGGATTTTGACATCCTCAAGATCAACGAGCCGAGGTTCGCATAGTGTGAGATTGTTTTGAATTTCATCAGTTGTTCAGCACATGTGTTTTCTAGGATAGGATACCATGTTGGAGCTCATACACAGGAATTCATCCGCCGCTATCTCGGTGCACGGCCGGGAGACCAGGTAGTATTGTGAACCTTTCACCAAAATGTAAGGATACTTGGGAATTATTACAGACGTTCTGTTTCTAAGTGCATCGAATACAGGTAATGGGTATAATTTGTATAATTAATTAAAACTATCAGTAAGTGGAACTTCCATCAAGTACGTAATCTGGTTTGCTTTCATGTAAGCTTTTATAACAATAGTTCTTTCAATTTTCACTAAATTCTACATAATTTTACACTAGGTTATCGACTTTGGCAATATCATTAAGTATCACTAACAGTTCAGATGAATTAATAATTGATTGGTGTAATACTGAAACTTTTGAAAGCTAAAGCAGTTTCCTTTCACTAAGTTTAAAATGAATACTAAAGTTACTAATAAACATATTATACATGCCTAAAATATACGTGTTATAAATTGAATTATTTTCTTTGGTATGTATTTTACTATTCGTTCAATTCTTTTTAAGCGTTCATCTAATATTAGTTCATTTTCATGTAAAGTTTCTGTACTATTTGCCAAGCTATTCAGCATTTTAGAAACAACGGTGATTTTACTATCAATACTTAATTGGTTGTTCTTTAACTTATATAACGGAATCGTATCTAAGAGCATCTTCGTGATCTAAATTGCCGGTGATTGCTTTATTGTTGATCCTAGGGGTCTATGAGACCTCTTTAAATCTATTGGATGGTACAAGTTGCTTAAATTTTCAATAGTTAAATCGCAAGAATAGTCAGCTTGGGTCTTCATGGCTTGGAATTCATAAGCATATGGTTTATTAATATCAACTAATCTACTAAAATCTTTAAACTTAATAATATTTAAATCTAAATTTTCCTTAATTCCTAATAAGTTCACTTCTTTAACTATAAGCCACCTGCTTGTTTGCCTAGGCTTGGCCTTCTTTTGCAGGAACAGGGGTTGCTGTCAATTTTTGAAGTTGAAGACTGCGGGTCCAAAGTATGTGAGCCATAGTCAGGATGACCACGCACCACCTGTGGAGGTCGTTTGAAATTTTAATAGGACCTTTGTATCCCGTTCACTTATTTTAACGGGACGATATTACGTTCTTCAGGACCTTGAATAACAGCTTTCCTGTACCTAGGTTTGTCCTTACTTTCCTAATATTGATGTCCTTTACGTACGCTATTTGCCCTTTGTTGAGTACTACCTTTGTTTCTCCTCCTTTCCGTTCCTAGCCTTTTCCTTTTGTTCAATCATTCGATCGGAAATGTACTTATATAAATATTTAGTGCGTTTTGGTGGTCTTTTAACAGCTGTTGGGTATAGGCCCTATCGAAATCGTTATCAAAACCTTCCAGAATCAGTGTGCCCAAAGCAGACTTCAAACGGTTAAACCAGTAGTTGAATGTATTGTGTGTTATAAGCCATTATAGCGTAAGTCATAATAGAAGCTGCATCTGTAATTTTGCTCATACTTAGCAATACGATATATTTCAATTATTGTCGAATGAAAACGTTCTATAATACCTGTGGAATTATGATTATGGGTGTTGTGATGTGAAGGTCTATTTATACATATTTGTAAGTTCTCGCATTAGCTCATTGTTAAACTCTTTTCCAGGATCGCAAGTTATCTTTTTAGGTACGCCATAGATGATGAAAGTACTTTATAAGGGCTCGAACTACCTCAGGTGTGGATCTATTTGAGATTTCAAATGCTTGACCTAATTTACTAAAAGCATCGATTAAGGAAGAAAATATTTGTTTTCTATAGAAAAAGATCTATGAAAACTTCCTGAAAAAGAGAATGCTGGGTCTGTGTTAGTTGCAAAACCGGTTTAATGGTTTTCTGTCATATTTTGAAATTTTGCAGGTATGGCAATTATTAATTAAGGAAACCGTTTCCCATATTATCCCAAAAGTAGTTCCTACGTATGCTTACCATGGTTTCCTTTATACCACGGTGACATGTTTTACCCTCGTGATGTTTTAGAATTATTTCCTCTGTTCGGCCTCGTCTTCTACACACGCTCTCATGCTCAAGAATTCTACAGTGCCCTTTTAAATAGTTCTATGATAATTTTGGAAAATTGTTTTCTATGTGATTCGTCCTCAAAGTAAATGAAATATTTAATCTTTGGTTTACTCTTTTAAAATTGTTTAATTAAGTTTTCGTTATTTATAGGTGAAAACTTCTAAAATTTGTCTTTTTTTTTGAAATATCTTTGACCTGCCATTTAAACCAGTGAATGAATATTTGATTGAGGTTTAGTATCTACAGCTTCCTCAATATAGGTATACCTGTTGATTCTAATTCTAAAGCTGAGTGTACTGTTTCTGTGCTAATAGATGGTGGGGATAAGTTTGTTCAATCTAATGGATCAGATGCTGAAAGAGTAGCTGATAGGTCAGACACGGTTATTGTATCGGAGTTCTCATTTGGTTTGTTAAGTTTTGCTATGTAAATTTCGTCGGTCATGTTCCTAGTTTTTAAGGTTTTTGTCTGTATCGGATACGTTCACTTGCATCGAATCATTGTCATCGTCGGAATCTAATGCGTTTAGTTTGATACGAGATGGGCGTCAGCGTTAGTGTTCTTTTGTAGATTACCTCAAAATCAAATTCTTGTAAACGTAGTCGCCATCTTGTTAATTTACTATTTGGTTCTTTAGTGCATAGAGCCAGGCAAGGGGTCGGTGATCAGTATATACGTAAAATTTTGTCCGTACAGATAAGGTCGGAAATATTTAACTGCCCATATAATGGCTAGGAGTTCACGTTCGATTGTGCTATGTTTCAGTGTCACATGGTGTATATGCGACTGGTTTTTCAGAACCAATTGCCCCTTGTGACAACACTTTAATGCGACAGATGACGCATCTGTTGTTAGTATGTAGGGTTTAGATGGGTCTGGGTAAAGAGGCATTAATAAGTAATTCTTTGCATTCTCAAATGCTTCTATATATGATTTGTCGATAACAATTTTTTTCTTTTCTTCAAGCAGGAAGTTAGGGGTTGAGTTATTTTCTTGAAATCCTAATGAAACGATAATAACCTATGAGTCCTAAGAAACTTTTTATTTCAGTGGTAGTTTTCGGGTGGGTAATTAATTATTGCTTTCGTCGTCAAGTCCATTTTTGTGTGACCTAGGTAGAGGACTTCTTTCCGCAAAACTCAGATTTATCAAGTTGCACCTGAGGTTAGTCTGTCGTAGTCTGTCAAAATCATGCGTAACTTTTCAATATGTTCTTGAGACTTTGAGATGCCACAATTATGTCATCTAAGTAGACTAAACAGTGGATCCTTGCAGGCCTCTTAGAATGTTGTCCATTGCGCGTTGGAAGGTTGCCGGCGCTGTCTTTAAGCCGAACGGCATCCTTAAGAACAATGGCCAAACTCGGTACTAAACGCAGTTTTTGTCGGTCACTTTCGTTGACTTCAATTTGATGATAACCGCTTGCAAGATCTAAGGTCGAGAAGTATGTACATTTGCCTAATTTATCAAATATGTCGTTTATATTTGGTAGAGGATATTTGTCTCCATAGTCACTTCGTTAGTCGCCTATAGTCGATCACCATACGAAATTTACGTTCCCCAGACGCGTCGACCTTTTTGTACTAAATGAACTGGGGCACTCAAGGAGAGAGATTCTTGAATGACATTGTCTTCCAAGAGTTTCTCTACTTGCCTCTCCTGAGCTTGAGCAGGTGGTTGTCTGTACGCTTTAGTATAAATTGGGTCTTCATTAACGGTACGGATAAAATGTTTCACTTATTGGTGAACGTCAAGGGCAATTTGTCACAGTAAAGATGTCTTTATTCCGTACAGAGCGCAAAAATAGCTTTACGCTCTTCCTCATTCATGTGTTCTAGTCTTAATTTACCTAAATTTTGTAATAGAGTTGGTCAATGTCGGTATCAGTTTTATCTACAAGGGAATTAACTAGGGTTTTCTCACTGTCATTAAAAGTCTCAGTTTGGAAAGGTCGTGTCACGGTCAGGGTCATTTCCTGTTCGAGTATTTTGGATAACTGTGGACATATCCGTTGTTGCACGTCACAATAGCACTTAATTCTTCTTCACAAAACTGCTTATAATTTAATATGGCTTCGCCTGAATGTACATCGGTTGGTAGTTTAACACGTAATTCCGATCTAGGAGGTAAAATAAAATGTGATTTTCAAAATTATGTATAATAGGGATACTTGTAAATTTTGTCGAAAGTATATGACGCTTTAAATCGATGACAGCCTCTAATTGTTTTAATAAGTCATTACCTATGAGGCCATCATAACGCGAATCTACATTATATATATAGAACTTATGATATTCAGGGCTTTTAAATGTGGGTGGTAACGGAATAACTATGACCTGATTATGGCTACTTGTAGCATGTGTACTAATGACCTCGAAGGGTTCATTAAAATGTCGTTTTAAAATATTGGTATGCTTTGCGTGGGCTTATAAATGAACGTGTGCTACCGGTGTCCAGCATAAATTTGGAATCTAACTCGGGGATATATATATAAGGTAATTTTAAATTAGAGTCACAATTTAGTTCTATGGTTTCAGGGTTTGGCTGAGGCGTTTATGCGAAAATTTTCAATATTTTCTGTCGTCTTAATGTCATTTGTGTCTGCCGCGTTGGTCTCCGTTTCCGCAGTTACAGTTTCTTCAGATTGATATTCGGGTAATAGTAGGCGTCATTAGGATATTGATCGAAATAATCTGGGTTTCGTAGTAATACATGTCGTCGCTATAGTCATTCTCATTTAATTCTAATTCGTTTAACCTAAAACCTTGTTGCGGTCGTGCTACAGGTGCTGTGCGCATCGACACATCTGTGGTGCGTTGGTTATGCTGAGGGACATTATTATTATTGTTGTATCGCTGTTGCATACCGAACTGTTGAGGACGCATCGAAGGTAAGGGCTGAAGGCTGGGTTTATAGCCAAATTGAGGTGGACGATATCCGAATTTCATTTGGTTATTATTAGGTTGTGGTGGTCGATAATAATTTCCGAAATTGTTAAATTGTCGCTGCTGACCTTGAGTGGGCAGCATCTGCACCTCTTATTCGGTGGGATGCAAAATTATATCTAGGTGGTTGGTTCATTGGCATAGGAAAACTAGAAAAATGTTGAGGTTGAGTATTATTATTACCGAATTTAAATGATGGGGATGCGTTATGCGATTGTGAATGAGATGCAGATTAGATCCAGACATTTTGTTTCTCATTTGGTACTGACTGGAAGTTAACTTCTTCTAATACAGTGGAGCGCATCCTCTAATGAATTTGGGGCCTTTAGACGCACTACTCGAACTAAATGTTCCGGTAAATTGTACAGGAAAACGTTTAATGTGTTTTCATAAATGGCCTTTTACTACAGCGCATATTTGAGTCAGACAACCGATTAACTTTGCCTATTAAAATTGATCTCAAAGATTGAATTCGACAGCAAAATCTAAATAACTTTCTCCGGTTTAATTCTTAAAGTCTCAAGTTCGATATTTAAACACTCCTCACTACGAGTCTCCAAAATGCTGAATTAATAATTGCTTAAACTCATCCCACGTTTCGATATCATCACGCTCCCCGACTAATGCAGCTGCATTGCCGATAAGGCGGCTTGTTATTGTATTCATCACGTACAAATTCTGTTCCGTCGTGCCAGTAAATTTAGCTATAACATATTCACACATTCTTAAAATAGATTTAAATGACGTTTATCTCCATCAAACGTAGGGATGATTTTAATCATTTCACCGGAATAAGTCTGATATTCTCCATAATTATGTATTAACACACACACAAACAATAAAAATAAAATGAATGTAAGAAAACCTAAATATCACGAAATTATTAAAATAAAATGTATATGCTTAATAAAACTATTTCTTTGTAACTATAATTTGTTTATAATTTGCAAATTATAAAAATAGGTAAAACTCAAATTGTTTATTACATACAATTATTTATTTAATTTTTAACTATTTAACCAGAATACGTTAAAATGAGAGAAGTTCGATCTCAAGATAACAGAACGTCGAGGTAGTGGAAGGATGGTGAAAGTTCTACTCACCAGCCGCCAGCTGCTCTCATGGTTCAGGATCAGCTCCGCTTCCTTGACAAATTTCTTTGGTTCGAGGATCGTCTCGGTTTTTTCTTCGCGCCGCGGACCTCCGATTACGACAGAGTTTTATATCGAATTCGCGAAGGACGCAACGCTACCGAAGTGTGACGATCCTACCGGCTGCGCCAGTCAAGATTACGGGAACGTAAAATGATTTTTAAAACTATTTAAAATCTATTTATTTCTTAATTACAATTAAAATTATAACTACTTAATTAATACGTCTTGACAGAAGTCGATGTCAGAACGAAGTGTCCGCTCCCATGAGCTCTGCTGATATCTCATGCAACCAAAAGCGCTGACTCTACAGTTGCACTGGATACTGTCTAATGCTTATGCAGCCCTCTCTAAATCCGAACCGTAACAACCCTATGGTCTTGTGGTTGCATAACTACCTTTTTGTTTATTTTCACTAAAGTAGCGCGATAATGAAATTATAAGTTTTTTTCTTAACGTAAGTAGCCATTATTGTTGGCTTATGAAAGTCAAGAGCGTAATAATTGAACGTGCGTCACGATAATTTTACATTAAATATATCTAAATTAACAATGAAATGAATATAATTATTAAAAATAAATTACAACTTTAAGCTATAATTTTTTACGTCCCACTTTTTAAGTAGTTTTTTTTAAGAAATAAGATTTTCAGATGTCATATCACCAGTAAATGGATTTTTAATATATTGAAAATGGTTTTTTAATATATATAAGAGAGGGCAAACGAGCATGCGGCTCACCTGATGGTAAGGGATTACCACCAATGATGAGCTATTACAACATCAGGGGAATTGAAGGTGCGTTGCCAGATGGACCCTTGTTTGAAGCTGAATTTATCTCGTTATTAGACCTAGTTAAAGTAAAAAATACTTGTAAAAAGCTCCAAGCAATGTTCTCAAACACAATCGGTATAGGTTTTTTTTTATAGGATAGGGTGACAAACGAGCACACAGTCCACCTGATGGTAAGTGGTTGCTGTGGCCCATAGACATCTACATCTATCCTCGTTTGCGAATCAAAATGCAAATGCGTTGTCACCCGTGAGGACTAAGATGGAATGCCTCTTTTCCAGTAAAAGGGTCTCCGGTTCTCTACACTCACCATACAAACACAGTGTTAAGCTGCTATTTTACGCTGGTATTCTGTGAGCGTGGTCCTTCCCCGGTCGAGCCGACCCATTCGTGCTACAACTATACTACTAATATAGATGCAGCATGACTCTGCCACGTATAAATAGGTTTAACATGAATGACAGACGCGATCGTCGTTTTGTCCATTTTCTTCCTAAGACCTACCGAGGCCACATGACAGCGATGTGTTTCGCCGATTCTAAAAACGGCCGTGTTTTTAGTTCGCTTATATAGAGCTATTGTGCAGCTGGATGAGACCCCAGCTAGCCTATCTGCGAGCGGGCAGCGATTTGTTGATGTTGAAAATGAAAATGAAAAATGATTTACTGACTTACAATTATACATTGTAAACCAGTCGCAAGGGTCCTATACTAGGTTGGGAACCTGTATTACCGGGTACGACGCTCATCCACCAAGGCAATGCAATATTAATCAATAAATAACAAAAAGGCAAGACAAGAGCTAGCATTAGGGAGTAAATGTAATTTGGAATATAATAATAATTGGAATACATGATAAGTATGCACGCTTTGTGTATGTGTATGTGTGTGCTTGTGTGTGTGTGTGTGTGTGTATGTGAAATTGTGTGATATTATTAATTAAAATCCATTTCGGTAACGTCGACGGTTCGATGGTTGCGACCGGGTTGAGTGTTCTGGGTTGGTATTTCTGGGGTTGCTCATTACTAAGCAAGCTTACAATCCCTCTAAGTATAATTTCGACTGTCCCTTTCGATTTTGGAAAGCGAAGAAGACGTCTCGTAGGAATCTTACTGTCGCTACTCCCGTTTCTCTGCCCATGTTGGCATTCTGCTTTGCCATCTTCATCATCTTATAGATGGGCGTACTGGGTTCATTCGTCTTGTTTCCGCAGGCGTCGATTTCAGTGCGCATAACGACTGACTTCTTGTTCTTGCCCTTTTTATTTTCTTCTATAGTTCACGCGTGGTGCGTTCGCCGGAACCATTAAGTTGTATTCTTGTAATGGATCGATCCTTCTACCACTGATTTAATTTCCACTTTTATGTTAACGTTTTGGTGAGGAGTGCAGTCAACGTCTTGGTGTAAGAATATCTACTATCCCATTTCGTGGGTGTCGTAAGAGGCGACAGAGGAAACTGAATCAGGAGATGGGCAGCAGCATCTTCTTGCTAACAACTCAGATTAATAAAAAAACTGCGGTTACTAACCCGCCCGCCAAGAGTGGCAACTATGGCAAAATCCACCTTTTGACGCAATTTATGGGGGAGGCCTATATTTAGCAGTGGACTTTTATAGGCTGTAATGGATGGATGGATGGATGGGTGCAGTGCTTTTTGCGCGACGTTAAACAGGTTACGGGCATTAAATGCTCAACTTGCTGTCTTAATATGCTATAAAGTAATTGTATTCTCCTCTCAGACTGACCGTGACCTTAAAAGTAAAATATTATAGTAACATATTTTTTAAATATAAATGTAAGTAGTAAAATTCCCGCTCTTCAGTCCTCGGAGTGCTACATGCGGAAACGAAAATAGTTGTAAAGTATTGTGTTAACAAATTATACAACTATAATTACAGAGCAAGAAACAAAAGATGTTAATGTTACAAAAGGTATCTAGGTATGAATAAAGATTGTTCTACGATAAGATACGTAACGACGAACATATGGCTTAAGATACGCCCTAGGCTCTGTTTGCGTAGGTGTTTAGTATGGAGACTTTTCGATGGCGCAAGATCATGTAATATTTCATCTTTTTCTGTTATCTGAGACTTACACAATTAATCAGGTGCTCTCGTTGTTGTCGTGACGTTTATACACTTAGTTTTTGGGTTCATTTGTTTTTACTTTTATCTTAGAATCAAGAATATGTTATGGACTTGTTTGTATATAACGAGCAACTTTCGCAATAAAATGTGGACACACTTATTGTAAACTGTAGTGACGTCTTTTTAGTAATTTTATTGGGTTTAAATGCGAGAAAATAACATCGGAATTCTAATTAAAACTTAAAGCATAAAATTAATGATACACAAGAATATGTTCCGAGAGTTAGTATAATTACAGGATAGGAGGCAATTCGTCTTAATCTTCAGAAATGGCATTTGTAGTCTTCTTCGTTTGATGTTGGGTACCCACGGGCACTTCACTTCAATTTTATAAAAAAACTAGCGATCCGCCGTGCAAAGCCGTCGCACGGTTGATTTCTGGATCTCGACAACAATGCTACCTAGCGGATCCAATAGTGAATCTAAACCATTCTCTAATCAACTTAATCACACACACAAAATTTCATCAATATCGGTCCTGCCGTTTAGGAGGAGTTCAGTCACTTACATAGGGACAGAAGAATTATATAACATTAATATGCATATATTATACATATTATAAACTTTCCCTTAAATCATTCTGTCTACTAAAACCGCATCTAAATCCGTAGCGTGCCTAGTCCAAGAGATCTAAGCGTACAGACGGCGTGAAGCGACTTTGTTTTATACTACAGAATATGTAGGGAAGAGATACCTCATAAAAAAATCGACGACGACATAAAACGACATTTAAATGATTACAATTTAAGAATTCTATAATATAAATAATTTTCTTTATTTTTTCCAATCAAATCAATATAACGTTATTCTACAATACTCAGTAAGTTAATACCTATTTTTGTAATTTTGAATATCGTCATTGTATCACAACACGTGAAGTGTCGAGCCACGTCGGTCGCAGTGCTCGGTTCTGACTGGTATAATTCGTCAAAGTAGCTATTTATTTTAATTTTATTACTACTAGGAGCCGTGATAGCTCAGATAGTTAGCGCTCGCTGGAAGTTTCACAGTACGCGAGGAACCCGGGTTCGATCCCCGCCGGCACCAATGAAATTGTTAATTGCAATTTTAAGTGCTGATTTACCAAGTGCTCGGCGGTGAAGGAAAACATTGTGAGGAAACCTCCATATCTGAGAATTAGAAAAAAAGACATAGAGTTTGCTAACACGCATTGGGGTGGTGCAGTGAACATTTTCTTGCCCTAAAACCCTCTCAGAAATGACATGAGCCTTGTGCCCAGCAGTAGGACAGATGAAATCTGTAGCTTAACTTCAGTTTTTATCATCGTGGGGAAACCTGCATGCCTGAGAAATAGGAAAAATATTTCGAAGACATGTGATGTTCGCCAACACGCATTGGGGCAGCGCGGCGTACATTTCCTTGCCCTAAAACCTTCTCAGTAATGAGAGGAGGCCTGTGCCCAGCTGTGGGACGTATATAGGCTATAACTTTAATTTTTTAACTACTAGGAGCGCGACATATTATAAGTTGTGTGATTCACTTATTAGTGGAAAATATCTAAAATGTCAATATCATAATAATCATCAACATTTAGTAAGCCCTTCGCAAGTCCATTGCTGAACATAGACCTACCCCACGGAATGTTACAAAGCACGGCGGTAATGACATGTTTGGATTATTATAAAAATAGCGTCTGAAAACATGATTTCCTTTTCCATAAGTCAACTTTATAACTGAATAGTAGTAGAAGTATTATTTTTTTATCGCAATTCGAGATTAGTTCTCCAGACCGAATTTCGATCACGGCGGCCGGTCTCAACGGGACTATCCATCTGCGCAGGACAGGATTATAGTGCTCGACTCGAGTGTATGCGCAAGTACAGGTGCACTCTCTATTCCGTCACTCTCGTAGTCCGATGGGACAGTAAACCAGACCCGTGAGAGATCAGGCGCAGGACCTACGGCTTTACGTGCTCTGAGGCACGAGGGTGAAACATCGTTAACTTTTTGGCTCCGAGCTGCTAAAACCTCACAACTGATTTTGGCCCGACCCGAGGAACCCGAACCCGGGACCACGTGGTCAGCAGTAGCTCTTACAACAACTTTATTTTTTATAGTGTCTGCAAGTTTAATCATTCAATGGGCTAAATCTAGAAATAATTTAAAACTAAAAATTTTGTACAACCGACTTCAATATAAATTATTAAGGATAACTCAAAAACCATTGGTCAGACATTGATCAAATTTATATGGGACCACATGAGAAGCACCAGCTTTCAAATAAAAAAAGAATCAACGCAATAGATTCACCCAGAAAAAAGTTATGAGGTAACACATAACAGATGTTTTCTTCCTCGCACAACTTCCTTGTGGAACCGATTACCACCAGCGATTTTTCCGGACCGATACGACTTAGGGACCTTCAAGAAAAGAGCCTACTCCTTTTTAAAAGGCCGGCAACGCATCTGCAATTCCCCTGGTGTTGCAGTTGTTCATGGGCGGCGGTAGTCACTTAACATCAGGTGAACCGCAGGGTCGTTTGCCCCCTCTCCTATAAAAAAAAAAGAAAAAAAAAAAGTACCTCCTCCTTTTTGAAGTCAGTAGAAAAGAAACTATGAGTACAAATTAAAATTACTTAAACTCATCATTAATACAGTGGGCCCCCGGTAATCTGGCCCCTGACTAATCCGCCACCCCTTGTTAATCCGACATGCCTTTAACATATTACAATCGAGTCGCGTTATGAATCCGCCACGGGGGGAGATGACAAACAGGCTGCAATTAGCTCTCGGCACCACGAATATATCTTGACGCGTATTGTCTTAGTTTAAATGCGACTATGGTAGCATAATTATTTTATAATTGATATGTAATTTGTCGGATTACAATGTACTCATTTTCAAAAAGTTCCGGACTACCAGGGGCTGTGGAAGTACTCTATAGTCCGACAAATTTGATAATCCGACACCGCTTTGCAAAACGTTTGTCGGATCACCGCGGGTCAACTGTAATCACATACAGATTTAAAAGTGGCAACTCATCATTCGTGATTCGTGAAAATATTCTATTAAAGCTAACGAAGCATGACTTGTGGCAATTTTACTAACCTTGACTTTAACTGCTTCTTTGGTCTAGTGCTCGAAACGCGATTGCTGATCATGAGGTCCCGGGTTCGAATTCCGAGTCTGGCCAAAATCAGTTATTGGATTTTCCTGTCAAGAAATTCTCATTAATAAAACGAAGTTAGGAAGTTGGCGGTGTTTCACCCTTGTGCGTCGGAAAGCACGTAAAGTCGGTGGTCCTGCGCCTGACTACCCCATTTGTCTAATCGGACTATGAGTGCACTATAATCCTGTCCTCTGCAGATTGCTAGTTTCGGTTGAGACTGGCCATCGTGACTGAAAATCGGTCTGGTTATTATGTTTATCATCATCCATTGCAGCCTATCAAAAGTCCATTGCTGAAAATAAGCCTCCTCCATAGATTGCCTCAACAGCAACCGCAGATTTTTTTATTTTTACTCGTTATTAGAAAGATGCTGCTGCCTGCTGATTTGTTTCTCTTTGTCACCTCTTGCGACACCAACGGGACGATATTCTTACATTGCCACTACACGGTATATTACTTTTACTTGATAATAATAGCATCTATACCGAGTCATTAGCACCGTACCTATTTTTTACTCGTATTATTAATTCTGTTATCGATCACACTAGAATTTTTAATAATTATTATTTTAGATCACATTAAATAGTTATTATTATTATTTTTTGGATAAGGAACAGCAATTTTTGTGTTTACCTGGATAAATGTTAAAAGAATTGAACACAAAAAAATTAGGTTTTAGTGATGCTTCAAAGAGCTTTTAATTAAAATAAAACTAATTTTTAACCTTACCTACTTGAATAGTTACAATCAATCAGTATTTGTAACTTCATATATACTATATCGAATTTTATTGTAATATGATATTCATGAAACAGTCTCACGTAACAGACAAACAAATAGACAGACGCTGAGGGGGATTACGGCGGCGTTAATTTAAAAAAAAAATCAAATTATCAAACTATATGGTATAAAACTTGGTCAGAATATTCTTTTTGGCATGTTAAAAATTTACCAAGAATGGATTTTATGAAATTCCACCCACAAAGGGCAGTGCGGGGATGTTAAAAAAAATTAAGCTTTTAATCTATAGCTTCTACAGGTTTCGGTTCAAATGATTTTGATGAAATTTTTTGTGTGCGTTTGAGTGGGTCTCTGAATGGTTTAGATTCACAATTGGACCCGGTAGATGGCGCTATTGTCGATATCCAGAAATCACACGCGCGAAGCCGGGGCGGATCGCTAGTAGGGTATAATCAGACCAAGATGCAGTTGTCTCTCTCGCTTGCCTATCTCTGTCATTAGGGCACAGCCTGACAGCAACAAATCGTTAAAACCTATTCTTCAAATTTCTTGCAGCCCGGATATTCTTATAATATGCTAAGTATGAGTACACGGCACGCAATCACAACATTGGAACACTCATGAACATGACGCTATTTCGCTTAAAATATTTCTATATTTATATAACATAACAGTAATATCGGTTTCAACATCGAAATCATCAGATTTAATAAGTGTTCCCATTTTTAAGAACGGTACACTAAAAATGTTTTTAGTTTTTAGTTACATCCATAGATTTAGTATATACTTAGTTACATCCATCTATTATCTAGACCTCCATAAACTGCCTCATATAGGAGATTTTGCAATAGTTGCCACGCTTGGCTGGCGGGTTGGCAACCGCAGTTTGTGCAGTTTTTATTTCAATTTCTTTTTTATTTATTTTTACAAACCAAAAAAGGCATTTTTGGTTGCTATTCATCATAAAATTGAAAAAAAATCTGTGCGTATTTGTAAGCTTACCAAATCTCTAATTTCAAATTTAAATGGCATGCTGAAATGTTAACAAAGTAATGGCGTTAATTTTTGTTTCAATGTGGTATGACGTAGATTTTAATACATTAAATTAAAGTCATGTACATTTAGCGAAGTAGAAACTTTGTCTAAATGAATTAAGTGAGTAATCGGAGGTTTATTTTATGTTTTCTTTTTACTAATTCGCTTATATTGTAAACGTCGAAAGGCTCTCTACTATTTCCTCCTCCAATATTGGACCAATTTAAAAGATATTTCATGAACTGAATAAGATGATACACTGTGCCCCTATGTTTGTCTTTTTTCAGTTATCAAATTTGAACACTAGGCCTCTGTTTACAGCGGCCTAAATAGGCAATTTGGAGCATTTTGTAAGGGTTCTAGTGCTTATAAAGATAATGTCTCATCAAAAAGGAAAAGGGACATAGAAGAGGTTGATATTTATTTTACTTTAAAAACTCATTGCTATAAGTTCGTAAACCAGAAAGAAAACAGGCGAGAGCGTTTGTATGGAGAAAAGACCACCCGCATTTCCTCTTAATATAACTAAGAAAAACATACAAACATAGAAGTGTCTCTCACTTCTATGTTAGCTATAGATAATGACACCAGAGCGAATATTTTTTACAATGGTGTCATTTTCCAGGGAGAAAACAGAGGAATACGTAATTTGTATTCCGGTCTGAAGGGTATAGAGAACCACTATGATTACAGACTGTGAGATATCACATCTTAGTCCTCAGAAGTGACAACGCATCTATAGCCTTCTTTGTTTGAGGTTGGTTGCAGCTATCCATGGCCGGCAGTAGCCACTTACCAGCAGGTAGAATGTAAGTGCGTTTGTCACTTTAGTTATATATAAAAACATTACGTATGGACTAAGCCCAGATATCCTATGAGCCAATGTATGGTGGAAGCTTATGCCGTGCCGTGGACTTTCAATAGGCAATAATGATCACGATGGTGAAGAAATAATTATTTTTTATGAAACACGTAAATATTTTTAACTTAGAACATTATATATATTGAATATTATTTTAATAATTACAATACCTACTGATTAAATTACCATTAGTTTTACGTGACAAAGCTACACTACAGCTGAGTATGCCTTCAGTAGAAGTGAGTCGGTATACACGGCGAAGGACTACTCCACGCTCTCACACAATACCAGAGTAAAATAGCATTACGATGCTGCTGTGTTCCGTGTGAGGTGAGCCTTTATGTTGGAACTAGGCATTCAATCTTAGTCCCCTGGGATATAACGCATCTGTATTTTGATTATTTTTCGTGAATAGTTGTGTTCATAGTCTACAGCCTTCTCAGAAATGAGAGGAGGCCTGTGCCCAGCAGTGGGACGTATAATAGGCTGTAACTTTAACTTTTTATAGACTACAGCTGTCACTTGCATCTGGTCAATTGTAATCTCGCTTGCCACCCTAATTTATGTAAAAACCCTAAAATATATTACCTATATGCATGCATTTTACGAACATATCTACTCTATATAAATTTGACCTATTTATTCATTTATTTATTTACTCTTTTTGAACATTCCGTATACAAATACACATAAATATATGATATATTGTATATATATAGATATCTATGTATGCACAAACTTTTTTATAGAATATTAGTGATCAAACGAGCACATAGTCCACCCGATGGGAAATGGATGTTGTGACTCGAAGACACCTACATATATCTTCGATTAATAGTCGAACCCTCGGAGAATATATAGAATACCTCGTCACTAGTTAAAGAGGTCTCCGGTTCTTTACACGCATTACACGAAACACAGCAGTATTAAGCTGCTATTTTACGCTGGTATTTTGTGAGAGCGTGACCCTTTCCCGGTCGATCCAGTCCATTCGTGCTGCAATCATTATATAGCTACAGTAAAATAGCCGAAGTACTATTTAAAGGGAAACCTATTACGTACTATTTTGAAGTCCTTTAAACTGTGCTCAGGCAAATAGTTCTAGAGAAGTGCTCCCTGGACGACGAAGGAAATTATTGATGAAATGATTTCACTTTGTACTTAACACGATCTTAAATTTTAACGCTGTGTTTCTTTTACACATTATGGATAAAAAAGTATACGCTAAACATGTGTGCCAAGGCTGTTATGAGTCGACAACTATCGAGCACAACACGGACAGACTACTTACACATTTAGTAGGTACCTACTAATGGTCGCCTAGTGGTCAAATTCCACCGTAATTCATAAAATATATAGGTTTGTATATTAAGCTAGCTGTATTTAACTTTCAACTGCACATTAATATACAGGGTAATTTTGAAATAACCGGCCAAATTTGTAGAGAAGATTCAGAATAAGTAATTTATGTAAATGGTAAAGAAAAATTAATTAAAAAAAATCTCAAACTTTCTGTCCTTTTCATCTTTTAAATTCAAAATGCCTGGTTTTACTGCGCACTCACACATTCGTAAGGGTCGCTCAGTAGGCAAAAACATTGTTGCCCATAAATCACATTCAATTTGGGATAATTTCAAATAAAAGTAGAAGCCGTATTTACTCGTATTTTCAAAAACTGCAATAAAGGTATATCATTATATATATATTTTAAAAAATAACGCTGTATAAAACGCTGTATAAAATAAACGCTTTTTGCCTTGACATACACACGATTGAAAAGGAACATTTGAAATAATACAAACTTAACAACTTATTCATTCTATCCGTCAGTAATTATTTGTTGGCAACATTTTAAAATTCTTTGGCGACAGTTATGAGATAACTCTGTGCGACTGTTTGATCACAGACTCTTAAGTGTTTGACATTGGCCTTAGAGTAATAACATAAATATGCTTGTATTAATTACTCTGAGACATTGGGAGTATGAACTTCAAGAAACGACATAATTTGTTCAAGCAACAATATGTTATGTTTAACACTGGTAGTGTGAACGTAAAGAATGTGTTTTATTTTATTTAATTTAATGTATTTGTATGTAACACATATTATACATAAATTGTAGCTTCCAGCGTCAAACTATGTCTTAACTATCTTTAACTATGTCAAAAATCACACTCCTCCGTGAGCGCAATATTCTTAATAAAATAAATAATTTAAAAAACCCGACTGCAGAAAAGACAATTTAAAAGTAATGCACTAAAAAGACTGAAACAAAATTGAGAATACAAAACAAAATTAAAATAAACTATAAACAAAGTAAACTCTACTAAGGTTTAACAGACTATATTATGAGCTGAAAGCCTAAGTTAAATATTCGTATTAAGTTTATACTCGTAACCCATTAATTTTCTTTCGGTTTATAATTTGCAATTGGGTGCTACTAAACTAGCTTTATACATTTTTTTTTCAAACAGCTATCCAAGGACACTTGGGTTTATAAGACGAATATAACGATACCTTAACTGTCGAAATCCTTCCAGCCGTTTGGAAGATACGAGGTAATAAATAAATTTACAAACATACAAGATACGCGCGAAAAACTTAACCCTTCCTTGGCAGTCGGGTAAAGGGTTACAAAATTTTCCTTTCACGTATTAATATACATGTAGATAGTTTATTTGGGGAAAATTTTGACTAAGGCGAACTGATTACATCTTTTTTGTAGATTTATAAAAAACGGTACCCACACACGAGGATTTTCTCCTGTATTGTGAAGGCGCTTTACATATATTGCATATAGACTACATCCAGACCTGGAACTATTATTTTCTAGTGGATAGCGGCTCCGCAGCGCTACAAGCTTTTTTTTTTCTTTAGCTTAGCTCACCCATTGCGTTTTACTGATCAGTCAATATAACATTGAGCGCCCATTTCGGTATATGTCATAAGATGTTTTCATTTTTAACAACCATGAACACGATTATAATAATGAAATGTACACAAACAATATATATATTTTTAACCCTCGACGTAAAAAAGGGGTGTTATAAGTTTGTACCACTATGTGTGTCTGTCTGTCTGTCTGCAGCACCGTAGCTCTTAAACGGGTGAACCGGTTTTCTAGCGGTGGTTCTTAGACATGTTTTATCAAAATCGTGTGTACCTATTTCTATGGAACAATGCATACATGCGTCTTACTGGCCACGGTTTCTGCTATTTCTGCTGCAAGATTATTGAAAATTTTTAGTGTTATAAAAAAAAGATTTTATTTTCCTTATTTAACATTCATAGAGTTATTTATTTAAAACATATGCCCGTCTTCAGGGCTTAAGCTATCTCTATACCAAATTTCATCAAACTCGATTGAACGGTTTAGCTGTGAAAACCTAACAAACAGACTTCGTACGAGTATCTATAATATTAAGTATAGAAGATTATTACTATTTAATTATTTGTAAAACATTTCAATTAGATTTTTTCTATCTGCAATCGTCATCTTGATAACTTGATTTAACCGCTTGAAAAGTTCTGTATCACTTTTTTACCGTTACCGTTACAGCCTATTAAAATCCACTACTGAACATAGGCCTCCCCTATAGATTGCCTCATAGGGGGATATTTGCCATAGTTGCCACGCTTGGTAAGCGGGTTGGCAACCGGTATTTTTTTATTTTTAGTCATTATTAGGAAGATGCTGCTCATCTCCTGATTTGTTTCCCTCTGTCGCCTCTTACGACATCGACGGGTAGATATAGGGTAGTGGATATTCTTACACCGCCACTACGCGGTAAATGTAACTTGATGTAACTTTTAATATGGATAAATTCAAACACTTTTTCCTAAGGAAACATATATTATTTATTTAATCAAAGTTACTACATGGTAGGAAAGACTGCCTACGGTGTGACGAGCAGTGTGAGGGCTTGCGTTATCATGGAACAGTAATGGAGAAGATCAATGGACGTGTCCAGGTTGTTTCTCTGTGAGTTTTGACATCTTGTTCTACGTTCTTCACGAAAGATATCTGTTGTTATCGATGATACACCGGATCTTAAAAAGCTACAGTAAATTACACTATGAAGTGACCATGACAAACAAGTACCATAACTTTGCTATGTTTGGGTTTCGCTTTAGGACATTGTTCCGGTATTTGTCCGGGGATCAGCCATTGCGAAACTCGTATTCGAAAATCACTTTTATTTTTAAGGGTAACATGTTTTACTCAAATAGTGAATAGTAAAAACAATTGAAAGTCAAACTATAACGTCATAAAATTATTGAATTTTGAATTTCATAGTTTTTGTACGAAAGCTTTAATTAAAAATCTTGGGCCATGCAGGCTTAATATTGATTCAAACTCAATTAAAACGGCAATTTATGTTATTAAAATAACATAAGTTGCCGTTATTAAAATCATTACATAATATTTTTTCATAATACATGTATTTTATTATTCTTAAATTTTTATTTACAGTGTAGAGGTGGCGTAACCAAAAACTAATAAATACTAAACTAACCGTACCCACAAATTATTCTGTGGATGTCGAAAGAGGCGACAGAAGGAATTGAAACGAGATGGACAGCATTTTCCTGACCATCATCATTTCAGCCCATCACAAGTCTGAACGCAGACAGAAGACAGGGAGTTTTTCAGGTACAAAAGTTGCCAACACGCCTGCCAAATCAGGCATTGACGCTGATTGTGCTTAACATTTGATACGACTATGAATTACATGCGGAATAATGATCGCGAGTGAGTGACGCAAGACAGAGATGATTATTTAAATCCAGTAATTTTAGAAAAATACAAAAGCCCACTGTTTGGCTTTTGTAATTTGTGTTATCAAAACAGAAAAAGAAATATAATTTGTTTTTGCGGAAATTAACGCATAAACGAAAAAAAACATTTGTCACCATTATTGTAAAGACTATAATCGTCATTAGATAAAGTATAACTATGCACTTTTATGAAATGCGGCCTCTCTCCCGCTTCGTTTCGTGCGTTCATTAGCGAATTAATCTTTTTTATATCTGTTTTGTTTGTTTTATTTATTATTACGATACAAAATTTACCTATGAATGTTGAAAAAAAACCAACAGAAACAAAAATAAATGAATACAGGAAATAGTATTGTCAGAGTTACGTCACAGCGCGAGGTGCACAGTTTAGTCGCACGGGTTGTACCTTTGTAGACATATGAACTACGGGTGCAGTAATTACAGAAAAATATATTATGCAGTGAAAAAGAAAACGAATTTTTGTTATGAATCTATCTGCAAGAGTTGAGAAAGTGATATCTGATTACAAAAGTCACTCAACTAATTACCGAAATTCTAGGAAACAGCGTTGGCTCTAACAGATTCTACATGAAAGGTGTCTTATATTTACAAGGGTATCATCGTTAACTGGTGAATTCACTGCTTATAAGAAGAACAATAGTTTTATGCAAAAATTTCAAGAAAGTCTAGCGTTATAATGACAGTTTTAGTTATTTTAATCAAATGGTATTTTGTTAAAATGTAAACCTCATCCAGCAAAGAGTACACATTTAATTCTTATCAAAATTAAATTAAAATTCACTAATTAAAGTAAATAACTTTTTGTCTTTTTTTTAATCGTTGCTTCTGTTCATGAATCCGAAATGGCTTTACTGTAGTTGGTATTTTTAAATTCAACTTTTTTATACAAGTTTCTTAAAACAACACCGAACACATTGTCCCCCTAGCATTATATAAAATTATCAAATTCCTGGGAACATTCCTTCCAGCACTCTTCGCAACCATCCAGTTCAATGCGGAGATTATTTTCATGAATTTTCAATATTATACTAACGGTAATATTTGTTTTTAATGTTGCTGTAATTTTTCTTTAAAATCCTGATTGGCAATTGCATTATCTTTAATCTCCTTAAGGGTGAGAAACAAGAACCATCATGAAGTATCTGAAGATCCGAGTCCTCAATTAAAGCTTTTTTGAAGTGACAAATGGACGGATATGTTTTTCCATCGGTTCCACAAACTTGTGTCCACGTGCGACATTTTAGCGCAGTAACTTTTGAATATAAGAGAACAAATATAAAGTCTGGAAAGACGAAAATGTTAAGGTTTATATGTATAATAATTTTGTTCTTAATTTGCAATCGTTTGCAATAATAAACATGTTAATATTATGATAATAGGACGCAATCGTTTTAAATCTTTTAACGTACGTATTCTGCTGCTGAACTTACACATATGTTGTTTGTGACAATGTTTACGTCTCTTAGATTTCGGCACCAAATTATTAAATGGTCTTTATAAATTTTAATAAGTACTTACATAATATCATATCTATTCAAGAGCAGTCGCAGGGAAAATCAGCAAATAATTAAAATCTTAATACCCGATCTGAAAAAGGTTAAATATTAAATAATTAATTTTGTGGACTAAAATACTTTTTATAATTTAATGCCAATATTTATTCTTAATTTCAAAGCAACAAAACGTTTACTGTGGGGTATTTACTGTTACATTCGCAGTCAGTGTAGTTTTGTTATTGAAAATGTTGTTAAGGAAATTATATTTTTGCTTCTTATCGAAGTCTACATTACTGACTAGTTATCGAAATGTATCAATTATAGGAAATTACTTTCTTAATTCATGTTTCCAACCGAGACGAATTGCGTCATGCCGAAAACGAAAAAGTGCAATTTAAGCTTATTCTAAATATATAGGTGACTTTTGAGGATATGAGACGTATGCTTAATTTTACGTCCACAATATCCAAGGGTTGTGTATACAGCTACAAATAAAGTAGACCTTTTTTTTTATAGGATAGGATGACAAATGAGCACACAGTCACCTGATGGTAAGTGGTTGCTGTGACCCATAGACATCTACATCTATCTTCAATAAAGAATCAAAATGCAGATGCGTTGTCACCCGTGAGGACTAAGATGGAATGCCTCTTTTCCAGTAAAAAGGGTCTTTTATTGCAATTTTTTTTTACCTTAACATTGAAATTTGATTTAAACACTATTTTCTTCAATTAAAACACTTTACTGACTGTATATAGAACAAAATACTTACTGTTTGATAGATTAAGCCGGGCAACAACAATGCGTTTGCAACAGGAATTAAATATTATTCGAGCCTCCTCAAATAATCTAAGTATGTTCTTTACATTACCAATGACCTCGAAGAGTGACCACGGCGATCCGAAGTAATTAGCTCTGTAGCTGGCAACCGCTGAACAATCGAGTAGAACGTAGGCTATCGTTTCCTCGTACCCATGCAGGCTCTGAACAAAGGGCTGTCCGTAACACCTAAAGTAAAGATCTAATTTGAGGTTTATTTAGTCTGGGTAACCTTTTGGAAATGTTGATGTTAATTGAAGGTAGAGCTTCTTCAGCCTGCTTATATTCAGTATGGTTAATCCAAAGCTGTTTATGTTAAGGCATTGTAAGATTTCGTACTGCTGTCCTACATACTGAAGGTAAGTGCAACTATGCTAACTACGAGTAAAAGGAACATTTGAAATTTAACAAACTTCACAGCTTATTCATTCTATCCGTCAGTAATTATTTGTTGGCAACATTTTAAAATTATTTGGCGACAGTTCTGCAAAACCTCTGTGCGACTGTTGAGGGTTTAAGACTGCCCTTAGAGCAATAACATAAAATATGCTTGTACTTACTCTGAGACATTGGGAGTATAAACTTCAAGAAACGACATAATTTTTTCAAGCAACAGTATGTGTTTAATACTGGCAGTATGAACGTACACAATGTGTTTTATTTTAGTTTATTTTTTGTATTTACATGTAATGCTACTTCTCCATATAAACTCTTAAAGAATGTCTTAACTATGTCAAACTTTGTCTTAACTATCTTTAACTATGTCAAAAATAACACTCCTCCGTGCGCGCAATATTCTTTCCCTTCACGTATTAATATAAATACTCGTATAGATAGTTTATTTGGGGAAAATGTTGACTAAGGCGAACTGATTACACCTTTTTAACAACCGAATTTTACATTGTTTTTTTATGTGTTACCTCAGTACTTTTTTCTAGGTGAACCGATTTTGATGATTCTTTGAAAGCTGGTGCATCTCATGTGGCCCCATATAAATTTGATCAAGATCTGACCAATAGTTTTTGAGTTATCTTTAATCATGCGTATTTAATTGACTTCGACTACATTGTACGATGTTCTCATTTTATTTACAAAATTTTTAATTTTACTACTTGTGTAGATTTATAAAAACCTTACCCACACACGAGGTTTTTCTTCTGTATTGTGAAAGCCCTTTACATACATAAATTGCACATAGACTATCATCCAGAACTGCACATAGATATATCAGCGCTGCGGCGGCTCCGCAGCGCTACAAGCTTTTTTTTCTTAAGCTTAGCTCACCCATTGCGTTACAGAGCGGTCAATATTACATTGAGCGCCCAATTCGGTTTATGTAAAAGATGTTTTTATTTTTAACAACCATAAACACGATTATAATAATGAAATGTACACAAATAATATATATTTTAATCATACTAAGACATAAGTCACATGAGCAGTATGTACGTAACGGATACGTAAACAGAAAAATATAGAGGCTGTGGATTGATGAAGAATTATATCTAACTAGCTGTAACCCGCGGCTTCGCTTATAGTAGTTCTGTTACATATCGCTAAGAGAAAGCCAGTAATTTAGCAGAAACCGTGGCCAGGAAGACGCATATATGCATTGTTCCATAGAAATAGTATATATGAAAAATATATATTAAAAATCTTTAGTGATTCTTATTTAACATTCTTAGACTTGTTTTTTTAAAACATATGCCCTTCCTCAGGGCTGAAGCTATCTCTATAACAAATTTCATCAAACTCGGTTGAGATAAAGGCTTTATAAGCGCTTATACAGTCCTTATAAGTATGAAATTGGCACAAATTATACAGCTTTATGGGTTAGTAACGCTGCACAAGTAACTGTACAATCATAAAAAAAGGCTATTACACTACAGATATTGTCTTATAAGTAACTTTTAAAGATAAGCGTTCTAAATTGGATTTTGAACGGAATTAAAAATGAATATAAAACAAAAAGAACATTATTTTTGATGACTAGAATATTTATATACTTTATATAATGATGGCGACATTTAATGTCAGAGTAAAAAATATATTGATCATATTAATATTATATTCGGATAGGAGTTGAGTTTTGACGGTGATAATCGGTGAATTGAAAGTGCAAAATAAGATTTACGGTAAACTTGTATATGTTTTCTATCAAAAAATTGCCGCGCCAGCAAAATAGGCAAACAATATAAGGACAAAATACTAAATACGGTAACTAAATATCTGCTGTAGGTATAGGTTAGGATAAAAAAAAATTAATGGATATGAAGGCACATTGAGGTACAGTTATCATAAGTCAAACTTAAAATAATGGTATAGGCTAGCACTAATGTCTAATATTCCTAAAATTATATTTTAAATTTTGTTTTATGGGTTCTAAAATGGCGACAATTTGCTAAACAGCCTAAACGATCTAGATCTCATAGAATACCAGCGTAAAATAGCAGCTTAATGCTACTGTGTTTCGTATGGCCAGCCATTGGTTTTTAATCAGTTCTATATTAGAATATATTTATTACTTACGCTGTATATCATTTTTTCAACATAACATATAATTATCTATAGAGATATGTATAAAAGATGAAAAACCTTGTCTTGGGAACAGTTTTGGTTAACTTTTATTTAGATTTAACATAATCTTCTAATTGCACCAAATCTTTTTCTTTTTTCCACATATTGATAACAAATTATTTTTTTTCACTAGCACAATATAAACATGCAACGCATACAAAATTGAGATATTTTATCACTTATACAAATTGAAATGGTATTATGGCTGTTATTTTTTTTTTAGACATATCACCTTCATAGACAGAAGTTATAAAACTTCTGTATTTACAAGAGTGTACAATAAAAATTAGATTTAGAAGGGACTTTGCATACACCATTGTTCAGAAATAATATTTGAGTGATACTATAATAACACTTACAGATGAATAAGCAAGTGACAGCATGCAGAAAACAGTTTCTATACAGCTTTAATAATGATAAAATCAGATTCAAGTGTTACAAAACCTTAAAGTTGTATACTAGAGTTTTCATATTTAGGTTAAGAACACTAAGCTTATTTAGATCCCATAGTACAGACTTTATACGCTTCTAAAAGCACTCTAAGTTCTATGTGGACTGGTATATTGATGTTCATAACGCTTGTGTGCTGCTTGGGTTAGCTGTGAAAACAGTTAATTATTTGTAAAATATTTCGATTAGATTTTTTCTATCTGCAATCGTCATCTTGACAACTTGATTTAACCGTTTGAAAAGTTCTGTATAACTTTTTTTACCGTTACTGTTACGGCCTATTAAAATCCACTACTGAACATAGGCCAGGCCTATTAGGCCTCCCCCATAGATTGCCTCATTGAATATTTGCTATTGTTACCACGTTTGGCAAGCGGGTTGGCAACCGCAGTTTTTTTATTTTTAGGCGTTATTAAGAAGACGCTGTTGTCCATTTCATGATTTGTTACCTTACGACATCCACGGAATGATATAGGGTAGTGGATATTCTTATACCACCACTACACGGTAAATGTAACTTGATGTAACTTTTTCTACCGACCTCCTTTTTGAGGTTTTAGGAATTTTGTCAGTAAGAGATCCGGTGAATGATTAATGCCTTACTCACTTTCTAAATACCAAAGAATCAAAAACTTTGTAGTATTTTTTCAACAAGCTAGAGCAATACATTCTCACCTACTACCGAGGGATGACCGGACCGAAGTTCGCTTTAGCGCCTGTTATTCCCCTGTTTTAAACCGACTTCAAAAAGGAGGAGGTACTCAATTCGACTGTATGTTATTTTTTTATGTGTCATGTCATAACTTTTTTCTAGCTGAATCGATTTCGATGATTCTTTTTTTATTTGAAAGCTAATGCTTCTCATGTGGTCCCATATAAATTTGATCAAGGTTAGACCAATAGTTTTTGAGTTATCCTTAAGAATTGATATTGAAGGCGGTTGTACATTTTTTTTAATTTTACCACTTGTTAGTGTTTTTAAATATGGATTAATTAAAACACGTTTTTCGAAAAAAACACATTATTTATTTAATCGAAATCGATAGATGTGTGAGGGCTTGCGTTATCATGGAACAGCAATTGACGAGTCGAGGTTGCTGCTCCGTGAGTTTTGACATCTTGCTCTAAGTTCTTCACGAAAGACACCTGCTGTTATCGATAATAGGTACACCGGATCTTAAAAAGCTATAGCGATTTACAACATGAAGTGATCATCACCATGACAAACTATTACCATAACTTTGCTAATGTTTGGGTTTCGCTTTAGGACATTGTTCCGGTATTTGTCCGGAGTTCAGCCATTGCGAAGCTCGTATTCGAAAATGGGTGAAATTTGGTCTTACAAAAAGTGGTCCGAATTGGTCACAAAATGGTCTTAAATCGTCAGTAATTTTTAATATTTGGTCAATACTTTGACACTAACTACAGAGAGTTTAAAATTCCAAGGTCATCCAAAAAATTTTGGCGGCTCAAATAAATCTTAGAGATCGGATCTAAAATTATTTCAATTGGTCACGAAATGGTCACAATTGTTCAATAAATTTTTATAATTGGTCAACGTATCATACGTATTAATTAAAAAAAATTACAAAATTCAAAATTACTTTTTCTGATTAGCACCTCAAAATAATAATTTTGCAATATCAAGCAAAGATCCTAGAAAGTTACGAAATACACACGATTGGTCAGAAGTTTACTTGCGTTAACTCTAACAGGTTCTACATGAAAGGTTTCTTATATTTACAAGGGTATCATCGTTAACTGGTGAATTCACTGCTTACAAGAAGAACAGTAGTTTTATGCAAAAAATTCATGAAAGTCTAGCGTTATGATGACAGTTTTAGTTATTTTAATGAAATGGTATTTTGTTAAAATGTAAACCTCATCCAGCAAAGAGTACAAATTAAATTCTTATCAAATTTCATTAATTAAAGTAAATAACTTTTTTTTTAATCGTTGCTTCCGTTGTTGAATCCGAAATGGCTTTACTACAGTCGGTATTTTTGAATTGAACTTTTTTAATACAAGTTTTTTAAAACAACACCGAACACATTGTCCTCGTAGCATTATATAAAAATGATCGAATTCCTGGGAACATTCCTTCCAGCACTCTTCGCAACCATCCAGTCGAATGCGGAGCTTATTTTCATCAATTTTCAATATTATACTAACGGTTTTATTTGTTTCTAAATGTCTTGATTCATTTATGTCATCTTCAGAACGCTGTAATTTGTCATTAAAATCCTGATTTACATTTGCAATTGCATTGTCTTTAATTTCCCTAAGGGATAAGAAACAAGGACCATCATGAAGTATTTGAAGATCCCAGTCCTCAATTGTAGCTCTTTTCAAGTGACAAACGGTCGGATATGTTTTTCCATCGTTTCCACACACTTGTGTCCACGACCGACATTTTAGCGCTGTAACTTCTAAATATAAGAGAACAAATATAAAGTCTGGAAGACAAAAATGTTAAGATTTATATCTATTGTAAATTTGTTCTTAATTTGCAATCGTTTGCAATAATAAACATGTTAATATTATGATAATAGGACGCAATCGTTTTAAATCTTTTAACGTACGTATTCTGCTGCTGAACTTACACATATGTTGTTTGTGACAATGTCTACGTCTCTTAGATTTCGGCACCAAATTATTAAATGGTCTTTATAAATTTTAATAAGTACTTACATAATATCATATCTATTCAAGAGCAGTCGCAAAGAAAATCAGCAGATAATTTATATCTTAATACCCGATCTGAAAAAGGTTAAACATTAAATAATTAATTATGTGGACTAAAATACTTTTTATGATTTAATGTTAATATTTAGGTATTCTTAATTTCAAAGTAACAAAACGTTTACTGTAGGGTATTTACTGTTCCATTCGCTGTCTGTGTACTTTTTTAAATGAAAATGTTGTTAAGGAAATTATATTTTTGCTTCTTATCGAAGTTTACATTACTGACTAGTTATTGAAATGTATCAATTATAGGAAATTACTTTCTTAATTCATGTTTCCAACCGAGACGAATTGCGTCATGCCGAAAATAAAAACGTGCAATTTAAGCTTATTCTAAATATATAGACGATTTTTGAGGATATGAGACGTATGTTTAATTTTACGTCCACAATATCCTATATTCAGCAGTGGACTTGTGATGGGTTGTAATGATGATGATGATGATGAATATTCAAGGGTTTTGTATACATTTGGATTTTATTTAAACAATATATTCTTCAATTAAAACACTTTACTGACTGTATAGAATTAAATAATTGCCGTTTGATAGATTGAGCAGGGCAACAACAACGTGTCCGCAACAGGAATTAAATATTATTCGAGCCTCCTTAAACAATCTAATTATGTTTTTTACATTACCAATGACCTCAAAGAGCGACCACTGAACAAGTGTAGCTGGCAACCGCTGAACAATCGAGTAGAACGTTAGCCTGCATGGGTACGAGGAAACGATAACTCTAACAAAGGGATGTCAGTAACACCTAAAGTAAAGAGATACTTATCAAAGAAACCGTGACCTGTTATGGCACCTGTGACCAGTCTAGTTTGAGGTTTATTTAATCTGAGTAACCTTTTGGAAATGTCTGTATTAATTGGAGGTAAAGTTTCTTAAGCCTGCTTATATTCAGTATGGTTATTCCAAAGGTGTTTATGTTAAGGCTTTCTAAGATTTCGTAGTACAGCCCTTACATATCCGAAGGTAAGTGCAACTATGGGTGCAGGCCCCACAGTTTTCTTTGGTAAACCTTTCTGGGCGAGTTCATCAGTCGCATCATTGCCACTATCTCCGCCGTGACCCTTTATCCATTAAATTGTGATATATTTGAAACTGCTAACCTCATTTAGGCATTGGTCCGGAATCCGGAGTAAATAACATTGATCTTTAGAGACTCTAGTACCGCTAAGCTATAGTAAAGTATGCGGATCGAATTATTTCTTACCCTCCTTGCTTCGATTGCCGATGCCGCCTGGATTATTCCCATACATTCAGCCTAGTACACAGTATTGTAGATTCCGAGCAGCGTTGTATATTTAAATCTTCCGAAAATGTTCTAAACCATTACCTACTGTTACTACGAGTACTTACAATTGTAAAGTTGTAGTAGCTAAATGCTTAAGACTTGCCTTAAATTTCATTGTACGCAAGTCATTCAAGTTTCGGTGCCCGCCGATACATCGGAAATTGTTTATAGTAATTTAAAGTGCTGATTTACCACGTGCTCGGTGTTGAAGGCAATCAAAGTAATCCTACGTTTCCGTGCACGTATTGTAAAATCTGTTTAGCCAGACATACAGATTGACGTATAGGAACATCTTGCCAATCTAGGCGTATGCCTTCTACGCTCTCATAGCTGTTGGTGTTATTTAAACTGGATAATGCACCTGGATCATAGATAACAAGAATATAGATATTTCCGCAAATCAATGCCTAGATCTATTAAGAGTTATACGATAAAAAGTGCTTCACGCATGATTCACACATGGCACTGAAGCGTATGCTCTGCTTATAAAAAGCTATACTATTCTATATTAACGTGCAGCCAGTGTTTTTATTGTTAGGGATTAATGTGTCATAGATTAAAAATAAGTAAATATATATTATCTAACACATATATTTCTCCAATAACTTTAGCAAATAAACTCTAGATAATAATTCTGGAATCGAGAACCAACATTTGATTCCTTGTAATGTATGAAACCAAATCGACATGTATTCCAAAATCTCAACAAAATCTTACTCTAATCTCTAATCTAAATGAACAAAAAATAAAATAAATGAATAGTAGACGATAACTGTAAAATTTTGTAACGAAACCTAGAAATATATATTATTTTTAATTGTCTGCTCTACCATAATGCTCTTTAAACGTTTCTCTTTCTGTAGTTATTATTGCAGGCTCTTTAAAAATGCTTTGAATCAATATAGCCCCTTTTGTTTTTCCTTCCCATTTGTATATTTTTAATTTTAGGTATTTATTATACAGAATTGGTTTACGTTTTAGACTTTCCGCTTCGATATTATAAATGTTTTACAAATATGAGCTCATGTTGTGAAAAGATTCGATCGTAGGAAACAAATTCAACTAAGAATAGTCGATTAACATAACGACATGATTTTTGAATTTAATTAATATTAGTGATATTGCTTTAAGTATTTTTTTTACTTTCAAATTAATTATAAGTCAGTGCTCTACTTTAAACCCAAATAATCCTAGTGGTAAGTGGTGAATGATGTCTTTTCATGATGATGTCATAGCGTAACGAAACTTTATTCACACTTGCCTTGAAGATTGAAGACACCCAGATTGTAATCGAACGGAAAGACCGACGATTGTTTCAATTATTTTTCTGTACTTATTATAAAACACAAAACAAACCGATTTATTTAACATTTTATTAAGTGTAAAAAAACGCTGACAAAAAATAGCATCAAAAGCTGACATGTGAATAAAAGGTATAAATTGGTTGTCTTTGGTTTAGCGAATGCTTATTTCTTTGTGTCCATTAACGGAAAAAATAGTTTTTAATAATTTTCTGATTATTAATGTACGTGTAAAGAATTTTCTTAAAAAATTGTACATAAAAGTGTGCGATCAAACAAATCCTTTGTAACCCAGGTTCCAAGATAAAATTTCTTTCGCGTGTTAATAAATAATGCATTGCAGAACTTAGCAACGGATAAAAAAGGTTCAAGTATTCAAAAGTGAAAAGTCCAAGTGTCTTGCAATCAATGCACCTTTTGCAATAAAATGGCACTGTAAAAATTTTTTACTTAACCTTTAAATTGTTATATAACGAGATAAGTTATAAAAATTGACCTTACGATCAGCGCAAAACTTTATTCGAAACATTAAAACAGCTGTTGTGTTGTTTTATTTAAATCTCGGAAGTGTGTATCGAAAGTGACTAATTGGTTTTTCAAAACTTACTCAATTAAAATCATCATCGTAGTCATAGTACAATCATCATCATAGAATTAACTCTAAATCTATGAACCTTCGCCATTGTATTATAGGGAAGGACTTGTCGTTATCATTACGCATGGTGATACGGTACGGTTTGTTGATCGTAGTATTTGATGTCTTGTGGTATACCACCATATGTCGGTGTCCCTGAGGTCTTTCTGACCTGACATATTTGTCTCTTACAGCATCCACGGGATGCAATGGGACGCGACGTTTCTCTATATTTGTATGTATTCTCTATATTTTCTACAATAACTGATAAGCCGGAAACTTTTAAGTTAACTGTATAGTTTCGTTTACCAGATTAATTTAGTTTCCCAGATGTTTTAAAGCAATGAACAACAATTGGTGCGAGTATTCGTGACGATTGAAAGGGAGCCGAGATATCTCGTTTGGTCACGATTCCGATCGATATTCTTAAATGTTAACGAGGCGCGCCGCCGCAGAGGAAAGTAAACCGACACCATTGTTCAAGGAACAGGTGCTACAATGGTAGATAATAATGGGTGTACCTCCATGGCTCAACACCTACGGTTGTTTGAAATGTTACTCAATATCTACATGGCGAAAGCGAGTTCATTAACTTTGTTACGATGGATTAGGTCATTCGTGGGTAGTCAAATTTAGGTGTTATGGAAATTTTTATATCTTTTTATGTCTTATAAGTCTTGTCAAGAAGACACTGCTGCCCTTCTCCTGGTTTGTTCCCCTCTGTCGCCTCTTACGACTTCCACTGGATGATATGGGGAGAATATCCACTATTCTTACACCGAAACTACAACGACTAAAAATATGCCCCCTATGAGGCAATCTATGGGAGTATTCTATGTTCAACAGCGGACTTTAATATGCTGCAAAAAGGCAGCTCGCAACACAACTTATATCTAAGTTAAAGACTTGTTGAGTTTACCAAGAAAATGTAACAGTGAAAGTACTTTCGATTTTCCTTAACGAGGACCGTGTGACAAACAATCAATTATCGGTGAAAAGTTGTCTCTTTCGTAAAGCAAAAAACTTTCATAAACTAGTTACGTAGGTCTAAATACAGAAAAGCAAGCCTCGATCGTCTAGGTCTTAGATCAGACCTTAAAACAATGAGGGTAGTTGAACTAAAACAACGTAAAATGACGAAATATTTTAAAATAATCCAGGTTCTCAATAAGAAGAAATGTATTTCGTTAAAAATGGCAAAAATAATATAGAAAGTCCATATGATTACAGATTGCGATTATAACTATTTCTATACATAGTGTAAAAAGGCATCAGTAGCCTGACTGACTGACTGCAATCCTAAAAGCCCCGTTTGTGAAATTGAATTACTACTACAATAATACTAACAGGATGGCCGTAACAAGGGGCACCAGGCGCCCTCGTTCTCGATCTCTTTCCGCTCAGCAAACTCCTTAATTCATATTAAGTATATAAAGAAGTGATGAATTGCTAAGGTATACGGGAATTCGATGGAATAGTGCTATAAAAATGGTTACTAAAAGATTTTTATTTTGTTTCAGGTATAGCGTTATATCCTCGACACCTTGACCGCCACCCGACACTTGCCACCGTTTAATCTGATCACATAAAAGGCAAGGGAAATTAATCATATTAAAACTATAAATTATACCTGAATTGCTTAAAAATTGGCTTTTACAAGTAAAATGTTACAGTTAACAATTTATGTTAACTGTGTACATCTTAATTTCTTTTGTGTACCTACGCATAATCTATTTCAAAAGGTTTTTTTTCTTCACTCCAAAATTGCAATTCTAATTCGACATACTAGCACACACATTTAATTTTGAGCATTAAGTGTTGCATCCGTATTTCGGCCTAGATCTCATTTCGCCGGTATTGTAAAAATACGACAAATGAATACAACAAGAGATAGTTATTTCTAGGTTACAAGACCTAGATAGATGTTCGAATAATCACCTCACATATTGAAGACGTTTAATACTAAGACCGGTGGTGACGGTGAAACAGATAATATTTTTCCCCTGCCAAGGGCAAGGACTATAGTAAATACAGTTAACTGTGGAATTAGCTCATATTCAGCAGACTGATGACGAGACGACACAGTAATGATGAAGCACTTGACATTCCTGATAGTATTTATGCGTCATGATTACAAGTCACTGATAAAGGCAATGAAAACTTATAAGTACCTCCTTAAACCTATTTAATTTTTGCTTATCGAAAACAGAACCACAGTCAAAGTTTGTAGAATATGATGCTTCTGCATCTCCAGATATGGTTGAGCCAAAATAACATTTTTAAGAATTAGAAGTTAATTGTAAACGTAATGTATTGTAAACGTGTAAGTGTTTTTTTACGTGGTAGAGCCATGCTGCAGCTATATTAATAGTATAGTTGTAGCACGAATGGGTCGGCTCGACCGGGGAAGGACCACGCTCTCACAAAATACCAGCGTAAAATAGCAGCTGAATGCTGCTGTGTTTCGTATGGTGAGTGTAGAGAACCAGAGACCCTTTTTACTGGAAAAGAGGCATTCTATCTTAGTCCTCACGGCTGACAACACATCTGCATTTAAATTCGCAAACGAAGATAGATGTAGATGTCTGTGGGCCACAGCAACCACTTACCATCAGGTGGACTGTGTGCGCGTTTGTCACCCTTATTCTATAACTAACCCTGTTCGGACGGCCGTTAGACAACTCATCCATGTTATGTTAATGTGATCACTGAACTGAACACAATATTATCCCCTAAGATTTTAGTGCAACGTCGCGACCCCAACGTTGCACTAAAATAAATAATCTCATCTCCCCTCCCATTTTAGACCTGAGTCCGATGAAGCTGTAAGAGCCGCATAGGCTAACAGCAATAACATCACAGAATCTAGATTTTAGCGCAAAATGCGTGACAGAACTTCTTACTGTAATTTATCAAAAAGAGTTAGATTTCAAGTTTATTACGGTAACTAAACCTAATACAATTTTAAATAATTGGGGCTTCCTTTTAAGCAAATAATCTTGAAAGATTTATTAACATTACATATACATAAATGAAAGGAAACTAAATGTCATTCCAGCGCACAAATATCTCATTTGGTTGTAATCGAGGATATTATGGAACTCCGTTACCGTAACCGTCATACATATTGGATATCTAAAAAAAATAGAAATATAAACGTAACCGAATCCGTTTTAAATGTATCGAATTATTACGGATGTTAAATACTTCGAACAATGGTCAGGCAGCGAGACATAATTAGTCGGTTTTTGACACTTTCGACTATTTGTTAATTTTATAATACGGTGATTTGAGAAAATCTTCTTCAGACTTCAAATTATCATCGAATCTGGTAGAAACATGCATGATATCACTGTAGAAAATCTATTTTTACGAAAAGTTTCTTACAATCATAAACATTGGTTATATTACATTGGCGTCCACATTTACTCTTCCGTTGAAATTCAAAATTCAAAGATGTAGTTTCACTATAACTTCATAAATAATGCATATTATTTAAATTAATATACCTATTGATAATAGTACCTAACTGAAACAATATCCAAAATGTCCAAATTCTAAACAAATCTAGTTGTCACTTCCACAAACAGATTTAAAACTAGAAGACCCTTTTCACTACTGGAAACAAGGTACAAGTTACATCTTATTGGTCCTCAGAGGTGACAACGCATCTGTATTTATTTTTATTTATTTATTAATGAATTTATGATACAGTGGTGTTACTTAATTCTAAACTCGCCAAACTTTTACGTTTGATGGCGAGATTTCGATTCTTAATCGAGAATGAATGTAGATGTCTATGGGCCAGAGCATCCACTTTACTCCAGGTGGACTGAGTGCTCGTTTGCCACCCTTAACTATAAAAAAAAAAAACTAGAAACCTAGGAAACTTTGAGTTACAACAACAAAAGTTAAACGTTAGTTTTAATAAGTTACCGCGCTATATTTTATTTTATAAAATTGAAGTGACAAACGAACTCGTAGCCCACCTGATGATCAGTAGTTAGCTTGTTATTAATTATACTGGCTCTCTATACCCTGGAGACCGGAACGCAGCTGTACACGCACAACTGCTTGGTGGCAGAAATAGGTAAGAAGGTGATATTTACCCAGACGGACTCCTTGGTTAAAATGGAATCCTACCACATTGTAATGTATGGAAAATGAATGTTGAAGATGTAAAACAAATTTTATATACTTAATAAACGAGAATATCAATTTAATTTACATTTCCGTGGTCTCAAAGCGGAAAATGTGAGACACACGCGCCTGATCCGAAGCGCATACATTATAATTTAATGAAATATCATAGAAAGGCTGCTTTCACCGCATCTGCGTCGCAATCAGCGAAATTGGAAACTACAAATCTTAGTTAAAAGTGATGATGATGTTGGCTGTCGGGCAACTTTAATAACCGAATTTTATAAAGCAACGTAATCAGAGTAGAAAGACAAATTCAAAAGCGCAATTAAGTAGATATAGAAAAATTGGATTATAATTTTTTGTATGTTTTATACTCTCATAAAATAATTAAGATACATTAATTTTGATTGACGTAATTCCTTACACTATGCATATGTCCTCAATAGTACGATAACATACACTTTTATATCGATGAACGTATTCAATCAATGCTTTTAAAATCAAGTAACGACCTTAATTTGGAGGGACACTTCAAAACATTTTACGTGCAATTACATAATGGCAATATGTCTCGTGTGTTAACATATGCAATACATTTTAATAAGTGCGTAAGTCACGCAATGCAAAGAAAAGAAGATCTCTTCGCCAATAAACAAATATAGAGCAGGTAGCAAGGAAAAATTGAGCAAACTTATAAACTATTGTCGTTTACATATTTATGATTCTCTGACTGGTAGAAAAATAATATTAAATTGCCACGTGGCAGTCAAACACACATCGAAAACGTCAAAAGCATTATGATGAACACAATAATAATATAGTGTTACTAAATATAACTTCCTTTATTTATAATTTTATAATATTATATAGTAGCCTTTTAATCGCTTTAAAAAAAATTGTAATGAATTCAATTGTTTTGGTGCGACATAAACAAACTAAAATTTACATGCAAATGTTTCTACTCATTTGTCGATCATATACGGTCCGGCACGTTGAACATTTATTTACGCCTACAAAATGTTCTTGGCGAAAATAACCTTGAATGCGTTCGACCTTTTTCCAAGTAGGGCAAAAATATTTAAAACATGGTTACATTCAAGTAAACAGCTTAGTATTCATAACGTGCGTTAAGTCTCTGAACTTGGCGAGGTAGCGAGATTCTGCCGGGGAAAGCTGAATAACTAGACGCATTAGACTCTTAGTTGCTCATTTGCATCCGTCGGTGTACGAGTTATGACAATTTTCTTTATTACTCAACTTCCTAATGACTTAAGGAATCTAATATACACAGGGGTGGACCAAGAATTAGTGAAGCCCTGGGCTAACACTACCCAATTAATCAAACTAATAGCTATTTTATCAAAAAACTATTTTCTTTATTGATGTATACTGATGTATCTCTTTTCGAAAATTAACTTTCTTATCTCTATCCTTATTTTCACTAAAATTCATATGATTTTATAATTATTTTTAAAGCTTTAATAGCCAATTGTTAAAAGCGAGTTCGTCATCTTTAAAACGCACAGCGGTTGGGTTACAGAGAATATTTCTTAAAAATTGTACTTTTATGTTTCACTACCGATTCATTTTTTACAAATTGCAGCTAATTGTTAAACGATTAGATGCGCAAACGGTAGAGAATCAAACATTTCAAGTAAATGTGTTTTATTTTAAACCGATTCTCAACGTCTTAATAAACAGGCGCGCGTGACCGTCGACAATCCCCTGCAGTCAAGATGTGCTCGTAAATATTAGCTGCGTGGGCTTCAAGAGCTGTAACGAATCTGTTATCATAAATACTATGTTTCAGTTTTATAGTAATGGTTTTTGTGTAATTGTTCTGTATTGAGTCTGGTTCACAGCAGATTTATACGAATATTAATGAGATAAATCATTAAATAGTATTAGCTTTTACAGTTACGTCACAGACTTTAGCTAGGTATATCTTCTCTCATGACATTTCTCTATGTAAAACAGAAAACATTGGTTTTATTTACATAATAACTGATATGAACTGGCATTTGTTTTATAAAAAACATAAAAACTGAAGTTAAGCTACAGATTTCATCTGTCCTACTGCTGGGCACAATGCTCATCTCATTTCTGAGAGGGTTTTAGGGCAAGAAAATGTTCACTGCACCACCCCAATGCGTGTTAGCAAACTCTATATGTCTTTTATTCTAATTCTCAGACATGGAGGTTTCCTCACGATGTTTTCCTTTAGCGCCGAACACGTGGTAAATAAGCACTTAAAATAACAATTTCATCGGTGCCGCTTCGAACCCGAGTTGACCACGTACTGTGAAATGAGCTGAGTGCATTGCATTTTTCGACCGATAAATTTTATATGCACCATTTACCGTGCGGTGAAAATGTAAGAGACTCCATCACCACATAACGAACCGGAGATGTCGTAAGAGGCGACTATGAGATATGCCAGAACCTCCTTGCGGCTCCCAATAGATGGCGAAATAACCATCACTTTGCGTCAGGCTTGAACAGGGAGCAGTATCAAACGTGTGAGACTTCTGGTACTACGATGTTCTGCCGATGAAACTGAAGCGAACTAACTGAAAACGTACTAACAGTCCACCTGACAGTTATATAGTGGCAACACATCCAGCTTCAAATAAAGGCAACAGATGCGCTGTCTCTGAGGATTATCGAATGTTTGACAGTCTATAATTTATAAGCAAAGTAAAGTAAAGTTACAGCCTATATACGTCCCACTGCTGGGCACAGGCCTCCTCTCATTTCTGAGAGGGTTTTAGGGCAAGGAAATGTCCGCCGCGCTGCCGCAATGCGTGTTGGCGAACTTCACATGTCTTCGAAATATTTTTTTTGATTTCTCAGACATGCAGGTTTCCTCACGATGTTTTCCTTCACCGCCGAGCACGTGGTAAATCAGCACTTAAAATTACAATTAACAATTTCATTGGTGCCGGCGGGAATCGAACCCGGGTTGCTCGCGTACTGTGTAACTTACAGCGAGCGCTAACCATCTGAGCTACCACGGCTCATAATTTATAATGGGTCCTATATCCTTTAAACCCCAACAATTAAGACAAATCCTACCTGCCCATGTGCAGCAGTTGACTTTTACGGACAGATGAAAAAGAAAAAGATTGCACCACCGAATTAGCACGACAGGAGCTTTTGTATTTTAATAACTATGATCTATGAGACCTTCCTTCATGCAAATGTCAAGATTCTAGGTTAATAAGAGGTGCCATATAGACATGTATAAGTGAATCAATATCGAAATACGTGTTGAAAAAAATTTTTTTTTTACTTTGGCATTGAATTACATATAAGGTTGATTATTTTTATACGACTGAGGTTCTGTAACTTTAACTTTCAATGTTATTTAAAACTGACATCTCTGTTGCCTTCTTTGAAACGAAAAATATACAAAAGTAATCCCTAATTAATAAACTAAATTATTTCTTCAACTAATCTTTTGGTATGAATCAACTTATATTTAAAAAAAATACGTTAATCACTCTAAGTAAGCTTAAAATTGCTTGTGTTAACAGTGGTTCACCACAGTAGTCGAATAGCGGATTCGAATCCACGACTTTCTGAATTTGGATTCCGAACCCTACCATTAGGTTTGTCGCCTTAAATCTTTTTCGAAGCGTCCAGTAAAATTATTTATAAAGAAGATCTTTATATATAATTTTATATAGTAAATATTTTCGCTTTCACGCCACGTAACGAGAAATAACCGTTCAAATTACTTACCTTTCAAATGCAAGTGGATTTATCGAGGCATGTTTGTAGAGACAGATATACGGAACAAACAGGGAAACCTTTTGTGAGCATAGATCAGGCCTTCGGACAGTTTCCATTGATTAACTTTGTTTATGCTTTCATCGTAGACGTTGAGTGGCTTATTAAGAGGTATTTCTGAATTGAAATGCAGTTTCAGACATTACGCAATTACCTGATTCTTTTGTATTGATATTATTGTATTTAAAAAAAATGTTGTGTGTATGTGTGAGTGCATTTGAGTACGTGCGTACGTACGTTCATGCGTAGAACATCTTATAAGATTTTATACCAATAATTTGGTGAAGATGTGATAAACCAAAGGACAATGTAAAATTAGTTTGATAATAAGTGGTAAAATAAATAATATTGTACAACCGAACCTTGATAAAATTTATATGGGACCACGTGAGAACCAGCTTTCAAATAAAAAAAGAATCATTGAAATTGGTTTACCGAGAAAAAAGTTATGAGGTAACACACAAAAAAACATACAGTCGAATTGAGTACCTCCTCCTTTTTGAAGTCGGTTTAAAACAGGGGAATAACAGGCTCTAAAGCGAACTTCGGTCCGGTCATCCCTCGGTAGTAGGTGAGAATGTTTCACCGGATCTCGTACTGACAAAATTTCCTGTTTTGCGGTCTCTACGGAATTATTTGAATGACAAACAATTTGAAAAACCCTATGGATATTGAATAGAAGTTGAGCGTAAAAAGTAAGGAATTTTTGTCCTCAGGTAATTCATGCTGTGGCTAATCGATGGAGAAAGGACATTCAAAGGGCGATTAATTTACTAAATAAAACTGTGTATATTTTTTAAGTAAATACTTATAAAAGTAATGTGAACCTTTTGGAAGACTTATGCAACAACCCAATATGTTCGTTTATTTTGTAACTTTCATTACTAAACTTGTTACTTAAATTACATAAAACAATAATTAGTTCAGTGACGTGGCTGGGCGTAGTATCTACTCCTTTAAATTCCGGGTAATTTTCTTTTATCGGCCAGGTACAGTTATTATCATCTTAAATTGTAACCTCTATAATTAATATTAATTCACAGATTTTGAGATACTTTATAGGGGATGAGGAAAATAATCTACGATTTAGCGTAATCTACGATTGGCCGATATTGCGATTCGAATAGCTACCAATACAAACTTTTTACGGAAAAAAGCGCATATTTATTGAGAAAAAGTGGAATAAACCATATTCCAGCAGATAACTCGATGTTACATTTTGAAACGCGCTCACAGTCAGTGGACCAATATTGTTTAACGTAGTTGTAATGTTCCACCGTATATATATTTTTGTTTAGATCCCTATACAATTATTATTTAAATAATTAAACGTTTATTCTTAGAAAACAAAGGAAGTCACAGAAGTTTTGAAGCTATAATCTAATCGCATTAGGAGTGTACGAGTACGGAAGACCCAAAGGAAATGCGTTGCTCCAAAATAAGGTTAAACGTGCGAGTACACCTTTAGTTTATTTCCTTTATATTTTAAAAGTCTAAAATATTTATTAATATCTAATCATCTAAACCGATAGAATAATTGTAATATACATCTCAAAATCTCAAACATTCTGTCCTTTTTATCTTTTAAATTCAAAATGCATGGTTATACATTATTTTAACTGATTGTCATTCATAAATATCTAATGCCTACTATTTTACTACGCACGCACACATTCGTAAGGGTTGATCAGTCGGCAAAAACGTTGTGAATTGAATCGCACACAGATTAGCGCGCGTACGCGTAGTTGTTGGCCATAAATCACATTCAATTTGGTATAATTTCAAATAAAAATAGATGCATTATTTACTCGTATTTTAAAAATCTGCAATAACGGTATATTATTATTTATATATTTGAACTTAACTTTAAAATTTGGCTACTCTTTGAAAAATAACCCTGTATAAACAAGCAAATATTGACCCGACTGCCTTTCTTTTATTATATATTTCTCAACAACACCTTTTTATAAATAGACGTTCTATTATCGAACATGGTCTTCTCAAAGATATGGCCAACTAGCATGTATTTCAACGAAGATTTGCCCGTACTCACCACATTGGGCAGGGTTGGTGAGCGAGAAGCTGATAACCACGCACTGGCACTGATCGAGCACTCACCGATCAGTAAAATTAGGTTCAGAGCTTGTGAATGAATTTTCCGTCATAATTCGTTCACCATTGTCTCGTCCGTTAGACAGCGGATTGCACCGCGGGGAAGTGAGGAACTTTTGGAAAAAAAGTTCACATATTTCGCCTAACGCCCGTAAAATTTCAACTTACATACCAGACGTTCATCTAGATGCTCGTATAGGTGCTAGATGCCATAGAGTACTTTATATACAACCAAGAAGCTTGACTGCTCGATACCACATTTATGACTCACTACTAAATGATTCCGATCTGGATGTTTGTCGACGTGAAGTGAAGGAAGGAGGAGGGCATAGAGGTCCTAGTGTGGAGGTAATATTTTTTACAAATGAAACACGGAATAACGATTATCTTTAAACATTTGATATTCTTGCTTAAACCTATAAATTTTAAAATTATCCACACTTTTATACGGTATCATCATATTATGGTTTTAAGTTAATACTAACTAATGTGTCTCAGTGATCAATATAGCATTATGATATTCCATTAATCCTAGTTACAGTCCAATCCCTACAGCTTGGAACATTTCGGTAAAAAGTTTCATATATAGAGAAATAATAAAAAAATAACAATAAAATATTTCAACATAAAACATTGCGCAATCGTTCACCTAAGAGACAAAAGATCGGATATTTTACAGTACATTCATATACGAAATGCCAAATAAAGTACTTATTACTTATTACCTTCGTAGTATATAATTGGTTACGCCACAGAATAAATAATAGTACAGGGTTACGCGAAAAGGACCGGTTCCTTATATAGACAAATCACCTTTATGTATCGGGCGCTTTTAAGAGAAAATCTCTTTTTAACTATTTCTATACCTCTTTATGACTGCAGTATGAGAAATATTTGTGCACCAAACATTATTATAAATTAAGAAATAAGTGGCATAGTGGCAAGCCTATAGACATAATGTACAAATATATTATCGTATCTCTTGAAACACGACTAGCCAAAAACGAGAAACGTGTTTACCATTTTGTTTCCCTTGAGGAATACAAGTAATATATTATTAAAAAATACCTCATTTCTGTGATCTGTCATAAAAAAACAGCATAGGTAAAGTAACAGAGAAACAAACATATACAAACACATACTTACACCCGGAAAGACAAGAGTCCGTTGGGAAGTCCGGTAAAAGGTTGTACAGGTAATTTCAGTGTTACATACAAAGTTTCCAAAATTATGTAAGTAGTTTATATATCTCTATTCTCTATATTAAGTGAAAACTTTTTCGCTTGTTACTTCACACTAAAACAAATCATAATTAAACATTAAATAGTTGTTACTTTTTACTACTCATAACGTACGCTATATTATGCCATAAGTACGATAATTGTTCAAGTAATTCAATACGGAGAAATGGGAACAAGGGATTATATTTGAAACTGACCGAAATTTCTCACCTAAGCTCATTTTATGGGTTTCTTTAAAACTACTAAACTAATCCATGTAAGCCAATTTTAAAACGCTGAACATTCTTAAATGCCTTTATAAAAAAATTATGTAATTCTTCTGTTCGTGTGTACGTGACTGAACTCCTCCTTAACGACTGGACCGATTTTGATGAAATTTTGTGTGTGGCCCGGTAGGTGGCGCTGTTTCAAAAAGATTGAGATCCAGAAATCACCCGTGCGAAGTCGGGGCGGATCGCTAGTATTATATAAATACATCAAATCGAATACGTCAAAAATGCAAATTATTAATTTGTTATATGTTAGTATTATGTCGATAATTAATTACTCAGGAAATTAATTTGTGGCTTTTATGTAATTTAGAACCCCTTGATTTCTTACAGTACAAATTTTATTTTGAGCTTGAGTTATGCGCTTTTTTCATCCAAAAATTTGATTAATTAGATTTTAGATTGATTCTTTTGGTCAAACAGCCGGTAAGCTGATACAACTAGAAAACTTGAATTTTTAAACATAAGACACAGAATTATACTTTAATTTTAATCTTATTTCAACATAATAGTGAACCTTCGTTATATTCATAGGTATAACACAGTAGAATACAATGCAGATATAGACAAAAATAAATAACAGGAGAGCTAAGTAATCATTATTATAGTCGCGTACTTCCGAGAACGGTTTATCGAAATTCTATATGGGCAACGAAACCGGGCTAGTTACGTAAGGATCATGATGTGTAAGTACAGAAAGAATCCGGCGAATCTCGGTCGTGAGCAGCAAATAACAACTTGATAGACGTTTCTTAAGTGTCGTGTGGATGCAATTACATTTCTCTTAATTTACGTAGAGATTATTTAACCATATTAATTTCGTTATAGGTTACTGCTTTAAACGGTATTAACAAATATATATTTATACATTTTGCGTTTTATATAATAATCTCCATTATAATTCTAAGACGTCTATAATTTTATTTTAATTGTAGTGTTAGAAAGATTCTTTTTCAACCGATTTCAAAAAGGAGGAGGTTTACAATTCGTCGGAATCTTTGTTTTTTTTTTTATATATGTTCATCGATTACTCGAAGACGCCTGAACCGATTTGGAAAATTATTTTTTGTTTCAAAGGGTATACTTTTCAGATATTCCCATTTAAATTTTATCGAAATTGGTCGCCCGTTTTTAAAAAAAATCAACAATAAATTATATTTATAGTGAAGGCGGTTGTACAAAATTTTTAATTTTACCGCTTGTCAATTGTCACTTGTCAAATTTAATGATTTGTCTGTCGGTGCATGAGAAATCCATCCAGTAATCCAAATTCCGCCGACTAATCGCAGGCAGCAACAGTTCTCTGGCTTCCTTGGCTCTTACCAACTCACCTACATAGTATTTTTTCAATTAGGGCAAAAATTAAAAGAAATGCATAGTTAAGGGCGCGTTCTTAAAAGCCCTATTTTCGTTTAGGGGATTTTAAAAGCTACATGATGATGGTTATGGCGATGATAATGGAATTAATATTTTATATGCATACATTTTTTAGAGCCGTGGTAGCTCAGATGGTTAGCGCTCATTGTAAGTTTCACAGTACGCAAGCAACCCGGGTTCGATCCCCGCCGGCACCAATGAAATTGTTAATTGCAATTTTAAGTGCTGATTTACCACGCTCGGCGGTGAAGGAAAACATTGTGAGGAAACCTGCATGTCTGAGAAATCAAAAAAAAATATTTCGAAGACATGTGAAGTTCGCCAACACGCATTGGGGCTGCGCGGCGGACATTTCCTTGCCCTAAAACCCTCTCAAAAATGAGAGGAGGCCTGTGCCCAGCAGTGGGACGTATATAGGCTGTAACTTTACTTTACTTTTATGCATACATAGAATTATCCTCCCATCTGCCTGTACCGCTCATTTTCCAATTTAAATCAACCGAAGACCTTTCAGACTCATAACAAACAAAAAATGCAACCCATTAATTTATATGCCACATTATAATAACTCACTAATGACCTCACATTATAACAACTGCTGCAGGCCTAGTTTCTGCTAATATTTTAAACAGTCCTTACTTGGCGCTCTTCTTATGTTTTCGGGCAAGGAGTTCCAGAGTAGTGTTGCCTGAATAGTAAAGGAATTGTTGGTGATATCCAAATATCTGTGTTTTAATTTTTTTTCGGAAAACACCTTTTTTATGATTTAACCTTTTTTATTATTTATTCCATTATCCATAGATCGTTACAAAGCTTGGAAGATTCTTAAAGATTTTTTAGCTCATATTCACAATAGATCAAAACATAAAGAAGCTATGTAGGTTTTAATTAGCTATAAGTAATTGGGTATGCTAATTTTGCAATTTATTGGTGATGGTGATATATGGTTTTGTCAATTTATGACTGATGTTCCGATTTCCCTACTAGGGCTTCATCACCACTTACCACTCGGTGGGGTATCAGTTAGCACTGGATTATAAAAAGTAAAAAAAAACATGTAAAATCGAATAAAATTTCCTCACGCAATAATATAGTTTTACGAAAATATAATATTAAATTATTTTATGTGTATCACAAATATATAAATAATATTACTACTATCTACTTAATCTAAACTAACGGGAAGAATACGTATATTATTATTTTTTTAATTTTATTTCAAGTAATTTTTAAAATGATGCATTATGTAGCATTTCCATATTTTGTAAAGACATAAACATTACTAATATTCCGCAATCGCGATCCACTCCAAAACCTTCACCTCCTTTTTCATACAATCATAATAACGATCATGACTAAAAGACTCGTTAATTGCATGATAATAGGTATACAAAGTTGTAGAGTTTGATAGAATCAAGTATTATCAGGAAGGTGGAACCACCATTCAAAACAACAAAACCTAGAATCAAGAAATCGAGCTGAAACCTATACATAATGATTTATGTAGACCGCTTATACTCGTAACTGCAAAAAACCTATACGGAATACAAGTACTCCATAAATACAACTTACACATAGCATATTAGGTTCGTACACCCTTTTATATAACGTTTTGATACACGCAACATGCTTATTAAATTTTTTGTACCTTAATCAACAGATCATTTAAGAAAAAATTATGTTTTCTTTACATTTATCGAACAGGCTTCAGACACACCTTTAAGAAAGTAGTCAATACCGGAATATGGCTCCTTGCAATAAGAACTGCAATATCGTTAGCATTATAGACATAATCTCACCAACTTATGAGACTTATGACGTTGTTTGTTCAGCATAAAAAATATCAATTATAAACAGTGGTCGGTTTTAGAAGCTTATGGTAGCTTTAACTGGACGCTCGCCTTAAATTTCATAAGGAACCATTGCGAACCCCTTCGCGACCATTGATTTTCTTTTTCAGAATGAGAATGACGACGGTGATGTGCAAATGTGACCTCTTTGTAGAATCGTTCACCCCTGGCGATTTTTACGAACCGATACGATTAAGGTCCCTATTAAGAAAAGAGCTTACTTCTATCTAAAAGGCCGGCAACGCACCTGCAATTCCGCTGGTGTTGTAATGTTCATGGGCGGCGGTTGTCACTTACCATCAGATGAGCTGCATGCTCGTTTGCCCCCTCTTCTACTTCTATAAAAAAAAACGAGCACACAGTCCGGATAGTAAGTGGATGCTGATGCCCTCAGATGTGAGGACAACTATCCTCGATTAAAAATCAAAATGCAGATGCGTTGTCAGGTTGTCAACACTGAGGACTAATATGGAATGCCTTATTTGCAGTAAAAAGGTCTTTGGTTCTCTACACTCACCACACGATACACAGCTACATTAAGTTGCTATTTCACGCTGGTATTCTGTAGTAGCGTAACCCATTCGTGCTTCAACCAAAATATTGCTGCAGTGTGGTTCTAGCACGTATAGAAATTGTTGATGAATCATACTCTTAACTTCTTGCTGTTGTTTGACTATAATACAGCATGTTTTTCCACGTTCCCTAGCTTTCCTCGCGATGAAGAAAAGCTACATGTCTTAGAAATTTAAGCTATTTCGAAAACTACTCCCAAAACGCTCTCAGAAATGAAGAGAGAGGCTTGTGTCAAGTAGAACACATCCCGTATATGTATACACGTATGTTGGCTATTACTTTACCTGTTTTACGTAACTGCATGAATTTTATTATGAAACTTGTTGTTACTCGCCCGCTTCGCGTGGCGTAAATTAACTTTAGTAAATCGGCTCGGTGGCGCACTTGCTAAAAAGCCCTTGATGAAAATGAAAATGAAATTATAATAAAAGGTAACAAACAAACAATCATATCTTTACTGTAATAATATTAATATAGTGAGTAATAGTTAAAAAAGACTACCTATCTAATTCGTTAACTGCATGTTAAAACTGATTAACCTTTTATGCGCAAACCTACTTTTTGACATGAAATCGATAACTCCATTATTTTCTATTTATTGAATAACCAAGTCATCTCTAAGGATATTTCATTGTGATGTAATAAGAATATTATCGTTATGCTGATAATAATTTTAATACAACGAAATAAAATGAAAATATTTACATTATGTTTCTCAATGTATCAAAATAACTTTTTCGTGTTAGTAATGCTTGGAATTTTTTTTTAATGGTTGGCAAATGCAAATAATCCAACAAGCCACCGATGCGACCAGCAGTCAGTGTGACCATGGTTTCAGTGCGCTGCCCTTCCTGGCTAAATAAATCCGGGTTCGATCCCCGCCGGCACGTATGAAATGGTGCAAATTTATATATGTATAAAATAATGAAGAAAACATCGTAAGGATCGTAAAAATGCCTCTCTCTACCGTGCAATAGTAGTAGTAGAGCCACGTTGCAACTATATTGGGATGACAACGTATCTGCATTGTGATTCTTAATTAATTTAAAAAAAACTATAAACACAGTTTAAAGACATAATCTTTAAACTGTACTATAAATAAAGATGCCTGTGGAACGTACTATACGATAACGTACTATATGTAGGTAAATACTCATAAATATGGCAGTAAAAGGATTTTAACTGGTAAAGAGGCATTCCACCTTAATCCTCAGGAGTGACAAAGCATCCGCATTTTGATTTTTAATAGAGAATATATGTAGATGTCTATGAGCCATAGCACCCACTTATCATCAGCTGGACTGTGTGCTCGCTAGTCACTCTTCCATCTATGATTTTTATCATAGATGGAAGAGTGACTAGTGAGCGTTTTCTTTTAAATTTAAAGTCTTAAAATTTAAAAGAAAACGAATACATGTAAAGTCCATACACGCATCGGGGTAGAGCGGTACATCTGGTCACTTCCTGACCCTAAAAGCCTCTCAGAAATACGGGAAAGCCTATACTCTATAATGGGACATAATAATATAACCGCTATATAAGCTGTAACTTTAATAACTTTACTTTGATACTTAACAAATCCTAAAATTACGGCTAAATGATGGCTCAGTGGCGCAATGGCTTAGCAGTGAGTTACACCGCTGAGGACCGCGAGTTCGAATCCCGCGCGTAACATGTATTTGTATGGCCTACAAATAATTGTTCCAGGTCTGGATGTTTGTCCTTATGAAATTTATGTATGTAAACCATATAATACTATATGTATTATAGTATTCTATGATATAAACTGGCCCCACTATACAGGAGAAAATCTTAGTGTGGAGGTAATGTTTAAAAAAAATATATAACTAAAAAAAATCTTTGCAATTTTACGTTTGTTAATCTCATCTAACTGCATATGCAAAATAGTTCTGTAGTTATGATAGTCACTACACTAGTCTCATTACTAGTAACCAATAATACTTGACAGTAGTATAGATATATGGGTCTGCGGGGGGAGAGGCTGTTGGTATTGCGAGGCGCCGCTCTCCCTGCCCTCCGCAGCCGAATCTTGGTTGGCGGCGGAGCCATAGACCAGATCCGCCGCTGAGGTCAGGAAGGCTGGTGCTTCTGAGTGCTAGTTTTTCCTGGCCCCATGGCCTCCGCGTATCGAACACGGGGGCGTCCGTTGCGCATGTTAAGTTGGAGGCCGCGGAGGAGGGCGCGCCATGTGTTCTGGTGCGCCTTACCTGAGAAGGAGATGGGGGAGGAGTATTCCTCTCCCAAGGAGGGGCCGCCATGGGGCGAACAGTGCTGGTGTTGCTGCATATGTGTGCGAAAGCGTTCCCGTGGCCCTGCCAATATGCGACGAAGGTCCCCATGGTGGTGTTCCACCATGGGGTTCCACCAGGGTTTTAGTCAGTGCGAGTCCAACATAACCCGTCCTTGCCCCCGCGAGGTGTGTATGCGAAAGCATTTCCCCAAATAAAATAAAAATAAGGTGCTGTGTGAGTTTCGTCCTGCTTTGGGATCGTACAAAATGTAGAACATTCGCTTGTAGGCTTAATGCATATTATGAATGAGTTGAGTATGTTTGTGCTTGTTGATTCAGCCTCGTTGGCTAGTGATCGCAAGCGCGACTGTTAATTATATGGTCCTCGGTTCGAATCCAGGCCAAAATTATTTATGAGAGTTTTTCAGTCAAGAAATTCTCAGTAGCAGCCCGGAGTCAGGAAGTTGGCGGTGATTCACCCCTGTGTGCGCCTGCTCTCTCTCCGGTCGTGTTCTTATCATGCAAATATTCGACATGTGTGCTACGATACATATTATATGATATTACCACCAGTTTGCTAAGTCCTATCAGTCAGAATGACAACATAATCACAAACGACTACTGATGAGTCATAATTCTTACCAATTAAAAGCTGCTGAATGGTAGAAGTTGATTGAGTGGCTCGTTATATTTAGATAATTAACATTCATTTTGAATACTAATTCGAAATTAACTTAATTATTACATTATCCTCAAATATTCATTCATTTAAAGCCACCAATAGCCGCCATTTTGTTTTGCTGCAGTATCATATAAAATTGATTAATGCAGTATCATATAAAATTGACTAATTTGAATCTTACGTAACGTACGTATTTCTTCTTTATTGAGTAAATTAAGAACAAAACTTTCATTTTATAGATAGCATTATTAATTAATTGCGTAAGCTTTTCTCTAAGGACATTTTTATCGTATTTCTCTTTACGATATAGAAATCGATTAATAACACCAGGTTTTTGAGCATTAGTACCCCACAATTTGTTATTGTTACAATTTGATAAACTGGCTCACCTTTTCATCACCATATTACATTTCACACATAGGTCTACATTCTACTTCTTCGCTAGGTTTAATTCAATTTTTTGGACTCAAGTAGCACAAGATAGTGACTGATAGTTATTTTGGGGAGGCCCATACCCGTACAGAGGTTAGTAAGCACACATAATATTTAAATATACATTTTTAAAAGTAACATCACTAAGTAATTTTAAGATGCTTGATGCACTCACTCCCTTATAAGCTGCAGGGAATAAAATGCTTTTTATTTTATTTCCGAACGTCCCACAGCTCTCATTGTAGGCCTCCTTACATTTTTGAGAAGGTTTTGATTTTGGAGCAGAGAAAAATCTTAGAGTCGCTGCTCAAATGCGTTCTGTTGTTGGCGGACTTCACATGTACTTTAAATATTTTTAATCTCTCAGACATGCAGGTTATCTCACGATGCTTTCCTTCACCGCCGCGCACTTGGTATATCACATTAAAAATTGTAAGTAACAGTTAACAAAACATTGGACATATGTATAACGCGACCGCCTAGTCTCTTTTAATTATGAGGAGCCTACGAATACCAGCCTCGCGGTGGCATAGACGGATCATGTCGAATAAAAAGGGGATACCTTTATGAGGCAATCTATGGGAAGGCCTATGTTTAGCAGTAGCTGTTATGAATGAGAATGAACCTTCGCCGCATTTTGAAAAGACCACGGAAACGCTTTTACGTACACCCGTGGCCCACAAGGCGTCAACCACCCTTTGGTGGTCCTCATCAGGAGTGAATACTTTCGTCCCCTATTACATGCCAGAAGGCAAGGTGCACCTTTCGAACCGCCTTACTTGCGGGCACGGAACGTTGATCTCACACATAATACAGCTCATAACAAATATCATAAAAGCAACCACCAAAATTATACAAGTGAGTGATATGGGCTCTAGGGGAAATACTACAGATAGCAAATTTTACTCATGGAAAGGCTATTTTTATTTCATATCTTTAACATTAAAAAAACTTTTATTTATTTCTTCTATTTTTCTCGTTATACTAAAGACACTAGCGTGTTTAATGTAATTACTACTCATTATGAATCATTCATTTAATCGAGTGGCGATGCACAATAATAATACAATTAAGAAAGAATTATATTTTTATGTCCCAACATTTGCTAAATTTGAACCCGGTTAACTAATTGATTATAATCTTTCCAGTTGGCTGAATTTTAAGAAAAAAAATATGTATAAACCTCACAACATTTCCGTATAACGTATAAAATCACAAAATCTTAATTGTTTTATGTTTTGGATCAATAAAAGTATCCAAGAATGGATCAATAAAAGTAAGTGCAGAAAATAAAAATGCTAAGTTTTGTTGAATTTTTATCTGTTGTGGGCTCCACAACATATAAAAACTGCCGCACTGTGGTTGTAGCGCGAATAGTTCGGCTCGGCCGAGGAAGGACCACGCTCTTACAGAATACCAGCGTGAAATAGCAGCTTAATGCTGCTGTGTTTCGTTTGGTGAGTGTAGAGAATCGAAGACCCTTTTTACTGGAAACGAGGCATTCCAGCTTAGTACTCAGAGGTGACAACGCATCTGCATTTTGATTCTTAATCGAGGATAGATGTAAATGTCTATGGGCCACAGGATCCATTTACCATCAGGTGGACTGTTTTCTCGTTTATCACCCATATTCTGTTTAAAAAAACATGTGTGCAGTTCACACGCGGTAGAAGACTCAACTTCGAGAGAATTTAACGAATGCGGAGTATCAGGAGTAGGATTATTGTAATTGTAAAATATAAATAAGTTTATAATAAACACCTTATACAGTGTTCTATCTCATTTTCTCACAGGCTAAATCCTATATGTGTTTGTCTCTTTTTAGTGTCGCTTTTTGGTTTCATCGAGTTTCAAATCACAACGATTCTGAAGAAGTTTTCACTTCAAAAAAATTAAGGTTCATTTAAATTGACTGGAGCACGCCAAATGCGCGCGCTTGACGTATGTCCCAAGTTTGTGGCAAAACCAGTTGTAATAAATATACTCGTATGAAACTGAATTCACTAAAGATCTTCACGGAAGACCTTAGCGGTGTTTAGCATTTATCACACGCACGTAGGTATATTTTTTTGTGTTACGCCTACGCCCTAAAATGTCAGTTTGCAAAATTGCATTTTAATAGGAAACTTAAACTCGACAGGTTGTAGATTACAGCAACAAGTGGAAAAACCTGTTCTACGAGTTAATTAAATAAAGTTATTTACAGACTCGAACAAAACGTGAGTCAGTTGATTTTTAAATATTAGATGTAAAGTTTGTTTATCAATATAAATTTAATATAAATTCATGTATAAAAATAGTAATTCTATCAGCGATTTTAACACGCAGCTGGGCACAACCAGTCTCTTTTCGTTGTTATGAGGCTTTTAGCTTTAGAGCAGGGAAGAGACCGCTGCGCACTCTCAATGCTTTTTGGCGGACTTCATTACATGTACTCGAAATTTTGAATTTTTCAGACATGCAGGTTTCCTCACGACGTTTCCTTCACCATTAAACAGGTGGTAATTCAACGCTTAAAATTTCAATAAAAATTATCATATAAATCAAGTAATAAAATAACATAAATAAAACATCATAAATCCCTCTTATTAAGTCGATCGTGTCGGATTGCCGTCTCATCGAACTATGATAGTAAACGAATAGAGAGTACACTTGTGCTTGTGCAATCACTCGGGCTCTTTAATCTTGTCCTGCGTAGATGAATCCGTTGAAACTGCCCGCCGCGACCAAAATTCGGTCTGGAGGACATTAATCCAATTCGATTAACAGCATGACAAAGACTACACAAAGAATAAATAGATCAGACCACATCATGTTTTATTGGAAATGTTTTATTTATTTATTTATTTAAAATCTTTATTGCAATTAAAATGTACAATTGGCCTTTAGGCATTCTCTACCAGTCAACCGCGAGCTAAGCAGAGAAACTTAAGCAGGTGCCATAAACACATGAGAATATCTATACGTGAATCTAAATATAAAATATACATACCATACGTGTAAATACAAAAATAAATATATATAACTACAAATAACCTAAATAATACCTGATACATAACATACATCATTTTTAAATAATACATAATACATACATTTTAAGCATACTTACATACGAACATATTATACAAAAACAACTTAAATAATTTATAATATCGTGCCACACATAAGCAGAAACATTTAAATAAGGAAGTTAGTTGCTGGAAGAAGAAAGGTAGTGATCAGTCACCATTCTCTTAAAGGCTGCAACAGAAGTCGGTTTCCTGATATGAGGAGGTAATTTATTCCATAGCCTTATGGCCTCAGCGGTGAAAGACTGAGACATAAATTTGGTACGGCGAGGAAAAACACATAAGGTAGTTCCCTCGGAGGATCGCAGGTAACGATCCTGAGAAGAACCCAAATACTGAAACTTGCATTTCAGATATTTAAGGCATTTAAAATAGAATGCGAAGAATTCTGATGCATCTACGCTGATGGATAGGGAGCCATTTAAGCTTAGAACGTTTTATTAGGTATCTTACTAACCTCACGAACTATTGTTGATTTCGGTACCTCAAAGAGGATCTGTGATGTAAGCTTTGCTCGTTAATTATGTTATTTTTACGTACGCTTGCGCAATGAGCTTTCGCCGGTGGATAATAAAATAATGTAGCCATTGTCGTGCACCTGTGAACAGAGCTTTGTTACCGCGCGTACCGCGTAGTAAATAGTTTTATGATATTAATTATCGAGTACCATCTGTTACTTGCGTAACGTATTTATAAAAGTTATTATCGAATTTATATTATCTAGAGATAACAATGCTGCCAGTTACATGCTCTATTTTCTATTATCTGTTATAATAACTGTATAGTAATTTTGTTTTAATTGCCATTTAGTTTAATCTTTATGAAATATGAATGTAGTGAAACTAATTGTTTTCCCACCAACACTTAAATTTAGGACTAAAAAAAATCCCACGTAAATACTTAAGACCAGACCTAAATCAGGGTGTTTTATTATATTAAATTATTCGATTAAAGGTAAACGTACCTTGTATTATCGTCATCATCATCGTTATCATAACTACAGCCTATTAAAAGTCCATTGCTGAACATAGGCTTCCCTATAGATTGCCTCATAGGAGGATATTTGCCTTAGTTGCCAAACTTGGCAGGCGGGTTGGCAACGTGGTTTTTTATTTTGTACATGTTATTAGGAAGACGCTGCTGCTCATCTCCTAGTTTGTTTCCCTCTTTTGCTTCTTCGAGACTCTATGAAGTAGTAGATATTCTTACACCGTCCCTACACGGTTATTTTTGTGTTATGAATTATAATTCATGTTTTTTTAATATTAATTCACAAGCGAGCTAACAGTCCACCGTGGGCATCTGCAACCAACTTCAACTAGTGATATGTTGTTATCTCTGAAGAGAATAATTATATATAATTAATAGAATGCTTTATTGCCTGCAATCATAATGGCTCTCTGTATCATCCGAACTGGAACAACACCATAAGAAGATACAAATAAATAAGGGTATGGTGCTTACCCAGACAAACTTTAAGGCAAGAAATTATTTATTTAAAATTACAGTTACATCCCTTGAATACTAACTACCTCGGATACATAGTGATAAGCGAATATTTTTTGAGACTAAACATCTTTCTCCGGAATGTAAGGCTCATGCTGTAGCTAGAAAATTTGCAAAGGAAAAGAAATATAAATACGTATGTATGGGTTAAGTTCGGACGATATAATGTTTTCGTAAGGAAACACTGCAGCCTGTATACACATTAGAAATAATATGGAATGCTGTCGTAATATTTTTTTTGTTGCTATTCTTGGTTTATGTATTTCGTAATTTTACTATTGTATAATGTTAATTTATTATCAAAACGTTGAACGCTTTAGATCTATAACAAATGAGTTCTACCTTAATGTACTTACTTAATAATGATTACGATATTAGGATTTGCCTAACTGAAACAAACTTGAATAGCGGTTTTAACGGTGAACTCATCGACACTCTTTACAATGTTGTAAGGCGCGACAGATGACAGTGACAATGTTGACGGCTCCGTGGCGCAGTGGCTTGACAATGAGCTGCAGCGCTAAAGGCCGCGGGTTTGAATCCTGTTTGGATTCATGTCTGGATGTTTGTCCGTGTGAAATTTATGTATGTAAAGTGCCCCCATGATACAGGAGAAAATCCAAGTGAGGAGGTTACGTTTTAAAAAAACAGATATCAATCTAATGTACGTGAATCCGGGGACGGAAGAGTTCTAATTGCCGTTAAAAAATATATAAATTTTATCCATAACGCTTCCTGGAATAGCGAACTCGAAGACTTGTGGATCAGCATATTGCCAAAAGCCACTAATGTTAAAATTATTAATATTCGTTATGTTATCTTCCACCAGATCTGCCTTTAAACTGCATCGATAAATTTTATACGAACTATCAAAACATAAGTATGCGACATCGAAACAGAAGAATTTCAATACACCCGACGCTCATTGGTCCAAATTATCTCAATATAATTATATGATTCCCCATCATCCACTAGGGCAAAAAGCTAATTTCCTTTGTAGTATAAAAATAGCAAGGAAGGGATTTTAGATCTAATTCCTTTTAGTTAAAACAGCATTCAGATCACCACCACTGCTCATTAGTTATTAGTAACTTAAAATATATATGAGTATATCAAAAAAACTTATGAACTAAAAATATAGATTAGTAACTCTAATTAAGAACAAAAACCTAAAACGATCTAATTTCTTCAAAAGTAATTTTACAAAAATAAATCTTAAATTAAAATTAGTTGAATGGCATAATATCTTTTCAATTCATAATGATATTGATAGCATGACTGACGCATTTTATGCGGAAGTCAGGAATATTATTACAAAACATACACCAAATACGAAAATTGACAAAAACAAATATCCAGAATGGTTCATCACATCTGCTTCTTGTTTTAAAAAATTTAGAATCTTGTGTATGTCATTACGTAAAAAAATATCAGTAATGACTAATGACTATAAAAAATTTGTTTCGTCTGTCGAACTTTCTTTAGATGATGACATAAAATTCTTGTGGCGTTTTGTTAACGATAAGAAAAATAATTCTAATAGCATTCCCAAAACGATGAAATATGGTAAACACATCTCTTCCGATGAAAAAGAAGTAGGTATGTGAGCTTTTTTCTAATTATTTCAATTCTATGTTTGTAAATCCAGTGGAGTCTAGCTTATATTCTCACAATAAATAACCGAATCGTAGTAATTGTATCTTAATCATCAAATCATCGTGATCACAAAAGAAGAAATACAACAAAAGATTGCGAAATTAGACCAAAGGAAAGACTCTGGACTAGATGGTCTTCCACCTTTACTTATTAAGAAATGCGGTAAGGAATTAATTAATCTCTTGTGTATGTTATTCAATGCATCCATATCAGGCATGTATTTTTCCATCAGTATGGAAAATAGTGAAGTAATCTGGCGGCAGATCCAATTGCGGTAAAATTATTGACCCGTTAGCATCTTGTCTTGCCTCGGTAAATTGTTTGAATCATTGGTGTATGATTCCCTTTATCAGCCTTCCTATCGCTTAGACAACATAGCTTTATTAAGAACAGATCAATGACTTCTAATTTACTTGAATACAAACATTATCTTTGCAGTGCTTTCGCAAATAGTAAACAGGTTGATATAATGTGCTATATACCGAATTTTGAAAGCATTTTGACAAAGTGAGTCAAAACATTTTATGTATCAAGTTCATTAACGTGTTACGGTATACATGGCAGTATCTCAGGAGGAGTCAGTTAGTTACTATAAAAGGTTTCAAATCCTCACCCGCTTCTGTAATATCGGGTGTGCCACAAGGATCCCATTTAGGTCTTTAATTTTTTTTTTACATTTACTAACGAATAACGACCTTGTTGATAAATTAACATTGACCGTGCCTGTTGTATGCAGATTATTTTAAGCTCTTTTCTATCGATACATGTAGTGATTCGTTAAATCTTCAGTCGAATTCAGACTCCATTAATAATTGGTGTAAAGAAAACTACATGCATCTAACTACAAGGAAATACTTTTGATTATAAAATAAATGGACTTGACAGAAAATCCGTACTAAAGGATCTTGGAGTATTGTTTGATGAAAATCTTACATTCCGCGATCACTACGTTCATGTGATATCTAAAAATACAAAACTTCTTGGTTTTATATTTAGAACTGCCAAGACTAAAAAATCCGCGAAGCTTTCTAATTTTGTACTATTCCCTAGTAAGCAGTATTTTAAAGTACATATATATAAACACTCACGCCTGTCACCCAGAGGGGTAGGCAGAGACTACGGACTTCCATTTGGCACGATCCTGGCACACCTCTCAAAGTACCTCTTTAAAGTACAACACAATTATTTGGTTTCCATACTAGGTACGCTGTCCACGTAGATTGTATTGAACGTGTTAAAAAGACTGTCAGTACTTAGTTTGTACCAGTTCTGGTACTGAGCCAGAACCTCAGCCCTCATCGGCTGACGGTGGGTCGACGGATCCTAAAAAAAAACAGAGGTTTTGGCATGCTCTGATCACGAATCTGCGGTCCGTTTTTTCGTAGGATGCGCGGTTCTGGAGATGTGCAGATCAATATTTAATTGATATCCGGTGGGCCTGCACCCTCATTAGCGTTCCATTGTTCATCCTTTCCTCTTATCTATTGTTCCTTGAACACCGTCATTGTCGCTCTTATCTATTACTCGTACGCCCTGCTTAGCAGTGGATATTCAAAAATATTATTTGTATCATAATCTGAAGTATCAAAGTATGAGGAAGTGTCAGGTTTTATATCAGTGTGAAAATCATCTGTAAATATCTGATATATTAAATTATCCGTATCTGTATACACTAATTTGATTTTACTAAACTTTTTAATCATATAGTTATAATGAAAATCATACATAAATACAAACCCTAAATAAATTGGTTTGTTATATATTAACTTAGTTTTTCGCAACTGAACCGCAACTAGGTCTTCCAAAAATACTGAAAGACTATGAAATTGTGGTTTAGCGATTAAATCTTGAGCACTTAAAGCTTTACCCTGGTTCTCCTAGTGTGTAACTAATTTTACGTTAACCCTTTTTTCAATATTCTCGATAGTCTTACCAACGATTGAATTATTCATTAATTTATAAAAATCTTTTCCAAAATCTGATTTTGCTAACGTTCTTTCTTTAGATCTATGTACTTTTTCAACCAGGGAGACTGTTTAAATTTTAAAACTCTATGAATTTTAGTTAATTTAACCCCCATTTCTATACACTGCTTTAAATTTCTGTAATGAATTACATATTTATCTTTATTATTTTAATTTGGGACTATTTAATTCTCATTAGTATTGCCTACACAAATGTTTTCTGAGCATAAAGGAAAGTCCGAATGTAAATCATGAAGTTCATTTGGATATTCCAAATCAACTTCTAAAATAAAACAGAAGTCCGATGTCTCAGACACATTAAAATCTGTATTCGGACTTACCCATTCAAATCCACCTGTAGGAAGATATTGAGACATAGCCCAACCATATAAATTGTTGGTATCAAAATATGTGATATATGAATTTGGTTTCCCTGCATCATAACCCCCATGTATTTGTTATTAGCTCTAGCATAATGATTACTACATTGAGATACACCACCCCTGATACCTGATCTAATAAATGCAATTTTCTCATAATCAGTTAAAAGTTCTAATTCTATTTTTGTATATTTTAGCGTTGCATCCCAACTTAAACCGGGAGCTGTGTAATAATGGGCAGGGTCTAAATCATAAGTATTACACATACATAACATACATAAGTATACATAGCTTTCTAAAGTTTTCAAATACGTCGGATAAAAGTAAAACGTCTGTTTTTAAATACAATTTTGAATAATCTAGCATATTACAACACCCAAAGTGTTCCCAAACATCTTCAGCATGATTGTAATATAACCATCAAATTTAATTTCATCATTTGAAATAGGTTGACCAAACCAATTATTTTTTAAAGTTTCACTGTTTGGTAATTCTGTACAAATGTGGGCACAATCGTATTGTTCATGATTATTTAACCTTTCCTGAGATGGAAAATGAAGTAGACATGCTTCGCAAATGTACATGACGTGACCGTCTTTTGAAATTTGTTTACTAACTAACCGCGATAAATTTTTTATGTAACAATAATGATTTTTCATATCCTTGGAAAAAAATAATAAATTGATATGTCTATCTTTACGACACTTTGTTAAAAATAATGGACCTACTATAGAATTACATCGTTTTTCTTTATTATATTCTAACCCAAAAACATTAATACTAATATCATTTAATTTCTCTACTTTTGCTATGTCAGAAATTTTAACTGGAAAGGAAATACCATCAAATTTAAGTTTATTTGCATGTTTAGCGTACGATGATACCCGATTCACGTTTTTGTTTACGAGATATAACGCTGAGAGTAACGCCCATTTAAAACAAAAATAATCTTCGTTTTTTACATTTATAACAGCCTTTTATATATTTTATTTCACGGGGAAGATCTATGTATGAAGTACCGCGTAGGGAGTTAAATTTATTAACATTCATGTCTATAGATTTTATGTTTTTTAGACTCCATCCACTATCTTTTTTTTCAAATGCACTAATTTTACTAGTAATTGTATCATTTAAAGATGAAAGAAAAATATTTAAGTCATCTCCATGACAAATAATATATTTAAATGTTTGGAAATCGAACGTATCATGAATATCTTTAGTTTGTTGAACAAAATCAGCATGCAATATGAAATTTACTTTAAAAATTATGTGTTGATGAATACACTCTTGTATTAAAAATAAAATATCATCTTTAATCTAATCTTAATTTTGTTATGTACGTCAGATGCTGGTTTTAATTTTTATAAGAATAAGTTGTTTCCACATGGAAAGTTCCTAAATAATAATGTAACACAATTATTAAATAATTTTGAATCCTATGATCTCATTTCATACGTAAGATAACGTTAGTATTTTAATTTATTTTACTTGTGAGATTTTTTTTTATTACTGTTTTTAATAAAAGTTAAGTTTATATTGTCAATTAAAAATAGCGGCATGGTCTGGTTTTTATTTTAATAAAAATTATTTGATTTTAAAAATAATATGCTTTTTATTATTTCATTAAATAATTAACTAATTTTCCCATAACAAAGTATACTTACGTCATAAGAATATATTATCTAGATAGAAAAGATGTTAATGTTTTAACCACATGTATTTCTCATATTTTTCAAATAGAAAAAAGGCATGAAGAGTATTTATTTTTATTATTCAACAAATTAGTTCAGTGAAAAAAAGCATAATATTACTTAATTTTCAGACTGATTCCATTCCATGGTAATGTATTCACGAATATTTTTTCTAAAATTATTAATTTTCTAAAGAACATTGGTGTATCTCTTCATACATTTCTCTTTAAAAAAAGAGTCTTATAAAGTAGCGTATTTTAAATAAAAGTTAATAACTAATTAAATATTAACTTCTACTTTTAGCTTGTTTAATTAAAGAAAAGAATATTTTTTGACGCAATTTTTCATTAAAAAGGCGAAATTGCCAGATTCTTCAATAAAAAGATATTAAGAAATAACTATTTCGAAGTTTTTTCGCTCTCCTGTAAAATGTACTTTTTACACTTATGTATGCTTTTGTTCTTCTCAAGGTACGAATTGCTCTTATGGCTCTCTTTTGCAAAAGAAAGATAGTTTCAATGTCAGTCGCATTACCCCATAGCAAGATTCCATGTGAAATTATGCTATGGAAATAACTAAAATAAACTAATCGATCTGTTTCAACACATGTAAGGCATCTAATCTTTTGTACAGCATATGCTGCAGAACTAAGTTTGCTAGCTAGTTTAGATATATGAGGGCCCCATTGAAGCTTCGCGTCAACTGTAATACCGAGAAAAACAGTGGATTCGACAAGGCCCAGCTCCTCCCCATTTAAAAGCACACTGTGATTCACCTTTTTAACATTAGGTGTAGACTGTAGTAATACATAACTCATAATCTCAGTTCTGACTTTGACATTTAAAGAAACGCCTGTCGTAATGGAATTGCACAATTGTTAGGCGTCCGTAAACGCAATGGAATTGCACAATTGTTAGGCGTCCGTAAACGCGGTAACATTTTTAGGACTGTTAAAAATTTATACACCTAACAAAATACGACTTTTGAAAAATTTATAAAAATCCATTTTATCTTAATTTTGATACGAATTAAAATAGGTACATATTATGTTTTGGTGACTATTATATTTTTATGATATTGAAATTTTTGAATATATTATAATATACCGGTTTTTTCGTGTTAACGTCTTTTCTCGACGGAGCGCATTGAAGAAGGTAAATACGGCAGGCAAAGACGTTTCTATATAAAACTACTGTTAACAACTAATGGAAAACAGAACGTTTTTAAAAATAGGAACAGGGCATTAATCTAGTATTTAATCCGGTAGGCGCCATAGCGCCTGGGGAACCGTATCGACATTTAATCCGCTCGCGCATGCGTGCTAATATCAAACAACAGGCGCATTACGCATGTGCCGCATTTGTACGGAACTACACAAGGCGAACTTGCGACACACGGCTCCTCTTTACGCGGTTCTGTCGCATAATTGATTGTCCATTCGATACTGACATTGAACGGGCGGTACGGCGGTCGCCTGTCCGCTTAGTTGTCTTTTATTTACTTGACATAAAATTGCGATTTTGTATCCAATACAACAGCAAATTTCAAACCCACCCTACAACTTGAGTATCAAAGCTAAGTGACGCCATTAAGTTTATGGCCTGAGACTGTGATATGTGTGTGGTGCGCTAATAAACGTGATTTAGTGATGTCTTAGCAAGTGCTATAGTGAATTGGTTAAAAACCATGGATGTCGAAAAAGAAAAGACGGGGAGGATCGAGGATTTCGAAGAGGACAATTGGAATTCTCGCCGTTGCATGCTAGATGGTAAGAATTTATGAATGAGATATTAACTTATATTCTAAACTTATTTGCAATAATCATACTGATTATTATGTTAATAACAGCTGATGCGAAAACTTTAGTGAAATACAATATGAACAAACGCATGGAGGAATGGTAGGAGACGCAATCTCTATTGATTTTTCATGACATAAAAGACAGCGCAGTGTTTACACATGTAGCTATTAACTTAGACACTATAAATGATGAGGCGTCTGCCAAAATTTTTCCACGGGTAGAATCTTTAGATGACGGTATTTTATAAACGATAATCCCGTCTACTCAATATGTGTTGGGAACATTAACTGTCACGGCCTCGCAACAATAGACTATAGTTGCATTCTTTAGATAAGTATAATAAAATAAAACAATAGTGATTTCAGAAGTAGCATAAACAGCTGAGATAACCAAATGATGATGTCGCTTAATTGTTTGACATTGAAAAATGTTAGTATAGTAACAGATCATAATATTATTGATTATTTTAACCGATGACCTTAAATCATATCAACTAGTTTTGATGGTGATTCATTTAAAAATCAAAGGTGACTTTGTGAATTTGATTTTGGTCGTCAGCGAAGATGGCATTTCGTTTTGCAAGCAAAACTTATTGAGATCCTCGCAGAGCGTTCCTCCGCGTGCGTTCACCCCGTCTCCCCTCGTTCAGGGGCTTTTATACGGTTTTAAAATCGATACTCCCCTTCAATAAACCTGTTAAACGATTAAAACTACGCCTATGCAATATACGAATAACTTCGAATTGGGTATACAAAGTTAATTTCTTCACTACGCTTCTTAAATAGTCGTATCTACGTCGCAAAAGTTTTGCTTATGTCATGAATTTAATTTGCCACCTAAGAAAGGAACAACGATTAAATGCTTATTAGAATTCCATAAAGCAATGTGTCGACATACTTCGCATAAATCAGAATATTTATAGACTTCTAGTTAGAACATGGAGAATGTTTAACGATGTTTTTGACCAGGTGTAATAATTATGATAGATATTTACGTATAATGTTTGTAGTAAATAATTGATTAGTAAATAAAGTATTTTGACACAGATCAAACACAGCCACTACTTTATAGCCAATCAATGCAGCGTTGATCACTCCGGCTCTTAATACACATTCTGATAATTCGCACTACCGTCTTAATTTTTTTAAAGTATCATTTTACCTAGGTATCGCTTATTTTTCAAAGTAACAAGCGACAAGTTGTATTATGTCATGAGCTATTATTAATATGACTGGGTGTTATGAAAATATTTATATAAACATACGTGTATGTTTTATAAAATTGATGCGAAATTAATGGCCTTTTCAATTATTAGAATTATTTGTAAATGATGATGTGTATATAACATGAGTACAACTTACCATTAACTTACGGTAAGTGGCTACTGCAGCCCGTGGACGCCTCGAACAATCTTCAAGCAGAAGTAAGCCAAAACCAACCAACCAAAGTAACAGATGCGTTGTCACCCATAAAAATAAGACCAAAATCCTCACTATCTGTATAGTCTGTGTATACTGGCTTTCTTACTCTTTGAGCCGGAACAAACAGAACTGGTACTTCAAGACAGAGATAGGTAAAGGAGTGGTACAAACCTACCAACGCAGATGGACTCCTAGGCAGCAAAGGAGCCAGCACTAAGCCCTAGTAAAATCTGTTAATTTTTAAAACATATAAACAACATACATAATATGTCACAAACGTATAAAAATGAATATTTTATTCTCAGCGTATAATAAGCCGTCGCTTTTTTAATTTTGGATATCTTCCCCTCGTCCACATTACTCGCAAAACTTTTTTTTTTAAAGCAGTTATTGTGAGAAACTTATAATAGAAAGGTATATAAAGTGTCTCGCAGACTATTTGAACATTTTATAGTTCTATTCTGTCTTTTATAGTTAAAGCAGCGCATGCAATTAAATGAAAATTTATTGATGAATTTTCCACAACATATTTCGCTATACCTCTATTTATGTTATAAGTATTTGTGCTTTAAACTCGTTATGTTTGCACATGTTTCGGAATATTATCCAGATCGTTACTCTGCACTTATTTTATTGAGGAATTGTTATCACAATATATTAATTTTTGATTTCGGTTCGGATTGATTCGGGTGTAAAGGAGGCGAGAGAGGTGTGTCAGGATCGTGCCAAATGGAAGTCCGTAGTCTTTGCCTACCCCTCTGGGTGACAGGCGTGAGTGTTTATATATGTATGTAGGAAGTAGGATAGTAGGATATGAACTAGACACCTACTACGCACACGAAACATCGCATGGTTTACTTACAAACGGTATTGTCATTATTAGTTTACATTCAAATAGAACATCATTAAGCACAAAAAAATGAATTTCCCACTAATGTAATTATGATATTGTTTTTATAATTTCATCACATACGCAAATAAGAATGATCTTTTGTCCGTACACTGTGATCCTTACACAAGTAAAGCAATATGACAATAATTGTTGACGTTTTTAATACGAGATAAGTCTAGTTCATAATCAATAGACAGGGGTGGCGAACCTATGACACGCGGGTGGGCTTTTAAATGATCCACCCAGGTTTTTGTAATGAAGAACTTTCTGATTTTTATAACTTTTTTTTAAAATAAAGTATTTATAAAAAGTTAAAAAGTAGTTCGTCTATCCTCATCTCCCCCTTTCCAAGTGACGCCACTGACTTAGTGACCCACGAGCTGGGTATACTAAACAAAATAATGAACAACATTTGACTCACTTCGCAAAAAGGTTTGCCATCAATGGGCTAAGTGGGTACTTGCCGTAATATGCTAAGCTTTTTAACTAATATATATTTTTTAAATATACCATGTATAGCTTTCGTATATTACATGGTTTTGCTAATGTTCTTTGTACTATCATAGATTTTAAACATTTAATTGGATTATAAGCGACAATGCAAAAGAGTATGAAAATCTTTGTACTATAAAAACACACAGAGGAACAAAACATAATACATCTCGTGTGACGCTTATATTATAATAAAAGATAAATCATAATATTATTTCAAAACATGCCCTTTGGGATCAACTCATTAATTGACGCAAGGGAAAGCAACCCCTTCATTTTATATCAACAAATTGAGGTTGTAGCACCCTTCTCCCCTTTTATAGATAGAATATCTTAATCATTAAACACAGGGGTAAAGTATATTCAAATCATATAATATTTAAGCCCATGATATACATGCTTGTTGCTCAGACAAAAGCATGTCAGATACTGGTAAAATCAGGCTACTGGCATGTATCGAGATTCTGCCCGTAGCTCAAGTACCAGTACAAAGCATACTACAAGGAGAACACAATACGTTTGATCTTTCCTTTAGGGGAATTGGGGAGGGAGATTCTCATGCCAGCTACAAAGACGGAATATAATTTTTGCCTCAATTATTTTTATAATATAGGGTGACAAACGAGCACACAGTCCAACTGATGGTAAGTGGTTGCTGTGACCCATACACATCTACATTTATCCTCAATAAAGAATCAAAATGCAGATGCGTCGTCACCGTGAGGACTAAAATGGAATGCCTCTTTTCCAGTAAAATGGGTCTCCGGTTCTCTACACTCACCATACGAAACACTGTAGTGTTAAGCTGCTATTTTACGCTGGTATTCTGTGAGAGGGTGGTCCTTCCCCGGTCGAGCCGACCCATTCGTGCTACAACTATACTACTAATATAGCTGCAGCATGGCTCTACCACGTATAAAATTAAAATAAGTAAAGAAAAAAGTAAAAATTCAAATAAGTAATAGAAATTGTTCCACCTCTTCATTTTGTGCTGTGAAGAATAAGGTTGTTCCGCCTCACTATTCATATACTTACCACAACCGCGCAATTCGTAATACTATAACACTTGTTATCTCTTACAGCTTATTTAAGTCCATTGCTGAACATAGGCATCCCTTAGATTGACTCATAAGGAAGATATTTTTTATAGAATGTGGGTGACAAATGAGCTCACAGTCCACCTGATGGTAAGTGGATGCTGTGGCCCCTAGACTTCTTCATTTATCTTCGATTAAGAATCAAAACCCAGATGCGTTGTCACCCCTGAGGACTACGATGGAATGTCTCTTTTCCAGTAAAAAGGGACTCCGGTTCTCTGCACTCACCATACGAAACACAGCAGCATTAAACTGCAAATTTACGCTGATATTCTGTGAGAGCGTGGTCGAGCCGAACAATTCGTGCTACAACCATAATATAGGTGCAGCGTGGCTCTACGAAACGAAAGATATTTATTATTTACTATAGTTATCACGCTTGGTAGGCGGGTTGGCAAACGTAGTTTTTATTTTCTAGTTGTTATTAATAATACGCTGCTGCCCATCTCCTGGTTTGTTTCCCTTCGTCGCTTCTAACGAAACCAATAGGACCAGGGGCGGCTCACGAATTAGTGGGGCCCTAGGCTAATACTACTTACCTACCTAATTAATCGAACTAATGGCCATTTTGTCAAAAAACTATTTTCTTTTTTGATCTATACTGATGTACCTACCTCTTTTCGAAAATTAACTTTCTTATCTTCTTTTTTCTTTTTTCTTTCTTTTTCACTAAAACTCATGAAATTATCTCATAAATATATATAATATTATTATATATATTTAAGGCTTAGATATTTATTATCTTCAATGGCTCATATAAAGCCCATATATATATAGATCCGCCCCTGAACAGGACGATATGGGGTAGTGGATATTCTTACACACTACACTACACGGCGGAACCACTTGTTATAATTATCATATATTATAATAATACAATAATAAGGAAGACAAACTGCTCCAAGGTAAATTTTTATAACTTGTATTTATTTCTTGTAAACAGTGTCAGTAGTTTTTGAGTTACTTCTAAATTAGTGCGGAGGAACAAAAAATTTTTATGTTCCGTAAAAAAATGGCCAAAGTTGTGAAACAAAAATAGATTTTGCACTATCAGTTATTGTTAGACCAAAACTGCGCTAAATAGCATCGATTAACCACCATATTTAGCCCCTGGCGTTGTGCGTAGCGTTACGTAATACTTTGAAGGCGATTGAATAACTTAAAATTGATGATTGAACAGAAATTCTTTTTACTCAATGATTGTACAAATACGAGTACCCTACTGCTTACTACTATCATCAATACAGCCTATCAAAGTCCACTGCTGAACAGAGGTCTCCCTAGAAAATGTCTCACAGGGGGGATATATGCCATAGTTACTACGCTTGGTAGGCGGGTTGGCAATCGATTTTTTTTTTAAATATTTTGAGTCATTAATACGAAGATCTCCTGTTTCAGTTTCCCTCTGTCGCTTCTTACGACACTCTCTGGATAATATGGGGTAGTGGATTCACAAATCTTTAATACTTTAAAATTCCGCAATTTAAAAATTCCGTATTTTTCACAGAGCATAGTTTGACGCACTCACGTACGTAACAAAATCCCAAAAAAAATATTAACTCTACATTAAAGCTTTGCTTTACTCCGAGTTAGGAAGTAACAGATGCAGTACTTAACTATACAACAAACATTAAGTACTCTCGCACTAATGCGTGAGTGAATTCCGTAAGTGTCGAATTTCGTGGTTTTCGTCGCAGCCGCGTCACCAAGCACCGACCCCGATTTTCGACTCTACTTAAAACTGACCTAACAATGTATGTAACAATGCTACTGACACCGATCATTTATCACGCGGTTACTTCCTATTTTATACGTGATTATGTATATTATACTGTTGCTATGCAAAATTTAAAATTAGTATTAAGTTTTCAAGTGGCTTTTGTTTGTGAGCTTACATTAAGTAAAATGTACATAATTTTGAGAATCAGTTTGAAACTCCGTTCAGAATAAATAATAGTACTACGTACGTGCGTGCCTTTGAAAGAGAATTTTGGGATTTACAATACTTATCGACTAAAGAGTAAGAGCTAGAGAACTAGAATATTATAATTATAGATTATATAGAGAGGTAATTTTCAAGTTCAAAGACATAAAAAATGTTAAAATTAATTAACTAAAAATCCAATGGGTCCTAATAAATTAAACGTTTTAATTAAAATGATAAATGATCCAATAGATCCTAGCTAATTATTTTTAACGTCTTCAAATTAATGGATTTTCGCAAAGTAACACCAGATTCTATTCATTATTTTCTTAGACAGTCAAAACCAAAAGACTAAAATTTATTCACAGTTGACGACGATATCTAATTTCCGACAGCAAATTCCATGACATTGCCGAATTTGAATTAAGTATACTTACATTACATAATTTCAATATCAATCTTTTTAACTTCTTAACAAGATAAAAATAAGTTCACTAATGCTAATGTATTGAATATGTCACTTTGAGGTTACGATTAGTCGACTGGTAGGTTTGAGTTTCTATATTTTATATTTCTCAGCAACGTCATTAATATAAATAACCTGTCAAACTGAACGGATTATTTCACTATAATGAAATTTCGACATGTCAGAACCAACCTGCAGCTTTGATATAGTTGCAACACGAATGAGTCGGCTTGATCGGGGTAGGACCATGCTCTCACAGAATACCTACCAGCTTAATGCTGCTGTGTAAATCTGTATAAATCGTAGAACTATCGTAGAATTCACATTTTATAATATATGATTAGGCACATACTTGGCAATATGGTGGATTAATTATCAGTCCAATTCTACAATTACATTACCATGTTCAAGCGGCGTGCAAGACCGCGAGCCCAGCTCATAGTAGCACAAATATCATTACGTCCTCCGGATCAAATTCCAATCATGGCGGTCAGTCTCAACGGAGACCACCTATATATGCAGGACAGGATCATAGTGCACGAGTGTGTGGGCAGCACAGGTGCACTCTCTATTCCCTCATTATCCTTCATTCCGATGGGAAGGCAATCCGACATGACGGGAGAGAGATTAGACGTAGGACCAACGGCTTCACGTGTTTCCGAAGTACGAGGTGAAACACCGCCAACTTCTTGACTCGGGCTGCACTCTATTCCTCATTATCCTTCATTCCGATGGGAAGGCAATCCGACATGACGGGAGAGAGATTAGACGTAGGACCAACGGCTTCACGTGTTTCCGAAGTACGAGGTGAAACACCGCCAACTTCTTGACTCCGGGCTGCACTCTCTATTCCCTCATTATCCTTCATTCCGATGGGAAGGCAATCCGACATGACGGGAGAGAGATTAGACGTAGGACCAACGGCTTCACGTGTTTCCGAAGTACGAGGTGAAACACCGCCAACTTCTTGACTCCGGGCTGCACTCTCTATTCCCTCATTATCCTTCATTCCGATGGGAAGGCAATCCGACATGACGGGAGAGAGATTAGACGTAGGACCAACGGCTTCACGTGTTTCCGAAGTACGAGGTGAAACACCGCCAACTTCTTGACTCCGGGCTGCAGCTGAGAATTTCTTGCTAGAAAAATCCCTTAGCAGATTTTGGACCCAGGATTCGAATCCCACGATCAGCAGTCGCGTTTTCGACCACTTCACCAACGATGCAGAAAATATATTGCAAACATCTTCTATACCTACGAGTACATATAAAATCAATTGTCGTGCGTTAACTAGTCTCGCAAAAATTCGAAAATGGCTCGACCGATTTTGATGATTTTTTGTGTTTGTTTGTCACAACTGGACCTTCACCGGGTTACAATTTTACCCGGTAAGCGCTGTTGTCGAGATCCCAAAATCACCTGTGCGAGCCGGGGCGGATCACTAATACATATATAACTTAGATTATTATAGAATAAATTAACAATATTATTATTAAAATTAATAAAAAATAATGTATAAGTTGTCATTTGTACACAATACTGTACTATAATAGCAGTCAAGTTAAAATGTGTGTAAAGTGCCAGTGATAACTTGAGAAGTAAACAGAAACCAACAGAACCGGTATGGAAGCGTGCCCTTGAACTGCTCTTCGTCAAACGCACCAACGCCAACGTCCGGTTTTTTTCCTTCACTCTAACTATAAAGAAGATCCATATTGAAATATGCTGTATAATTAATTACAAAGCGTATTTTAGCTTAGAGAAATGTTCATTGCTGTAATTACTAATACTAGCTTTTTATTTATATACTAATTTTAATTTATTTCCAACATTCAGAAACAGAACAGAAACAGAAACTTTTTTATTCAATATAGATTATAAAAAATACTTATTGAAAGTCACTCTTTTGTTTAATTACCACTGGTTCGAAAAAAACCTCTGTCCAGGGAAGAAGCAGCAAGAAACCCAGCGGGACTTTTTTTTAAAAATAACAGCTTACAATCATGTATGTTACATAATTAACAACACGAAACAAATTAGTAATAGCTTGGTAGCGATCACCTCATTCCCATGGGTTAGGTATTACGAGTATCATCCATAAATTCCTTAATATTATAATGACCCTTTTTATACAAACTTAGTTTAATAAAGTTTTTGAACTTTGAGCAGGTCAAATTTTGTATATTTTCTGGAATTTTGTTGTAAAAGCGTATACATCGCCCCAAGAACGAATTACTGACTCGGCGGAGTCGAGTAACTGGTACTACTAGCTTGTGTCTGTTCCTAGTATTTACATAATGAGTATCTCTTATTTTTGTAAAACTACTTTTATTTCTGTGTACGTACATTACATTTTCATAAATGCATTGAGAGGCCAAAGTTAATATATTAATTTCCTTAAATTTTTGTCGCAGCGACTCTTTAGGCTTTAAATCATAAATTGCTCTTATGGCCCTCTTCTGTAAAACAAATATAATTTCAGTGTCAGCCGCGTGTCCCCATAGCAAAATACCATACGACATTATGCTATGGAAATAGCTAAAGTAAACTAGTCTAGCTGTTTCAATACTGGTAAGATTTCTAATCTCTTTTACAGCAAATGCTGCTGAACTAAGTCTGCTTGCTAGTTTTGATATATGGGGGCTCCATTGAAGCTTCGCGTCTAGTGGGATTCCAAGAAAAATGTCCAGTTCCTCCCCATTTAAAATTACATTAGTATTTAATTGTTTGACATTTGGAGTCATGAATTTCATACAAGATCTTGCTATAAAACAGTTACTTTTGAATATGTACTTATAAAGTATACTACGTAAATAAAAAAGATTGCTTACTCAATGTTTTGGTATAATAAAACAATTACTTATAATAAAAAGTAAAAGCTGATTTAAAATAACTAAAAAAAAAATAATTTCACATTTTGAAGTAGGAAGTAGGTCACTTTATATTCTTCTATATTTCTTAGCACCCTTTTTTACCCTTTTGAGTGGACTAAGGAATCTCAATGTCGTCTCAATAGTTCCATTAAAAAATTTATCCCCTATTTGGCCATCCTAAGGGATGATTTATTTTCCAAATTTATATGGGGACACACCTGAAATATAACGTATTTAATAAACAAGAATCATTTAAGTCAGTTTACAGTTGACGAAGATATCACGTAACAAAAACATGTAGTCGAATCGTAAGCCTCCTTCTTTTTTTGAATTCGGCTGAAAAGAAACTTCACTTAATATATTGTGTAAGCACTCAAGCAAATCAACTATGTACTTTATATACTTAATGACTAGCTAACCGCCCTGGTTTCTCCTAGGTAGCATCTATTAATGTGGCGCTATTTAGATTTTTAAATAACCATCAATGACCATTTATTTTATCAATTTTTCTATTTCGCAAATAAAGTACTCCCAAGTTTTTCGGATAAAATATAGCCTAGCTTACTCCCGGCATTGCTCGCTATCTGTTCGTCAAGTTTCATCAGAATCTATTTAACCATTCCGAAGATTAGCCCGAATAGACAGACAGACAGTGAGAGAGACAGGCAGACAAACAGAGAAAAATTTAAAAATGGTTATCCATGTCACATACGGCATGCCTATGAGCCTATGAGCCTGTGAGCAATAACCCTGTTAGCTCGATAAAAGTCACTTATTTCAATATTACAAACAGGCGCTTCAATTTAATTTAATCTATAATTAACTCTTCCTTGCTACAAAACCTTCCCAGAAATGAGAGGAGACCTGAGCCTGTGTTGGACGAATATAGGCTGTTACGCATTTATTTTGTTCGTTCATATTAATTTAAAATTTTACGTGTGTGTGCGTACGTGCGTGCGTGTTTGCGTCTGTGGCGTCTTTGCACCGTGTGTGCGTGTGCACCTGTGCGTGCGTGGGTTCGTGTTTGCGTGCATGTGCGTGCGTGCGTGCGTGCGTGCGGTGTGTGTGTGTGTGTGTGTGTGTGTGTGTGTGTGTGTGTGTGTGTGTGTGTGTGTGTGTGTGTGTGTGTGTGAACACGTGCGCTAGATATATGTTCAATTTTATATAGCGTCTACGACAGAAGACCATTTCTGTATTTACGTAGAGATTATACAACTGTGACAAAATCAACATGAAGGTCATAGTCAACATTTATATTCAGAGATAAATAGCTTCATATCGCGGTCGATTGCATTAATTGAGGACATTGTTGCCGGACGTTCATTGAGTGATGACGAATATTATTTTCCTCAATAAAAAAATAATTTAGCGACTGAGTTACCCTAATTTTTATAATGTCTTTTAATTCGTATAGTATAATTATATTTTGATACACAGCTACCAAACCATTATCTGTAACACATTAGTGTTACTGGGCACACACGGTAATTAAATTCAACAATGTAAACTGCCCATCAATTTGTTAACCGCACAAAATTCGTATTGATGTATTCATAATGTCGTCGCTCCGCAATAAGCCTTGCGCCTTCCGCGTCTACTTTTGGTACCACGAGTCAGAAAATGTCAGCGCATCGCGTTTCTTTCACGGAGTAGGTCCAACGCCAAGCTGCGCGCCGCAATTTGACGAAAGTCGAATCAATTTGTTTTAGAAAGTAGATAATTCTGTAGCCTCGTCTTTTGCTTAAATTAACTTACCATACATTTCTGGCCATATTCTATTCATTTTGCAACTGTTACGATGGCGCTTACGTGCACGAAGCATATTTCTGTGCAGCATCCAGACCAACAAAGAAAGATAATGCTTTACTTATTGTAAGCACACGCACTCACGCTCACAAATTATGCAGCTAAAATCATTTGCAACCAGCAACATTATTTTAGGCGCATGTGCTGTTATTATAAAATAAATAAATAAAGAAGAAATATATGTGCGTGAGTGTCAAAAGTTGAGTTGTGTTCAGGTTTTGTCTATCTTTATTTGTTGGTCTGAGGTGCATCAATATCATGTTGACGTAAAACGATGTAATCTAATATCGCGTTCGTATTCGTTACATTGTTAGTGTTAATATAAACAGTAGCTACTTGAATATTACAAGTTTATTCGCTCAAAAACCTTGATATGCAGCAACAGCCCGCGAAGTGCCTTCTCAAATGTTGAAATACCGGTAGTAAAAATACAATTTTTAATTTAAATCTATTGCGACTGTAAACGTTCCTTTAAACGTGCCCGATTGCAATTAAGTACCTGTAAATTTTGAATTTTAAATTTTAAAATCAAACCACGCAATAACGACGATACATAGAAAGGCAGACGTAACAAAAATATAAAAGTCGAAATAGACACTTTAAATTTACAGTTAGGTAGGCCAAATATGGAAACAATGAATTACGTAGCTACCTGTGGCCATTAACATTAATACAGACAGGCGTAGACATGTTGAACGCCAAGAAACAATGGCTTTTTAGCGTAATAGTATATATGCTTATGTTACATAAAACCTGAACAAGAGACCCGATAGCCGCAAAGCCTTTGACTTTTAGCATTCTAAACCCATTTAAAAATTTTATTTGAAGAGGAACAATTTCCCGGGACCGATTGCAAAAAAACACATCTATTTACGCATTTTAGCCCAAAGAGCAAAGTAGTATTTTTGTGTAAGAAAAACTTTTTAACGCAGCACGTTTGTTAATTTGTAGAACAATCAATTTAATAACAAAGCTTCTAATAAAAATATGGAAGAACATTGTAAATTTCTTTTGCCTTTTACTTGTTTACAAAAAACAATTCGCTTACGACAATATAAAAAACAATTAGGACAGTAATTGCAAAATTGACAATTAGCACTAATTTCGTAATGTTCATAAGATCATATTTGACTTAAGATTAATACATCGTCGTAGCTTTTATATTTCGAAACACTTTTACATAACGCTTATAACAGTTAACCATGTGACCCTGATGCGACTCTGTTTGAACATGGCAGGTTATACTAACAGTGCTTAGCCTTTAGTTTAGAAAATTGAAACAGTACATATTATAGTTACAAAATTTGTAATAAGCAGTTTTAGGAGAGAAAAAACAAATGTAGTTGTTAAACACAACGCTGGAAAAACTGATGGTATTTATATTTATTGTATAAGACAATCAAATGTTTTACTTATTATAATCAATAACCCTCATCCTTTGATTGTAATTATATAATCAATAGCTTCACCACTTGCAGTCGAGAACTGGCAAACTCATAGTAGTAAGTTTAGGTTAATATGGATTAATTTATTTGTTATTTTCTTACTGCGCTATAGAATTGACTTAAAACCATATATTAACATTTATTTTCAAGTACGTCTTTACGACATTTTATTTAGGTGGGTCGTGTAATAGATTTTTGACACTACTCTTATATCTGGGCGATTATTAAACCGAAGTCCTAAATTCGAAGATCCATCGATAATCAATTAGGTTGTAAATGAATTCCACACAACGCAACGCAAAGAAAATGCACCAATAATTCGTTCCGCTACACGGATTCTTGCATTTTTGAACTGTTATATACACCATAAAAAATTAATCGGTGCTATTTGTGTGGAGTGTGTTTGCAGTTTTGTTTTTACTATGGAGTGCGTTTAATAGAAAATAACTGAAGTCTGTTCTTTTTCTGTGTTCCTCGCTGACCTTAAATAGTTTTCTTGTAAAATTGTTAAATATTTTGTTAATTGGTTTTGACGTCTCGTTATAGCAACAGCTGATATTCCGACTACTTATTAATTATTAATTACTTACTACATTCGAATCTCTTCTTAAAAATAATGGCGTACATAATTTACGTCAGCAGTGTCAGAGGTGCGAGATGTCTGTTACTTGATCGTTAATTCGCCTGCCAAGTGTGACGATTGGGACACATTCTCCTTACAATGGGCGAGGCCCATATCCAGCTGTAGACTTAAGCGGATTGATGAAGATGGAGATTGATGAATATAGGTCTGGGCACAGACCTTTTCTGATATTTGAGAGCTGGCAGGATAATCCACGATGCGTGTTGGCGGACTTCACATGTACTCTAAATATTTTTTTAAACTTTCCAGGTTAATACAGGTTTTCTCATCATATTTTCTTTCACCGAGGAGCACGTAATAATTCAGCACCTAAAATGACATTTATCGATATTGAATTCGGGTTACTTGTAGGCGAGTGGCCAGCTTCTAAGTCTCCACGGTTCTAAATCATCATCACATTATTTATTTAATAAGGGCAAGAATTATTTCATAAAATATATGTGGAGGAATTGAAGACAAACACGAGTATGTTTTGTATACTTTCTTTTTTTTTAAACAAAAGCCAAGTAAATGTTTATCATCGGCATTCGCAAATCTAACCCAAAAAGGTGTACTTTACGAATATATAGAGTCCGTAAAGGTTTGGTAACATTTAAAACTATTATCTTTAACGTTGAGTGATGAAGCATGTTTTGCAGACATTGAGTAAGTGAGATAAATTGTCCGCAACAACTCCGCACACCTCTTTGTAGCAATCGACCTGCATGTAAAACAATTGGACCATTAATTATGATAAATTTATAAAAGTATTCTGTGTATGATATAACGTAATATATATATACGTAACGAAGAAATTCAAATCGCTCTAGTATACAACAAAATTACGTAAAATTCATACATATATTTTCCTTACACCGATAATAGTCCGACATTCCTCCGCGTGATTACTACGCCCATGTGTTTTTGAATGGAAATATAAATTTATGAACAATATTGTTCATAGAGGAATAATATTTTTTTTACCTATATTCTCTACATTTTTACAATATTGAATGATTTTATAGTATGAAGTGTATTTTACTAGGTGGCAATACTCCTTTTAGTATTAGAGATTTTGTTTAATCACAGGCTGTGAGGTATTCCAGCTTAGTCCACAGAGGTGACAACTCATCTGTATCCTTCTTCATTTGAAGTTGGTTGCAATTGTCCATGAGCTGCAGTAGCCACTATTTGTTACTTAAATTTTATTTAAGAAAAACTCGTTTCAAAAACTCTTTTTCTTTTTTTTGTCTTCATAAATTTTGACTTCATACTTTTTAAATAAATACTTTCGGGAAACAATTTTTCGTTTGCAGAAAGAAATGTAGGTAGTTAGAGCTAAATCCAGCGAGTACGGAATACGACGAATGATTTCCAACTGCAACTCTAGTAATGGTATAGGAAAATACTTAATAAACTAAAGAACAATTTGCTCTGTATTGCTCTCTTTATTTTGTGACCTTATTTTGTATAAGATTTTAAGAGATTACTTGATAAATAATGATTGTCCTTTATTATATAAGCTAATAGGTATACCACAAGGGCAGTCCCATTTAAAATTGAAGAAAAATGTTCACCCCTAAAGTTGGAAAAATGGTGACTGTGCCGTCTTTATTATATCTGTTTAGACTACATTCTAGTTATTTACCTTGAGCTTATGATACTCCTTAGTCCACTGAAAAGAGTCAAAAAAATTAACTTTAAAAAGCAAAAACTGAATTTACTGAACAAAAAAAAAACTACCTAATAACTAATACTAAGACCGTGTAATAGCGGTGTAAGAATATCCGCTACCCCATATCATCCTGTGGGTGTATCAAGAGACGACATAGTGAGACAAACCAGGAGATGGGCAGCAGCGTCTTCTTAATAACTAAAAATTAAAACTGCGGTTGACGGTTGCCAACTAACCTACCAAGCGTAGCATCTATGGCAAATATCCCTATGTCGCAATCTATGGGGAGACCTATGTTCAGCAGTGGACATTTGAAAGGCTGTAACGGTCACTTTAACTAAATACCTCATATTTATAATAATGCATAATCTAAAAATCCGCCTGGGATTCCGCAGCCAACCAGCAATTCTCTCACTGTTGCGTTTCGATTTAAAAGATAAAGTAATTTAATTACAGAGTGCACTAGTGACTACGCATCCTTCCAGTGTATGATTAGTCGTAGATATCAATGTAGGGTAGGGCGGGGCTAATTGAGCATAGGGGTAAGTTGGGCAATCGAAATATCTCGGAAACTATACACCGCACGCTAACGCATCAAATTGCGGAAAGAAGCGGTCAAGGGAGAGACATTCATCGCGCGACCGCCGGTGCCGACTTGGGGATCGAGTGAAGTATATGCACGCTTTGTTTGTTTAGCGACCAAAAAGTAAAAAAATTGTGATTGGTAATATTTCTTCTGTACGAGTCAAATATTATCCGTTTTCAATCAGGTAAGTGTTAAACTTCCATAAATTTAGTATATTTTTGGTATGTATAAAGGTTTTAGATATAATTCTAACAGTTTTTTTATAACCTCACTTTTGTTTCAAATTTTTGAGGTGAGGTTAGATGAGCAATAGTTGCTCAACATGCATTTTTCATCATTTCATGCATTTTCCCCCGGAATTGTTCGACCAAAGGCAGGTAGTATAAAAACAGCCAAGACTATCAGAAGAAAGCGGAAAGCTGCTATTCTAACAGACACAACCGAAAAGAACGCATTGCAAGAAGAACAAAATAAAACCACTAAAAATGTTAAGAAACCAAAGAAGAACATTGATAATAAAAGAAAGTAGAGTGTTTCAACGATGATGATGATGACTATTCTTTCCTGGTTTGTTGCGAAGCCTATTCTGAAAGTTTACCAGGGAAAACATGGATCCAGTGCCAAGTTTGCAGAGAGTGGGCACTTACAAAACTGGTGTGCCAGCTGCTGGTCTTACTTTCGTTTGTATTAATTGCAACAGCGACAACGACGATTAAGTTTCCAAAATCTCATTAATATTTTCTTTTTTAATATATGCTTTATTGATGATTATATAAATGTTCAAGTCTGATTTTAAGTAGAAAGACTGAGTTCTTATCCAAAAGTTAAGCTTAAGATATGATGAGTTTTTTTGTTTAATATTAAAAGAAAATTACTTTTAGTTTCACTGTTATGTCACTAAAATACTAAAAATAAAAAGTTGATTGTAAAACAGAAATTTTATTTCATGTCTTGTAAACACTGAACCCATGGTTTGGCTAGAATTTCTAACTGCTCCATTTACCCCATACCCTTGCTCAACTTACCTCACCTATGGGGTACGTTGAGCATCTTTGACTTTCTTCACTTATACGGCTGTAGCTCGTAAATGCGATTTGTTAGAAATAAATTTTTATGAACTCTTTTGGAAAGGGATAAATTACTTACCCATCAGTATGCATAACAAGCCATGAAGACTTATCGTTGAGGAGCTATGAATGCTCAAGTGAAAAATTGCTCAACTAGCCCCGCCCTACCCTACTAAAGAAGAGCCATCTACTATCAGACTGTTATATCGTTTGTAAACTATAATATAATATAAGTATAAATATAATAACTATTATATTACTATTATTATAATTACTATAATTAGGAAATTAGGAAAACACTAAACAAGATAGCCTTCAAAAGATTGGTTCGGAATATCGTTCAAAAACAAAGTCACAGGCGACTTATAACATCAATTAGTTCAAATACCTTTATCCAGATATATTGTGTATGTAATGTATATGTTTATGTATACGTATTAAGGATAATTGTTATATATGGATTATTATGTATTTGTTTGTACCACGCCATGAGTTGACTGGCAGAGAATGCTAACTGGCATTAAGTTTATGGTTAGCACAATAAAGTTTTTAAATAAATACATAAGTTAACATCAATCGTAATTCAACAAGTATAAATGTGGTACATTATCTAAACTTTCTTAATTATTGCTTTAGTTTATAATACATAATCGACCTTTGATAGCTAAGTATGAATCATTATTATTTTATCGTTAGACTCAAAGAGCAAATTTCAATTTCACGACAAATTATGGACATCCATCCAAAAGTAATTTAAGATAAGATAAACATTTCAAGTGTTATCACTTTAAGTGACCGTTGACCGTGACTCATTATTTTTGTATTAGATACAATTTTTTTGCTGAGAATAAAGTTTAAGCATATAATAAATAATTTTACTAGCGTAGATTAACTCAGTCGGATTCATTGTGTGTTGTGTCTGTGATTTGTTTTGTGTGTGTAGTAAATTTCTAATTAAAAATAGTTTTGCTGGGATATAAAATGGCAACACTAGAACGTATTATTTATTTCAGTGTTGCCAACTTTGAGTTCTTGGAGCTAAGTTTAGCTCTAGCTTAAAAAATCGTTTTAGCCATTTAGCTCTTCTATTTTACATTAAGCTCTTTTAAAATGCATCTGGTGCGGTAAAAATGTAACCACTTCGTTACTTAGGTGTATGGTACCATTTTCGGTCTTTTATACTAATATGCAATTCAAAGTTGTTGGTTGGATATTTACCGAAAATTATTTATTAACGTGTCAGTCAACGTATTACAGAAATGCATATACTTGCACGTAGATCGTAGAATTGATTGTAGTTGCATTAATTGTTTCTAATGGTTGTTTGACTCATTTCCTTATAAATTATTAGAGGGAGGAAATATCTATTATTGAATAAAGATCAAGAGTTAAAACGTACTCCAGTAGTAGGAAAATTTGGATATTAATTATCTTTTCAATATTGTAGTTAATATATAATGTAGCCACAGTTGTAGAGTTTATTAAAAAGCTACACCAATTTTTTTCATAATTTAACATAAAATGTTGTTATAGTTTCTACAGCTATGAGACATAATACGTTTTTAGGTCTTTCCAAGAACTAGCTGGAAGTGTTGCCCATACCACGTTAAGTAGACAGTTTGATGAGCTATGGATAGACGATGGATACACTCGCACTGGTGACACTGCTCCTCATCACCATCAACATTTTTACTATCATTATTTTGTATTAAATAAGAAGGAATTTTAAGCTTATTTCTTTAAACAACGGATATTTAATATTCATATTTCATTTAGAACGCTCCTTTGTTTGCTCGGTAAGCATTTAAACTTCTATGTGACACTACATCACAGAACACAATTACTCTCTACCGAGAGCTCTACATGGAGTAGAAATTGAAACAATAGGCACTCTGTTTGTTCGGTTCATAGTATTACCTACTCGTAGCTTATTAGTGTTTAATAAACTTTTGATGTAGGATGTGTAGTGGTATAGGCAACAACCAAACGAAACTTTTCAATTCTTTAACAATTATTTTTATGAAAAGTAAGGTTCATAAAAATAATTGTTAAAGAAAATACTGATGACATAAATCTGTAAAATAAAAATTGTTTATAAATATTAAAATAACTAGTAAAATCAAATTAAATGCTAAATTGAATTTAAACTACATGTACTTACTGCTAATATAATAATATCTATTTAGCAATTAAAATGTTGATTGATTTTGTATCTAATTAATTACCTAAGTGTAATTAATGAGGAATGAAAGGCAATTTTTTTATTTATTTATTGATATAGTTAGCAAACACACATAGTGTCCACCTGGTGGTAAGGTTCGTGGATGCAAATGCCCGTGGATACTACATCTATTGTCAATTAAAAATTTAATAATCGAAATGCAGATGTTCTGTCACCACTAAAGAATAAGATGGAGTGCGTGGTTACCAGTAAAAAGGGTCAACTGTTCTCGTCAGTCATCACTCGTCACCCACCTAACGAAGTGCGTAATTAGTATTTTACGTTTTTAATCTGTGCGAGTGTGGTCCTCTTCGTATGTTGTCGACCAATTCGAGTTGCAGCCATAATACAGCTGCAGCGTGACTTTACCACTATTTATATAAGCGAGGCTTACTATTATACTAATTAATATGGCGAGAATGCATGCATTTAAATGTCAACAAGCTACGAAGCACCAGTCCGTACCGTAGCAAGCGATCCCGCAGTGCTACTGACTACAAAACGTGTCGGTAAAACTTCATAATTCACTAAAAAATTCCATGTAAGCGAATTCAGTTCCTATTTTAATTCCAACAAGAACTGAATTGATCTGTTTATTTAATCAGACAAATTATATTTTTGCCTGCGTCATGAAGTCGACGATCTAATCGTAAAACCGATGATACCGTCTCGAGGTTTCCTATTCCGCTTTTGCGACGAGACGTTGGCAAATTAAGAATATATGTAGATACTATGCAAAAAGCATAGAAATTTCAGGAAATTGTAAATAAACTTGCTTTAAAATACATAAAAGTATTTATAGCTTCATATCTCAGTGAAATACAAACAAATCAATCTAAAATTGAAAGAGATACCTACCTAACTATATTCAATTTATTGAAAATAACCGAGAAAATTATAATTTTTTTCATAGCGTTCTCGCTTCAAAGCGTCACAAGATTTTAGAACAAAAAATATTTGTACAGTCAGTTCGGCTATAATTTACCACACTTAATCGAAACTTTTTATATATAATAGAACCTTCCATTACCCGTACTTATATTTACACCAAACACCTACTAATATTATTTGACTTTTTGCTTTTATATGTTACATCGGTCATAAGATAACGTTAATTTCTTTTGATATCTATGTGTAATCGAATGAAAGAGGTCGAAATGAGATTGGGGCGATGGCGTGGTAATTAGTAATTACCGTACCGAGCAGTGGTTGGCGCACTGCTGTATGCCTCAGTCTGTTCCGCGCCGCCAAAGCAGTCGCGCCGGCGTTCATCACCACGCGAAATATGACCACAAAAACACCACAGTTCAAAAATAAATGACGTCGTAAGTGACCTTTGCGATTTTGCGTGTTTGATGGAAGGACAATGAGCGAGGAACAGAATCAAGACTCATTAAATTCGTGGGAGTTGAACGGACTGAACTCCTTGGATCTTTGGGATTACACGGTCGAATTGGAGTGTTTGCAAGGAAGCGAAGGTTAGTGACTTGCGCAAGGTTGTATGAGAGGCGCCGTAAAGTTACACTTGTTAATCCATTTATAAGAAACAAAATAGCAGATAGTACTACTGTAAAGTGCTATAACCAGCTATAACCATAGAACATGAACTCAGTAACGCTTTTTTGTCTGGTACTGTTATAATGACGAAGCACTCTTTGTGGTAGGTTTAATTTAAAGTAACTAACGAAATATCCTCTTTTTATATTCGAACACAATTTTATGCATTCGAAGTCGTTGATAATTTCATCAATATTAATATCCGTTCAAAGTACAGTTTATATTTTTTATTGTCTGCCTGCGCAAATCACGTTTATGTCATAATTTAACCTCACATATATGTACATTGTATGATCAGTCATCAATGTTTTCAAAGCACTAAATACATTTAATAGATATTTATGTACTTCGCGCCTTTCGTCACAGATAAAGTAATGTATCTCGTATATTACCTGTGTACTTGCAGGACGGGTTCCGCAGTCGAACCATAAGTAGATGTCCCACGAAACCTATTTGAATCTTAGGTAGCAGCACAGATTAATTAATAGTTACTACGTAAGCGGTAGTATATCAAAAATATCGCTACGATTAAACCATTTTAGACAAAAAATACCACACACCTTACTGAGTATAAACACGTAGGAACACAATATATTATCTAGTATGTGATATAATTATTAATTTAAATGTAGTAGAGCCGTCGCTATATTATAGCTATAGCATGAATGGGTCGGCTCAACCTGGGAAGGAATAAGCTATCACAGAAGATTAGGTACTAGCATAAAATAATAGCATAATACTGCTGTGTATCATTGGTTGGTGATGAGAACCGGAGTAACTTTTTACTGATGACGAGACAATCCAACTTAGTATTTAGGCTTAGGGATAACGGATCTGCATTTTGATTCCTAATAAGATTCTAAATCAAAGATAGATGTAGGTGTCTAAAGGCCACTATAATAACTTACCATCAGCTGGACTGTGTGCTCTTTTATCACCTTAACTTGTTTAAAAAGTATTGATATTCAACCCTTTATAACGTCCTTTTTATTCATAATGCACGCAACACTTAGTTCAACTCTACAACAATGACTAGAAAACATAATACCTAGATCAAACCATTTAAATGTTATGAGATTGCGAACATCTAATGATGATATAGAAGTTTTGCTATTGAGATTCAATAATTACTTTAAAATTATAGTTTACATGGTTTTGTAATCTTCCTCTTAGAAGAAAATGTATCATTAACCAACAAACTGAAATACAATTTAAATGATTCTACAATTTGTTTTGTCGGTTCTGTGAACGATAAAAACTGTTCCATAATTACAGCATTACCACAGAATAAAAGTGGTACTTACTAGAAGTGGCATTATGTCGTTCATATTTATATTGATTTTATTTTAGAACTATAAACATAAAACTTGTTGTTATATTGAAAGAACTAGTTTCTTAAGGCTAAATATATATCTTTTAGTTAGTGCAACAAAATATGCAGTGGTCTATCCATTGCACATTTTACTCCCATGTCCTAAAATGTGGCGTGTAGCCATCATCCCATTCCGTTCTTTACCGACTGTGGAAAATGACAATTAGGTCTTGTTACCACCGATAGATAGCGGTATCATCAACTCATGCAATCGTAACTTACACGTACCGGTGACGGAGACGGACCGACGATGACTTGTATTGTGCTGAACTACAGAGTACTTTGAATAAATGCGAAACATGTGTCACTGCGGTCGTCATTCTGGCTGCTAAGTGTGACCATTAAGGAACGTCTTCGCTGCAATGGGAGGAGGCTATAATCTAACAATGGACTGTTACGGGCTTATAACGATGAGGAGGAGGAGCCGTGTTCTCTGACCACTGTAGTAGCTAATTATCTAGTCAACGATGATAATTAATTTAATTGTTTCACGTCGATGCATACAAAAAACACGTACTTGCGCTTGCTCTTTGTATTATAATTTTTATTTTATCACGTTATACTGTTTAGAAACCTGCTTTAAACCGGTTGTAATCCGTCTCAGAGGAACATATTTAAATTTATTTTGAGGTCTCGTTCTATTTCCTAAAGGCTAGGCTCAGCCGTTCAGCGAGGAAACGTAGCCAGCTTTCTTGGCACTTTAGCACTATACCACAGGAGGTAGAGAACTATGTTACTACTATTATTCATTAATAACTCGTTGGTCGTGGTCATATTCTCTGATCATATTCTCCCGGGTTCGAATCTCGGGTGTGGCCAAAATAGAAAAACCCTATAACAGGGTTTTTCTTTCAAGAAATTCTCAGTAGCAGCCCGGAGTACGGAAGTTAGCGATGTTTTTACCCTCTTGCCTCGGAAAGCAAGTAAAGCCGTTGGTCCTGCGCCTGAACTCTCTCCGATCTTACTAGATTGCCATCCCATCGGACTAAGAAAGTGAGGGAATAGACAGTACATTCGTGCTTGCGCACATTTAATAATTAATTGCGCACGCTATAAACCTATCCTGTGCAGATGGCTAGCTCCGTTGAGACTTACTGCCATGACCGATACGCGGTCCGTAGGTCATGATATGTATTGATAATTTTAGCTTTAGTTTTTTATTTTACTTAGCAATTATTGTATATTATTTTAAGTCAAAAATTACCGTATTTATATCTAAAGCAGCAAAAATGATTAAAAACGTTATTTACAATAGATAAGACAAAAACGGCTTTAAAAAATCCTTAATCAGCAAAAAGAAAATCATAGTTTTTTTTTTTATAGAATAAGGGTGACAAACGAGCACACAGTCTACCTGATGGTAAGTGGATGCTGTGGCCCATAGACATCTACATTTATCCTCAATTAAGAATCAAAATGCAGATGCGTTGTCACCCTTGAGGACTGACATGGAATGCCTTGTTTCCAGTAAAAAGGGTCTCTGGTTCTCTACACTCACCATACGAAACACAGCAGCATTAAGCTGCTATTTTCTCTGGTATTCTGTGAGAGCGTGGTCCTACCCCGGTCGAGCCGACCCATTTGTGCTGCAACCACAATATAGCAGCAGCTTGGCTCTACCACGTAAATAGTGTAGGCAAATGAATTTTTAGGGTTCTGCTTCTGCCATTAAAAAAGATACATCTATACAAAGTCCTCCTGGACGATTTTCGATTACGGCAATATATTCCGAATTATGGGATGTCGTAAACTGCAAGAATGTAGATATTAATGTCAATTGAAATACTTTAGGAAAAATACTAATGGGAAAACCATAATTAAAACAAAATAATTGTCAAACAACTTACGACTTAACGTTCTTTCATTTTGTATGCCGTCCTAAGTTGACGAACGGACATATTATATTTGTAATAAAATCGGTATTTTTTTATATTTTGCATAAAATTAAACTAATCGTAAGAGATAATGAAACGTTCTTATTACGTTCTAAATATAGGAACGGTATCAAAAAGATTATCAACAATATACAAAATTGAATGCGCCAATTTAATTTTCTTTCTTCTCACTTAATTTTTTTCATGTTTAGCTTCCACGTATTTCTTTAAATGATGTACATAATTGACTGGCTCGGATACGGCCCACCGTTACGATGCAGCCTCAATTTCGCACGATCACGCTCTATTCGTAAAAAATAAATTGAGCCTTAACCCTTAGTAACAAAAGTGTATGCGCAAATAAAATGACTTTCTTCCTAAGCTACCTTAGGTAGGCTAAGATGCAGTTTCAGTGATAGACCAACAATCCAGGTGTTGGCTCCAGTTAGGTTCGATATAATATCGATTTTTATATCGAACCTAACTGGAGCCAACCTGGAGGGACCTGCATTGATGTAGCCAAACTAACCATTAGGTTATCATACGATCGCGTCGCCATATAATATAATTAAACAATTGTTGTTTTAATGTAACCCGGTAGTTCTTGTTTATAACTAATAATAATAGGAATTTCGTAATATTTGAATTTTTATTGGAGACTGCTTACTTAGTGGTTAAAGTAGCTGTTCTGAGCCTGAGTTGAATAAGTTAAAAAAAATTGTTATAAATAGTACGTTGTGCACGAGAAATGCTTCTTTTTATGGCAAAGGCGACAAACCGTCATCTTTGCTACTTACAACAATATGCTATTATATTATGTCATAAACTATGAGCAATTTTTTTGCATAACCGCAATTTTTCACTTGGTCGAGTCGACCGCGGTTAGGCGATCCGATGCCTCGTTTTTGTCATTCAGCTTTAGGTACATTTTAACAAAAAATTAAAAATGAAAATAATTATTTAGAACGTCATTTAGGTCGTCACCATGTGATGTAATTATTCTTTACAGTTATAGCAAAAAAAGACGTTTTGATACCTCTAAAATTCACAAATGTGCGTAGATTTTGTTTTTTTGTTTTTCTTCCTTGATTCGCCGTTTATGTTAATCTTTGTATTTAGTAGTAAGCAAATAATTTAACCGGTTTTTTTGTTCCAAAGTCCATAAAACTTCATTACACACACACACACACACACACACGCACACACACACACACACACACACACACACGCGCGCACGCACACACACGCGCGCGCGCGCGCACGCACGCACGCACACACGCTCTCGAATCACAGTTGCGATTGGTACGGCCAATAATGATTGTTCTTTTTATGTGTAGATTAATTAAGTAATAAAAGTATAAAAGTAACTGTATATCGCTGTCATTTCGAAATGCATTGCAAGTGTTGCGGTTAGTTTAAGAATAATTTTTTACGTATTTTGCAAATTTTCTGAATATTCTTGTTGTAAAGTTTTTTTTGTTCCTAAACATATTATGTATAATCCTTTAATTTAAATTATAATGATAACAACATTAACAATAAAACAGTTGCCATCTGCTAACAAGCAAATAGGAATATGATATTTTCTGTTACTTTAAAATGGTCTACTATTACTAAACATAAATAAGCTTATTAGGTACATAACTTGTATTACTTTTACGCAAAGACAATAATTGATCTGAAAAACTTGGAAAATTTAGACAAAAGCACTCGCAGACTCGCAATTACGTGTCGAATAAAATTAATTTTGAGTCGATATCATCATTTTTCTCGTAAAAAAAAAGTTTGCTAACGTACGAAATCCTTTTCGAAAGTTCGTAGTCGGGCTCTGGAACCTCAAAGAAATTTGAAAAAAATGCGACCCATCGCAACAATTTCCAAATAGGAAGTAAATAGTTACCTATGTTATTAATAAATTATCAGAGGTCATGTTAAATATCTCAGCATCGTACGCCTTAAACTGTAACTGATCATCATTTTTAAATTCTCATAGCAATGCCACTACTTAGTCAAAAGAGGCTGCCATTCGAGAACCTTTCTTCTCCATCGGTTGTCGGCTTACGGTTTAACATATTAAAATTGTATTATCTTACATGAACGGAATAAAAACAGTCTTTGATAATATAGATTATAGACTGTATATTATATATCCCAGCTGGTCACAGGCCTCCTCTAATTTCTGGGAAGGTTTTGGAACGGGGCAGACCTCCGCGCTAGCCCAATCTGTTTTGGCGGACATCATATATCATAAAAATATTTTTTTATCAACTCAAACTTAAGTCAACAGCTGCATCGTCGGAGTTGAGTTGATTTTAACGCCCACCACGCCGAATGCCTCGGTTCACGTTTAACTTTAGACGTGAAACTTTAGAGTGCTCTGAGGAATTGTTCGGATTAATTCCAGCCGCCAAATTTCACGAACGCACATCGCGTCAAAATTCACGATACCATCCTCATCATCTGGATGCTTGGCGGTCCACCACTGTGCGTTTTACTAGGAGTTTTCTTCCTCGTACAACTTCTCTGTGGAATTGTTTACCACCGGAGATTTTTCCGGACCGATACTACTTAGGCACCTTCAAGAAAAGAGCTTACCATCAGGTGAGCCGCATGCTCGTTAGCCCCCTCTTCTATAAAAAAAAGAGTTTGCAGGTTTCTTCACGATGTTTCATTACCGCGGACCAAATATGTATCTACCTACTTACCCACTATACGCTTACCACCCTTTATACAATGACAAAGGCTAATGTGTGTTTACGGGCTAGCTAAGAACAAGAGGAAAATTTATAATTACAACAAATATTTACATTTTAAATGCTTTAATAGTTATGTGTTATAATAAGCATTATACCGTGCGTCCTTCACGGCTTACCGGTAAAGTCCAACGAGTTAAGACACCGATAAGTAAGATACCGACGCCGACAAGTAAACACGAAAGATATTCAAATAGTAATTACCTACATTACGTTTTTATTATTTTTACTGGTTTCTTTTTGTTTACGGCATAAAACATAGCTATAGCGTAGTTAGCACCGAGTCGAAGGTTGAAATACCAAACAATAAGGCTTATATTAGCGCCAATTAACGCAATAATTTTTTTATTTGCAATTTGCACACATTCATCTTATTTAAATCAAAACAGTTATAATAATTATGTTTAAATCTCTTTCTTGACATAGTCGCCTCTTATATAACTAATCATCATCATCATAATCGTCATCATCATCATAATCGTCATCATTACAGCTATACACTGCTTTGGCCAAGAAATTTGACAAAACACGATCCTGAGCCACCTGCACCCATTGACTTTCTGTATGTCTTACCACTTATCAGGTTGTTACTCTATTTGAAATGGTAAACTACCGAAACCGACACGACCGGAAAGAGATTAGGCGCAGGATCAACAGCTTTACGTGCTTTCCAAGTCATTTTGGTAAAACACTGCCAGCTTCCTGACTCCGGAATGGAAGTGAAAATTTCTTGACAGAAAAACCCGATAATTGATTTTAATTCGACGCGGGATTTGAACCCGGATCCACATAATCAGCAGTCGCGCTTATGACTACTAGACCAACGAAGCAGCCGAAATGCCAAAACGGTGTAAATTCTTATCAAAGCTGAAATTAAGATTTCTCATAAACTCTAGCACTAAGAGAGGTTTTAGGACGTTTACCTTTTGAATACTAATAAATAATACCTCTGGACAAGAAATAATAGTCTGTACAGCAAAAGGCAAAAATATAAATACATCTCTTAGGAATCATATTTGCGCTACTTTACTTAATTCGGCTGCCTGTGATGCTTAATTATTTACAAATTAAGTGTATAATCAATTTGAATCTAATTTAATCATCAAAATATTACCTGGAATAACGCATAAAATTAAAAAATAAAGATGCCAGTAGATTTAGAATAAAATAAAATAAGTTACAAAAAAAATTATTAAGACTGTTTTAGTTTGGCGATTTTTTTGTTTCTTATCGTTAAATATGTATCAAAATTTACCGTGACAATAATTACGAGGGCGACACTGAAAGTTTTAGAACTGGCCACTTGTAAACGATATAATAAAAATTAGTTCAAATTTTGAAAATGGAACTCTTTGCCAATATTATTGTGTATGAATTTTATTAATTTGTCATTTGTTTACAATTTGGCGGCAAATTGAAAATTGTCTGTGTCACGTCAGCATGAATTTAACGCGAGAAAATTTTCGTACAATGTTTTTATGACTTTCGATGTCATTTAAGCCAACAAGAAAGTTATGATAGACTCGATTGGCCTTTCACGATGAAGCCCCATCTCATGCCACTGTTTACAACTGGTTTAATGAGTTTAAACGTGGTCGCACTAATCTCACCGATGATCTGCGTGAGGACGGCCTTCTACGGCGACGACTGAAGATTACATCAGTGTTGTGCGGCGCATGATAGAGACGACAAAAGAGTGACTTATCAGCAGATTCGGACAAGCTTAGCATCGGTATGAGTCAAGTGCACAAAATCCTCCATGAACATTTAGCGGTCAGGAAGCTTTGTGCCGGTGGACCTTATAATTTGACAGAGGCTCAAAACTCCGCCGTGTTGATTGGTGTCGTGAAATGGTTCAAAGATTTAACAGAGGTGACTCAAATGCTGTGTTCGACATACCTACGGGTGACGAAGTCTGGATTTATTGTTATGATCCTGAAACTAACTGGCAGTCTGCTGTCTGGGTGTTTCCTTCCGAGGAGTTGCCAACTAAAGTGAAGAGAGGTCAAGCGTGGGAAAAAGATGGTAGCCTCGTTCTTCGGAAGGACAGGTCATTACGCAACAATTGTTTTAGAGGATCGAAAAACAGTTACTGCAGAGTAGTACACTAACAATTGTTTGCCACTTGTCTTGGAAAAGTTCGGGAGAAACGACCTCGCAGTAGGATCCTCCTTCACTACGACAACGCCTTATCGCACACCGCCAAACAAACAATCGACTACTTGGCGACGTCAGACGTGGAATTACTGGGTCACCGCCTATAGCCCCGACCTTGCACCTTGCGATTTGTATTTATTTCCGAAAATAAAAGAAAAACTTCGAGGAAAACGTTTTATGAACGCCGAGGTAGCAGTGGCTGCGTTTAAAATGCCGTCGAAGAGACCCTAAGGACGAGTGGGCAAAGTGCTTTTCTCAGTGGTTCCATCGGATGCAGCGATGTATTGATGTAAATGGACACTATTTTGAAAAGATATATTAACCATTTCACTGTCCCATGAGTCATATATGAACATTTCAATTGTTTAACTATTGTGTCTATTTCTCGGACAGGGTAGTTGTTAAAACTAATAACTTGCTAGTTTGTTCAGTTTTAATTTTCTAAGAACTTTCAGTGTCACCCTCCTAATTAATATGTTGGTTTGTTTTTTTAATATTAATTATTTTGTTTTTTGGACCAGATGACACAGGAATTCTGAAATCATTTTGTATAGGTATCTATAATTTAAAATCTTATCTATATATAATCTATATTTTATTTATGTACGTAACGTATAATTTACAATATTTACAACAATAAAAAACTAAAAACAAAACTTACCATAGGTCCACTCTACAGGTCCACTCTATAGTAATAAAAACGCTAGCTGCGTTTCCTCGCTGAATGGCTCTTACTGTGTCAATTCGTGATCGTGACTCATCATAGACAAACGCTTGGCAAAAATGTTATTAAATAGAAATCACATCTTACCAGTCAGAAAGGCATCAGTCAAAGCGATGTGAATACAGAACACCATCGTGCGAGAAAGTTTCATGTCGCACAGACCTATTTTCTTAATAATGACTAATCATCAGTAGAAATCCCCCGAAGCTTTTGTGCTCTTAGCTGCCCGCATTGTTTTGATTGAAACCAATTATTGAGATGAGTGAATAGATGATATCTTAAAATTAAAAAAAATATATATAGATATTAGGCTTTCAAATCACTAGATTTTGGTCTCACTTCACATATCCCACTTTATGATGTCATTTGGACATGAAATAAAGATCAATTAATTTTATGCATAGTCTTTAAAAAGCCATCAGCTATTTTAAAGATCTCTAAATAACAAAATAAGGTTTAGAAATAAACAATTTTGGTTTGCAATTTTATCCAAAATATGTCGTTACATTTAATCTTCTTATAATGCAAAATTAATTTTAACACTTTTTATACTCCAATAGCATTTTACAACAAAACTATATTTAAATGTTATTATGGTGTTAAGAGGATTGTGAAGTGCGATACGCAGCGCGAGTAGCTATTTTCAAAAATTAATGGTGTTTCATACCGCTCGGTCCGTATCGCCGCCGTATCGTGCGATAGAGTTACAAATCTTGGAAGTAATTGCATACATTTCCTTTTTGAAATATTGTGGCGGGCGATAACGTTTTCACCCCCTAAACCTTTACGAAATGAGATAATTTTGACCTCATTAGATTCAGTACACCTTAATCTAGGTCTGTCTGTCTGCTTCTTTTAGTAATTCTGTTTAGTTTAATTCAAAAAATTAAAAACTCTCGAGGAAGTTTTTAAGTCTAATAAAAATTAACTAAAAATACGGACCTATTCTTTCATTATATCTACAACACTTCCAAAAATTATGAAAATTAGAGATGGGGGGGAAATGATATCGCTTTTTGTATGAAAATTTACAGCTTGAAAATCCTCTTAAGACTTTTTTACGTTAAAAGTAATAGAGATCTTACATTTTTATTTCTATGATTTTCGTTTCTGGACTTAATTTTAGAGTGGTTTTTCGATACCTGAATTAGGAGCTCGTAACTTGCTAAACAAAGCTTACTGATCAAAGACCGCTATTATAGATTTGCAGGTTTTTTTTTAAGTTCAACGCGAACGAAGTTACGGGTACAAGTAGTTGTATAATACGCTTAAAATTTACACCCTAACCCAAATTTATTATTTACAAGATGATAGGACACCTTTTTAACCCCCGACGAAAACAGAGTAGGGGTGTATACTCGTAAGTTTGTAGTGTGTATCTGTGTTTCTGTCTGTGGCTTCATAGCTCCTGAACGGATGAACCGAATTTGATTAAGTTTTTTTCGTTTGAAAGGTGTCTTAACCGAATGTTCTTAGCTGTTTCACGAAAATCTGTTCAGCCGTTTGAAGATCACCAGCTCTTTTTGTTTCCGTTTTTTTAAATTTTAATATGTTATGTTACAATTTAATGTAGTGTTTGCTTACATTATATTAATTCTTCTTATCTTAAGACGATACTAGTAATTACTCCTATATCGTGGAAGCTTTCCCGACACAATTGTTTATTGTATTAATCAAACGCGTGACCCGCTGTATTGTGGGATACGATCGCGTGATCCACAGCGCAATGCGATACCGAGACGTCTCCGAATGAGTATCATAATAAAGGAAAATCTTTCTAAAAAATCTACTTGTTATTTTTTTAAACTTGCAATGCTATTTATATTATTGCTAGTTACATTATTAATATTCCCATTAACCACTACAGGTAAGCTTAAGTAGCTTGTTCACGAATCGAATGGCGAATCAAACCCCGGACTATTTGAGTTCGCGGTCCGCACTCTACCATTAGGCTAATGTAGCTAAATATTTCGTACAACCACCACTTAAAAAGACCGCCGTTAAGGCAATATACCACCGTATATATACCGTATATATATATAATATATACCGTAAGAGCTGTGGTAGCCCCTGAGCTATAAAAAATTTAAGCGCTCGCAATAAATTTCACCGTACGCGAGCAACTCGGGTTCCCGCCGGCACTAATGAAGTTGTTTATTGTAATTTTAAGTGCTGATTCACCACGTGCTCGGCGATGAAGAAAAACGTCGTGAGGAAATAAAAAAATGTCTGAGAAATAAAAAAATAAAATTTCAAAGACATGTAAAATCCACCAACTCGTATTAGACACTTCCTTGCCCTAAAACCCTCTCAGTAATGAGAGAAGGCTAATGCCCAGGAGTTGGATATATAGGCTATAACTTTATATACCACTGTATGTACTTAACTTCGATATTTGTTGTTGACAAGTTCGTGAAATTTTTTTGTCTAACTTTTTTCCAAGACTCACAATTAATTTCTCACGTCGTGTCGGGAACCGGTTAGTTTGAAGTATGAACCTTTACGCTTGGTTAGTCATTCTGGTGAAGAACAAATTATTTGCTTACGTTATAAAATGTGGTTAAGATTTCATTCTTTTATTTAAATTGATGATTAAATAAGATCCAATCGTCTTTGACATCTCGGGGGCACAGTGGCTAACCGTTTGGCAGCGGTCCCGCGGGTCGCGGGTTTTAAACCCACTCAGAACAAGTATTTGTTTGGTATACAAATTAATGATTGCTCCGGGTCCGGATGTTTGTTAGTGTCCAATTAATGAATTTAAAACGACTCTACAATACAGAAGAAACTCCTAGTGTTGGGGTTGGAAGAAAGATTTTTGTTTATTGTAACTTTATTGTAAACACCTTATTCTTAATTTAGGATAGATGTAGATGTCTATGGGCCACAGAATCCACTTACCATCAGGTGGACTGTGTGCTCGTTTGTCACTCATATTCTATAAAAAAAATACACATGAGACATGGTCTTCGCCTTGTTTAATGAGTTCATTGAGCATAGTGGTAAAATATTCCAGCGATTGTGTTTTGTTATGATAGACTATGTAAATATTCGTTTCATCACAAGTCATTTGGAAACTGGAATGCATGTAAAATTTAATGTTCCGTGATGAAAACGAAATGCGAAAGAATTATATAATTAATTCTGTCTGCTGTCTATAAACTTAACTCATTTGTTAAGAATTTCACCAGATTAAATATTATCCATATTTAATGTATTTTTTTTCGTAAATTTTATACGTGGTCTACATTTGTTTTAATTTTTTTTTACTGCAGCCACGAATCAATTCTTAGCGAGAATTGATTCGTGGCTGCAGTGGCAATGGGCCGGCCATATAGCTCGAAGAAGCGACAACCGATGGGGAAGAAAGGTTCTCGAGTGGCAGCCTCATACCGGCAAGCGAAGTGTAGGGCGTCCCCCCACTAGATGGAGTGACGACCTGGTAAGACATGCAGGAAGTGAATGGATGCAGGTGGCTCGGGACCGTGCTTTGTGGCATTCCTTGGGGGAGGCCTATGTTCAGCAGTGGACATGTGATGAGCTGTAATAATGATGATGATGATGACGAATCTATTAAATATTGTTAAATCGAGTTTATCTAGTGGTAGCCTACCTTCGATAAGTATGGATGGATGCAGGTGGTATAGGACCGTTATTTGTGGTGTTCCTTGGGGGAGGCCGATCGGCTGATCCTCTATTTATCTGTGGACTTGTGAAGGGCTGTAATGATGATGATGACGATGAAGTTTAAATACTGTTTAACTGCAGTAATGGGTTTTCGTACCCTTCTTTATTAAACATGTTAATATTATCTACTTACTCATAGTCTTGGTAGCGCAACGGCTGGCCGTTTAGTATCAGTTTAGTAAAAGTTATTAGCAATTTGTATGCCTATCGCTGGATATCATCTATATAAATAAAAAGATAGAGGTTTACAGTTGTGCGCGCATCACGGAAAAACTACCGGATAGATTTTAAAATTACGTTTTTTAAGTTTTATTTCTTAGACACTTTGCCCTTATCTAAAAAAAATATTGCGATATCTTTCTTTTAATATAAAGTTATTAAAGTTTTAAGAAACAACGATTTTTATACGGGGTTTTCACACGGTAAACTATAAGTCGCTTGCTCTCGCGTTACTAACCCAGATAATTTATATATTTTACCTACAAACGGAGCAACGAATAACATTGTTTACTAAGCAAAGTATATTTTGCTTGCGATCTTTTTGATTTTGATGTTTTTTTCTTCGCACATACGAAAACTTTGTTAATATAATCAAGCAACGCGGACGAAATTGCGGGAAAAATGCGCTAACCGGCAAAGCATTACTTGATAGATTTCCCTGTAATCACCACGCTTGGTGAGCGAAGAACTGATTTCCTGTGTGTATAATTAAACGCGATAATACTCATAAAAGTAGTATTCATTCATTCATCAAAATAGTATAATACTCATAAAAGTAGTATTCAACCTAACTTTTCTTTTAAAAATCCAAACAATGGATGCCCACGACTTTTTCTGCCACCAGGACCGCGCCACTAGAAAGTGAGGTATAATATTTGACAGATTTCATAGCGGGGAAGTTAATTTGTTCGGAAAATGTAAAGGTTATTGTTTCTTTCTGTACTATTAGCTATATTTTATATTAATAGGATTAAAAATAAATAAACCAAACCACAGATATTCATAAAAGTAGAAAAATTAAAAAAAGTTAAAAATGTGCAAAAAATTAAAGAGCAAACCACTGACGCATTGTTTTGTATATTAATATAATACTCTAGAAACTGATAAACTTTTATTAAAAACCAACTTCTCAATTAAATTACATTGAGTAACAAAAAAACTTTACCTCAGTGTCAACTAGCGACATCTGGTGAGCAGAAAATTATTAGCCCTCATTGTTAAGTTGGATAATCACACCCCTAATTTTCACATAGAGAACCAACTGGCTAGAGAGTAAAGAGAAAGAAAACGGAATTATCATGCTGTATTACCCACTTTACTGTAGTCAGAACTAACAGACTTTGTATCTGATAAAGTCATACTAAGTGTGCGCTGAATTCTAGTGTTACTTATTACTAGTGTTACTTATGTTTGCATTAATTGCAATAGCGGAAACGATACGTTATTTTATATAAACGATGAGCTTATGATATTCTTTAGTCTACCCAGAGGGTCAAAATAATTTCCACGTGATACAAACAGCTTCTCAAGCCGGGGCTCTCTTTTTCTTCTTATAACACTAATTCTTTGACACACTATGCCTTAGCAACGACTTCAGAAGCTATTAAGTGGAAATTATTTTGTTCTTTTTAGTCTTTTGAAGTCGGCTTTTACTATATATTAAATGTTTAACTTTAATATAATATATGTACTTCCTCAATCACACACACGCAATTACTCACAGGTACATGGTTATTAAGTGCTATGAAATAGTTTTAATAAAATTATTTTTTCAAATTATAAATCCATCCAAAAGTACTGACTAATATATATACAAACGTGTAATTTTAATATATCTGGTTATTTAGTTCTGCTTAAAAAAGTTGTAGCTAACCAAGGTGAGTCATAACTCACTGCGCGTACGACAAAGTGGAACACTTCTGCACAATGTATTGCGATAGTTGTAGTCTATTATGTGTTCTTCGCCTCGGCAAACTCTTGACGCAATCAGCGTGAAATTCGGAACTCAGTACTACTAGTACGTTGTTAAATATAAATAATATTAAGCGACTGGTTGCTAATCGTAATTCATTAACCTTGGAGATGGAGCTCGTTTAAATAACATTCAAATTAAGTAAAAACACCAACACATATTATTTTAGGCTAACTTTTTATAACTGTTAGTAAATCCTTTTTTAAAGGGCGGAGTAAACCAACTTTGTAATCATGACGCATGCGTATTTAAAATAAAATTAAATAATAAAAACTATGGGGGAACCGTTAAGTAATATGGTTATTATATGTGCGTACAGTACGTATAATATGATTAGTACACTAAACGTGGTAGAGCCAGCGTGGTAGTAACGTGGTTGTAGATACACGGACAGCAACATGTAGGGATCTACTAGACGAGGGAAGGATTACGCTCTCACAGAATATCAACGTAAAATACCATCAATAACTGCTTTATTTTCTATACGTGGTAGAGCCACGCTGTAGCAATATTATGGTTGTAGCACGAATGGGTCGGCTCGACCGGGGAAAGACCACGTTCACACAGAATACCGGCGTAAAATAGCAGCTTAATGCTGCTGTGTTATGGTGAGTATAGAGAACCGGAGATTCTTTTTACTGGATGGCATCTGCATTTTATTTCTTAAAGTTAAAGTTGCAGCCTATATATACGTACCACTGCTGGGCACAGGCGTCCTCTCATTTCTGAGAGGGTTTTTAGAGCAAGGAAACGTCCGCTACGCTGCCCCAATGCGTGTTGGCGAACTTTACATGCCTTTGAATTTATTTTTATTTCTTAATTGATATTAAATGTAGGTATCTATGGGCCACAGCATCCATCAGGTGGACTATGTGCGCTCGTTTGTAAGCCTTGTTCTATAAAAAAAAACTATAAGCTCAATCTACTATTTATCCAATCTGTTCTATACGTAATATTAGGTACATTGTGCTAGATATGATAAGGTGAGGAAGGCACTATAAAAGTAATGTCTATTTAAATTTGTTTACTATCTCAGATAAAGGTGTGCTGTCCCAATTTCTTTGAGATAATTTGCGTAGATAAAATGAGAACAAATGCCATTATAATTGTGTAATTTATCAAGATTTTAAATGTTGGATTTTTTGTTTAAGATTGTACCTATATAATCTAGCCCCGAAGAGTTTCTCTATATTTTAATCAAAATCCGCCCGCTGACTTCAAAGAATCTCTACGAAGCATACGAACTGTTTATTATTATCTTAAAAAGTTTTTCTATTATTTTACAGATTTGCAACTCGCAGCTGAACTCGGGAAGACACTCTTAGAGAGAAACAAAGAGTTAGAGACAGCTCTTCGTCAACATCAAAATGTTATCGAAGATCAAGCGCAAGAGATCGAGGTGACGAAACATTTTATTATTTTCCATATGCTGCGACTAAAACGTTGTTGCCATGTATTAGGTTTTGTTTATGAAATAAATGGATTATGTTGGTGGAGAAAAGGCTAATTTATCATCACAACTTCTTCTCTTGGAATTCTAAAAGTCGACTAAGATTACCTTAGTTGATTTTGTCGAGCCAAATAATCTAGTAGCATAATATTGTCTAATAGCGTAATCTATGGATATAAACTACTCGTACTCCAACAGTTTTTTACTTACATTTATTTCATAAATATCTTAAGCATTTTTAGTTGTTGTTTCACAATCACAATCCACCTTGTACACTCCCTCTGCAGGAGTGTACAAGCTGGATTGTGAATGTGGTCTCTCTTACATAGGACAAACAAAAAGATCTATAAAAACCCGCGTAAAAGAACATATAACTGACTTGAAGCACCGACGTATCGGGAAGTCTGCAGTTTGTGAACATGTTCAAGATCGTCCCTGCCATTACATTATATTTGATAGACCACAAATCCTCGCAAAAGAACACCGATTCCCACCAAGGATGATTCGCGAGACTATTGAAATTAAAAAAAACATCCTAATTTCAATAGAGAAGATGGATGGGTGCTGCCATCTACTTGGGATCCTATAATTAATAAAATTAAATCCAAACCCAAGTATGCCACTGCTAGACTTCAAGATACTGTAAGCTCATTCTGCGTAGATCGAACCAAAAATTAATATTAAAAAACTGAGGGTAGTCGGGCTAACTATGACATCGGGACGTCAAACACCTCAGTCCCCCCCGTGACCATGGGTGCTGTAAACCACACGAAACGTTGGGAATTAAAAAGTTAAAATTAAACGCGATATAATCCGTAAAAATTAGTTTCATTTATCGTCTATAATTGTTTTCTGTATTATTAGCTGCTAAATATACAGTAGACTCTTTTCTTGAATGTCCCTAAGTCGAATCGGTTCGAAAAAAACCCGCTAGCGACAGTAAATTGAACAATGTGGTCGTTCGTGGCAGAAAATTCCTTGTAAAACGCAAGGTAAATTATTACAAAATTATGGTCTATAATTGTTGTCTGTATAGATTAGCTGCTAAATATAGGCCTCCGCAATAAATATATTATTTGTTATATATTATTTGTTCCGCAATAAAGATATTATTTGTTACGCAAATGGATATTGTCAAAGCATTGCTTTATATCGATATCCGCCACAGACATAGATTATAATATGTTTGTGGTAACAGTATGAGCTAAAAATCGGTCTCCCCCACTAAAGATATAAAAATATTTAATTTACAATAATTAATACAACTATTGTTTTCGTGTGATACGAGGGGCGTTCAATGTATTCTCGGTCGGATTTGCTAATAATGTGGGTAATAAAAAAAATCATTAGCTAACCACACTATCTGAGGGTGTAAATATAAAATTTCGTCTTGATAACTTCATTACTTCTTATATAACCTTCAGTCATAGACGTCGGGAATGACTAACTCGACAATGTTGAATCACAGCGGCTACAGAAGAAAATGTGAAAATTATTGAAAAACTTGTATTAGAAGATGCACGAGTAAGAATTAAGATGTTAGCAGAAATTACTAACCTATCCGTTGGAACCATACACACCATATTGCATGACTATCTCAATCTCACAAAAGTCAAACGCAAAACGACCCAACAAGTACCAGACCCCCCCCCCCCCCGCGAGAAGTTCAAAGTCACTCCATCGGCTGGTAAAATCTTGGCCACAGTCAATCGAATACACAAAAAAGGTGAAGCCATCAACGCAGACAAATACTCAGCCACTTTACGTCGTTTGAGAGAAGCAATAAAAGAAAAGAGAAGAGGAAAGCTGACCAAGGGAGTGCTGCTTCTTCATGACAACGCACCGGATCACACGACGCGGCTCTCCAAGGGTGCTGTACGAGACTGCGGGTTTGAGAAAATTAACTACCCACCATACAGCCCAGATCTAGCCCCTAGTGACTAGTTTTTATTCCCAAACTTAAAAAGACCTTCGGGGAAAGCGATTTGCTGACGATAATGAGCTCAAGTCCGCTATAAATGAGCATTTTTCAGGTCCGGACGAAGAATATTTTTTGCAAGGGAATAGAAAAGCTTTTTTCACGAACAAGTAAATTTATTGATGTCATGGGAGGACTATATTGAAAAATAAAAAATATTTCATAATTTTATCTTTTTTCTAACATACCAATACCGTGAATACATTGAACGCCCCTCGTAGTTTCCAAATTTTTAGCTACAAAATGGTTTCCTGATTTTTTTTAATGGGATAGTGGTGTCAAACAAGCACACAGTCCACCTGATGGTAAGTGGTTGCTGTGGCATATAGACATCTACATCTATCCTCGATTACGAATCAAAATGCAGATGCGTTGTCACCCGTGAGGACTAAGATGAATCACCTTTAAATAATACTAGTTTTACGGATTTTATCACGTATATTAACTTATTTTATATTCCCGACGTTTCGAGCACTTTACAGCACCCATGGTCACCGGGGGGACTGAGGTGTTTGACGTCCCAATGTCATAGTTAACCACGGCTACCTACGGATTAAAATTATTAATTTTTGTTCCGATCTACGCAGTACTAAAATGCATAAAAATCAACGGTCTGTCAGAGTGAACATCTTAATTTTCATATATAATTCGTCGTCAGAGCTTCACTTTGATTCGCTTCTCGAGTTACTGCCTTCCTATTGGTATAATTTAGCGCATAAAATTGTGTGGGAGCTATCAAGTTTGATAAAAAAATTAAACTAACCGTATTATAACAGAACTCTGCTGTTATGCTTTTGTTTCATTTATACCTACTCTACTATGATATTTACAGAACGATATGAAGAGATGAATGGATGCCTACGTTGCTAAAAGGATTTTGAGTATTGACATTGATTTAGATTTTGGTAGAACCAATCTGCAGCTATATTAAGGTTGTAGCACGAATGAGACGGCTCGACTAGGGAAGGGATACGCTCTCACAGCGTAAATACCTACGTTGCTAAAAGGATTTCTGAGTATTGCCATTGATTTAGATTTTGGTAGAACCAAGCTGCAGCTATATTATGGTTGTAGCACGAATGAGGCGGCTCGACTAGTGAAGGGACACGCTCTCATAGCGTAAATACCTACGTTGCTAAAAGGATTTCTGAGTATTGCCATTGATTTAGATTTTGGTAGAACCAAGCTGCAGCTATATTATGGTTGTAGCACGAATGAGGCGGCTCGACTAGGGAAGGGACACGCTCTCACAGCGTAAATACCTACGTTGCTAAAAGGATTTTTGAGTATTGCCATTGATTTAGATTTTGGTAGAACCAAGCTGCAGCTATATTATGGTTGGTGCACGAGTGAGGCGGCTCAACTAGGGATGGGACACGCTCTCACAGCGTAAAATAGCAGCTTTATGCTACTGTGTTTCGTATGGTGAGTAGTAAAGAAACCTATTTACTGGAAACGAGGCATTCCATCTTAGTCCTCAGGGGTGACAACGCAAATTACCACTATCCATTCATTTTCAACCTTTCATATAAAAAATATTTTATTTTAATTACAGTACTTAACAAAACAAACCGTCGCTCTGCGTGAGGTGAACGACTCAAGACTGAGAATATACGAACAGCTTGAAGTAAGCATCCAAGACTTGGAGCGAGCAAATCACAGGCTAGCCGTCGATCATGCCGCCGACAAAAAACATATTAAAACGTAAGCATCAAAATATTTTCCGTACAGAATTTGTAACCATCCAATTATTGTGCATTTCACACACAGCATGACATATATTGTGACAATGTCGCTGGTTCTGTTCTCTTCGTATCCCAATCGAAGGCAACATTTGTGCAATAACACAAATGTTTGCTCTTCAAGTCTGGGTGTGTAATTATTAACCATATTATGCCATATATAATTATATCTTTGAAACTGCATCCAAGCCTTCCTACAATCTTAAGCGTAAAGGCGTCAATCGTGTTACATTGCTTACAGGTAAGTGAGGAGGACCAGTAATCGCTTCATCATATTATCAAACAAAGATAATTTATTAATGCGGATCGCATAATTAGGGATAGTGGTTGTCAGGTAATGTTTAGACCATTCAAAATTTAAACCCGCCACCCGAAACCAAAATATTTACTGCAAACCTAAATACAGCGCATGTTGTGTTTTTAAGAAAAAATTGGATTAGGTAATAATAGAGCTATTTTTTTTCAAATTATGTATAATACAATAAAATTTTCTGTAATCTTTTTACAATTTTTTCTCTAAAGCTTTTCATGAGTTAGCTCTACATATTTATAAGGAATACCAGTAACTTTACTATTAGTCTATATTCATACTATTTTAGTAGACCACCATACAAAGTATGTATATTATGGCAGGAAATCAATTACTTTGTATGTAAAAAATAGAAATGTGCCATCATGAAAATGACAACTTTCTTGAAATGCCTTCCAAGGTCTGCTTGCGACTATAATCACTAATATATATATCACTAATTTGTGTTTTTATTGTATTATTTGGTGATACGAGGGTGACACTGAAAGTTCTTAGAAAATCAAAACTGAACAAACTAGCAAATTATTAGTTTTATTATATCTTTTCAAAATAGTGTCCATTTGCATCAATACATCGCTGCATCCGATGGAACCACTGAGAAAAGCACTTTGCCCACTCGTCCTTAGGGGTCTCTTCGACGGCATTTTGAAACGCAGCCACTGCTTCCTCGGCGTCCATAAAACGTTTTCCTCGAAGTTTTTCTTTTATTTTCGGAAATAAATAAAAATCGCAAGGTGCGAGGTCAGGGCTATAGGACGGGTGACCCAGTAATTCCACGTCTGACGTCGCCAAGTAGTCAATTGTTTGCTTGGCGGTGTGCGACGAGGCGTTATCGTGGTGAAGGAGGATCCTACTGCGAGGTCGTTTCTTCCGAACTTTTTCCAAGACAAGTGACAAACAATTGTTAGTGTACCACTCTGCAGTAACTGTTTTTCGATCCAATCGAAACAATTGTTGCGTAATGACAGGTCATGGAAGGCCTTCGGAAGAACGAGGCCACCATCTTTTTTCCCACGCTTCGACCTCTCTTCACTTTAGTTGGCAACTCCTCGGAAGGAAACACCCAGACAGCAGACTGTCAGTTAGTTTCAGGATCATAACAATAAATCCAGCTTTCGTCACCCGTATGTCGAACACAGCATTTGAGTCACCTCCGTTAAATCTTTGAACCATTTCACGACACCAATCAACACGACGGAGTTTTAGGGCCTCTGTCAAATTATGAGGTATCCACCGGGCACAAAGCTTCCTGACCGCTAAATGTTCATGGAGGATTTTGTGCACTTGACTCATACCGATGCCTAAGCTTGTCCGAATCTACTGATAAGTCACTCTTTGTCAGTCTCTATTATACGCCGCACAACACTGATTTTATCTTCAGTCGTCGCCGTAGAAGGCCGTCCCTCACTTAGATCATCGGTGAGATTAGTGCGACCACGCTTAAACTCAATAAACCAGTTTTAAACAGTGGCACGAGATGGGGCTTCATCGTGAAAGGCCAATCGAAGTCTATCATAACTTTCTTGTTGACTTAAATGACATCGAAAGTCATAAAAAATCATTGTACGAAAATTTTCTCGCGTTAAATTCATGCTGACGTGACACACAATTTTCAATTTGCCGCCAAATCGTAAACAAATGACAAATTAATAAAATACATACACAATAATATTGGCAAAGAGTTCCATTTTCAAAATTTAGACTTATTTTTTTATTATATCGTTTACAAGTGGCCAGTTCTAAAAACTTTCATTGAAGCCCTCGTAAGTATCGCCTTTATTATCTCTTTTTAAACTATCTGAAAAGGTCTAATTTTTGCGGCTTAATACCGTATCTTCTCTTTTTGTTTTTATCAATGTCCAAAACCCACTATATGTTAAATACCTTGATCTGTATATGACTGTTGTACCTTAAATAATCCTTTAAATTTTATTAATTTTATTTATGAATAGAGTTACATTCATATTTCAGTTTATGCTCAAACATCGAGACACTGGAGGGGAGATGTGAAGAGCTTCAAAAGACTGTGGACGATCTGAACACTCAATTAGAGATCGTCAGACGAAGGGCTGAACGAAAACCCGAGAGCGGAGAAAAACCTAAAGAAAAGGAAACAAAACCAGTTGAACAAATTACGCCGAACGTTAAAAAGCCAAATGTAAACAGTACGCCTGTAAAAATTACGCGCCTCTTCCAGAACTTACGAAGGAGGATGAACATTTGCTAAGATTAAGCGATGAATTAAGAGAAAATAAAGCAGCTTTCGCACAAGAACATCGACGAGTCACTGAGCTAGAAGAACAACTGGCGTCTATGGTGCAGGAGAATAACAGATTACAAGAACAATTAAGGAATTGGAATCATAGAGATGACGAGCCGAAGTCAATGCAAGAGGAATTCTCTATTCTGGAAGAAGTGAGGTAAGTAAAAAATTAAAATTATTTTAATTACGCCAATAATTTATTAGATGGAAGAGAACTATTTTTCTAGTACTAGCACAGAATAAATAATAGTACAAGAAGTACTAGTTAAAGTTAAAAGTTAAAGCTACAACCTATATACGTCCCACTGCTGGGCACAGGCCCTTGCGTTTTAGGGCAAGGAAATGTCCGCCGCGCTGGCCCAATGCGTGTTGGCGAACTTCACATGTCTTCGAAATATTTTTTTTCTTATTTCTCAGACATGCCGGTTTCCTCACGATGTATTCCTTCACCGCCGAGCACGTGGTAAATCAGCACTTAAAATTGCAATTAACAATTTCATTGGTGCCGGCGGGTATCGAATCCGGGTTGCTCGCGTACTGTGAAACTTACAGCGAGCGCTAATCATCTGAGCTACCACGGCTCTCACGGCTACAAGAAGTACTAGTACCACCCACTTACCTTTTTCTGCCACCAAATAGTTTTTTAGTTAATTAGTAGAAAGCTGCAGATGCGTTGTCACCTTTGAGAACTAAGATGGAATGCCTGTAATTAAAGCCTGACTTTCTTTGTTTGACGTTGGCTGCAGGTGTCCACGGACTGCAGTAACAACTTACAATCAGGTGGATTGTAAGTTCGTTTGTCACTTCGATTTTTAAAAAATACGCCAATGAACCCTAACCATCCGCAAAAGCACCGCGGAAGCAGCTTCAAAGGTGTTAGTCATGTGACATTGCAAACCCCAACACAAGGGTGGCGATTGAGACAAAATCTCCCTTTTATAATACGAGAGGTCTATGTCTAGCAGGAGATTATTTACGAATTGAAAAGGAGAATTATAAAATTTGTAGCAATTATGTCTCGAAAATTGTGTAAGAATTATACTATATAATTAGAGTCTTAATATTAAACAAAAGTGACAATTGAACTTACATTTCATTTCAACCATCTTTAAATAAAGGAGATATTTTGTTTTCTTGTATACATTTTTGTGATTATGAGTGTGCCATAATATTAAGATGAAGGATATCACAACTCGGCTATTTGGACGGCGGTCGACACTTAACATTATTTGAGCCGCATGCTCATATGCCCCTTTTTCTATAAAAAAATACGTGAGACATCTAGTACTGCGATTGTTAATCCGCCTGCCAATCGTCATTATTACGTTCCTTCCTAAAAGGGGCGCAACCCATTTTCAACTGTAGACTTTTTAAGGGTTGATAAAAATAATTGTTTCATCATTAATTTATTATTTTAATTACAATGGTACTATTGTTTAGTCCACAGCTAAACATAGATATATAGTGAACAGGGAATATTACAGTACTTCCTGTTTTGATAGGGAGAAAATGCCCAAAGTCACGAACACCTTATCGTACACCGGAACGTATCCGTAGCTTTCAATAAAAATAACGTACATAAAAAAAGTACAAAGGAAAACTTGAAGACATATTTTGTAATTTCAGACAAGGACAACTTTGTATCCGATGCCTGCGAGGCGTCGAACAAGGGGACGATATGTCGTCCATACTCGACGGCGATGACGACGACAGAAGCGTAATCAGCTCGCTAATCCTCACATCCACATGCCAAGACAGCCCTAGAGAAGATCACGTTACAAGCAAACTGGTCAAATTTGATGTATGTATTCACTCACAAACTATGCATGCCATTTACAATATTTCCAAACAAAACAGTCCTTAACATCTATTTCTTTCTAGCTTTTTTTTCTTTCTGTGAAATAGTTTAGTGTATCTATTAACATTACTTCTTTGTGTAGATTACTTATTAAGTTCTGTGTCTGTAGAAAATAACAATATTAACTCGCACTTTCGCAATTTTGTGCAAACAAATAATTAACAATTACTAACATTACGTATTCGGAGCTAGAAATGAAACATTCAGTAGGTGTCCGATTTGGCTAATCACATTTGAAATTTCATTCCATTTCACAAAAGTACACAAAAGATTTTTAATATAACTGAAAAATTATTTTGAAAAATTACAAATTGAAATAGCCTCCAAACTAAAGCACGAATTGTGTCGCTTGAGATCTCATACGAATGTTTCGATCGTTCTAGGCGACAAAGCTTTTCCAACTGCCCCTGATGTTGTTGATCACGCTTTGCATATGCATTATGAAGCGCATTTGCAGTAGTTTTCTTTGGATATATCGAATGTAGTCGAAGGTATGTCCATTACTGACACGTTACTCAACTAAGCGTGGGAAATGCACCCTTCCTAACCGGAATCATCGGTGATGGCCATAAAATCATCAAATTTGTGACAGTTATTGAATGTCGTATAAACATATTCAATTCTTTCTTTGCTTCACGGTGGATAGAAATATTAACTGAAATGAACTGACTTTACTGATCAATAATTGATATTATATGTACGTGTTTATTTTATGTAAGCTGTGTTTGTGAAGTAATGGCTGTATGTTTGACTAATAAACAATAATTGTGAAGTTTATCCAACTAACGCTCGATTTGTGTCAATTATTTCAAGTAAACAACTCATTCAATATGATTCATCTACTTATTAAAGTATTTATATTTAAAATTATCTTATCTCCATATCACACTTAACTATCGTATTCTTCAAAATAAAGTAACCAACATTTGTTGCATATCATTAATTTTATTAATAGTCACAGTTCCTTCTTCTATTAATTTGCGTGCTCGGATCTCACACTAAAATTTAGCATCTGCTTACTTACAGAAAGTATAAAAATTATTACTTTTACAGAATGCCAAGGAAAAGTTACTTCAAGGTATATGGGCGAATAAGGACGACGGCCAAGAGAATCCGTATAGAGAGCTGGTGCAGAAGTATGAAGCTCTTTTAGAAGTACAGTTGTCGCAGGTGAAGAACATTAAGAAAAACAAAGAGAACACGTTGCCCGCACAAAACCAATCCGGCCCACTCTCGCTACAAGACGAGCTGCAAACTTCCGGCGACTACAGTCAGTTCAGCGTTAAAGATACTGACGAAGAGAGTGGACACGGCGAGGAGACTCATAAAGACAAAGAAAACCAACCTAAGAAAGTCGAACTTACATCCCGCAAGAAGATCATACAAACGCCCGACTTCTCGGAAGCGGAAACATCCAGTTCTGGATTCTCTGATGAAACTAGCAACAAAGCAACACAAACAGAGCGCGAAAGGCCTGGCTCCTTCCTGTGCACAATTGCGGACGGTGAAGATTACCGATTTAGCATTTACGATGATGTCAGCCCAATGGACAGCCGCTTCCGAAACAGGCCGGAATATCGCGAATTGTTCAAAGAGATTTTCACTATCCTTAAAAAGGCAGCAGAAAACAAGGACGAAGGAGAGAGGCTGCCGCTTCTTGATGATACTTCTGCGGGTAAAGTACCACCGGTTACCCCGGCCACGGAGGAATCCCCAGGCAACTTCACTGATGATACTCAGAGTGTGTTGTCCTCTGCAATGTCTGAGCAATCTCTACCTGTATCCGATATGACCGCACCGGAAACACCTACTCTCAAGGAAATGGAGCAACCGGCTCCCGAGCAAGTTAAAAAACAGGAAATCAAAAAGAAAATAGAAAATAAGCCTACAGCTGCGGCGCCCGCTGAGAAAACAAAGGAGAAAAATAAAGTGGTAGAAAACGAGAGAAAATTGGAGGAAAAGGACAAAAACAACGAAAAAGAGAGAGTTTTAACGCCCCTCGTTCGTCAACCATTGGAATACATCGCGGCTACTAGAAAGAAATCAAGGCATCGTAACCGCAAACAAAGTCAGGATCGTCAGGGCGCCGATTCACCTGTGTTCCCCTCACCGCCAAAAATCACCTACCAGAAACAATCAAACAAAAAGAGGCGAGACTACAGGCCGATTGAAGTCAGTCCCCTTGTGAAAGCAAACGAAACTGAATGGAATGGGAACACGTTGCAATTCTACAACCGAAACGTGCAATCGCCAACTCCTAGTGCCAGCGGGCGAACCGGCAAGATCTACCAAGGATGGAACTCTGAAACCGACTCCTGGGATATTAAACAGAGCACAGCGTCACAAGAAATCCACAAATTGAGGAAACTTGAGCTTTCCTACGCCGAAGTACTGAGAAACGCCGATAAAACAAAGAACAGGCGCAAGAAGCATCAGTAGACTTTAGGTATTTATTTTAACTAAAGACCGCTCTTGCTTACAAGTAAGTCGTGTGATCCAACCGCCATTTGTCTTTGCCAACTGGACTATTTAGTTTAGGATTTTTTGTGATCTGCAAGCGTTACATTTAAGTTTTACTTATACCCGCGAACAGTCATGAAATGCCATATACGTGTAGTTCATACACATTGAACAATTATCATATTATATGTATCTATAAACAAAAATATAACATATATATTCCATAAGACATCAGTAAATTACCCCTCCGATATCTCATTTAATAGGTACTTCTAGCGTCAATAAATATCTATCGATACAATAATTGCATTTAAATTATAAAAATATAAAGCATGTACCTATGAAGTATTCAGCTGAACGTTTTTAGTATTTGAATTCAATTTATTTGGCAATTTAAACTGAATAAGTTTTTTAATTTTTAACTCTATTCTGTTGCTACATTAGTCACTATTTTAATTGTATATTCTGTATTTGAATATGATTTGTAAATATTCATTTTTATAAGTTAATTTTTTAATTGCCATGGTAATTGCGAGTACTTCCGATTCGTTATGGAATTGTATGCTAAAATTATTTAATGAAGACAGAGGAAGGTTGAAGGTATAAAATAAAAATTTGCATAAAATACCAGATTGTATTTTTTACTCACGCTCCTGTTTTGTATCTCTGTGCTCTAAATACAAAATCAAGATGTAAACGTGCTAATTTTGATTTTGGGTAATCAAGAATCATAAGATCCAGTACAAATATCTGTAGTTATTTTCAAAAGAGCAGTGGTTTGTTCAGTTCTGAAACCCGGTTTTTATTTACTTAAAAAGTTGTTTTTGAGGATGTGTCTAGCCATTTGTTTATGAACAGTATCTTCGAGAACTTTAGATAAAAATAAGAAAATTTGGGAAAAAGCGAAAAAAAGTATTAGGAACTAATGCTTTACGCCAAATTAAATGAAAAAAACCCAGTGACTGGTAAAAATTAATGAGTGATACTAGGAATAACATAACTGAGAAAAGTAATCAATTCGACTCACATCATGGAAACCTATTGCCGTAGTTTTTCAATTTTTTTTTATTATTACTGGAATTAGTGTCAGTTTTTTTTATTCTTAATGGAAGAAATAGTTGTCTATAAACCCTCATCAGTAAGTGTAGAAAAGTTAAACGAGCAGTGGTGAGAATGTGGCATGGATAGTATGTAAGAAATGATATCAGGTGTAATTTATAGAACAGATAAAAAGTATAACGTTGAAGTTAATGATAGAAATGATAGCAGGATCAACGTTATAAGGTTTACCTATTCCGACAGACCTGAGAAATATCCACGAGACTTTCATAGAAAAGTTTTATATTCTGGTAAATATTACTTTAATTTTCCATACTATTTGAAAACCCAATCACGCTTAGCCATGGTTTTCGGTAATCCACGGAGTGGGAGATCGTCTTAACTTGACTTCGAATATTTAATAACTATACATATAAATAAAATTGAAGTGTCTGTCTGAAATATCCAAATAACAAAAGAACACAGTTCAGAGAGTTATTTCCGTGCTATTAAAACATGGAAAATCATTTAAATCATAGTTTGTATGGTGTCTTTATGAAAAATTGGGGGCTATAAACAAAATATGTCTTGTAAACCGCTACATGTTAGAGTCGATTCGCTGATATTGTGTATTATTAATAGGGTGTACATGTAATGTATACATATTCAAGATGATCACTAACAAACCAGTGTATTTATTAAAATAAATCATAGCTCGTGATACCATAAAGCCTTAGTGTTTCGGTACCTAGAATTTGAGAAGCCTTGTAGATGGCAATCTTAGGCCCGTATTAATAAACGTTACTCAGCTCAAGTACACGCACTTGAGTACAATCTTGAGGTTATGATTTTATTAATAAACATATCTCAAGATGCAGTTTAGGTTTACGATATCAGCCGATTGCCACACTGATTAATAAAAGAAACTCGACTCTCAAGTGTATACTTGAGTGCAAGTCACAGAACAGTATTCCTAAGTACAGCGTTTTGAGATACTGATTTTATGTGTTTATTAATTAGCAACGATCTTGAGATGCTGATTTCGTAATGAGGGCGTATCAAATGAATACGCACTTGAGTTCGTCGTTGAGTAACGTTTATTAATACGGACCTTAGAGCCGATTGTCCCACCCGAATAGCGTATCTCGAAACTCTCCAGCTGTATGCCGTTAAGGTTGTAAGAAGTGTGAAAAGGTAATTTTTTCTTGTGTATTTAATGTAAAAACACTTGAGGACTTTAAGAGACATTCCATTCAATGAACACCAATCGCAAATTCTGTTTAAATCTTTTTTAATTACTATTGAAGCATGAGGTTTTTTAATGGCTTTACAATTTTTTAAATTATCTGCAAACAATCAAAATTTATTTTATTACCAATATCATAAATAAATAGGGAGAAAAAAACCGGACCAAGGTGAAAACACCTGAATAAGCAATATAGATGTTCGATTCATAGCCATCGACTACAACCATCTGTGGTCACTCTATTAGGTAAAACTGAAACCATTTCAAAGAAGAAAATGAATAGACGTATGTTTCGCATACCATACAATTTTTTGTACACCAAAGCTAGAAGACGCTAAAAATGTATTACTACAGTCAAAGAAGTAAGCATCACGTTGTAGTTCTTTGACAATAAGCCTAGCAAAATTACGTATACGCACCTATATAGTAACCAGGGACGGGCTGTCCGTGACAGATGGCATGCATTTCTGATTAAACTAATAATAATTCAACAATGAGTTATTAAAATTGAGGTTACAATAAAAGGTATCTAGAGTAAGTATTGAGAATTTAACTAAGTGTAATTTAGATTTAAGTTTTAATTTAAGACTAGAAAATTCGCTTTAAAGGTGCTCATTATGACATGATGCTGACATTCCAAGCAAATTGCCAAAAGAGTGCTTTCAATATCACAAAAATATATAAGCGGAACTAGTTAAATTTTAAAAAATATTATCGCAGTCGGCGGGATCGAACATGATTTTCTCGCACACAATGACATCTTAAGGTGAGCGCTTATTCATTGAACTAGCATAGCTTATCAAAGGTGAATTATTATAAATAGATTCAAATTTTCACGATATTTTCTTATCATAAAATTGAGGCTAATTGAATTTGAACTCATGCAAAAATATCATTACAAAATTATGAAATGGTGTAAAAACAATAGAAAGTCGTTAAATACACACTAATTAGACAGTAGTTATTTTTAAAAACAAAAAACAAATAATAATCGTCATATACATATCTTATATCTTTTATAACCGTGTAGCGGCGGTGTAAGAATACCTACAACCCCATTTGTCCCGTACGTGTCGTAAGAGGAGACAAAGGGAATCTTAAATAGGAGGTGGGCAGCAGCATCTTCCTGATAACAACTTAAAGTGCCAAGCCAAGCGTGTGTGGCAACCAAGCGTGGCAACTATGGCAAAACGTATGTTTCGCATACAACCTACCCTACGAGGCAAACTTCCGATTACATAAATTTAATAATATTAAATACTTAGTTTGTATGTAAATTTGTTTTCTAATGTTGTAATGAAGTGACATTATTATTTTTTTAGAATGAAACAAATCAGAATATATATAACATAATATAATTTAGAAATACTTTTTACACGGATTACATTAGAAGTTAGTTCAGCGGGATTCACTTATTCTGCGCGTCGAGTTCTCTCTCGACGATCTTTCGGTACTCATCAAAGCCGCCCTCTATACTCGCCACTGAGCCGTTACCACACACCCACAGTTCTTTACACCATTCGTATTAACCTCGTCGTGGGACACTAAGATTACACCGCCCTGTAAAGAATTACATTATATACTAACTGTGCCCGCAATTCCATAAGCGCAAACATGTAACAAACACCTATAATCAAATGAAATTCTGTTTTGTATTAGGTATAAACACTTATTAATATTAAATAATACACACATACACATTGAAGCATTGCAGCGGACTAATTGCTCCATAAGAAGTGAGAGACATGCCCAGCAGTGGACGTATGCAGGCTGTTTTATTTTTAAATTTTTAACAAACAATAAACTCGTCTTAAATAATTAAATAACAATAATATTGGTAAATCCAATTGGGCATGCCCTAAGCGCATTAAAAAAATTACGTATACCATGATTATACGGAGTTTTTTAAAGTAGTTTAAATACACACAAGTTTTCACTAATAACCTTATTATACTTCTAATTTTCTGATAATTTTACGAGGGGTGACCCAAAAGTAATGAGTTACTTCAGGTCCGCATAAAAATCCAAAAAAAATATTTTTTGCTTGCTTATATACTCACTACGTCAGCCTAAAAAAATCATATAAATAGATCACGATTTCCGGGAGATACATTCATTTGAATACGAACTGTCAAATGAAATTAGAGAATTAGAAAAACGAAATTAGAGCTGTCATCAAGTACCTCTATTTGAAAAAAATGTCTTCAAAAGACATACACAGTGACTTAGTGGAAACATTGGGGGACTCTGCTCCTCCATATTCTACAGTTGCACGCTGGGCCAAGGAGTTTAAACTGGGCAGAACATCCACTGAAGATGAACATCGCGAAGGACGCCCACTCACTGAAGACAACGTGAAAAAAGTCGAAGATGTTGTGTTGGCAGATCGAAGAGTGACCATCAGGCATGTAGCTGAGGTCACAGGGATCTCATATGGCAGCGTTCAAAGAATCCTTGCGAACGAGTTGCATATGAAAAGGTCTCTGCGCGTTGGGTACCCAGAATGTTAACCGACGAGCAAAGAAAAATCGAGTTGACATTTCGAGGTCAATCTCGAAAGTTCAAAGCAGATAAAGAAAATTATTTGTTTTCCGATTTGTGACTATGGACGAGACCTGGATTCACCATTTTGATCCTGAAACGAAACAACAATCGATGACTTGGAAGCGACCTCCTCACCGACATAAAGAAATTCAAAGTTTCAAGTTCGGCGGAAAGGTTATAGCATCTGTTTTTGGAACGCTCAAGGCATAATTATGGTGGAATATTTGGAAAGGAGCCACTATTACGGGCTCTTACTACGCAGACCAAATAAAAACATTACGGGAGGCCATTAAGGAAAAAACACGCGGCAAACTGCGAGCTGGAGTGCTGTTTCACCAAGACAACGCACCGGCTCACAAAGCCGCAGTTGCGATGGCTGCCATTCAAGAAACGGGATTCGAACTGCTCGGACACCCTCCCTATTCGCCAGATCTAGCTCCTAGTGATTTCTACCTCTTTCCTCGGCTCAAGGAGGCAAGAAATTCGAAGATGATAGCGAAGTAATGGCCGCTGTTGAAGCGTTTTGGGAGGTCAAGACAAAATTTTTCAAAGGAATCCTGGGTTTAGAAAAAAGATGGACTAAATGTATTGATTTGTTAGGAGACTATGTAGAAAAATAAATTATTATTTTAACTTTAACTACCGTGTTTTATTTTCATTATCATTACTTTTGGATCACCCCTCGTATGTCAAACTTCAATTTAAAATAAGTTTGGAAAATCCAAAAGTGCACGACTCGTAATGCTCATATGATCGTCCCAGACGTATTTAAGTATAAATATTACATCCTACTTACTTTTAGTACGTACTACTATTATTTATTCTGTGCTTTTCAAATATTGTAATAAAAATCTCTGATTATTATTATAATCAAGTATGTAAGAAATTTGGTTTTTCGAATATTGTGTATTTGTACAGCGATCTTTTTGAGCCGCTGCAAACAACCGATACAGTGTCCACTCACGACGGCGATTGACGCCGAACTAACTGAGTGACGCAGTCTCTATTTAGTAAAAAATAAATTCATACAAGGCTGCTAAAACAACGAAAATATCGACATTTCGCAGCCGAAAAAAATTAATTATAACTAAACAAAATAAAATTAAATTGCCATTTACATTCAATGGCTTCCCACATGATAGATGAAGAGTTTTAAAAATAGATTGAGTTGAACAATTGATATTTTCAAAAGTTATCGTGTTTACGAAGCCATGCGGACTTGATAAATCCACACCATAAGCCACTAAAACCCCTTTTTTATGTAAAAATAGCAATTAATCGATTTAAAAAATATATTAATAAGTTCAACAATCATTTATCTTTCTGACAATGTGCTTTTTATATCACTTATATGTACAATATGATTGCTGGAATCTTAATTTTTAGGCCCTAGTAGAACATACCGGCGGGCTTAGCGCTTACGGCATGCAATAATAAATTAAGGTTTTTAAATCATTGAACTATAAAGAGATTTTTTTACAAAGATCACACAAAAAGATGTTTACGATTTGATTAATATTTTTTTATATATATAGGAGGGGGCAAACGAGCATACGGCTCACCTGATGGTAAGTTACTACCGCCGCTCATGAACAACTGCAACACCAGGGGAATTGCAGGTGCGTTGCCGGCCTTTTAGAAAGGAGTAAGCTCTTTTCTTAAAGGCCCTTAAGTCGTATCGGTCCTGAAAAATCGCCGGTGGTAAGCTATTCCACAGAGAGGTCGTACGCGGAAGAAAACTCCTAGTGAAACGTACAGTGGTGGACCGCCAAGCATCCAGATGGTGTGGATGGATTCGGGAATTTCGCCGCGATGTGCGCACTCCCCATGGTAGCTGCGAAAGAAAATGCAAAGGGATGCAACATCTCTTCGCAGCGCCAGTGAATCGAGCCGATCGGAAAGGACTTGGTCGTTGACGATTCGAGCCGCTCTGCGCTGGATGCGGTCAATGGAAGGAGCTGGCACTGGGGAGCCCCAGCGCAGAGATGGAAACAGTACTCCATGTGAGGCCGAACCTGCGCCTTGTAAAGTTGCAGGCGGTGTGCCAGCATAAAATACTGTCCCGCTCTGCTGAGCACGCCAAGCTTTTTAGAGGCCAATTTGGCCTTGTCTTCCAAGTGACCACGAAACTGAACGTCACTCGATATGTCGACGCCGAGGATTCCGATACTGGCTGAGGCAACAAGGGGAGTGCCTTGAAACTGAGGAGATACGATAAAGGGGTTCTTTTTAGCGGTAAACGCGCAAACTTGTGTCTTCTGTTTGTTCCGGTATTTGGCGACATTTTAGGCTTGTAATCGGAGCATGCACAGTCTACTACGACCTTGATGCTCCGATCAACCAGAAAACTGGTGATCCAATTGCACAATTTCTCGGGAAGCCCATATGAAGGAAGTTTCGAAAGAAGCGCTTTGTGCCAGACCCGATCGAAGGCCTTCGCTATGTCCAAACTAACGGCCAATGCCTTCCCCTTGGACTTGATCGCCTGCGCCCATCTATGTGTTAGGTAAACAATAATATCGCCAGCTGAGCGACCCTGACGGAAACCGTACTGGCGGTCACTAATCAGCTGGTGCTCCTCAAGGTACCGCATGAGCTGGCAGTTAATAATGGACTCCATTAATTTCGAGAACAAGGAGGTGATGGCGATAGGCCTGTAGTTGGACGGAGGTAGAGCGGTTACCTTTTTTAGGGATCGGGTGCACGAAAGCTGTCTTCAATGAATTCGGTACAACGCCTAGGGAGAAAGAGTACTGGAAAAGAGGCGTTAGAAACGGTGCCAACTCTGGAGCGCACGTCCTCAGCACAATTGGCGGTATTCCGTCAGGCCCACTCGATTTGTGGATGTCCAGGGAGAGGAGTGATTTGCGTCCTGAGCACTGTGTGAATCGCACATCAGGCATAGAGCACTCACACTGCGGGATGGTCGGCGGTCGGCTTTCTCTTTTGCGGGAAACCTGATGATATCCGTCCGGATGAGAGGTCAGCAGAAGGTCCAACGGGGAAGGTGTATGATCCTCCACATCTGGAATCCGCGTAGGCGAAGTAACCAGTTGTGTCAGACCATATGCCAAGATCAGATCATCTCTCCCCGCATCATCGGTTAAACGTGAATTGATATTCCCCAGAATACGCGGGGCAGCCTGAGCACCCACGCTCAGAAAGAAAAGGGTAGCTTGACCGTGGATGCTCAGTGAGGGATATTCCGGCCACCTGCACTAATCAAGCGAAACGCAGAAGCAAAGCTTCTACTTTACGTTGGTATTCTGTGAGGTCGTGGTACTGGCCCCGGTTCGAGCCGGCCCATCCGTGCTACAGCAGAAGCTGCAGCGTGGCTCTACCACTGTTAAATGTAATGATGTGATAATGTATATATTTTACACTTAAAATAAAGAGCATTAGTTTTTTCTTCTTCTTAAGACTGTTTGTGCAAATCCAATCGTATATTATGTAATATAACAATGACATTTAGTTGTAGACAATCATTTATACTAAATGCAGGATGGGATCCCCATACCGAAGAAGATATTTACCAATAAAAAGCTTCAAAGCTCATACAGATGGTAATCAAAGAGCTTATGGAACCGTCAACCTAGGAAAAGACTTACCTTTAGAATCGTTTGGTCATATAATTTAAGATAGCAATGAGATTAAATCTAGTAGAATTTTTGGTATATAAAAATCATCGACGAGGTTCGCCACCCGTCACGTTCTGTCTCCCGGAGGGGCGAAAAGTGGATTGCGGAGGCCCGTCTGGCTACGCTGAATGTATGTGGAGCAATGAATGATAAGATGGATGAAGTATGCGAAATGATAAATGATAGAGGAATATATGTGTTATGTGTAAATGAGACGAAACGAAAGGGAAAGGATGCCACTGCACATGGCATGTATACCGCTTACTGGTCTGGTGTAGACGAGACCGAGCGGGCATGCCAGGGAGTCGGTGTCATCCTTTCAGAAAGAATGGGTCAATGTGTGAAAGAGTATGAATGTGTAAGCCTAAGGCTGCTATGGATACCAATGAAAGTGGGGTTAAAGAAGTTGTTTGTGCTAGGGGTGTACGCCCCAGACATGTCTAAGCCCACTTATATCCGAGAGCAGTTTTGGGACATGGTAAGGATGGTGTTGATGAAATGTAAGGGAAATCAAAATATTATTATGTTAGGAGATTTTAATGGAAGGGTTGGGGTGAAGAGGTCTGGTTATGAAAGGATATTAGGAACGTTTGGCGATGAAAGTGTAAATGAGAATGGTGAAAAACTCCTCGCCGTATGTGTGGAAAAGAATCCTTTTATGACGAACACTTTCTTTCGCCATAAGAGGATTTACATGTATACATGGGAAAGAGGTGATGATAGAAGCATGATAAATTTCATAATTGTGGATGAAAGCATGAGGAGCGCAGTGGTAGATACAAAGGTTTACCGGGGGTCCAACGTAGGGACGAATCATTACTTGGTCTTATGCCGAATTAATGTCTATTCAGGCGTTGGCGGCATCGGACATCTGTGTCTACCACTGCGTTACAGCGTATAAGAATAGAGAGTTATTAGATGAAGGTGTGAAAGAGAAGTATAAATGTAGACTGAGGGAGAATATAAGTGGTTTGAATGAAATATGTATGAATGATTTAGACCTGAAGACTGTATGGAATAATGTTAAGAAAGTTTTGGTGGATGCAGCCACCGAAGTATGTGGTGTAAGTAAGAGAACGAATGAAAGGAAAAATAATACGTTGTGGTGGGATGATGAGGTACGGATGGAAGTTGAAGCAAACAAGAGAGCATGGCTAGATTTACTGACAACCAAAGCTGGTAATTCTGGCGGTATGAATGATGAGATTGAAAGAAAAAAGGCAGACTTTAGACTTATAAATAAGAGAGTAAAAGAAGTTGTTGAAAGGAAAAAGCAAGCAAGAATGAATAAGAATGATAGAAGGATATCTGACAACTTCCAGGCAAATATTAAAATGTTCTGGAAACTCGTAAGAACTGCTAGGGGAAATTCAAAACAGCCTAGAATGAATGCTATACGAGACGAGAATGGCTGTATGCTGAATGATGAAGTTTCTAATTTAAAGAGATGGAAGGAATACTTTGAAAGCGTGTTTATGAGGAAAGAGTCGTCTGAATTAAGTGAAATAGAAATTCCGAAAGAAGTGGAGAGAGGTAGGAGATAAGTGTAGATGAAATAATGAAAGCAATGAAAAGCATGAAAGCAGGTAAGGCAGCCGGATATGATAGAGTATCACTCGAAATGCTAAGGGCTGGAGAGGGAGTGGTGGCAGGCCTGCTGTACAAAGTAAAACGTTATGTGAAATAAGAATAGAAGGAGTTGATTGAGCAAGTGGATGAGTTTGTATATTTGGGATGTTTATTTAGCAGGATGGTAGATATGATAAGGATATAGAACGACAGTGAATGCAGGAAATAGAGTGAATGGGGCTCTACACGCTATTGTGAAGAGTCAGAATGTGTCAAAAAAGGCACGTTTGGCAATTCATAATGCTGTGTTAGTCCCTACTTTAATGTATGGTAGTGAAAGTTGGGTCTGGCAGAAGAAGCATGAGAGTAGAATAAATGCTGTAGAAATGCGGTCATTAAGGAGTATGCTAGGGCTGAATCTGAATGACAGGGTGAGAAATAGTGTGATAAGAAAAAAGTGTGGTTTGCAAGATGACGTTGTAACGAGGATTAAGAAAGGAATGCTTCGGTGGTTTGGTCATGTAGAAAGAATGAACGGAGAAAGAGTGACAAAGCAAATTTATGCTGCAGAAGTGAACGGCAGAGTCGGAAAGGGACGCCCTAGACGAAGGTTTATCGACCAAATTGGCGATATATTGAAAATGGGCCAGATTAGGAGTACCCTTAACCGACGAGCGTGTATGCGTAGATATATGGATGTAAAGGAGGCGAGAGAGGTGTGCCAGGATCGTGCCAAATGGAAGTCCGTAGTCTCTGCCTACTCCTCTGGGTGACAGGCGTGAGTGTTTATGTATAAAAATCACCTAAATGTTTTAACTAATTTCGGAGACATTGTTTAAAAAATTCATACTAGTCAATTTGATTCACCGACCTTTTTTGAAATTGATTATTAACAAAATGTAGGTAGAATGCAGCGAACAAATTGTTGGGAGTCTAAAATTAATTAATAATGAACAATGGAAGCTTTTCTCAATAATACGAGTGAAGAGTCCAAAACGAAACTCTTTAGTGAAACGCGCTAAAGGCAGCTTATTATGCGTTTAAAAAATAATCTACTTTTCTGAAATTAAATATTGTTAATATTTGAAAAACATATTTATCTATTAAATTACTTAATACTAATCATTCGAGATTCATTGATTCATTCTTTACTTCCTACCAAGCGTCCACTACTGATCATAGGCCTCTCCCACAGATTACCACATAGGAGGGATATATGCTACGTTTGGCAGTTGGGTCGGCAACCAATATATTTTCTATTTTTTTCTAGTTTATGTTCGTAAACACTCGACATTTGAAAATTCGCATATTAAAACATACCGTATACTTATTTATCGCCTTGCCCAAAGCCTCGATTGTCTCTATGTCCAAGTGGTTAGTAGGCTCGTCGAGCACTAGGAAGTTGGGGTTGCCCATGCACATCCTTGCGAAGGCGACGCGTGACTTTTGTCCTCCGGATAAACTCGCTATCGTCTGTAATGCAAGGTCACCACTCACACCGAAACTACCCAGTTGCCTCCTGTATTCTTCAATTGATTTACCTGAGAAAAAGTTTAAATATTTTAAGTTTTCTCTAACAGTTCAAAACCCTACCAGATAAACTTAAAGAAGTTACTATATACAGGTAGGATAATGCAAAATAATGTTAGGAAAGTTCCTCCCAACATTACGGAGACATTAATGAGGTGGTTCGCGGCACTAGAACTCTATGTCTGCCAAGGAGTCAGTCTAGGTTGGCACCGACAATCTATTTCTGCGGCCACCTACTGTTGCGTTCCATATTGGAAGGGACAGTATTATTACATGCTGTGAGTCATTGCATCTTAGTCCTCAGGAGTGACATCGATGGACTGCAGTAACCAGTTACCAATAGAGTGGACTGTTAACTCGTTTGTTATTCTAATATTATAATTAAATATATCTAATATTATAAAGAAGATGAGATAATCTAGTTTCAAGAGACTATATTAGAGCAAGCAAGTTCCTTTATTGTACTTGTATTGAGCGCTGAGCACGTTATATATCAGCCTTTAGAATTCAATTTATAGATTCAGCAGAGCACAGGATAGCATAAGGGGATCAATATACCTTTTCGGTGCGTTATAAATTGAACGAAAGAAAATTCCAAGATCTTCTAGCCTCTAACAGATGGCGAACCGTATGCTAGTTCTAATACCTTGACTTGCGATTGAGATAAGCGTCAAAGATGCGAAGGTCTAATTCCACAATTCGTCGTTGACGCCGCAAAGGGGCGAAGCTCAATTTTCAAAAATTACAAGAGAGCAAAAAAAACATTTATTATTCCCCGATTACTAGCTTTTTTTCATCAGAAAATTAATCTTATTTGTAGTTTTCCATTAAGTCTAATATATGTTTTATCGCTCTGTAATTTTTTGAAAAATTGCGGTTCGCCCCTTTGCGGCGTCAACGACGAATTGCTAATCCAACTGTCAAACGTGACATTAATGGTAACTCATGCCAATAACGGGAGAAAGGGAGCCGTGTTAACTCAGAGGCTACGCCTTTGCTCTGAATTTCAGAACGCGAGAAAACCGAACGCCGGCACCAATGAACTTATTAATTGAAGTTTTGCGTGATGATTTACCACGTGTTCGGCAGTGAAGGAAACCAGCACATATTGGAGCAGTACGCATATCAATTACTCCATAATCCTCTAATGACGAATGAGAGTAGGCCTGTGTCCCTAGAGTGAAATGTATAAATGCAAAATTGCAGGCAATGGAAAACTTTATTTCTTTATTACTTAATCAAAAATAATCTGGTATAAATAAAATATTACTTGAGCTACTTACCAGGGTAACTCCTTTGTAGTAACTCAACAGAGTTGACGTTCATTTCAAGCTGGTCAACGTGATGCTGGGAGAAGTATCCGAATTTAAGGCCCCTATGCACACTGCGAACGCCGCTTGTAGGCGACAATATTCCCATTATTATTTTTAATAACGTTGTTTTTCCTGCGCCATTGTCACCAACCTGGCAATTAACAGATTAAATTATCGAAAAATAAAAAATGTAATTTGTCTGCGAAACAAAAGCACGTTGACATAATGCTTTTATAGTACTTTGTAAAAATTATTCTTTAATTTGTTCGGATTAAATATATCCTTATTTTTTATTGGCCAGATACAGAACACTGCATGATACTCCAGAGAATTTACCAAGCGGATATGCGATCGCAGTACCAGAAGTCCCGCTGACGCTGCATTCCGTCACCGAGCCGGGTTATCACATCTTGTACATTCAAAGTCCACTGCAGAACATAGGCTTCCCCATAGAATGCCTCATAAAGGGGTTTGCCATAGATACCACACTCGGCAGGCGGGTTGGCAACCGCAGTTTTTTCCTAGTTGTTATTTGCAAAACGCTCTGCCCTTCTCTTGGTTTGTTTCTCTCTGTCACCTCTTACGACACCCACGGGGGTATCCACGACTTTTTCTACCACCAGGGCGGCGACACTTAAAAATGAGGTCTAATATTTGACAGGTGTCATAGCGGGGAAGTTAATTTGTTCGAAAAATGTAAAGGTTAATGTTTCTTTATGTACTATTAGTTATATTTTATATCAATTAGATTAAAAATAAATAAAAGAAACCACAGATATTCATAAAAGTAGAAAAATTAAAAAAAAATCAAAAATGTGCAAAAAATTAAAGATTAAATCACTGAGGCATTGTTTTGTGTATTAATACAATACTCTATAAACTGATAAACTTTTATTTAAAACTAACTTCTCAATTAAATGACATTGTGTAACAAAAAACTGTGTCAACTAGCGCCATCTGGTGAGCAGAAAATTATTAGAACTCATTGGGTAGTGGATATTCTTACACCACGACTACACGGTTCATATTGTACATACAAAGCAGTAATAACGCCATCCATTTTCCTTTTGGCATTTCCCACAGTCGCCTCGCGCGATATCCGCACGCGACGATACATGATGAATTTTTCTTACACAGCCAATTGCCACCACACGGCAGAAAAATTGTCGATACACCTTTTCATTGTTACCCCTTTTGCTTATGTAAAATATAGATAGATATAAATTATAAATGAATAAACATGTGTTTTTGGAACGAAGTTCCTTATCGGACGGTACGAATTTGGCGGATGGGGGCTAGGCGAGAAAAAGTGTAAGATTTTTCCGTCACGACCCCTTCTGACGTAGTGTAAACGGCCATGGCCGCTATAAGGAAGCGAGATGGAATAATATCCATCTCCCTCGCACTTTGTCTTATCTTGCCATGAAAGAAATATTATTTTATTTTAAATGACGCTTCATTTTAATAGCCGCTAGTAATTAAACGTAAATAGGCAATAATAAATTTTTAGTAAGTTAACAGTGCTGTTAACACTATGAATACTTTTCTACCGACTTCAAAAAGGAGGAGGTACTCAATTCGACTGTATGTTTTTTTTATGTGTGTTACCTCATAACTTTGTTCTACGTGAAACGATTTCGATGATTCTTTTTTTATTTGAAAGCTGGTGCTTTTCATGTGATCCCTATAAATTTTATCAAGGTCTGACCAATAGTTTTTGAGTTATCATTAATAATATATATTGAAGTCGATTATACAAAATTTTAATTTTTAATTATAATTACTCCACTCCGACAAAGCTGAAAATAGTTGTTGTTTTAGGTGGTAAAACACTTCGTCTTGGTGTAACGAAACTTGTAGTTGGTGTAACACAAAAAAAAATATCGTTACACCTTTTTATCGTTACCCTTTAGCTAATGTAAAATACAGATACACAGAAAATCCAGTAAGTGATGTAATCTACTATATCCTTAAAATCCTTCAAATTTTTATAGAACGCGAAAAATTTAATTATAAACATTATCAATACCTACAGACACCTCTTAGGTTGCATTTTCTCGCTGAGCGTGACATTAAGGCCACGTTCAGCGCATGCATAAATTTATTGCAAACGATAGCAACGTCATTAGAATTGCAAACAGATAAAACCTGCAATATGGCCTTGACTACTACATAACACGATCTAATCTTCATATTTGAAATTAAATAAACAAGCTATAGCTCCTTTGGCCTTAATATTGCTTTAAGTATGCTGGCAGAGCTTACTAAACAATTAGATTACTTAAGTATTAGTAAATTGTTTTTCAATGAATAAATAAATTACTAGTAATGTTTCTGTTGTTAATTCTATTGTAAAACCCCATCAAATTCGGCATAAATGTCTATTTAACAATGTTTTGAATATTGATTTGAATATCTATTACTATAATAAAACTCTAACACGACGTCTGCCTGAACACGCATCACACAAAAACCTGTGAACCGAATTGGATGGGACTTTCACTGGCAGATAGCTGATGTTATAAGGAGTAATTTAGGCTACTTTTATTTTAAGAAAAGAATTAGGGTTAATAATAATAATAATAAATAACACGCGGGCGAAGTCGCACGGAACAGCTAGTAATTTAATAACCGTGTAGTGGCAATGCAAGAATATCCACTACCCCATATTGTCCCGTGGGTGCCGTTAGAGGCGACAAAGGGAATTTGAAACAGAAGATGGGCAGCAGCATCTTCCTAATAATAACTCAAAATCATAAAAACCGCTTGCCAACCCGCCTGCCAAGCGTGGCACCTATGTCAAAATACCCTATAAGGCAATCTATAAGGGAGGCCTATGTTTAACAGTGGACTTTTATAGGCTGTAATGGGTGGAATGGATGAAATATAATTTAAAAATTGAAGATGAAACGAGTTAATTTGTGATTGATTATATGGATAATTTAAGGCACTCATTGGCTTAAGTAAAGATGTTAAAAACAGTTCTAACATAACATACATAGTTACAACATACTTCTTTACAACCTTTAGAGTCATATATAACCAAGATACATCCATGCCTAAAAAACGGAGCGTAGCTACCGCTGTATCAAACAGAGCCAGACAGGCCCACACATATCTATGTCCAACTGGAATATATTTGGAAATACGGGCTCCTAAATAACTGTGTGGGCCTTGTACCACAAGACAAAGCCAAAAAGCAAACAATTTGTGTTTTAGTACAAATGGTCCAATGTTCGAATCCCGGCTGGAACTAACAGAACACAAGTCCAAGGAATACTAATTACCAAGAGGGGTTATAGATTAATGGGTTTTTAAGGAGTTACCGGAAAATGTCTTACATAAGTGTTACACTATTCAAGAGACTTTTAACCCTGTTACACATGGTAACACGATAACACTTGCAGAGACTAAGATGTGTAATTTTGTCTTTCGTCCTTTCGGTCTAAAATATTATATTTTACGCTATGCATGCATGAGCCGCGCATTGAATTTTTACCGCTACAGACAGGCCTCGTAACTTAATAAACAAAAACATTCATGTTTTTTTCTTATATCTTGAATGCTGGTAGCTTTTCGCGTTATTAATAACTTTTATTATTATTTTAAAATTGCTTTATTTATAGTTTTTGTGTGATATGGCATAGTCCAAAGTTTTCTTATCTTTAGGTTTTAATTTACGCAAAGATGATACGATACGATCTTCATCGGATTAGATTGATATTGGAAGAAGGAAGTTTTTTGTTAAAATCGAAGAGTATAATAAGTAAAAAGCATGTACTAGAAATTATTACTTTGGAAAGGATGATCAGACGAGATATAATAAAAGCTTTGTATATCCAATGAAAAGACATGCTAAGAACATCGTTACTAATGTGGATGTGAAATAAATTCCAAAAAGAAAGTCAACAGAAGAACCATTTCGAAATTTTATTATATGTACTTAAGGGAAAGTAAGTATTTACGTAATAACAGGCCTGTCTCACTCTTCGCTTTAGGCAGGAAAATATACCTACGCTGCGCGTAGCGTATTTATAGGTAGATCTAGATAATTAGGTACCTAGTTACTGACGCCATAGTTACATTTTTATTTGATCAGCGACCCGACCAAAGCTTCGCAGTTTTCGATTTTTTCGCGTATAATGCCAATGACCTTAAAAAAACATTCAGTGTAAGTAGACCTCCCAGTACCAGTGACTGACCAAGTGTTAAACTAAAAACAGCATATACTGGTTTTAGTTTAACACTTGGTCGATAAAAGAATGAGATTGAAAATATCAGCACTTCTCATTGCCACTCTTTCATTAAAATGCCGTCGCGTGTCACATGTTTTTAAATAGCAAAAAATGTGGAACAGACAAGTGACGGGTCCGTGGCGCAGTGGCTTTGCAATGAGTTGCAGCGCTAAGGGCCGCGGGTTCGAATGCCGCAAGGAACAAGTATTTGTATGGCCTACAAATAATTGTTCTGGGTCTGGATGTTTGTCCTTGTGAAATGTATCTATGTAAACTGCCCCCGCGATACAGGAGAAAATCCTAGTGCCGAGGTAACGTTTTTTAAAAAGAGAGGCAGAGAGACAAGTAATGAAATTAAAATTTTTATACAACCGACTTCAATATTAATACGCATTATTAAGGATAACTCCAAAACTACTGGTCAGATCTTGATCAAATTTATATGGGATATATAAATTATAAGCACCAGCTTTCAAATAAAAACAGAATCATCAAAATCGGTTCACCTAGGAAAAAGTTCTGAGGTAACACACATAAAAAATACAGTCGAATTGAGTACCTCCTCCTTTATTTTGAAGTCGGTTAAAAATGGTAAGTAGGTAAATTATCTGAGTTTCAAAGACGTTCACGTTGTTATAATCTTAATTTTTCTCGATGTTGCATATTAACCTTCCTCACATTTTTTTCGACGATTTAATCGGTAGGCTAATTTGACGAAGGTCGTGTCCGAGGCGTGCAAAGTATTAGGAACATTAGCAACGTTGTAACTAGGTTTAAACTCGCACGTTTGCTATCAGAGAGTGATCCTTCTGTTCTTGTACTATTATTTATTCTGTGGTAATAAGAAGAAAATAATATCATTTACATAACTTTTAAGAAAGACGTACTATTTTTCATAAGCTGTAATGACAAACTTCTAGTCAGTAAATAAATGATACATTGACAATTAATTGGGTTTAATTCGCTTCTGAACTTTTGGTTTATGAGACCGTGCGCCTACAGGTGTTAGAAAATTTGACGCGAGAATAGGAAGGTTAAACTTTCTTTACACATACCATCCGTAATTTTCATTATTTACGGCCCGATATAACAGACCAATATTTTGTATGCACGATCGTGTGTTCTCGCGTACTATCCGTAATTTGACTGTCAGAGTTTTGAAATTCCGGATCTGTCAGTGTTACTACTTATTGCTTAAAAAATCTAAGTCTATATTTTGCTATTTGGTCTATTTGCTCAGGCAACATCTAATAAAATAAAACAGTCTAAATTATAATATTTAATAATTTTTCACTTATCTTTTCTGTATTTTTTAAAATTTTTGATAACTTCGAGGTTACCGATTCAGCTGATTATTCTTATCGAAATAATCTAGCTACAGATCGGTTCTATAAAATTCTATAAAAAGGAACCTACTTTCAGAGTGGTTTTATTAAACGCTTAATATAATATTATTAAGGGTTATTTTTCAAAGAGTAGCCAAATTTTAAACTTAAGTACAAATATATAAATAATGATATACTGTTACTGCAGTTTTTGAAAATACGAGTAAATAAGGCTTCTAATTTTATTTGAAATTATACCAAATTCAATGTGATTTATGGGCAACCACGTTTTTGCCTACCGATCGAACCTTCAGAATGTGTGCGTGTGCAGTAAAATCAGTTAAAATAATGCATTATTACGCATTTTGAATTTAAAAGATAAAAAGGACAGAATGATTGAGATTTTTTGGTTAATTTTTCTTCACCGTTTACCTGTATTACTTATTCTGAACTTCCTCTGCAAATTTGGTCAGTTATTGAAAAAAAAAACCGTTTAACCGTGCAGTGGAGGCTTAAGAGAATCCACCAAACCATGTAATTTCGTGGATGTCGTAAGTGGCAACAGACCTTTATTAATTATTATTGGTATAAATATATACTTACAATACATATCCTAGACTCCAATGTGGCACCAAGATTGACGTTGGAAAAAATGACCTTATCCTTGGAATAGTAAAAGCCTACTTCGTTAAGTTGCAATATAGGGGGAGAGAGCGGCTCCGTCTCTGGAAACCTTAGTTGAACATCCAATTCTTTTTCTACTGGCCTCAGTTCAGGGCTGCAGAGATCAAAAAAATGGTAATTCAGTTTATATAGTTTTTAAGATTTTTATTTGCATATATGCAAATTTCAACTACTTACAGTTTGTCCAACATTTTTATTTTGCTCTGCACGGAGGAAGCCCGGTTCGCGTTGTATCGGAAGCGGTCGATAAACTCCTGCATATGTGCTCGCTGTTGTTGCTGAGCCTCGTACTCACGTTGCTGGTTCTTCAGCTTCTCAGTCTTTGTTTTGTGGAACTGTTCATAGTTACCTCTACGGATGTAAAAGATATTAGTCAGCGCGTTTTAACAAAACAAGTAAAGTAAATGGCCTTCATTAATATTGGGTTGGCAGATTGTCGATAATGGCGACAACTTCAGAATAATAGGAAGCGTTAGAGGTACCTGCCTGCGAAGCGTGGCAACTATAGGAAATATCACCCTGATGAGGCAATTTAGGGGGAAGGCCTAGTTCAGTAGTTTGGACAGGATTTTTGATAGGATGTAATGAATGAATGAATAGTGGTACTCCCCCTAACACGCTACGATGTAACTCTTACGAGAACTTCAAAATAATCGGGTGCAATAAAGGCACTCTTCCTAACACGCTGCATTGTAACTTAAGTGAACTCCAGAATAATCAATAAAGGCACTCCTATAAACATACTCATGTGAACAAACTCTTACGCCATATAATGTGTTACAGCTTCAAAGATACGGGAACTAACAACACAATCAGACCCAAAAATAGTATATAGCATTTTAGCACAAAATGTTAGTGGTACTACCTGTGGTATGACACCGGACACCTCAGTTTAGGTGACAACATAAATATGTCACACTGAGCATACCTTATCTCTTCTAAACTCTATCGAGCAGAATAGTCAGCGTAAATTTATGAACTTCACTCAATATATTTTAATTTATTTCAAACATGCATGTTTCCACACGATATTTCTCTTCACGCCGACCACATGGTAAATCAACACATAAAATCGCAATTAAACATTTTAGTGATGCCGGCAGGAATCTTACTTGTTAAGAGCTTATCTTAAATCTTAAGTACTACATTTATTTTCATATAACACCACTATACGAAAACCTGTTTATGAAAATAATTGAAAATAGAAGGTAATAAAAGACTTACATACCTATATGTGTCTATCCTATGTGAATGTAAATGAAGTATATCCGTAGGTACCGTGTCCAGGAAGTTGCGATCGTGAGATACGACTAAGAGCGTCGTCGGCCAATTCTGCAGATAGTTTTCTAACCATATGATCGCTTTTATGTCCAACATGTTAGTGGGCTCATCAAGTAGCAGTAAATCTGGTCTGTAAAATGGAATGAGTTTTCATATCACTCAGCCCTAGTCATAACATTATGTATGTGGCTTACTTTGTCGTTCTTCACAATATTAATTTAAAACTAACTAATATACTAAACAACAAACAAATTTTACTCTGATTTCATACAGAGTGTTTCACATCATAGTTTTAGGTGCGTAAGGGATTAAAATTCTTTGAATTCTTTGTCTTTCCAGATCAAAATTTAGAGTTTTCACGACAAAACTATTACTATCCAGGCTACCATGTTTACTATCGAGGTATGTGTGGAGGCAAGTGTACGCACTGCTGTTTGGCAACAGAAATAAATGAGAGGGTGGTTAGCCACCCAGACACCTCTAGGCAGAAAAGGAGTCCTAACACGTAGGAAAAACTATATTGTGGATATAATGCATATTGCGTTATGTAGTATTGCCAAGCTGCATCATATCATGACTGCAGCATGAATGGGTCAGCTCAACTGGGAGAAGGACTTTGTATGGTAAATGGAGACTTTTTTTACTTGATTTTGTACAATTTTACATTCTACGTTTTATGAGGAGGGTTATTCATTTGAAATGCTTTTTAATAACAATGATGATGATAATAATTGCCAACTGTATATAGGACTAAACAAAACCAATAGACATTATACTCACTTTGAGAATAAAGCACGTGCCAAGGCAAGCCTCATTCGCCAACCTCCAGAAAATGTTTTCGTAGCTCTGTTTTGCATCTCTGTTGTGAAACCTAAACCACTAAGAATGATTGATGCTCGGGCTGGTGCTTTGTCAGCTTCTATATTCTCTAGTTGAGCATATATTTCACTCAACTCTGTTGATAAATTAGTATCTGTTGATCTGTATTAAATGACAATTTAGAAGTCATCAATAAGAAATTGTGAGACTATCATAAACGTCTTATCTGAATAATTGAATTATCATGTAATATTTTCTTAATTTTTAGCTACAACATGTTAAGCCCCAAGCAATTATAATATAAACCATTTCAGATATGTTTTTCTTTTTATGAATGGAAAAACATATGGGATAATATGCTTAAAATAATTATTCCACTGGTTTTTCTTATAAATTCCACTTTTGGACATTTTTGAAGCAGCAGTAAATTAAGCATAAACATATTTTTAGTAAACAATTTATATTTTTGGTTTTAAATTTATATCATTGCACAGAAATTATTAATAATTATTCATAAATATAAAAAAGCCATTAAATTGCTAAGGTAATCAACTGGTACAACTTAAAAAAGGTGTATGATTCTCTCTATAATTTAGAAATTTTATTAATCGACTATCTGGCTATTAATAATCTTGAATCACTTTAATTTCTCACCCATTATTAATTGCAGCTGTGATTTCTTTCTCCCTTCTTAATAAATCTTCTCTTACTGTATCACATTCTAAAACACTCTGCAAAGCCAAAGTTTCATCTCCTACTACCTCTTGTTCTACATGCAATATTGATATATGTGATGGTATTTTGAGTTGCTTTGCAGCAATCATCCTTAGCAATGTTGTTTTTCCCAGACCATTTCGCCCTACAAGGCCATAACGACGACCAAACGCGAGAACAAGATCTGCTCCTTGTAATAATACCCTGAAAAATATTGTACAAAAATAATCCAAATATATTTTGTTATTATTTCTTGTCATTGTTTTGTAGCAATATACCATTATACAAACTGTTGTAACATTAATATTTTTAGTGGGAAATTTTGTAAATCATTAATTTTAAAATTTAAAGTAAAATTGAAAAGGTAGAACTATTTTTAATGGATCTTTTGAAGAAAATTTACAAATCTTGTGTCATCTTAAGTTTAATTTTAAGAAAAAAAAAACATTTAAAAATTTTAGTTACAAATCATACATTATTGAAAACAATAAATCAAATTATAAACAAAATTTAATAACTTGGGTTTGGTAGTTGTGTTATACTGTGATTCAAGCTCAGGGTCTCTGTAATTGATATATTACAATAACCAGGCAAGCATGCCGACTATAATTATGTAGATGGCTCAGGACCGTGCTTTATAGCATTCATTGCGGGGAAACCATATTCAGCAGTGGATTTGTGATAGGCTGTAATGACGACGATGATGATTAATTAAATATAATAAGCATTCATAATGCAACATACCGATCACCATATGCAATGTCAAAGTTTTCTATTCTTATATCTTGAGTTCTATTTGTCCCTTTTGCTTCAAGCTTGCTATCTTTCTTAGATGTGACCTGTGAAGCCGTAGCAGTTTGTAACACAGGAGCAGCAGCAGGAACTTTGGCATCTTTTTGCTTTTGTTGTTTCTGTTGTAGCTTTGCTTCTGCTTTTTCTAGTTTTTTAGCATCTACTTTCTACAAAAAATTGATTGAAATCACAATCAATAAAATTATTGTGCAGGGTTTTTATGTTATAGATTGATAATTATAGTCATCTAGAATTATCTTTAGGGTTTTTATGTTATCGATACATAACATAAAAACCCTAAAGACAGATAAATGGTCTGAGAACAAAGAAATTAGTTTGATTTTATAAAAAAAGTTACTCATGTTCTAATCTTCTTACCCTTTTGTCTTATATTAAATTCTAAATTCTATAGTGCTAAATTTTGAAAATTTGTATTACATAAACAACATTAAAAAGTAGCAATTTAGAAGTCTATTGTCCATGGCACACTAGTAGTTGTTGGGAGCACAACACTCGACGCTGTTGAGGAGTTTGTTTACCTAGTTGGACAATTTGTGTCCAACTGGTAAATCCAATGTCAACAGAGAGGTCAATCAATGGATCCAACTAGACTGAGCAGCATCCTGTAGATCACAACACATCTTCTCATCACATATGCCTCAAACTGAAAATGACAGTGTACAACCAGTGCATGTTGCCAGTAATGATATATGGACCTAAGACCACATGGTCAATCACTACTCGTTGTATGAGGAGGCTAGAAGATGCTCAGCAAGTAATGGAGAAAGTTATGCTCAGTTTCTCTGCATGACAAACTTCATAATGATATAACACAGCAGAACGAGAGTGACAGATATAGCCCACAGGATTAGTAAGATAAAGTGCCAATGGGCTGGCCATTAAGCTTGAAGAACTGACAACCAATATGGAAGAAAGATTCTCAAGTGGCAGCCTCGTAAACGGTAAGTATAATGAAGAATATAAGGATAATAAAGAATATCATCTAGAATAGAAGATACTAGATGGAGTGACAAGTGACAACCACGTAAGACATGCAGGAAGTTGATGGATCAAGGCTCAGGACTGTGCTATATGGCATTCCTTGAGAGGGCTATGTACAGCAGTGGACTTGCATTGATAATTCTAAGTGTACGGTGAAAGGGACAAGTGCACAAGCATTATGTGTATTCTTAAAAATTTGGTATTAAGCATTTTCTTAACTAAAGGACAAGATATACTTACGAAATTGTCATCCCTAGTCTGCAACCATATACTCTTAAGATCATCTGTTTCGTTATTGGTTGTTGTCATTGAAGCAAGGTGTATAGGAGCATCTAAAACTTTTCTTGGTCCATTACTGCTACCCGTGTTATTAGGTTGAAGCATATGTAATAATTGCTCACATATATCTCTAAAAAATAATAGAATAATATAATAAATATAATAATCAATTTTCATAGTTAAACTTTAAAAATTAAATAAGCTACCTTGATAAAGAGAGAGAGAATATTTGGGTAGCCTTTATTATATAATTAATATTACCTCTTGTTGCATGGATCAGACAAAATGCAGTTTCATAATTTTTGAGTTCAAATATTGTACAGGAATTGTCCGGATAAATACGGACACAATTACATTAAAAAAACAGATTGTTTGTGGATTATTAAAGTTCACATATTAAAACCACAAGTGTGTCTTAAATTTAAAAATGTTACATTTCACATAAGTCAAAAATAATTTCTAAATTTAATATCTCCAAAACTACACATTTCTGCAAAATAATATTTTAAGACTAAACCAACAAAACAAAATCTGACCCTCATAAAAGTTTAAGCCTACAAATCAATTATAGGTTTTGTACAGTTGAACCATAATTGCATCTAATAGGGCTGTTATTCTATATTTTTACTTAAAATTGCGTATGCTATTACTATTATAATATTAAAAGCTATTAGAAAAATGAATTAACAACCTGATATCATCTTCCGATTTTTCTGATATTCCCTGTAACACTTCACCGACCGCTTCAAACACTTCTTCGGTATCCTCAAACTCTCCAGCGCTATTACCTAAAATATCTAAGGAAGAATAGTCAATCAATATAAATTATATATATTCAAGCCGCACATATAATACATAATACTTACCTAGTTTAAGACTTAACTCCTAATATTTACAGAACCGACAAAATTTTAAATAAATATCAAATAACATTATGTACTTTACAAAAGAAAAATTTACATCGCTTTATAACCTAGAGAATACATACCTTCCACATATTTTTTAAGGTCGTCGTCTATTAAGGGAAATTGACTTTTGATAAAATCACCACAGTGAGCCATCGTAGATTTGAAACTGTGTGTAAATAGACTTGGTTTTAACCAAGGAGAATAAATTATATTAACATTTACAATTAGAATTACAACAGTATCAAAACCGATGTCACGTCAACTTTGAAACCGAAACTGTCAAATTGAAGGTTAATTTAGTGAGTTTTTTTATTTGGTCATGGACTCGTACATTTTTGCCAGATTTACTTAAAAACTTCTTAACAATAATATTCTGATGATGCGACATATTGCGAAGTTTTTAGAAGATTTTGACAGCAGCTTGAGCCAACAGACAGTCGACAATGAAGTTCTCAAGGCACCTAATAGACAAAGTAGCTTGAGGTTTAAGTCAACATTGGAGCACTTCTTTCATCATTTCCACTAAAAGTTTTCATGCGCAGTCATGCCCCTGGACAGCCCCTCGCCGCTCAAACCCACCTCACCCTACACCTCCGTACGCACACTCGCCCCCTCGCCCGCCGCAGCCTCTCCGCCCTCACCCGCGCACTCCACGCCGCCGATCACTGCAACAAGCAACATCACCAAACGCAAGGATAATGAATTTGCACCTGCACACTGGGTGCCGTATGCTTATGCCGACCGGTAAAATTACGACTCTTATCGAAGGTACTGACTGAGGGAAGAGAATGGTCACCATTCATATGCCGGCGACCATTCTTCTGAAGATGAACGGGAGCCTGCTTACTCTGAAGTACCTCTTCTGCCACCTTGAGAGCACAGTCAGGACACATTCCAACATCCAACGATCTTGATTTAAATTATTATGGACTACATATTAGCTAGACAATTATTGTTGACTAGCTGATACCCGCGACTTCGTTCACGTTGCTTGATATATTAACAAAGTTTTCGATATATATATATATATATATATATATATATATATATGTATATATAAGCTTTTAAACGAATTATATGAAAATTAGTTATTTAACGGTGAACGCTGGGTAACAACTGAACAGCATCAGGTTGCTCGCCCAAGTAATGCACGGTTGGCCCTAACTTTATCATAAGGCAGAGGTAGAAGAGACTTCTCCTCTCCTATGCATGCGCGCTACACCGCTTGCCCCACTTCTCCGCGGCAAGAAAACACACATCACTGAACAAGTAGTGCTTATAAAAATCGTTGTTTTTTAAAACCTTAATAACTTTATATCAAACTAGATGTCCCGCGGTTTCACCCGCCTGTGTCACGTGTCTGAGACATTGCTATCCAAAATGCTTGAACTAGGTGTCATGACATGACACCTAGTTCTAGTACTTTTATCTATCGGCATATGTACGTTATAGAGCGAAGTTAAATTTTATCCACTCTTCCTCTCACTCCCGGTTGAGCGTCAAAGTGCTTAGGTACGAAATGATTCTTGATAAATTTGCTATCACCCACGTATACATACAAAAGCGATATCACTTATAGTTTCCGCGCAATCTGCTACGAAATATGTACATTTTTTATAATTTATCGTTTTCTTTTTGCACAAAGTTTAGTTTTCTCAAAATTTTCCCACTTTACCGCCAAGATATGTAAAATTAAAGTAAAAAATAGAATATGTTCTTTAACAAGAGGTATAATTTATTTCTAAACTCTTTTATTTCACGTTGCTATGCTATTTTGAAAATTTAAATTTAAGTTAAGTAGGAAATTTTAGAGAAAACTAATCTTTGAGATCGAATTTTTTAATTGCGAGGCAACTGTAAGTGATATCGCTTTTGTATGTAAAATAGGTTGATTGCAAATTTATCAAGGATTATTTCGTACCTGCAAACTTTTCATGTGTCGTGTACGGTTTTCTCCAAAACTGAAAAAAACCGCACTTCGGGACTCTTTCTGTGGCGTGAGGGGGGGGGGGGTTTACACTCACCCGGGAGAGGGAGGGAAAGAGGATAAAATTTAACTTCATTCTACAAAGTACATATGCCGATAGATAAAAGTACTTCGTTAATTTTGACAATTTTTGAGCTAAAATGATTGAACTAACCTTGCTCACCACCTCGTATTCACTGCTGGTTTCTCTCCGTTCTCGTCGGGCGACTAGGGTTTATGCGTCGTATTCATGCCATGCCAAGTGTTGAATTATTTTAATTTTACATTATCTCTTAAGCTATGCGTCCAAATAACATGCTATAATGAGCAAGTTTATCTTCATAAAATTGTCTTGATGATGAAGTACCTTATTGTGGCTTATTATATATAAAAAATAGGCATATGGTACCGCGGACTTTTTTTTAGGTGGAGTAAAGATATATATTTTTGTAGAACATTGTATTTACATAATATCACTAACAGCGCAGCGCTTTTTCTTCTGATTTGCTTAACAAAAATGAATATTTAAGGCTAGCTGAGAGGTGTGGCCTAGTGATATATAGCCTATACTATTACTCATGAATTTTTCAAATCGGACTGGTAGTTCCAGAGATTAGCGTGTTTAATCAAACAAAAAAATCTTCCACCTTATTATATTATTACTATAGATGAAGATATTGCAATAATTTTTTTTTAGATAAGGGCCAAGTGTCTAAGAAATGAAACTGAAAAAACCTAATAGAAATCTATCCAGTAGTTTTTCCGTGATGCGCGCACAACTGCAAACCTCTATCATTTTATTTATATAGAAGATAATCTATGGTCATATTGTTGCGAAGTGTACCAATTAAATTTATATATTAATTGTTTAAAAATCAATATTCAAGCAATGTAGAAAACAAATTTAGGCAATGTATGTATCTCAAAACAAAAAAATACTCCGTACTCACAGTAACTGGAGTTTCAATGTTATTAATAACATAGAATAGCACATCAGTGGCGAAGCTAGGGCTCCAAACTAGGGCAAGCCCAAGATATGGTTTTGTTTTTAGCAGTTTTATAAAAATTTATCTTTTCTCTTTTTCGATTTTACCTTTTCCTCGCCGATTAGCACTTTAACACACTTCAATTAATCACAAGGAACACTATTATCCTCCATTTTCACTAAAAATCTATAAAAAAGCATAAATTTTCAACTCGCAATATTTATTCGCTCAAGTAAACACACAGAGTAAACATTGAAATGTGAAGTGAACTTGCAAAGGTATCGCCCGCGCTTGACTAATGACTAACTTCACACTAAAAGGCTTTTCGCTACGTACAAATTGCTATATAAACAATCGTAGTTATATTTCACAGTATTTCATTATAGAACATTTTACCACAGGTTAGAAAGGGAGCGATCGTCTTCTGGAAAGCCCGGTAAAAGCCCACGCGTGCGAGAGAGACGACTAATTTTTATGACAACCTAATCGCGCAGTTTTGACGTTATAAGGCCTGTGTATATATAGTAATCTAAGGCCTGTGTAGAACAGGTCAGCGACAGCGACAGAGAAGCGCGCGGGAAATTTGAAATAGTTTGAAACAGTTTACGAGTTATTTTATTAGTTGATATTATTGATTGAGCAGTGTGATAGGCCAAGCCCGGTTTCTCGGCTTCTATGGAGGCTTCGCTACCATAGCACATTGTAAATAAAAATATTATTTTTGTGTGTGCTTAACTATGAGAAATACACTTCCTGATTTCAGAAGCAGTGTAAGAATATTATTTCCTTAATTTTGAAATCAGCCAATCAATGTATGCAATACTTACACCTTGAAAATACATATTAATGTGTAATATAAAAACTTTGATAATACCAATAATGCCATGTAGTGGCATTGTAAGAATATCCACTACCCCATATTTTCACGTGGGTGTCGTAAGAGGTGACAGAGAGAAACTCACACGGAGACAGGAAATGGGCGGCAGCATCTTTCTGATAACAGCAAAATTACAATAAAAGGGGGGAAGACAAGGGGAGGACAAGACAATACTCGAATCCGGCAACTTGTTCTATCACCGGGGCGACCATCTGTCTCAAGGAGGTGTTGGATTTATCGTCCACAAGTCTCTCGTTAACACCGTTGCAAAAATTGGGAGTGTGTCGACGAGTGTACCTTATACTCAGATGCACCTAACGGTATTCGTTGAAGGTCAAACAGTTTTACGCACCAACCTCGGCACATCCCGATAAGGAGGTGGAGGAAATGTATGAAGATATCTCTAGAGTTATGCAGTCCTCCAAAACGCACTATACGGTGTTAATGGGAGACTTCAACGCAAAACTATGCACAAGAGAGAACGGTGAGCTGAAGGTAGGGAAATTTGGGATAAGGCAATGGAACCCAAGGGTCCAGCAGCTGGTCAACTTTATGGGACTATTTATGATGAACTCTTTCTTCCAGAAGCGGCACCACAGAAAGTGGACCTGGTCAAGCCCCGACGTTTCGACAAAAATGAGATTGACTTCATTATGACGACTAGATGGCAACTGTTCAGTGATGTCTCAGTGATCGCGAGGGTGAAAACTGGCAGGATTACCGAATGGTGAGAGGCACACTGAATCTAAACGTTAAGTTGAAGAGATCACGTTTAATGAAGTCAAAGCTCCGTCCCCCTCGTGCTCTAATCCAAAGTCTCGAAAACTTTGAGCTCGAGTAACGAAATCGTTTTCAGTGCCTAGAAGATTGCAATGCAGTGGACGATATGAATGACAAGCTCGTGGAAACTGTCCATGCGGTCAGAGCTAAGTTCTGCAAGTTCTGCAAGTGCCGTCACAGAAGAACCCAAAAACTCTCCGATCACACTCTTAATCTCATGAATGTTAGACGGGAAATGAAGCTGCGGTCTTCAGTAGATTTGTGATAGTGAGATTGAGAGGATCTACGGGCAGCTGTACACGTCATCGTCATGTGTCATCCAAGAGCAAGTCTTATCCGACACTATTTCGATGATATCCCGGACGACTGGCTGAGTGAGATTAGAATGTCTCTCCAGAACCTCAAAAACGGCAAGGCCCCGGTCCCGGCCCCGAAAATCAGTACTTGAAATCCTTCAGAAGCTCTTTAATTCCGTTCTCCATGGTGATACTACCCCGGAGGCGTGTAACAGAAGTGGGGTGGTCTTGTACGTCAGAAAAGGCGACAATGCTCTCTTGAAGAACTACAGACCCATTTCCCTTGTGAGCTGCGTATACGTTCTGTTTGCGAAAGGCATTACGAATCGTGTCGCACGCAGACTCGACGACTTCCAGCCTCCTAAGCAATCCAGTGTCCGAAAAGGCTTTATTAGCACCACATACATACCCTTAGGCAAATTGTACAGAAGACCAAAGAGTACAATGTGCCATTTTATCTTGCGTATGTGGACTATGAGAAAGCTACCTCCTTTGATGCTACAGTCCCTTCAGCAGTGCCAAGTTGTCTATCGGTATATCGAAGTGCTAACCTAACGATATTGTTGTAATGTATCTATGTATGTGTGTGAAATTACTACGTTATTGTTTAAATTGTTATGAGTGAGTTTCGTAGTGAAAAACGATTGTTTTTGTGTGCGCAGATTCCCCCCGCAAAAAATTACAGACTGATCTGTACCGGGAAAGAACGCTATGTATACTTCCCTCCGGTCCGCCTTTAGTTTAGTTTAGTCCGATTTTAGCGTTTAATGTTGTATTCCTTTTGGCTGATGGCTAAAATAGCCAATGTCACAATCTTAGAGTAATTACATACAACCACAATAAATGATAAAAACAAAATTTCTGCCCTAAGTATGCCAAAAAGTATCGATATATATCTTGTCGATATTTTCAGAGAATATTGATATCGATTTCAATATACATTTCTATTGTTTGTTTTTACTAGTTTAGTTCAATAAATCTATCAGTATTACTACTCATATAAATACCAAACTAGAAACATCGTTTCTGATAATCACGTGACAGTAACAATCATAAATCAATAGGTAAAACATTGACAAAAATATAATGATTTCTAAGCGAACGAAATAGAATAATATTATACACTTAAATGCATTTGCAAACCAATACTTGTCCAATAGAAACAAAAGAAAAACTCTAAATTTGTTGTGCTCTGCGACTTCTGTTATGGGGTAGGTTAAGATCAACAACTGATGCCACTCTCTCGTATGAAACGAGGACTCTTGTGAAAGCGCGGCGGACAGTTCAAAATTTTAATGGATTGTTTGAGGTTTTATTTAGTCAGTGGTGACAAAGGTGTTGCTACTATAAATATATTGTTTTTGATACATTTTCGATACTTGATACTTTATATCGATGTATCAATGTAACGAAGGAAAAGATATCGCCCAAAATATCAATAAATCGATATTTTTCTACAAGCCTACGGACCAACAAAATTACCAACCAAAGAGTATTTAAAATCAAGTTACCAACCTTATATCCCGTCCCGCCGCAACGCAAAATTTTAGCAAAAAGTAAAAAGTATACATTTATTAACTTTCCTAGATTAAAACATACATAATGACCGATTTAATATATAAAAGAAATGAAAAGTCACTAGGTTTGCTAACCACCAGATTTGTTTCATTGTTGCAAAAAGCTAAGGATGGCGTTTTAGATTTGAAAATAGTGAGTATACATATATATCTTGTCACTTAAATTAATGACAAAAATAGTCATTTTAAATTAATGACAAAGTAAGCATATAAGTTATTGCATTTTCAGGCAACTGAATTGCTGGCTGTGCGACAAAAAAGAAGAATATATGATATTACCAATGTATTGGAAGGCATAGGGTTAATAGAAAAACGCAGTAAGAATAGTATACAATGGAAGTAAGTGTATGGTACATAAATTCAATGTAACAATAAAATTGTAAGCTTTGCGTGAAAGATAAGTGAAAGAGTGCATTTTAAGCACTATTTAAATTTATATCTGTTCCTGGATTTATTTGGCCATGTATCACATAAAGTACTGAACCAATTAGTATGAAATGTTAAGATCATTGGGCACTACTTTGTAACATTAGCTTTTATTTCAATACTCAATTGGAAGATATGCAAATTTAAAGTTTTCAAAAATGTATGCCAATAAAGTGCCATGCCCCAGTGGGCATGACTATCTAGCCATCATTTGTTCCATTGTTGGGCAAAGGCCTCATTTTTTACAAAGAGGAACTTAGAATTCCACCAAAAACATATTTGAAAGGGGACTAAGTTTGGTACTAACAACTATCGAGGTTGGCGGATTTGTAGATAAAAGATGTGACAGTTGAATGGGTGCTACGCTTCATAGTTGTTTCGAAAATTTATTTTAATTCATTAGCAACACAGACAAAGCATGAGTTCTTTGAGACTCCTTGTTTAAGATCCTTCTAAATCCTCTGCTGGATATAGGCATTTCCTTAGAAAGCGTCAAATGATGTATTTTTTGAATGATACACAATGGTTTACCATAAAGTATTAGATGTGGTAGATAGTAACTTACAGTATATTACCAAATTACAGGCTTATGTGTTCAATTACCTGCATTGCTTTTTGTAGAGATTTTAAAAAGACTGTCAGTTTTTCATTATCAGTTATAATTGTTTACAGAGGTGTCGGTCCTGATTGTAATACAACAGACATAGGAGAAAGAGTCACTTTATTGAGAAGACAGATTGGACGCCTTGAAGAACATGAAATATTATTGGACAAGTATGTGGACCTCTAATTCAAATGCCATAATTTATGTGTTCTAAATATAATGTAACTAGCTTTGTGTCCTAAAGCTCTATACTGTGTATATATAAGTTAAGGCCTAACCATTCAATAGTATAAAACACAAGCAACTTATTCAGTGTCTGTCTGTTTTACTAATGACTTAACCTATTTTATGGACTTTATGCGGTCTATCTCTTAACCCATTCCATGCCAGCAACGCACTCGCGTGCGTTTTAGTTTTTTTTACTTGTGTGCCTGCAACGCACCCGTATGTGTGTAGTGTATGTTTTAATAAAGTATCATTTATTCACTGTGCGTTGCATTATTGTTGCCATTTTTTAATTTACCTCAATCTAGATTATATTTCTGATATAGCAACACCGTTACAGTAGTAAAAGAAATGTCACATTTGAATTGACGCCGGTTTTTGTGTTTGTGATTTTTGCTAGTATTATAAATCAAGTTTTTACAGTGATTTAGGTGTTAAAAGGTAAGTAAATATGATTTTTAGTCAAATTTAGTCATTTATTTATAACAACAATGTAATTTTAAGTCTACTGATAATATTTTGATAAATTTTGAAGTCCAAAACATACCAACGCTTAATAGTGCGTTCAATGGCATTTATGAACGACTTTGTTCTTGGATGGTGTTACACATCGACAATAATCGGTCGCTCAATGTTACCTACTACTGCTATTGTAACTTTATAATGTTATTTTATAACTTGAGATATTTTACTGCAGTGTTCGTACACATACCCTACATGGTACAAAATAAAACCGTTGTGAAAAACGCTTTTATTTTAAATTTGAATGGATGAATTGTGTAAAGTAACAAGTATTTTGTCGTTTATAGGTCTTTGTTTTTTCTCCTCAAGCATTATGGCAAATAATAATAGGTCGTCGTTTGGTTGAATTGTCATAATACTGCGAAGTTACTAATTTACAAGCTAGAAAAGAAAGTTATTCACAAGATAGGTGAGTTAATAATACAGACAGTTGATCTTTATCTATTAATATGAATGGTTAGAATGATTTTATCTATTTAAAATCAATATATTGAATGTTGTTATTTTTAAAGTTCAACAAATCGGATAATAAAAATGTTTCAGAGATAAAAGCCACACATCAGGTTTAAAGCGGAAAAGGCAGCTCTTTATATACGGCAGTAGAAGTGGAACCTAAGAATATTCGGCGAAATTCTATTGAAACACGATGCCCCATATTGCCATTCCCACATTCTGTTCAAAGGTAGGTAACCTACACATTTCTTTTCTTTAGTATTGAGAGTATTTTTAAGTTTAGTTTTTCAATAGAATATTGTTGTTTCAGTAAACAACAACTATTCAATCAGTCTCCAGTACTTTGCACATCTTCTAGTGGTGTAGTTAAAACTTGGTCTGTCGAAAATGTGTCGGAATTACATTCAACTTCGAAGGCCATTGTAATCGATATTGTTGCCCAAGCAGACTGTGATGACAAGACTTCACCAACTGAAATAAATTATTCAAACTCGTGTAATGAACCTTCGACCTTACGTAATGAACCTTCGACTTCGTGTAATGAACCTTCGAACTCATATAATGAACCTTCGACCTCATATAATGAACCTTCCACCTCATATAATCAACCTTCGACGTCATATATTGTGACCTCATATAATGAACCTTCCACCTCATGTAATGAACCCCACACATATAATGAACCCGACATCGTTCAAAAATATTGAGTTTCATTGCCTATCGGAGAAAGCAATAAACGATGTGTAAGAACAAGAGGTGGACATGTTGGAAAAAGTTCCAGGACCGGAAAAATATTGAAACAAAACTTAGAAAGAGAAACAGATGTAGCTGGCCCAGGGAAAAGACGAAGAGTTAGAACTAGAGGAGGTTCTGCATCTTCTATCAATCACCAGTTAAGAACTGGTCGTGACTTCAATGTCAAATACATAGTGTACAAGTGCCTATTGAGGAGGAGCTTTGGCAATATTAAATGATAATGATAGCGAAAATTGCGCAAAGGCCCACAGGCGCAAGAACTTTCAGATAAACAACTTCTGGACATACTTGGCTTCTGATGACAATTTGATGATGAGGTTCTAGATGAAAATTTTCTTAACAATTTGATGATTCTGATTCAGATGATGATAATATGATACCAACTGAACCCGCACCTCCAACTAGTGATGGTGAGTGTTTAAATTGGTCGGACCAAACATCACATAAAAGATATTGCTTTTATAGAAACCCAATGGGGTTAAATGTACAACTAAAACAATTGAACCCATCAACTTTTTAATTTAATTATGACAGATTACGTAATTCAGGACATCATTGATAAAACCAATCGTAATGCAAGCAATATCCTTGCAAAAAGTTTACCGGAAGTCGAATACACTACTGGAAAATGTAACAGTTTCAGAATTCAAAATATTTTTGGGGCTACTTTTCCATATGGGTACAATAAAATTAAATAGAATTCAATAGTATAAAACACAAGCTACTTATTCAGTGTCCGTCTGTTTTACTAATGACTTAACCTATTTTATGGACTTTATGCGGTCTATCTCTTAAAGAGTTTTTTCGGAAGGATTTAGCTTTTAGTGCATAAGTCGTACATTTTATCAAGTACAGTGGCGCCGTGTTGGTTTTAGGGTTCCGTGCGAAAGGTAACAAACGGACCTTATTACTAAGCCTCCGATGTCAGTCCGTCCGTCCATCTGTCTGTCAGCAGGCTGTATCTCATGATCCGTAATAGCTAGACAGTTGAAGTTTTCACAGAATGTGTATTTCTGTCTGGGGCTCCCCTACTAGATATGTGTTTTTTACCTACATATTATTAAATCTTGTACATTGGTACAGAACCCTACATGCATAGTCCGACTGCGCATGCCAGCGATTTTATACCAAGACATACTCCTCACCGGTGAATTGCGAGCAGCCAACCAGGGCGAGCAGCTTATGATAAATATATATTATTTATGAAGCAACATAAACTTCATCTTGTAAAAGTAAGGTAAAGTTATGGCCTTATGTATGTCCCACTCTGAGCACAGCCATCCTCTCTCTGTTAACTTGTTTTCAACAATAAAATCTTAAGTAAGAATATGTCTATCAGTGGCATAGACTAAAAAAAGTTATATATTTTTAGTAATATTTTAATTACTTACTCATCAAAAATTCACTTTTATTAGTTGAATTGGAAAGATTTTAATTTGTAACTTCAAATATTGACTTATTTGCAGACACCTTCACTATATTGAACAAAGTATTAAAAATGTAATGGATGATGCAGATAATGAAGCTTTGACATATGTTACTGAAAGTGATGTAAAAGAATGCTTTACGGACAGTCAAGTATTAGTTTTAGAAGTTCCTCTAGGAGCTAATTTGGCAGTTAGTTCTCCATCTAATAAGGTAACATATTTTATTTCTAATTTTAATTCAAATAATATGTATATAATAAATATATGTAATAAATGAGTTATTTTTATTTTACGTCTGGTGTATACAAGATGGTTATATCTATTGGAAGCCAAAACAACTTTCTGGTATATTCTATAGTTTTGTATAACCATAAAATAATGAAACTACACATACATGTCGAGTTAATAATATATTATAACTTTAGTGAAGATTTAACCAGTACTCATAGAGAATATATAAATTTATGGTTTGTGTACATATCACTTCTCTGCTAGTAAGTCAACTGGCATATGTGTGATGTACTTATATGTAGCCTGTGGTATTTGATGTTTTGGAAGTGTACACAGTCCGATAAGGTATTAAGAGAAACCATTATCCCATTTCATTCTATAGGTGTTGTAAGAGGCAACATAGGAGAAAGGCCCAAAAATTTTTGTAAACTCCCATAGATGGTTATAAATCATTTAAAATTTATATCAGATAAAAAATCCTAGACCTTCACAGGAAATGTCAAACAGAGTCAAAGATGTGAGAGTTTGGTACTGTATCTTTTAATCCACCTTCTAAGCTTGACGGTAACGGTAAATCCTTACACAGGAGAGGTCCATGTGCAGTACAGTCCATGTAGCAACATAATAAAATTCTTCAAACTTTAAATAGTTTTTAAATTACTTTCCTCATACAACATCCATAATAATATAAATTTACATGTGGTATATATACAGAGTTATTTTTCAAAGAGTAGCCAAAGTTTAAACTTAAGTTCAAATATATAGATAATGATATACCGTTATTGCAGTTTTAAAACATGAGTAAATAATGATTCTACTTTTATGGTATTTTAGATTTTAGATTTATGGGTAACAACTTTTTGCCTACCGATCAACCCTTACGAATGTGTGCATGCGCAGTAAAATCAGTTAAAATAATGCATTACTGATATTTGAATTTAAAAGATAAAAAGAACAGAAAGTTTAAGATTTTTAAATTAATTTTTCTTCAGCATTTGCCTATATTACTTATTCTCAACCTTCTGCAACGGCTTATTAAAAGATAACCCTGTATATATATGTATACAGGGTATTTTTGAAACGCTCCCGAAAACGAAGACAGACGATAGTACTAACTATATCTTAGATGATGGGTGAAATATAAAATCGATCCTGATTAAAAATCATCTTTTCACAACGTTTTATTAGCTTTATTCACGCTCCATCGTGTTAGTATAAATCATCGTGTTAAATAAAACGTTAATTTCATTAAAATAAAACATGAAAATACTTAAACATAAAAGCAGCAGGAATTACTGAATTACAATCAGCTGACTAAGTCAATACGCGAACGCCGAATCTGCGCGGCCCGTAACTAGCGATGGTGCCACAATACCTAATAATTTACAACACTTGTCTAAATACCTAACTTATCTACTTAACCTACTAATTTGCCACTGTGCTTGTCTCCACGTAGCCACTTTAATTGAATTCACAGGTTAAATAAACCAAATAACTGGTTCGATTCCCCGCTAATGAAAAAATACTTAAATAAAATGTTAACAAGGTTAGAGTCATGCTTTTTTATCCATTGTGTAGGTATATTTTTTATTCTGATGTATTCAGTTATGTACCTATTCAGATCAGTTCAGTACTAAGTTATTTAAAAAAAAATAGGTTAAATAAACCAAATAACTGGTTCGATTCCCCGCTAATGAAAAATAAAATGTTTAAAAGGTTAGAGTCATGCTTTTTTATCCATTATGTAGGTATGTTTATTATTCTGATGTATTCAGTTATGTACCTTTTCAGATCAGTTCAGTACTAAGTAATTTAAAAAAATTAGGTATGAAGCGGCTTACCGATCCTCCGTGGCCTTATGAGATTCTCCAAGGCACATTAATATGTTGCCGTATTCACGAGCACTATAAACGTATGCGTTTGGTGTATTTTTTCGTATTTATCAACAATATTTATTTAAAAAAAATCTAAATACATTATTAGTAATCCATTTCCTACCATAAAACATAATAAAAACTGGTGGCACCTGGTCAACAACTTTAAAAAAAAGGTGGCATCGAATGGGTTAAAGAGTTTTTTCGGAAGGATTTAGCTTTTAGTGCATAAGGCGTACATTTTTATCCAAGTACAGTGGCGCCGTGTTGGTTTTTAGGGTTCCGTACCCGAAAGGTAACAAACGGGACCTTATTACTAAGCCTAAGCCAATGTCAGTCCGTCCGTCCATCTGTCTGTCAGCAGGCTGTATCTCATGATCCGTAATAGCTAGACAGTTGAAATTTTCACAGAATGTGTATTTCTGTCTGGGGCTCCCCTACTAGATATGTGTTTTTACCTACATATTATTAAATCTTGTACATTGGTACAGAACCCTACATGCGCGAGTCCGACTCGCACTTGGCCGGTTTTTTTTATACCAAGACATACTCCTCACCGGTGAATTGCGAGCAGCCAACCAGGGCGAGCAGCTTATGATAAATATATATTATTTATGAAGCAACTTATGGCTTCATCTTGTAAAAGTAAGGCAAAGTTATGGCCTTATGTATGTCCCACTCCTGAGCACAGCCATCCTCTCTCTGTTAACTTGTTTTTCAACAATAAAATCTTAAGTAAGAATATGTCTATCGGTGGCATAGACTAAAAAAAGTTATATATTTTTAGTAATATTTTAATTACTTACTCATCAAAAATTCACTTTTATTAGTTGAATTGGAAAGATTTTAATTTGTAACTTCAAATATTGACTTATTTGCAGACACCTTCACTATATTGAACAAAGTATTAAAAATGTAATGGATGATGCAGATAATGAAGCTTTGACATATGTTACTGAAAGTGATGTAAAAGAATGCTTTACGGACAGTCAAGTATTAGTTTTAGAAGTTCCTCTAGGAGCTAATTTGGCAGTTAGTTCTCCATCTAATAAGGTAACATATTTTATTTCTAATTTTAATTCAAATAATATGTATATAATAAATGAGTTATTTTTTATTTTACGTCTGGTGTATACAAGATGGTTATATCTATTGGAAGCCAAAACAACTTTCTGGTATATTCTATAGTTTTGTATAACCATAAAATAATGAAACTACACATACATGTCGAGTTAATAATATATTATAACTTTAGTGAAGATTTAACCAGTACTCATAGAGAATATATAAATTTATGGTTTGTGTACATATCACTTCTCTGCTAGTAAGTCAACTGGCATATGTGTGATGTACTTATATGTAGCCTGTGGTATTTGATGTTTTGGAAGTGTACACAGTCCGATAAGGTATTAAGAGAAACCATTATCCCATTTCATTCTATAGGTGTTGTAAGAGACAACATAGGAGAAAGGCCCAAAAATTTTTGTAAACTCCCATAGATGGTTATAAATCATTTAAAATTTATATCAGATAAAAAATCCTAGACCTTCACAGGAAATGTCAAACAGAGTCAAAGATGTGAGAGTTTGGTACTGTATCTTTTAATCCACCTTCTAAGCTTGACGGTAACGGAAAATCCTTACACAGGAGAGGTCCATGTGCAGTACAGTCCATGTAGCAACATAATAAAAATTCTTCAAACTTTAAATTGTTTTTTTTTTTAAATTACTTTCCTCATACAACATCCATAATAATATAAATTTATCTGTACATGTGGTATATATACAGGGTTATTTTTCAAAGAGTAGCCAAAGTTTAAACTTAAGTTCAAATATATAGATAATGATATACCGTTATTGCAGTTTTTGAAAACATGAGTAAATAAGGATTCTACTTTTTATGGTATTTTTAGATTTTAGATTTATGGGTAACAACTTTTTTGCCTACCGATCAACCCTTACGAATGTGTGCATGCGCAGTAAAATCAGTTAAAATAATGCATTACTGCGCATTTTGAATTTAAAAGATAAAAAGAACAGAAAGTTTAAGATTTTTTTAATTAATTTTTCTTCAGCATTTGCCTATATTACTTATTCTCAACCTTTTCTGCAAATTTGGCCGGTTATTGCAAGATAACCCTGTATATATATGTATATATATCTATACATATAATAAATCTGTAGAAAAGTCGTGTCTGTAATTCTAATATATTCTCGAAAAAACAAGTCCAGGGGACTAAATAAAGGGTTCTGGAGCCAAATTAGTGGTTTTTAGAATTTTTGTCTGTCTGCCTGTCTGTATGTCTGTCTGTCTATTCCGGATTCACGCAAAAACTACTGGACCGATTTACATGAAATTTTGTATGTAGGTAGTTAGTAACCCGGGGCAACTTATAGGCTACTTTTTATCTGATTACGGAACTTCAAAAAAAGAAGGTTAAGTATTTTCCTTCCTTTCGATGTTAATTTTCTATTATATCTTAGTTATAGGCGGGATGACGGGTGTTTTTCAAATAAATACCATATTTATAAATAAAGTTTAAAATATAGTTATATAACCTTGGTAAAATAATTTGAAACTACACCGATTTAGTTATCAAAACAGCGCCATCTATCATCGAATGGAAAAAGTAGTATATTTTGCCTTCAGTTACTAATAAATGAAATAATATAAATAACTTACATTTATATGTTTTAATTAGATTTTTAAAATTATTTAAAAATTCTAACTTTTAGTTTTTTAGTATTTTTGTTATTTTATTTTAAAAGTGTAATAATTTCAATAGATAATAGTGACGTCTATCAAAAATATGAAAATTGATAAGGTTTTTATTTCAATTCTAATATATATGTAAAGTGATTAAAACTGGTCTGTCTGCAATTGTTGCAAATTTTTCATTATCGTGTCGTGGCCAGATCGTAGAATTGACCATATATCATAAATAAGTCTATCATTTCGTGAAATGTTGTGGTAATTTCATGATATTTAACACACTTTGTTGACCATGTCATGATATAGCTTGACCAAATCAATGAATAGAAATCGTTTGAAGATATTAATAACTAAACACAACGTTGCTATTTCATGATATGGTAATAATATGACGATATCATTAAATCGTTTCTCACCGCTAGCGGCGCTGATAGCGTATTTTTTAACAGAAAGAGAACTTTTAACAGAATTGACATCACTTTATGCCTTATTAATATAATAAATAAGTGTTCGCTTCTATCGCTGATACCACTAGATAGTATAGTTTTGGCTTTCATTATTTCAGCTAATAATAGCGCCATCTACTTACTTCTAAATAAACTAAAATGGTAAGTCACTGATAAAATTAAATAATAGAATGCTACTGAATATACGATGCAAATAATTGAATAATTTACATTACATTCATCCCGCGGTGGAATCAGCGCAGCGAACACTTTTTTGGCCAAAAACTCTGCGGCCTGTGCCCAGTAGTAATATATATGTAAGCTGCTACTTTTTTACTTTTCATGGGGCAATACCTATATGCAGTTTTTATTACATTCATATTTTCGGGTATGTTACTTTTTTGTTTTCACTCTACCGTAAATATTAAGGGTTGCAAAGATGAGTAGAACTCATTATCGTCAGGCTATCAAAAGTCCACTGAAATGAACATAGGTCTCCCCCATAAATTGTCAAGTAGCTGGATATTCACTAAAGTCAACAGTAAAGTCAACAGTCAACAGTTCAGTAAAGTAAAGCCACGCTTGGTAGGCGAGTTGGCAACCGCAGCTATTATTATTTTGAGCTGTTGTCAGGAAGGTGATGTTGCCCATCTCCTGTTTGTTTTCCTATTTCGCCTCTTACGACGGGACGATATGAGGTGGCGGATTCTGTTTCAACGCCACAACAAGGCGAACATTTTTCTACTCCCGTTCATGAGTGTAGTGCTCCTGTGTGAATCCACTGTGTCCACTGTGAATGAAATTTATAAGGAATAAAACTAATTTTAAGGATTTTATCGTGTTTAATTTTAACTTTTTTAATTCCCGATGTTTTGGGCACTTTACAGCACCCATCGTCACGGGAGGACTGAGGTGTTTGACGACCTGATGTCATAGTTGAAATAGAATAGAATAAGAATAGAATATGAATAAAAGATCTCAAATAAACATTATACCGTAAATTAATAGAAGACCATGAATTCATCATTATTTTGTTAAAACTAAATTAACTTTAATTATGAATGAATGTAAAGAGTAAAATATAAATAATAATAATAAATTTTGATTCCAAGACAATTTACCTTTCTTATGGATACATCGGAAGATATAAAAATAGTAGGTGTTTCTAGACATATATATTCACGTGTTCCTGTAGCATATTATATCTATGCCAAACACCAATCATCTACGTCTAATAGTTTTTTTAGAATTAAAAAAAAATCTTTGACAGACATAGAGACACAGACACTGAGGTGACTTTAAAAGTGATCGAATTTTTCTAAATTTGCCACGGAACAGCATTTAATGATGTTCCTAAATTGAAGCTCACGCGAGCGAAGCCGCGGGTAAAAAGCTAGTATGTATATATATATATATATATATATATATATATATATATATATATATATATATATATATATATATATATTCATATTCGTTTAGAACTGTTTCGAACAACTAAAATGTAAAAATAGTCAAGCACTCAGTCCACTTGGTGGTAAGCAGATGCAGCGATCAATAAACATCACAATACATTTCATCATCATTTGTTGTGACCGCATTATATTGCATTTTCCTTAAATGAAATAAAGTGATAAATGTCATGAAGATTGACGTTTAGATATGAATATATGACAAATCATATAAGTGTACTCGTATATTACATATATATACATTATACATACATGGGCAATGTTTCAAAGTTATCACTAATATTTTTTTTGTAGGACATAGATCAATTTTACAGCTTACATGTAAAGTCTACTCAACAAGTTGGTGTCATACTTTTGTGTGATATGGAGAAAGAAAAGGTAATTTACATTTTTATTCAAAATAACACGATGACACATCTATGCTGAAGTTAGTCGCGAGTGGCTGCGTAGATATAGTTTTTAAGAACAAAATAGTGACAAGAGGAGAGGGATGGTGGGCGGTAACTATAACCAGTGATGCGAATACGCATATTGCGCGGTTACAATTACGTAAATAATCGATTATCGTTATTATTGGTTATGATTAGATTTTATTTTATATTTTTTATGGTTCATTGGTGTGTAAATGCAACAAAATACAGTGATTGTAATGACGTGCATTAAAGATTTTATTGAAAAATTTAAAGTTATATTATTTTGGGGTTACTGAAAGAATTTGTTGTCCCCGCTAATATCGTGTATTTACTATACATTCAAACTGTTTATCGTAATTCCTTATAAGATGCTATTGTTTTATTGAAATACATAAAGATATTTGCATTATAATAATTTTGAATTTATTCTATAATCGATATAGACAAAACATACTGTTTCCTTAAGCAATCTTAGGAGCGAATATAAAGCGGCACATCTCTATCGACTAGCGTCTGTACATGCGCGAATGTCTTGGAAAGCTAACTTCAGCCCGGCCAAGATAGAACGCGCGGACCGTAAACATCGTCTTTCGCATAGCCCCAAAAAAATATCACAAACTGTAAGGAGAGGATTCAGGTTCAGTTTAGAAAACAACCAGTCTTGCAACATATGTAAATAGGTGGGCCCGTACACTATGTTACGGGAAACATCACACAAAATATTCACGTTTAGGTAATCTCTTTCATTTCCATCGTAACATTGGGATTTGCCGTGGCCCGTATGCGAACGTTGTGCCGATTTACTTTAGGGTGAATGTCACTAGTGATTCACAATGAAACCTGCCTTGACATAAACATAACTTTAAACTAAGCTCTTTCCATTGGTAATTAGTATAAACGGGTTGGTATTATATCTCCATGGTTGGTAATTCATCACTGTGTAATTAACAACTGCAACCTGTGTAACCTAACCTGGAAAATAGGAATAGACCATTTGTGGAATTTAATGTTGTCAGTAGGATTTTCGAATCGATACAACTTAGACCTTTCCGGCGTTGCAGATGTTCATGGGCGGCGGTGATCACTTACCATGAGTTTAAATATCCAATGTTTAAAAATAATTAAATCTAGCAAAGATTTATATTTATCTTATTTTATATAAATAGATTTAAATATAATAAAATTTTAAAATATTTTAAATAAATAAATAATAAGATGCTTGCAGCACCTTTGGTCACAGGGGGACAGGAGTAACAGAGTACAAAATAATTCTACCACCAGAATTATTTTAGTTCAATTTTTAACAACAATTGATGATTGAACACTTCATGGTAAAATAAGTAAATACCAATATACACTAGTTCCTGCTGTTTTGAATTTGAATTAATGAACTCCTCAGAGCTCTCCCTATTTGCGTTATTGAATTGCTGGCAGTATTCAAATGTAATTGAGATAATTAACCTTGTTTCAGATAAGGATGGAAGAAAATGTAGTTGACAGTGAAGTACAGAGTTATACACATAATAGTGAAAATATGTATCACGATTCAAGTAAGTAACGAAGTATTAATCATAATTATATGTATTAATAAATGAAATTATTACAAGAGATAAATGAAACTTACATCATTCAAAAGGAACATTGCCATAGATTTGCACTGAAAATAATATCAGATGAGTGAATTTTGCGGTTAAGGCAGGTAAAATAAAGCTAAAATAAAAAAGTTGAAGCTTATAACAGGGCTCCGTCACTCGCTCAAGTTCTCGCGTTATATACTTACCGGCTAGCGTACTCCCGGGAGTACAAGTATCAGTGGGTTACCGCACGCTTTAAAGATATAATTTAATTAATTTTAATTTCAGTTTTATAATTTAATTTGTAACTATTTAAACAAAATTAAAGAACATATTTATTAAATAAATAAAATTATCATAATATATGATTCATTTATTAAAATTCACTATTTCATGACTTACTGATTTTTATCAAACTATTGGCGTTTAGGCCATCTAGCGTCTATTTTATTTAAATACTGTCACCTTGAGAGTCGTGTCAACCAATTTGTTCGATAAAAGAAGCTATAGAATGAAATAGGTGACGCATTAAAATTAAATACATTCATATTAGACTCTACTCAACTAAGCTTAAGGAATATATTTATTTCCTATAAAATTTAACAATGTCTTAATACTTATATGAAAGAAAATACCTTTTGAAGTGTTCATATTATTTTTATTTTAACAGGTAGAAAATGATATTTTTAACTTATAGGAATCACGTCAATTTAATCTGTGACACTGCTAAACTAAAAATTAGAACTTAAGTCGCCCAATATTATAGAAAAATTAACAAAACTCAATATAGCGTATATGTGTTAAGGAACTTAATACAATACAAACTTACCAAAAATCGGACCAAAAGAACCGCAAACTAAATAGTTTTAAGCAATTAACCACGCGCGACCTTGAATAACTCCCGAGAGTAGAAGTATCAGTGGGGTTAAGTTTAATAACAGATAATTCAGAGAAGGAAATAAAGCTATTTATCATTTTATAAAACTCAAAATAGGTATATTTTTTTTATAGAATAAGGGTGACAAACGAGCACACAGTCCACCTGATGGTAAGTGGTTGCTATGGCCCATAGACATCTACATCTATCTTCGTTTGCGAATTAAAATGCAGATGTGTTGTCAGTTTCCAGTAAAAAGAGTCTCCGGTTCTCTACACTCACCATACGAAACATCAGCATTAAGCTACTATTTTACGCTGGTATTCTGTAAGAGCGTGGTCCTTCCCCGGTCGAGCCGACCCATTCGTGCTACAACTATACTATTAATATAGCTGCAGCATGGCTCTACCACATATAAATGTTATTATCAAACAATTAAAATAAATGTTTCATTATTTCTAGTCTTTTATTCATTTTATCATCTTTGTACAACAACCCTTGCGCGTTCGCTCGATGACGGAGCCATACGAAGGTCGCTAGGTGGGCAAAGCGTCCTCCACGCCCGGTACGTGGTGCAGAAGGTATTTCTGCTTGCAGGTTAACATCTGGGTTTATTATTAAAATTTTGGAGGCTATTATAGCGTAGATATTTTCGCTTTTGATGTATTTCCCAGTGCTGGGGACAGGCTTTCCCTTATTTCTAAGAGGGTTTCAAAGCAGTTTGTCCCCCGCGCTGCTTAGTGTGTTGGCGGACATAATATTGAAATATTTCTCAAACATGTGGGTTTCCAAGTTTTCGAAGTTTAGAAACTTATTATTTTTATCGATTTTTTTTTGTATATTATTTAATTAATTTTAATTTAATTTTTATTATTTTGTTTCAGATTATCTTCTAAGACTGAGTCCACCAGTAACCAAACATGACTTTTCATTTTCATTGCGTGGTTCTGAAGGATTATGCGATTTATTTGACATACCTTGTTAGCTATAATTTAAGAGAACTGACGTTTTTATTTTTTATTTACATTTCTAAAGACATTTTTGTTTACATTAAATTTGTTACATTAAAGTTTTGTGATCATGTTAAATTTATATTGGTGTATATAAAATCATGTAAATAAAGTATTTTGAAATATATAAAATCAAAATTATAGATGTAATTTTATTGGTTTTAGTTGGTTGTATCAAACCATGTGGCGATGGCGGCATAAGACAATCCATTACGTATGCATCCTACAAGTATTGCAGGGTGTAGTGTAAACTAGTATTGATAATAATTTTACAGATGTTGTACCAATCTAGAAATTCATAATTCAAAAACTAAGTTCTAATCACTGTGGACAACTGGTTTCATTACCATATATGCACAAAAAACAGGAAATTGAGAAAATTGTGTTTGTTCCGATTAATGCAAAACGCCTGGAGAGATTTAGAAGTAATATGGCAAAAAACCTTCCATCGTTCAGGCTATTTATATGGAGTATTATTTACCCTTATAAGCAATTAATTTAAACATTTACTTCTAAAACATTCTCCAGTAACAGTCGCAAGGCATTTAATGAGTGGGCGACAATAGGAATTCATAAGAGCAGACGAAGATTATATGAACTTTACCATGAAAAATCATATAATGTTTCCGATACTTTTAGAGAATATGTCAAAAATTATTCTAAAATGTTTAAAAGAGTGTGCTCCACAGCCAAATCTTCACATATTAGCAACAAAATTAAGACCGCTAAAAATAAAAATAAAATGACGCGGAGTATAATTAATAGCGAAACCGGTACAGACAAACCTTGTAACACAAATTATCAATTGAAAATTAATAATGAATTGACTAGATAAAATCAAGAAGTCGCAGCGGTGTTTGAGAAATATTTCACTGATATTCCTATTTTGACAACAAAGTCATTGAATACTTCTCCCACTGTCGCTGATTCATTACTCCCAGAATATTAATACCTGATTAAAAGAATTTAGATTTGAAAAAGTATTACCACAAGATATTGTAAAATATTTTAAAACCCTTGATGTAAAGAAAACCGCAGATTTATGGGGGATTTCCGTTTCAGTTATTGCGTATTATTTTTAATACTAATATCGAATCTGGTGTGTTTCCTAATTTAATGAAACAGTAAAGTAATACCTTTATTTAAATCTGGTAGTACATTGGACCCCGCTAATTTTAGACATATTTCTGTACTACCAACTCTCAGTAAAATTTTTAAAAAGATAATTTTATTTAATTGTACATTTTTTAAATAAAAATAAATTACTCCATAAAAATCAATTTGGTTTCACAAGGGGTCGCTCGACGACTGACGCAGGGTTAGCTAGTAGACTTAGTTCTGCAGCATATGCTGTAAGAAAGATTAGAAGTCTCACATACGTTGAGACAGCTAGATTAGTTTATTTTAGTTCTTTCATAGCGTGATGTCTTATGGAATTTTGCTATGGGGTAATGCGACTGATATTGAAGCCATATTTGTTTTGCAAAAGAGAGCCGTACAAGCGATTTATAACTTAAATTGTAAAGAGTCCCTCAGAGAAAAATTTAAAGAAATAAACATATTAACTTTGGCATCGCAATATATTTATGAAAATGTAATGTATGTACAAAAAACATAAATAGGTTTAATAAGAACAAGGATCTTCATACTTTAAACTCTAGGAACAAACATAAGCTTGTTATGCCAGTTACTAGACTCCACAGAATCAGTAATTCATTTATGGGGCAATGTATACGTTTTTGCAACAAAATCCCAGAAAATGTACAAAATTTGTCAATAAACAAGTTTAAAAGTTTTGTTAAAGAAAAACTGTACAGAAAGGGTTATTATAATATCAAGGAATACATGCATGAAAATAACCTGGGAATGAGGTGATCGCCGCCATGCTGTTTCTATGAAAATTCAATTAAAAATTGTACAAAAAAAATTGTAAAGTGAAATATGTTTAAAAAAAGTCCCGCGGGGTATCTTGCTCTTTTTACCAGGACAGAGGTATTTTCCGAACCAGTGGTAAATAAAAATAATGACTTTCAATAAGTATTATGTAATAATCAATATTGAATAAAAATCATTCTATTTTATTCTAAAAAAATCTATTCTATTCATTCATTACCACATTTCATTTCAAGGCGTCATGATCTCCGATAAATGACGGTATACCATGTCGTTTATCATCATCATTACAGTCTTTCACAAGTCCACTGCTGAACATATCGGCATATCGTACATGCCAGATGTAGAATACCCAGACGACGAAGAGAAGCGTCAAAGGTGCGATTAATTTGTTACAGCGATCGCCAATCTGCCTGCTGACGATAATGGTAAATCAAATCTAGAATGGAAGATTCCCTTGTTCATCAATGGGCTGTGGGCTGACGATGATGAAGTGCCGAAACGTCGAAGTGTTTAAAACTTAGTAGCCGTGGCTTGGTGGTCACCCGCGGTGAATAACGAGGAACCCACTTGGTTAGCCCGAAGTAGTCGCTCCGAGTGCGCGTTGGTGGACTGTGGTGGGAGGATTGTCCTCTTCCCCTTCCCGTCGCAGCCGAGGTGGAGTTACGGGGGAAGAGGAGTGTTGGTATTGCGATGCGCCTCTCGGTCTATGCTCCGCGACTCTGACGGGGCCGCACAGTTGATGCGGTGGTGATGAGGCCACGGGATGAGAGGAGTGTCGGTATTGCGAAGCGCCGCTCTCTCTTCCCTCCGCAGACGAATCTTGGTTGGCGGCGGAGCCATAAACTAGATCCGCTGCTGGGGTCAGGAAGGCTAGTGCTTCTGAGTGCTCGTTTTTCCTGCCCCCATGCATGACCTTCGCGTATTGTACACCTGAGGTGGGGGAAAAGTAATCCTCTTCCGGGGAAGGGCCGTCATGGGGCGGCCGGCGCTGTTGGGGCTACGGATGTGTGCGAAAGCGTTCCCGTGGCCCTTTAAATATGCGGCGAAGGTGGAACACCACGGTGTTTTAGTTGGTGCGAGTCTGACATAACAGTCCTATCTTTGTCCCTGCGAAGCAGGTATAAGGTTTTTTACGTGGTAGAGCCATGCTTCAGCTATATTACTGGTATAGTTGTAGCACGAATATTACTGGTATAGTTGTAGCACGAATGGGTCGGCTCGACCGGGGAAGGACCACGCTCTCACAGAATACCAGCGTAAAAGAGCAGCTTAACGCTGCTGTGTTTCGTATGGTGAGTGTAGAGAACCGGAGACCCTTTTTACTGAAAAAGAGGCATTCCATCTTAGTCCTCACGGGTGACAACGCATCTGCATTTTGATTCTTTATTGAAGATAGATGTAGATGTCTATGGGTCACAGCAACCACTTACCATCAGGTGGACTGTGTGCTCGTTTGTCACCCGATCCTATAAAAAAAAAAAAAAAAAATTCCCCATGTAAAAAGGTCAAGGTAAGATCGACTTCGACCAAGAAGTCCGCGGACGAATAATACAAATCAGTTAAATATTTTTGTTAGATGAACCTCAGGACCTTGCTACAAAAATGTACTACCAGTGCGTGTTGCTAGTGATGACTACGGAAACTAACATTCTGCTTCAAGACTGGCTGTATGAGGAAGCTCAAAGTTAATTAGCAAGGTATGAACGGGCCTGAGTTCGGAGTTTTCCTGCGTGTTAAGATTTTTAAGCTAGCCGTATCATCGAATTCTGCCTAAAATTCATTAGACACACATAATCATCATAAATAATTGTTATATATTGTAACAACTGTTTTAAAATGTCTGTTCTTAGTCGGAAATAAACACGATGTCGCGATTTCTTCGACCAGACCGGTTTGACGTCGAGCCTGATACGAGCCTGACGCGAACAATCAAATCAGATTTCTGATTCAACTAAGTTAAAACTACTCGTCAACCATCTGTCGCCGACAGTCTATTCACTAATACGTGACAGTTCTTACGTGACTGCCATTCAATTGCTTAATATCATTTATATAAAGTTCCTATTCCTAGTTCCTAGTTCCTATTATGACTAATGAATTCCAGGCTCAAGCTCTGATTGACACCGGAAGTTCTATTAGTTTTATAAATAAGACATTAGCCAAAAATATGAACTTGAAGATGAGACCTCATGCGCTATATCTTTTGGCTTCCCTTAGTCATATTTCTTTTGTAGAAGGCATTACATATGCAACGATAAATTTAGACAAGCATACATATTCACATCAACCTTTACTAATTGTCAATAACCTATGCGCAGATGTTATCCTAGGACATGATTTATTAAAAAGCCACAAGACATTAGAATTCAATTTTGGGGGTTCAAGGGATTCCTTAATAATATATGTCATAGAAGAATCAGTACCTCCTGTATCGTTGTTTACGAACCTTTCTCCAAACATTAAGCCAATTGTAATAAAGTCAAGGCCATAGAATTATTACGTATAGAAGCGCAGTCTAGTACAAAACACGAGCGTTAAAGTGAAGCAAGGTCATTATGTTAGTGGGCGCGAGTCGAATGTGCCTACGCTCGTCACACGCACACATACACGCCATGCAATCAAATTGTGCAAATCACTATTTTATTGATTAATTTTAAATAATCGATATAATAAAGATTACGTATTGCGTACGAAGACGTATTTTATGAGAATAATAAATGGAATAAAATAAACACGATAATGATGGTACTAATATAACTTTATTATACATATTTTAATGGTACAAAAATGCAGACATAATAAAATATAAGAATATTATTAAACACAATTAATTTGCTCGAATACAATAAGCACATCGTGTAATGTTTAATTTTAACCGACTTAAAAAGGAAAGGTTCTCAATTCTGTGTATTTTTTAATGTTTTACCTCAAATTCTGTTATTTCTAAACCGATTTAGATTTTTTTTATTTGAAAGGATATACACATAGATTGATCCCATATACACGCTGAAATTTTAATGGTTGTTTTCCGAAGTCAAATGATTTTGTCTTGGTAGTACAATAGATTTATTAATATAAAATTATTAGGATACAAAATGGCAGATTTACAATAGAGAAAACAAAACTCGAATGCGACCTCAAACCAATAGCAATATCTCATGAGTAGGTTGGACGTGCAGGCTAGCTTATGCCGTATTACTACGCGTAAGAATCTGTTTAGCTCTGAATATTTATTAAAATAAGTCATTATTTGTTAAAGCAAGTGATATACATCCTCGAAATCGACATGACCCTGACCAACTTGTCCTAGATGTCATTCCTAGGCTCGTTAAATATAACAAAAATTGTCTTAATACGAGTATGTGTGTAAAAATATTTAATAAAATACCTAAAGAATTTAAATTATTAAGCGAAAGATTATATAACAAATATTTGTATAATTGGTTAAAAATTGAATGCTTTTATGATTTAAAAGACTTTTTTTAATAATTATTAAGATTATTTTTTTAATTTTAAATAATTATCAATATTGTCATTATATACCTAAAGATTTTAAAATTATAATTTGCATTGAGTCAGGAATAAAATTACAGCATGTATATACGAATTGATCTAGAATCGTCTTAGAAATCAGCGTACATACATAATTGATAACCTCTCCTTTTTGGGAGTCGGTTAAAAATAGACTATGTTTGGGTGTAAAGTGACATCTGCTTAGTAAAGGCGTTCTTATTAATAATCTTGATGTAGTAAATAAAAAAGTTTTATTCTATACTCTAAAACATCGACTTGGTCAATGAACAAAGCAATAAAAATAAATTAGTTGCGTTAAAATGACGTTGACGGATCGCGATCAGCTGATCACTCCGTATTAGTTTTAAATAGGCACCCATTGTTAAAATTATGTTAATACTTAGAGAAGTAGGTATCTACATATAAACATTTGAGTTTTACACAGAGCGTTGCGATTAAACGTTTTAAAAACAAATAGAAAATAAATATTTTTAAAAGAAAATTGTGATTTTTTTCCCCACAACTAGCAACATTTGTATTATGATAGCTTAGGTAAGTATTTTTTTTAGTTTTACGTACTAATAATGAATTAAATATATGAACTTACCTGTGAAATGTAATACCATCACTTTTTTTATGTTTATCATCACTGTTGTGTCAATATTTTACAACACAAACGGTCATTTTTACAATTTTTCGCGAGCTCTTCTCCGTAAGACGTGACGTTGCGCACTGACGCGTCGCTGAGTGAACTTACGCGGTTTCGCGTTAGTTTTACTTGCTTCACTTTCCGTGCGCGTACTAGTATTCTATACGTAATAATTCTATGGTCAAGGCGTTATACAAAAATTGATGAACTATTTATTAGAGAAGATTCTAAATTGTTGAAGGATGGAGTGATTGAACCAAGTAACTCTCCTTGGCGAGCACAAGTACTAGTAACAGGAGGCACTACACATCGAAAACGTCTTGTCATTGATTACTCCTTAAGAATTAATAGATTCATTGAACTCGATGCGTATCCACTACCCAACATTGAATCTAAGGTTTACAACGTTGCAAAATACAACTATTTCAGTCAAATTGATTTAAAAAGCGCTTATCACCAAGTGCCGATTTTAAAGACTGAACGAAAATATACAGCATTTGAAGCATGTGGGGCTCTTTATCAATTTACTCGTATACCATTTGGAGTCACTAATGGCGTGGCTGCGTTTCAGAGAACGCTACAGTTCATAATTGAGGCTGAAAACCTACGAGGCACCTTCTGTTATTTAGATGACGTGACCGTATGTGGCAAAAATAAAGATGAACATGATAAAAACTTGCAGCAATTTATGAACGTTGTGAAGAAATACAAACTTACGTTGAATGAGAAGAAATGCACTTTTGGATCAATAAATAATAGTTAAAAAATGACTAAAAAAACACGCTTGTGTAGAATTTGTAAAATTAGCGTCGTCATAAAAACATCTGAAAAAGCACCCCACGCTTTTTTACAATAAAATGAATTTTTATGTTAATCACTATTTTATTATTTTAAGCTTATTGAAAATTATTTTCTACTTTTTAGTTCGGTTATCTACAAAGGCGTGTTTTTTTTAAAACTATTATTTATTTTCTATTTTTCAGTGCGGCTAACTACAAAATCGTGTTTTTTTTGTTTATTTATTTCTTATTTATTATTACATCAATTCACCGTTAAGTGAAGATTTTGTAGTTTTTAGCTACAATCGGAATAGATTCGATATAACTTGTTGGAAAACTACAGTACACAATATTTTATTTTTTATTTCATTCAAAGTCGGTAACTTATGTGGGAGATGGGAAATTTGCGCGCCTGCTGGCTTTCTTGGATGTAATAGCCGTTTCTCAGGCGCCCTCTCCGGAAATTTTTATTCTATACGGGCACTTGGCACAAAGACACTACCGGTTATCAGGGATGATAAAATCGCTAATCCTGAGGATCCTAGCAAGGATAATGGGATAAACTATTTAAATTATTGCATTGTCATCGGTCTTTGATAAGTGTGCGAAGTTTCAAATCAATCCGACGTTTTGAAGGGGATGAAAATCACGTTCAAAAATTCTGTTACATAGATACATACCAAGCTAATAAAAGCGTGTTAAAAAGTATAAGTCTTTTAGGCTATTCTATTCAGAACAACGTTATCAAGCCAGACAAAGAACGATTAAAACCACTATTGGATCTTCCTACTCCAACAAATGCAGCCTCATTAAGACGTACTTTGGGTATGTTAGCTCACTATTCGAAGTGGATTTACAACTTTTCATACCTTATTAAGCCTTTGAATCTTTCTTTAAATCTTGGCTAAGTGGAAATCGTGTATTATACACGATGCCCACTTAGCCAAGAAGCCATAAACTGTTTTAACATTTTAAAACTGGAAATAGCCAAAGCGTCCATGACAGCTATTGACAATGACGAAATTTTACAGTAGAAACCGATGCATCCGAGCATTCAATAGCTGCAACCCTTTCTCAAAATGGTCGCACTGTAGCTTTCTTTTAAGAAATTTGTCATACTCACTTCGGTCCCTTTTATGTACGAGTACAAACGTCACTCTCCACGAAAGATTGTTCAATTATCCACGTCGTTTGCCTAATGGAAAATGTTTACCTACGTGGCTTATAAACTCTGGATCTGTACTCGTAAAGAAAAATATGAGAACATCCAAATATGATCCACTTGTTGAAGAAGCAGAAGTTCTTCATGCAAATCCAACTTACTCGCATGTTTGTCTCTCTGATGGCCGAGAATGCACTGTATCCAATAGACAATTGGCACCTCTATCTATGATTCGGATTAGTGAAGAGGAAAATGAAAATGGCCAAGATAATGAAAATAATATCCGCCCTGATATGAATACAAACAATGAGCCAGTAGAACCTGTACAATTTGAATAAACCGAAAATCAAAATGATTACAGTACAGAGCATGATACAGAAAATAGCGAACTTCGCCGTTCCACTTGTGACAGACGGCCTCCCTCATATCTGCACGATTATGTTGGAGCTTCAAGGACGGGTGATTGCAGTATTCTTACCTCTTTGTTATAATATACAACCTTATTCATCATTGCTATAAACGAAGATACCTGTCATCCTAATATATTATTATTTGACAATGTATTCTGTCTTTATAAAGTAATAATAATGTAATCTTTTATGTTGAATAAAACCAAATATCTATTGGTTTTGACTTTCTTTATCAGGTATCATAAAAACAAAATAAAAGATAATATAAAATAAAATAATTGATACAGAGAAATTTTATTTCTTCAATTTTGTTTTTGGAACAAATCTGTCTAATACTCCAAATGACTTTTTAGGTGCTGTCTGTTTCTCAGGAATATCTAACAATTTCTTGGCTTCGATAGCTTGATCAATAAATTCCTGGAAACAAACAGTATAATATTAATTTAAACATGTAACATTAAAAGATAATATGTATAATAATATATATATCGGTGTCCTAAAAGTAACGTTCAAAAAAAATTCAAATGAAATCCCTTTGGTTTTATGATGTAAGACATTAATATTTCGATTCTCCTAGATCTTATAATATTTTAAACTTTTAAGTACGAGTATTTTGTAAATTGGGAAAGCGAAAATTTTTCATTTTTTCATTTATGGACAAATCAATCGAAGTCAAACTAGATGTGGTACTCTTTCAAAAAGTTTTTCAGATTTATGTGGTAAAAGTTACAGCTTATATACGTCCCACTGCTGGGCACAGGCCTTCTCTCATTTCTGAGAGGGTTTTAGGGCAAGGAAATGTCCGCCGCGCTGCCCCAATGCGTGTTGGCGAACTTCACATGTCTACGAAATTGTTTTTTCTTATTTCTCAGACTTGCAGGTTTCCTCACGATGTTTTCCTTCACCGCCGAGCACGTGGTAAATCAGCACTTAAAATTGCAATTAACAATTTCATTGATGCCGGCGGGGATTGAACCCGGGTTGCTCGAGTACTGTGAAACTTACAGCCAGCGCTAACCATCTGAGCTACCACGACATTATGTGGTATAATGTTTTTTCTATACCTGTAAGAGTCTGGCGGAGGCAACGGCCAACTACGATTTGGAGCGAGTTCAAAATTCTGTTGAAACATTGCTGTCTCGTCTGGCAGAAGTTCGGGGCGCTGCACGCAGCTATGCATTTATTTTCATTTATTAGGACTCGCACCTCGCAGGCACAGTTACGATGCAAATATATTAGCGTAAAAATAGTTTTGGTTTTACGATTTATTCTACCTCCGCTGCTCTCTTCAGTCCACATACTTAACAAATAATCTACTACTTACATCTAAAATGACATGTCCATTTTAAAGGACGGTCCATTCAGTCAATTATTAAAATGGAACAACAATTTTTTTTAAAACAGCCTTTAGAGATTCGTAAGGTAACACTATATAGCTTAACTATACAGGGTTATTTTTCGAAGAGTAGCCAAATTTTATATTGAAGTTTAAATAAATAAATTATTATATACCGATATTTTTTTTTGAAAATACGAGTAAATAAATACGAGTAAGTAAATAATACTTTTATTTGAAATTATTCCAAATTTAATGTAATTTATGGGCAACAACTACTCTTACGCGCGCTCCTGTGTGTGTGATTCAATTCACGTTTTCGTTTCTCAAGTTTTTGCCTACTGTTTACTTTCTTAGTGACACGCTAACTAACTACTAATGCTTAAGATAATAACTACATGACGCGAATTATGATTCCACTTTTACACTTTTAACGGGCTTAGGTTCATCATAATAGATAAAATTAAAAAATATATTTTTGCTTATCAACGACGTAACCGACGACTGTCCTTATTATGGGGTATTTAAAAAACTGTAATAAACTATTTACAACTAAATTACGCAAGTAGTCCCAATATCTAATATTGGTACCTCAATATATCGTTTCTTTTGTGGGGATGTGAATAACGAACACACCACATATTAAATAACCGTTTATTCACAACGTAAATTCAAAGTAGCGGATCGGAGCGCGAACGAGCGGCCTGACGGCGTCGGACTTTCGGATTGACTGGCGAGGTGAGAAAAACCGAACCGGTTGCCCTCGCGCAGCTGAGGGCTTCCGAAGATTGCCGAACGGTCGAACAGACTGGGCCGTGCAGTCACATTCTTTATGCATAGACGAGCACGTTTTCTTAAAATATTTTTTACACTTATTACCTGTTCTTGAGCACTTTTAACTTCCGTGAACGCAGCAATAATTTTACTGTGGCGGTCTTCATAACTTTGGGCCTCTTTTACGTAAACACGACTCTTCATACACATTTATAGTATAGGGCCTCAATGCGCAATCCACCTATCTTCATATTTACTATTTAGGTTATCGCTCACTGTACTTGAAGAGTTTAATTATCTGTCAATTGTTCTTCGATTGATAGGTTAATTACGACACGTACGTTAATTTCTTGCCGCGGTAAAGACTCACTTTAGTATAAACTTTTATTGCTTAAAATGTAATATCGCACCATTTCATAGTTTCATAGTATCCGCGGTTCGATTTTTTTTCGTTACGTCATTGGTAACGAAGTGTACGTAATGAGGTCACGGTCAAAACTGTCAGCTGTCAGCCGGGCGAGTGGACGTAGGTACTTAACGGTGTAACGGTAAATAGAAGGAAAGGGCGCGGGAAAACGCGCGACAAGATACCTTACCGAGCAACCCTTACGAATGTGTGCGTGCGTAAAATAGTACGTGTCAGATAATTATGAATAACAATTAGTTAAAATAATGCATTACCACGCATTTTGAATTTAAAAGATAAAAATGACAGAATATTTGAGATTTTTTTTATCAATTTTTCTTCACTATTTGCCTATATTACTTATTCTGAACCTTCTCTACAAATTTGGCCGGTTATTGCAAAATAACTCTGTATAGCACTAGCACTTTAAAGAATAACACAATAAGCCGTCTCATTTTTACCTTTCTTGTAGAACTCTTTATAATTTTCTTTCTTGCTATAGTTGTTTTTCCTTTATTTTTATGCCTCGGTGTGATATCTATATTTTTGGGTTTAAGATGCTGAAACGAGATGATAAAATTAAATAATTATCATGTTTATGTTGGAAATAGAGATAATCCCTTTTTCTTCACTTATGTTGTATAGCTTTCAATTTATGACTTCACACTGTTAATTTTACAGCATGACTTCATATTTAAAAATTATGATTAAAAATGGCAACTGGCAGACATAACGGAAAAATTGTTTTTATAGAATAATGGTGAAAAATGAGCACACAGTTCACTTGATGGTAAGTGGATGCTGTGGGCTATAGATATCTACATTTACCCTCGATTAAGAATCAAAATGCAGACGCGTTGTCACCCCTGAGGACTAAGATGGAATGCCTTGTTTCTAGTAAAAAGGGTCACCGGTTCTCTACATTCACCATACGAAATACAGCAGCATTAAGCTGCTATTTTAAGCTGGTATTCTGTGAGAGCGTATTTCTTACCCCGGTCTAGCCAACCCATTCGTGCTACAACCATAATATAGCTGCAGCGTAGCTCTATCACGTATAAAAAGTTTAATTAGTAGTATAAATGCTTTATTATATTTATAGACAAGCAAAAGTTGTATATTGATAATAAAAGATAAGACGAAGAAGGCAGTATTTTTCTGGCACGAATAATTTTGCTTTGGCATTAATTGGCCTTGGCAAGAATTTAAACCTGACATGTGTTATAACATTAATTAATATTATTTGTTATAGCATTTCAATCACCTTTTTTACATAAAATAATTTTTTAAACTTACCAATAACTTCTTCCTAGCTTCCATTTGTTCTTGCATTGAAGGCACATCAACTTCCATAACATCAAATGGATTAAGTGTAATGAGTTCTGCCGGTATCTTTTCAAGTAGAGCTTTGACTTCTGCCTCCTTTCTTTGTTTTTTAGTTTGGAAGGGATTGCTTTCCAATGCGTCAAAGTTTGGTTCGCCACTTCCTGTAATGTTTTATTAGTTATTAGTATCACTTCTAGTTAATAACAAGTAACATGACCATAAAAAAGAAGTGCTAAAAATAATAAAAATAAATTAGGTAGGTAATGTAATATTGCTTACGCCTTATGTAGCTATAAAAGAGTTTGTCAATTAATAAAAAATGGTGGACTGCACATTCGAAAGAAAGTTTTATTTTTTCAACATGGTGGTATCCTACCATGTTCTTGTACCACAAAACATAATATGGTACATTGGCACTTTAAACATCTATTGACAATTTCAGTGATGTTGGTGGGAGTTGTTACTCTATCTAGGTGGATATACCTACAATATACTTATCTGTATGAGGTAGGCATTCTTGAATCATTCATAGTTATAATATGTATTTCAAATAATGTAAAAAGAATATAAAGCTAAAATTAAAGGCGAGCAAATCATATTTACCTGGTACAATTATGCTTGAGAAACCACTACTAGTTCCAATCCCCAAGACGTCTTCATATGGACAGAATTTGAAATTACTAATAGATTTCGCCATTCTATGCCTTAAATATGGTTTTTCAGCGGTTTGTGAACAACAATTACTGTAAAAAAAAACTTACGACTAAATTAATCTAGTATTCAAATTTCTGTTTATATATCTTTGTGCTGTTTGTGTTGTAAAGAGCAATTTAAGTGTTTTAAAAAAAATTAAGGTTGAAAATGAGCACACAGTTCACCTGATAGTAAGTGGCTACTGTAGCTCATAAACAACTCTATATTATTATATTAACACAATCAGGGACTGAGAACGACTAAAATGGTATTCTTCATTAACAATAATTAGCCTCCTGTTCTCGGAAAAGAAATCACGACAGTATTTACAGCTGCTACCCCGATCTAACTGACTTATTCGTGCTGGGTAATTTCAGTATCATAGTCCTATTGTTATTGTGCATGAATAGAACATATTTTTGAATGAACTTCAACATACTTGTATATTTCCACAACTTCACCAAGCCCAACAGCGAGCATGTCCTTTTGTGAGAATTCCAAGTCTACAGGAGCACTTCTTAACTTGTAATGTTGTAATGGTCCATCAAGATTTCGTATATCCCATATTTTCATACTCCGGTCAACTCCTGATGTGGCCATGTACCTTCAATCATGAGTTTGTATTTATTAATAAAATTTTGTGTCATCAACCTGTAAAGATTCACTGGTGCACATGAGACTCTCCTGTTATTGTTATACTGCTATCTGCCTATCTGTGTGAACACATAATATCTTTATGGTATTTTGCATAGTCGCCTCATACGATACCCATGGGACAAAATGGTTTGCTAGGTGGTAGGACTCCTCTTCTGCCTAGGATTCCGTCCTCTCTTACATATTTCTGCTGCCAAATAGCAGTGCGTGCTTTGCTGTGTTTCGGACTCAAGGGTATAGAGACCCAGTATAATAAGTCATTCCAACTTAGTCCTCAAAGGTGACATCGCATCTGTAGACTTCTTTGAAGTTGGTTGCAGGTGTCCATTGACTGCAGTAGCCCACTTACCATCAGGTGGACTGTAAGTTCATTTGTCACTTCAATTTTAATACAAAAAATTGATGGACTTTTTTACGCCGCCACTACACGACAAATAAGTTGCCAAAATTTTATTTTGATATTATATATTTCTGTCCTCTATATTGCTACCACCACCACAACCACAACTAATTCCACCAAATGAAATAAATAAAACTGTACTGTAACTATTTTGATAAAATCTATTTTCAAAAAAACTGTTTTCCTGACCGATTACCACTCAGCGACAACTTCCGAATATAATAAAAAGGTTATTTTTTTGAGCAACATAAAGCACCAACTCGTTTTTATACCGGTGCGCGATTAACGCTTACGCAATAAAATCGGATGTAGGAAAGGATCCAGTGTCAGATAAGGTGACATTACAACACATCCAGGTTGAAATAAAAATGAGGGGATATTAAAAACCATCTAAGCAAGGAATCAATCACGGGACGTGCAATAAAATAGTCAGGCGCTAAGATCATATTATAGTCGTATTGTAGACCGTGTAGTGGCGGTGTAAGTATATCATTCCGTGGGTGTCGTAAGAGGCGACAGAGGGAAACAAATCAGGAGATGGGCAGCAGGGTCTTCCTAATAACGGCTAAAAATAAAGAATTGCGGTTGCCAACCCGCTTGCCAAGCGTGGCAACTATCGCGTATATCCCTCTCGTGAGGCAATCTATAGGGGAGACCTATGTTCAGCAGTGGACTTTAATAGTCTATAAAGGTAACGGTAGAATATACATTATACAAGTATCCCAAATAAGCCAATGATCCCAGTTTGACAGATATTGTGTCCTGCACAGTTCAGTTTTTAGAGGTTCATCATTATTATTGCAAGCCATTATAAGTTTAGTTATGAATACAGAATTTATAGACTGCATGTCCTGAGCATTTCCACGTCCACTTCCCGCATGCCTCATCAAGTCGTCACTTCACTACCTACACTATGATTGTTGTTATGAAGCAGCCACTTATTTTTTTAAGAATGAAATTTAGTAACACCACTAACATTACTAATATTCCTGTTAACCACTTCAACTAAAATTAAAATTATTGTTGTAAGAGCTTACACCAACAAAGAAAGATAGATGGCAGGCTACATACATTTCAACAGAATTCGAAACCACATAGTCAAATAGTGACGACCGTCTCATGTTTCGTCCTCATCATCATCATCATCATCATTACAGCCCTTCACAAGTCCACTGCTGAACATAGGCCTCCCTCAAGGAATGCCACAAAGCACGGTCCCGAGCCACCTGCATCCATTGACTTCCTGCATGTCTTACCAGGTCGTCACTCCATCTAGTGGGGCCCTACACTTCGCTTGCCGGTACGAGGCTGCCACTCGAGAACCTTTCTTCTCCATCGGTTGTCGGTTCTTCGAGCTATATGGCCGGCCCATTGCCACTTCAGCATACTAATTCTTTGGGCTATGTCGTTTACTCTGGTTCTACTGCGGATATCCTCATTTTCAGTCTATCACGCAGAGAGAGACGCCGAGCATTGCCCTTTCCATAGCTCGCTGAGCAACTTTGAGCTTCCTCATACGGCCAGCAGTGAAGGACCACGTCTCAGATCCATAGGTCATCACTGGCAACACGCACTAGTTGTACAACCTAGTTTTGAGGTTTTGAGGTATGTCTGACGAGAAGATGTGTCGTAATCTCCCGAACGCTGCCCAGCCGAGTTGAATCCGTCGATTGACCTCTCGGTCAAAGTTAGACTTACCTATTCGGACTAGTTGTCCCAGGTAAACATATCCGTCAACAACTTCGAGCTTAGTGCTTCCAACAACTACCGGCATAGGTGTGACATGGACATTAAACATGATATTTGTTTTGTCCATGTTCATCTTGAGACCTATCCGTTGGGAGACACTATTGAGGTCATTGAGCATAGTGCTTAGGTCCTCCAGCGATTCTGCCATAAGGACTATATCGTCGGCAAATCAAAGGTTAGTGATGTACTCGCCATTGACGTTAATACCGTATCCTTTCCAGTCCAGTAGCTTGAAAACGTCTTCCAACGCAGCGGTGAAGAGTTTCGGGGATATTACGTCACCCTGTCTTACACCTCTCTGCAGTTGGATAGGTTTCGTACTCTGGTTCTGTACTCGGATAGCCATTGTAGCCCTACTGTACAAACACTTTAGCACTTCGATATACCGACAGTCTACTTGGCACCGCTGAAGGGACTGCAGCACCGCCCAAATTTCGACGGAATCAAAGGCTTTCTCATAGTCCACATACGCAAGACAAAGTGGCAGATTGTACTCTTCGGTCTTCTGTACAATTTGCAGAAGGGTATGTATATGGTCTATGATGCTAAAGCCTTTTCGGAAACCAGCTTGTTCGGGAGGCTGGAAGTCGTCGAGTCTGCGTGCGAGACGATTCGTAATGACTCTCGAAAACAGCACGAAGACGCGGCTCAGAAGGGAAACCGGTCTGTAGTTCTTCAAGAGAGCGTTGTCGCCTTTCTTGAAAACAAGACCACCGCACTTCTGTTCCACGCCTCCGGAGTAGTGCCACCATGGAGGACGGAATTAAAGAGCTTCTGAAGGACTTCATGTACCGGTTTTCCTCCCGTTTTCAGAAGCTCCGCTGGTAATTCCATCCTCGCCCGGGGACTTGCCGTTTTTAAGGTGCTGGAGAGCCATTCTAATCTCGCTCAGACTGACGTCTGGGATATCATCGGAATAGTGTCGGATAAGACTTGCTCTTGGATCGTTACTCACACTTGCGTGTGGCTCCAACGATGGCGTGTACAGCTGCCCATAGAACCTCTCAATCTCACTCAAAATCTCAGGTGTCCCAGAAACGATACTGCCACATTCGGTCTTCAGCTTCGACAGTTGGCTCTTTCTGGCAGACAGATCTCTGGCAAAGACTTTGGAGCCCTGGTTCCGCTCGACGGAGCGTTGACTTCATTAGACACCTCTCTGACTTAACGTTTAGGTTCAGTGTGCCTCTAACCATTCGGTGATCACTACCAGTTTTCACCCTCGCGATCACTGAGACATCACTGAACAGTTGCTGTCTAGTCGTCATAATGAAGTCAATATTATTTTTTGTCGACCCGTTGTTTGTTTCGACAAAAAATGAGATTTGTTTCGTCCACAAACAAGAAATTGAAGGAGTTGAGTTGTAGTGTTAATTTAACAAGGAGTCAAATTCGAAACGTCGTTGACAAATTCAGCTAGTTGATTGATACACGGTAAACAGTTGACATGTTGACAAAAGATCAAAGTTTGATTTATCTACTTCGTTGATCCGACGCCCATACCTAGTTTTAAGATTTTACTTACTGTTTAAAATACTCAATACTTCAGTTTTTTATTATTAAAGAAAAAATATATTTATAATAGTTAATTACGCTTTACATACATTCCCCTATTATCCACAGCAATTGCAGTCAGAGGTGTTTTGTGGCACAGTATCTTTGCTAATGGCTGTCTTACATTTGGTGACCATAATGATACTACTCCTTTAGAGTTACCTAAACATATGGTGGCATTATATGGGTTTTGAGTCATTACGGATGTTCTTCCCATACGGTTATTATAATGACCCACTATTTCTCCAATAGATATGTCTAACCATGACATAAATCCATATTCATTCTGAAACAATTACATAACAAATGTTAGAAAAGGCTTAATTAAAAGAAATAATTTAAACACATCAGTGCAGTATCAGGAATGTGGCAGGACCGTATTCCATTAGGGGCAAAAAATATATTGGTACACACATTTTATATGAACTTGTTAGGGCAGCGCAAGGGTTTCAGTGCCCTGCCCTGACACTCTTTGCTGTACCGCCACGGCACGGCTCTGCCACGTCCCTGTCACTACAATAATGTGTGTGGATCACCCTTTAGTGAATATTATGTTTAAAATTTTCTTTATTTATGTAATAAGTGTAAATCATTCGATGCTATGTGTGCTTCAAACAAAAAAGGCTAGAGTTTATCTGTTACATATGGATTAAGATACCCCACAACCTGCACTATCATTCAAGCAGGAATAACCACTCTGCAGCTATATTATGGCTGCAGCAGGAATGAAATGGTTTGACTGGGAAAGAACCACACTCTCAAAGAATACCAGCGTAAAATAGCAGGATTATTCTGCTGTGTGTGATGAGTGTAGAGAACAAGGATCCCTTTTTTATATAGAAGTGGGGGCGAACGAGCATGCGGCTCACCTGATGGTAAGTGATTACCGCCGCCCATGAACAACCGCAACACCAGGGGAATAGGGTATTACACCCATTTCCAAAAAGTGTTTTAAATGAATCCTAGAGTGATAATGAACCACTATAATTTTTATATAAAAATTATAGTAGTAGTAAAACCGAATAGTGCCATAAAAATTACTTTCAATCTATCGTTTTAAATTTTCGCGTGAAAACGATAGCCGCCATGCTGTTCAACTCGTGACGTCACAGTCCTAGAATTTTGCCTATTTTGCAAAGGAATAAGATACTTTTGGATGTTTAATAATGAGTTATCATCTATATCATTGTTGTGTTGTGCCTGAATGCAAAAATACGAGCATATGAACGCCGGTGTAGTTATGGATTCAAGTGCCAACTGAATTAAATATGAGAAATACTTGGTTAAAACTGGCAAGAAGAGACCCGAAGGCATTGTCTACAAAATCTAAACTATACTTCTGTGAAGATCACTTTGATGTAAGTATGACATATATTTAACTATCGTTTATACAAAACAAAAAATCATGACATGATAGGTGCATGACCTATTGCAAGTCAAATTTTGTAATAGATTAGGTTAATCGCTCGTCTGTCCCGCCCTTTGTGGGTCATTTTGACAGCCCTTGCAAGTGCAGTGCAGTGTTTTACTTAATTCGTGTTTTCTTCTATTATATGGGAATAATGACATGGTTTTTACAAAAAAAATATAACAAAAAGTTTTTCTCATCTAAGCTTATATTATAATATCTATAACATTAGTGCTAAAAGCGAAGTAATAAACTCGCTTTGATTTCAAATGTCATAAAGATTATTGCATGTTTTAGCTGGAAAATGACATGGAAAATTACACACAATATAAGATTATGGGTTCTGTTAAACGAATTCCAATTAATAGAATAAAGATTAGTACTTTCTGCTTTTACGAATCCGTCTTCCATGATGCCTTTTCAATAAAATTCGGAATAAAACTCAATAATCGTAATGATAACTTGAAAAATTTCGAAATAACACAGCACATTAGCTAGTTCTAAAAATTATTCTTAAAATTGAAATATAAAATTTATAATGCATTTTTATAAATAGAAATCAATATTTCTCGTTTACTTTTTACAAAATCTATCATAAATATATATTTTTTGATTTTTTTTACATGGTGTAAAATACCCTATTGCAGGTGCGCTGCCGGCCTTTTAGAAAGGAGTAAGCTCTTTTCTTGAAGGCCCCTAAGTCTTATCGATCCGGAAAAACCGCCGGTGGTAAACAATTCCACAGAGACCTTTTACTTATTACCTTTTACCGGTAACAAGACATCTCATTTTAGTCCTTATGAGTAACAATATATGTGATTGGAATAGATGTGTAGGTATCTATTGATTGCAGCAATCATTTACCATAGAGCCGTGGTAGCTCAGATGGTTAGCGCTCGCTTTGCTCATAGTACGCCAGCAACCCGGGTTCTATCCCCGCCGGCACCAGTGAAATTGTTAAGTGCAATTTTAAGTGCCGATTTACCACGTGCTCGGCGGTGAAGGAAAACATCGTGAGGAAACTTATATGTCTGAGAAATAAGAAAAAAAAATTCGAAGACATGTGAAGTTCGCCAACACGCATTGCGGCAGCGCGGCGGCCATTTCCTTGCCCTAAGCCCACTCAGAAATGAGCGGAGGCCTGTGCCAAGCAGTGGGACGTATATAGGCTGTAACTTTAACTTTAATCATTTACCATCAGGTGGAGTGTGCTGGGTCATAAAGCTTACACATAAAAAGGTGCTTATAAAAAATCCCAACAGAGGTACAGCTTGTGTGTGACAGAAGCAAATGTAATCTTTAAAATACACTTTTTTCTACTAGCTTTAAATCTTTATTACTGCCTCTTTGGTCTGGTAACTGTTAACGTGATAGCTGATCATTTCGTCGCGATTTCGAATCCCAGGTCAGACCAAACTCAGTTTGGGTTTTTCTGGAAAAAAATTCTTAGTAGCAGCCTGGGGTCAGAAAAACCACGTAAAGTCGTTGGTCTAGCACCTGATCGCTTTCCAGTTGTGTCGGATTGCTGTCCCATTGGACTATGAGAGAGAAGGAATAGAGAAAGCACTGTCCTGCACAGATGGCTAGTCTCCACTGAGACTGACCGCTAAGATCGTAATTCGGTCTGGTGGACATTTTTACTTTTTTATCTTTCCTTGACCGATTGAGGTCTTGAATATGACATACTTGTGGATGCCATAGGTCGTCAAGTTATTTAAAAAAAAAATTGTACCATAATGACTCAAATTCAAAATATATGTTGGCCTACAGCCCAAAAAGAAAATAAAAAATTGGGAGCCATTAGATATATTTATACAGAAAAAAGTCCGGAGTGAAACTCATCGCGCTACCTACCGGAGAGGGCAGAGCAACGTTTGCCAGGCCTTCTACCATGTGCTGTTACTGTGTGGTGGGAAAAATTCTACCACACCTTTCTCTTCAGTACTTGGGATTGACCACAATGGTCAAATGTTTGTTTGGTTGTTTGGTGTGTTATGGTCTTGGGTTCGATTCCCACTCCCGACAAGTATAAGTACAAATAACTGATCCAGGTTTAAATGTCTGTCCATGTTATACAATTTGTGTCTATACAACATTTGCACGACGCAAGAGCAATTTCTACAAAGGTCTATTGTGTGCTAGGAAAATCTCGTGAGGTTTCACTTATTAGGTGCGTTTTTTTTGGAAAATGCTCTCCAACTAGGCCAGGTGTCTATACGTGGTAGAGCCATGCTGCAGCTATGTTAGTAGTATAGTTGTAGCACGAATGGGTCGGCTCGACCGGGGAAGGGCCACGCTCTCACAGAATACCAGCGTAAAATAGCAGCTTAACACTGCTGTGTTTCGTATGGTGAGTGTAGAGAACCAGAGACCCTTTTTACTGGAAAAGAGGCATTCCATCTTAGTCCTCACGGGTGACAACGCATCTGCATTTTGATTCTTTATTGAAGATAGATAGATGTAGATGTCTATGGGTCACAGCAACCACTTACCATCAGGTGGACTGGGTGCTCGTTTGTCACCCTATCCTATAAAAAAAAGGTTTCTTTGGAGCATTGTACTTTAATTTGGCTGGTGACAATATTAAAAAATCTTTTGGTAAAATAGCAGCCTTTATTGTCTTTTTTTGAAGAATACAGGTTCTTCTCTTAATTGATAATAGAGAAAAGGATTCCTGTATGCAGTTTCAACACAGTTTGACAAATTTTATAGGTTCTTGAAAGAAATCTTAAATTGCAGACATGCAGACATGCACCCTGATATAATTCTCAACTAAAAACAATTACTATTATTTTTATTTTTATATGAAAATACAAATAATATTTAAATAAAACTAGTTTTACGGATTTTATCGCGTATATTAACTTATTTTATATTCCCGACGTTTCGAGTACTTTACAGCACCCATGGTCACGGGGGGGGGACTGAGGTATTTGACGTCCTAATGTCATAGTTAACCACGGTTACCTCCAGATTAAAAATTACAGATTACACAGATCTGTGAAATCCTCGCAAAAGAACACCGATTCCTTCCAAGGATGATTCGCGAGGCTATTGAAATCAAAAAACATCCTAATTTCAATAGAGAAGATGGCAGGGTGCTACCATCTGCTTGGGATCCTATAATTAATAAAATTAAATCCCAACCCAAGCATACAACTGCAAGACTTCAAGATACTGTAAGTTCATACTGCGTAGGTCGGAACAAAAATTAATAATTTTTAATCTGGAGGTAACCGTGGTTAACTATGACATTAGGACGTCAAATACCTCAGTCCCCCCCCGTGGCCATGGGTGCTGTAAAGTACTCGAAACGTCGGGAATATAAAATAAGTTAATATACGCGATAAAATCCGTAAAACTAGTTTTATTTAAATGTGTAAATATAAGAAATCATTACAAATAATATTATTTGAAAATATATACATACAACAGCAGCTAGAAGGAAATGATATGGTAGAAATTCCATTCGCAAAATCTTATCCATTTTTTTCACACAATGTAGTTCAGTTCCTGTATTATCATAAATATATAACCATTCCTTTTGGGCCGCAGCAATCATAGTTTCCACATGAAGCCAACTGAAAGTAAAGTATATATATATATAATCTTCTAATGTGATTGTCTAATATATATAATTATTAATATAGCTGTTAGTGATCATGTAACTTCTGAAAGACTTCACCAATTGTGATCATATTTGCACAATATATTTGTATTCCCGTCTCATGGGTGTTGTGAGAAGCGACAGAGGGAAACTAAAAAAGGACATGGCCAGTAGCATCTTCCTGATAACAGCTGAATAAAAATAAAACTGATTGTTAACCCGCATGCCAAGCGTGGCAACTATAGCAAAATCCGCCCTATGAGGCAATCTATCGGGGAGGCCTATGTTTAGCACTGGATTTTTGTAGGCTGAAATAGAATAGATAGATATTTTGTATTGTCGAAACAATTATTCATAATTATGCTAGATTCCGATAAATGGCACTGTAGACAATTTATTAAGAAATTCGATTTTTATGCACCAAAATGACTTATATCCATAATGTACATTTTTTTTATAGAATGGGGGTGACAAATGAGCACACAGTTCACGTGATGGTGGTGGTTGCTGTGCCCATAGACATCTACATTTAACCTCGATAAAGAATCAAAATGCAGACACGTTGTCACCCCTGAGGACTAAAATGGAATGCCTTGTTTCCAGTAAAAAGGGTCTCCGGTTCTATACACTCACCATACGAAACACAGTAGCATTAAGCTGCTGTTTTACGCTGGTATTCTGTGAGAGCGTGGTTCTACCCCGTCGAGCCGACCCATTCGTACTACAACCATAATAATATAGCTGAAGCATGGCTCTACCATGTATAAAAATGCATAATATGGTTTTACGCTGGTATTCTGTGAGAGCGTGGTTCTACCTCGGTCGAGCCGACCCATTCGTACTACAACCATAATAATATAGCTGAAGCATGGCTCTACCATGTATAAAAATGCATAATATGGTTTTACGCTGGTATTCTGTGAGAGCGAGGTTCTACTCGGTCGAGCCGACCCATTCGTACTACAACCATAATAATATAGCTGAAGCATGGCTCTACCATGTATAAAAATGCATAATATGGTTTTACGCTGGTATTCTGTGAGAGCGTGGTTCTACCCCAGTCGAGCGGACCCATTCGTACTACAACCATAATAATATAGCTGAAGCATGGCTCTACCATGTATAAAAATGCATAATATGGTTTTACGCTGGTATTCTGTGAGAGCGAGGTTCTACCTCGGTCGAGCCGACCCATTCGTACTACAACCATAATAATATAGCTGAAGCATGGCTCTACCATGTATAAAAATACATAATATGGTTTTACGCTGGTATTCTGTGAGAGCGAGGTTCTACCTCGGTCGAGCCGACCCATTCGTACTACAACCATAATAATGTAGCTGAAGCATGGCTCTATCATGTATAAAGCTCATCTCACTACCTATCGGATAGAACAGAACAATGTGTGTTAGTATTATATATTCCTCTTAAGGTGTAAGCAAGAAAACAGTAAAATTAATTAAAAATATGAAGTACATTTATTTTGCTGTTAAAATGGGAGATGTTTATTTTAATTTGGTGAAGTCACAGCATGATTAAAGAAGATTTTTTTCTGTTAAGAAAAACTATTTTTTAAACATGCCAAATATTATTAATTTTGATAATATCTTATCATAATACCTTATATCATGAATGGATTCCATAACATTAATTTCACAATGCAGTTTTTTTGTAACCCAATCAAAAGCAGCAAGATGGCCTTTTTTACTTCCCAAAAGCAGATGTCTACCATTGCGTGAATATTTCGCTCTATATGGTCCAAAGTCAAGATTGAGTTCAAAAATTTTTGTAGCAGCTGCAATATCCACATTTTCTGCTATAATTTTCTGTGAAACAGCTGTTGTTTTTCCACCTTCTTCTACTTCTATTAACCTTGAATATAGATAAATTATTCAATTTATTACATAATTAAAAAGTACCAGTAAATGTAAGCTTACTTTCCAATATACCATATTGTTTTGTAATTAAGAAAAACACATTTGATAACTTAAATTCAAAATTTAAAAAAACCCCGAAACTAAAAGAGCTGATGATCTTCAAATGGCTGAACAGATTTTCTTCTCTATCTCTTTATCTTCTGAAACATACCTAAGAATACTCTCGATTAAGACACCTTTCAAACCAATTTTTTTAAATGCCACAGGCAGACACACAGATAGACAGATACACAGATATACAGACACACAAATAAACAAATACACACTGCAAACTTATAACACCCATTCATCAGGGGTTAAAAATATGCATTAATAAGATAACTTGTGTGATTACCCTTGATCTTCAGGCAGTAAAATTTCTGCTCTAGCAGCTTGCTCCTGTGCATAATTGAGCTTTCTTTCTTTCTTTTGCAATTTTAATGCGTGTAGTGGATGGGTTGACCCTTTTCCCACAAGTCCTTCACCTCTAGAATAGCGTTCCAATGTTTTTGGATCAATTGGTGCTTTACCAGGAAATTTTCCTTTTTTTTCTTTTCTTAAGACCTTTCCAATGTTTTCTACTTCCTGAAAATGTAGATAAATATTTATTCCATCGTAAATTATAAATGCTTGAAGATTCTAGGGTTTACTAGAAGCCTCAGGCCAGTTTGAGCGTGTAGGAGGATCCCCACTAGATGAAGAACCTACATTAAAACCTTAATAAAGGTTTTTTCTCCAATTAGTAGGTCTATGCAATAAGTCTATTTATTTTTTATTAGTGCAATAAGTCTATTTATTTGTTTATTAGTGGGAGGCTTTGATTGCTATAGGCAATCAAAGCCTCCCACTAGAATGAGTGACAAACTGGTAAGAGATGCAAGTTGATAAATGCATTAGACTCAGGACTGTTCTTTGTGGCATTCTGTGAGGGAAGTCTATATACTTACTTACTTACTTTAAAAAATGTTACTTCCACACTAGGATTTTCTCCTGTATTGTGGGGGCAGTTTACACACATAAATTTCACAAGGACAAACAAGCAAACCCGGAACAATTATTTGTAGACAATACAAATACTTGTTCCGTGCGGGATTCGAACCCGCGGCCCTTAGCGTAGCAACTCATTGCTAAGCCACTGCGCCACGGAGCCATCGAAATACATTGCTCATATGCTTGGCAGCAAATTTGAGATGGAATCCTTTTTAAAGAAGGCTGGGCAATTTTTTTACATCTCAGAAATGGCAGATTACCATCTTCATTGCCAGGTTTTACTAAGATTGACAATGGAGAGCAGTCATAGTTAAAAGCTCATATCTACCAAAAAACAAATGATAAATATAAATTGAAAATATACCATATTAAAAAAATGAAAAATGAAACACTGTTGTTCAATGTTTACCTTGTTTGCAATTTTTTAAATTTTAGGAGATTTAATATTTTATACACATCTTGATTATAGTATACTAGATAACAAAAAAAGATTACAAAGTTTAATATATAAAATAAATTAAAAAAAGTTGTGAATTTCTTTTTAAATAAACAATTTTTAACTAACTGTTTTTAGCTGTGTTAAATTCAATCAATTATTTATTACCTTTTTCAATTAAATATTATAATAATCAATGTGAAAATTTAAAATTAAGTTATTCATACAGTGAATTATAAGCACAATATTAAATAATCATAATAAATACAGCACAAAGCTTACTTTTGAGTGAAACGCGCGCCGCTATTTTTTTTGCACGATCTTACACTCTTTGACAGCTCCTGTGCCGGCGTCGAACTGAACTATTTATTATAAATCGCGTGTTGTGTTTACTCAATTAAGTAATGTTGCAAGATATAATGCAACTATTTAAAAATGCATTAAACTTCATTTTGTACGATAATATTTATTGAAATCGTTATTAGATCAAATTTACTGAATCACCTGGTGGCAAAGGCCGAAATCTAGACCCGGCCGGCTTACCGACACAACGACCCTACTTGTAATTTTTTTTATGATTATAAAATTTTTTAGCTTCAAATCTGCTCTAAATGAATATGAGTGTCAATTATTCAGATTTAGAATTCACATTCGTAGAACTGCTATAGCAAAAGGTATAACTGGTTTCTAGTAACATTTAAATAGTACAAAGTGTATGGCACCAGTGGTCATTAATGAAAAAGGAATATCCTGCCACTGCAGCCACTGCCGGTAGACTAAATATTATGTTTTATATGCTTTGATTTCCTTTGGAGGATCTTCCCTCCTTCCATCGTTTCATAAAGATTTTTTGTAGATATAACCTTAAAAGTTAATTTTTCGAAAACTACACTTCTTCGCACTTCGATTCTATTACAATTTCTTCTTTTCCTCTTCCCTTCCCCTTTTTTCTCCCCCTCCGCGGGGTTCTTCCAGGTTTTGTGTTAGCATATTAATTGAAGGAATATTTAAGAACTTACCTTGTATTTCTGTTTTTTTAAAATACGTGGTGTTATTTTAACATTATAAACTTCAACGTCAGCACTTTTATCTGAATTATCTTGCTTTTCATCATTTTTATTGTGGAAATAGCGATTCTGAAAATAGGCAATTGTTTAAAATAATTAGAATTTTTAAAATATAGATATTGATATTTGTTTAAAGGTACATTATACGTGTATGCACTTTATTAAAATACCTTTTTAGGTACTTTCATTATTTACTTGCTATATATTAACTTTATTTAAATAATAAAAATTAACAATAATATAAGCACATGTTCTTAGATTGTTGTTGTTGTTGTCACTTGTCAGTTCAGTTGTCAGCAGTCAGTTGTCACTTGTCACTTTTTTTTTCTTTGGTAATAAACTCGTATGGTTGTACTTTTGCCAGTGTCAATAATATGAAATTATCCTTTATAGGTAATATTTGCTTGAAAACTTCTTCATGTTGATGCGTCACATCGAGAAGTTTTGGGAGATTTTGACAGCGGCTCGATCAAGCAGACCTTCAGCAGACAGTCGAAGACGATAGTATCTCAAGCTACATTAGCGAGCAGAATAACTTTAGGTTCACATCACCATCGAAGCACTTGTTTCATCGTTTCCACACTAGTTCACATTCGCAGACATTTAATAAACAAAATTGCACCACTTTTACGGATTAAAATCACATTTAAACCATTGTCTATATTTAAAAAAAAATATGCAAATTTGCAATTCACTAATGCCGTTTATTTTTGATAGGTCAACAAGTTAGTCACCAATTTAAAACTCCTGTATCGTGGAGGCAAATTCAATACATACATCATAATAATACATAAATTGCACCAGGACATACACCCAAACTCTGAACAATAATTATTTGTAGGCCATACAAATACTCGTTACGTGCGGGATTCGAACCCGCGGCCCTCAGCGCTGTTATTTATTGCTAAGCCACTACGCCACGGAGCCGCCACGCTTTAAATTTGGAATCTTATTATTTTTTGTATCTTAAAGAATATTCCAGTTTAAGCACAGAATAAATAATTGGTTTAAGTAGCAGATTTACTACGAGTTCTGAGGTAAGTTAAAAAATTATGAGATAGCCTGAATATTCGAGAAGTAAAATTTGAGAGTTGAGGATGAGGACTTTTATAATGCATTGACATGCCCAGGAGTAGTGCGGCAAACCCTTCCAATTAGTCCAAGATCCCAGGGCCACCAGACGTCACTTATTTTCTAACGAACGAAATGTATATGATTGAGTAGTGTTTGTATCTACTATGATCGCATGCCTACCTGCTAGCTTAATCAGTGGGCCATTGTCCAGGTATCAGATAATCAAGGTACGTAAAAACATTACTCACCTCACGTTAATTCTCCCAGCTGATTTTTACGTAAATGTTAGATAATATCGTTAAATATCAGTCATCAATACTCCCAGACATTCTGTCGGCAGTATCGCTTTGCAGACGCTTTAAAGCTCTCAAAAAAATGAAAGGGGATGATGCCTTCTTGTAAAACGTTTTAAAATTGTTGTCTGGCTAATATATATATAAAAATGGAGCTTCAGAATATAAGTGACATTGAGTAATTTTTTTGAGTAATTTATATGGCAAATGGTGAAAGAAACGTTAGGCGGCTAGCCTATCGCCTAATTAATCACAAATCCTACATATATCCCATTAATCGTCTTCTACGACGTGCTAAGCAAGTAACTCAGTTGGCATTTTTTTTTATTAGTCCGATAAGTCCCAGGCTAAGATGGGACACAGTCAACACACGCCAGGCTTCTTTTTTGTTTATAAAACTGATACAATTAATATTCACTGCTAGAAAGGACTCTCGATAAGTTAAGGATAAAGTCGGAGGGTGAAGGTAACAACTAAACGAAATTTTAAAACAAAGGGAGATAAAAAGCTTTAATAGAGTGCTGGATAGAGTGCTGAATATCTAGTATTTAGAAAAATAAAAGGTAATACGATAATCTTGTTATTTATTATTTTTATTCTCTTTAACAACACATACTCAATATTTTACAGAAACGTATATGATAATCAGAGTAATAACATATTTAATAGGTTTAGTATTCAAATGCGAATATAAATTCCGATTGGTGTACCAATGTGATTTGAAGAGAGAACTTTTAAGTTTTCAATGATTTCGTCTCAACAAAATTTTTCAAGTACAGATTCAAACAAGTATTGCACACATTTTGTGTAAAGCGCGTCAACTAAACATTGCAAATTAACACTAACTCGCCACGATTAAGCTATCACATTCGTAAAGGTAACAATAAATAAGTTGTAACACGTAACATAATCACAGTGAAGTGTAACTTGACTAACAAAGAAAGTTTTCATTTATATCTAAAATTGGTTATCAATTAATGACTGAATTATTTATCTTACTTGACCTAATGAGATTTCATTATTACCTAATATAAATAAAAACGTCCGCATTGACGTGACAACTTTATATTCACAATTTTATTTACAAAACTGACTAGAGAGTACTCTAAGAAGTTTATTAATTTCGTTTGTTTTTATTTCTATCTCGGTAGCTCAATCAATAATATACCAGCGGGGAGCTGCTGTGACTGAAGCGTTTGGCACATTCCCAGTATTAGAACGTAAGGATTTGTTAACATATCATCTTAAACACTATTTAATTTCTTCTTTTTGTTAAAACAAATTCATTATTTGATTAATCTCCAACCACTGGTTTAGTAGCCCCTTGACAATTATAATTTCTATCGTATCGAAATTAGGTACAATATTTACATATTCGAAATCTGGTAGTCATTGTTCTTGTGGGGGCTAATCACTTAAATGCAAAACTTTTCCTAACGAATAGTTAATTTTAATCATATACGAGTAACAGTGTTTAAATTTTATTTAAGTCTTATATTAAGTCCTTGTTTAGGTCTTTAATATTCAAACGAATTTAGAATGTTTTGTGATGTCGAAGAGAAGTCACACATCGTATACAACGGTTTATATAAAACATCATTACCTATACAGAACACATAATGTCCGAAAAAATTCGATGCGTTCGGATACACTATACGAGTACAAAGTTTCATACACAACACATATTCACTGTATTTAACCAATTTGATATTATAGTTTTTTAATCTTTGGTAATTAGCTCTTGGAATAATACCCCACGTGCTTTCGCGAAAGGACAACAACAATTGCACTAAGTCTTTCAGTCGTGTTCACTTTAAAGCTCCGCCGATCACAATCGGTGTTGGCCAAATGTTTCACTGTCGGTCACTCTCGGCGGCGCTTGATGAATCTTAAATGGGTGTCGGTAGTACTGTGAAGTCCTGAAGCGCGTTTTTCACCGTTTCATATATGGGTCGATTTTCGTCGGGGCAGTAACCATCGGGCGAGCAAAGCGTTTGCAGTTTTGTGAGATAGGAGTCGAAATTATCATGGGCAGGCTTCTCTCCTGGACCTGTAGGTGGTGGGGCCCCGGGTGTTCCTCCAGCGTTCGTTACAGGAGCGGTCCCCCCTCCAGGAATTCGGACATGTTCCAGTAAGGTTATAACGTTGTTACGCAAGCTTTCGTAATATTCGTTCAGGTTGTTATTGCGCTGAGATATGAGCTGGTTCTCCTGCAATGAAAGAGAGGTTTTTCTTTACATCGTCTTAACATGAGTTAATGAGTAAGTTTTTGTTTAATTTGTCAGTGGGTTCGATCGAATAGTTATTATGGTACTCACTAATTTTTGCAAGATGTTAGTAGCACTCAAAGCTGGATGTTTGGAGCCATGACAGTACCATCTACGAAATTTTTGATAATTGAAATATTAAAAAAAAAGGTAAAGCTTCATTGATAGAGCCCTATCTCCCAATTAATTTCATAAGAACTCACTCTTTCCCCATGACTGAGGTGCGTTTCCATGGCGTTAATGTCTGATTTGAGGCGAATCATCTGTGATTCGACGCGAGCATTCTCTCGTTGCAGTTCCGTTATTTCTTGCTCAAGGGTCATAAGGTCTTCCCCGTTGCCAGTCTGCATGTTCATTTCCATGCCTGCAATCGGTAAATACTTAAATTAAATATTTGCACATGCAAATTATTAAATATACTCGTCTGCGTGGTCTATTGTTGTTGAGTTACCTGAATACGGTTTCGGATATAATGGCGTGATGTCGTCAGGGTATTTGGGCTTTTTCGGCTGAGGTGTGGGTGTAGCAGAGCCCGCCACAGGACAACCGGAAAGGGAGCGATGTGTTAGAAACGAGCCGTTGATGTGTCCTGAACCATCGCAGCCGGGTGTTGGACAGTTGACGCCGTCGAATTTGATCGCCGACGCCGCTGCTGCAACTGCCGCTTTATGCTGTTCCACGGTTCCACCGCTTTCTAGCACCCGCATTTTATTTCTATTCGCAATAGGACAGCCGGAGGCACTGATGAAGTGAAAAATGTGATTAGTTCAGGGAAAGATTATTAAGGGAACTATTTATTAGATCTTTAATAATACGCTACTTAATTTTACATCTACGTAGTTTGCACGTGACCTTACCTTCGATGCGATAGGAATTTCCCTGTAGCGTGTCCAGATCCATCACAGCCCGGTATAGGGCATCTAAGCAGCGTGTAAATAATCAACAAACTATTTGTAAAGGTTGAAAAATATATATTACTCGCATATATAGGAGAAATGAAATCATGTTTTAGTAATGCAAAAGGCATGTGACCCATTCTTGTCTATACCTAGTTCTCTTAAAAAATAAGTCTCAGTTGAAACGGCGAGTATAAAAATAAATAAGCTTATAATTTTAGTAATATTAGAGAGTATTTAAGACTTAGAGTATTTATAATTGCTTATTAATACTCTAAGGTCTGAAGTGATTATTTTTATTGACTAGAAACGGGACAACGTGTCACATCAAATGTTTTTGAGTATTTTATCATATCGATTGCATGTGAATGATATGATGGACTCCGCATCTCTAACCGAAGTATTTGTGGTTTTTAACCGACTTCAAAAAGGAGGAGGTATTTAATTCGGCTGTTTTTTTATGTGTGTTACCTCATAACTTTTTCTAGGTGAACCGGTTTTGATGATTCTTTTTTTATTTGAAAGCTGGTGCTTCTCATGTGGTCCCATATAAATTCAATTTAATCAAGGTCTGACCAGTAGTTTTTGAGTTATCCTTAATGATTTATATTGAAGTCGGTTGTACAATTTTTTTAAATTTTACCACTTGTTCGAGAAATTATTTTAATTTCATATATATATATATATATATATATATATATATATATATATATATATATATGAAATTAAAATAATTTCTTATATATATATATATTATTATTATATATATATATATATACACACACATTACCTCACAAAATTCACAATTTTTGCAGTCTAATTATTTTCTCTCAATACGGGATAAAAGATTACCAATGATATCGCCTTTTTGGTTGTGGAGATCTAAAGTTTTTGATCTCCACATTATTTGACACACAGTATTTGAAAACTGTTACCGGAATCATTAAAAGTAACAAACATTAAATTATTGTACTAATTTTTCACATTTGACATCAGGGATTCTGTGTTGCCTCACTTCATTAGCGAAACAGCAAACTGTTGGAATAAAAACAGTCCCGTTTGACCTTCTCTTTTTTGGTACTCCATCATACTCATTGGTTGCGTAAGACATATCGCATCTGTGTTATTATTCTGTACTGATAATTTAATGGATTTAGAAAAAAAGAGACTATCACAATAAATGGTGACAGTTCACTAAATTATATTATTTAGGGTGACCTGACCTTTGTCGTGTATTGTGCATAATATGTATTGTCAATCCTTTGGACTGATAGACTCGTTTCCTGTAAAACGGACTCTGGTTCTTGTCACTTGCCATCTGTACTTCTGTGAGAGCATGGTGTGTTTCTGGTTGAGCCGCCTTAGCTATATTGTGGCTGCAGCACGAATGACTTGGCTTTACCCAAAGGAACCACGCTCCCAGAGAATAACAGCGTAAAATGATTCGCAGCATAATGCGACTATTTTTCGTATGGTGAGTGTCGAGAACCGGATACCCATTTTAATGGCGTGACATTCCATCTTAGTTCTCAGGGGTGAAAGCGCATCTACATACATTTTGGTTGCTAATCGTGGGTAGATGAAGATGTGTATGGGCCACAGCATCCACTTATCATTAGGTGGACTGTGTGTTTGTATATCGTAACTTACTTCTATAAAAAACACGCAACTCTTACCAGTTATCATTATTAATTGAACATTATGTTTTATTTGCTGATAACGGATTTCAGTTAAAAATATTCACTTACTAATGTTAAAACAGCACAATTTATGGCTGTATTTGACCTAGTAACAATCTTAGCCACTGTAATCAATAAAATGCCCAGTCGCCCACAAGTCTATAAGTTATTCTTCTTCTTTTTCAGTACCTTGTTTAAGTCCACTGCTAGACATGGTCCTCTCTCGTGGTAGGTTTGTCTTAAATGTCACAATCGGCAGATGTAATAGAAGTGGAATAATTTGCCGGCGTCTGTCTCGCCATCCGAGTACAACTCAAGGCAAGAGTGAATAGGCTTTTGTTACGCTAAAACAGTGCTATTTACTATCAAGGGCTTATACCACTTACCACCAGGTGGGATTGTAGTCCATTGGCTTATAATAAGTTAAAAAAATACCAGTCATCTCACACCTTTGACGCTGTAAGCGAGGTGGATATATATCTATCGGAAGCCTAAATATTTTTTTGTTATTTCCCATAGTCGTCTCTTACGATGCTCACGGCACGAAGTGAGGTATAGGACTCCCTTACGCCGCCACCACTCGGCATAAAAAATACTTATAAGTGGATAAATTTATAACAGTCGTATTTGTATGCATTTTTTTTATAAAATTAAAAGACAATAGCTTACCTAAGAGGTTCAGAGTCCTGTCCATCTCTAGGCTTGCTCTTAGGCTTGTTGGCTCTAGGGCATCCGGATAGTGATCGATGTGAGGAGTAATTGCCCGTGACATGGCCGGAGCCGTCGCAACCCGGCGTGGGACACTTGAGCTCTTGCGAGTGCGGCTGTAGTTGTGAGCGGTCGGCGCGCGGACATCCGGAGAGACTGCACATATACAAACTGCTTACAATGGCGTGACGATACAACGCGTCGCACTTTAGGAATAGTAAAGAGTCAAATTCAAACTTTAGTTATTTTATTTGTAAATGGCCTATGCCGAACGCGTGGAACAGAAATACCGTCATGATCATTTTCTCGCGGCCAAATTTCATTCAAATCTGTTTAGGCGTTTATGCGTTTTTTTATAGAATAGTGTGACAAAGGAGCACACAGTCCACCTTATAGTAAGTAGATGCTGTGGCCCATATTTATGCTCAATTAAGAATCAAAGGCAGATGCGTGCCACACAAGATGGAATGCCACATTTCCAATAAAAAGAGTCTTCGGAACACACCATACGAAACACAGCAGCATTAAGCTGCTATTTTACACTGATATTCTGTGAGAGCGTGGTCTTACCCCGGTCGAGCCGACCCATTCGTGCTGCAATTATAATATAGCTGCAGCGTGGCTTCATTCAACATTTTTATAAACTTTCACTTACTTATTAATATTAATATGGATGTCAGGGAAGTACAATAAGTTAACAGTTTTTTCATAATCAGGTTAGTGTTTCTACATTAAGGATATGAATCTAAACTACAATAAATAATCAATAAACAATTAAAAAGAGTGGATAAATAAGGGAAGTGTTAACCCCCACAAGTTGGATTGACGAACTGGTAAGAGATGCAGGATGTCGACGGATGCAGATGGCTTAGGAACGTGCTTTGTGGTATTCCTTGGGGGAGGCCTATGTTCAGCTGTGGACTTGTGAAGGGCTGTTATAATGATGATGAAATAAAAACTAATAATTTAATACGCGGTAGAGCCATGCTGCTGCTATATTAATTATGTATAGTTGTAGCACGAATGGGTCGGCTCGACCGGGGAAGGACCACGCTCTCACAGAATACCAACGTGAAATAGCAGCTTAATGCCGCTGTGTTTCGTATGGTGAGTGTAGAGAACCGGATACCCTTTTTACTGGAAACGAGGCATTCCATCTTAGTCCTCACGGGTGACAACGCATCTGCATTTTGTAAGTAAGTGGTTGCTGTGGCCCATAGACAGCTACATCTACCTTCGATTACGACTATGTGCTCGTTTGTCACCCTTATCCTATAAAAAAAAACGTATCTATGGAGAAAGTGAATTAAAAATTCATCTAAACTTTTAGATAATTGTAAATGGTGATGAAGTCTGGCCGTTCTTCGACGTATTTTATGCTGCTGTTTTAGAAACAATTGCGATAACAGGATTAAAATTTGATTTAAATACATTTAACAACGTCAGTCTATTTATTTTTTCATATTTGCGATGGTCAGATCAATATGTTGGATCGTTAATATATAAAAAGTTATAACAATTGATATTCTTTCTCAAAATTTAAAAACTCCTCTGCTTTAATATTTAGTTCAATAAAAACTTAGGAAAGTTAGGAATTTCTCTATGACGTTACGCAAGACCGACGGAATTCCTCAATGTTAATAACTCTCTGGGCGAAATCAATCAAAATTTTAGCAAAAAAGTAACTTACTCGTACTTTGGAAACTAAACAAAATTACACAATATTTAATGTGTCAATTCAACTCAGGCTATGTTAATATGCATTAAAAAATGTATTAGTAGATAGTATAAAACTTGCATGACAATTTATATCTTGATTGGATATTAATATAATGATAAATTATGATATTTGGATAATTTGGATGGAGAGATGGAAAGATGACCTAGTAAGAGATACAGAAAGTCGATGGATGCATCTGGCTCAGGACCCTGCTTTGTGACATTCCTTGGGGGAGGCCTGTGTTCAGTTGTAATAATGGTGATTTTTTTTAAAATAGAATAACCATACTCTCTACACTCACCATACAAAAAACAGCAGCGTTAATCTGCTATTTTACGCTGGTATTCTGTGTGAGCGTGGTCCTACCCCAGTGGAGCCGACCCATTCGTGCTGCAGTCATATAGCTGCAGCATGGCTCTACCAGGTATAAAATGATGATAATATATTATTATTACGCTTTGACCTAACCGTGCGTATACTTTCAGCAATTACGAATAATAGTGATATTTACGGATTATTAGGTCTACTAAATTTAATAATTATTCTACAAAATAGTTTAACGTAACGCCTTATTAGAAGAATTAAAAATACACCGTGGAGAGCGCCACATATGCAGACATAAGAGCAAGAATGCGTGGAGTTTCTATAAATATGATACAAATGCTAATTTCATTTATGTTTTGTATATCATGAATGGTAAGGTTTTTAGGAATAATTTGAGAATTTCGTTTATGGATTAAAATACTTAAGAAACCAATTTTGTTTCGATTTCATTTAATAAATAATTACTTTTAGATTTACAATTTAACATTATATGTGATTGCCCAGTGTTTGCTTAGTGTTTTAAAATAAAACGGTTTACGTGACAAATCTTTAGATATTATATCTTTATAAAGTTAATAATTATATTTGTTTATTATATATTTTGAATACATTAATATGAAGATAAAACTAAAAATTGTGATAAATCTTTATTTTGTTTTATGAGTGCCTATAAGTAAGTATACTATTTCATTGCCGTTACTCACTAAGGTGCAAATGATAAAAAGTTTTACATGTATAAATGTAGTTAATATAGCTATAATAAATATAGTTAAATCATTAAAAACGTATTTGCTTTGGAAGTTACTTTCAATGTTAAATTATATGGATTGTTTATTTTACCTCAATTGAATTAAAACTGGACAAAGATTGGAAGTGTATTTAACAATGGTCATTGACTCACTGGTTAGATAATATCTCATAGAGTATTGTATTCGATAGAAATAATAAATAAGCTGCTTGAAAATATGTTAGCATTTCAAACTCTAAACATGGAAACTAAGTCGATGCTTCGAACAATTACACGTCAACATTTCGTCATGCGGTTAGTGCACAGAGAAACCTTGGATTACGCTGTCAAATTGTTGGGTGCGGAAACGGGTAAATTGCCGTTCAGGGGCGCGAAACAACATGAAACCGCGCCATGAAGTATATTGCAATGCAAACGCGAATATTCGCGAGAGTGCGCGAATATTATCGCTTGCCTGCGGTGCGTTGCGAAGTTCCCCGACACATGCCCCGATCCGTCGCACCTCTCCACCGGGCACTGGATGAGTTCTCTCGACTCTCGTATCCGGTAACCTGGTTTCCCGTAAAAGTCGTCGCGGAGATAGCTATCGTGAAATAAATAAAAATAAGAAGTACGTAACTTATGATTTCAATTCATTCAATAAAAATAAAATAAATGAGATGACGTATACCTAATGTGGGTTTCATCTACTTATGTACAAGTTTTTTGTATAATCATGTCAATGTCCTACTAACTTATAAGCGAAGTTGTATAATTCTGTATCGAGCGCGATCACTATCTACGTAATGCTACATGCGAAAATGTTTACATTTTTTTTCTAAGCTGTATTTTTTGTTCGTATGTAGCAGAATAAATAGTGATTGTTAAGTTTTACTAAGTGACTTAGCAAATATTAAATAATTATTTAGCTCACCTGTTTCGTCGCATAGCTGTATTTTTGTTGCAGGTCTTTTTATATATCTTATCTTTATTTATCTGTGTTTACGCACACGCGAGAGCGCGCCTGCGCGAGCGCCGGTATATTTAGACTGATCCGCCGAGTGTGACTTTAGCTTCAATTGCAATCCCACACTTCGAGACAATGGCGAAACGTTACTTCTATTGAAATTCTTATTCGTGATTCTAAGTTATACATTGTACAATAGCAAAACAAAAAAACGAGTAAAAAATTATTGATGAATAAAATTACTTTTATTTTATCACCTAGATTCATTTTTAAATTTTAAATTTAAATAATCGTGGTAGAGCCTATTTTTAGAGGCGTTTATTTATGACGAGGCATTACATCTTAGTCCTCAGGGGTGACAACGCATCTGCATATTGATTCTTAATCGAAAATAAATGTCTATGGGCCACATCATCCACTTACCATCAGGTAGACTGTGTGCTCGTTTGTCACCCTTATTCTATAAAAAAAATTGCGTTACGTTGTTCTCAAAAAGCGTAAGAACCTTTGATGTGTTTTTATCACCATATTTTCGGGAAAATTACGTAAAGCCGGAATTCGATTAGAACTGGGTGGGCCAGTCCAGGGTCACTTCATTATGTTGCTGCAGCCATTGATTTATCAGTCGAACCGTAGGTGGCCGGGCTATCATGCAATATCATGAAATCTTGACTTATTTGCAACCGGTGGCAAGGCGTATTCCAGTCTTTACCATAATTATTCCCTCTCGAAAAGGATGGAGTTCCTGGGGTTTTGCAGGCGGTTCTCACGTCCAGGTTGATTCGCCAGAAAGGTATTCTTCTTGAATTTGGATGGAAGTCGAACTGGAATTCATTAGAGGATAACACCCCAGACTAGACCACTGGCGATCGTTCTATACCGTTGCAATTTTTGTCTGCAATTGCCTCATAGAACATTAAAGTTGACTTCGGGCAGTTTCCTTCTCACACTTCGTGCAGTCACTCACCAGGAACTGGTATTCCGACTGCAATTTAGAAACCAATCGCCTAGCCGTAACGTTAGGTTGTCTTCTCGGCGTAATTTGTAAAGGTGGGTCTTTTCTTGTTGTAATTACCTGACCATTTCCAGTTTGTGTCTAAGCAACCTCTCCGGTGTTCCAGCAGTGAGAATGCAATCTTGATTTGACGCTTTAACGGATACCGATTGCATCAGTAACAAATCAATTGACAAACTTGTGAAATAATTTAAAATTCGTTTTTAAAAATCTTTATGATACACATAGAAGAAAATTAACGTAAATTTATTCGTTTTGTTGTTACGATTGGCCAGTTAAGGCCGGCAAAGGTTATAGACATTCATACAATCATACAGCTTAGTCTGCCGTGTATTTTACTAACAAAATTGTTTACAATAATATATTGATGCTTCATATTTCGAAGTTTTGGAAGATTTTGTCGGCAGCTTGAGCCAGCAGATAGTCAATGCTGTTAGTATCTCAGAGCGCCTAAGCAATTGAATTTGAACCCAGAGCAACTGAATTTAAGGATGAGTAACGCTAACCTTTACTTGAAACTCTTTAATCTTTTAATACAAAAATTGTGTAGTCCTTTGATAGTAGACAAGCACAGACAAGTATTTAGTTACAAAAATACTGGCAGTTTATTTACAAATAATTACCTGGCACCACTACCTGTCACATTGTGTTCAGTCTATGCACTGTAGACGAACATGCAAACAGGTGCAGGTATTTTTCGATTTAGTAAAGAGGAATGAGCCTAAGCAAACAAGATAACTTGAGCAAAATATTACTATCAGAGCACTTGTTTCATAGTTTTCCCTAATAGTTCACATGCGCAGGCATTTAATGCATAAAAATTTAATTCAATTGTACCACCTCAGTCTTTTATAAGTTAAATTTAGGATACGGAAAAAAATGTGTCAGGATCAAATTGACATTCAAATCACCAGCACATACTTTTAAATTTATGCTAATACTCCTAATCAGTCTTTCTCAAAACTAAAAGACGTAAAACGCAATAGGGACGCTTTCTGTTAGATATTATTATGATTGATACAAGTGGTAAGATTAAAAGTTTTGTACAACTGAATTCACTATATATTATTAGGATAACTCAAAACTACTAGTGAGACCTAATCAAATATATATATATATATATATATATATATATATAGAAGCACCAGCTTTCAAATAAAAGAAGAATCATCGAAATCAGTTCAGCTAGAAAACAGTTGAGGTATCACACATAAAAAAACATACAGTCGAATTGAGTACCTCCTCCTTTTTGAAATCGGTTAGAAATTAATTCTATTATGATAAGATATTGTGTTTTCTATTTATATCTACACGTAAACCTAATTTTAATATAGTTAGGTGGATTTTAGTGGCGACTATTGTTTTAAATACCTGCTCTGGTCGGCATACATAGAACTTTAATGTCATAGTAGATAGTATATTTAGTAGGTCTTGGTAGAGTTTGCATCAGTTGACATCACATACTAAGAAGAGTACGTGTTATTATACAGCGCCAAATATATTTGGACTTAAATAAGATCACATAAATATTAAGAGTTGAAGATCACGGTACCCTTTTCACTGGAAACGAGGCATTTCATCTTAGTCCTCAAGGGTGACGACGCATCTGCATTTTGACTCTTAATCGAGGATAGATGTAGATGTCTGTGGATTACAGCAACCATTTACCATCAGGTGGACTGTGTGCTCGTTTGCCAACCTTATTCTAAAAAAATACATTGGTTGTTTTGAAGTTTAAGTTAACACGTTCTTTATCCTAAAAGTTTAAGTTTAAGTTAACACGTTGCAAAAAATATGTAGAATAAGAGTTTTTTTTATATAACTTACCTGTTTTTCTTGAAATTTTAAAGAGTGAATTGATTGTTAATTAATTCAATTTTGTAGAAGCTTTCCCCAAAATTCTATATAATTATGAGGTTATTACAACCACGTCTAATGGCATACATTAATGAAAATACTTAAGCTTAAAGAGTATATTCACCTGCTGTCCTTAGGCTTGTCGTGCGGAGCATGTGGTGGCGGCATGTAGCACGGTGGTGAATAGGGGGGAGCGTGTGGAGGGTAGGCGGGAGGAGGAGGGTAAGCACCGCATTGGTACTGGTAGCCTCCATAACCTGCTGCGGCCGCTGCCGCCGCGTAGTCCGGTTGGCCTAAACCGTAACCGGCTACTGGATGGGGACTGACTCCACCGTATCCTATTTCGAAAATTGATAGCATATTATTAGTATTTATTCCTCCTTTTTAATAATTTTTAATAAAGTAGCCATAGGCGCGACATATTTTTCGACTTGTTGAAGCGGAATGGGTTACTTGGTACTTATATAATATTGACAACAAAATAATTTAGAAAACACTTGAATCTTAAGTTTTTGTTTTCATATCGACATAATATTCAAAGAAAATGATTCATAAATACATTCCAACCACCCATCCATCCATAACATCCCATAGATTGCCTCATAAGTAGGATAAATAATAAAGGTTATGCATAAAAAAATTAAATTGTAAGAAATTAAGTGCAGAAATGTTTTTAATTACTAATATGACTAAAACGGTGAAGTATGCTTATGTATAAGCGCCTGTTATATTGGATTAACAACGTTTCTTCAACCGACATGTTGCGGTTGCGGTGCACTCGCTACAGCGTAGTGTGATTATAGTGGTCTCGTTTTAATTTGTACGATATGTATAACGGTACCATTGTGTACTCAGGCTTATAACCTTCAGCTTTTTCCAGATTAAAACATCAAGGTATGTTAAACGAAAATGGTATAAATATTTTAACTAAATTCTCACCAAATAACGTCAGTGAAATAAAAAAAAAAACTTCATCTTTGTTTAAATATGTGCCTGTCCTGTGTTTTAAAAAGGTAACTCTTGTCAGGCGGATTTACGATCCTCGTTCCAGACGTCTTGCACATTTGACGCCGCTTCCGTGGCCGGTCTTGTATACGCGTGGCATAAAGACGCTAGATGTTATTTGCCTGACATGTTAAGCTCTTTCTGGCAATTCCATAGTCGCTTCTTACGACACTCGTGGAAACAAGTTGAGTGATAGATTCTCAGAATATAATGTGTTTGTGTGTGTCTTTCACTTTCACTTGAAATTGAACTCCATCATAATAAAAATACAATTATTTTTGAAATATATATAATAAATAGAAACAGGCGTTACCTTGCGGAAACCCATTATATTAAAGTTGTGAAAAATTAAGAAGCTTAGCTGTCAGCAACCGCAGAGTCTACTTCACCTGAGGATGCCTCGTGTAGTGGCGAAACACCAATGGTGTGTCTTTCCTAGTGTAGTGGTGTTGGGAGTAGTGTTAGGAGTAGTGTTGTTGGGAGTAGTGGTGTTGGAATTATTGGTGACGGGGATAGTGCTGCGTGCAGGGGATTGAGGCAGGGCGGAAGGTGCTCTTCAAACTAGGTAAGACACATCATTTTATTTCATTACGCGGATATAAGGAAATTAATATTATACAACTTGAATGATATATATAAATGCGAATTAAGGAAATAATTTCTCTTCAAAAGTTATACATTTTTATATTTAAGATGTTATTAATTTTATTTACCAGCAGCATCTCTATGATATGCTTCTAAATACGGATGACTGCCGCCACTGTCTGGTGTTGATTCTCGGCTATATGACACACCACCGGGGAAACCTCGACTGTTGACAAATATATAACAAATATTATTTGATTATTAAATGTAAAATATTTTTAAATGAATCTGAAATCAAAGTGTAAAATATTGAGCAATAGGGAAAAATAACCATGTTTTAAAAATAATAGACCTATCGCAATATGCCTCACCTATGTGGTAAACGGGACACACTAAGGTCGAGGGTCTGACCCTGCGGACTGGGCACCTGGGGGCTGGCTGTGAGCTGGGGCGAAGCGCCTGGCTGTGGACTGCCTCGGGCTCCGCCCCCGCTGCCGCCACCGGCACTCGTGTACACCGGGGATGCATATGGACCCTGTTGTAAAAATGGGCTTTTAGAATTGAAGACAAGCGGAACTATTAAATCGATTTTATGTATCAGTTATCAAAAGCAGTTATAGAATATCTCGGGGTGCAAGATCTCACCTGTGGACTACCACTAGAAGTGGAGAGATCTATGGCTGGACGGGGATCGCGTGGGTCTCTTGGTGTGGGAGTACGCGGTCGTTGCGCCTGCGCTGCTGCTATCTTCACCGATAGATTGATCGCGGAGAAGCCGGGTGGGACGCCTGGTGCCATCGCGCTGACGCCACCAACACCGCCTACTCCGCTACCGGCTTCGTAGTGGTACATTGGTCTGGACCAATAGGATGGTTTACGCTCTTATTCGATTTTTTTGGGAACGACACAAGTTACAACATTAAAGGGATGGTACATTGAAGGTGGGTCTCGTTTACCACATATCAGGCATTATTTTGTGTGTTTACTGAGTTCTTTTAATTTGTAAGTAGTAATAATAAGCATAGAAATATTAGGGTTTAGTTACGAATAGGAGTAGTTTTTAAATACCTAGGATATATTGGTCCGGAACTGGTCTCCTGCTCAGACTGATCTGTTTTCATTGGCGTTGGCAGATGTGGGTCGTGGTATCGTTCCTCCTCCCAGCTATATGGGCGTTGTGGACATTGTGCCGGGTCGTATCGCTCGAAGGCTGGGGCACCTTCGTAGCATCGCGACTCGTATCCGTACCGAGCGTCGTTCATTTGACTAAGAGAGAAATGTAACGTCAGAGATGTCGTTTTTTTATGTACTCGTATAAGCCTAATAAATAGGAAAACAAGCTGTATTTGAATCGAATTATGTGTTTTTTTTTTACAATTTGATTTTATTAATTATGATAAACACATAAGATACTTGATAATAAGTGGTCTTTCATGTGATTTAAATGTAAAACCAAAATTTTAAACAGAAAGCCATATTCTATTTTATTTAATCTCCATAATGTAAAATATGGGTTAGTTTTTTGGGGGCCACGCAAACTATATAAAGGTCTTGTGTCCTTTACGTTCAAATATCGCCATTTTTATTAAACGTCAATGATACCAAATTTCTAAATAAAAGTAAGGTCCTTTAAATGTTGGAATGCTGAACATAGGGCAGGGAAGAATCCATTGAAGACTACCAAATGATCTAATAATTAATTTCTCACATATATGAAAGTTTCCTTACGATGTTTTCCATCACCGCAGGCAAGTTCATGTTAAGAAAAGTGGGGACATTTGCATTTTTTAATAATTGTTAAGATGATAAACTAGTAACAGGCCATGGAAATGGATTGGATGGAAAGTGACTATCACATCCTACTGACACACGCAACCATTGAAAAAATACAGATACGTTGTCGCCTGTGAGGAAGAAGATGGAATGTCTCACCGCCTGTAATTATGCCACAAAGTAAGCCGAGGTGGTCAGGTCAGGTGCCGCAGGTCACCTGAAATATCACGGTTACAAATTTTAATAGTAGTAATTACCTGTAGGAACGAACGTGGTCGTCTGGTGGACGCTCGTAAGGCGATCGCTGATCGGGCGGCGCGCCGTAGCCGGCGTGGCGCGTCTCCATCCCGCCGGGGGAGTCGCGCTCGGGCTCGGCGGCCTCGCGCTTCGGCACGAGCAGTTCGGGTGCTTCGCTTTTCACGGCGGGACTCGGCGGCGACGCCGCTTGCTCGCGCTCGCGTTCACGTTCGCGTTCGCGTTCCCGCTCACGCTCCCGTTCGCGTTCTCGTTCTCGTTCCCGTTCGCGTTCTCGCTCTCGTTCGCGCTCTCGTTCACGTTCACGTTCTCGTTCGCGTTCTCGTTCTCGTTCCCGTTCGCGCTCTCGTTCGCGTTCTCGTTCGCGTTCTCGTTCGCGTATTGTATTCGAATTTTCTGTGTTTGTGTTAATTGGTGGATGCGATGGGGTTGGTACTGTATTTGCAAACATAATAAATGCATTAATAGCAACAATTTAAGTTAAATTTTGCAAAATAAATGGATTGTTAATACATTTTCTACCGCTTCACATAATGGAGAGAAGTTATGAAAAAGAAAAAGTTACCATGTGGATTTGAGCGAAAATACATAGGTATGCTTGGCAGCAAGGACAGTAGTTAACTTGACAGTAGTTTGTGCTCGCCCTAATTTCGACGATTGGGTAGAGCAGTCGCTAAGAGACTGGCAGCATTGATGCGGGAGGTTCGAATCCCGCACGCGAAAAGTGTTTGTATGGCCTACAATAATTGAGTCTGGATGCAAGCCAAAAAAGTCCATGTGCAATTTATGTATGTTTTTTTTTATAGAATCAGGGTAAAAAACGAGCACACGGTCCACCTGTTGGTAAGCGGATGCGGTGACCCCATAGACATTTAGATTTATCCTCAATTCAGAAAAAAATCAAAAATGAAATCAAATGTAGAAATGTAAATCTAATTTTAATTTTATATAAAAGGTCACTACGATACAGGAGAATCGAAATCCTATTAGGGGTGCTAAGCTTTTTTTTTAAAGAGAAAAAAAAATATCTTGTAATTTACCTGTGGGTCTGGCGCGTTGAGACCTCGCAGCAGCTTTGCGCGCGGCGGCCGTGGGGCAACCGGACAACGAGCGATGTGTGCTTCGGTTCGAGCTCACGTGGCCGCGGCCGTTGCAGCCCGGCGTCGGGCACTTCAAGATTGTCTCGTGGAGCGCCAATACTGTCACATAAGGTGTTCGTCAGCAATTATAAGTATATGTATTTATATTAAGAGGTACCAAATAACAGTATTTATACATTAATTTTCAATATAGTCTATAAAGACAAGCTTTATTGTTGTGTGTGTTTAACCATATAAAGAAAGAAAATGACCAACGTTGTTTTATTATCAATTTGTACGAATTAATATAGAAGAAAGTTCTTCGCTTTAATTAATTTTGGAACTCTACTTATATTATGTTATTTAAATATAAAACATGCAATTTTTCTCACAATATTTTCGTTAACATTTAAAATTGTAATTAATAATCTTTATAGTGTCAGCAAGTTAATAAAGATCGATGTAGCATAGTATCACTGTAACATAATAATCGATTCTAATATAAAGAGCAATTTTTTTACAGAATACCTGCACGCGTAAGGAAAAAGATTGTAAATCGTGTATCCCAACCTCAATGGCACATAAATACTTAATACTCATCTGCTGTTAAATTTAAGAAAAGAGCCTGATCGCCGAGTCTTTCAATGCTCATAATCTAAGAATATGATATTAAGGGTGACAAGCGAGTACACGTTTCACTTGATTGTAAGTGGATGCTGTGGACCATAGACATCTACATCTATCCTCAGTTAAGAATCATAATGCAGATGCATTGTCACCCTGAGGGCTAAGATGGGATGCCTCGTAACCAGTTAAAAGAGTCTCCGGTCTCTACACTCACTATACGAAACACAGCATTATTCTGCTGTTTTACGCTGGTATTCTCTGAAAACATGGTCTTATCCCAGTCGCGACCCATTCGTGCTGCGTAGCTTTACCGCGTAAAATGAAATTGTCATTCTTGTCTATTTATTTATCACATCTTGAGACCATCTAGTAGTAGACTGTCGTGGGTTGAGAATGGTGACGATTTAACACTTGCTTTTAGGTGAACATAAAATTCTTGAGTATTTTTTTTTCAAATAATACAAGGACATATTTATCTGTGCCTTGGACATAATATGATGTTCGAAAATAGAGATGCTACATATTTTGAAAAAAGCTTAGATAAATATTTAACTTATATATGCGATATTTGCGATGGATTATTGCTTAAACTGATAATTTATAATAACTTTATATAGCTACTAATTACCTCAAATACTAAAATACTAAATTACAAAAAACTAATGTTAAAAAATGTTTGTTAATTTTATAGCTTTAAAACCTAATTGCAGTATATAATATAATATACCTAGTATATAATAAACCTAGTATATAATAAACCTTTAATTTATGTACTCACAATTATATAAATAAAATAAATTTAAGTTACTACACAAACAACATATGTGAAGTATTTTTAAACTGATTGCACTTTATAGTTAAGAAAAATGTCTATTATAGTATCACTATATAACGAAGTGTTATTATGTTTATCTATGTAGGCACTACGATACGATACGATACGACGACATATATCTAAATGCTAATTAGGAAAAATAAATAAACTGGAATAAACATTTGTGATACACAAAAAAAAATCACTTAGTGCTCCGTACCGTTTACAGTTATCAGAATTTTTAAGTTGGATATCGAAATGTTCTTTCGACATTCAGCATTTTGTTAACATTCTTTATTTGTGGTGATTCCATTTGGTTTGTTCCTTTAAGTTACCATAAAAACAGTACTGAACACTAAAAAAAAAAAACATTAAAAGCTCTCTATCGATATGTATTTATTTACTCACTCTCCGGGGTGACTTTATCCTTTCTTGGGCATCCTGACAGACTGAGGGAAGAAATGTTTTGATCAGTATACGTTTTTAATATCGTACACTTTTGTTTGTACTCGTATATTAGAGTCTTTTAAGAATGAATTATTTTTAAACATTCATATATGTAATCAATGTTTTATTGTAGAATCTACACTAGGAATTACTTATTAGAGTAGTCTAGTGCTTTGGTTGCAGCTTTCGTTCGTGTTAGTGTCACTGAAATACATGAAAATCATAGCTGCAACTCACCTCCGATGGTGCGTGTAAAGTCCAGTGACGTGGCCCTGCCCATTGCAGCCAGGAGTGGGACACTTGTTGCCTTCTGTGAACAAATCGACCGGTACACGAATTAGAATTTTCTTAATCATCAGGCGGGGGCGTACGAGTGCGATCGATACGCACGGGCGTGTCCGCAGGGCGTACCTGCGCAGCCCCGCCCAGCGCCCGGCCCCACCCCGCCGGCAAACTTAAAAGAAAAAATAAAGAACGCCGGGCGGCTGCGCGGGCCAACTACCGATTTTTCTTTCAGGAGAAGCGGGGCGGCGCGATATCGCTCCGCCCACCGCCTGCGTTGACCCGTTTTTATTGCACTTTGCCCTGACGTAAACCTAGCTATTAGTCAGCAATACGAGGAAAACATTTAGGTATTACCATTTATCTTTTATACCTATGCGATATTGACGTAGGTGGAGTCCCATGTTCTAAGATCCATAGACTAAATTAAGAGAGACATCATACAAATGAGGGATGATGTGTTGGTAAATTTCGTTACAAGCTAAAATCTGTTTTCTAGAACTATATTTGTTTAGAATAATAAAAACGAGTTTGAGTTTCATTTGACTCTACAATTTACTAATGATATTACATATTGCGATAACTAAAACGTTGTAGTGTATAGCAATATTAACTGTTATGGAAATCTCAGTTGATTGTAAAACAAGAAATATTCTGCACGACCTTGAAACAAACTCAGTTGATAGCACTGTTAAATGGAACAGTGAGAGCGTTAAGAAAGTTTGAAAACGGTTCTGTGAGGCGGCGCACCTCGATGTGGCGTCGGCGAAAGCGATGTGAAAGCCCGCGAGTCTCGCGCAGGCTGTGTCGAAGGTAAGGCGCGCGCCTCCTGCAACGCCGTCGCCGCTCTCGATCCAGCACCCGCCGGCTGAAGCACCGTGTATTGCTTTGAACCCTTAACTGCGGAACTTTTTTCGGGCTCGTTTGAATACCCCCCGAACGGTTCACTTGGGAACGTGGTCCCGGGAATTTTATGTTTTACTTCGGCCGGTGGTTTAAACGCAGACTGCGTCGAGAAGGGCAACGCTGCTGTTGCAGCTTTGTAAGCATTATACAGTGACTGCTTGTTTACAGATATGATTTCGCTTTTTCGTTTATTATTTAAGTCTTTATCATCGTCATATTTCTCGTCGTTTCTATCGGACATATCTATCTCTAACTCATTTGAAGATGAATCGACAAGTTCGTCGAAATTAGGTCCATCGTAATGATTAGAATATCTACTGTTTCTGTCATCATCAATGCTCTTCTCTCTATCTGACAAAGACATTTGTTGTTTATTACCCTCATTGGTGTCGCAGTTGTTATGTTCAACGTTTATATTACGCAAGGCAAAACTTTTCTGTGATGCTTCTGCACTTTCGGACGATTGTGATGGGGACGAAGGAAGCATTTTGTCGGATCGCTTGTCATCAAAAAGGTTTTCGAAATCGTTGCCGCTTTCGTTTTCATCACCGCTCTGAGCGCAGGCTTGATCTCTTGACCAGCTTCCAGAAAGAGTTCTTAGTGCAGCTTGAGTTTCCCTAATAAGATTTTCATCGTCTTCGTCTGGGTGCCTTATGGAATGAGGCAGCTTCGATGCAAGAGCATGTTGCAACGCATCAGATTCTTCCCTATGTTCATTCTCAAGTAAACGGCGTCGTCTTTTATTTATCATTTCCTCATCCATGGAACTTTCGCTTCCAATGCACTCAAACCGCCTTTCGTTTAGTCGAAATGCTTCTATATCAACTCCAATCTCCAGTCTTCTTTTATTGATTTGTGATAACGACGAATGCGTGTTCAGCGGCGCCGTCCTGGAACAAACAGACCAGTCAAGTCCGTTCTTGTCTACTCAGAATAAAAGACATCAATAAAATAAAAGTACTGTACTTGCGATTCGATTTTCCATCCACAATCAAAATATTTTTACGCGGAAATGATTCTCGGCGTTTCCAATTCGACGTCATCACAATATTAGCACTTCATATTTAAGTTTAATTGCACAAAAATCGTTCCCACGTAAAAACCATTTCACTCAAGAGCTTTCAGACCAATTTTATTATTTTGACGAAGGCGAAGTCAATCAAATAGAAATGCATTAAAAGTTTATTAAGTTTTAAAATCAAATCAGCAGTGTTAAATGGAGTTGGCAAGAAACCAATAAAATACGCAAATTCAATATTAATCGATAATTTAAAATATTAATTACATTTTACTTAGTTTACTTGTACATAAAATGTTTCTCAGTTAAGCTATTTTTAGTACAGTTTTGCCGTTTTTATTAATTGAATAATTCTAAAAGTTTCGCGGTCAAGTTAACTTTTCAAAAACTTTTTCTAAGACGTCACAGTGACATCTTTTTAACGAAGAAAAGAGGTTTATTATGGTCGTCGAAAAAGACTTCATAAATTTATACTACGCTATAAACTTTCTTGTCCTTTAATTTTAACGGTTTATTCATAAATTTTTACTAAAATATTACTAATTTACTATACGCCATAATCTGTAATGAACGTAATTCCGCACAAATCATTAATAAAATAGCACCGCAAATTGTCTAATGCGTCCCGCATTCCCTTTTAAAATCCATATTTATGGAATTTTTGGTTTTATTACGTTTGATGTATGTCTGTCTACCACGTGAACAGCCTCATTTTGAAACGGCAGTATATTAAAAAAACATGTTTACTTTTGACATTCCATTTCGTCGAAAAATCATTGCTTAAAGTTTACAGTTTGAAGTTTTACGTTATGAGTATGTATAGCATGTTGTGAAATTCAAAATTATAAATACTGCCATAAAATTAATATTTCTAACTAAAGAAGAAGATTATTTGCTGTCAAATTCTATACTTTACATTTTTTCCACGGGAGTTCTTTTGTGGAACAGATTCTAATTTAAACCTGAGACTAATTATAGACTAATTTTTGTAAAAAGGCAGATTGTACTCCAAAGAGAATAATAAGATTTAATATATAATTTTTGCAGTCACTTCGTACTTGTAACTTGGTTATAATAGTTTTTGATATTGTGAATTATATTATGCACGTTACTTTTTTATTGTGAATGATGTTTAATTTATGCTACTTTTAAATGAAAAACAAATATATCAAAAAAACACACAACTAATAAAACTAATACAAATACAAATGATATAAAACTCAGCATTAAAAAACGACGTAGTTAAAAATTGTTTTAACAATATAGATCGCGTAATTTTTATGATAGTTTTGATTAAATTTATTTCCGAATGAAAGTTTTTATTTTTATTTTTCTAAAATACCTTTTCACAATTATTGCAATTTCTAAATGTTTGACCAAATGAACATCATATTTCGTTTATATTGCGGGTTCGGTACGAGTAAGTATAAAACGGTCTAAATTGTCATCATCATTCATTATTAAGACCTTCACAAGTTCACTGCTGAACATGGTGGTGTACAAAACAAAATAAAACTATTTGAAATAAAATAAAAAATAAAATTTAATGTAAGGTATTTAAAAGTAAATAAGTTTAAAAAGATTTATTTTTGTAAGTTAAAGGAGAAGAGGTTTTCATTAAATTTCATTACGTATGTATTTTTAAATTTAAGTGGTCACCAGCAGTTTTTTTTATGCGGTTTGTAGCCAGAGACAGCAAGAGCAAATGACTAGCTGGGCCGGCGGACTTTCTGTTCATTCTAGTTCCGTTTTGGCGTGATGAGCTTAACTTCGAATTCACTCTGGACTTTTTACAGTGTAAATATAAATATATCGTATAAATCATCATCTCAACAATAGAAAAAAATTGTCTGAATAAAACCTCAAATGGTCAAGTCGTTCAGAAGTTACAAGTGATAAATAAAATTGGAGTGTCTGTTTGTAATGTCAAAATAACAGCTTTTTACTAAATGCATATGAAAGTATATAGTCTGTTCGCTAAGATAGTGTCATTACACCCGGAGGCACACTTATTATTTTGCTTTTATTTTATTATTTTTTACTGTGTTTGATAAATAAATGTTTTTCTATTCTAACAATAAAACAGAATACTATTTTATTCTTATGGTTAAAGTTAAAGTTAAAGTTACAGCCTATATACGCCCCAATGCTGAGCACAGGCCTCCTCTCATTTCTGAGAGGGTTTTAGGGCAAAGAAATGTCCGCCATTCTGGCCCAATGCGTGTTGGCGAACTTCACATGTCTTCGAAATATTTTTTTTCTTATTTCTGAGACATGCAGGTTTCCTCACAATGTTTTTCTTCAACGCCGAACACGTGGTAAATTAGCACTTAAAATTGCTATTAACAATTTCATTGGTGCCGGCGGGTATCGAACCCGGGTTGCTCGTGTACTGTGAAATTTACAACGAGCCCTAAGATTCTTATGGTTATTGTAATAAAATACGAATATAAATCATAAACAAAAGTTAGGTATCAAAGAACCTTTCACTACGGCGCTATATTTTAAAGTGCCAAATTTTCCTGCGGTTGTACGCCGCACGCTGCGACCTTTGATGTCGCGGCGGTGCTTTTGACAAGATGCGGCACGTGCCAAGGCGTCGGGATACAAAGACAACCGTATCTTAGCGAACAGGCTTTATACGGTATTAATAACAAAAAACAATTTTTGAAAATTTTTGTCTGTCTGTCTGTCCGTTTGTTCCGGCTAATATCCTAAACTTGAAGTTTAGACGAATTGATAAAAAAAAACTTTTACTTAAATTGATCTTAGAGTTACAGTGTAAACAAAATACATCTAAGATAATTTCATACTCATAATCTTAAAGTAAATTGCCTGTGATTGACGGGTGTACAGGTGGACTGGCGATGTCGGGCGGGCGTACCGAATACATGATTGCATATTTTTGTTACGTTTTAATAGTTTTGTTATTGAAATTATCCATTTAGAATTTTTAAAGTCCATAATATATACTTGTTACTTATTGCATTTTTATAGCTTTATATTCTAATGGAATAATTATTTTCTTACATAATAACTTCGGCGAACGGAAAAGTTATAAGTACGTAAAGCAATTGAAACTGATTTATTGATCCTCGATATTGTACGAAAGTTGTGCAATATGTGCCCGTTTCTAACTTTAGATAGTAATCGATGGTCCTTGACGAAGGTACCAACGGGGAACCCACCGGAAGCTCGGAATACCGATAGTACGGCGCCCGGCAAACATTTACGTACGTGACGCACCCCTTAGTCGCTACCGCTGTTAACAGAAATTGTCCGAAACGTGAAACGTTTTCAGAGGCTCGCTGAAGGGGTGTAACGTACGAATTTGCGTTTGAGAGAACGCTTACGTGTTGGCGTAGGGTAATTAGATAAACCCTGAGGGCGGTGGCTGCCTAACCGGTTTAAACTAGTACTAGTGCGGACCTTTATCAGCGGGTGGCGAGTGGCGGGTTATCTCGGGGCTTCGTTAATTGTAATGCTCAGAGATTACGCAGCGATATAGAGACATCTAGAGCTACATTACTAAGAAGGCAAAGGGGGGCTAATATGCAAATAACACATTACACAAAACATTGCCTAGAAAATTTTCTTTAGGTTTTGTTCTTATTGATTAGTAAAATGTTTATAGTTTTGCATACAAAGATTTTTATCGTTTACTTTTCTATCTTCAGAAAGCTGATGAGGGAATTCTCATCAGATTTTCATCTTTGAGAAAGTGAAATATATTTCTTTTGGCATAAGTTATTTACGCTAATATTACACGGCGTTTAGAGGCGGCGTAAAAGAATCCACTTCCTATATAATCCTGTGGGTGTCGTAAGAGGCGACAGAGAGAAATTAAACAGGTGGAAAATTAAAAAACTGCGGTTACCAACCCGCCCGCTAAGCGTGTTGACTATGGCAAATAGGAACCTCCCTAGGAGGAAATCTATGGAGGTGGCCTATGTTTAGCAATGGCCTTTTGATAGGCTGCAATGAATGAATAAATAAAAAATGCTAAAATAACAATTTTCAACGCTTAATTGATTGCATTTTAGCTTGTAGTATTTCAAAAGAAAAAAGTAAGTAACTTATTATTCGTTAAGCCTTTTTGATTCTTTAACATTTCTTCACACAATTTATGTATATTTTTAGTTTTTCGTGCCAAAATCAGTAAAACTGAAACTTCGGTGTCTGTTCATCTGTCTGTCACAGGCGATTTTCACTGAATTTATTTGATGTAATAATTTAAAATTTAGCACGGGATTGAGTTTGTATATAAGTTGGTATAAGGAAATGCAATTTTATCTTATCAAAATATTAAATAGTCTCAGTAAATATATACTGAATTAATACCTCTCTGACCCCGCATCTCCTTAATCAGTTAAAAATTATTTAATTCAATGGGAAAATGTAAATTATGTTATATAAACTGCAAACGGATGTAAAACTTAAACCGTAGACAACAACAGAAGGCAACAGCTGTGGATGAACCTTATAGGATTTTATACCTAATAGGAGTTTGTTTTGTTTTTGTATATATACTTGTTCATTTTCCTGTCTTAAACAAATAAAAAAATATGATGTTGAATTTCTTTTTTCAAGATTAATTTCAGGAGATATGGAAATAAAATTTGTCAAAAGCGTCGTGATTATGAAATTTTTTCATAAAAATTACGTTTTATGTTTATTTTTTAACTATTTTGGGTAAAACTATAAAAAATTGTCCTACTACTTGTATTTTTGTATCAACATCTTAATTTATACATATTATGTTAATTGGAATCGAATAAAACGATAAGTACTACAGTCTACTCGTGTATCAATCAACAACATAGTGATCTGGCTCGAAGGACCACTATATACATGTAGAACAACATATCATGTAGAAATTAAGATGTTGATACAAAAAGATAATAGAAAGTATGGGAAGCGTTCGTTTACGTCGGTGTTCGATATTGAGTGTCGCCCCCGGAGCTCACGCGGCTCTCGCCAGCAGTCAAAAGGACGTTCAAGGCATAGGACGTCTCAAATGCACGGGCGCAGGCACAGTGTGAGGTCTTCCTATGTTCTTAAGAGTGACAAATGAGTAGTGATAGTAAGAAGATGCTGTGGCTCATAGTCACCTACATGTGTCCTCGATTAAAAATTGAAATGCAGTCGCGTTTTCACTTCTTAGGACTAAATGGAACGCCTGGTTATCACTAAAATGGGTCTCATTAGGACAGCAACATACTGCTACTTTTTTTGCTCGCATTCTTAAAATTCTGTGCAATTGTTGGCCTGCGGCTGTTCGTGCTGCAGCCATATTAAACTATTTTTTTAGTGGTGGGCTAATAGTACGGAGTAGTACTTAAATTAAATTTAGTTTTAACTTAAGCGATATTTTACATTTTACGAACCTTTTGCGAAAATTAACGAAAATTTCTTTAATTTGTGGAAATTGTTGCCAATTTCGTAATGTCAGAAAATGAAAGGTGAGTCAAGGAGACCCTTTCCCTCGTAGCAATAATAAACACGCGTCGGCCTCCCGCAGGCCCCCAGACATCGCGGCTTCTAAATTCAAATTGCACCTTAGAATTCTTAATTATTGAAATCATAAATCAAAACGTGCCGTCTGGGCGGGCGACCATAAAATTGGGAGAGGGGCGAACGCGAGAAAACTCGAGTGTGGTAGGATTAAGACATTATCACTTTTCTTTCAAGCAGTCGCGCCCTCGTTGGCCTCGCTCGGCTGTAAATCAGCGGCTAAATCCACTGGATTAGATTCATAGAGTTGCCGCGGCCTGAGAATCCCGCGTCGGCGATAATGGCTCTGTGTGCTCGCGTGATTTTGCTTTTAAATCGACTCCCTTGCGAAGATAAATATACTCCCAATTTGGCTCCAGTCCCAGAGCAAGTTCCCCGTTTAAACAGCTTTAGAGGTGTCTTAGGTTCATGGCGAATAACAACTGAAAGTGACTGATAACTAAGCGGTCTTACCAGGGCGCGATATAAACATTTATGTCGATAAAGTTCTTGATGTTTATCTTGAAAAAGTTAAAATATAAAAGTATGTAATAGTAGTATGATAAACATTTTCAGATTTCCAATGATATACTTGTTAATGAATTACGTGTGATTTATATTATATCCTTATATATTTTAGAATTTTATTGAGCTGAATATTAGTCGATACTCCTTTAAACTTCAAAGTAAGCGAGTAAGTTAAGTTCGATAACAGATCCCGTTACTAATAAAACTATAAATATTAAATTTAAGTGATATTTTTTCACCCCATTTTAACATTATTTTAATTTGTCATGAACACAGTTCGTCTGTGATTTTGACTCTTACATGTTGTTGTTACTATCTGTTGCCGACTTCAAAAAAGGAAGCGATTAACAATTCGACAGTAGTTTTTTTTGCATGTATGGTACGCGACATCTACATCAATTTGAAAACTGATTTTGATGATTTTTTTTAATAAAATAAGTATAACTTATTTTATTATAAAAATCATCAAAATCATACAGGGGTGGTCCCTTAAAAATTTGGAGAAAATATTCCACTCTCCAGAATCCCACATTCTTTAAAATTTCTATACAATATGGCTTAGCACCGACTTCAGAATTTGATATTTTTTGTTGTCATTCGTTGTTTTTTTATTGTGTTCCCTTTTAAACTGTTTTAACTCTGCTTTTACTTTTTATTAAAAGTAGCTTTTTATCAATCGTAGTTATATGCTTTAATCATACAACTACGATTGATTGAAAATAGAAGGACTGAAAGTTTTCATACTTTGATTTGTAATTGTAGAATAAGCTCAGAAAAAACCTTTGTCCTGGGAAGAACGAGCAAGAAACCAAGCGGCACTTTTAAAAAAAAAGTTAAATTATACAATAAAACACAGGTTGTACAATAACTACTTACAAAACTTATAGATACAACTTAGAAGAAACGCTAGCTTAAAGAAATATGTATTGTGATATGTAATAATGTGTCATGATTGTAATCTAAATTTTATTAGATTAACTTTATAAAAATCGTGAGAATATTTACTCGTGTATCTAGAAACTAAATATATTGTTATATATACACTTTGCGAAAGATTTTATGTAACAATAATTAACTGATTTCGATTTCGATTAAAATTAGTTTATCGAATTTTATCGCATTTGATCGCTGCAAAAAAATTTTACCAATTTTGCTAGGAATTCTTAAGGCTTTTAAAACTAAATTAAAATCGGTCAAATGCATGATTGCAAGACACAATTGTACTATTAGTTTCGATGCTAGTGTTCCGTGTTATCAGCTCTCTATGTAATTTTTAAAACTTAATTATAATTTAATAATTAATTACGCTGGTAGAATGTTCTATACAGATACTTTTTTTCGAATGTAGTTATATTACCCAATATATACTCTATTTTCTCCTATATCTTGGAGACATTTTACAGCAATTTGCACAAGGACAAACAAACAGACCCGGAAAAATTAATTGTATGCCATACAAATACTTGTTCCTTGCGGGTTTCGAACTCGCGGCCCTCAGCGCCGCAACTTAAGCAAGTGTTTTTTCTTTTTAGACTTTTCTAAATGATAATTTTAATAATAAAGTTGGGGAAAGCAAGTTTTAAGAGTTTCGCATGAAAAATATGTAAAATTAAATAACGCAGTTCAGATCTTTCAATCGGTACCATATCATCTTTTTTATCAGTTTCTATTGGCAGTGTTTAGGAAGGACGGTGGTGGACGGAAAAGTCAAAATGTTTTTTTAGAATAATGTAATATAAACATTTTTCTAAAAAATGCTAAATGCAACATTTGAATATACGTAATCGTCATTTTTATACGTGGTAGAGCCACGCTGTAGCTATATTATGGCTGCAGCACGAATGGGTGGGCTCGACCGGGGAGGGACCACGCTGTCGCAGAATACCACTGTAAAATAGCAGCTTAATGCCGCTGTGTTTCGTATGGTGAGTGTAGAGAACCGGAGACCCTTTTTACTGGAAACTAGGCATTCCATCTTAGTCCTCAGGGGTGATAACGCATCTGCATTTTGATTCGTAATCGAGGATAGATGTAGATGTCTATGGGTCACAGCAACCACTTACCATCAGGTGGACTGTGTGCTCATTCGTCACCCTTATACAATAAAAAAATGGTGAATGTAGAGAACCGTAGACCCTTTTTGCAGGAAAAGAGGCATTACATCTTAGTGCGCAGGGGTAAAAACGCATATGCATTTTGTTTCTTAATCGAGGATACATGTAGATGTCTATAGATCACAACATCCACTTACCATCAGGTGGACTGTGTGCTTGTTTGTCACCCATATCTCTAAATATAAAATCAATAGCTGTCCGTTAGTCTCCCTAAAACGCAAAAACGGCTCGACCGATTTTGATTAAAAAATCTATGTTTGAATGGTTCCCTAGATCCGGTAAGTGACCTTGTTATCGAAATACAGAAATCACCCGTGCGAAGCCGGGGCGGATCGCTAGTTCTATGTAAAAAATCCCTATCAATGCGCGATCTTAAGATACTACATATAACGTCTTTCTGCGTAAATCTGACCATAAATTTGTTGTTAAAGGCTAAAGATAATCTGGTTTATCTACGATTATACATCAGAAGGCCTAAAATTGCAAAGCACTCGAAATTTATTATTAAAATTAATTGTAACTAAATTAGCCAATAGGAGGCACTGGTTAAGCGTACATGTAAAATTAAATAAATGTAAATAAATAAGATATATGAAATGTAGGCGCGATGTTTAATGTTTTAAGTTAAAAAATGTTAAATACTAACACTAGTTTTAAGTATATTTTATTGTTATACTTACATCTCTATAGACTAAGTCTGAATAAAAATATTATTATTGGGTATTTATAGAGTATTCTCATCTGGTTGGGCTGAATAAATATATAAAAGGAAATGATAAATATATATTGAATATAATAATATAAATAAATAAATAATACATAAATTGCATATTATTATTATTATTTATTCAAACTTAGTATCATATAAATCTCAAAATCTTAACTGTGTTTAGTTAACGCAGTTTTCGTTGAGTATTGTTTTGAAAAACGTTCTATATTTTTTGGAGAACAATATTAAGTAAGACCTTAACACTGCAATGGAAAATCAATAATGCAATAGTTAAATTCATTTTAAATAAGTAGGTTAATGGCATACAGCGGTACTCTGCAAATAGCCCCGCTCAACATAGGGGTACATACATAGGGCTGTACATACATATGTAGAGCTGGTAGAGAAGATCTTTGTTATATACTTACATAACATTTAATTTAAAACAATGTTCTGTTTGTAATGTAAAATTATTTATAAACCATAAATCTTTAATTTAATTAAAAAATTTAACCATAGAATATATCTATGGTTAAAATTTCCTATAGCAAATATTTAAAACATTATTCATGAAGAAATCGTTTAAGTTTACGTCTGATTCCTTTTTTTTAAAGAGGCAGTTTACATACATAAATTTCACAAGGACAAGCATCTAGATCCGGGACAATTATATGTTGTTCATACAAATACTTGTTCCATGCGGGATTCGAACCCGTCGCGCTTAGCGCTGTAACTCATTGCTAAGCCACTGCGTCACGGAGCCGTCAAAAATAAATAGCTATGTTTTTTATTTTATTTGATTCTTATTTAAGAATGTTTTAATTTATTGGATATTTAAGATGTATTAATTTATTAGATATTTTACGGTATTTTAAATGTTACATATTTTAATGGGAGTTTAAAAATACATAACCTAAATAAAATACTATTTTCTGTAAGTTATTTCAAAATTACGTATTTTTTAAATATTTTAGTATACAATTTACTGCCTTCTGATTGCCATATTTCTCTTGAATATCTGAACGCTTTTTAAAAAATAACGAATTGTTATAATGATTCATTATATTATCGCATGCTTATTATATATTTATTTGTCCGTGATTATGGATGCTGCAAAACGCCAAAATTTTCGGGAATTACAAAAGTTTAAGTGAAAACGCTATAAAATCTGTAAAATTAGTTTATTTTTGGTCCCAATTAAGATTAGAAGTTATGCAATTATACAATTACAAGTAATGCTTATTTGAATTTATTCTATTTAGCTGGTTGTTATAATTGTGTTATATTCTATATATTTACTCTATTCTTAAAATTTTTAATATATTCATAAATTAGGAAAAAACGGAACCGTTATTGTGGCAACCCTTAGCGTGGAGTGCACTCGATGCGAGGGTTATCATGTTGTACGTGGGACCCTTGTGTATCGCGGCACGAACTCCGCTTGCGATGTGTGCATGTTCGTTTTAACTGGTTTTAACCAACTGAGTATTAGCTTTTTTGTTTCATTTGTTATTAGAGAACATGTTTAATTTTTTTAATTTTTAGTAGAATGAAATAAATAAAAGTTTTTGACATAGGTTTTTTTAAACACCGTCACATATAACGTGGGTAACGTGTTTCGTTAACGAAAGTGCAAACATTTTTCTTAGAAGCGATTAATTTGCTGTGATTGCAAAGTTAAAATTTCGAAACAAACCTGTGATCTTTTTATTTAAAAATATCTTATTATTATTTGGTGTCGTAATTACAGTTTTGTGTTTATTACTATTTTAGTAGACACACATTAAAATATAATGCAAGGAGGAAAATTAAAATAAGTAATCATAACAAAGTGTAATGAAGTTTGAATTTAACTTCTCGCAAAGATTTATTTTTTCTTAATGAGATTAATAACGACCCTTTTAAAATCTTATCATCAAAACGAATGCCGCATTTCATTGCGGTAAAAAGTTCAATGAATATTGTGAATATTAAAATTTTTCAATTGGGCGACCGCAATTTAAAATAAAACATAAAAAATACTTATTTATTTATTCTAATACCCAGCATTAAGAGTAGTACCTTAAACAACGATTAAAATGTTGAACTTTAGTTTAATCTCGTTTCTTTATAACATTAAAATTAGGCACAGATACAAAATCTAGTGGCTCGAAATTGAGGCACAATTAAGTCCGTGGGAAGGTGCCCATCAGATAGCTTCGTCGGCTCCAGTGGAAACAATTTAAGCGACTATCTAGATCGGCGCGTGGCCCTTGGAGGCGTCATACGTGAAATCGGTTTAAGGTAACCCTTTAACTTTGAACGTTTACGTAAATTTTTAGATACATAAACTTTTATGTTTTAGATAAAACTAATCACTGTTTTAGTTATTACTTTATGTGTTGTTATTAAAAAGAAATTGATAGTTATTTGTCACAGTTTACGGTTCTGGAGATGTTGGTTATCATAATGTTTTTAAGTAAAAAGATACTAATTAGCGATACGAACTTATTTATTATAGTTCTCGTTGTTATTAGAAAGTATTGGCTATTTTTAGTATTATTATTTTCTTATTTATGTTATTTAATAAACTTAGAACAATTATTCGAGAGGTGAAGTTCAATATAACATATACCTTGTAATGAACTTTGTACGAGTAAAAATTAGAGTTTTTGTATTTTACAGATAAATTTCTTTGGAAAATTATATTTATTATTAAAACTTTACTATCGACTCGATTATCGTTTCGATATCGTAGTGGAAAAATTTTGTACGTTATTAAAATAAATTACGTTTCCCCGCCGGGGCTGCTTGATTATCAATTTTAAATATTATATTAAATTAACCTACTTTTTTTTTTATAAGATAAGGGTGAAAAACGAGCACACAGTCCACCTGATGTTAAGTGGCTGCTGTGGCCCATAGACATCTACATCTATCTTCGATTACGTATCAAAATGTAGATGCGTGGACACCCGTGAGGACAAAGATGGAATGCCTCGTTTCCAGTAAAAAGGGTCTCCGGTTCTCTACACTTACCATACGAAACACAGCAGCATTAAGCTGCTATTTCACGCTGGTTTTCTGTGAGAGCGTGGTCCTTCCCCGGTCGATCCGACCCATTCGTGCTACAACTATACTAATAATAGCTGCAGCATGGTTCAACCACGTATACTTATGTTAAATACAAAATAAAAGAACAATGATATGTCGTAAAGAAGTTTCACTTCTTACGTGTGTATACAATTACATGCACAATTTTTTACTTCATACTTAAAAAGCTATGCTTCAATGATTGCGCTTTTAATAAATCATTATGTTATTTTAAACTGTGTTGTGAGTAGTATTAACATATAAAATGACGAAAAAAATAGTAATACATAAGATTTTTACAACAATAAACTGAAAACAAAGAATACATTTTTTTAAATCAAACTTTTTATTAGAAAGGAAAGAAAGATAACTCTTTTTGCTATAACTATATCAAAAATGACATGGTAGTGGATTTAGTTTGATTCATATACTTAATTGACGTGATTTGATTAAGCCAGATGTGCTTACTAAGGGAGCACTCGTCTTAAGATTAATTATTCAAATTTAACCAGTGTTATGATCGCTATTGCTACTTACATTAATTTTAGATTAGTACCGACATTATGAAAGCATTTAGTGAAATGGTTTTACGAGCGTGGGATTTGTGCTTTTACGTATTTTTATTAAAATCTCTTCGAACTTCTTGCGTATGTCAGCGACGTAGAATATGCACTGCTGAAATACAAACTACCGAAAAATAATTTTCATAACCGTCTAAAATTACAACGCAATAATAAAAACGATTATATATTCAAATATAAGTTTCGTATATAAAAATATAAAAAATATTGATTTTACTTTTCATAAGAAAATTTATTTTAAGCGACTTACCAAACGGGCCGTACGAGTGCAGACATTGTTATAAAACGGAGGGTCGAACCCACATCACGCACAATAATGTCTATTTAAAACACGAATTCACTTACAAAAAAAAAAATTTTTCGCACTGCACAAAAATGCACTTTGTCTAATGTGCGATGTGTCGTAGCCCGACGTAGCTCGTAGCACTACGTAGCGCGACTACGTCGGAAAAGTTTGTCCGTAGGCCGATGTGAACGGCTACGAAGCGAAGGAAGAGCTCCCGGGCGCGGGCTGCTCGCGGGGCGCGATTCGCGGACTATGCGGAGGCCGTGCGAGGCCGTGCGGGCGCCGCGGGGAGGGGGCGGGAGGGAGGACGGTGCGCGCGCACGCCGCGCCCACGCCGCCCCGCCCCACACACCCGCAACCTATTTATTTCTAGTTACGTAAAATTTACGCGCAATACCAAATAGGTACTGCATTATAACTTATGTTACTATTTTGCAGTACATAACTCGCCAGTGAGTGATATATTGCCTGATTAACAATCGTTGTGCTACTAAGAGAAATTCATGGTTTTATTTTATTTCCGTAACTATGAGCTACCACTGCATACCGAAAGATTTTCGTTTTCAATTTTTCAGATTGGATGAGTATTTAGGAAGACAAAAGCTCTTAAAATGTTACGCGCATGGCGTTAAAAGGTAAATGTTTATATTAAAAGCCAATCAGTGTTTTTCACTTGGAACCAATTTGCGGCCCCCGGCAGGTGAGGCGTAAACTAAAAAAAGAAGTCCCGCCGGTCGCCGGGGGCGTCGTGTCAAATTTGGCAGACGAGTTTTTTCGACCGCTGACGTGCTATCAATGTCACTTAAACAAATTGAATGAATCAGAGGGCGCTAGCCTTCGACTGTCTGTACCAAACTTTAGTTTTTATTTTATCAATGATATTTGCACCAAGTTTCACTGGTTACGTATTACTGAAACTCATCGTAGATGTTTAACGTCATCATATTAGATTAGATGGTAACAAAATTACCATAGTAAATAGTCAATGTATTATTTCCAAATTAATGCAAAAGTTGGAAAGTGTGTCATCGCAATCAGCTGTTCGCACCGCGAGCGCAACAGACAATGCGATTAAGATCTACGCAGGACAACTTTCGCCGCGCGCCGAGCGGCAGTTAGTTGTTATGAAAGAGAGAAATTTGTAAATTGTTGGCGCCCGAGTTCACGAACTCCGTCGAACTGGAGTTTGTTTTAAGAGTCCAACCTTGAAACAAGAAGAAAAGTAGTCCTGTAAAACAAAGTTTTGCGGCCGCCGTCGCCGGCGCAAGCGGTTCAAGGATTGTGCCCGAACTGTCTGTCTGTACAACTTTACCGATTAAAAGCTCAAAAGCTTCCAAAGTCATTTTAAAAGTTTATCTGTAAGGGGGCGATGGAGCGCAGGAGGGGTGTGGTGTAGGCGCTTCGTTATCATTCGCGGTAATACTTTAGTTGGACCTAGTTTAACTTATTTATAAATCGTCTTCGGCCGTCGCCCGCAATGCTTCCCGAATTAAACTGTCAAAGTTGCGAGGCGCCGCGACGGACCACCGTAGCGCCTATCGGAGGGCGTGTGTTCGAGAGTCAAATAGTTGCCAACGTACACACTAAGTTCCTAGACCCTTCGCCACTTTGTTTTACATCTGTTCCACTTAGCGAACTATGCCTAGAGTTGAGCGCGAGTTCTTGCATGTGTATCGGCGGCACACGCCCGCATCCGAATAGTTTCATAAACATAACCCAACTTAGTTTTGGACGACTTTTCAAAGTCAATGCATACTAACTTTTGATGTCTGGAAGTGCGATATTACGATTGGATCAGTTTCAGTGGGTGACTTTAATGCATTCGTTTGTTCGAAACTTTGCTTTATTGGATCAAACTTCCGAACAAGTCTAAGTATCTTCATTTATTTTATTTAGTACTGTAGAATAGAATAGAATAGAATCATTTTTATTCAATATAGATTATAGTACATAATACTTATTGAAAGTCTTTTTTTACTTTTACCACTGGTTCGCAAAAAAATACCTCTGTCCTAGGAAGAACCAGCAAGAAACCCAGCGGGACTTTTTTTTTTAAAAGCACAATTTACATAATATAATATTTTATAGAATTGTTATGAAAACATTTAGAAACAGCATGGTAGTGATCACCTCATTCCCAGGGGTTATTATCAGTCATGTATTCTTTAGTAGAATAATAACCCTTACTAGACAATTTTTGCTTAATAAATAATTTAAACCTTTTGATAGAAAAGGTCTGCATCTTTTCTGGGACTTTGTTGTAAAAGCGTGTACATTGCCCCATGAAGGAATTACTGACTCTTTGGAGTCGAGTAACTGGTATAACTAACTTGTGCTTGTTCCTAGTATTTACAGTACATTACATACAGTACATTCTGTAAATACTAGGAACAAGCAGGAGGATAAAAAAATATTCAGAAAACTTTCTTAAAAATCATCATATTCGAAATATTCTCCACATCCTAAAATATATAAAATAATGACATAAACTTAGAGTTTATTATTCAAAATAGTTCTGTTTAATCAAAGGTTGGATAGGGCATATTCTGCTTCGCTTTACATTAAAATGTTTCTTATGCCATTAAGATAATTCAGCATTTTTAAAATAATTTTACATACGTGGTAGAGCCACGCTGAAGCTTTATTATGATTGTAGCGCGAATAAGTCGGCTCGACGGGGGTAGAACCACGCTCTCACAGAATACCAGCGTAAAATAACAGCTTAATGCTGCTGTGTTTCGTATGGTGAGTGTAGAGAACCGGAGACTCTTTTTACTGGAACGAGGCATTCCATCTTAATACTCAGGAGTGACAACGCATATGCATTTTGATTCTTAATCGAGGATAAATGTAGATATCTATGGACCACAGCATCCATTTACCATCAAGTGGACTGTGTGCTCTTTTGTTACTTTATTCTATAAAAAAATCCTTTTATTCATAAAATATCGTTTATAAATTGCCGCGCACGATTCGTTCTCATAATCAACGTAATTACCAAAATCTCCGACGAGAGTCACGATCAAACAGTCAAGCGCGTAGATAAAGCTGCCACAACCCTCGGAGCGTTGCACGCAACCACCGCTCTACTTAGACCTTCCAACGGCCCTTCCTATTTTGACACGTACATAAAGAATAGCAAATGGCTTATACTTTAAGGGTTCTACATATTCTGGTCGTTATGTACGTGTTATCTTGCTTCGCCAATAAGTCACGCAATAATTACCGCAAGTTGAGGATCACGCGCTCCCCCGCACATATTTATGCAAGTTACATAAATATACAGAAATAAATATCGCCCGCGACAATTGCAAGCGGTTTTATGGTTAAGCGTAATGTACGGCCGCGGGCTATGACTTACGCCTGCACCTATTTCTTTGCTTATGGAGCTATTAAGAATGATCCAGAATGATTGAGATATTTTGTTACTTTATAAGTGTTGGATAAGATATGTAAATGCTGCCTAGAAATAAAAATAACGTATTACTTGTATTATTTGTATTATTGAATGTATTGACAATATATTCTAAAACAAAATAAATTATTAAATAAAATAATATAGGTACTTAAAACCTCTTTTTAACAACTAACAATTTTGTTTTTTAGGATAATAATTAAAACTAAATTTTTAATTGCATATTTTATAATTGATACTTTCAATGGAATTTAATCTTTGTATTCAAATAAATAGTAGTGTTTATCGGCAAACTTTATATTATGATAATATTTTTAAGGTTACGGATGATTAAAAATATTGCTTTATTTTTGCTACTATTTTAATAATCACGACTTTAATGTCTTACGTTAAGTCGAGTTTGTGTTGAGTCGCTAAAGTATGCGATGGCCTTTAATCGAAAAGTTGCAATTGAATAAACACTTTTCAATAAAATCAGCATAAATAATATACTTGCTTAAAAATATTTTTACCGGTATTTTTTAATATTGTTAGTTAATAGGGTCCTTAGAGATTTATAAACAGTACTAGCTGGCCCGACCGTTGTTCTGTCTTTTCCGGTAGGTGGCGCGACTCTCCAATTTCACTCCGGACTTTTTAAATTGCAAATATAAAATGTATTAATAACTCGACCTTAGCGCCACCTCCTGATTTTTTGTTTTAATTTATTAGTCCCAAACCAACACAATTTACTGTGAACATGATTTATTTTGGTCTGTGAATATAGAATTTGTTAATGACTTGCCAACAGCTCTTCACCTTTCGGATCCTAGCCATTGCCTTGACAAAACAAATATATTGTGTGAATATGAATCACTAACAGACGTACAAACGATTATGTATATATAATCATTATTTTGCAAAAGGGTATCATTACAACATGTGCTTTATATTATAACTCACATTGGATTTTGAAAGCTCTTGTGTGCTGATTATGTTTATCTTCTTTATTTACACGTAAAAGCTCATTGCTGAACATGGTCCTCTCCCGTTGTATGGCCTTAATCATCACGCTTTGCAGGCAGATTGACAATCGCAGTTCCAGACGTCTTGCTCATTTGACGTTATTCCCTGCTCTGGGTATTAAATATCTGGCGTAAACGGGATGTTAATACCACGGTTTATTGGAAACAACATATCTTTCTGGCATATTCCTCATATATTATGATATGCACGGGATAAAATGGGGATAATGGATTCCGCTTAAAAATCCATCACCATATTTCGTCCCGTAGAGCACAATGCCTTAAATGGCATGTCTCGAAATTAAAAAAAAAATTAAGGAACTGAATGAAATTAAAATACCGGTTTTATTGCGATTAATTTTAACTTATTTTGATATTTGTAAAACTCAAGAGTTTTGAAGTACACTTGATCACAGGGAACAGAACATCCTGAGATAATAGTCTGGCAAGGAAAAGTTATAGTGAAAAATTAAAATGGCACATGCTTAACTGTTGTTTCTTGTTTCATTCGGTCACTGTAATGTCGGGGCGGTATACGAATTCCGTTTTCGTTACATTATTTTGGATTCGTATATATTATACTTAATAAAATTAAATTTGAACAAGAATTTTATGCAAGTCTTCGAGACAGTGTTAGATTAATCAGCAAAAACCTGCCAAAAAATCAAATTATTTAAAACTGAATATAGTCCGGGTTACTGACATCAATATGTTAAATACATTATCCACCCGTGACCATGGATGCTGCAAAATACTTAAAATGTCGGGTTTGAAAATAAGTTGAAATTAAATGCCGAATTCTGCCATTCTCTTTGAAGCAGCGGACTTTTTCCTCTGGAGGACATATATGGTCAGTACTCTGCTTTTTAAAGTAGATAATACATCTACGTTTTTTTTAAATTAAAGAACTTACGTTTTAGAAGTGGATGGTCGAAACAATTTGTGCTTTATTTCTTCTCCGTCGTTACTCTGTAACAAAAACATTTACATTAAATGATGCATGGACGTGCGAAAAACGACACAAGGGTGTGTTAAAGTAGTCATATCTGAGTATATTTAAAAAAATGACAAAAAAGAGGTTAACAGCGTAGTTTGCTGTTTCTTCTCCGGTCAGAGAAACTTGATTTCAAAATGGTAGTAGATTTAGTAGGTTTAAGAAAATGACATTCAACAAATTCTTACGTCGAACAAATAAAGACATTTCATGTCATTTCATTTTATTACTGTATTTGTGACAGGGGTAAACGCACTGACCTCTATACATACGTACGCGGTACGTACGTATGTATAAGTACGCGGTAAACGTTTTATGTTCGTCCTTAGTAGACGTAGAAACCCAAAATTTTTAGTTTGCTCAAAATAGGACCTGGGATGGTATTTGAACCTAAGATTACCTAAGTACTTTAGACATACTGACCAGTAAAATAACAATAACCAACAATTAAACGGTTCGATATACAAGCGTACCATTAGTAATTTTACATAGGATCAGATTGTTACAATTACTGTTGATGAAAATGATGGCATTACGTGTCTAGAACGGTTTCGAAATACGATTTTAATTGATGTTGTGCAACCATTCACACAAACTCTTTTATTGTACCGATAGCTGGTGAAATCTGCGTTACAAAAATTTGAAATTTGTTTCGTATCATTGCGTAAAAAATTTGACCACTGTGACGTTGTTCGTGTTGGCTATACGCAGTAAAATAATGTCTAAATATAAATTGTTAAACAAATGTAAGATTTGTTTCGAAATCGTAAACAAGTTTGATTTTTTAAGGATTCTTTAACAACGTGCTGTTATGCTTACGCAGTACTTTAGGAAATATAGGACTTTTACCTCAAATTCATGTAACATTATTAAGATTTATATAAGGAGTTGTGAATTTTTAAGGCTTCATTATTTTGATGTAATTTGACATGAGAAAACTCATAATGTGGCTCAATAATTAGGATACGTTATTCTTCTTGCAAAATTTCCGTTTATTTTGATGAGTTTTAGGTGCTTTGTTGCAAATCAAAGACTGTGTAAATCATAGAATTTCGAAAATTCACCCGCAGAAAAGTAATATGTAGTACATTATTTTTTATAACTTGCAATAAAGAATTTTACCAACTTCCAACAAAGAATTTTGTTATTAAAATCATTAAATCTCCCAATCCACCATCCACTTTTAGAGAAGTTACTACGTCGGTAGACGTAGACATGACGTAGTTATGCTATAGGGACCTAAAGATATATTTCCATTTGTTTGTGATTTTCCTTGATATCGACTGTGAAAGAGTAGACAAAATGGTAGTTTTGGCATATAGGAGTGCAACTCATTTTGGCCTGAGTGTGGCCAAAAATCTTTTTGCGTAATTACGTCAACTTATGGTATAGTGGTTCGCTACTTTTTGAGAAAAACTCTCAGTAATATATGAAGAAAGTAAATAACTATGATTATTTCAGTGATTTAAATTATTTAATGTAATCTGCTACTGAGCAAACATCTATCCGTTGGTTTTCCTCACCATTCTATAATATATGTCGCTAAATAGAGTTCCTATCTTTAAAAAAAGGAGTAACGTAAACCTAAACCTTAAATATTAGATGTAAGAAAATATTGAAAAACGTTATAGTTATTTTTCAAGTGACTATTATTGGAAAGAGACATAAAAAATATAGCATAATAAATAATAAACAAAAAAGTTAGTCGGTCAGGGGCAATGCTTATGGCAGAGGCAAACTGGAGGTCGCACATATTCGGAACAAATTAAACAAAGACTTAAGCGCCTACTAGCAACACTCGTTAGAGTTCGTGAGGTTTTGTTACTTTGTTTTTTTTTACTTTTGCTGTTATTACTTTTTTCTGCGTCATTACCTATTTAATTTACTTGAAAATATTCCTCAATATAAGTATAAGGTTAATTTATATGAATACCAATTATTTAAATTTTACTCTGTTTATGCAAGTAGAATAAAAGATAAATTTGCCTGATTCAATGTTTTTTCTAACAAATGACCGCCATTTATTTACAATATTTGCTATGATAATTCAAAATAATCGTAATTTGAAAATTGAAACATTTCATTATTACTGAAACGTCATATATTTTTTACGTTAACTTGTTACTTTTTAGGCTGTTATCTGTATGTTTTCTTTAACTCACTTAATACTTGATGGATTAAGAATTATGAATTCACTTCTAATAATTCGCATGGTTTTATGACGTATGATTAGGAGTGGTCTGTGGTAGATAAAATAAAGTTAGAAACCCATTTCAACTGTTTTTGTTATTTGAAAACAAAAGTTCTAGTAGCCTGTTCCAAAGTAACAGTCTATTGTTTTTAAACAGTGCCATATGTCCCTGTTACATCATTGTCATCTAACTAACTAACTAAACATCGAACTATCATGCTTACTTGCTTACATGCTCACCAAATTATACCACAAATTCACTTTATCACCACCAGCGATCAAGAACATAGAAGAGCTTGCTCCAAGCTGTAGTAGTCATGTTTTCGAACATTGTTCAATCATAGAACATGATCGTTTTTGAGGTTTCGGCACAACAGTTCCATTCAGTTATTTTTAAAAACTTGTTCTTTTTTCCTGTTGCAATAAATACGTCTCACCTCTAATAATAATGTCCTCCAGACCGAATTTCATTCACGGCGGCAAGTCTCCGTTGAGACTGGTTATAGTGCCCAAGTGTATGCGCAAGCACAGGTGCACTCTATATTCCCTCACTCTCACAGTCCGATGGGACGGAAGCCGACACGACCGGAGAGACTTTACGTGCTTTCCGAGGCACGGGGGTGAGACACCGCCAACTTCCTGACTTCAGGCAGCTACTGAGAATTTCTTGATGGAAAAACTCGATAACTGATTTTTTGGCCCGACCCGGGTATTGAACCCAGTAACCCCTACTTATGATATAATATCTACGAGTTTCAGCAGTCGCCCCTTACAGAAGAGTTAGATGGGTCTGTTTTTGTTGCGTTAAACGTAATATAGTGAAGGTAAAGAACAGATACCATTGTAAACATTTACCGTTGAAGACAAAAAAGGCTTAATAATAACAAGCAATGATTTAGTAAAACTATATGTAAAACAATTAAATAAAGAACTTTGTATAAATTAAATAAGGAAGTCTTTTTTGCTGACCATACACGCCAATTCCTCAATCCACATGTCAAAGCGCGGCTACGTTCCTACACCAACGCTTAGGCGGTTCACAAACTGGGGCGGTCCGTAAATTTGATTTTAATATTGAGCACGTAATGCCCTGTTTGCTCACAGCCTGTAATTGATACGGCCCTCTTAGCACGCGTCTAATTCCTGTAATTATTTTCGAATTCGTCGGCTTTGCCTTTTAAAGAACGGATTATTTAAATGTTACGTTCAAGTTTTCGAACGCATTTTGAGTTTGAATATTAAATTACTTCAATATATGATGGTTCAATGTAGGAAAATACCATAAGGCATTAAGTCCGCCCTTTGTTATTATTAGTTGAAAGTATTTGCAAAAAGAATAAATAAATAAATAAATGAAAGGAGTGGATAATAAATAATAACATCCTCATGTTACAATTGTTTCTGTAAATGTTGATGAATATTCATTTCGTCCTGTGGGTGTTGTATGAGACGGCTATGGGATATGTAAAAAAGATCTTATGATTTTCAATAGATGGCGATATGATCGTCTCGTTTACGCAAGGCTAAAACCAGACCAGTGACGGAAAACAGCGTCAAATGTGCGAAAAACTTTTTTATCTGCCCGTAAAAGTCCACAGTGGGGTATGGGCCTCTTCCAATATAGAAAGATTTGTTTTAATCGTCACGCTTGGCAGGTGGATGGAAGACCTCAGTACTTTATTTTTTATTTTTATTTTATTTTATTTTATTTTTATTTTCAACGGAAACATACATAATTTTAGTCTAATACATAACACATATTAATCTTACATTTAACAATAAAGTTTCCACAGTTAAGTAACTCATCGACAACAAGTGAACATCATCACATACCTACTTTGGTGTGTAAAACTAAAGTTAAGTTAAAGTAAAATGTAATATTAAAGTGAAATATTAATTTTAACTATTACCCATTATATTAGTACGCTGATAACCGACGACAATTTGAGAATTTTAGACCGCCATGAAACGAGACAGCTATGTATGTCGTCATCTTTTGGAGGCCAAAAATCTTTCTAGCGTTTCTCATAGTCACCTCCTACAGCGCCTGCGGGACGATATGGTGTGACTGATTTTTACACCACCACCACTTACTCAGTTCGGCTGCCTCTGATGCCGTCCCGGCTCTAAGCGAGGTACCCCTGAGATGAGAGGCCGCCAAAGTGTCTACGCAAGTAACATCCCACAGTAGGGCTTTACCTCTCTCCCAAGGGACCAATGTCATACCGTCGGGTCTCCTGTCATCGTCTCTAAATATTCCACAAGGCACTAAAACCGAGAGAACATTTATAGAGACAAGAACCCTTCGGATGGCATCGTTCAAAGAACCGTGGAAATTATGAAATACATCTTTCTGCACACTATGTACCAACGGAATATTCCACTGTTTTTGTTGGTTAACATCCAGTGGAACATTCTTGCCGGGATAGAGCGTTCGCTATGTCCTGCCCAGCCTCTGTAGCAAAGCACAGCTCAAATAAATAAATTACAGCTTATATACGTCCCACTGCTGGGCACAGTCCTCCTCTCATTTCTGAGAGGGTTTTAGGGCAAGGAAATGTCCGCCGCGCTGCCCCAATGCGTGTTGGCGAACTTCATATGTCTTCGAAATATTTTTATTCTTCGAAATATTAAATACATTATTATAAGTACAACATTATTATTTCAGAAAATGTCAGTGCCGACAAATATGTGATCTCCTTTTAGTGACAAATTTTTAGATATCCACGTGGTATTCGTCAAGACAATGAAATGGTAAGTTACATTGGGCAGAAAGTTGTGAGGCGGTATGGCGGACAAGCGGAATGTATGAGGCTTTTTGCGGGACTGTTTTATTTAATTACAAAGTGAGATTATGATTGCTATTGTAAAACTGTCCCACGGACTCTGAGCGGATAATCACCTTTATGAGTTAAAAGTTTATCTACGTAGTTCAAGCACCTTGCACTTTGTATGGGTATATAGTCAGTTTTAAGAAAATTGACTTGAATGAAATGACTGAAGTGGATGGCGTGAAGAAATCTATTCGTCGCTGAAAACAACTTTGTTTATAAATATCATATTAGTGACTTACTTAATTTTCGTATAAGAGCTTAAAATTAATCTTTTTTTATAGAAGTGGAGCTGTTAAAATAATAAAAATGTAAACGATGACTTGGAAAATGAAAAGTTTGATTATTATTGATATCTGAGTATATATTAAAACCGAAGACGCAATGCGTGAGAAACATTTTAACACATGCTACCCTTAAGTTATAAGTAAGATGGTTGAGCTTATCCTAAGTATAATTTCCACGCCGTCGACATAAGTTAACAGCGATTCATATCCAATACAGGTGAAGTGTGCGCGGGCTCGCGAGAGTTCTCCCCTCGCCGCAGAGATTATGGCGGCGCCATCAAATATGCATAAAAGCCGTAAAATGCCACACTTAACTGCTCCCCGACGCCTCGCAGCGTTGTCACCTGACTGCTTGCGGCTCCGCCACAATCCCGCTGCCTCCAGACGAACGCTCAGACGTCTTGGTAATTAAAAATTGCCAACGTCTCGTAAATTTGCATGATGCGAGACGAACAAATGTGAGCCGCCGATTAGCATATCAGTGATCGTTATTTTCTCAAGGTTGTATTGTTGTAAGGAAATAGGATGTAACTTGTTTTGTAAAGAAAGATAAAAAAGCATTTTTAATGTAAGCAAGCTAAGCTTTTTAAAATTTGCTTAGACTTTAACTTAGACTAAATTGTCTTTACTGCTTCTTTTTCAAATTAAGCTGAGATTATTAGTGAGTGTCTTCAATGCAAGAGCGCTTAAGATTTTGTAAAGTTAAACCAGTGCGCTTAGCAATCTAGGGCTATATTACGGGATTAATGGTAAATACGTATTATTGACGAATCGTTAAATTACGATGACATCATTTGAACAGTTTTGGACTTAAAAAAACTTAAAAAAATATTATAGTTGCTCAAATGTTGGGTTGAAGTTAAATTTAAACCCAATGAATTTAATAATGAAATCTGAACTTTGGTGTATTCTTCAACTTTATTTTTCATTACTTCCTTCGAATATTTTGCCAACGCAATAATCAATTTATATATAATTTAGTTATTAATTAATTAATACAATATATCAATAATAATCGCGCGATATACTATGATATCATTATTAACAACTAGCTTCTATCTGCAGCTCCGCCCGAAACAGAAACGTTTAACGTTCGCTCATCAAAACGTTCATTCAATTCATATTCCTGCGGTAACAACTTCTACCGTTATTAAATGTTTGCTATATGTTATTAAAGGGCATAAACTATCTGTGTGCAAAATTTAATTCAAATCAGTTTAATTGTCACTGCGTGATTGTGTTACAAACCTACAAACATCTACACAACCTTTCATATATAAAGTAGAAATAGACTTAAATACAAAGAAAACTATCATGTAAATAATACTCGCGACTTAGCGACGTGAAATCTACAATGCCATTATAACAATCATCTTCCCGTTCATTACGCGGAGTCATGATACTAAATTTAAATTAACAGCCCCTTGTTAGTTAAACTATGTACATCTGCGCCGAAATGAATGTTCATTTATTAAGAGAACATTGAGAACTTGTGCGACTGTATGTTTGTATAAAAAGAAGTCATCTGTAGCTTAAGTTTTCTGCTTTAATTCCGTAGCTTTTAGAAATTATGTTTTATAAGTACTTTGTTGTACTATTTTATGTATACCTATACTAATTTCGTTTTGTTACAAATTTATTCAAATGATTTTTTCTTTTTTTTACAAATTTTTAATACCAGTATTTTTATTACGTATACTATGTAGTAGCAGTGTAAGAATATTCACTACCGCATATCGTCCCGTGAATGTCGTAAGAGGTGACAGAGGGAAACAAAACAAGAGATGGGCAGCAGCGTTTTCCTATAACAACTGGAAAATGAAAACTGCGGTTGCCAACCCGCCTACCAAGCGTGGCAACTATGGCAAGTAACCTTCTCCTGAAGCAATCTTTGGGAAGGCATATGTTCAGCAGTGGACTTTGATAGGCTGTAATGATGATGATGATGAAGAAAGATTACTCCGTAGTGGTGAATATACTCCACTACCTCATTTCTTCCCGTGGGTGTCGTAAGTGGCGACCATAGGAAAGTGCAGAAAGATCACACAGCTTCTGACTGTATAAACATTCTGTTTACGTCAGACGTAAAATATTCAGACCGGTTACGGGGAGTAATGACAAAGGTACGAGGCGTCTCGTAGCTAGTTATGCTGTCGCCAATCCTCTTGCCAAGCGGGGCGATTATGACAAATGCTTCTCACAACAGGAGAGCCTCAACCAACATCTGTCATCGATTAGGAACCGAAATGTAGATGCGTTGTCAAATATGTTGACACATTTGTTTTTTATTACAATGTATTTTATTGATTTCTTATATTTACGCGGATATTACACATTAAATGAACGAAGTGTCTATTCATACGATAATCGTATAAAAATATTTATTTTTAATAATTTTAGACAATTGAATAAAATAAAGTAAATATTTTTATATACTCTGATACTTACTCGTATGATTAGGCTATTTGCGTCTAGCTAAACATTATACCAAGTTTGCAATCTTAGTGACAGTAGCTTAAGGTGCGGCTGGGTATGGGCCACCCTAAAGCCGCTACATTATAATGATATAATCGTTAACCATAAATAAATTAAAATATATTGAAAGAATTGAACGTTTTAATTTAAAAAATTATCGGACGTATAATTATTTTATATTTATACGATTATTGTAGGATTAGCAACAGCCTTAAATGAAACTAATTTTATTAATTTTATCGCGTTTAATTTTAACTCTTCAATACCCGAAGTTTCGGGCTCTTTATAGCACGCATGGTCACGGAATGAGATAGCTGGGTGCTACCACCTGCTTGGAATCCCATAATTAATGAAATTAAATCCAAGCCCAAACATACTACTTGTCGCAAGCATGATTTGATTGTAAAATAGAGACTTGTTTTTGACATTATTTAAATGTAAAATCACTTAAAGATATAGAATTATCTTTGGGCCAAAACGTAAAAAGAATAGCACCGATTATCGCGGTGATTAATTTAGATGAAACAGTTTTTGTCAATTTCAGATCTAGAACTTAATTACGAAACGATTAACGATTACCTTACTAAAAGTGCAAGCTAAACCTTGCACTTTTCAACGATTGTTTCCAAATGTCAACATTAATTAAGCATGATGTAAAATTGTAAACAGGGCTTAGGCTAGCGATCGAAAATGGCAATGTATCAATTCCAAAATATAACCATTTTGAATTTTTGTCTGTCTGTCTGTCCGGGCTAATCTTCGGAATGACTGAACCGATTATAATGAAACCGATTATGATGAACAGAGAGCAATGCCAGAAGTGATCTAGGCTATATTTCATGTAAAATACTTAAAGATATTTTTCTTTCGAGAAAGTGAAAAATTGATAAAATAAATAGTCTTTAGTGGTTATATTAAATCTAATTAATGCCTTATTTAAAGATAGCTAGTATATCAGAAACAAATAAATTTCGATCACATTTTCGTTAATTACTCGAGTATTCGCGAATGTTATAATACATATATAATATAACAGGAGATAACTGGAATGCATTCCGCAGTGCGATAGTCAGAAACAGCCAATTTAGCCGCCGCCGTCGCCTCCGCCGTCTTTATCGTATCTTTAACGAACACTCATAAACGTACACTACTTAACGTATTGTACCGGTTACGTTAGCTTTTCGCCGAAGACACGAAGGCTCAAACGAGCTGAGAGCGGGCTTTGTGGGATTTGCGTTTTGTAAAGGCAGCGCTACTGTCTTGCTTCTCAGTTATTAGAGCGAATGTTCCCGCTTTTAATTACCACGTATGATTTTTAACAAAACTCGGGGATAAAATTGTAGGAAACACGATAATATTTAAAAGTTGTCAAGTGAAAGCTAACGGACAAAATTAATGTTTTGTACCATTAGCACATTTCTTACATATATAAATTGTGCTTAAATAATCGATTATGTTAGTAGGAATGTCAATACTTATAATTTGGACTCATTCTGCACTTATTACTTCCCAAGGACAGTATTTTTTAAAAGTTTCTCCAGAAAAAAGCTTGAAGAAAACAAATGTAAAAAGTATCGCTACTTTGATCATTTTTCTTTGATCTGTCTTATTCTTACAAGATATTTATTACTCACGAAATATTAGTGACTTTTTAATAATTTTTTTTAATAATATAATTTTGTAGATACTGGGATAGCAATTTTAAAGCACTTTTTTGGCAAAATGTTAAATATTATAAAACATAAAATATTAATTATGTAATTTTAATTGGTTGATTCTGTGCGGAAAATATCGCTGTGGTTGAAATAAGTCAAGAGGCAACCAAAAAGAATTATTATAAATATAAATTAAAGATGTTAAGCTATAAATTTATCCTTTGTTCACACAATTTCCATTTAAACAAGGAAAAAGTTTTCATAGTTATCCTTTGTGAAACAATGTACGCGTAGGCATCGCGGGAAATGCTAATACGGGCCGTTCGCTACAAATTGATACTCGATCGTCGCTCATATAAAACACTCTGCGAGCAAGATCGTCCCATGAATAATAAAGAATTGCCGTTCGCCGACAATGGCAGGGCGTTCGTACCTACTTGCTAAGACGAATTATGGCGTATTAATTTAAACGAATGAAATAATTTGTGATATTTATTTAAGCTGTATTATTTTAAGGTAGCTTTGATTTTTTATGTTTAGTTTTGTACGGGTTAGTGAAGTAGCAATGGGCCGGCTATATAGCTCGAAGAATCGACAACCGATGTGGACAAAAGGTCCTGAAGTGGCAGCCACATACCGGTAAGGGGGGCTCCCACTAGAATGACGACCTGGCAAGACATGCAGGAAGTCGATGAATGCAAGAACTTGTAGCTCGGGATCGTGTCATTTCGTGGCATTTCTTAGCGGAGGCCTGTGTTCAGCAGTAGATCTGTGTAATGCTGTAATGACTATGATGACGATGACATGTAAGTTATGGGTTTTAGGGTAGTTACTTCACTTGCTGGCGATGCTCAATAGTGACTGACCGATAGCGCAAAAACCTACAAAAATGCTGAAACTAATTATCGCAGATTTGTAACGGAAAAATTTACGCTCTCACTCAATTACCTGTGTGGTGAGAGTTGGTAATGTTTTCTAGAAATGTTTGCCTGCTGACACATTTTTTAAAAGGCCTGGTTTTAATAGCTGAAGAAAAAGGCATTTGAATTAATAAGGTGCAAAAACTTCTTAAATATCTGATGCTGAATGTTCTTATTCAAAGTACATTTAAAGTACAGAATTTAAATTTAATTTTTAAATTGCTGTTTGACTTACCTGTTTTTAGGATATTTAATCAAGTTTTGACTTTGTTTTTATCTTTCTTTATTGTTTCTTTCTATTCGCTCTTAAACTATTCGGATACGAAATATTATCAAGTCTTTTTCAAATTGCAATTGCAAAATAATCAAGGCGATTTCAAAAATCTAATCATTAAATGCAAATAATATTGTTGATGTTTTAGCTATACCCGCGAATTCGTTCACATGGATTTTTTTGTTCAATTATTTTAGAGCCATTTAATTATTCCGTTCAATTATTACTTTATATCTAAATATAATTTTATAAACTACTTCATCGCTGCACATAATATTGTTGATAATATTATGTGCGTCGTGCAATGAAGCACTGAGTAATTCAATACGTCGTAGCAAGGCAGCACCTGCATTTTTGTTGGCGCCCTTATTCACTGCACGTCCACCATAAAACATAACTCCGATTTTTATACACATATATTTGGTTTGTGTTTTCATTCAACTAAATATCCCTTATTACGTAAAATTGTAGTACCCCAAATGATCGTAAAAGTCGTTGAAAATTTGGTTTTACGCACTGTTTTATGGTAGTGTGACATTGTTATAAACTATCACTGGCTTATGTAAGAACAACAACATACATACATACATAAACACTCACGCCTGTCACCCAGAGGGGTAGACAGAGACTATGAACTTCCATTTGGCACGATCCTGACACACCTCTCTCACCTCCTCCACATCCATATACCTACGCATACACGCTCGTCGGTTAAGGGTACTCTTAATTTGGCCCATTTTCAATATATCGCCAATTTGGTCGATAAATTTGGCATTTATTCTACTCTCGTGCTTCTTCTGCCACACCCAACTTTCACTACCATACATTAAAGTAGGGACTAACACAGCATTGTGAATTGCCATACGTGCCTTTTTGGACACATTCTGACTTTCCACAATAGAGTGTAGAGCCCCATTTACTCTATTTCCTGCGTTCACTCGTCGTTCTATATCCTTATCATATCTACCATCCCTGCTAAATACACATCCTAAATACACAAACTCATCTACTTTCTCAACCAATACCCCTTCTATTTTTATTTCACATATCGTTTTACTTTCTTCTCTTTCAAAAACCATAACTTTCGTCTTACTTGCGTTTACTTTTATTCCCCTTTCTTTTAACTCTTTGACCTGTTCATTAATGTAACCATCATTTGCAACTCGGCCGCCGACGACGCAAGTATGACTTGATCATCGGCGTACAAAAGGCATTTGACGGTTAACTCACCCATTCTTAACCCGCATTCTTCAACTTTCAAATTTTCCAAACAACTGTCCATAAATAGGTTGAACAGCCACGGGGAAGCCACACAGCCCTGTCTGACACCTTTTTGGATGCCAAACCAGTCCGAGTAGGCCCCTTTGATCCTGACACAAGCACTGGAGTCCCTATACAGAGACTTTAATGTCTGTATCAACCTAGCGCTCAACCCAAATGAGTTCAGTGTTTGCCTTAACACATCCTTGTCCACTCTGTCATAAGCCTTTTCCAAGTCCACGAACGCACAAAAAACCTTTTGGTTTTTGGCCAAAAACTTCTCCGCGATCATGCGCATGGAAAAGACCTGATCCGTACATCCCATTCCCTTTCTAAATCCTGCTTGCACATCCCAAATTTTCCATCACTATCTTTCATAACTCTTTCAATTAGCACCTTAGCATACAGTTTTCCCACAATGCTAAGAAGGCTGATACCACGGTAGTTTTTACAGTCCTGCTGCGATCCTTTTCCCTTATATATTGGGACTATCACGGCTTTGCACCCGGTACCCGCTTAAGTTCCCAACAAAAATTAAACAACGTGTACAGAAGGTCTGCCACCGCTCCATCTCCAGCCCTTAGCATTTCGAGTGATACTCTATCATATCTGGCTGCCTTACCTGCTTTCATACTTTTCATTGCTTTCATTATTTCATCTATACCTATCTCTCTATCTCTTTCCTCTTCTTTCGGAATTTCTATTTAAGAACAACAACTGTGTATAATATCTTCCATTACACATATAAATAAAATTGAAGTGTCTGTATTGACATATCTGGCTTCTATTAAGCTCAAGGGATTATTTGCATGTTATTAAGACACAAATAACCATTTTTAAAATTTTTGCTAGTCTGTCTGTCTGTATGTCCGTATGTTCATCTATCTCTCTGTCCGGGCTAATCTTCGGAATGGCTGAATTGATTGTAATAAAACTTTACAAACAAATAGAGAGCAAAGCCAGGAAGGATTTACTAGGCTATATTCTATCCAAAAAAAAATGAAGATTTTTTTTGAAGAAACGGAAAATTGGTAAAATAAATAGTCCTTGATTATCTTAAATCTAAATAACGCCACACTATATATTCTATCCAGGCGAAGCCAGGATGAGTCGCTAGGTAACAATAATTTAAAAAATATTAGTGGTAATAATAATTAGGGTTAAAAACGAGCACACAGTCCACCTCATGTTAAGTGGATGCTGTGGCCTATAAACACACACAATTAGATTAAGAAAATATAGTTACGTTATCAGTACAATGGGGCTCCGGTTCTTTAAATTTACTATACACAAGTGGTAAAATTAAAAATTTTGTACAACCGACTTCAATATAAATTATTAAGAATAACTCATAAACTACTGATCAAACCTTGATCAAATTTATATGGGACCACATGAAAAGCACCAGCTTTCAAATAAAAAAAGAATCATCAAAATCAGTTCACTTAGTAAAAAGTTATGAGGTAACACACACATAAAAAAATACAGTCGAATTGAGTACCCCCTCCTTTTTGAAGTCGGTTTAAAACACAACAGAATTAGGCTGCTGGTTTACACTGCTATTCTGTAAAAGGAACACACTACCTCGATCAAGTTGACCCATACGTGGTGCAAACATTATATAGCCGCAGCATAGCTCTACCACGTTGAAAGTTAGTTAGGGTTATAGTTTGAATTTGTGTCGTTATTTAATCAAATTGACATCTAATGTATTCGTACAAGTTTTGGCTAATAAATATCAGTGGGAATTAAATCACTCTGTCGAAGTAACTCAGTGTACACGATCGACGATTAACGTAAACGCAAATGTATGTGCGACATGAATGTACGAAATATGGCATTTGATTTACGATTAATTTATAAATTGAAATAGTTTATAATTCTGCTTATTATTTTAAATAATTTTCTAGATATTTTAACAGTTATTATGTACTAGAAATAAATATTATACATTATAGAAGCTCATGATCATGGTATAAGAGCTCGCTTGAAATTTTATGCAAATCAATTCTATGCCCGCCAGTACGAATGAAATCATTAAAAGTGCTGATTCTGACGTCATCATCATAATCATAACGCCCATGACAAGACCACTACTGAACACAGGCCTCCTCCAAGAAACGCCACAAAGCTCTACTCTGAGCTACTATCGTTACTCCATCTAGTGAGACACACTACACAACACTACACTTCGCTTAACGGTACGAGGCTACCATTCAAGACCCTTTCTTCCCGTCGGTTGTTGGTTCTTTGAACTATATGACTGGCCTGTTTACCAGGTGCTTGGTAGAAAGGAAAACATTGCAAAGAAATCACAAAGCTGAGAAATTAAATAATATTTCGAAAACCTAAACTCAACATTAAGACGTACATAGGCCTTCACCTTTTATAACTTGACGAAATTTAAGGCTTTTTCTATATGAGGTTACTTAAACATTTCTGCATTTAAAAATTCTGAAAGTATGTCCATCCGAATGGATTTAATATAACGCAACCAACGTACATTGTTATATGTATATCTATATTTATATAAGTTATAGTTACTGCCATTATCGATTATTATTATTAATTATGACTACTAGGGCATAAGCCTGATGTCCTTAAAACTTAAAATAAGTCGTGAGTTCGAATTCGCCATTCAGTTACTGTCGTGACCCACTTATAATACAAGAAATTTAAGGTAGCAGTAGACGAGAATATTAGTGGTGTTAATAATGTCATTTATAGGTAAATTCCTAAGTTCCCTTTTGAATTTTTATAAACTATTTGAATGTATACGAAAAAGTAATACCTACAAACTTTTTTCGTAATTTGTCTGAGGAACTTAATTTTGAAACGGTGATAAAGTAAAAGTAGTCCAGATCGTATAAGAACACACACAAGGTAACAGCTTAGCTGTGACGATTTCCTCTAATATTTTGTAAAGTTTAAATGTTGCAGTTAAATTATAATCTTATTGTAATTACAAAGTATTTAGTAAGGGCTATTTACTGTATAAAATGTTGTTTCTATTTTTAAAGAGTATTATTACAAGTTATTTATTTATTTACTATGTGGACAGCAAAACAGATAACAATCAAAATACATAAAAATATATATATAGCAGTTTTGTGCCAAATTGTTATCCTAAATATGTTGACACACCATTTTTATATTTACTACAGGACACACTACAACTGAATATACAAAACAAAATTCTCTCTAAAAAGGTTTCTTATCCATAACAGCAGAACCATAAAAGGATATAAAAATGTCCGCTTTCCGTTTTAAAATTTATGTGTACAATCAGATACTAACAAATTATACAATTCCTCAAAAACACAACATTCACATCAACTGTATTAGTTACATTCGTAGCTCTGAGTCAACACATGTGGCGGTGTGTAAATGGTGTAGTGTTTACCTGCGGAATCCGTACAGACAATTAGCTCTTTATACGATTAAACGCTCTCTACATCCGTAGATCCGCAGGTGTCGACGCCGACATGACATGTGAACGTTGGTTACGTAAACGTTCGCTGCTACGCATCGCTACGTGATTCGCCACCGTCAGTAAATAATTAGGCAATTATATGATCAATTAGAGTGTACTGATTTCAGGGAGTTTAATTAAAAAAATCTGTCCTATATTTTGTATATTGTGCTAGTATTATAGTTAAGATAAATCCATAAATGGAAAACAATATAATAAGGCTTATGTATTTTGTTACGTTTGTTTTAGAGTGATGATTTCTTTAATTAATTATTTTCTCCTTTCTTTAATGTGATTATTAAAATGCTTTTTTGTTTTTGTTTATAACCAATAATTTTATTACCAGTTGCATCACACAATCTGGAATATTCCTTATCTTAAAAGGTTTCTGTTGTGTGGGGTGCGTGGAATGTGCATTCACTTTTGAGGGAGGACTACTGGTGTCGTGAGAGACGTCAGCGAAAGGGAGAAGGAAGTGTGCACAAAGAGCCGGCTCTGACGCGCCTTGAGGTGTCTCGGCGCACTAGTCATAGATGCATAACTAAATAGGAACCAGAAGTGCTATCATTTTACGATTATGTTTTTTCCACCTCGGAGGAATTTGTAATTCTCTATTATCAGTCAAAAATAGCTGCAATTTTCCATCAATCATATTTATTACATCTGTAAAGTATTTAAATGAAAAAAAGCACTATGGCAATAAAATTTGTATCGCGGCTGTGATATATAAAAAGAATATCTTTTAATTGATTTCGGTTACACTGACATTTTCTGATGATAATACATTTTATTGTTCTCTATAAGACTTATTTAAGAACGATTAGTTTACCAATATGAAAATATTATAATATAATGCAATCCTTGATAAGTTGTTAATTAGAAAGATAAGTTAAAAGAGATATAATAACACATCTATGATAGATGGATTTTAAATTTACAACTCATAAGTAATTAGACAAGGACGCTGACTACTAAGCTACTGGATCGAATAGGATGGTGTAGGAACTGATGTCTTCAATAATAATGAGATGCTTGCAATAATAAAATATATTATTCTAAATAATTTCAAATCTATGGTTAAATAGTGAAAGGAGTCTAGCCGAGGAGTCTGATTCAACAAGGGAGTGCATCGGCCTTCAGCAGCCGGCTGCATAAAGATATTCAGCATGCATTGTAGAGCTTCATTGTACACGGGCGCGAATCACCGCGATAACACCGACCGCCACCGGCCGCTTTGTCTGCCTAATTGTTATATTCTGAACAAAGACTCAGCAGAAACAAACGACGTCAGTGCTTGTTAGCTTTCAGGCTAAATGCTCCACGTAATAACATGTCTTCAAACAATTGTTCAATGTTTCCAATACGTAGGAAATTGGCTATACGCGGTCGCAATGCGAATCGATAGCCTTTGTTGTGCTATCGTCGGCTCCTGCTGAAGTGGAGTGAGTTTTAATGCTAAAATCTAATCGCTTCAGCCAATTTGATTGACGGCAGGCCTATAAAATAACGGGGCAGAACAAAAATTCGAAATTCCATCGGGTAATAATGAATTGGCGGGAGTTTGATGCGGTATAGCGCTAATGATCTTCATTCTCAAATTTGCAGCGGTTCGACGTTTATTCGTTTTAAAATGTACAAGCTTGGGTGGCGCCGGTTACAAAGCTAACTTGCCCCCCGCCCGCTCTATGGCATCAATCATTTTTAGAGGGTTTCGCTTATCCAAGTTTTCTTCCTGCCTCCGTCCTCAGCTTCCAACTTTTACATCGAATGATCTCCGTTAAACCAACAGAGCGTTCAGCGTCTAGTAACCGCGTTTTGTATTATTTTTTGTGAATAAATAATATTATTTCTGTAGGGAAAGGGGATTGGATTTCGTTAAATATGGTTTAGTAATTGAATTGAAATCTCTCAATGTCGACATTCAATTAAGCTTTAGATTTCGTTCTTGATGAAGGAATTTCCTTTGTTTCTATGAAAATAATATTTTAATATTGTCCGTTAAAATTTTAAAATTATAAGTACAATTTCTTGTTCAATTAGGTTATGAATTCACCATCAAGTTACAAAGATCGCTTTTTCCTGAAAATATTTAAAGGGAAATATCTAGTTAAGGAAATAAATAATTAATTAAATAATTATATCATTTGTGCCTACAAACCATATATTTAATCAATAGTTAGAAGGGAAGGCTTATTTCAAATATGTAAATGCATATTTATATTGCCACGCCCATAACTTCAAGGTCAAGCAATAGAAAACATTTAACATATAATGTGATACTTTCGTGTAAAAACATATCCAATCGTAGACCAGTAGCGTAGCGTTATTCAGTTGTTATTTAGTGTTAAAATTATTTAACATTACCTGTATAAAAAAAAAATGATAAAGATTTGTAGTTCTGCGCGGATCACGGAAAAACTACTGAATAGATTTCAATTAGATTTTCTAAGTTTTATATCTTAGACACTTGGCCCTTATCTAAAAAAATATTGCGATATCTTCATTGAATATAAAGTTATTAAAGTTTTAAGAAACAATGATTTTTATAAGCAGTACGTGTTCAGTGATGTGTGCTTTCTTGATATATCAAGCAACGCGGACGAAGTCGCGGGTATCAGCTAGTTAATCATATTTGGCTATTATCTAATCTGTTTTCGAACTCAAGACACATTAATTACAATATATCCATTACAATGGCTGTCACGAGTGATTAATGCTAATGTCGGCCGCAAGATTTTTAACTAAGTTAAGATTAAAATAGCTTATGGTATTATAATTCGCTAGAGCTCGGGGCGTCGGATCCGTCATCTCTCCCCTGCAAATTACGATGACACATCCGCCGGGAGGTTTTAAGCCAATTCAACTTTAGGTTTCCGAACATTACCTTAGACGGTTACTTACTATAACAATTTGAATGTTTTGAGTAAATCTGTGTTATTTTATTGATTACAACGACTAAATAGTTCACAAATCAGCATGTTTGCTGAATTTATGCTCCTATAATAATGTTAGTTGAAAGCTGATTTGGTTTATTCTCATATGATTCTGAAATAAATTTATTAAAAATCATCATCATCATCATCATTACAGTCCTTCACAAGTCCACTGCTGAACATAGGCCTCCCCCACGGAATGCCACAAAGCACGGTCCCGAGCCACCTGCATCCATTGACTTCCTGCATGTCTTACCAGGTCGTCACTCCATCTAGTGGGGGAACGCCCTACACTTCGCCTACCGGTACGAGGCTGCCACTCGAGAACCTTTCTTCCCCATCGGTTGTCGGTTCTTCGAGCTATATGGCCGGCCCATTGCCACTTCAGCTTACTAATCCTTTGGGCTATGTCGGTTAAAAATAAAATTATATAATTATTAAACTTAAACAAATGAACCAAAATTATTCTCCTACGATTTTGAAACAAAATATGATATTTTTAATATCTCTAGGTAATTGTTAAATATAAAAATATATAATTATTTAAATTTAAACAAATACATTTAAATTGTTTGATTTTGAAACTTCATCGGATATTTTTTAATATATTTAGGTAATAAATTAACTAAATTCAAGGTAACTTAAACAATGTAGGCTGCAGTCGTTTTTATACTTCTTACAAAATGGGTGAAAAAAAAATGGGGTCTTATTACAAAACGTTTATTAATAGTCTCGAATTAAGTATTTGTCACAAAAGAAGTTCTTTAACCGGAGCGTCATAGACACCGTGAAATTTGACACTTGTGTTAAATTCCATAACTTACATTCTACAATAGTTCACATATTTTCCACGGGACTTTTCTTTTGAAATAGACTCTATTTACATCTGAAACTAATAATTAAAAGTTCTTTATGTTATAAGATGGGCGAGTTCTAAGATACAATTTTAGATTCTAGTTGATTACAAATAAGAGTCAATTAAGTTACATATTAGTGCATACAATGCTAATTTGCAGCAGAAATAAGTAAGAGGGTTGTACCTACCCAGACGGACTCCTGGACAGAAAAGGAGCCCAAACACGACGAAAAAGAGGGTACACAAAGTGGTAAATTCCTTTTTCTTCAATTTTATCTTCATCAACTCACAGAAGTCCACTGCTGGACATTGGCCTCAACATTTGTACGGAGGATTTGCTTTAATTGTCATGTTTGATAATATTACATCTCACTTCTTTGACATTCTTGACTCGTTGCTTTCATTAATTTTATAAATTTAAGTAAATCAGGAATATCACTTTCTGAAAAAGCAATTTGTGCCACAAATGTGCAGTGATAGACGAGTTCCGCGAGCAACAGGGAGCATTTTTTATATTTTCAACGTTCGAGGGAGACCGCGGGCTGATCTTTGTTTTATGAGAACGATTAAGAAAAGCATATTTGAAGTGTGTACTTGGGCTTTATTTGCACCCCGAGAGGGAAGCCACGCTTCATTGATCCGTAATCGTTTTTCGCATTTATTGCTGCCGTACTTTATTTATTCGAGGGTTATGAGTATGTCGGAGAGATGAAGTTGTTTCGCTTAGTTTTGTCGAATTAATCAAGATCATTTTAATTCAATGTTACGCAATTTTATTGCAGTTCTATTAGTGCAGAGAAACTTTGATCTTTTCATTTATTTTTATTCGATTGAGCATTTAGAATTGAAGAGTTATGATTTGTACACAGTTCTTTTAGGGTACATGCAATCAAAGTTTTGTGATGGAGTTTAAACAAACTTTGTTTAGAGGGCAAGTAATTAACGTTGTGAACCAAGGGAACTAACTATCGTGCAATTACAGTTTTAGTATTAGCACTCCTATTTTTTCGTCAGTGCTGCTGCTTTTTCCGATAGTACTGTAATAGAATAGAATGATTTTTATTCAATATAAATTAAATTAATAATTGTTGAACGTAATTTTTTAATTTACTACTGGTTCTGAATATACCACTGTCCTGGGAAAAACCAGCAAGAAACCCAGCGGGATTTTTTAAACATATTTCACTTTACACTAATTTTGTTTGTACACATTTTAAATGAATTTTAATAGAACCAGAATGTTGGCGATCACCTCATTCCCAGGGGTTATTTTCATTTGAATCCTTCGGACCTTTATGAAGAGGTTAATCATTTTGAAAAAATTGCACAAAAGTTATCTTCTATAAATGATTTCCTCTAGCAGTTCTATCATTTATGAAGGTTGGCCATTGAAACAATTCTTAATTTACCTTTGGCTATTTTAAACAACGATGTAGTGGTCATTATTATGATGTTATGCGCCGGCCAGGTTTTTGTTTTTGAGTTTGCCTTGCATAGCCAGTCACATAAAATGAATCTTTTTTGTCTTCTTCCCCTTACACATTCGGCCAACAGCCTGTGGACTCTCCAGTGTTGGAAATAAACCTCTCCTATTGTAGACAGGACTTTCATAATCGCTTTACTTGGGAGTTGGATTGGTGATTGGTACTAGATGATCCGCACCTTTGACCCTGCTCTGTCTGCAGGCCGAGTATTTTACGCCTGGCGTAACGGATTACTCGGTCGGAATTCGGGCGTAGCGGGTTAATCTGTCGGAAGTCATATAATTTTTTTGTAATTTTTGTAGTAGCCTCTTACGAAAGCCATGAGAAGAAATAAGGTGATGGATTCTGTAATGCCCGCAAGCAGTTATTATATTTATCACAAATTACGCTGTACCTACTATTTAAATGATTAGAAACAGCTGGTACCCGGCGCGTTGCTGCCACAAAAGAAATAATTGTGGAAATATCGTTTTAAGTTTGGAAGAGTTATATTGTTTAATTAGGAGTGAAAATACATTCATTGAAATTGAATTATATATAACTTTCAAATAAAGGTACGATACGCGCGCCACCGTAAGTTATTTGTACTGTGCCTATAACCTTCAAGCAAGTGCAAGCAATAAGTTGACAACGTTTTATCTCAATCTGATGAACGGTATGGCATGGCAGCGCATAAAATACGAACAAACAAATATTAATTTTAATTATTAGATTATAATAAATTACTATTAAACTGTGTTAGGCTTCCGCCATAGATTGCTTTATAGGGGGAATTTTGCCATAGTTCACACGCTTGGCGAGCGGGTTGTCAACCGCAGTTTTTTATTATTTTGAGTTCTTATAAGGACGATGCTACTGCCCATCAGTTCAGCAGTGAACTTTAAAGGCAGTAATGGAAAAGGTTGTCGCATCTTTCACTGTTTGTTTGGTGCTAAGATGGCCAATTATTGTGATAAATTCAACATTGCAAAACATTTGTATTTTTAAGACGTCCCTATATTATCACTATTATATCAGTAGCAGCTATAATTCAACCTGGATATCATGTCACGATCCTGTTATTTTCGCACTCAATTCAGAGGCGTTAGTCCTCCTACGGCGGGGCTTCTGCTCGTCGGCTGCTTTGAATGCTAAGTGAGTGCCGAGAAAGGGTTGTCTTAATTGTGCGTTGGAGGCGGACCACAGCCGCCAAACATCGGTCTCTCGAGTAGAGTTTAAATCTAGCGAAAAACCTCACAGGAAAATCTTACGAAGGTGTTATATAAATTTATATTATTATACAGTGACATTCACAATAAATTTCAAAGGACTTGAATAAGTTCAATTCATCCTTGGTACAGGCAGTTTTAAGTATTAAGCTACTGCACGTTCATACAGTCTTAACAACTGTTAACGCAGCAAGCTGTATAATTTACTCTAAATTATATATTAACTCTTAATTATTAGAATAAGTATGTAAGACATTTATACAAATTTAAAAACACTAAATAAAGCAATGCATTTTTCTTTTTCACCCGCTGCTTTTGTTTATCAAGTTCAATTGCATTTTGAATCGAACTGACGACTCAGTAGCGCAGTAGATAAGCGAAGTTTTGTTATTAGTGCTGATAATAACATAATAAGTTAAGTAAGTGTCTACTGAACCGAAATGATGGGGTTCGGATCCTGGCGAGACAATATTTACGAAATCCGTAAATAATGTGCCCGGGGCGCTTTGTTATTACTGATTACTTTTGGGCGAAACTTGAGCTTTTGCTTAATATCTTAATATATTACACTTTTATAATATTAAAAAAATATCAAAGTGCAATATATATTTTTAAATAACAGTATAATGTAAAGTCAAAAGAAGACAAAAAATTAATTGCAAGTGGCGTCGTAGTGATTTAGGCGACCGAAATGTGGTCGTTAGTGAGCGTTGAATGGAAGGGTTGCTCATCGTTTCCCCAATATAATTTAACTTTACTTCGAGTCGTGCTTTTTATATAGCTTTCACATTCTATGTTTACAGACACATTTTGCAAACTATATGATTATTTCTATTTATAAAACAAATACTGTTACTTGTTTTATGTGAAACTTTATACCTTTTTTTAAAGAACAAGGGTGACAAATGAGTACACAGTCTAGCTGATGGTAAGTAGATACTGTGGCCTATAGACATCTACATCTACCATCGATCAAGAATCAAAATGCAGATGTGTTGTCACCCCTGAGGACTAAAATAGAATTCCTCATTTCCAGTGAAAAGGGTCTCCGGTTCTCTACACGCACCATACCAAAACCTCAGTTATTATTTTGCTGGTATTCGGTAAAGTATAGTCATAACCAGGCAAACAGCAGAAAGTAGCAGATTGTTTCTGAGAGGGTTATGGACCAGGAGATTCCGCCGCGTTCAACTTGAGATGTCCGTGATATATTTTTTCACAAACACTGATTTCTTACCCTATGTTTTCTTCATCGCCGAACACGTGGTAAACCATTATTTAATTTAAAATTTAACTATCAACTTGGTAGGTATAGGTGGGGTCAAAGTCGAGCTACTTGCGTATTTATGAAATTAAAGGCGAGTGTGTCTCTGTGCTACCACAGCAAGGGTAAAGTAACTAATTCTGTATAAATAAATTTAAGCGAAATTGTGCTTTTTAACAAGAATATTTCAATTTTGTGACTATAAATATTTCACAAATCATAAATTAACTTGACGCGGTCCTTTTGTTTCGCAAGAGGAGCATACCAAAATGAAGGCGTATTAATTATTCAGCGCCACACTCGACGCAATCAGAATAAGTGCTGATGTTTCTGTCAGCCGCTGGTATAGCGGCGGTCGTGTTGGCGGTGTGCATGTTTAGAATTCTTAAGCCCCGCCGAAGGCTTGATTAGAGGAAATTAAAATCATTATACTCCGTCGCGCGCCACAATGCCGCCGCTCTACCCATCTGACGTAAAAATAAGGGAAACGCACATAAAGAAGGCGGACGCCGGAAACGGAAGCGGCACCATCTTGGAGCCGCCGGGCGGGAAAACAATGGATTCGTTAATTAACATTTTCTTACGCCTCGCGGCTGTCGAACGAACAGTTAATCGGACAAAATATTTACGACGTAGACGCTATAGAAATTCCAGCAGGGAGTTACGTTATAGAATTTCGCGATCGTCAAGAATAGTAAAATTACGCTTACCAGTTGCTGCCACTTGTAGTTTCTAACTTCTAGTACGATGCATTTTTGAATGACAAGGAAATTCAGTTTTAAATTCGTATTTAATATTGTGTGTAATAAGCCGCAGAAGGCTTTAACATAAAAATTAATTTTAGTGTTGACTTTTACTTAAATTATTTTATTTAAATTATTATAAGCCAGTGCTTGACTGCTATCTCACCTGGTGGTAAGTGGTAATGCAGCCAAAGATACTACTTGCTAAGCTAAGTAAGTGCAAGCCCTAAAGGCATTGTAATTGCCTTGACATTGTATTCTTGCAGAGTATGTAGGTACGGAACAGGCGTGTTAACACATGAGACAACTCAGGTGTCTAAGCCTTTAGGACTACAGCTGGTATACCATTTGATCTACAAGGTTTCTTTACGTCTAGATCCCGCAAGATTTTTTGAACCTCTTTGTGATGCGAATCGCCGACATATAGATACCGTAGTGGGGCAGTTGAGGCCACGTTTAGACATAAATTACAAGCAAAGAGAGATACAAAATAATCAGAGAGTTTTGCACCGGTATTCTTAATGCGTTCAAAAGCTTTCCATAACGGTTTTTTGCTTCTTAATTCCTGATATCCCGAGCTTTGTGGTCTCTAGCGTCAATCTAGGCAAACGCCAAAAAATGGCACATATCAGCTTGGGCGCATTCTGGTAAGCTTTACCACCGACGTTTACATCATGGAAAGTAATAAAATACTCCATTGCTTGACGAACCACATCGGTTAAAGCGTCCGCACGTTTCTACGGATCCTCAGAGAAGCAGACCTCCCGCCAAGGTAGTAGATAGTAAAAGTTAAGCATTTCATCCCAATCTGCTGATTTATGCCGTCATATTCGTCGAATATCACGGTGACCGTAATTAGGTGGGAAATATGACGATACAGATTTTCCACACAGTAGTCAGAAGTACCTAAAGAGGAGGTAACCTGTACTCATACCTGTCTGGAAGGTCCAGGCAGTTGGCTGTGTGTCCATCTATGTTGAAAACCCTAGTCGCTTGCTTTACTAGCTGGGTGATAAGCTAAAATTCCAAGTCTCTATTGATGAAGGTTTGTTGTTGTTGTTTGTTTTTTTACAATTTTATGTATTTTGTCCTCTCAAACACAGATTTTAAGAAGTTATCTACAAAATTTTATAATTTAAATTTTTAAGCACATACATTATAAATATTTAAGACGGCTCCGTAACGAAAATAACAGCTCCGTATTGCAGTACCTAAGCGTTAGGCTAAGACGCTGCAGCGCCGTGAATTGGAAATAATTGTTCCAGATCTTGATATTTGTCCACGTTCACAATGTTTATAAAACGCTTCCATGATATAGGAGAAAGTAAAGAAAATAAGGAAAGAATTATTAATCGCAGTTTTATATTAAGTTATTAATAAAACTGTTACTATAATTCTTCAACAAAACTATTCAAAATTGTCACGCAAAAACTAATTAACACCGCGTTTAAATTTTATGAAAACACTGAATTTTTAAACTCTACTTGCTACAAACGAGTAGTTTGCGATTTTAGTAGTTAAAATCATAATAGCTTTGAATAGAATCAGTGAGTGAGGGCAGGCGATTGCAGTGTGTGAAAAATGTTCCCCATCAATAATGTCTAGTATCTACGAGTGCGGTTTTGGTTTTCCTATCGATGGATAAATTAATTCGCCGGACGAATTGCATCAATAGTTGTGTACGAATTGTTCGTTGTGTTTGCTTATCAAGAGCCATGATAGATGCCTTGAGCTAACCAGTGATAATCACTTTGTCAATTTTATCCTGATTGTATTTTTTTTATAGAATTAGGGTGACAAAAGAGCACACAATCCGCTTGATGGTAAGTCGATGCTGAGGCCCATTGACATCTACATTTATCCTTGATTAAGATTCAAAATGCAGATGCGTTGCCACCCCTGAAGACTAAGATGGAATGCCTCGTTTCCAGTAAAAAGGGTCTCCGGTTCTCTTCACTCACCATACGAAACATAGCAGCATTAAGCTGCTATTTTACGCTGGTATTCTGTGAGAGCGTGGTCCTACCCCGGTCGAGCCCACCCATTCTTGCTACAACTATACCACTAATATAGTTGCAGCATGATGTAATGTTGTCCAACTGCAATAAGCCAAAAGTCATCAAATACACTTTTGGTCTAACACTCTTTTTCTAGAAAAAAGTTTTAGAAAAAAAGAATATCGTTACGTTTAACAATATTTTGTAGTATATATATCGACAAAACAAAGCTCACCAATAAAGTTCCATCGGACATTCATTGAGTCGGTATTGACCTTTTGACAAAGTAGCGTCATTTGTAACTGAACGCAGTGGAATGCATTTACTGCTTTTGATCAAACGATTGTACAAGAGTTATTCATCATTTCGGTATACGAATGAGTGTTTGCTTGAAACGGTTTTGTGATGGACGTTTACACGAATTTGATTGGTGAGTTTGAATAGACGATTGTAATTTCTACAGTGTTTTAAAATGTATGTATACTGGCAGTAATAAAATCTATATTTTGATACTTTGCTTATTTGCATAGGTACCTTTCCTACGATCTATTATAATACACTTGACTGACTTGTTGGGCTAGTGGTCGTAAACGTGCATGCTGATCATGAGATACTGGGTTCGTATCCCGGTTTGCGCTAAAATCCGTTATTGAGTTGTTCTAACAAGAAACTCAGCACCTGGAGTCAGAAAGTTGCCAGTGTTTCACCCCGTGGCTCGGAAAGCACGTAAAACCGTTAGTCCTGCGCCTGATCTTTCTCCGGTCGTGTAGGATTACCGTCCTATCGGACTATGAGAGTGTGGGAGTAGAGAGTACACCTGTGCTTGCGCATACACTCGGACACTATACTCCTGTCATGCGTAAATGACAAGTATCCGTTCAGACTGGCCGTCGTGATCGAAATTCGGTCTGGAGGACATTATCATTTTTAAACAAAGATTTTTTCACACTTTCTCTACAATGCCGCTGTAAGACTTTTCTTTATAATATAGGGATTAGGCTAGGTTGCAGCCATATTCAGAATCAAACACATTTACAAATCTTAGCTTCATTTGGGATCCGAATCGAGTATCCAGAATCCATAATACTATAGACAGACTATCTGACCATGATATTGCTCGAGAATTTTATTATATATGATTCACCTAGTTTATTCGTAAATTGCCTTTGATTGTAAATTAATAATTTAACTCCTAATATGAATTATTGTTAAAATATGTTGTATTTTTAAATCAAAATCGCTGGGTGAATTGGAGTATTGCCAGGCCTAGGTCTCACAATGAGCCGTGGAGTGCTGCGGCAGTAAACCGCTCTCAGTGGTGGATTACCGCCATTAACCGCTATCCGAGTTGTAAAACGCGTAATCGATGCACACCCCGATGTTTATAGTCTATTATAACGGACTTACAGCGGACCCTAGTGATGTTCGTTGTTGTTTGTAGACATGGGAAATAAATAGTAAAATGTAATTGTAATATTATGAGTTGTGTATAAGTTTAAATATTTAATGAACAAATATTTGAAGTTATATGGAGTATAATATTGAATCCTAGGATTGAAGTGATCGCTTTTGTAAAAAATATGAATTTTCGAATTTTAAAAATTTTAATTTTTATTTGGCCTATCGTTGATTATTCATTAAAAATTGTACAAATGACAATAAGCCGTAATAAATAAATATAGCGCGGAATCTATTACTGGTTCCTCTGGCAGAAAATTAAAATATAAAGTTTTTTTTTACAATGAATTAAGAAACTTTTTGATAAAAAGTAGAAATACTATCAGTAAGGTGGTTTTAATTTTATATTGAAGCAAAAGTGAGTTTCTTTAACTCTATAACGATAATTGTATCAAGAGTTCGTTATTGTGTGTGACATCCACAGACTGATAGCACCGAATGATAATCCTAATTTTTTTAATTTATTTTGGCAACAAACAGTCGTATACAAAAGAAAATAAAATACAAACAACTTATGTGTTAGATATTGACCTACAGTGCCGAAAAGTTAAACACAATTTAAAAGAAAGTTACATGGTAACACTACATAGTGACTATTTAGATAACAAAAGTACAAAACATATAGGTATTATATAAGAATATCAATAAAAATAAAAATGCAACCCACTTGCAAACCTTACTTAGATTAGTTTTTAATGTCTGTTTTAAGGTATTGAGAGATGTGTTAAAAAGGTCGATATTAGTAAATTGCTTATTATATATGTCAGTGGAACGGTATAAGAACGAATTACGAGTATATCTTTTATGTAACCGCGGAGGAACAAAAAGTGGCATTTTACGTGAGGATCGCACTGGATAATTATCAAAAATGTCAATGAAATATTTTATATTGTGTGTTAACAGAATTGAATTTAAACAGTATAACAATCTCAGTGAATCATAAATAGGCATGAGCTGTGATTTTAATTCGATCGGGAATATAAGGATGACAAGAAGGCTTTGTTGTAAATTGCAACTAAGAAAAGACGCTTCAGTATCCTTATTGATCAGAAGGAAATCAATTATACACAAAGAATCATTATTTTAAAAATATATTTGCATAAGGACGTTTTTTATGACATTATGATGAATAAAACGATTATGATTGTCGCATGAACATCAATGGCAGTCGCAACCGCGGCGGTCGCGTTTATTAATTGTAATTTTTGACGGGCACCTGTCAATTTCGCAGCTCTCAACCCTTCCCTAATCCTCCCCAAGATGCGAGGTGCTGGGACGTCTCCTTAGCCGCTCCCTCGGAATAAATTAGCTCTCTCCCGGCCACATCGGGATATAAAATTTTGAATATGAATGGAAAATTTTGCATTTGTAATAAACCGCCTTTCCCTGTAATGCTGCAGATGCGTACTCGAGGACTGGATAAAAATGGAATCCGTGCCGTGTCGCTCCTCAGGTGGCCCGCCATAAATATTTATTAATTATTTTTTCAATAATCTCTCTTCTCTTGTATCCTCCGAGGACGGAGGGATATCTCCTTCGTTAATTGCTTTTTGTTTCATTTGAATAAGTATTGTTTTTGACTGCTCGAGCGTGACGTCAAGTTTTGTAAAATCTCGACGATGAATAATTTGCTTTAAAACAAAATTGATTAAATCAATATTGTTCTTTTTACAAATTGATTTCTTGAAATAATTTTCTTTATATTAGCAATAATGTTGTTGTAGAGTGATTTCGTAGATCGATAGTTTTAATTATGAAGACTTAAGAAGGTGCCCCCCTATAATAATAGGATTTCAGTACCGCCACCATAGTAATGAAATAATATAATGCATGTTTTCTTACAATGGTTTCTTTCATCGAGTTTAGCATGTGTCTGAAATTTCTTTAGTTTATAGGAAAACAATTCATGTGATAGGAATGAAGGCACGATATCCGGTACCTGTATTGTACTGTAAAGTAAAAAAAATTAAAACTATAAAAGAATTTACTTAGCTGCGGGACAACGTAGTGTCTTTCTTTTCCTTTAAACCATTAGTTATTGTTGATATTAGATCTTAAACACTACGAGTACTTCGACTGAAATGCCAATGTGGTAGAGCCACTTTCGGTTCTTATATTATAGCTACACCTACAGTACGAATGGTTTGGCTCGACCTAGTGTAAAATAACAACATAATAACATAATAACACGAAACACCTCCTCGTTTCGTGCGGTGAGTGATAAGAACTAAATATCCAAAAAAGAAAGAAAGTCGCGACGCTGCGCACATTTCAGGTGATGCAAAAGCAAGTCAAAACCATGCTCAACTTATTGTAAGAACTCATACTCATGGTTTTATGTTTAAACGTCCATCATGAACTTTTAAGGTCTGATAAAAAAGAAAGAAGAAATATGTGTGTGTGAGTGCGTCAAGAAGTTGAGCATGGTTTCGACTTCACTTGGAATGTACGCAGAGCTCCGTCTGTCTACCAACAAAGTGGTCTGAAATGTTTGTATAATTTTAAGTGAGCTCAATTATAAATTACAGTAAATTACTAGTTGATACGGAAGAGCGAAGACACCTTTCACAGGCAATTTTTTTGCTCACTAAGTTACTCCAATCACTTTATATATAATTTATAGGAAGATATTTAACTAAAATAAAAAAATCGTTATTAATATTATTATTTATACACTTACAATCAGGTGAAATGAATGCTTATTTGTCACCTTTACTTGTATTATAAGCTAAAAGGTTAAAACAGTAATTAAAAACCCAATTGCGTATAAACTTACTGAAAAGGGAAAAATGTTATATTTTATGTTCCACAACTACGAATCTAACGACACGCCATATGTTAAAATCTATAAAGCCGCTTATGCTACAGAGCGTGCGAAAGAAATAGACATAAATACATACACACATACCTTCGAAAAACATTACCCTCTTTCTGGGGCGGTCGGATAAAAGGCTCAAATGTCCGGTAGAACTGTTCTCACAGTGTAGTCGGTAGTTAGCTTAACTATGAAAGTGCTGCCGAGCTGCCCCAATTCACATGTCCTTGATTTTAATTTAATTTTTCTCATTATGATGTTTTATTTTACAGCCGAGCACGTATTATCGCACTGGTGTTATACAACTTAAATCTCAGGTCACGGCATATATTCCATGTAATGGAATATGATATAATATATCATTTAAACGTAAAAGTAACGCAATAAAATGACAAATCCACAGAAAAAGAAATAAATCCACAGATTAGTCTTTGAACAAGCAAAATAATATTACGTTATGATGTAGCGGCTGTAAAGGCAAAATCGCCTAATTGATTTTCTTATCCAAAGGAGGTTAAAAAATGAACGTGGCGACACGTACCAACTGATGCGCCCACTGTAGTTTGAAATCTGTTATTGTGTATACTACTTCTAATTTTCATACTCTCAAGGTTCAAATTGGAACTGAGAATTGTGATCTTGTCTAAATTTATTTGACGTGCAGCAAACTCGGGCGTTTCGTTTTTATTTTCATAGTCTTGTATAATTTTATTATAATGGTTCATTCGAAATCGGTGCTTTCCTTTCTATTTAATTTTTAAAATAGAAAGATAAAAAGTTTTCATTAAACTATAAGTTGAATACGAAAAGTTCATTTTTCATCTACATAAGCAGTCCACTGCTGGACACGGACCTCACACATTTTAGGTAGGATTTTCATAACCGCCACATGAGGCAGGCCAATTGGAGATCGCAGTACCTGACGTTTCGCATTTATGGCATTGCTATGTTTTAGTAAACCAAAAAATAAAATAAAGAATGTATCATTTAATTTAAAGGATAAAATCGTAAAATAATCCTTTTATTTCGTCATACGTATTTAGTAAAAACATTTCTACAACATAAAATTCATCCACCATCACATTTTTTCCAATAAAAGTAAAAACGTTCCAGCGATTAAATGCAGTTATCAAATAAAACTGGTTGTTGTGCAATATATGATTTTCCCGCAGGGTATCGTTGAACGATTGAACCAATTTGTCCGCGTAACGTGCGGTCACCCTCTTTTCATGTTAATTTTTTATTTGATCAAGATAGTTACCGTGCCTGGATAGTTTGATAATAAAGCCAATTTTTTGATAATACTACACCTTGGCATAGATTTCAATGGTTTATAAGTAAGGAGTGAAATTATATCTGAAGATATGTAATTTTGTAATTTCAACGTAGTTTGGGTCCATTTTGTCTCATTTACCATTTAAATGAGGCAAATTGTAAAAAAATTGTTTCCCGTTTATTGAAATTGTATTTTACTATTAAATAAATATTTAGGAAGTGACAATGCTTGCAGTTTATTGGGGGAATAATAATTAAAAAAAAAAGAAATACAATTTTGCGCTCTCATAATATATTCTCAAAATACTTTGGGTGCATTTTATCTCATTTTCATTTAAATGAGGCAAATTATTGTGAATAAAAGTTCTCTTTTATAGTAATTATATTTTAGGGAGTAACAAGTGCTTACAGTTTCTTAGAGCAATAATGATTTTTGTCAAAAAATAAAATTTCGCTCACTTACGTTTCGTTTTTGAAATGAAGCGGTAAATCTCTTGTTGTGGTATATCTATTGTTTCCTTGGTATTATCACAGACTCTCGCCCATAATGGAGACCTCATATATCGCCTAGCCAAAGAGACTTAGTTCTCCTATGTATGCAGTTTAATAATTAGGCTGTTAACTATTACAAATACAGCAAGATTGGTTTGTTTAGGTTTTTTGCGTTTTATTTTATACATTTGATAAAATCAGCGATGTCTATAAATTTAATACACAATTAAATATAATATTTAATACACAATTTAAACCGCTGTCCTAAATTAAAGGTTCTATAGACTAGCGGCTTATTTTTGGGTGGATGTGTAACTATTTATAACAATATTTCCTGTAATACTACTGAGTTGCCCTTTTATTTTAAGGTACGTGTAATAAGCATCCTAAAGAAAAAGGTTATTATAAATTAGATGATTATTTAAAAGAAAGAATGCTTGGGCATAATAAGCTTTCTTAGATTTTCTTGATTCATGTATATAAATATAATGAGGTTAAATTGGAAGAAAAATAGTCTACTTGTGTTTTCTTGCCGCTTCCTCTTACAAGGTTCCGCGCAGTAAATACTTGTTAAATTTCTTACTGCGCGAGACTTTGTGTCTAAGGTGCGTACTATGATCGCTAATTCACCTACCAAGCGTGGCGATTAAGAAAAATCCTTGAGAGAGCCCATGTGTCATGTTCATAAAGAAAATAATTAATATGATTTGACAGTAGACTTGCAGTGGCTTAAATAATATTAATAATGACGATACGACTATAATTAGACGAATATAATTAAAATGTAATTTTTTTTAAAATATGTGGCGGGTGGAAGGAAAAGGGGAGATCTCTCGCCGGGCAAGGTGTTCTGCCCGGGGAGCGGCCAATGCTCCGAGTGGTAGTTCGGAGCTATTGTATATATAGTTTTTAATTCGGAACTTTGATAGCGCGATTTAGGCTTCGATGTATTTCGCTTGTGGCGCGACGACAGCGCCGCCACAAATATAATAAGGAAAAACTAAAATTAAAAATTTAAATTGTCATACAGTCCTACTTCCCGTGGTATCGTGCCAAGAACGCTGGCTGCGTTTTGATTCTAAAAACTATGCTAGTAACTATTAAAATTCTAATACAATTGTAAGTCGTAGGAATTTATCATTGTTTATGCGGTGATATTCAAATATTATAAATGGTCCGTCGGTTTACGTACTAAATTGATCGGTCCGGGCCAAATTAAACACATCGCGTATCGAGTGGATATGTCTGACAAATGTATCCGGGTCGATTGGGCCGATAAACATCGCAGTAACAAATTAACCCGGCGTCGGCTCTGTGTAGCTACGCCCTGTACGGTCCGGGGTATCGTGCTATTGCCTCTACACGCCCTAGCGACATTGATAAAACTAGGTATAGTGAGTTGTAATATTTTTTTGGCGCTTAGAACGAAATGCAAAGAAAATATCAATATCACAAAAAAAAGCGGAATTAAATTATGATTTGAAAAAAAACTATTAAAGTTTGTCTCCATGTCAGTCATATCAAACAGTATTAGTTGACAACTCGGTAGCTAGGTAGCGGCTAGCAGTTTAGTTGCGATGCCGTGAGCCGCGGGTTCATATTCAGGTCAAGTATTTGTATGACCTATAAATGATTGTTTTAAGTTTGTTTGTTTTATGTATATTATACTATGTTATGTATGAATGTAACGTCTTCACGATTATGGAGAAATTTCTGGTGTGGAACTTAAAAAAGGAATACGGCATTTACGTTCTCCAGTTGATTGTTAAGGGAGGATGATGATAATTAAAGGGTTGTAAATAGCTTATAACTATATTCTGGCTATTGTTTAAAACTACGAAAGTGTTTGTTTCAATTTAAAGTAAATTAAATGTTTTATCAATCCGTCTTAAGTTTCATTACAAACGTAAAGCTAAACCGTTAAACTGCGAGGATACGCGCGTAATGCACGGATCGCGTGAAATTAGACAATATATACCGACGATTGACTCGGCTCAAAGAAAATGAATAGATTTCATTTTAGTGTCATTTGTAGAGCTAATGGCGCCGCCTACTAATGTCGCGGTGGGAAGCGAACACGACAGGGTTGAGGGAAACGAATAAACACTGCTTTGTCTACCCGTCATCACTTGTTAACGATCTGACATTACAATTCATTTGTAACTGTTACTTAGTTTTTTGTACTCAATTATAAATGATAATAGCACCATGTATGAAAATAACATAAAAAATAAAAAAATAAAACTCATTCTCGTAGCTAGTTACGAGAATAAGTTTTAATTTTTTACTATAATTGTTGCATAATATGTCCGAATCGGTCATCTCGACTGGGGAAGAACCACGTTCGTACGGAATAACGAATTGTAGTGTTTGAACAGAATAACAAGAACTGGAGATCTTTTTTATTGTTAACGAGGCATTCCATCTACACCCACTTACAGTCAGGTGTACTGCGTGCTTGTTTGTCATTTCTACTTCTTTACAAAAATTTAGGTTTCCTCACCAAAAATTTTAGAAAATGTCTATGAACTATGACTGAAAAAAATGAGGTCGTATACATCTGAAGTCAAACAAGAGTAGCGTGGCGAAATATTTCCGCTTCGTTACCCTCTGCGTTGTTACTTAACTAATTTTTTATTTACGTAATTTTAAATTTGTAGAAAATTTTGATTAAAGTTTTACATGTTAGATACCGTGTAGTGGCATTGTAAGAATATCCACTACCTCATATGACGGCATGGATGTCGTAAGAGGCGACAGAGGGAAATTAAAACAGGTGACGGACAGCAGCATCTTCCTTATAACAACTGAAAATAATAAAAAACTGCGGTCGACAACCCGCTCGCCAAGCGTATCAACTATGGCAAGATACCCCCTATGAGGCAATCTATGGGCCTATGTTCAGCAGTGGACTTTTATAGGCTGTAATGGATGTAAGATATACGCTAATTGTAACATAAAGAATTTTTAAAATAAGTCAAATGACCATCTAAGACAAAATATAAATAAATAAAAAAATAATGTTTTTCAGGAAACATATAGTTTTTAAATTATAGCATGTTCTAACAGAACGTAGCTCAATTACATAATAATGTCTTCTTTGTATTTTCCCCGAAAAAAACTGCCGGCTATAAATAATACCGTATGTCATTTCTCAGCACGTATGAAATTTATAACACGCGGAACGATTTCGAAGGGCAATTTATTTGTAATAGAGCCGATCGACCGGGATACGCCTGACAAAAATAGTGTGGTGTACGAGGTAGTGTTGCTTAATGTAATATGGTTTGGAATAAACTTTGCAAATCTCCGTTATTCCGTTATGAAATAAAATTTTATTCTACATTAATTACTACGTATTATTATTTCTGTTTTTAGATATCTATTACACAAAACATTTATGTGGGGAACCCATCTCGTATAGGGTTGCGCATAGACAAACAACCAGAGTCGGAATAATTATTTGTAGGCCATATTAGTTCCTTGAGGCAATCGAACCCACGGCCCGTGGTGCTTTACTAAACGCTTTACCAATGCGTTATCGAGCCGTCAATCTTGTATATCCTACTCAAAATGACTATTTGTGCTCTGCGGAAAGTGCAGTGGTACTAAAAGAAGACTGAATATGCACATTTTCAAAATAAGCATAATATTACCGTCGACAGTTTAAAGATCAGATAATTAAAAACATTGTAATATAAAAGAAATGTTATTACAATTACGGTATGCGTAGTACAGTTCCCATCACTAAATCTGTCAGTATTCAGTGATAGCGAATAAAATCACCGTAGCGCCACGATTTGCGACTTAATCACTTTATTGGCAGCAAGGGAGTCGGGCTTATCAGAAAGAAATGTCGACCCAACTCGCGCTGATATATGAGTAAACAAGCTTGCACTTTTCCTCAGTGACTTTTGGCGGTCACAGAAGCTATAAACTCGACGGTAAAGTTTCGATTGCGCTTGTGGGGCGAGCATTTTTATAGTTGTTTTCGTTCTTTAAAATCGATTTTAAATCGTAATGTATCGTTTTACTTGCCTTGTCAGTGTTGTCATCGTCACAGTCTCGTGCATCTGAAAAGAACAAGTTCGTTAGTCGCATTTTAAAACTTTGTTCATTAAAATATTAAAGTTACCAGGAGTATTTTTTTAATTAAATGTGATCAAGAAAGGGGTTCGAAGCAATGTACACAAAGAAATCTGTATACACTGGGCAGTGATTAGCCACGTCGAGCACTACCAAGCGCACCGGACCTAAATATGTTTGTACTTCGGCTTTTACAGTACACATGCCCAATATCGGATCCCTCCTGAGGATCAGCTATTACGTAGCCTCTTAACGGCGGACGGTTTTAATTAAAAACTTCTACATTAGCATATTATGTCCGTCCAATCGTGATACTAATCCCTTCAAATATTATTTAATTTGGGACGAGAGTCTTATCCCATCCTTATTTTGAAAATACTATATAGAATTTATAACAACTTTATAATTTGTTTTGTTTGCTTGTAAGGTAGCGTAAAATGTTTCTCTAGTATTGAATAACCTCAGAACATTCTTAATTATCGTTATTTAAATATATCGGACATAATTTAAATGTAATATTATTCATATTAGTATCGATTACGAAATACGTATTTTCCTTAAACAGTAAGTGGGTTATAGGGGTTGTGAAGCCTAAGCAAACAGCACGCAAACCTCAAGTAGAGAAGTCTTAGCCGATAATAAACAAACGCAGGTGGTACGGTTATGCCCTCATCTTTTAACCTATGTCCGGGTGGACTTGGGAAGTATTCGCGAGCGTTCAAACATACCGGCCGCATATCATTATGCATGCTTCGCTGGGTTTGAATACGGGGTAAACTCACCCTGGGCTAATGTTTTTACTTCGTATATTAACAGTGCCGTCAACTTGTCCCCGTATGCGGAAGGTGTGGTAATATAGCCATATTCTAGTTGCTTCGCCTATTGAATTGAATTGTTTATTAGTCGCCTTAAAAGAAGGTGGTTCTCAATTCAACTGTATATTTGTGTTTTTTTATTTCAAGTGTGAAACCATATAAATTTAGAGAAAAAATTCCACTCCTAAGGGTGGAAAAAAGTGGATGAATTTTTTAATATAACTATTAAGATGATTTTCTAGTCGTTTCGTTACCTTGTCCTTTGTCCACTCAAATGGGTCAAAAAGTAAACTTTAAATGAAAAGTAAATGCCCACTTCAAGTAAATTATTATAGAAACAAATAATAATTCTTACATGTTAGCTTCAATAGTCGGGACATCAATTCTTCAATCAATACCACTACTGTCTTAACACGGACTTCTGAAGTTATTTTGTGGTTGTTGTTAAATAATTGTATTCTTTTTAGTTCCTTGCGGTCTTTTTAATTTTTATTAAAAATTTAATGATACTCATATATATACAGTCAAGCTATTCACTCACATGTAAGCAACATATTCTCAGTCCTACTTAGTAGGAATAATTTTTGTACCCGTGGGAACCTTAATGCAATAATTCAGAGGATAATAAGTATTTAGTGGGTAATGTAAACTATATGCACATGTGGGTAATCTAGGTAATTAGCTACGATTTAAATTTAAGACTGCTAACTCTAAACGATCACTCAAGTTACCTAATAATTGTGCAACTGTCATTTTGTATTTCAAAGATACGTTTTTTCATTTCATGCCTTCAAACATAGTATATTAGCTTTGTTATATCCGACGTTTGTCCAACCGAACGTTAGCTCCTTTTGTGCTTTGTGTGTATTATTGACACAGTGTCCCGACAACCTCCGCTGTTGACAATGATCCCATATCACTTCAACTATGACGTTTGTATGTTATTGGAAAAGGGTAAGTGTATAAACCGCGTAACGAGCCGGCGGCATATTCTGGTCTCAGGGCCTGAGCAGAAAGCGTTCAACAACATCCCCGTTTAGCCTCTTTTTATTTATATATTTTAGTCTAACCCTAAGGACTAAGTGGAGAGCATTCAGCGAGGCATGCAGTGTCTACGCTTTCGGCACACATTTGCAAGGCCCGCCATTCAATACAAGACCGCGTGTTTTTCATTTATGTCAACTATTATAAGTCAGTGCAAGACCACAATCCCACTTGATAGTAAGTGATGATATAGCCGTAGATGGTCACTTCGGATGTGTGTTGGTGGACTGTGGCGGGAGAGGTATCATCTCCCCTGTCGCCGAAGCAGAGGTGGAGTCGCGGGGGAAGAGAAGTGTTGGTATAGTTTTATTAGTGGACTTGTATAGACTGTTGACGAACATCGAAGTCTCCCCACGTTGGACGATCGTCATTGATACTTTTACACTAAGGCTTGCGTAAAGAACGTCCGGTGGAGCGTGTATAGCGGCGCATTCGGCATGCATGACTGCTACCCTGGACATTAAAATAAAAGATCGAGTATTTCTGATTCCGGACGTCTTACCCCGCTCCACTTTCATCACTCAGTTAAGGTCTATTGTTTATTTATTGAATATATTGATGTATATATAATCGCTATTACGTCTGTTAGTGATCATGTAACGTCTGAAAGATTTAAACAATTAAGGTCATATTCACATAATAGCTATATTTGTTTAGTCGAGACAATGGTTCATAGCTATCATAGCGATACGAATAGCGCTGAGGTCAAGTTATTAATAAATTTTATAGGTTTAAGAAGTCCGAAGTGAATTTAGAGTGAAATTCACCGCGCCACCTACTGAAAGTGACATAAAAACGTCTGCAAAAATGCCTGCCGGGCCGGCTAGTATAACTTAAGATCTCCCGAAAAGACTAACGATCAAATAGCTAAAAGCGGCGTAAGGCACTGCTGAATTTTACTTGACTCGGCGAAACGTTGCACTGAATCTTATTTATTTTTTAATAATTTTATCCGGCCGAGGTTGAAAGCGTCGCCCTATTTTATTATACGGTCGTGAATTAGCAAAAACAGAATGGATTTTGGCTGTGATTATGTCAAAAATAATTAATTATTATCGATCCGGTCGCGGGCAGGGGAGCGGATTGATGGGTGGCACCGAGCGTAGAGTCGCTCTTTAAAATTAGAAAGCTAATTACTTGGCTCTGCAAGAAAAACCTCGATGGGAATACGACATAGATTAACGAGAATTTCAGTTCTGTAAAAACATACTAAGATACATACTGTAAATATACAAATACGTAAAAATTGGAATTAAAAATCGTTCTAGATCAGGATTGTTTCACACAACGTGAAAATGAACAAGTGGGCTTAGTTAGTGATCAGCATTGAAATTCATCATTCGATTGATACATAACAGTAGTATTTGTGTAACGTAAACATATGTTTAGGATTGTAGATGTATGATATGAAACAGAAAAACAGTTTTTTGGCGTGATAGAGTTCGAAATGAGAATATCCACAATAAAACCTGAGTAACCGATGTAGCCCAATGGATGAGTAAGCTGAAGTGGCAATGGGCTGGCCGTATAGCTCGAAGAACCGACGATTGGTGGGGAAGAAAATTCTCGTGTGGCAGCCTCTTACCGCTAAGCAAAATGTAGAGCTGCTCTCCACTAGATGGAGTGACGACCTGGTAAGACATAGAGAAAGTCAATGGTTGCTGATGTTTGGCTAGGGACCGTGTTTTGTGGCATGCTAATGCTGCTTTTGGACATGCCTACGCATACCCGCCTAGCGAGGGCAAGGACGGGTTACGTCGGACTCGTACCGACTAAAAACCCATGGTGTTCCACCTTCGTCGCATATTGACAGGGCCACGGGAACGCTTCCCACACATCCGCGGCCCTACCAGCGCTAGCCGCCCCGTGGCGACCCCTCCTCGGAAGAGGTCTACTCCTCCACCATCTCCTTCTCAGTAAGGCGCACCAGAACACATGGTGCGTCCTCATCCGCGGCCACTAACTTCTGCGCAACGGATGCCTTCGTGTCCAATGCGCGAAGGCCATGGGGCCGAGAAAAACGAGCACTCGAAAGCATTAGCCTTCCTGACCCCAGCGGCGGATCTGGTCTATGGCTCCACTGCCAACCAAGATTCAGCTGCGGAAGGTAGGGAGACTGGTGCCTCACAATATCTACACTCTTCTCCCCCCGCAGCCCCACCACCACCACATCAATCAACGGTGCAGCCCCGTCAGAGTCGCGGAGGATAGGGCGATACCAACGCTATACCAACACTCGTCTTCCTCCGCGACTCCACCTCGGCTGCAGCGGTACGGGAGAGGGCACCCCTCGCCGCAGCCCACCAACACCCATCCGAAGTGGGCTCACCAACCCCACTTGAGTGGCCACCGGGCCGGTTCTACACTTCGGTACAGCCATGTGCGTTTCTCTTAGTTCACCGTGGGTGACCAAGCCACGGCTACTAAACCCCCCAGGCCTTGATGTAGGCCTATGTTCAGTAGCGGATTCGTGAAGGACTGCAATTATGATGATGTGATGCATTTTGATTTTCATCATGGATATATGAAGGTGCCTAAAAGCCGAAGCATCTGCTTACAATTAGATGTACTGTGTAATGGATTAACGTAATTCACCGTTGAGAAAAGGAGTATTTTCGGTGATCGGTCAATTTCTTCATTCATTAAAGAACCGCGTCGGTGCTCGGCCTACACAAACAGTTGCCACAATGCGCACGTTGAGAATGAGCTAAACTTTAATTTAGCCTCCACCCTCTCTACCCGTCCATAATGAATTACACCCTCTGTTTAGTTTTAAGAGACCTCGTGTGTGACTCACATTTTATATCACTCACTTGAAACATCGAAGCTACTTTTTAAGACACCGTCAGCAATAAAAACTTATTTTGTTACGTCAATAAATCACGAAGCAAAAAGTTTTCGAAAAGAAAAATACTAGTCATCGGCCTCTTTTTAAATTAACGCCATTAGCTTCAAGATTTCCGCCTCGCAATAGAGTGCAAAGATTGCCTCTCTTCGTTTGAGCGGCTCTAGTAATTAGTAACGCTCGAGTTTTATTTGTTGACATTCATTATGCGTTGATTTTGTACGTTGGGGGCGAGAGGGACGGAGATATTTTTGTAGAGGTTGGAAAGGGAAGCTGCCATTCAATCGTAAGCCTGCACCTGCCGCCGCACAAATTTACAATTTAAATTCCAAACGAATATTCCAAGAGAACCTCCTTAACACGACATCTGTTTAAATCGGCGGTGATAGAGTGACTGCTGTGGTCTGGAAAATCTTTGTGATTACGAATTAATTGAAATAAAACAAAACCCCTTTTGCTGATTGGTGAAAATAGAATTGTGATATTTCAATCTCATGTTTCATTTCAGGTGGAGGCATTGCAGCGATCTCTATTTTATTCAATAATGGACAGGAAATTTTGGTGTAATAAAGTTTTTACGGATTGAATTTTTATCTTCATTGACTTACATTGTTTAATTATTATAAAAATTCCATAATTTAGGTTATTTTGTTTAACTTTTTTATTACTTTAGTATTTTTATATGGGATCTATGTATTTTTATCTTGTCATAATTGCCGTCAAATAAATAATAAACAAATAAACTATGATTGCAGGATGAGTACGTCAACATTCAACGTTAGTTCATCAGTATGTAAATAATTATGCAATATAATCTATTCTATACACATATAATTAAGATTAAAGTGTATTTCTGTAATATCAAAATAACAGCCTTTTATTGAGCTGAAGAGGTTATTCGCATGCCATAAAGACATGAATTACCATTTTTTTAAATTTTTGTCTTTATGTCTGTCTGTCTGTTTGTCTGTCCGGGGTAATCCTTGGAATAGCCAAACCGATAGTAATGAGACTTCATGAGCAGATATAATCGAAATCAGAATACCAGAAGTTATCTAGGCAACATTTTACCCGAAAAACTTGGGAGTTTTTTTTGAGAAATTGAAATACTGATATACAAAATAGTCTTTGATGATTATCTTGAATCTAAAAATCGCCACATTTGTAGATCCTACTCAGGCGAAGCCAGGATGAGTCGCTAGAATTATTATATTGAGCCACCGATAAATAAAACAAATACTCCCGTGACTATAGGTGCTGCAAAGAATCCGAATTGTCAGGGATCAAAAGAAAAAAAAAAAACAATAACTTAACAATAACTTTTCTTGCGGCCTGTAATGCTGAATATGACTTTTATAGTTTAAGAAGCGGCAATTTGATAACCTGCGCTGTTTATTTTGTTAGATATTCTGTTAGGAAAGGGTGATAAATTCGACGTCACTATGTAACATCGTAAATTGATTGATACGATTTTGGTCGGATGATATATTGTTGTGGGCGTTGTGTCGGACGCGGTCGGCTAATAGGTGTTAGTGGGTAAATAAAGAAGCGGCTTGTGCGGGCGGAGTCGTGGATCATTAATAACTATCACCCCACCGCACTTCATTAACAATCAATCACATATGCTCCACCAGTACAGTGCTTGAGATAGAATATTTAGATAATACAAAGATTTTTCTTGTATCTTAGATATTCTTTCATATTCCAATTTTCTAATCCAATAATAATTATAACTTTTAACAAAAAGTAAAAACCGACTTCAAATTGCTAAAAAGAATGTTATTTATTTGCTACCCTTACGCTTGAAATTTTTTCTCCAAATTTATATGGGACCACTCTTGAAGTATAACCTATTTAATAAAAAAGAATCATCAAAATTGGTTCACAATCTGCTAAGATATCACGTAACAATCATACAAAAAGACTCACTCGAATTGAGAACCTCTTCCTTTTTGAAGTCGGTTAAAAAGTAAGACATCCCTCTTGTATCATAACAAATAACTAATAACAGATATATTTTAGTAATCTAAAAGTTACGTTGGTTTCGGAATACGGTATAATATATAATTTAATATTAGAATAGAATAGAATAATTTTTTATTCAATATACATAGATCACCTGTGTAATTCTTATTGAAAGTCATTTTTTACTTTACCACTGGTTCCAAAAAAAACCCTCTGTCCTGGGAAGAACCAGCGGGACTTTTTTTTTAAAGTAAATTTTACATTAATGGTTGTACAAATTATTTACAAAATTTATTTTAGAAACTGCTTGGAAGCGACCACCTCATTCCTAGGGGTTATTATCAACCATGTATTCATTTATACTATAATAACCCTTTTTATACAGTTTCAGCTTAACAAAACATTTAAACTTGGTAATAGAGAGAGCCTGTACACTTTCCGGGACCTTGTTGTAATAGTGTATACATTGCCCCAAGAATGAATTAGGAGTCGAGAAACTGGTATCACTAGCTTGTGTTTGTTCCTAGTGTTTACAGAATGTATATCACTTTTTTTACTAAAACTACCTTTGTTTTTGTGAACATACAATAAATCTTCGTAAATATACTGAGAGGCCAAAGTTAATATATTTATTTCTTTAAATTTATCTTTAAGAGACTCTCTCGGTTTTAGGTTGTAAATAGCTCTAATGGCCCTCTTCTGTAAAACAAAAATAGTTTCTGAATCAGCCGCATTTCCTCATAGTAAAATCCCATAAGACATTATGCTATGGAAATAACTGAAATAAACTAATCTAGCTGTCTTGACACTAGTGAGACCTCTAACCTTTTTTACAGCATAGGCTGCAGAACTTAGTCTGCTTGCTAGTTTGGGATATATGGGGGCCCCACTGAAGCTTTGCGTCGAGAGTGATGCCAAGAAAAACAGTGGATTCAACAGGGCTCAGTTCTTCCCCATTTAAAAACAAATTGGTATTCAGATTTTTAACACTCGTTGTTGTAAATTTAATACATTTAGTTTTATTTCCATTTAAATGTAGATTATTAACGTTAAACCAATGCACTAATTTTGATATAGCATTATTCACTTCGTCACATTTAAATGATTGACGTTTAAGTTTAAAAATCAAGCAAATAATACTATATCATGATTATGCCCTACAAGGGAAGGCAAGTCATTAATATACACTAAAAATAGGAATGGGCCGAGAATCGAGCTCTGAGGGACACCCATTTTTTAAGAACTTTTACCATTGATAATAACTTTTTGCACTCTATTACTTAAATATGAAATAATAAGTTTAAGCGCTGTGTTCTTGACACCATAGTACTGTAGCTTTCTGATTAATATCTCATGGTGAAAACAGTGGAAGGCCTTGGAAAGGTCACAAAATATACCCAAAATTTTGTCAACGGATCAGCTTCGGAATACAATGAAGAAACGACTGTGATTTGGCCCGCATTTTCATTTAAGTTAAACATTAAATTTATTTAAATTTGTGAATCTTTTTTTTGTATTGTACATAATAATATCATGCAAGGAGATATAGGTAGGTTTAAATTTATTGTATAGTTTAGTACTTTTGTTTTTAAATCTGACAAAATATGATAAAATATGCCTGACTGCTATAGACGTAGCACGTAGAAGCAGAACGTAGCAGTAACATCGTAGCAAGTATAAATTCCTTGGTAGTCCAACGTATGACACGTTTTTGCGTTAATTTAAAATCATAACAATTTCTTATATTTACATTTTGTTCATATATTATAATACGTTATTTTTAATTAAATAATTTAACTGATTTTAGCGCACTTAATTTAAACTTATTTCAAATTTTCAAGTGCTTTCCAATGAATATTCAAAAAACTTCAATAATTATATATTTATTAAAATTTTGATGTTTTTATAAACGTAGACGTTTTACTTTTGAAAGTTACATATCCGAGACGTGTTCCTAAGGGAAAGAATGACTTGTCGGAAGGAGTTAATAATCTTATTAATTTGTTTCGCAGCTACCCGCGGCGAAGCCGCTGGTCTCGACGTTCTTTGTAATTAATGAGAACACCTCATCTATTACATTAGCTGGAGGGCCCGTGAAAATCCTCACATACACGAATGACTTACCAGTATAAAAAGGCACCTTTTCCTCTCTATTGCTGTTTCAAAACCTCGTACAATACGCGAAACAAACAAAGCTCAATGGTTACTGGATGCTTAACATATAGAGTTAACACAATAAATAAATTGCGCGTAAAGAAAATGAAGGAAGAATATTCATTTATCAAAACAATTCGCACCTAATTTTGTAAGCGTTATATGATTGATACAAAAGTAATTGCATTGCTTAGGCAAAGAGTGTGAGTTATTATAAAAGTGAAGATTATGTTTACAATTTTCTAATTATAATGCTAAAGTTGGGTAAGGTTAATGTCACATTGAAGATTTTGTTTGACAATAAGAAGTTATAAGTCATTAATTGAAAACGTCACAAACTCTAGTAATGACATATTAGGATAGATAGACAGAAAGACAGAACCATAACTAAGCTAAATGGTATTCCAATAATTGTAAATCTTAGTAGAGCAACAAGTAGGTAGCTTGCTTATTTTATCCGCTGAAATTTAAAAAGCCTTTATTATCTCTCTCTTGTATTTTTCATACAATGAGAATTAATATTTGTCGATGACGTGTGTTTCGGCTTCGCACTCGTAATTTCTGGATCTCGACAACAACGCCACCTGCCAGTCCATTTGTGAATCTAAACCATTCTCGAATCAACTTAATCACACACACAAAATTTCATCAAAATCGGTCCAGACGTTTAGAAGGAGATTAGTCACATACACACGGACAGAAGAATTATATCTATAAAGTTGTAATGATAAATAGTGGATACGAAAACTCGGAAAATATTTTAATGGCACCTTTGAACAACTATTTCAACAAACGTTTTGTTAAAGATCAAATGTTATAGCTAGCTACATAAACACTATGAATTCACCAGGACCCGTATAGTAGGGACTGTAAACTATACGCTTTTGATCAATTAAATTTTATTACACGCGTTAATTAAAGGGTGGCCTAAGTGAAAGATTTATTGGAGGTTTATCCTCATAACCGTAGCTTAAAGGGCATTACTCAATACGAGAGGCCCTCTCGTCTTGGGAAGGCCTCACACGATTAAACGGCAATTGGAGAAGCGTTTAAGACATTTTACAAGACAGACAATATTTGTCATAAGACAATAAAAGCGATACTTTAATTAATGATTGCTTTATAAGAATATAAACTCATTGTCCCGAAGAATTAACAAAATAAACAGAAACAGAAACAGATTTTTTTACTCAATATAGATTATAAATAATACTTATTGAAAGTCACTCTTTTGTTTAATTATCACTGCACTGGTTCAAAAAAAAAACCTCTGTCCTGGGAAGAACCAGCAAGAAACCCAGCGGGACTTTTTTTAAATAACAGCTTACAATAATGTATGTTACACAATTAACAACACAAAACAAATTAGAAATAGCTTGGTAGCGATCACGTCATTCCCAGGGGTTATTATCATCCATAAATTCCTTAATATTATAATAACCCTTATTATACAAACTTAGTTTAATAAAATTTTTGAACTTTGAGCAGGTAAAATTTTGTATATTTTGTATATTAATTGAGTACTACAATATTAAAAATATCTCGTGATTATATAACAATAAGTATCGAGTTATGACTGAAAAAAATTCGAGAACGAGAATTCTATGAAGAATTAGGAAACATTCAACTACAAAAAGGAAATAATTGTCATTTTACATCAATGTACATATTATGTACATAGCTGTGTGGTGGCGGCGTAAGAGAATTCATCACCCTTTTTCGTCCTGTCTATATCGTAAAAGTATATTATGGAAAAAAAAACTTACAGATTCCTAGATAGCGGTATAACCATTTGATTTATAAAGTAAACTAAAGTTACAGCCTATATACGTGTCACTCCTGGGCATAGGCCTCCTCTAGTTTCTGAGAGGGTTTTAGGGTGTGCACGACTGGCAGCGTGGGGGTTGCGCAGGCGCAGTTAGTCTCAGGTTACATATTATCATTGTCATGTCGCTACAAGGGCGAGGAAATGTCCACCGCCGCACTACCCCAATGCGTGTTGGCGAACTTCACATCTCACCTAAATATTTTTTTTCTTATATCTCGGACATGCAGGTTTCCTCACAATGTTTTCCTTCACTGCCGAGCACGTGATAAATCAGCACTTAAAATTGTAATTACCAATTTCATTTGGTGCCGGCGTGGATCGATCCCGGGTCGTTCGCGTACTGTGAAATTTACAGCCAGCGCGTAGCACCTGAGCTACCACGGCTCTTCTCGATCTGATTTATGCCAGATGTAAAATGTCCCGACTGGCGGCGGGCAGCAGCATCAAAAGTGAGAGACGTCTGGCACTGCTGCGGTTGTCAATCCACCTATCAAGCGTGACGATTAAGGTAGGTCTTTTCTGTAACGGGACATGGCCAGCAGAGAACTTTTGTGGTTGATGATGATGATCACATTGAATAAACAAGGATTAGAATATAAGCCCTATAGCTATAGTTGTATACTAGCCAATAAGTCGTCAAAATAAGATATTTTCTATTTTTTCTTTAGTTTTTCTTGAAAAAACGTTACCTCCACACTAGGATTTTCTCCTGTATCGTGGGGGCAGACATACATTTACACACATAAATTTCACAAATACAAACATATAATTATTAGTATGATAAGAATTTTGATTTATTAGTACTTAGATTAATAATCAGTTAAGTATAAACGTGGTAAAGCCACGCTGCTACTTTATTATGGTTGTAGAACGAATGGGTCGGCTCGACCGGGGTAGGACCACGTTCTCACGGAATACCCGCGTAAAATAGCAGCTTAATGCTGCTGTGTTTCGTATGGTGAGTGTAGAGAACCTGAGACCCTTTTTACTGGAAATGAGGCATTCCATCTTAGTCCTCACTGGTAACAACGCGTCTGCATTTTGATTCTTAGTCTATGGGCCACAGCATCCACTTACCATCAGGTGGACTGTGTGCTCGTTTGTCACCCATGTTCTATAAAAAAATCCTCTTTTATACTATCTTTAAGGTTTAGTAGCTTAATTAGAAGATTAGAAATTAGATTATAAGGTTTGAATGGCAAAACTTACTTGGACTAAACGTTGGCTAGCCTATGAGAATATTATTATATTAGTACTCAGATTAATTAAAAGTTAGCCTCTATCTTCAAGGTACAGTAGTTTAATAAAAGAAGGTTTGAACGGTTAAACTCAATGAAATCCCATAACTTAATAAATTAGCTCTTCATCTCTTGCCGTGACCATCTTCTTTCACAAGAATTGCAAGATATGATCCTAGTTATACTAGTTTGTAGGATTATTAGTAGAATAATGATGAATATAATTACAATTTTAGTATAAACTGGATATATCCCGTAGGTAATTAATAAAGTAATTCTCAATGCAACCGCTTCAAAGGCGGTTATTACGAGTCCACTATGAGCAAAATGAGACATCAACAATATAAACAAGAAAGCCTGATTTTATTTGACGTGTATGAAACTTAAGTATGTTTGATTATTAGTTTGGAATATTTAATTACTTCTGTTATTGTTTGTTTATCTCTAAAATGTTTTATTTAACTTATATTTAAAGTTATTAAGGAAATATTTAACAAAAGTAGATAATAAATAATAGAAAAAATAATTTCGGTGCCAGGATTTTTTTAAATGGACTCTTAGAAAAACACATCCTTGAGGACACTGAAACTAACAACAAAAGCTAATTATCCTGCGCTCACTTACAAACAATGCTTGTTACACCGCTCTCCAGTGATATATGCGCAGTTAATTCTAATGTGAGTGTCGGCCCCGCGAGGTGCCGCCGTAAAGCCGAATACGGAATGATCATAATAAAGTATGATTTCTTGGTCGGGGACGCAGCCTTAACTCGGATAATCACTCCTCAGGCGTACCCATATAATTCCTTAGTGCATAATGAAAGTTGATTAACATTATACGGTGCGCGAAGCCGCGTGTATGTGTGTGTGTGTGTCCGCCGCAGATTCCGAGTCCTAATTAAGAACGAGGGAGGGTGGGTCGCGGCCGCCGGCGGGGGCGGGGTATCGATCATCGCCCGCCAAGGAATCGACGCAGGGACCCGCAAAAAGGGGAAGCCCTCATCTCAAAATCAGCGTCCGACTAAGCCGGCCCGCTCTCAGCACATGTGTTTTGATTTAAACGCGCGCTAAGGGTCAGTTTAATTCGTGCATGCAGAAATGGAACGCTTCGGGCGCTATTCGCAAATCCGATGTGAATAATTACATGGCTTACGAGCGCTTACCTACTGCCGTATGGTGATTTGCATATTTTCTTGTGGCTTTATGTTCAGTGCCCAGCGAGCTGCTGATCCGAAGCGTCAAGTTGTTGTAGTCGCATTTGGACCTTATTTTAATTACGCGTTCTGATTATGCTGAACATTGCTACAAGTGACGCTACGACCAATGTTTGTTAATTATGTTTGAATTAATGATTTCCTATATTTACGCGAACACTACACATTGAATAAAACTATTTTTACGGATTTTATCGCGTTTAATTTTACTAATTTTGATTCCCGACGTTTCGGGTGCTTTACAGCACCCATGTTAACGGGGGACTGAGGTGTTTGATGTCCCAATGTTATAGTTAGACCGGCTACCTTCAGTTTTTTGAATATTAATTTTTGGTCCGATCTACGCAGATTGAGCTTACAGTATCTTGAAGTCTTGCAGTGGTATGCTTGGGTTTGGATTTAATTTTGTTAATTATAGGATCCCCATATCCTATAATTAACAAACACGGGGGGGCCGTGACCATGGGTGCTGTAAAGCACCCGAAACGTCGGGAATCAAAATTAGTAAAATTAAACGCGATAAAATCCGTAATAATAGTTTTATTCAATGTTTGAATTATTTTATAAATGTAAATAATATAATTTATCTTGTGTTTATTGATGTAAATATAGTCCTTATGCCGGTAGGATTCCATTGCTGCTTAGGAGTTTCCCTTGGACCTCTTACCTATTTCTGCCGGGAAATAGCAGTGATTGCACTGCTGTGTTCCGGTTTGAAGGAATAGAAGGGTATGGAGAGCCAGTATAATTACAGGCTGCAAGGCATTCCATCTTAAATCCTCAGAGATGACAATGCATCTGTAGCTTTCTTTCTTTAAAGATGGCTGTGAGTGTCCGTGAATAGCAGTAGCCACTTACCATCAGGTGGACTGTGAGTTAGTTTGTCACTTCAATTTAATAAAAAAAATACGTGATGAAACTAACCCATCACAAGTCCACTATTTTAATTTACTTAAGCCTCCCACATGGATTGCCACGAAGTACCGTCCTGAGCTACCTGCATCCATCGACTCGTTGCCAATCTACAAATTTTATCTATGGTCCCCCATACTTGAAACGTCGGAAGTTCAAAATAAGTTAAAAAAGACAAACTCCGTACGATTAAATTTATAAAAATCATTATAATAAAATTTACTTCTACATCGAACATTTCCTCTTGGCTACAATAAACAAAATAGTATAAAAAGGAGAAGGCAAACAACGCTTGTTATAAAAATACTGGAAAACACTTAACGCGCTCTAGTGCAAATCGTTGACTGTCACTTCAAATCCCGCCGGCGCCCGGACATAATGGGAAAAAGTAACAAAAATAACAATCAAATAGAGCATCCGCGGAAATGAGATCTGAAGGAATGATCACGCCCGACCCCGGGGACCGCTTGCCTCTTCAAAAAAGACTTAATCTCTCAATTCGCTAAGGAGTTGAGCTTTAAAAAATATTTCGTTAGACAACAAAGGCTCCCTCGCTGCGCGGTGTCTTTGACACGTCGCCGCCGGATTTTTTCCGCGAGATCTCTTTAGAAACGGGATGTCACTCAGTTTGTATCGGCTTTATCATGAGAGGTTAAGTGTCGGTTTATTAGGCTCAGCTTCCGTTTCGCAAACAGGGGCTGTTAGCAAATTTAATTTTATCAGTGATGTGTTGATAGAAAAATAAAATAAAAACTGTCGTTAGAAATGGCACAATGCCAAATGCAGCATGTAAGAGTAACCCTCTCACAATCGATATGAAAATGTGATGAGTGGGGTCGCTTGGCAGCCGGCGGTCCTTAATTAAGAATACGTGACAAAAGACGAGACATGCACACAAACACAAGGTGCACGGAAAAAGGTCCGGATTACGTAACCCTTCTGCGCTTTTGATTTTAAACGTCGCGTGAAGTGCCAATGTTGGACCGTGGAGACTAATTTGAAAGGAGACTTGACAAATCTGGCTTCGGGGCGCCCCTCGTTTAATCGAGCCATCGTCACACGTAACGTCGATATGAATGTTGATACAATGAAATAATAGCGACGAGTAGGCGGTCACTATGGTTACAAGGCGGGTCGACCGGAAGCCCTATTTGAATGGAGCTGTGAAACGCTTTTAGCCCCGTTTGACCATTTGAAACGGGTCAGCGTTTTGGGAGCTGACTCAATTCGAGCCGAGATAATTAGCAGGCACACAAGGAACACTGCCCGCACAACTTTCGCAGACCGTTCAGGTGCTCCGCAAACATTGCTGCAAGAACTTTAACAGCAGTTTAATTGCGGTACGAAAACAGAAACGAACTGAAAACACTTAAGTTTTAGTGAAAAGAACCTGGTTGGTTACGTCGAGGGTAGCAAGTATAACGAAAATGTTTGCTCTTGAAGTTTGCAAAGAACACGAAAGTAGTTATTGCTTGCGTTCGAGAACTTGTTTTTAGTGTAAGAAATAAACGTTTTTGCTGTTGACGACGTTTCAACATTTCTAATATTCTATTGATTTATTAAGTGAATTCGGGGTGTTAAAATATGTAGCAGCGCAATCACATAAATCGACCTTGTCAGGAACAGTGCGGAGTAAAGGTGTGGACACACGGTGGCGATAAATTAGTGGCGGCGAGCGGCGGGTGTGAATGCGTGCACCGTGACGGTAAGCCAGTGCCGTACGTGACAACTGCCAAAGGTATTATGTTAGCGGAATTGATAATACTTGTTAAATGTAATATTCCATCTTTATATTTTGAATTTGTATTGAGTTACAAATTGTATTCCAATAAATTAAATTAAAAACATAATATTTAACAGCCATTGAGGAAGATAAGAAGCTCTTGTTAATATTTTAAAGTCTTTGAGATTGAGATTGTCTCATTACTAGTTACCGCGATAATTCATCCATCCATCCATTACAGCCTATAAAAGTTCACTGCTGAACATAGACCTCCCCCATAGTTGACACGCTTGCCGAGCGGGTTGTCAACCGCAGTTTTTCATTATTTTCAGTTGTTATCAGGAAGATGCTGCTGTTCATTACCTGTTTTAATTTCCCTCTGTCGCCTCATACGTATCGCCTCATGTGTATCCACGGGATGATATAGGGTAGTGGATATTCTTACACCGCCAATACGCAGTTATTGGACTGCGATAATGATATAGAGTATAGACTAATAAACAACTAAGAAAACTTTTTAAATTATAACTCTCTATTCGAGAGTCGGAATTGAAAAATAACAGTACTATCAAAATATTAAATTATTTTATGAGAAGTCAAAAGGTGTTTAAAAACAAGCAAGTTAAACCGCAGATGAATGTTTTTGTGCAGTATTCCATGCTGCGAGTTCCCGCGGTGTGGTCTAGCGGTGGAGGAGCGGTGTCTATTCAGAAACCGTGGGTGATATTTTGCGCCTTTGCGGTGCCATTTGTACAGCTTAGCATTTATATATTATACTAGAATAAAGTTTCATCTGTAGGGCTTATTTAAAATATAAAATGCTGGAATAGATTTGTTAACAGTTGTGTTAAAATTACGTACCTAATGCAAATATTGATCTGAGAAAATGTTTATTATATGTTAATTTTAAAGATATTATATAATCCTAGCTGATCACAAAAAAAGTAGATTTTTCATACAATTTTTTTTTAACCGATTTTGAAACATTTAAAAAAATAAAAGTACTCGTATAATTTGCCTTGATGCCAGAATATAAATTTAAAACGTATTTTATGATAATAACGAGCGTGTATGCGTAGATATATGGATGTAAAGGAGGCGAGAGAAGTGTGTCAGGATCGTGCCAAATGGAAGTCCGTAGTCTCTGCCTACTCCTCTGGGTGACGGGCGTGAGTGTTTATGTTATGTTTTATGTTATGTTTATGATAATTAGAACTATAGTGTGGGTTCAAAGGAAGAGAGAATAGGATTTTGCTCGGTTATGGCGTAGCCTTCAAATATTTGGCTATGTAGTCAAGCGCTGACTTTTAACTGTACAGATTAAAATGTACAGATGTAAGAAAGTATTTTGAGTAAGACATACTACAATATTCATTAATTCAATCAGTATAGCCCATTAAAAGTCCACTGCGGAACATAGGCCTCTTCCATAGATTGCCTCAAAGGAGTGATATTTTTCATAGTTGCTACGCTTGGCAGTTGGGTTGGCAACCGTAGTTTTTTATAATTATTTTAGTTGAGTTCTTGTTAGGAAAATGCTGCTCTCCATCTCTTATTTTAATATACCTCTGTCACCTCTTATGACACCCACGGGAGTTAATGAGCAGTGAATTCTCTTACATCACAACTACACGGCAATAACAAAAATATATAAAAATAATTTGTTTCGTATTAAGTTTCATAAGATGGCTTTGCCTTGCCGAGTTAATTTTATTAATTTCACCCTGAACACGCACCAACCAGTCTGTCCCTTTATATTTGGTACCGAGTAACAACCAAATCCCTATTGTGTGTTAGTGAAACTTGAATATATCGCGTGCAAGACCTCACCGGGGATTACAGATCTTGGGTAAATAAAATGTCTCTGGATGTGAGTCACGCTATTTCAATCTGAAAGTGTGGCAATGTCAAGAAGTAAGTCAATACATGATATGATGTAATTTATTCTTCATTGTAAGTCACCCCTAAATAAAGGTTACAATCATCATCATCACCATCACTATACAGCCCATCACAATTTCACTGCTGAACTCAGGCATCCCCTTAGGAATGCCACAAAGCACGGTACTGGGCCACCTGCATCCATCTTCCTACCATTACCATTTTGACACCATCTAATAGGGACGCCCTACATTTTACTTGCGAGTAGGAGGCTGGCTCTCGAGAAACTTTCTTACTCATCAATAATTGTCGTTCTTAGAGCTATATGGTCGGCCCAATGCCACCCAAGCTTACCAATTCGTTGGGTTATGTCGGTTACTCTGGTTCTATTGATTCTAACATCATTACGAAGTCTATCACGCAGAAAAACATCATCATGATTAGTGGTTAGGAAGAGCTGTTTAAACTAAGACACATCATTCTTATTTTTCACGCCGATCTTAGCTAATTTCAAAATCTTTAGTATAATTTGTGTATGTATAAGAAGGCATAAAACGTAAAATGAAAAGTATATTATAGGGTTAACAATTGGGTATTTTAAAGTTTATTAACAATTAAAAATTTATAGCTTACGTTACAAATAGTTAAAAGAAAAAATATGTTTCTATTTGACATTGGATGGAACTAGGGTAAGAGAGAACATTTCAACATTTTCCAATCGCTATTTTTTTTTATTGAATATGAGTGACAAAGGAGCACACAGCCCACCCGATGGTAAGTGGATGCTGCGGCCCATAGACATCTACATTTATACTCGATTAAGAATCAAAATGCAGATGCGTTGTCACCCCTGAGGACTAAGATGGAATGCCTCATTTCCAGTAAAAAGGGTCTCCGGTTCTCTACACTCACCATACGAAACACAGCAGCATTAAGCTGCTATTTTACCTCATCCCAGCAAAATGGGACTCTAATGACCGACTTATGGTGGAAAATATTTCACAAATTGATGGCAGGCAACAAAATTACCTGTGTGAGCTTAAACGGACTTAAAAATACCTATTTTTTTAGCTTTTCATATTTTTAAGTTTATGCTGAGATTTATTTATTTTTGAGTAGTTGTTTAAGATAGGCCAAATACTTGTCAATTGACATAATAACCTAAATGAAGCTGAAACTAGCCGTTGCAACGCTCGTTACCCGCGGTGTAACTCCCGGGCGTACCTCAGTGCCGTATCGATCGGGCGCGAGCGACAGAAAACTTTCTAGACAGCTTTTATATGCACCGGCTCTTTAGCCCGTAAGTATACAGGGTACGACGTTCGATCAAATGAGGTGCGTATTGTTTACCACCAATCGCGCCGTTTATTCCTTACCAAGTTTTAATGCAATGATTAGTCTGCGTCCACTAACGTAGTTTACCCTCTCACGTGAATTTAATTGTCGTGTAACTTTCTATTTTCTTATAGATAACGAAGACTATGATAGTATTTTCATCATAAGTTAGAGGTGATATAAGAATTCGTTCACTTAATATATTATTTGATGGCTTCGTAGCGCAGTGGCTTAGCAATGAGTTGCAGTGATAGGAGCCGCGGGTTCGAATCCTACACGGAACAAGTATTTGTATGTATATGTATGTTTGTTCTTGTGCAATTCATGTATGTAATCTACCCCCACGATACAGCAGAAAATCCTAGTGTAAGAGTAACGTCCTTTTTAAAAAAAAATTATGCTAAGTACTACAGAGATACTAGAAGAGTCACTATAGACCCTGACTTATTAACAAATTACTTTTGTAATGTATCACTCTTAAACAAAAAAAAATGGCTACAGTTGCGATTGGAATTTATTGGATTCGAATTATGAGATTTTATCACCGCATCTCGTCCCCTGGAAGTCGTAAGAGGTGACCATGGGAACTGGCAGAAAAATCTCATGGGTTCCGTTAGATGGTTAGCATGGTCTTGGTACTGCGAATGCGTTTACCAAGCGTGGCGATTAGGGCAAATCATTATTTTATGAAAATGGAAAGAAAGAAACCCACAGGCAGCTATAATAAACGTTTAATCATACAGTCTTCAAGCTAAATATATTAACTGACACAAAATTGCAATGCAAACTTTATGGTAACTTAGTAAGTACAAGCGTAGTAAAATATCATTTATGCATTCGATGAACTAGCTAATTTCAACTAGCTTATCTGTATAATTCTTCTGTCCGTGTGTATGTGACTGAACTCCTTCTAAACAGCTGTAACGATTTTGATCAAAATTTGTGTGTGTGATAAAGTTGATTCGAGAATGGTTTAGATTCACTATTGGACCCGTTAGGTGGCGCTGTTGTCGAGATCCAGAAATCACGTAGTATAACTTTCAATTGGGTGGTGTAATATCTCATTTATTCACTAATTAAGTTAATATTTGGTCAGTGGGCATAAAACAGATTTATTAATGACTTAAAGCTATAATTAATTTAAAACCTATAAAACAACAATTATCAATAAAAAAACAATTACGCAAATACGATAGGATATACTCTTTCTCAGTCAAGACGTCAAATATGACGTCAGCAGTAACGTGGCGTGTATCCGACAGATGATAGGGGTACTATCAAAATGTGCTTTGCAAATGAATAAACTGAAAGCCTTATTCTGGAGTTCAAATGCGAAGAATATATAAATGACATTAATAAACTAGTTCGACTAATGATAATAATATAGGAGTAACTATATGGCTTAAAATTATTTAATTTTCTTGATTATGGTAGTGGCGGTGTAAGAATATCCACTACCCCATATCATCCCGTGGGTGTCGTGAGAGGCAACAGAGGGAAACAAATCAGGAGATGGACAGCAGCGTCTTCCTAATAACAACTAAAATTAAAAAAACTGCCGTTGCCAACCCGCTTTCCAAGCGTGGCAACTATTGCAATGTGAGGCATTCTATGGGGAGGCCTATGTTTAGCAGTGGACTTTAACAGGCTGTAACGGTAACGGCAACATGTGAAGTAGCAAAATTATAGATAGAATTCTTTGCAATGTATCTTTGCAAGTAATTGTTATATTTTTCAGTGTGTTTTGTCGTTGTTTTTAAAATGATTTAATAGCATAATATCGGAAACATTATATTATTAGTTATTTTTTATGCTACTTGCATTAAAAAATAACTAATAATATAATGTTTTATAATTTATAGCACTAGCTCGTATAATAGTAATCGATAATAGTAATAGCTTGATCTATTTCGTTATTTTACCCTGTATTTTTCTTAAACGTGAATTATATAATTTATAATAATAATAAATCCTTTATTTCGACCAACAATAGTCATAGATTGTTAGTAAAACTTACTTAGCCTAATGTTAGTATAAAATAAAATAGAAGTTAATATTAAAATGTTAGTTAAAATAGTACTTATCCTATATTAGTAGCTTAACCTACCCCCAGTCTCACATAGCGAACTCCAGGAATTCTCCTGCTGCTGGTGTGTGCACCATTCCAAGCCCTCCAGAGCGGGCTATCCAGCTTCACAGACAATGTGCTGAGAAGGGTGTTGGAGCTGCTCAATAGCCTGCTCATCATGGACGCGGCACGCCTGCGCATGATCACGTAGAAGTCGTCCACACGAGCATCCGCAAACATAGCCGACGCACTGCAGTGTGGAGGCTTTCTCAACATCACCCTCAGCACTTTGTTGTACTGAACACGCAGAGCACTGTAGGCCCGCCGCGTATAGTCTGTCCACAGACTGCACGTGTAAAAGGATTGGCAATACGCCTTGAACAAAGTTAACTTGACTTGAGTCGTACTACGTGCAAATCTGCGAGCCAACATATTGCCCCGGACCGACAGCTTAATATAAATAATACTTCTTGAGAAATAAGTAATCTTAAACCGTGACTTTAAACGACTCAATCCATGATCAAGACAAGAATAATTGTGGTTAGTAAAATATTATTATGTTTATTTTAAAATTTTTACGTTTCCATCCGCTATCGACATAATATAATTATAATTATTTCAATAAATAAAGTTAATAACCATTTTCCCGAATAGGTACGCGTGACGTAATCATGTGATCCCATGTGGGGTAAGTCTAATCAGCTATGAAAATTAGGTTCCGCTGCGTATCTTCTGCTTTGTATTGGTATGAGGAATTTAATTACTATTTGGAAATACTGTTACACGTTGACTTAGATGTAACATTCTTGATGTTTAATTTTGCATCAATTTAAACGACACATCTAAGAATATCGTTGCTTCTCAAGTTACTTGTTACAATAATTTCAATATTATACCCGCAACACGCCTGAATATAAGCTTCGAAATTAAGTCTTAATTACCATAGATAGACATATCTGTACTGATTTATATTATTGTACAATAATTTGTGTTGAGGCAGGAAGAGTCCACCACCCTGGTGTTCCAATGCACAGCGGTTAAACAAGTATTCGGATAATATATTTTATTTTTCACACACGTTCACTATAAACATCGCCCAGTCGGTGGTAATTCAACATTTTAAATTTTCATTTATAATTTTAAGCACCGAGGAACAAAATTAAGGCGTATGTCCGGCTCCTCGGCCGAGAAGAATAGTGACTGTGTTTATTATTTGTAATGTAAATCTGTTTTGGGTTACCTACAATTAAATTAATAAAATTTATAAAAAGGACCCAGAATATATCTACATCTTTTTCAATATAAAATCTACTTTTTAAGAGTGATTATTATTTTCTACAAATATACTGTCCGTTTAAAAAAAAAATAAACGAAAAATACAAATAACTGTATTTTAATTGACAGTTATTTGTATTTTATCTACTAGAATATAATAATGTATATATAACTATATTCATTGCTAGCGTCCCGCCCTGGATTCGCTTGGGTAGAGTTTATTGATGTGGCGTTATTGAGATTTAAGATTTATTTGAAAGTTCGTTTATTTGATAAATTTTCGTTGTTTTCGAAATTGCAAGTTTTTCGGTTAAAATATAAGTCAGCCTTAAGTACTTAAATAAACCTAGATTACTTCTGGCACTGCTCTCTATCTTTTCGTGAATTTCATTGCAATCGGTTCAGCTATTCCGAAAATTAGCCCGGACAAATTGACAGACAGACAATAATTTAAAAAATGCTTAATCATATCTTAATAACATGCAAATAACTTCTTCAGTTAAAGATAAGGCAGTTATTTCAATATTACAGAGTACACAGATACTTCATTTTATTTATATGTATAGATTGCGTGTTGATTATGGACAAAAGTTTTAAAACATAGATTGAAGATTGTTGAATGATCATGAATGAATCCAAAGCTTTAATCATAATATGTTAGTTGAAAGTATGATTTTTTTACAGTTTCTTCGTAACGTATTAAAATAGTATGGTTTTACTGTATTCAATTTGTTATAGAGGTTCCAGTTTTATCGAAATTTCGTAGTTGAACTTCTTACGGCCCGTGCAGGCGCCATCCATCACACAATTAGTGTGACGATCAATCATCTGGCCGATCACTCCCTAGGCCACGAACCACGATGATTTTTCCCACTTTTGTAGCCAAATCGCTAGGGACTTGTTAATCAATTGCGTGCGAGATGTGAAGCATGTACTCGCAAGTCTGGCAATGATATATGATATATTTGAGTACCTTAAATAATACATATTATATAAAATCAACGTTCCAGATCAGAGAGACTACTGAGTAAAACATTGAAGCAACAAATTTCAGTCGGTGCAAAATTATTGCTATTTTTTATCAGAAAACGATAAAACTTCTTCATATAACAAAAAAAAATAGAGGTTCTATTGTTGTGTGATAAATTATACAAAAATTATGTACTTGGTTTTGATACTTGATCTCGTGGTAGCTTGGGGAATAAGAGCTCGCTGTAAGCTTCACAGTAAGCGAGCGACCGGGTTTCGATCCCCGCTTGCACCAATGGCATTGTTAATTACAATTTTAAGTGTTGATTTACCACGTACTCAACGGTGAAGGATAACATCGCGAAGAATGAGATGCATGCAGATTAGAGATTCTGAGGAATAAAATATTTTGAGTTCTGTGAAGTACAACAATACGCACTAGAGCAGCGTGACAAATTATGGAGGCCTGTGCATACATAGACTGGAATTATGTATTTGAACTGGTATTTTATTGTTGCTCCTGACACTAACTACGCCTCCATCGGATTTTATTGCGAAAGTGTTACATTAGATACGGGATGAGTGATGCTACAATATGGCCTGCATGGTTAATAATTTCCGATAGAATTCACAGAAGTTCGCCGTGATCGAAACATGCCAGGAGTAAGCAACAATCATCCTTTTATATTTTTTGTCACTCTCTGGGTATTCTGTTACGTGTTTCTGTTACCAATGAGTAGTGTATCCATTGTTTCGGTTCAAAGGTTATAGGTAGGTTGCAGGTATCCATGAGTTGGATTAACCACTTACCCTAAAATGAGTTGATCGCTCGTTTGGTATTTTAATTGTTATAAAAATGATCTGCGGTAAAGATAACGCGAATAAACCTTCATGTTTGTGATGAGTGTTAGCTGATTTGTTGTTATAATGCTTTAAAAAGGAGTGTTCAAAAATGTTTATTAATTTTTAAAAGTGAAATAGTTCGTTAGTTTCAGGGTTCCATGATTAGACAATTTGTTTATACTGATTAGTAAAATTTTCTCTTTTTTAGAACAAACCAAACTGGGACCACTTCACTGTTTTATTTGAAGTTCGCATTCCTTCATCTTTATAAAATTAAATCCAACAAAACGTTACGCTATAAAAAGATGAACAATAATTCTTTTTTATTACGCGCCAAAGTGGGAATCTCATTGTCGGCAAGAAAATAAATAATATCAGGAAGGAAAAGAGAGAGAAATAACACAACATAAAATATTAAGATTCAGACAGGATTGGCATCATTCTGCGGTCGCCGGATTTCTTTTAAGGGGGCGACGATACCTACATCTTTGAATGTTAATGTTATTTGCATATCCGAAAAGTCATGAAATAAATCAGCCGAGACGGACAGCGGGGTGGTTATTCATTATGGCTTCTTTGTTCAGATTGCAATTAAAATATATTTATATTTATATTTGCGGAAGATATCTGATGCATATATGTGCCGTGTAGTTGCGGTGCAAGAATATCCACTATCCCATATCGTCCCGTGGGTGTCGTAAGAGGTGACAGAGGAAATTGAAACAGGTGATGGGCAGCAGCGTCTTCCTGATAATAACTCAAAATAATTAAAAAAAAATCGGTTGATAACCCGCTCACCTGGCGTGTCAATTATGGCAAAATTCTCCCTATGGGCCATTTTATGGGGGAGGCCTACGTTCAACAGTGGACTTTTATAGGCTGTAATGGTAATGGATCTGATGCAGGATTATGATGCATGTTGAACCTTTTATCTTACCAAGTCAGATTTCAGCCATATTAGTGGTATAGTTGTAGCACGAATGGGTCGGCTCTACCGGGAAAGAACCACGCTCTCACAGAATACCAGCGTAAAATAGCAGCGTAACGCTGCTGTGTTTCGTGTGTTGAGTGTAGAGAACCGGATACCCTTTTTACTGGAACCGAGGCATTCCATCGTAGTCCTCACGGGTGACGACGCATCTGTATTTTGATTCGTAATCGAGGATAAATGTAGATGTCTATGGACCACAGCAACCACTTACCATCAGGTGAACTGTGTGCTCGTTTGTCACACTTATTCTATAAAGATTTCAGCCATCTCCATTCTGGTTAAAATTCTAATAGATCGGTTAATTTAGATATTATTTTACTTACATGCTCGAGATTTAAAAGATGTCACTTATGATCTAAGAATAAATTCTAAATCGCATTTTCTATTAAGAAACCCACTCGACATTCATGGGGACATCACCTATGCGGATAATGTGAGGATTCGCTACCAAATTGCACGGTATTGTGTTCCAAATGCGAGAAAAACGAAGAAAGTGTTAGGACCCGATTTACATAAATTGAGCCAGAGGGTCGCAGAATATATGAAAATATTCAGGGCCGAGGTGATAGGAGCCCTTTGGGCGATATACTAGCAAAGGCTTTATGATGGAGATAATATTTAATGGGGTATATAACTATTTGTTCGGAAAACTATCTATAAATTTAATACATTATATGAAAGTTTGTAAGATTTATGAATAAAAATGTATTTTTAATTTAATTATAATGAAGACATAATATTTTTTTACCTTTTTGTAAAAGTGAGATATAACGAAAATCTCAATAATCATCATCATCGTTATCACCCTTTCACAAGTCCAAGGAATGCAATAAAGCACAAGTCCTGCATGTCTCACCAGGTCGTCACTCCATCTAATAAATCTCAGTAATTCATTTTGTAAACAAAACGTATTTTTTAAGTAAACAATAAAATAAAGTTTTGTTTACAAACTAAATGCGCGATGGTTATCGATTATGTTGGCGGGAAAGTTTTTATGAATTAACCGTCAAACAAGTAAAGAAGAACAATGAAAAACAAACTCTTTAAAACAAAAATCGATGACAATCTGGGCCAAAAACTTGGGAAAACTTTGTCGGCAAAAAGATTTATACACTTATAAAAAAGTGAGCGGTAACTGAACTTTTCGAAAAACTTTAAATTGCGACCTTGAACTGGCCAACTTTGTTTCAGATTACTATTAGTAAAGTTGAAGACAGAAAGTTTTTAATAGGATGGGGTTGAAACGACAGGGTGTATGAGAGCGTGGGTATAAATATGGTAGGGTAAAACTGAGTACATCATTTTAATTCACGAATAGAGTGCGATGAACTGAGGATCGATTGGTGGACAAATCCACCGTCGACAAAAATACAATTTTTTTGAATTTAATTAAATAAAATATTCTATTGAGTACCTATGATAATGTGTATAATATTGATATTTTTTAAATTTAATTTTACTTAGATACTCTCATGCAATTGGTGGTAGATGGCGTTGTATCCTGATCTGCACTATTTAAATAAAAAAAAAACATCTTACTTAAAAGCAAACGGCAAAAGTGCTGTTTCTATCGATGTTGCCACCAATGTGGTCTTGCATATTCTTACACCCAATTTGTTCAGTTCATACAAGTGCCTTAAAATTTACCACCTAATTTTGGAATGTATCGTTAAATATCGTCCCATTACCTGCATAGATTGCAATCATTAGTCTTTTTTGTCATTAAAAACAAAACCTATCCACTGAAATGTGTCCATAACGTACTATAGAAGCCTTCACAATTAGATGCCTGCTGAGCCCAAGGAATATGAAGGAGCTCACAGTGGATGCTTTATAGTAAGTGCCTATGATTGTGATTTTTCGTTAGGGTGTTCTTTCAGTTCTCGTAACAATATTCTATTTAAAGTTACTTATAATTTAAGACCTATGAGTAGTAATTAAAATATTCCTTCTTTCTACAAGCTTTTTGCCAGTCTATCAGTCTCTTCATTTCCTTTTAATCCAGTATGAGATGTATCCGTTAGAGAAATTAGTAATTTTTAAAACTGTTAAGCTGAACGCACATTTGTCCGCACTGTACGCGCCGCATTTTATTGATGGCCTCGCACATTTGCACGTACGCGCCTTCCACGCCATACGCAAATCTTTTGTATTGCCAACAACTTTTTGCAGTTTCTTCCAACCACTGGCACTGGTGTGAAACGGTAAAGTGACATTCATCGGTCGAAATCGTTTGGATCGCTATGGAAAAAATATTGTAATAGCCTGCTTATTGACAGAGGAAGAAGAAAATAAAATTCGAAAAAAATGAAGATTCTTGATCCATAATATTAATTTAAAAGCAACTGCCTTTTGAAAAGGAGAACATTATACTTAATTTAAAGACTTATTAGATGATGATGAACGATATTTTAGATATTTGCATTTAACATACAAGAAATTTGAAGAATTATTACATATACTAAAACCATACCTCTCTATGGAAAACTCAAGATTTAGAAGGCCAATTGGGCATAGGAATGCAGAAGCATTAAGACAGTAATCATAAAAGTCACTCATAACAGCAAAATACTCCTGAAATGAAGTAAAAATATAATTCGAAACGAAAGTCAAAATCACCAGTTTTGGTGGAAAATCCACTAAGTTGGCAACATTAGACAACACTGAGTATCAGCACGCGCCGAATGCACCGAGTTATAAGACGTCATCAGCATGCGTCCTTCAATATTCGGATACCTACCGCATTTTATAAAATTTGGCGCGTACGGTGTGGGTGTAATGTGCGAGGTTTCATAGATTTCATACAACGAATTCTAAAATTCGGCACGTACGGCGCGTACGGTGCGTACGGTGCTGACAAATGTGCGTTCAGCTTTACACTCGAAAAAATGTTTGTATATGAAATTTCTTTTAACAAAAACTAAAAAAGAAAATAATTTCCATAGTATCTAAAAATTAAAGCCCCGACTTTAGAATTTTATATTATTTTGTATTATGTAAATTATTTTATTCTGTTCAGTTTTTGAGATCGGTTTTTACTTTTTATTAAAAGTTTATATTTTGCCATTTTGAGTGAACTTAGCAATATCACAAGCTCAAGGTAAAGACTAGAGTGTGGTCTAGTTACAGTAAAAATTCCATCCCCTATTTTCCCACCCTTAGGGGTGATTTTTTTCTCAAAGTTGTACGTTTTGCGTGGTAGAGCCACGTTGCAGCTATATTATGGTTGTAGCACGAATGGGTCGGCTCGACCGGGGAAGGACCACGCGCTCACAGAATACCAGCGTAAAATAGCAGATCAATGCTGTTGTGTTACGTATGGTGGGTATAGACCGAACCAGAGAACTTTTTACTGGAAACAAGGCATTCCATATTAGTCTTCAGGGGTGGCAACGCATTTCAAAAGCTTTTATTTAACTTCACTTGCATGTATGTCCTGGAATTTTGCAATCAATATTTATTCTTAATCGAGGATAGATGTAGATGTCTATAGGCCACAGCATCCACTTACCATCAGGTGGACTGTGTGCTCGTTTGTCACCCTTATTCTATAAAAAACATATGGGACCATCCTTAAGTTAAAGCCTATTTTATAAAAAAGAATCATTTAAATCGGTTCAGCTGCTTCCGAAAATAACCGTTGTGTAAAAATACGGCTTATTGTGATGTAATTAAATTCAAAGTTCTTTTCATTAGCATGTAATTATTAGTTCTCTAACAGGTTGAGCATAAGCATTTTGAAGCCAATGTAAACTCTTGTAGAGTATAGAATAATACTCGAAGGACTATAATATATTATTTCTAAAATTTATTTATTTACGCTTTATTATGTTAACCTAAAGAAAAGGTCCAAATTAACCCTATAACTGATTTGAATTATTAATGAAATTTTTGTTTTCCATGTACTCCGACATATCCCAACGGATTAGTAAGCTGAAGTGGCAATGAGCCGGTCACATAGCTCGAAGAACCGACAATTGATGGGAAGAAAGGTTTTATAGTGGCAGCCTCGTACCGGTAGGCGAAGTGTAGGGCGGCCCCCCACTAGATGGAGTGACGACCTGGTAAGACATGCAGGATGTAGATGGATGCCGGTGGCTTAGGAACGTGCTTTGTGGCATTCCTTGGTCTATGTTCAGCAGTGGACTTGTGAAGGGCTGTAATGATGATGATGATGATATACTCAAAGTCTCTTTGTGGCTCTACTCATATATTTTAGATTTTTTTAATATTACCTATTATCATCACGGCAGTAATTTGTATATTATAATTTAATGGTAAATATAAAAGTAAATGCAGAATAATATGCATTAGTGTTTATTTTTCATGTTTCGATTTAATTATACCTTTAAATAAAATTCGATAAAAAATGCTACATTAAGAAATTATTAATATATTAAACAAAATTGGAAATCAAACGAAACACTGTAGATATTATAAGGACAAAAATAAATAATTAATACGACAGATGTAAATAAACAAAATGGCGGGATTTAATCTTGCTACTTTAAGATAACATATTTAGCAAAAAAGTTCCTTGTAAAACAATGTGCCGTCACATTTCCATCTAAAAAGCATTTAAAAGCGACAACCTTGTCAATTGCGACGTCGTTTTCTTTATTAACTGTTAACTAGGACCGGGTGTTTATGTAAATTGTTATTGCTTTTTTAAGAAAATCCTCCTTTGACACGTCGAGAGGTCGTCTCGTTATTACTGGAGGAGATCTGCCGGGTCCCGCTTGGGCACAATGGGATTTTGAAGGTAAATAAGTCTTTAAAAGAGGAATAAGTAAATTAGAAGCGACAAGATAGGAATCTCCCCTATATTTTTCCAAAGGTTGGGGCGAGAAAAAAAGGCGATCGCCTTTACTTTGGCTTCGTTACGTGTTGCAAAAGTATGGAAAGGGCATCTTTTATTTTTATTCTAATTTTTATAAATGGTAAAATTTATGAATTCATACGATACGATTAGGGACATTCAAGAACTGAGCCTACTCCATTTTAAAAGGTCTTCAACGTACCTGCGATTCCCCTTGGTTTTGCAGATGTTCAAGGACGACGGTGATCACTTATCACCAGGTGAGCCGTTAGCTCGTTTGCCTCCACTTCAATTTAAAAAAAAAAGATACATAACATATACATATATACATAAACATTGGCACAATCCTGACACACCTCTCTCGCCTCCTCCACATCCATATACCTACGCATACACGCTTATCGGTTAAGGGTACTCTTAATTTGGCCCATTTTCAATATATCGCCAATTTGGTCGATAAATTTTCGGTTCGATAAATAATAAATAACATAATTTTCATTTAATAAGTATATTCTACTAGCGACTCGCTCCGAATTGCCCAATGGTGTCTTAATCACATAATTTTATATTATGAATAAAACATAATATCCTAGTGAGAATACTAGGTCGGTCATATTCATTGTTGTAATTGCATTCTATGTCTGTAATCAGAAAATTCAAACGCCTGGTAGTGGGTTAAAACTGAATTATAAATTACATTTATTTATACATTTGCAGATAAACACAGGATAAGCTAATAATAAAAGGCATTTAATAATAATAAACATAAGTGAATAACTAAAAATATTCTCACAATGGAATAGAATGGAATATTATATAATTAAATATAGATTACAAAAAAAATATTTAGCTATTTTTTACTTTCACCGCTGTTTCGGAAAAACCAGCAAACCAGACATTTTTTTAAAGTAAAATTATACAATGAAAACAAAGGTTGTACAATTAGTTATTAAACAGATATAAGAAACAATCACATAATACTAATCTAATATCTGATGACTGTGAACTTTTTGAAAGAGTATTTGTCAAGGGCTTTTGTGAAGTTATAGGGCAAGGAATTCCAAAGACGTGTAGCCTGAACAGTGACGGCGTTATCATAGAATTCGGCGAATTTAGTAGAATTAAAATCTTGTTTTTAGAGGAAGTTTGAAGAAACCCTATCTAGTGTAAAAAGTTTAAAGCTATTTCAATATAAAATAAAGTATGTTAAAAAAAATTGTATATAAAAAGTCCTTTTCCGTCCTTGACTGCACTTAAAAAATCTCTTTAAGGGTGACTGCGGCGACACTCTGGACGGTATCATAACAGCTGCTTCCAGCGATACCGTCCTATTAAGCCATGGAGCCTTTTAAGTATATCGCTTGTTCTAAGTCGTTATTTTGGGTTCATGTTTAAAATTATAATCTAAATACATTATCTAAAATTTATCAGCTGTTCTAATTTAAGAGAAATTTTAGTACAATTTCTAAAAAAAAAACCCTATAATACTAAATTAATTTAATTTTTCGCGTTCACACTCGTGTTGTAAAGGTACAATGCGGCATCTATAAATTTAAATAAAAGTACATGCTTCTATCGTGGAGAGCTGCAAATGTGATTATTCGTTCATAGATCTTCAAAATTATACGATTTTGTGCTACATAACTCAACAGTAAATTGAAGTGGCAATGGGCCAAGAGAAGAAATGTTATCGAGGTTATCGAGCCTTGCCCTAGAGTAGATGGAGTGACGAACTAGTAAGACATTCAGGGAGTCGATGGATGCAGGTTGCTCAGGACCGTGTGTTGTGCTGTGCCATGGGGGAGGTCTTTGTTCAGCAGTGGACTTGAGAAGGGCTGTAATGATGATGATCGTGATAATCATAATTACTTTTTTTGTTTACATAACATAAGATACAATATTTTATTATATACAATATTAAAAATTAAAACTAGTAGCTTAATTATCATACAGTCCTACTCCCCGCGGTATCATTGAATATATGCAGAAGAATTACAGATAGAGAACAACGCTAGGAGTGAACTAAGCTATATTTTGTTTAAAAATGTAGGAGAATATTTTTTGTGAAACCGAAATATTTATAGGGTCTTTCATTATTATACATACATACATACATATAATCACGCCTCTTTCCCGTAGGGGTAGGCAGAGACCACTTCTTTCCACTTTCTACGATCCTTACATACTTGTTTCGCTTCGTCCACTTTCATTATTCCCTTCATACATGCTCTTCGGTTTAGGGTACTCTTGACCTGGCCTTTTTTCAAGACGTCCCTGATTTGGTCGAGAAACGTCCTCCTAGGTCTACCCCTTCCAACACTTTCATTCACACTCGCCTTATACACTTTTTTCGTCAATCGTTCTTCATTCATTCTCTCGACATGGCCAAACCATCTCAGCATACCTTTCTCAATTTTTGTCACTACATCTTCTTTCAAACCACAACGTTTCCTTATCTCACTATTTCTTATCCTGTCACTCAATTTAACTCCTATCATACTTCTTAACGCTCTCATCTCAACTGCATTTATTCTGCTTTCATGTTTCTTCTGCCATACCCAACTTTCACTTCCGTACATGAGTGTCGGAACCAACACCCTCACGCACAGCCAAACGAGCTTTGTTAGACACCTTCCGACTGCTCATAAAAAGTGCAAAGCTCCATTCACCATGTTTCCTGCATTCACTCTTCTTTCGATATCACTCACACTTTCCATCTCTTGTAAACTTTGAACCCAGATACACAAACTCCTTCACCTGTTCAATTTGTTCATCTCCAATCACGATATTGCAGTCTGTCACTGCCTCATCTCTTTCAAACACCATCACTTTCGTCTTCTTTACATTCATCTTCACTCCCTTTCTAACAAAAGCTGCACTCATAGCAGTTACCATCTCCTGCAACTCCTCGGCCGAAGACGCAAGTAGTACTTGGTCATCAGCATAGAGAAAACATTTGACGAGTAACTCATTCATTCTCAACCCACTTTCATTCTCTTTTAAATCTGTCAAGCAATTGTCCATGAACAGATTAAACAGCCACGGTGACGCTACACATCCCTGTCTAACACCTTTTTCGATATTAAACCATTCAGTGTATGCCAATACAAAACAAAACAAATCAATAGATCATTATTATCTTAAATCTAAATGACGCCACTTTCATTTATCGAACCTAGTTAAAGCGGCGGTATTCAATCAATATAAATATTTACAATTAGTTATGATTGATAATTTTTAGTACGTATTAATATATTGATAATAATTCCATGTTATTATTTCTTTAATTTTAAATATAAAAAGAAAATAAAGTGATAAACGTAAAAGAAAATTTAAGAAACGACACACATTATTCCCTAAACGACAGTCTTATTACGGCTGAGATCAAGCGCTTCGAATTAGCTTCGTTTGCCGAAGGGTCGTCTGAGTATGACAGCTGTCAAAATAGTCCCATTTTAACTGAATTAATCAGCATCTTTCCAGCGTCAAATGATAATGTGGTTAATTTTTGCAATTTGATGTTTATATCATATGTAATATCTGAAGACGAAAAAAAATTAATATATAATTATTTCTTGTTTTAATTCATCGTCAACGTCATTTCTAGCCCTTTATAAGACCACTGCTGAACATAGGCCTTCCAAAGTAATGCCGCAAAACACAATCATTAGCCTTCAGCGACAACCATTAGACTTACTGCATGCATTATCAGGTCGTCATTCCATCTATTTCATCACTGTTACATGAATACCGTAAAATTGATTGAAATGTGAATGCTTAAGTACTGATTTTATCCAAACATTATACAGTAATACAGTCCTAAAGTTTGTACAACGGAACCTTTTTTTTAAACACTAAAGTGAAAATTGATTTTACAGACCACCTGATAGCTCATAGGAGCACAGTCACTGTAATTAAACATTCCGATCAGAAAATAGTAGTTTATTTACAACTACTTGACGGATATAGGTAAGAAAATATTACGTACGCAGAGGTACGGAAAGATATATTTCTAAGCGGAAAAGGCGTTCTACTACCTAGATAACTTCGCTTCATTTTAGGTTTTAATCCAACGAAGTAGGTGGCAGATGATTATAAAACTGCGCAGCGTTAGTGAACGTTGACATTCGAAAATACTAATTTATGAAATTAGCTGGTCGGCTTTTTACTTAAGACTCTATCAAATCAAATATTTCCGACTATTGTCAACTCTGCTTTTCCCTGAGTATCATTAAGATTTAACATAAAACTTAACTACCGCAATGAATATTTTATAGATTTTCGAAAATGTTTAACTAAAGTTAATATAGCTCAATGGTAATTAATTCTCTTTAGGAGGATTTCATCAACTTTTATGCTTTCTTTGAAAAAAGAATAAAGTAAATTTTAAACGCGGCAATCTTTTAATAACGACTAGCTTTTTCCAGCGGTTTTGCCCGAGTGGTTTACACTTTATCAACATCATTAGAGTTCTATGCCACGGTACATTTTAGGGATCACCTCGTTTTCTTTCGGTGTCTGTCTGCTTGTCACAAAATTTCTCTTGATAAATTTTTACACTGTAATTGTAAAATGTATTAATATCTTGACCACAGTACAACCTATCAGGTTCACTTTGCGATTTTCTTTTTTGGCATTAAACCAATATATTAGGTCCTTACATATGAAATTGGCGTTTTGTACGGGAGGAATATAAAGTCATTTTTTTTGTAAAATATATTTAATTAATCAAAGTATGCACCGTTGTTATCTATGCACTTTTGCCATATCATATGTAGTTCATTGATCCCTTTACTAAAAAAAACATGGGGACGAGAATCAATAAACTCTTTGAAGGCGGTTTGGACTGCCGCATCGGAGTTGAATTTTTTTCCTCGTAAGAAATTGTCCAAATTCCGGAAAAAATGGTAATCTGTTGGAGCAAGGTCCGGGGAGTACGGTGGATGTCGCAGACATTCCAATTGTAGCTCATTTAACGTAGTGGTTGTTTGTTGTGCAGTGTGTGGTCATGCGTTGTCGTGAAGCAGCAGTGGCCTAGAGCGATTGACCAATCTCGGTTGTTTAGCAGCTAGTTCTTCCTTTATGGTTTGCAGTTGCTGACAATAGATATCTACCGTAATCGTCTGGCCAGATTTTAGAAAGCTGTAGTGAACGACACCGGCGCTAGTTCACCAAATACTCACAAGTAACTTTTTCTGAGTCAATTTTCGTTTAGGGCAGGATTTGGCGGGGTCTCCAGGGTTCAGCCATTGCGACGAGCGCTTCCGATTATCGTACAGTATCCACTTTTCATCACAAGTAATGATTCGATGTCGGTTGAGCAAAGTAACACAGCAGTCGACGCGTGTTTGCAAGTTCGATTCACTCAATTCATGAGGTACCCATCGTTCAAGTTTTTTTACTTTCCCGATTTGCTTCAAGTGGATTAATACAGTTTTATCACTTACCCCGAAGCCTGCAGCTATCTCTGAAGTACTTTGTGATGGATCCGCTTCCACAATAGCCTTTAATTCTTCATTTTCCACTCTGGTCGTGGCCGTCCACGGGGTTGGTTCTGAAGGTCGAAATTTCCAGAACGAAAACGTTGAAATCAAAAACGTACCGTGCTTTCTTTTGCGATACCAGCGCCGTACACATCATTAATCCTTCGAGCTGTTTCTGCAGCACTGGTGCCACGGTAGAACTCTTACTCGTAAATATACCGATATTTCATGTTTCCCATTGTGCGGTAATAAGCGACGCCAAAGAATAAAATAATAAGGAAAAAACAAATGAATGACTGTTTTCAAAACTCAAATGTACCAGCTAAATGAATTTATAAATTTGAATTTGGAATTCTTAACTAAAGAGGAGATATTTCAGATCAAAGTGGTCAGTACGACAAAACGCTAATTTCATATGTAAGGACCTAATATATAGATTGACGCATCTGTTAGTGATCGTTTAACTTCTACACGAATTGACCGCTTGAGGTCATATTTACACAATCTACTTGAAGCAAATCGGGAAAGTAAAAAAACTTGAACGATGGGTACCTCATGAATTGAGTGAATCGAACTTACAAACACGCGTCGACTGCTGTGTTACTTTGCTCAACCGACACAATAATGAAGGGATTTTAAATCGAATCATTACTTGTGATGAAAAGTGGATACTGTACGATAATCGGAAGCGCTCGTCGCAATGGCTGAACCCTGGAAACCCAGCCAAATCCTGCCCTAAACGAAAATTGAGTCAGAAAAAGTTACTTGTGATTGTTTGGTGGACTAGCGCCGGTGTCGTTCACTACAGCTTTCTAAAATCTGGCAAAACGATTACGGTAGATATCTATTGTCAGCAACTACAAACCATGAAGGAAGAACTAGCTGCTAAACAAAAGATTGGTCAATCGCTCTAGGCCACTGCTGCTTCACGACAACGCAAGACCACACACTGCACAACAAACATCCACTAAGTTAGATGAGCCACAATTGGAATGTCTGCGACATTCACCGTACTCTCCGGACCTTGCTCCAACAGATTACCATTTTTTCCGGAATTTGGACAACTTCTTACAAGGAAAAAAATTCAACTTCGATGCGGCAGTCCAAACCGCCTTCAAAGAGTTTATTGATTCTCGCCCCCATGGTTTTTTTAGTAAAGGGATCAATAAACTACCTATGAAATGGCTAAAGTGCATAGATAACAACGGTGCATACTTTGAGTAATTAAATATATTTTACAAAAAAAAAATTACTTTATATTCCTCCCGTACAAAACGCCAATTTCATATGTAAGGACCTAATATATTATATATAAGAGATTTCGACCTATGTACTGACTCATCACGATATCTCTGGAACCATAAGCCCTAGAGATTTGAAATTTGGTAGGAATATTTCTTTTGCCAAGTAGAGGTCAGCTAAGAACGGATTTTAAGAAAATTCCATATGGGGGGTTGCGGGGGCGTTAATTAAAAAAAGATTCACATTTTCAAACTATAGCTGTTATAGGTATAAAACTTGGCCAGAATGTTCTTTTTGGCATGATAAAAATTACCAAGAACGGATTTTATGAAATTCCACCCACAAAGGCCAGTGCATGTATAAAAATCAATTGCTGTCTGTTAGTCTCGATAAAAATCAAAAACGGCTCAACTGATTTTGATGAAAATTTTTGCGTGTTTCTATGGGTCTCTAGCTGGTTTAAATTCACAATTGGACCCGGTGGGTGGCGCTGTTGTCGAGATCCAGAAATCACCCGTGCGAAGCTGGGGCGGACCGCTAGTGAATATATATAAATGAAGATACATGGTTTATATATTATAACATTAATATTATTACCAAAATTTACTAAATTTATTTGTTATCCTATGTTCTCATTTTTACCCTTTTTATTTTCATTTCGTAGATAGCGTTTGTCTTTTATCACGCTACAAAATTGCGTGCGTTCTCTGACGTCGTTGGAGGTAATTTACAAATTACTCCCTGTTTTACAGGTCCCCGAAGACGGCGACAGAGTTTCGTAAAGTCTGAAAATGATCTTACAAAGTATAGGCCGCCATTGTTCCCCGTGGTCGCCTCGGGGCTTCGAGGCGTACTGTTACGATAGAGAGTATAAGAGTTATGCAAATGTTATGGACAACAAAAAACTTAGTTCCAATGATAAGTGTTGCCCTGGGGTGACGATCAAACACCGACCAAAGAATTCAGCTTTTAGTTTTTTATTGAATCAAATCTAAGAAAAAGGAAAATATATACTGTCTGTTTATGAGCGACGGTAGTCACTTACAATCAGGTGACCCGGATGCTCGTTTGTCTCTTATTCTATAAAAATAGCGACAATTAGGTAACGTAGATATCATAGGTAAAATTTCTGGTGCCAAGCTGTAGTTCACTAACTGCAGATTTGAAGTTTAAGAATGCTAGATTAATTACAGAATATTGGGCATTTCGTTTAAAATGTATTTATGGCCTTCTTTGTTTGAAGTTTGTTGCAGGGTTATGTGGGTTACAATTTTTGGCACTAAAGTGATATCTTCTTAAACTTTTATTTTAGGTAGATCTTTAAGCGTTACCGTTACCGTTACAGCCTATTAAAGTCAACATAGATTCCTTCATAGGGGATATTTGCCATAGTTTTCACGCTTGGCAAGCGGGTTGGCAACCGCGGTTTTTTATTTTTGGTCTTTATTAGGAAGACGCTGCTACTTATCTCCTGATTTGTTTCCCTCTGTCGCTTCTTACAACATCCACTGGATGATATGGGGTAAGTATTCTTACACCGCCACTACATGGTTTAGCGCTACCATTGTAGTTAAAATAAATAGAAAGCCTATGTTTATTGTGCAACTCTTATGCACACGAAACGAGTGTTATGCAGATTGACTCGCTACCTAAGAAGAGACGCTTACCCATACAAAATTACTAAACAAAAATATATCCAAAAATACAAACAATTGTTGACTAAAAAATCATAACGCCTGCCGTTTCATCATGGCATGCAAAGTAGTAATCACAAAAAAAATGTCTTTTAAACCAAAATCGTTGCTCTTTCTTTTCAACAAATTCGAACCTTCATTCCGCATCCGATTTTCCTCAAGAGGCGCGAAATGAGTCTAAAAAGTGTTCCTTTAGACAAGTAGTTCCGTAGAATTAGAAGGAGATCTTTGATGAGGGGACCGCTAGGATCCCATTAAAAGCGCCAGCGAATAAGACAGGTGCATCGGCCCGATATTTTAGTGATGCGAATTAATGAACTCTTTTACGAACTTGTGGTGTTGGTAAGATTATTTCTTTTGCTACAAGTCCAAAACAAATGAATGTATTAAGTTCTTATTAGTTTTTATAAGACTTTACGGTAAGCAATTAGGTTTTGTTGTTTTTACAGATTTTAAAGAGAAAGGGGGTAAAAAGAATAAGTCACAAACAAAACGTAATTAGGTAAACCTAGCTATTATGCAACGTTTTAAAGCGTTAATAAAGTAGCATTTATATTAACGGAAAAGAAATGAAGATCGACAAAACTCTTCCGACCCTAGTAACCTCTATCGATCCCAGCGTCTTACATACCTAATCTTTAGTAGACTACCGTAGGTGAAGTTTTACATGCAAATGAATTAATTCTTCTCGTCGGAATGTGCTCTCGCGGTGCATCGGCGGAGGCGATGCCTCGTTGCATTTATAATGTGAGTTCATTACCTCGGCAGGGTCTCAACGAGTCTACGAGCTCTACGTAATGGGTTTGGAAGAACGTTCGCTTCAATTATGAGTGGGATATTAAATCGGTCTATCTACTGATAGATTGTGATATTAATTTAACTTGCTCGTTAAATTTTGTTATTTCTGTATACTATTTTGGGTTTCATCTTGTTATATGATTTGATTACTGTTAGATATTGATATTATATATATATATATATATATATATATATATATATATTTATTTATTTATTTATTTACATAACATAATATACAATATTTTATTATATACAATATTAAAAACTATAATTTAAAAAAAAACTAAAACTAGTAATTTAATTATCAAACAGTCCTACTCCACACGCAGTATCGTGCCAAGAACGCTGGCTGCGTTTCCCCGCTGAATGGCTATACTTAGCCTTTGAGCGAGAAAAGAGCCAGCCCTCTTATCACCAGCAGCAACGACCAGCCGCGGATGGGGTTCCTTTAAGAACTTTTATATTCGTTAAAATAACTAGTTATTTTGCATATGTAACTTAATAAGTTTTAACAACTTAAAATGTACATCCTGAACAAGGAGACGCTTTATAAATATTTTTTAAAGTACTATTATGGCGTTTGACGAAAATTTTTAAAGACGAAGAAGAAGCACAGATCCTATTTAAAAATTTAACAAAGAATTCGCGTTGCTTAACATATTTTCCTTGAGGGGTCGTCGGCGCGTGTGCATTTTTAATTTTTATGCCCGCTCAACCGTAGATGACGCACTGAATTTTTACTGAAGTGGGCTCTTCCTATCTTATTAGCTACTAGCAAGTGGGTTAATTGGGCAACAGGCTTTACTACCACGGTTGACGGTGTTGTGATAAATTGCTTATGTAAACAAAGACATGGTAAACTCATTAAATTATCTTACACTTATACTTTTATTTTTACTCGTTGAAATTTTGTAACAGAAAACCCAAAACGTAAAGAAATTTCGGGAATATGGACGCTTAAAACGTTGTAACTAGGATTTGTCATACTCGCCAATCTTGGCAGGGAGATGCAATCACAGATCAGTCATTGTCGATTCTTGACAGTCCTCATTTTGGCGCTATTGTTTGATGGTTATACCACAAACTATCAGAAACTATAATAATATCTTAACGAGTATACGGTTCACCTGATGGTAAGTGACTACAGCCGCCTTTGAACAACTGCAACACCAGGGGAAGGTGCGTTGCCGGCCTTTTAGAAAGTAGTCCCATAGTCGCCTCTTATGATGCCCATGGGATGAAATGGGATGGTAGTTCTTATCTTGCCACCACAGTGCAAAGAAAATCTTTCATTTGTGTGTGATTTCGGATTGGAACTTAAAACCTAAACATTGATCAATAATTTGGATTTTCAAGACTGACACATTATGATACACACAACAGAAATCCTATCACGATCCTAAGCCTGTCCTAAGTAATATCACAATTCTTTTTTTTTTTACTTAAATTCTAAATATATCATTGAAACAGCTGTCGTACATTTTTTTTGTACAGTACATATCGTTATTTCCATAAAATTTTTAGTCATAGCTAATAAAACATAAACTCTTCCGATATGTTTATCACGCTCCAGTCCCATGATTTAGCACATGACAGCCCTATTTCACGGTACTCCACGGAGCGTTTTGGAAATTGAATTGATATGTTTCCGCTAACGTGATGCGCGGCGGCCGCGGCATTTTTCAGACCATATCGCGTATGATGGGCGCGCCAAAGCGGTTGGAAAAGTACGCTCGTAGAGACAGCAAAAGAAAAAGTACATTTTGATTATGGTAAGATTTTTAAAACTATGCGTTGAAGATATCGTTCAAGAATGCTACATTGATTTGGTTCGGGATCTTATTCTTAAAAAAATATTGAAAATCCCTTAATATTTAGAGTATAATATGTTATACAAGAACTCCCACGAATTTATCTTCATCTTTGATAATAAATAAAGAATTGAAGGAGTAATATTTAAAATTTTATTTATTAACACTTAGCTTATTATTAAGAACTTTTATATAAAAACAAAATTATTATAAATCCTAACTTTGAAACTAAGCTGATGACTGTCATGACTATGTGAAAAGCAAGCTAAAGCTAAAATAATTGTATTTTTTTTGTTAACTATACATGACACGTGAAGTGTGAGATAGGGGTGTAGTAAAGAGTGCAAACGATCGGGTCGCAGTGTCAGACGGTGCCGCTTACTAAGAACATTGCCGATCTAACATATTTCATACAGGAATACGCGTGGGATCTGTAACATAACGGAAAAATTTAAAATGATTTTGTTTGGGTTTAATTTTGGTTTATCTTTTATTTTGCCATGTTTTTTGGACATTTTAAAAGGTAAGTAAGAGACGGTAATTTCTGAGACCTGTGCCTAACATTTGGTATATAGGCTGTAATTTTTATTTTACTTTTACTGGGTATGATGTCAATGTTGATGGGACGTCTGCAGTTTTTGAACACGTGCAGGATCGCCCTCGTCACTAGATTTGATAAACCACAAATCCTCGCTTAAGAACACCGATTCTTTCCAAGGATGATTCGCGAGGCTATTGAAATCAAAAAACATCCTAATTTCAATAGAGATGATGGCTGGGTGCTACCATCTACTTTAGATCGTATAATTAATAAAATTAAATCCCAATCCAAGCATAAAAAACTGCAAGACTTCAAGATACTATAACTTCACATTGCCTAGATCGGTCCAAAAACTATGACATTGTGACGTCGAACACCTCAGCCCCTTCGCCCCCGTGACCATGGTGCTGTAAAGTACTCAAAACGTCGGGAATATAAAAAAAGTACGAGATAAAATCCGCAATAAGTAGTTTATTTAAATAGTTAAAAACTAATAGTAATGTATGTAGTGCAGTAGTAGCAGCGTCTTCTTAATAAGAACTAGAAAATAGCAAACTTCCGTTAACAATCTACCTGCCAAGCGTTGCAAATACCCAGATTGCTCGCGTACTGTGAAATTTAGAGCGAGCCCTTAGCCCCTGAGCTACCACGGCTCTTATCATACTTTATCATACTTTTACTATAATTGTTAATTCTTCTTATTTCCATGAGTCTTGACCCCATCTATATAAAAAGCTAAAATGAACATAATTCACAGTCATAAAAGGTTCATCTCCTAAATAACAGCATTAGTTGAATAGCTTCGGTGTAGGTTTATAACTTTAAAGAGTCTGTATTACCAGCTTGAATATGTTTTTACGAAAAAAAAAAAACTATAGCTATAGTAGTGAGCAAACAAAATTCACCTTGCCCTACCGACTGTATCAAAATGATAAAAATGTAGAGATCCAATAACCATTCATCCATCAAGTGTCAAGATATAATCTCGGAACGGTGCGGTGCTCAGCTACTTGCTTAGCCCTCAGACTCGGGGTGCTGCGAATATAAAAATGCCTCGAAGATTTACAGGTTTTGTGGAGAGATATCTTGCGTAGATTTCGACTACATTTCGACTGCTACTTACCGATAAAAAAGAAAAAAAAAATCAATGGAAGCGTAATAACATTTCTAGTTAGTTAGTTATACTTATATTAATTTGAAGGAAATCTTCTTGTAATTAATTATTAGAATTAATTTATAGATTTTTTTTTGGATACTACATAACCGGACGACACGACCGGAGAGAAATCAGGTGCGGGACCAACGGCTTTAAGTGTAAGTTTTAGAGGTCCAGAGGTGAAACACCGCCAACTTCCTGACTCCGGACTACTGCAAAATTCTTAATAGACTTTTAGCTAAGTCAGTGCGCTTTACTATCTTCTGTTGTATCACCACTAACCACAAGTCAAGCACTGAGTTATAATAGTAAAAAATAAAACTCTACAACTGATTATGGTGACACGGGATTCGAACCCTAAACGATGAAATGAAAACTGACTGGCCCGGTAGACGACTCATTCACTGGAGACTTTTTAAAATGTAAATACAAAATGTATTAATAACTCGACTACAGCGCCACATAACAGGTCTTGATTTTGTAGTTTTCTTTGAAATTGAACCAACATGTATTGTAATTATGAGTCATTTTTTGTAATTATAACTTGACAACAACGCCACCTATTGAATCCTAGCATAGGTGTGAACCATCGTCTTGACAATAAAATAATATTGTTTGAATATGAACTCAATAAAGTTGGTTAGAAGTTACAAGATAACTAATAGCACGCACCTCATCATCATTACAGCCCTCTACAAGTCCATTGCTGAACATAGGCCTCCCCCAAGGAATGCCACAAAGCACGGTCCTGAGCCACCTGCATACATCGACTTCCTGCATGTCTTACCAGGTCGTCACTCCATCTAGTGGGGGGTCGCCCTACACTTCGCCTGCCGGTACGAGGTTGCCACTGGAGAACCTTTTTTCCCCATCGGTTGTCGGTTCTTCGAGCTATATGGCCGACCCATTGCCACTTCAGCTTACTTATCCGTTGGGATATGTCGGTCACTCTGGTTCTACTGCGGATATCCTCATTTCTAAGTTTATCACGCAAAGAAACTCCGAGCATAGCTCGCTCCATAGCTCGCTGAGCGACCTTAAGCGTCCTCATAAGGCCAGCAGTGAAGGACCACGTCCCAGATCCATAGGACATCACTGACAACACGCACTGGTTGTACAATCTTGTTTTCAGGTTTTGAGGTATACCTGACGAGAAGATGTGTCGTAATTTCCCGAACGCTGCCCAGCCGAGTTGAATGCGCCGATTGACCTCTCGTTCGAAGTTGGACTTACCTAGTCGGACTATTTGTCCCAGGTAAACATACTCGTCAACAACTTCGAGCTTAATGCTCCCAACAACTAATGGCATAGGTGTGACATGGACATTACACATGCACGTACCTACGATTATGTAATATATAATGTATAATGTATAATAATATATATGTAAATACTTGTAAACATATAACTGTTAACATCTTTTTCATTCGATTATGTCAATAAAGTGCATGTACAGTATTTTATAAAGATGTATGTGCATTATTTTATAAAGATAACATAGCAGGAACATATAAAACGTTAATACAAATATAATTAAAAATATCTTTGCTAAAAGGTTATATTTCAAAATTGTATTTAAAATTTTTAGAAAGTTGCATCAATCGTTTCCACGGAAAAGTTGCAATATCTTAAGATATCACTTTGAATAAGCGTGGGAGAGCAAGAAATCTGTTTGTATCTGGCGTTCCAGGCCAGCGAGCGATTTAAATCTCTTAAGCTCAGTGCGAGCGGTCGCCGGCGCCACTCCAGAACTCACAAATCTTTCATAATCTCGCCGGAGAGCAAGAGGGTCGTCCTTCATACTGAGCGTTTTTTGTAAGTTGGGGTGGACGGGAAACTACTCCAGAAAAGGTCAACCCTCTTAAATTTCTCATAATACGTAAAGGTATTTCGAAATGCGAATTGCTATTTATTTGTTTGTATTTGAAGATGTCAATAAGATGAATAAAAACTGTGATTAACACAGATCGCGGAGTTTCTTTTATTATACAAATGTGTATTTACGTGCACCTAATGTTTTTTTTTACATTGACATTATTATGCTTTTAAAAAATCTATAAGTTATGATAATTTGTGAAACAATCACTTTAGTTTAAAGGTTTATAAGTAGGAAAGACAAACGAGCACACAATTATATTAACATCAATTATTAGTAATTAGAAAAACTTAGTAAAATAGTAGAAGTAAAATTTGTCAGTTATTAAAATAACACGTTTAATTCGTTTCAGTAGAAAAATCTTTACAGTGAAACCAAATAATTTTCGATCCCTTCAAGGCATTGCCAATTTCATTTAACCTGTGTGGTTTTATATTTATTCTCGTATGTATGTATATACACCGGAACAGTTATACAGGTAGGACCGGTATTCATAAGCAAATACAAGGCGAGGGACCCCATAATTTTTGGTTTGCATTTTTCCATCGCGACCGCGAACTCGATTTCCACTCCCAAGGGCAGGCGGACGCTCGGCCTCAAAAATATTAATGAAAATTTTTACATAAATTTATTCGACGGAGGGGCCTATGCGTCGCTGTGAGATGGGGCCGAGCTCTTGTTTTTTATTTATTAATTTAATGGTATTTTCGGTCTAATTACCTACCTGCCTGAGATATAATTCATTGACTTTTGTTATAACGAGTATTTTGAAGCAGGCATATGTGAAAATGTTTATGGATTTTACGATTTGCAATACTTTTAGGAAATTTTATGGTCTTATTATGTACAATAAATTAATTTCAATTAACAAGCCATGAACCGTGAATAATTGTCACAATAAATGTAATACAATGATCAATTTCCCAAATTACGTACTACGAGATAACAGATATTTTTTTTATAGAAGACGGGGCAAACGAGCATGCGGCTCACCTGATGGTAAGTGACTACCGCCACCCATGAACAACCGCAACACCAGGGGAATTGCAGGAGCGTTGCCGGCCTTTTAGAAAGAAGTAAGCTCTTTTCTTGAAGGTCCCTAAGTCGTTGTCCCTAAGTAAACAATTCCACAGAGAAGTTGTACGAGGAAAAAAACTCCTAGTAAAACGCACAGTGGTGGACCGCCAAGCATCCAGATGATGAGGATGGTATCGTAAATTTTGACCCGATGTGCGTTCGTGAAATTTGGCGGCTGGAATTAATCCGAACAATTCCTCAGAGCACTCCCCGTGGTAGATTCGATAGAAAATGCAAAGGGATGCAACATCCCTACGCAGCGCCAGTGAATCGAGCCGATCAGAAAGAACTCGGTCGTCGACGATTCGAACCGCTCTGCGCTGGATGCGGTCAAGTCGAAGGAGCTGGCACTGGGGTGCCCCGGCCCAGAGATGGGAACAGTATTCCATGTGAGGCCGAATTTGCGCTTTGTAAAGTTGCAAGCGATATGCCGGCATGAAATACTGTCTCGCTTTGCTGAGCACGCCAAGCTTTTTAGAGGCCAATTTGGCCTTCCCTTTCAAGTGACCACGAAACTACACGCTATTCGTCGACGCCGAGGATTCCGATGCTAGCTGAGGCACCAAGGGGAATGCCTTGAAACTGAGAAGATACGACAAAGGGGTTCTTTTTAGGTAAGCGCGCAAACTTGTGTCTTCTGGGGATTGAACTGGACTATATTTAGTCGCCCCCAATCCGACACTTTGTACAGTAAAGACTCGACTTCAGACACAAGTTTGTTCCGGTACTCGGCGACGTTTTCCCGAGAAATATTGGCACGCCCGGTATATACCTAAGGCATCACTAGTGCTGTCGGCTGCATAGCAATGAATGTTACCAGTTTCTAACATATAATTGATATGCAGGAGAAACAGCGTTGGTGATGGCACGCAGCCTTGTGGAACACCAGCGTTGATAGGCTTGTAATCAGAGCACGCACCGTCAACTACGACCTTGATGTTCCGATCAGCTAGGAAACTGGTGATCCATTTGCACAATTTCTCGGGAAGCCCATAGGAAGGGAGCTTCGAAAGAAGCGCTTTGTGCCAGACCCGATCGAAGGCCTTCGCTATGTCTAAACTAACGGCTAATGCCTCCCCCTTGGATTTTACCGCCTATTAATATGGCTGCATCTCATTTGATGGCAGGACACTTTTCTACCTAGGTAAAAGGGTGGCTTTTACGAGTACCTATTTCTGTTGACAAGTTGCGTATGCCCTGCTATATTGCAGTCTGAAGGGTATACGAGAGCCAGTGTAATTACAGCAAGCGAGACATTCTATTTTAGTCCTCAGATGTGATAATGCATCTGTAGGCTTCTTTGTTTCAAGTGCAATAAAAAAGTCAACAAGAAAGTGCCGTCCCGCAAATATGCAATCATGTCCAAGGGTTGCAGTAGCCAATTTCCATCAGGAGAGCTGTAAGTTCGTTCGTCACTTCAATTTATTAAAAATATATAGCAATTTACAACGGAAGAGGCCCATGTCCATGGCTTTAACGGACTGGTGAAAAAGAGGAATGCCTGATTTTATTAATTATGATACAATTTTTGTTAATTACAAAGATTAGAAGCCACTTTCTTTAAGCTGTAAGTTTGTTATTTGTATTAAAAATGTATGTATAAAGCGTGCTATGGGGCTATGATCAGGGTTTCTCTGCGTGATAGACTTAAAAATGAGGATATCCGCAGTAGAACCAGAGTAACCGACATAGTCCAACCTTAGAATATTTATAATAGTTTGCTTATAAATACTCTAAGAGTCCAAGGGATTAGTAAGCTGAAGTGGCAATGAGCCAGCTCGAAGAACCGACAACCGATGGGGAAGAAAGGTTCTCGAGTGGCAGCTTCGTACCGTCCTATTAAGATGTGCAGGAAGTCGATTGATGCAGTCAGCTCAGGACTGTGGTTTGTGGCATTTCTTTTTGAAGGCCTATGTTCAGCAGTGGACTTGTGAATAAAATGAAAAAAAGAATTCAACTTTTTTATTTTGAACTGTTATTTAGTTCAAAAACTCTTTTGCAACAAAACTATGTTATATTTCTAAGTTGCCGTACTGTTGCTACCAAGCGTACCGCAGAAATAACTCTCTAAATATATGAAAGTTTTAGATTGCTCAACTTCTACAGAGCCACGTATAGATCTCTCGCCCCCAGTTTATTGGATCTCCTATAAAAAGCAAAGCATTCTTGGTTTAACCCTTCACTGACGGCTTCAAAAGAACAAACGCAATATATCGGGGCCCGGCTTAATTTGCCCGCTACCTAACTTTAATGCGAGTAGCCCGGGCGAATGCTCCAAATTACTCCGCGATATTTTTAACGCTTGGAATGCGAACGTTTTAGGTTACGCGAACAATATTAGTAGATTCTGTTGAGTTAGAAGTCGATTAAGATTATGTTTGATAAAATTACTGTTAGAAATTTGATCGACATCAAAAAATAATGATTTAATTTTTATTAAATAGCAAATCAATTTAAAACAAGTATTATAACAAATTTCTACAAAAACACCGACGAATTTTTTAAAAGTATTTTTACAATATCATATCAAAGTGACAAACGAGCTTACAGTTGATCTGATCCCTGAACTAGAACTTGAAATAAAGATGGCCTGCTATGTTGTGACAGTTTTATTTAGATTAGACCAAACGTCATAAAGATTTTTCAACAAATTTCTTAAGTTTTTATTTTGCATTCGTTACCTAACAAACATGTATCTCGATATTTTCTTCAAGCCAAACGGAGGGAGAAGATTCTTAATTTTCGAGTCCCTAAATTTTTTCTTCGAATGATTTTCCTATCTTAGGGGACATTGGCTTCTTGCCGTGTTTACAGAGAGCTCTCGACGAGTCCCACTTTGTTGTTTAATGAAATTATCGGTTTACCGAGTAAATGAACAAAGCCAGATTTTACCGTTACGACTGCGCGGTCAAAAAAGGAAGGGAGAAGCTTGTTTTTGTTTTCCTCGGAGGTGGTCCGAATGGGATCCTTTGTGGTACGCCTTGGCTGTGCACCGTACTTAATCAATTATGATCGATTCGTTAATTCGAGATGCAAAGGGGATTAATGAAAATTCTTGTGGTATATTGCGAAGAATTTATTGTCGGCTACGAGTAATTGAGTAGGGTTTTAAAGGGCTTGTGTAATTTTTAGTTAATATAAAAATTAATAGACTTTGTAATTTTTATTTGTAGGTTAGATATTTAATATTTTTTTTAAAAAAATATCCGTACTGTCAGCTTTCACTTTATCATCATTTTTTATCATCATTATTATCATGACAGTCAATCACAAGTCCACTGCTGAACTTAGGCCTCTTCTATGGAATGCCACAAATTACGGTCCAGAGCCAACTGTATTCCTACATCTCTTACCAAGTCATCACTCCTACGGGAGGCCGCCGTACACTTTGCTAATTGTTTAATTATCTTATTCCTTTAAAATACATTGCACACTATTCTATTAAAATCAGTATATTAGTAGAATACCAAACTTTTCTTTTTGTACTTTACAAAAGAAAAGCATAAGAAGAGATCAAAAGATTTTCTACAAATGGCTACACAGCCAACTAAGAGGCTCAATTAGAGACGGCCATGAAAAGAATATGTCGACTTACCCTCGGTTAAGGCAACAGTCATTCCGCTTAATTATATAAAGTGCTTAAGTAAATGATAGCTAATTCAACCGTGCTCGCCGTCCCGTAAACAAGAGGTGTGACTTTTCACCATTGTCGACGATCTGTCACTTCCACTTCCGTCGGCGACCTTTTTTCTTCTTTCTTTTATTGTTGCCTTTACAGTGAAAATAATATTTTTTTCTGTTTTTGAAGTCTGCGTTTGTCACCGCCTGAAGTATTTGTTGCGTTTGCTGATTAAATACTGCTGTCAAAATTAGGCTTTTCCTTCCGCTGGAGTGACTGATTTGAGTCAATTTTTTTAGGTTAATGGATTATGTATTTGCTCAATTGCGAGTTTTGGGATTAGCTTTTTTTTTAAGTAACAATTCGGGAAACATACAAACTATAGATTTTAAGGTTTTTAACGATTATATGTGTGCTTTCTCCGTATCTTCATCACTGCATCTGGTATTTTATTTCGATCGCATACGTGTTTTAACGGATTCGGGAAGGTGATGGATGAATAACGTAGCTTAATACTTCCGGACAGAGAATAAGTACCTGAGCACTGGTTCTCAGTTTTGAGATCAAACACTTAAAGTAAGTTGAAAGTACAGCCTATAGGGTAAAGGTGCCTAATATGAAATAGGTTCCTAATACGAGAAAGTTCAGTTTTTGAAAGTACATTTACTTTTCGTGAGGGACAGATACCACGTTTGGTCAGTCATTCAGTCGTGTTCTAACTTGTACTATTTAGGCACCGGCAAACAGGCGAGAAAATTCACTACCATCTCGACTTTTGTCGGGAACGGATATGAATTTTTTTTCGTTCTCAATTGCAAGGTATGTTAAATCATTAAAAATAAGTACATTTAGATTAAATATATATTTGTGATATCTGTTAAAGAGTGAATTTTAATATTCCAATTCATTTTATTGTGTTTATTACATATAACAAACACGATATTAGATTACGTGAGACTTATAGTGAATTCCTTATACTTTTAAAATATACATTAAATTATCAAGAGAAAACCGCAAAAATGAAAATGGTATCTCATATTTGGCAACTTTACCCTATATATCTCACTGCTGGGTTTAGATCTTCTCTCAATTATGAAAGTGTTACGAAGCAATAGGTCCATCGCGCTGTTCCACGTGATGGCGGACCTGAAATTTATTGATACTGGCGAGTTGAACCTGGGTTAATGGCGTACTGAGAAAGTAATTTCATGCGCTTAGCCCCTGAGCTACCACGGCTCACGGCACTTTACCGTTATCTAACACTTACGAATACTAAGATGTAAACTATAAATTTTAAGTTATATGATATCTACGAGTATTATATAGTTTACAGGATACATTCTTTTATAGAATAAAGATAACAAACGAGTCCACAGTCCTGATGCTGTGATATAGATGTCGACTGTGGCCCGTCGACATCTATATCTATCCTCGAATTAAAATTATCATTAAAATACCTGATTTCTAATTCTGGTTGCATGCCTTTTTGAAATTTAATATTTCAGAGTTTTCTTAGCTTCTATGAGGATTTCAACATTTGTCCTTATCGTAAAGTTGTACAACTTTTTCTCAATGTTACTGATTCTAATATTTGTTGCTGTATTATTATTTGTTGTATTGGATTATGATTGTGTGTATGATAACCCAACTACGACAAAAATCGCTCATAAAAAGTTTTAAATGGGGAACGGATATTTTTCCGTTTGGAGGGTATATAAACAAGTCTGAAAAAAAAATCGACGGGAAAAATCAACATCGTATTATGAATGACAATCATTCAAGAATTTACTATAATTTATAATTAAAATAAATATCAATTGTCGTATAGCTGTAGTCATACGTTGTCGTAGTTAAGTTTAAGTTTTTAATTTTCTTTTTTCATAGAATATTTATTCATGCGTTTATTTAAAAGTTGTCAATTTTTAATGAGTAAGAGGCAAATAAATCGTATCATAATCGTATAATCTTAGGATTTCTTTTGATTATGGTAGATTCTTGACAATAAGTTACGAGTTTCGGGTTTAAAAAGAGTAATATATTCTTTTATGTATTTTATCATAATTTAAAGTTTTATTTGTTAATTATTGAACGAAACACTGGCTCTATGTTGTTAAAGTAAATAAATCTTAATATTATTGGTTTAGATTTCTTTAGAAAAACACATTTTGAAATTATTTTCAATATTTCTAATATATTTTTAAATTCACTACCTTTTTATAGACAAAACATTACACCAACCTGTCAAATATTTTGATTTCAAATTATATTTTTTATCCATGTCGCCGGCGTGTTGAAGTAAATTTACATTTAAATAGAACATCTGTGAGTCAGGCGACCCTCTTAAGGCCTTCGTAACGTTTTTCTTACCGGCTAATTTGTAAATCGTTCCGTAATATCGAAAAATTAAAATGCTGATGTCATATTTTACTCGCTATTTATATGCTAATAAAGACCTCCTCAAATCGGGGAAGGGATGGGCCATCATTAAAATATCAATGGGTGATTTGGAAGTGCCAATTTAAGACGTTCGTGTCCATATATTGTGCGAAGACTAATTTGACGTAGAGCGTGCGTGAAATATCAATAAGCGTTCGCTTAACCTTCCAGCGGGGGAAAAGGATAATGTCTGCTATTATAATTCAAAATTTTCTTCAGTGAACAACTCTGATGAGCTTTAATCTTGTCGCTTATCCCATCTCTCAAGGCGTAACATCGCTGCAATTATTATTTGTAAGGCAGAAAGGGTTGGGACGAGCGTAGTGAACCTAATGCCGCAATGTTCGTAAATTAAACAGCCTCCGCCGGCGAGAGACTCGGTAAATATTATTTTTTTATGTTAATTACTACCCGATTGCGTTAATAAAGCTTTACATCTCGTAATTAGCCGTCATTGTCTGCAGAGGCGGCGGAGCGAAAGCCAGCGGTGAGTTAAGATAATGATGCGAAAAGATAATCAATGAGTGAGGTAAAATAAAATATTGTGATTTCGTTTTAGACAAACAAGTTGTTTTTTTATGATAAATTGATATTACCATAAGATTCCAAACAAATATATTGTAATTCAGATTATCATGATAATTGTTTTAACTAAAAAAATTTGTTTTTAAATTTAACAACAACAACAAATTTTTAAGTCACAAACTATCTGTCAATCCACCTGATGCTAAGTGACTAATTCAGTACCTGCCAATCAATACCTGCACAAACGATTTCTAATAAAGAAGCCTACAGATGCGTTGCAACCCCTAAAGACTAAAATGGAATGAAAATGTATATTTATTATAATTATGGGCGTTAAGGCATCTATAATAATAATAATTATACAGTATCTTCATAAACGCATATAAACTCTCACGCTTGCCACTCAGTGGTGTAGGCAGATACTACTGTTTCTTAATACCCTTTAAACTGGCATATAATGAAGTAGCAGAAATACATTGTACCTACACAGACAGATAGCTTAGCAGAAAAGAAGCCCAATATTTAAGTACGTGAATTCTAGAAGTAAAGACGATTCGTCACCCTGGTTATTTACACCAACAATAAAGTTACAGAGTATGTTGACCTTGTTAGCAAAATGTAAAATGTTGTAAACAAAAATTGCCTCGATATTGGATCGAGCATTTGACTTCTGTTCAAGCACATATGAATGGTAACAAGCTGTTTCATCTATAATAAATCTAATTTAAAGTTACAATTAACATTGTAGTTGGGCATACAAATCATAAATTCCGCCAGTGTGTGCCGAGCTGTTTCGACGTCGTCAACGCCGCAACAGTGGGTCCATTAATTAATAAATTAAACAATGGCGTTCTTAATTCTGAAGCGGCTTGCTTGAGCCGCAGTCAAAATATTTGCCATGTATAAATTCTCGCCGCGGATGATGAAGACAACCCTTCAACGCCGGGCCTTCTTTATAGCTCTATTTGTGTATTTTAATTACTGTCATTATATGCTAATGACTACCATCCCTTTTTCTTATCCTCCTAAATGGGTTATTGCCGACTTATATCTATATCGCGCAGTTTGTTGAGTCATTTTGAAGATTTAAATAATAATAATGGCTCGGTAGGATTATTCCTTTAATTTTTTCCAAGGGCCCGAATGTTTTGATTAATTGTTTCGGTGCCGCTCGGAGATTTTAGCCGGTAATTTGTTTTCTGTTATTAACTTGACGAGAAAGTCATTTACTGAATTGGAAAATTGTTCGCATTTTATTTCGTATAGATATGGACAGCCGATAATATCTATGTATGTATGTATAATGCGAAATACAGTTTATTCTTCAGGAAAATTATTATTTTCACGATTACATTTTAGCATTTAACGTAACTCACCTTAAGACTTGAATTTATTTACTTCTGTTGTCACTGTATTTTTTAGTTAAATATAAAATAATTCAACTACGTATCGTTATCATTTAAAGATATGTGTTAGAAGCAAAGGCCGTGATGGAAACATAACTGTAGTATCATATATAATTATATAATTTAATTTATATGTCAAGATGGTTCGGTGGCCGCGGGTTCGATTCGCGTGAACAGCAAGTTTTTGTATGGCATGCAAATTATTTTTTCGGGTTTAGATGTTAGTTCTCCACGCTCCAGGATAAATTCTAGTGTTGTGTAAAGTTTCTATATTTAAAAAAAAGACAATGAAGGGTTTTTTTAAATACAAGTAAAGTTGACAAAAGAGCAAACAGTACACCTGATGGTAAATAATGATTAAAAATCAAAACGCTGTTGCAGCATTATGTTGCTGCGAGCGTAGGCCTGTCTCGATTGTTTCCATTCGTACTGCGGGTATATTACGCTCCAATATCTGCGCTCATATAAAAATAATATTTATTGGCTCTTTTTATAAAACTATAACAGCACACGTTCGTACTGAAGCAAGACGTCGTCGTAAGATTTTCCACCTTGGCTCGAAGATTAACAAGATTGAACTTTAAAAAAAGTAAAAAACTCATCGAAATCGTTTGGCATGATAAAGAATTATTCGCCCATATGTCATACAGATGCTTATAATAGATTGCATAATTCCAGATCTTGACCAAATTTATTTGGGACCGCGCCTGAGTTATTGAATCATTGACATCGGACATGGTAAAGAATTATCGGTTGGTTGAAAATATAATATTCGAAGGACATGTGAAGGTAGGATGACAAAGAAGCGCAGTGGATTCGTCCTATCACTATATATTTGTGTCATTTATTATAGAACTTAAGTACACATTTGTAGATATGTGATTATTTTAAACAAAGCTTTGCGGCGAGAAATTCACCCCACAGATGCAAATCGCAAAGACCTCGCATCTTAACGACACACATTTTCTTTCCCTCGATCGTTGAAATCTCGGAATTCTTTTACATAATCATGTGTTGAAAATATAACAGCTTTTTAGCGAGGGGCGTTTGATACACTCTTGTTATGCATCGTACGTCGTACCAAATAATACCTTCAAGTATTTAGCATAATCTTCGACTGATTTGGACGCAAGCGGTGGCAAATAAACAGGTTTATCGTTTGCGTTCCTAATAATAACATGTTGAGATTGGGGAGTGAAGTAAAAAGAAAAAAGACATGATCATCTTTGTAAGTGAAAAGTTGCAAGCGCTTTTCCGACATGAATGCAGAAACACGTAATTACGTAAGCCACGATGCAGTTGTAATATGGCTGCACGTTAAATGGGTCAAGCTCGAACGAGGAAGGACCACCCTCTATAGATTCGAGTGTTCTGTGTGATGAATGAAGGGAACCGGAAAACCTTTTTACTTAGTAAAGAGGTATTCCTACTTAGTCCTCAGGGTTATCGACGTATCAGCATTTCAATTCAATTCGGGGATTGATGAAGGTGTCCGTGTGTCACAGCTTTCACTCACCAATTTACATTGGGTGAATTGTGTGCTCGTTTACCAACATTAATTCTATAATATTAGCTTGGAACCTAAAATGTAATAAATTAAAATACAAAATATGTACATGGCAGAAGCTGCTGCTGCATGGTGAAGATTTGCCTGGAGGACCCTCGTCTTACCCTTGGGGTTAGCCATTTATAGACGTAGGGGGGCAGGGGTCGTTTTCGCCTGCTTAGGACGAGGACGTCCTTTACTGGCGCTCTTGACCCCCGCTGTACATACTTAAATACATACATTACTATGACTGTACTCTAATCAACTAAATAATGTCCCCCAGTCGGTCACGGCGGACAATCTCAACGTAGGTTAGCCATCTGCGCCGGACATGATTGTAGTGGCCGAGGTGCACTCTATATTCCTACACCTATGGAATAGCGATATTTCTCGATCAGGCGCAGAAACAACGGTTTTACGTGTTTAACGAGGCACGGGGATGAAGCACCACCAACTTCCTGACTTCTGCCTGATTCGAACCCTGGACCTCATGATCAGCAATCGCGGTTACGACCACTAGACCAACAAGGTAGTCAATTAGCTAAACTTAAGTTAGGAGAGATCAAAAACCAAAAATCTGTTGCCATCAAAGCTAATTCATTAACAAACCATTTCAAAACATTCAACTGATGATACTTTTTACAATAACTGTTTATATTTTCTTCCCACTAAAATATTTTAACAATTTTTACCGCAATTTTGGTAAACATCGCCTGTCTATATTTACCGGTGTCGTTGCTTTTTATGGATTGTCATTTCGTCGTGTTTACGACGACTTTACCACTTTATTGTTATGTCATAAGAAAGGGGTTATGTTATTTTTTATTAAATATGGACAGAAATAAACACCTGGGTTTCAGGAGTTTCGGGATAGTTTATTAAAAATATGATTTTTTAGTACATTTAAAATAATGCTGCGTTAGCGATGTACTGATAGGATCTCTTTTATATCGTCCCGCGAGGGTAGTAAGAGGAGGCGATGGAAAATGAAGGGCATCTATTACAGCCTATAAAAGTCCACTTCTGAACATAGGCCACCCCCACAGATTGCGTCATAAGGGAGGATTTTTCCATAGGTGCCACGCTTAGCAAGCGGGTTGGCAAGTTTTACTTAATTTTGTATATAACAAATGTTAAACACTTTGATCGGCGATGGGAATAAGCGTCCACAGTGAGACGCTGAGAGTGCGATCGATAAGATCGATAAGATTCCTGCAAAGGAAAGCAAATATGGCAAATCCAAAACTGTTAAGTGCTGATTAAGGAGAAAAAAGAAGAAGAATATATTGAAATAGGGACAGTTAAAACATTGTAAGAAAAGTCATCATCATTCCAGTCCTTCACAAATCTACTGCTCTAGATGGGCCTCTCCCAAGGCATACCACAAAGCACAGTCCTGAGCCAACTGCATCTATCGACTTTATGTGTCTTACCAGGGCGTCACTCCATATAGTGGGGGAGGGGGAAGCTTACTGCTGGACATGAGCATTTCCCGCTGTCAGCCATCTGAAGCCATAATAATTTTTGGATATTTTTCATAGTCGATTATTACAACAGCTACAGGACGTAATTGGAGAATAGATTCTCTTTTTTTATAGGATAAGGGTGACAAGCGAGCATACGGTCCACCTGATGGTAAGTGGTTCACATCTATCCTCGTTTGCGAATCAAAATGCAGATGCGTTGGCAGCCGTGAAGACTAAGATGGAATGCCTCGTTTCCAGTAAAAAGGGTCTCCAGTTCTCTACACTCACCATACTAAACACAGCAGCGTTAAGCTGCTATTTTACTCTGGTATAAATATAGAATTAGTATAGCTGCAGCATGGCTTTACCACGCTTAAAACTCTTATGCCGTTACTACACGATAAACAGAGAGCACAATGTAAGGAAACCCTGAAGGACCTAATGTAGGGTACAGTAGATTTATAATATACACCAATAAATCATCACAATGATGATCATGAAAATGATCGTTTATCCCATCATCAAACGTTAAGTCCACAGCTGGTCCAAGAATACGCCAGATTATTTTTTTTATACTATATAATAAGCTAGTACTTTACTACAATTTCACCTAGTAGTAAGTGATGATGACAAATCACACTATTTTTAACCGACTTCAAAAAGGAGGAGGTACTCAATTCGACTGTATGTTTTTTTAAGTGTGTTACCTCATAACTTTTTCTAGGTGAAACAATTTAGAAGACTTTTTTTTATTTGAATGCTAGTGCTTATCATGTAGTCCCACTTAAATTTGATCAAGGTCTGACCAGTATTTTTGAGCTATCCTTAATAATTTATGTTGAAGTCGGTTGCACAAAGTTTTTAATTTTACCACTTGTAATGTAACAAAAGCCTATTCACTCTTGCCTTGAATTGGCCCAGATTGTAATCGGATGGGAAGATAAACATGTACATTTCTTAAAATAATTCTGTTTAGTGCATCACCAACACACGCTAGTATTGCTGCCCGCATTATCGGGCTGAGAAATTTGGAGTAAGCATTGCGAATGAATTTTTCACAATAAGCCGGTGCAGAGCATCGTCATCGGTTTGTTGTTGTGGTTTTAAGTTGAGATTTTCCCCTTACAATTTATTTATGCAATGTTCTTATAAAATTACTTTTTTTTTTTAATAAGATGTAAGTGAAAGACGAACTTATAACTAACCTGACAGTAAGTGGCTTCTGCAGCTCATGGAGACCCGAACATACATTTAAACAAACAACGCAACGCTACGAATGCGTTGTCACCTCTAAGGACTAAATTATGCTGGCTCTCAACACTTTTGTCGGAACACAAAAGGCTACGCATTGCTATTCTAAGTAGTATTTATGGTAACATGAAAACTGTTATTATTATTTTTCTTTATCAGCCAGTAAAGTCGACTGTTCTACATGGCTTCTTCCACTGTAGAGGTGCATGCTTTGACAGGTGGCGATCACTGCGATCTTGCCAGAGGTCTTGCATCCTTAACTCTGGTACCTGTCGCTGGTCTGGTTCTTATATGTTGGATGCAAACAAGATGACTTTATCGCTACGTATATACGTATATATACTAACAAATGAAAAATACAAAACTGCGGTTGCCAATCCGCCTACCAAGCGTGGCAACTATGGCAAATATCGCCCTATGAGACAACCTGTAGGCGTCCCTTTATCCAATAGTGAACTTTTCATAGGCTGTAACGGTAACAGTAACTAATGTTTCTAGGATATATTTAGGTCATTCCAACAGATAATCCAAGTATATTTTATGAATTCGCAATATCTATTTCAAGTTACAGATAAAAGAAAGTCTTACATTACCATTGCAAATCGCGTTTGAGTAGGTTCGCTCATATATTTATTACCATTTAAAATCAAGTCCTCGAAATTTATTCCTGCGTACGAGCGCATAGCATGTTTCCTTGTCGCATTAGGCATAAGTAGTGCTCTCTCCTCACCCTATTAACTGTGATATATGCGACAATTCTTTTCCCAAATCCTCGAAACAGAAGGGAAGCGGTGTCATATCGCGCGCTCGACTGCCATCGACACTTTGCATGTGTGACGCGCTAATTCCGCCTTGATAAATGATTTTGGCGGAATTTGGAATTGGAAGTTTTCCGGTGATTCGTCACGATCTCAGGTATTTGGCGGAAGAAATGTAGGACTCGTTAGTCGCCGAGTGCGTTGTTTGAAATGGATTATTATAATTTATAGATTTGTTTCAAAAATTAAGAGCGTGTTCCTTTTATTTTTTATACAAATCTAGTTGCATTTTTTAGAGGATTTTGCATCAGTAAAGAGTCCGGCGTAATGTTTCATTACATGTAAGCGAAATTCAAGTCTTTGAAAAATTATTTAATTTATTAGAAATACAGGTTTCTATACGATGTATTCTAGCTTAGCAGACCAGGTAAATTAGAACTTAAATTACGATTAAGCCTTTCATTGGTACTGTAAGTGATCGAACTTGTTAGCCCGCGTAATCTGAAATATAAGGCGGGTGCTTATCCATTGAGCTATCACGGCTTATATACAATTAAATACATTATTCATAACATTCTTGAGTTTAATACTCATATCTTTTCGTAGAATAAGAATGTCGAACGAGCACACAGTTGTCCTGGTGGTATGAGGATTGTGTAGCTCATAGTCACTTGTATCCTCGATTAAGATTCAAAATTTAGGTGTGTTGTCACTATTGAAGATAAAAATAGGATGCCTCGTTACCAGTAACAAAGGTCTCATACCATACGAAACACAACAGCATTAAGCTGCTACATCACGCTGGCATTCTGTGAGGTGTTAGTATCGCCACATGTTTACCATTAAGCCAGTGTTAGTATCTCAGCTAGTGTAACGTTTGCATATCTTGAAAATTACTCAATACATGATGTGATGTACTGTGACAGAATGGCTTTTGGATTGTCTCTTTATCGTTTAACACATTCCAAGGAATAGGGGAATATAAAATGTTATATTTTAGCAGAAAACAAGAAATATTTTCTTGATCATTATAATTTGGTAATGTATACGTATTTAATTAAAAATAATTAAGTAGCCTACAATGATGGAGTTTTAAACCACTTATGAAATTAAATGAAAATATTTTCCAAAACGTACAAGTTACGCAAGGTGTACACCCTGCGGGCGATTTGCGAAAAAGGTATAAGCAATCCAGACTAATAAGACGGGAACACGCGTCCCAAACGCGATTCACGTGTTCAGACAAAAACCGGCGATGTTCCCCTTCGAAGACATCCGCGTGTGTGATGTATGCAAAAAGGGAATTGAATAAGGTGATTTCGTTCCGCGGGGTCGCTCCCGTAGGAAAAGAATCCGCGCGGTAATGGCGAATACAATAAATTTTCATAAACAAATTGCGATTTGATGGCGGCATATCGGCTCGGCGCGCGTGTGCTAACTTCCAATAAGGATTGATAGGGAAACAATGTTGCCACGCTGATTGAATGTCAATTTGCGGGCTGGCAACACGTTCCAGCCTGTCACTGAAATAATTCCGTGTAATGGCGTACACGTCGCTTTAACGATGTGAGGATCGGCGACGCACGCCGTCTCGAATGGATTTTGCCGAAACTGAGATATTGTACTGAATACTTATGTCTTAGATTGAGCTTGATAAATAACACGCTATCTTTTTAGTTTAGAAAAAGAGGATAGGTGGCAAGAATCTTGAGCAAAATTTTTTACATTTCATCGAGTCATTGAAAATATATGTTATATACGAGTAAATTACACGATTAATTAAAAGATACCTTTGCGTGAACATACGATACAATTTAAAGTAAAAGTGTATGTAAGTTCCATTTCTGTGGCAGTTCTACTCTCAATCCTGTAAGAGTTTTTAGTGCAAAGAAGAGTTCTCCGCGCCGGCTCAATGCGTGTTAGCAGAAATCATTTTCCCCGACTTTTGCTGCTGATTTTGCTGTCCTCACGATCAGGCTACCTCACGATGTTCTCCTTCACCATGCACGTAGTAAATCTGTCCTTAGATTTGCAATTAACAATTAACAAATTGTGGTGGTGAGGATCTTGTTGTATATATAATAAAATGATGACTTAATATTAAATCTCAACTGTGAATATAATTACATCTTTCGTTTATACGATTTTGTAATGATTGTCTTTGCAATTTGTAATTGTGCTAATCTTATTACAACTTACTATTTTAACCATGAAATATTTTATTTCATTACAAAAAGTTACGTTGTGGTACAGCTTCGGATGCAGTTGAAGACACAGGCAAAGTCAACAACCTGTAAACTGTTAAACAACTAGATAAAAGTTCTTCAAACATTATGACGGCTTGCTGGTATTGTCATGGTAAGTATTAAACTTGTGTATTTCCAATTCGGCGATTTCATTACACTTTTGCAATATATTAGATGTCATTTGATGGTTGTAATTATGTACAACGTAATACGTTATTCATAATAAAATACCTTTTTATTGCTGAGCTTATTTATTTGAAAATTGAATCCTGAAATAAAATAATTGAAATTCGGTTTTCAAATCTATAATGCAGCAGACAGCTCTACGTCGTAGAAGGTCTGACAGGCTTAGAAATTAACCACGCAATCGTCATTTTATCGGGATTTTTAATTAAAAATACTTTAAGAACGAAATTTGCTAAGCATAAATTTGTTCATGGTGCCTACGTACACCTGTGCTGGCTGTACTGGTGTTCGGGTGGAATAAATCATTTTGCGACCCTACCCGTGACGTCACAGGCAGAAGTCATTAAATAACTAAGCACGTGACTTACGACATTTTCAGACCTCAAGCAACGGCTTATAAAAATTGGTAGGTTATATTAATAGAGGCTTAAATTATGCCAATCTATAAAAGTACATACATACAGAAGATTTTCCAAAGCTGCTCAAATATTTTTTAGTACAGCTAATTAAAGCAATATCAGTCAAAAAGCCATTATCACATTCAATCTCTATGTGATAAATTAATAAAATAGCATTTGTATTTTATTAGATAATCATCGCATATAATGTAATTTGTCATAAATGGCTCTAAAATAACGTAAAAAAAAAGGTGTGCGCGCGCGTGTATGCATGCGTGCGAGCGTGCGTGTGTTTATGAGTGCGCCGTGCGTATATGCGTGAGTGTGTGAGTACGTGCGTGTGTGTGATACGTTCATATATCGATATATTTCTGCATTATTAATGATAATTTACCACGTAGTTGCGGTGTAAGAATATCCACTACTCCATATCGTCCCGTGGGTGTATAACAGGTGACAGAGAGAAACAAACCAGTAAATGGGCAGCAGCGTCTTTGTAATAACAACTCCAAAAGAAAAAAAACTGCGCCTGCCAACCCGCTTACCAAGTGTGGCAACTATGGCAAATATGAAGCAATTTTTAGGTGAGGACTGTGTTCAGCAGTGGACTTTTGATAGGCTATTAGGGTAACGGTAATGATAATTTAACATTAATTTTATATTAGCTTCGAGTCACATATTGCCAATAGTCTCTAAGCTGATTAAACCGTCGCGTCTAAATGTATCGCATAGTTGTGTTGGCTTAGTTAGCGTCCGCCTTATTTTAATATTACTTTAAATGAAAAAAAAAAAGTGTGTGTGTACTTATGTACGCACGTAAAAAGTTATACTTCTTTAGCGTAAGAAAACAAAAACAACTAACCTTGAATTATAGTTAATTATAGTTATCAGTTCTCACGAAAACTTGACAGTTGACGAACAATTACAAGGTTTCGGTGTGCGCGCGCATCATAACAAATTCATGGTGTCGTTTTTAGGTGTCGGTGTGCTCGCGCATCGTAAAAAATTCACTGTCATCATTTTTCTCAAGCGCGCCAAAAGAAGTATAAATTCAAAAGAAATAAACACGAATCATCATCATCATCATCATCATTATAGCCCTTCACAAGTCCACTGCTGAACATAGGCCTCCCCCAAGGAATGCCACAAATGGCTGAATAAAAACAATTTTATAGCATTAAGGACTTTATTAATCATAAGTCGCAAGGTACAACAAGTGGTAAAATTAAAAATTAAGTACAACCGACTTCAATATAAATTATTAAGGATAACTCAAAAACTACTGGTCAGACAGTCAGTTCACCTAGAAAAAAGTTATGAGGTAACACATAAAAAAAAACAAAAAAAAAATACAGTCGAATTGACTACCTCCTCCTTTTTGAAGTCAGTAGAAAACAAAAATATTCTATTCGATTTTACCTATAACATTTGTAAATTATTTTTATGGCATTTTTTATGCAAACATACTTATTATTATATATTAATACTTTCAGAAAATGTGTTTTCTACAGACTTACAGCAAAGGTTTTTTTTTCCATTTAGAGTTTCTCAAAATTAAAAGACTTGTCTTGCTTAAGAACGCTTAAATACTGTTATGAATAACTTTATAATGAACGAGAAAGCCGTGAGTGAGCCGTAGTAGCTCTGGCGTTCGCTTTCAATTTTACAGTACGCGAGCAACACGGGTTTGATCGCTGCCAGCACCAAAGAAATAGAAAACCAGCACTTAAAATGTTAATTACAATAGCACTGATTTCCACGTGCCTGACGGTGAGGGAAAAAATGATTAAGCATTGACACATGGTGTGGATAGATTTTTTTTAAGGTAGGAAGAAATGTATTTTACATCTTCTGGTGTTGTGCTTTTGCTATCTCTTGGAACAATTTTAAAGGTTCACATATTTTTTATAGTTGTTTTCGATGACAGACTCAATGTTCTAGTCTTAATAATGTAACGTTAGTCTTTTATTATTTTTAATTTAAGTTTTAATTTGAAACACAAAAGAAATAGATAAAATGAATTTGTATAATATTATTCTACATAATGGTTATACAGGGATGGCACCGTATAGAATTCGTTCACACTTGGCACTTAAGGTACTCACGAGGCTTGACGGGAGCCACTGTCACGTGTAACCTAAAGGAGTTTTGACTTGCAAAGCAGCCCTGCTGAGATTTTTCAGGAGGGCGGTAATGACTGCTTGATGTGTTCCGAGCTCGCTTTGTGTGGAAGCAGACTAAATTCAAGCAAAATAATTGTGGAGTATTTCGTCTGAAATTTGTTCAAAGAATATTATAAAAATAAAGTAAGTTATATTTCTTTGCATTGTAAGTCTTGGTTGATATGATTTTTCTGAAAGAATAATATTTTTTCATGCATCTATTTTCCGTAAAAAGTTACGGTTTCAGTGAGAACTTTGCGGTGTTATCTGGAACAGCATTTATAATTCTACTGCAAGGCACTGAACTATTTTCAATTCTGAGAGAGCTTCGAAATAATTTTATTAAATAAAATAATTAAACGAAAGTGACTTATATATATAAATAATTTTAAATATATAGTGTAAGAATTAACTATAAACTACTTTATTAATTTCTTAACTACCAAAATTACCTCAGGAACTAATAATGTTACTTGGGAATTCCACAAGTTCATGTTTATAATACACAAACGCGGACTTCTCATTAAACATTCAAATGTCATTTCCTCACGTATGAAGGAAACGGGATTGTCACAATCCGTATTGTTTCAGATCTCATAACGCGTGTAACCCTTTGACTCGGAATTTCCATACTGAGCGGTAATACAAAATGGCTACAAAAGCGTCTCCACACTTGGCTACCCAGCAAGCGCGCACCTTTGATGCGCGTATGATTGCCCGCGCCCGCGACACATTGGATCTATATTGTTGTCTTTTTCAAGTTTCGTAATAAGGGATGAGGGTGTATTAAAGCCTTTTATCCGGCTCGTCACGCCGGGTCGTGGGGTTGAGAAAGGGGTTTAAGGTGTGCAAACATTAGCTCTTTTACATTTTTGCAATTTCATCGACGACGTCTGACGGTTGTTTACAATAGAGTGGGTTTCGCGGAAGCAGAATCGAGTTAACTGTGTTACTTTGTTACACACATACAGTTATATAATACAGTGAAAGAAGTCACTATATGAATGTGTGAAGGTTTTAACTGCTAGGTACAAGTTACCACAAAATCTCACTAAAGCTAAGTTGCTCATTAAGCAAATACTAGGCCCGAGGCCAAGTCTAACAGCCGCAGACTGCCTGCAAATCTTGGCTGCATTCTCGAACATTCCAGAAGATGTAGCTCGGATTAAACGATGCAGTATATTCAACAATTACAGTACATTTGCCGGCAGCCGAGTCCCGCAGGTAAGACTGCATATTTCAAGAGCGAGACAATATTAGCCGCAGCACTCGAGTGGAAAATGAGACCGTTTTTGGTGCCTAATTTACAGTGGCTGTAATGTCGGGAACATATTCATTGTACTAGAGCTCAGGTACGTATCGTTTCCTGAGTAACGTCAGAAACGCTTTAAAATATATTAGTTTGCGGATTTGAATAATACAATGCATAAACATTAAAGCAAATGTTTGTCCAAATATTATTGTGTGTATTGCGACTATGAAGCGGTTTAACTGTTTGCCTTATTTCAACGTTAAAATTGCACTTCTTGTTGATATTTTTTATTGCTTCTCTTTTTATAAATCAAGTTAATATGTTGAATTTTAGATTTTTGATATTGTAACCGCATTTCTTTTATTATTTCCTTTTTATCATTTTGCATGTATTTAGTACATAGCGTCAGCAGTTTTGTTACGTGAGTGTTGTAAGAGGCGACTATGGAAAATTCCAGAAATATCTCATGTCTTCCGATAGATGGCGGTATACTCATCTAGTTTGTGCTAGACAATAATCAGATCGGAGATGGGGGCAGTGTTAAAGATGTGAAACGCCTGGAAATGCGATCGCCAATCCGCCTGCTGAGCTTGGCAATTAGGGAAGATCCTACTTAGAGCGTTTAAGGCCCGACAGCCTTGGATTTTACGGCCTACTGAAGAAGATCACGATAGGTTTACACCTGCCGAAACGAGGCAGATGAGTCAGGTAATGTTTTGTCAGAAAATTATATGTAACATATTTATTTTTATCCAGTGCTGGATGTATATTTGTTAAGGATGCACCATCTGAGATGGATAATTTAAAAACATTTGCCTATATTTTTAAGCCTGGAAAAGGCTGTAGGTAGGTGCCGATATTCTGCTCTCTGTTACTGTTACTGTAACATCCTATCAAAAGTCCACTGATAAAAACAGACCTACCCATAGATTGCCTTTACTTGGCAACCGCAGTTTTTTATTTTTAGCTGTTATGATGAATTCCCTTAAGTCGCCCCCCACACATCACATATGGGTCACACCTCATCACATCGCATATATCCTAAATTGGTAACTACCGATCTTGTTAGGTTAGGTTAGGACCTCCCCGAACGGGTTCCTGTCTTGTCGTGGCGGGCTTAGTAGCCGTGGCTTGGTCACCCGCGGTGTACTAACTAACCTCCGCAACCGAATCTTGGTTGGCGGCGGAGCCATAGACCAGATCCACCGCTGGGGTCAGGAAGGTTAGTGCTTCTGAGTGCTCGTTTTTCAAGGCTCCATGGCTTTCGAGCATCGGACACGGGGGTGTCCGTTGCGCACGTGAAGTTGGAGGCTGCGGAGGAGGGCGCGCCATGTGTTCTGGTGCGCCTTAATTGAGAAGAAGATGGGAGAGGAGTAGTCCTCTCACGAGGAGAGGCCACCATGGGGCAACCAGCGGTGGTGGGGCCGCGGAAGTGTGCGAAAGCGTTCCCGTGGCCCTGCCGATATGCGACGAAGGTGGAACACCATGGGGTTTTAGTCGGTGCGAGTCCGACATAACTCTTCCTCGCCCCCGCGAGGCGGGTATGCATGAAAATTCAATTGAGGTGGATAACATAAAAAAATGTTATGAGACTGACGTAGAGTGCCTTAAATCAGAAATATTATCACTTACTAACTCCCTTCAAACTGTGTCCAATAAATATAAATCAGCCCAAAACGAAATAAAAGAACACATACTGGCTATGGATAATCTGGTAAAGACATGTAAATATAATGAGGAGCGTTTTGACTCCTTAGTTAAACATCAATGTGAGTGTCAACATTCAATACCAGCTTCTTCGGAGTCGGAGTAATATTATACCACCACCAAAACTCTATGACAGTGCCATAGCAGAGGAGCTTAAAATAAAAAATGACTCAAATATTAACAATAATAATATAATTGTGTATAGCGATGACATGGGAAAAAATCTAGGCATTACTTTAAATAACTCTTTAAAGGGACAAAAAATTACAAATTGCTGCATGCCTGGAGCATCTTTTAGTGACATCCTAAATAAAATTATAGTTACTAAATTTTGCCCAAATAGTACAATAATAATTTTTGTTGGTAGAAGAGGCAGTGTAAACAACAAACAGTTATTAAGATATATTGAACAACTTAATAACTTAAATGTACACAAAATTGTCTTGTTCACACTGCCTTACATACAGGAATTGCCACAGGAAAATAATCTAAGACATAATTTAAATATACAAATGAATAATTTAATATGTAACAATAATTTAAATTTGACATATAATTGTGATAATAATGACAAATTTCATTTAATTGACACAAATAATTTAATAAAAAAGTTTTGGACAAAAGATAGGTATTACCTATCCAAATATATTTTAAGACTGGTAGCAAATGTGCTATCTTATTATTTACTTTTTAACTCAGCCAAGTTTTTGGCTACCAAGACTGCTTTTATTGAGCATGATAATCATTTGACATTTAATTTGGAATCAGTTCCAACTAATTTAAATTAGTAAATGCGACAATAGAGGCAATCTCTAGCAATAATAAGAGTTTAATTAATTTTGAATGCAGCCCACAAATAAGTAATAAAAAATTGTTTACACCTGGTGCATCAAAATATACAAGGCATGATGGGCAAAGAATTGGAAGTTGAATTGTTTTTAAATAGTAACAATATACATATCCTTTGTATTACTGAAAATTGGCTAAAAGATTATAATTTCATGTTTAATTTCAGAAATCACCAGGTGGTCAGTTCCTTCAATAGAGAAAAAAGTTTACGTGGTGGCTCCTTAATATTAGCAGATAAATCATTATTATATAAAGAACGTAAGGATATTGTGAGCCTCTCTGTTGAGCGAACTGTAGAAATGGCTTGTGTCGAGCTCGAGCACCTCATTGTTGTAAGTGTTTACAGACCCCATGTGCTATTTATGACTATTTTCAAAGAATTGTGGAAGAAGTTTTGCTCAAACTTAGTAAACAGAACAAGTCTGTTGTAATATGTGGAGACTTTAACATCAATCTCCTTGAAACTTCTTCCATTAGTATTAAGTTTAGATCATTGTTTAAATCGTATAATCTTGTTAATTTATTCTTAGAACCAACACGTATTGCTGGGCCTAGTGCAACCTGTATAGATAATATTTTTACAGATATTAAGCCCTTGCATAAATCAATTATTCAAAATTTAAGTTCAGATCACTGTGGACAGTTGGTATCATTACCTTACATACACAAAAAACAGAAAAATAAGAAAGTTGTGTTTGTTCCAATAAATGACCATCGCTTGGAGAGGTTTAGAAGTAATATAATAAAAGACTTCCATCACTTTCATTTAAAAATAGTGCTAATTATTTGTATGGTATGTTATTTAAAATTATAACTTGTGAATTTAGTAGAATATTTACTTCTAAAACTTTCTTTTAACAGTCGCAAATCATTTAATGAATGGGCGACAGTAGGAATTTATAAAAGTAGGCGAAAGTTATATGAGCTTTATAATGAAAGATCATATAATACTAGTGTTATATTTAGAGATTATGTCAAAACATATTCTAAAATATTTAAAAAAGTGTGCTACACAGCTAAGGCTTTACATTTAAGTAACAAAATTAAAACTGCATCCAACAAAATTAAAATGACCTGGAGAATAATAAATAGTGAAACGGGCAAGGTCAAACCGCGCAACTCGGATTTTCAATTGAATATTAACAACAGTTTAACTCGATCTGATCAAGAAGTTGCTATGGCTTTTGAGAAACATTTTACTGATGTTCCTTTTGACAACAAAATCATTAAATTCTTCCCTACTGTCGCCGAATCATTGCTTAAACAAAATGTAAAGGCTTGTTCAAATACTTTTAAATTCCATAGAGTATTGCCAAAAGATATCGTTAAATATTTTAAAACAATTGATGTTAAGAAAACGGCAGACTTATGGGGATTTCCGTTAAAGTTATTTTATCTATAATAGATATAATAGCACCTTATCTAGCCACTATATTTAATACAAGCGTCGAATCTGGTGTGTTTCCTGATTTAATGAAACATAGTAAAGTCATACCTTTATTTAAATCTGGTAGTACATTAGACCCCGCCAATTTTAGACCGATTTCTGTACTACCAACATTTAGTAAAATTTTTGAAAAATAATTTTAGATCAGATCTTAAGTTTCTTTAATATTAATAAATTGCTACATAAAAATCAATTCGGTTTTACAAGGGATCGCTTGAACACTGACGCTGTAGTTGAGTTTATCAAACATATTTTTTGCGCATGGGAGAATTCGGAGGATACTTTGGGTATATTTTGTGACCTTTCCAAAGCCTTCGACTGTGTTCACCATGAGACATTAATCAGGAAGCTACAGTACTATGGTGTCAAGAACACAGCGCTTAAACTTATTATTTCATATTTAAGTAATAGAATGCAGAAAGTTGTTATCAATGGTAAAGTTCTTCCGGGTCACCTGTACTAATGGTGTCCCTCAGGGCTCGATTCTCGGCCCATTCCTATTTCTGGTATATATTAATGACTTACCTTCCTTGTAGGGATAATCATGATATAGTATTATTTGCTGATGATACTTCCTTGATTTTAAACTTAAACGTCAATCATTTAAATGTGACGAAGTGAATAATGCTATATCAAAATTAGTGCATTGGTTTAACGTTAATAATCTACATTTAAACGGAAATAAAACTAAATGTATTAAATTTACAACAACGAATGTTAAAATCTGGGTACCAATGTGTTTTAAATGGGAAGAACTGAGCCCTGTTGAATCCACAGTTTTCTTGGCATCACTCTCGACGCAAAGCTTCAGTGGGGCCCCATATATCCAAACTAGCAAGCAGACTAAGTTCTACAGCCTATGCTGTAAAAAAGGTTAGAGGTCTCACTAGTGTCGAGACAGCTAGACTAGTTTATTTCAGTTATTTCCATAGCATAATGTCTTATGGGATTTTGCTATGGGGAAATGCGGCTGACTCAGAAACTATTTTTGTTTTACAGAAGAGGGCCATTAGAGCTATTTACAACCTAAAACCGAGAGAGTCTCTTAGAGATAAATTTAAAGAAATAAATATATTAACTTTGGCCTCAGTATATTTACGAAAATTTAATGTATGTTCACAAAACAAAGGTAGTTTTAGTAAAAAGTAATATACATTCTGTAAACACTAGGAACAAACACAAGCTAGTGATACCAGTTTCTCGACTCCACAGAGTCAGTAATTCATTCTTGGGGCAATGTATACGCTATTACAACAAGGTCCCGGAAAGTGTACAGGCTTTCTATTACCAAGTTTAAATTTTTATTAAGCTGAAACTGTATAAAAGGGTTATTATAGTACAAATGAATATATGATTGATAATAACCCTGGGAATGAAGTGGTCGCTACCAAGCAGTTTCTAAAATAAATTTTGTACTTAAATAGTTTGTACAACCATTAATGTAAAATTTACTTTTAAAAAAAAAGTCCCGCTGGGTTTCTTGCTGGTTCTTCCCAGGACAGAGGTTTTTTTTTCGAACCAGTGGTAAAGTAAAAAATGACTTTCAATAAGAATTACACATGTAATCTATATTGAATAAAAAATTATTCTATTCTATTCTATTCTATTCTATTCTATTCATAGGCATTACCCCCATGTAAACAAAAAAAGTGACCATGGGTTGCTGTAAAGCACCCGACACGTCGGGAATTAATATAGTAAATTAAACGCGATAAAATCCGTGAAAAATAGTTTTATTCAATGTGTAGTGTTCGCGTAAATATAAGAAATCATTAACAAAAAAATGGTTAGGTTAGGAAGAATAGAATAGAATAGAATATTTTTTATTCAATATAGATCACATGTGTAATTCTTATTGAAAGTCATTTTAAGATGCTGCTACTCATCTCTTGTTTTAGTTTCTCTTACACACACACACACGGGCGATATGGGGTAGTGGATATCCTTACGCCGCTACTATACGGTTGTGTGTTGCTCTCCATTACAAGATATTATCGAGTAGATGTTTAATCACTTATTAGTCGCCAGTCTCGTTAGTTAATAAGCGATACGCACAACGTTAAAGGTTAGTTGAAATTTATAGAAAATGTAGTATGTTTACTAAAACAAATTTTACGGATTTTATCGCGTTTAATTTTAACATTTTTAATTACCGATGTTTTAATAGTGTCGTAATCGCATAAAACTAAGGAATCATAATATTTATATTTCAACGTTGTAATAAAAAAAATATAATAACTACCCATCATCATTCAAATTTGCAACAGTTATTTTACCATATATTTCAGGTTCTTATAAATGTTGATATTATAATTAAGTTAATTTTGGTTCTTCGAAAAATATGACCGGTCTATTGCCACCTCAACATACTGACCCGTAATTACTAGCAGCTAATTTTTTATTTGTTCAAACTGCAGGCTACAGATATATTCAGATATAATACCTAGCCTGTTTTACTTGTTACTATTTAATATTTTAATTATATACTAAAATACAAAATAATGTATATTATTTAGGCGAAGCGAATATTTTATTCTTCGTTCATAAAAATTCTGTATGTATAAAAGAGTTTTATTGTATTTTTAATTAAATGCATAATGAAAGAAAAGGTAAGAGGCTACTAGTTCAGGAGGAGGTCGTATTTCAAGCGTATCAGCTGTCGCCGTCTCGAGACACTGCATCCTGCAGCTGATAGCACGCAATCTATTCCCCGCTTTTGTTACCAGGTACTTCTTTGCGCTATTAATGCTTTTGCATTGTTTTTGGTGAATAATTTCACCTAGAAAAAACATTGTTGACGACATACATTTCATTTTGTTAAGTTTATCAAAACTATAAGGTGCTAAATATAGGGAAATTCTTATTTTAGTATGTAGTTTTTGTTTATGTAAATTATATTTTTTAATATTAACGCAATTGATAAACAATTTAAACAAACACCATCATTGCCGCTTCAATTCTATCGAATTTGATATTAGCGCATTTTTATATAACTACATTTTTTTATATTAACGCAATTTATAAACAATTTACACAAACAAATACCATCATTACCGCTTCAAATCCGATATTTAACACATTATTCTAAAAGCACGTGAGGCGGGAAGCCCTTATAATTACATTCGAAACAGTGCTCTTAGCAACTTTCCCATAAGAGCCCATTATTAACGAAGCCACCGTACCATTAAGATTCTCCACATATCTTCGAAAGGCGCGTTATGGTAATTACGGGTCGCCATTTTATCTCGCAACTCTTCGCGATTAGAACTCGCGCGCTCTCGCTCGGCTGCACGTAGAAATAACAAGTCCGCGAACTTAGTTCGTTTCTGAGGAACGTTCCGAAATTAATTCGGATGGAAGATATCGGGACGGCGCGATAGCGGGCTCCTTCCGCGCCATTTATTGCTCGTGTGGTGCCGGGTATCGGTAAAGGGGTAAAGAATATCAAGATGTAACGAGCGCCAGCCGGAAGGCTCGCAAATGAGCTCGTCGACTTATCTGTGTTAATGTGGGTGAGGGTTAATTTTGTCTTACATGAGCAATTTGAAGATATCGCCCCCTCGGCGAACTTACATTTGTTGCTTGCCGAAACCGCACCGAGTTGTAAAGAAAATATAATCACTATTCGCGGTCGAGTCGTGCTACTTAAATATTCGCTAAGATTTCGTCTAGACAAAAGGAAAATATGGAGAGTGTCTGAGGCATAAAATGAATGCGGTGGCGCGCAAACATGGATGGATGGTGGGCAAATACGACTAGCGTGTATTAGGAAATGAAATTAAGTCTCAAGTGCAATCTCGTCATTGCATGCGGTGAAAGCTCGACGTTTATAATACAATGGCGTTGTATTCGCTTTCAGGCACCTACAAAGCAGTGTACGCTGGAGGGTACACCGGGTATGATGTATGGTCGGACGGCCCCCGGCGCTCTAGATATCGTCGAGGTAAACTTTGAATAGTTCGCAGATTATTTTCAAACATGCTTTGTTTTTATTAAATGCTATATTTTTTGGGAATCAGCTTTGTGTTATAAAAGTTAAGTTGTAAAGTTAGAGCCTATATTTCACGTTCCATTGCTGGGCACAGGCTTCTCCGCCGCACTGCCTATGTGGATGTTAGTGGATTTTACATGTCTTTGAAATATTTTTTTTAATTTCTCAGACATGATATTCTCACGATATTTCCCGTTAACGACGAGTACGTAAATTGCAATTAACAATTTCAGTCGAAACCCATTCGGAACAAGTATTACTAACAAATAATTGTTCCTGGTCTGGATGTTTGCGTAATTTATTTATATAGTGCCTCTCAATATACACGATAGTGTTGCTATTACTGTATGCTACTACATATAAATTGAACATTAACACATTTAACGTTGATAAAACGTTGAGTTTCTAGAAGGTTTAAGTTTAGGAGGCTAGGGGAGCCCCGATTCCTGGCGGTAGATTTTAGGTGTCGGCATTTTGGGAAAGAAAAGTGAGTTCCTCACCTTAATTTCTTATTTGTTGCCATATAAAAATTTTGCTATAGCAACTCAAGATGGCTACAGCCCTTGGTACATTTGAGATCATCAGAAAATTTGATATTAAAAATGCCAGCTCACACTACCAAATTTTTGGACAGATCATTCACAATACAAGCTGTCCGATTATGGAATGACTTGCCGTTATCAGCAAGACGCGCTCAATCCCTACCGGTTTTTAAGAAACATGTACATGATTACTTTTTTCAACTTTGATTCTATCAAGTTCATTTGTATATAATTATTCTACCTTTATCTAGTTACACTAGAATAATTATATACAAATGAACTTTAAAGTATATATTTGTACTTTTATATATTTATATTTATAAAAATATATATTTACATGTATATATATACATATATATTAAAAAGTATGTATGTATTTATCTTATGTATGTACTTATATATCCATCCTATATTTCTATTTTATGGCTTTAATAAAAATAATGTTATTTTTGTCGCCAAACCACACATATGTTTTTATTGTTTTCTTGCAATACTGTCCATCCAAAGGTTGTCTGGAAGAGATCGCTCTTAGCGATAAGACCGCCCAATGTACCACATTTCTATTTCTCCTTTTTTGTTAATATTTATGTTATTTTTTGGCGTACAATAAAGTTTTATCTATCTATCTATCTATCTATCTAACCGTCTCGTTAACACCGTAATATACTCAGACCGATGATGGGTAGCAGTGTCAAAAGTGCGGGACATTTTGTACTGCGATCGTCAATTTGTTTGCTTAAGCGTGACGATTAAGGAAAAGCCTAGTTTTTTTATAGGAGAGGGGGCTAACGAGCATGCGGCTCACCTGATGTTAAGTACTTACTACCGCCCATGAGCAACTGCAACACTAGGGGAATTGCAGACGCCTGTCCGGCGTTACAAGGGAAGATGTCTATGTCCAGCAGAGAACCTTTATAGACTGATTAATGAAAAAGTTGATGATACGATATGTTTTTACTACTTTTAAGTTTAAGTTACGTAACTACTGATAGAGATGAAAGTACAAGTAAATTTTAAGACTACTAGCGTAAATATCCCACGACACAGTCTCATTTCTTTTAAAGGACTTTGGAGCACCAAAAGTTCGTACCAAATGTTATTGTAAACAAATATTATTTCAAATTTATTATTTTCTTTTTTTTTTTGATGACGGCGTAAGAACCCCTTTGTCGTATCTCTTCACTTTCAGACCACTTCCCTTGTTGCCTCAGCTAACATCGGAATCCTTGGCGTCGACATATCGAATAACGTGAAGTTTTATGGTCACTTGGAAGGGAAGGCTAAATTGGACTCTAAAAAGCATTGCGTGCTCAGTAGAGCGGGACAGTGTTTCATGCCGGCACACCGCTTGCAACTTAACAAGCCGCACATGGAATACTGTTCTCATCTCTGGGCCGGGGCGCCCCAGTGCCAGCTCCTTCCACTTGGCCGCATCCAGCGCAGAGCGGCTCGAATAGTCGACGATCGAGTTCTTTCTGATCGGCTCGACTCACTGGCGCTGCGAAGAGATGTTGCATCCCTTTGCATTTTTTATTGCATTTACCACGAAGAGTGCTCTGAGGAACTTTTCGGATTAATGCGAACAATTAATTCCAGCCGCCAAATTTCACAAAAGCACACCATCTGTATGCTTGGTGGTCCACCAATGTGCGTTTTACTAGGAGTTTTCTTATTCGCACGACCTCTCTGTATAATCGTTTACCATCGGCAATTTTTCCAGATCAATACGACTAGTAGTAGGCCTGCAATGCACCTTCCCTGGTGTAGCAGTGGTTCATGGGAGGCGGTAGTCACTTACCATCAGGTGATCCGCATGCTTGTTTGCCCTCTCTTCTATATAAAAAGAGAATCCATGGTCGCATTTCATCCCGTTTATATCGTAGTAGGGTCGTAGGGGTGAGAAAATCTTGTTTATGCCAGACGAAGAACAAGCAGAGTTAAAAGGTGCTGCAATCGCCCATCTGCTTGCCAAGCCTGGCGATTAAAGCAGATCCTTCCTGCGACTTTAACGGACTATAAATAATAAAAGCAATGATAAGACGTTATTCAACGCTAAGAGTTGGTATAATATTAAACGGACAGGCGAAATATTTCCCACGCTAAAATATTAAAGAAATCTGTAAAAGTTGGCCTCATGTAATATGCAGCAAGGGAGGTGGTTCCGTTTGGAATACGCTTCGCCGGCGCGTTGCATATTTCGTGAAAAACCACGCTCCGAAGCCAACTCCGCATACTCTACATCGTTTGCTTAAATTCTTATATTCAAAACTGATTTTTACGTTCTTAGTAAAAATGTCTAGTGTTTCAAAAACAGTGAAAACTTTTCATATAGAATTAATTGTTTGGAACATCTAAATAATTAATTCACATAAACACTATGCAATAGTTTGCTTCAACTATACCTATTTATCTGCGTTTAGTTTAATCAAATATATTTCGATGACAAGTGTTACGGATGAGGGTAGAAAACTAATAAATGTTATCACTTGCATAATTTTGCAAGCAGTACTACTACTACGTATATTTTAGGTGGTAGGATTCCTCTTCTGTTTAGGAGTCCGTCTGGTAGATACCACCCTCTTACGTGTTTCTGCCGCTAAATAGGAGTGCTTGCGCTGCTGTATTCCGGTCTGAAGGGAAGGGCGAGCGAGTATAATTACAGGATGTGAGGCATTCCATCTTAACCTCAAATTTGACAACGCATCTGTAGCCATCTTTGTATGAAGTTGGCTTCAGATTGGAGTGCCACATTCCATCAGGTGGGCTGTGAGTTCGTTTGCCACTTCAGTTTTATAAAAATAAAAACAATAAATAATGAAATTAAAAAGCTAAGCGAAGCAAAAACACAAAGAATACTCAATTTAAATAGTTTCCGGAATATCTTTCAACGCAAAAATGTTAATATTTTTGGAACGAAGTTCCTTATCGGACGGTACGAATTTGGCGGATGGGTGCTAGGCGAGAAAAAGTGTAAGATTTTTCCGTCACGACCCCATCTGACGTAGTGTAGACGGCCTTGGCGGTTATAAGGAAGCGAGATGGAATAATATCCATCTTCCTCGCACTTTTTCTTATCTTGTCATTAAAGAAATTTTATTTTATTTTAAATGACGCTTCATTTTAATAGACGCTAGTAATTCATTTATTTTGTATTTGTTTATCAATAATATAATACGTTTATTAATAATAATATACTACGAAAGGAACTTCGTTCCAACCGAGTGTTCCACGACACTCACGCATGTTTTTACTATAGTTGTAGCACGAAAAGGTCGGCTCGACCGGGGAAGGACCAAGCTCTCACACAACCGCAAGCAGACGAGCAAGAAACCAAGCGGCACTTTTATTTAAAGATTATACAGTGAAATACAGGTTGTACAATAACTACTTACAAAACTTATAGAAATACAACTTGGAGCTTAAAGAAATACGAGTATGTATTGTGATATGTAATGTCTTGATTGTAATCTAAATTTTATTAGATTAACTTAATAAAATCGTGAGAATGTTTACTCGTGTATCTAGAAGCTAAAAATATTGTTATATTTACACTTTACGAAAGATTTTATGGAACAATAACTAACTGATTTCAAAACAGGAAGTAATTTCTTCAACTGTATTTTACAATCTAAAATAATAAATTATTGAAAAACAAAATAATAAATTTTACGTGGTGGAGCCAAGTTGCAGCTATGTTATGGTTGTAGCACGATTGGGTAAAAATAATTTGGGCGGTGCTGCAGTCCCTTCAGCGGTGCCAAGTTGACTGTCGGTATAGCGAAGTGCAGAAGTGTTTGTACAGTAGGGCTACGATGGCTATCCGAGTACAGAACAGGAGTACGAAACCTATCCAACTTTAGAGAGGTGTAAGACAGGGTGACGTTATATCCCCGAAACTCTTCACCGCTGCATTGGAATACGTTTACGCTACTGGACTGGAAAGGATACGGTATTAACGTCAATGGCGAGTACATCACTCACCTTCGATTTGCCGACGATATAGTCCTTATGACAGAATCGCTGGAGGACCTAAGCACTATGCTCAATGACCTCAATAGTGTCTCCCAACGGATAGGCCTTAAGATGAAAATGGACAAAACAGAGATCATGTTTAATGTCCATGTCACACCTATGCCGGTAGTTGTTGGGAGCACTAAGCTCGAAGTTGTTGACGAGTATGTTTACCTGGGACAAATAGTCCGACTAGGTAAGTCCAACTTCGACCGAGAGGTCAATTGACGGATTCAGCTCGGCTGGGCAGCGTTCAGGAAATTACGTCATATCTTCTCGGCAGGTATACCTCAAAACTTAAAAACTAGACTGTACAACCAGTGCGTGTTGCTAGTGATGACCTATGGAACTGAAACATGGTCCTACACTGCTGGCCGTATGAGGAAGCTCAAGGTCGCTCAGCATGGTATGGGGAGGGCTATGCTCGGGGTTTCTCTGCGTGATAAGCTTAGAAATGAGGATATCCGCAGTAGATCCAGTGTTACCGACATAGCCCAAAGGATTAGTAAGCTGAAGTGGCAATGGGCCGGCCATATAGCTCGAAGAACCGACAACCGATAGGGAAAAAAGGTGCTCTCGAGTGGCGACCTCGTACCGGCGGACGAAGTGTAAGGCGTCCCTCCACTAGATGGAGTGACGACCTGGTAAGACATGCAGGGAGTCGATGGATGCAGGTGGCTCAGGACCGTGCTTTGTGGCATTCCTTGGGGGAGGCCTATGTTCAGCAGTGGACTTGTGAAGGGCTGTAATGATGATGATGATGAAGATTGGGTATGCTCGAACGGGGTAGGACCACGCTCTCACAGAATACCAGCGTGAAATAGCAGCTTAAAACTTCTGTGTTTCGTATTGTGAGTGTAGAGAACCGGAGACCATTTTTACTGGAAAGGAGGCATTCTGGAAAGGAGGCATTCCATCTTAGTCCTCACGGCTGACAACGCATCTGCATTTTGATTCGCAAACGAGGATAGATGTAGATGTCTATGGGCCACAGTAGCCACTTGCCATCGGATGGACTGTGTGCTCGCTTGTCACCCTTATCCTATAAAAAATATTTTTAACCATCATATGAGATTTTCGAGGATGTAGGCGTTTATGGGCCTAAGCACTAACTTTCCAACAGGGTAACTCTGTACTTGTTTATCAATCTAACTCGTTTACATATGAGATAGTGATTTACGTTATCTCGAGCCAGTAAGATACGATATTTATATTATACGATTGTCTTTGCTGTTAGTTGCCGAAATCTTCCCATAGTGAGTTGCTGACTATTGTAGAATCTCAGTAATGAGCATAATCATACTGTAATAGTACCTCTGATTTGTCATTGACGTCCTACGCTCCATCCGGGCGCTGTTGACTGAGGTCTTTATATTTGCCTTGGATAACACACTGACACGCGTCTTAAAAGAACGTGTGTATTAAAAAACTTGGGTATAGAGTCATCGTGACGTAAGAGAAGTCTACAAAATTTCGACAACTTCTACCGATACTACATCGAACTCATGTGCTCATGCTAATTAGTTCTTGCTAATTCTGGTTAGAATTGGGATTGCGATTTATATTGCAGCCAGTCTCATATTTGAATATAAAGGACAAGAATGAATTTTCTCATATTTTTACTTAACAGTTGTTTTGATCAAGATTTAAATAACCATTTAATTCCAAAAAGTTGTCTCGGATCTAAACTATGGTTTAAGTTGGTAATGGCGGTGGTTCACCCTCATGTCTCAGAAAGCACGTAAAACTGAGATCACCGTTGCTCCTGCGCTTGATCTCTCCGGTTGTGTCAGATTACCGTACCATCGGACTAGGAAAGTGTGGGAATAGAGAGTGAACCTAGGCTTGCGCGTACACTTGGGAACTATAATCATGTCATGCGCAAATTGCTTACCAGTCTCCGTTGAGACTTGTCGCCATGGCCGAGTCTGGAGGACTTTTATGGCTTAAGAGAAGTCTTTTCACGAAATACGTTCCTTAGCTGCGGCGCCACAGTATTCGCGAATTTTGACATTTACTGTCAAATTTATACATTACATTTTATTTCGCATATTTTCTGGGGTAATTTTTACTTATTACAAATTCTACTTTAAGCCTACTAATTGTAATGTACTTTTGTAATAAAATGGATAGCGAATCAACAGTTTTGCACAAATCATTGAATATGCACCGAGACTGGTGCGACTGATTGCTAATCGTCTTTCCTTTTGTTTAAATCTAGTTCTCTGCCTCCATCCAAGTTTCCCCGTTTAATATCTTTACCTTAGATGTTAATTCGTATAGTTTTTGATACGCCAAATGACGTGTTTCTCAATTTTTTAAACAATGTTTCATTAAATCGTTTTACATAAATGTATTGCATATGTACTTATACCTAAACCCGGAAATATTATCGATAGGCCATATAAATACTTATTTAGCGCGAGATTCGAATCCGCAGCTCGCATTACCACAGCTATACGTTTAACCACTGCGTTAATAAGCCATTACTTCTCTCCACCATCAGTATGTGGGATTAGGGTTTAGCAAATTTTAATGGATTTACCGTCGCCAGATTCGTAAGTAAGTAAGGGGTGTAACGCACAGGAGGGTTTGACTCTTGGGCAAAAATTGGATGTGTTTCCCTTTCGACCTTTTATTAAATTACTAAGATTAATAAAAATAACTGTCAGTATCATCAACGCAGTTATATTTAAGGATGGTTAGTTTATAGCTAGGATAATTCAGATCTTAAATCCATCCTGCATGTATTTGTTTGTACAAACGTTTGTGGTCACCGCTAGGTGTGAGCTCAAAGGCTCGGTTCACACGGACAGGATTGCGCGTCAAAAGGATTGACCGAGACGCGTTGGGATCCCGCCCTGTTTCGACCGCATTTCATTTGCCTCAACTATCGCGCTTAGGGTGAAAACTGGACAGTGTTTGAACTTCTAGTTGAATTTATTTGGATGAATGTCGAGGTTATAATGCATAAATGTGAAGTAGCTGTCTACTATAATACGTGAATATGTAAAATAATAATAAACACTATCAATACTAAGAGCTGTTTTACTAGTGGATACGTGCATTATATAATAATATAAATGGTTCGAAATTATCACTGCAAAAAGAAAAATCTATACAAATAAATTAAATTGAAGTGTATGTATGCAATATTAAAAATACTGGCTTCTATTAACCTCAGGGGGCTATTCACATGATATTTAAACATAAACAACCATTTTTAAAACTTTCGTCTGTCCATTTTTCTACCTGTCTGCCAGTCTGTTAAAATTATTAAAAAAAATTCGATCACATAGAGAGCAATGCCAGAAAGGATATACGAGTAGGCTTATATCCGAAACATTTTAAGATTTTTTTTAAAACGAAAAACTGATAAAATAAATTATTATCTTCGATTATCTTAAATCTAAATAACGCCACATTAATAGATCCTATTCATACGAAGCCGGCGCAATTCGCTAGTTATGTAATACAGAACGAAAAACGTAGGACATAATTGGTCTTAAAAAATAAGTCTATAACCAGAATTTTTTTCATACGATATTTGTCGTTTGCACATGAATGAATACCACTGAATACAAGCGTAAAATAGCAGCTTCATGCTGCTGTTTGGTATGGTGAGTTTAGAGAACCGGAGACTTAATCGAGGATAGATGTAGGTGTCAATGAATCACAGCATCCACTTACTATCAGGTGGACTGTGTGCTCGTTTTCACCCGTACTCTATAAAAAAAAACTATATTAATTGTTTTTCCAAATCATATTATGTTCTTTTATAACTGGATATTGATTTATTTTTAACATAACTTTTGTTTTAGAGTATTGTATTTTTTTTTATAGAAGTGTGACGTTTGTTCGTACCTGTACGCAAGAAGGAACTGTCGTTTCAAAAATATAAAAATACAGTGACAGTTAATCTTGTATTAAAATTGATGTGATGTGAGTGGTCAATTTGGAAATTCAATGAATCAAAGGCAAGATTTTTCTGATCATATACTTTGCTGCCGTGTAATGGCGGTGTAAATATATCCACTACACCTGTCATCCCGGGGGTGTTCTTAGAGGCTATAGAGGGAACTTAAAAAAGGAGATGAGCAGCAGCACCTTCCTCATATCAACTCAAATTAATAAAAAAAACTGAGGTTGCCAACCCTCCTGCCAAGCTGTCTGTTATGTGGCATATATCTTTTCTAAGGAGGCAATCTATGGACCCCTATGTTCAACAGTAGACCTTGATAGGCTGTAATGATGATAATGATACTTTACATAGAAGAACATCATTTATCTGAAAGCAAAGTTGTATAAGCTACTTAAACAGAACATCAGCTGTTAATTGCTAGTTGCAAGGCGTAAGGACCGTTGTACGATCCGGGCAAAAGGAGCAACAAACGGAACTGTTTACGTAAGGGCCGTCTGCAAACACCTGCAAACGCCTTTGCAGTTGCCTCTATTTACATATACTGGACGCGCTCGACGCTTCGTGTGCAATTAGCCAACGATGTCTCAGCTACGGACCGCTATTGCGCTTGAAACTTAATAAAGATAGGCTTGACAAACTTGTGGCTGTCAGTTTAAAATTTAGAGAACATTATAAGCTTGTTATTTTTTTTTACTATTCTAAGCCAGCGCTTAACTACTATCCCACCTGATGGTAAGTGGTTATGCAGCTGACGATGTTGAAGCGCACTGGCTTAACAAAAGCCTGTTCAATCTTGCCTTGAAGACACCCACATTTAATATTTCCTTTCATTATAAAATAAATTACAATTATATTTGTACGTGAGAGCCATGCATGAATGAATTGGCTCGACCGGGGAAGGATCACGCTCTCACAGAGTACTAATGTAAAATAGCAGCTTAATGCTGCTGTGTTTCATATGGTGAGTGTAGAAAACCGGAGACTCTTTTTGCTGGAAACGAGGCATTCCATCTTAGTCCTCAGGGGTGACAACGCAACTGCATTTTGAGATGTCAATGGGCCACAGCATCCACTTACCATCAGGTAGACTGTGTGCCCTTTTTCACTCTTATTCTATAAATAAATATTTACCAGTAGCGATTGACGTACAACCAGTGCGTGTTGCCAGTGATAACATTTAGATTTGAGTCTTGATCCTTCACCGTCGGCTCAAGATCGCTCAGCGCTGGAGAGGGTTATGCTCGGAGTTTCTCTGCGCTATAGAATTCGAAAAATTATATCTGCAGAAGAAACAGAGTAGCCGACACTGCCAAACGAAGCAGTAAGCTGAAGTGACAATGAGCCGGCATTATAGCTTAAAAAACCTACAACTAATGGAAAAAAGCGGCCCCAGTAGATTGATTGACGACCTGGTAAGATATGCGGATAGTTGATGGATGCAGGTGGTTCAGTACTATGTTTTGTGGCATTCCTTTGGTGAGGACTATGTTTAGCAGATGGCTGTATTCTTGAGGATAATGAGGAACCGTTAGTAAACGTAGCAAGAACATAGCTGCACTCGCCTTAAAACTTTATAGTAAGGGAGCAAGCCAATTTCGATTCCAGTTACCACCAATGCAATTGTTAATAGCAATTTTAAATGCTATTATGTGAGGGAAGACATTGTGAGGAAAGGTGTCAAGACCTTTTGAGAACATATTCTAGATTGAGACACTGACAGATTGGTGAACTTTTCGCTGCTACAACTCTTTCATATCACATATGTATCTTTTCTTCTTTCGGACAAACAAATATACATATGTTGTGTAAAACTAGCTTCCATATGCGGTTTCGCCGACGAAAACACACCTTAATAGTTTTTTTTTTAATTTTGGTATGTCCGTAGTAAATTTTGTTTTCCTGTGATAAAATGCGTTACTGGACTGGATATGGTTTGAGTGCCAAACTTCATATAAAACAATTTAATCGTATATGCGTGATTGAGACACAAACATCCAAATGGCTTTACAAATTTCCATATATTTAATATTAGCACGAATGAAAACTTTTTATAGCTGCTTATTTTAACGTAAAAATGAGCACAAGGCTCGTACACTCGAAATATTCACTTGAACAGTCTTATATTTCCCGCATTGCACCGTCAAAAGCCCTCCATCATTTTCGCAGTGTTGACTTCTGTAAATGATACGACCTCGCCTCTCGACATAATCATAATACCCTCCGCTGCATCCAACAACCCTTCTACATCCATAAACCGGCAACAAATCTTAGCGAACGTTCGGCATCTTTATATGTGGAATAGGACGATCCTTTAACCCAACATAATGGGCAGGTTTACTGAGCGGACCGTCGTAAAGTGTCCCGTCCACAGAGCGCGGAACACGCCTCGTTGTGCCCCACTACAGGACCCTTCGAAATTTCACGAACTATTTCCCCGTACTAGCCCTCACTCAGCTTTTTTGTCGACTTTATTGTCCGGATTTTCTGCTCACCTTTATCGTTATTGTGTCCGCTCGACTTCATAAAGGACTGTGGTACACTATTAAGACCTCATAACCGTGGGAAAATTTTTACGGACGCTCAAAAATACTATGATATCTCTAATATTTTATTTGCAAGTAATATATGATTTTTTCTATTATCTGACTTTTTAAACGAAGGAATCAAAGCAATAAACACTACCATAAAGAGAATGGAATAGAATGGGCGTGTTAATTGATTGGGCTAGAGCGTATATTTCATTCGGCCGCTTTGGGGAACGATGAGTGTCCGGTGTGCAGTCATTGCTTCAATGATAATTGTCTGAACACCGGACGCCGCATAAATTCAGGCAATCGGTGTGAAATTAAATGGAAGCACGCGAACGCAGCTCACACGTGTTGCGTAGATGTTTGAACTATGTTCTAGATGAGACACTATTTTTTCAACTGCAGTAACGTTTGATTTAAACTATCATCAGAGATTACTAAATATAAAGGGGCAGTGATAATAAAACTAGTGCTTTTCAGGCTTAATGTAATGCGAAAGTGGAAAATTTCAAGATTGTTTAAATGTTTAACAATAAACCCTAAGCGTTGAAAAATACTTGATATATTTCTTTATAGAATAAGTTTGACAAACGAGCACACATGATGGTTAGTGGATGCTGTAGTGCTTAGACGTCTACAGCTACTCGTATTCCCGATTAATAATGCAGATGCGTTGACACTCCTGAGGAAGATGGAATGCTCTTTTTCAGTAAAAGAGTCTCCGATTCTCTACACTCACAACACGAAATACAGCAGAATTAAGCTGCTATTTTAGGCTGGTATTCTGTGAAAGCGTGGTTATTCCCTGGTCGAACCGACCTATTCGTACTACAATCATAATATAGTTGAAGCCTGGCTCTACCACATACAAAATTTATATGTAATTTAGGGAATTCGATTAGTGAACTACAAACAAAAAACTACATAAAAATACAAACTTTTTAATATTTCTTTGAAATATGGATGCACTGAGCTAATCTAACGGCGAAACATCCGTTCTCTACATCTTTGTAATTGGTTTATCGGTGAGAGGACACGAGCCCAGTGCATATATTTCCCATGGAGATAAACGCATACGATTACACAGCGGAGCCACAGGTGGTGTATAACATTTTTCAGTCGACGGGACGGGCCATCGTTTCGGCCGGGTGCGGCAATGGCTGCCCGGCTTAATTTCATCCCATTCGTTCGATGATTTCAGCAGTTTGTTTTTATTGAAAATCGTGGGAAACTGAGGTTTATTTTGTATGCTAAGTGTTCTTTTTCATTTAATTTATTTTAAGTAATTTTACAAAACCTTCAATTAGCAATAGCTTGTTTTTAACAATTCTTCTGTTTCTTCATATTATGATGAAGTGACTAACCATTTCCATATAATTAATTTCGCAGAGTTATAAGGAATGAAATAAAGAATAAATAAATAAATGCTATATATTATCATTAAAATATAATCATACCAATATTTTGTTTATGTCAATCCAGCTCACGACGAGACTGATTTGCAGCAATAAGGGGGCACGAAATAATTATTACTCACTTGACAAATTTCCGGTAAAGCCTACGTGTCGTTGGAACAATTTGATACAATTTTCACCGCCTTTCCACGTACGGGCCGACAGATTTGCATATATGCGGGGTGAGCTTATGCAAATATTTTTTACGTACTGTTTGCTCACCCTAAAGGAAAAGGAAACACTTTGGGTGCGCATTTTAAAAAGATTTACGTGCTTTGTCGGATCATTAAGTACGGAACTAATTTGCTTACCTTTGAAATGTGTTAAGGTTCCAGCACCGGATAATTACTGAAGGGTAAACGTCCCCGTAACGTGATATGCAGATTTTCACCTTTTGTTTTTAACGCGTCTTTCTGTCAACTCTCTACGGGAAAGTATTTAACTGCCATTACTTCAAAAAATTTAGAAATACATTACTAATGTATGCAAAGTGGACGAATAAAAATTTATGTGACGGAAGGAAATCTCTTTTTTCGGTGGGGATTTTTTTAATTTGCTCAGTGAGATACAAGGGCGCAACTTCTCAACGATATTGAGCATGTGGGAATCGTCGAAATTAAATTTTCTTTGTTTTCTTGCGTAGTCTGTGGGCCCGTGGCGTTATTAAATTTCCTTGTGTTTTTTAACACAGGCGTATCATTAGATTGAGGGTTCCCGTCAAGAGGAAATTGTGGCGGCCGAGGGGAGAGAACTGAGCACCTAAACATATTGAAAAAATAAAAATCTTGGCTACTCACGATCTACTTACAGTCGTATAGTTGCTCTACTTCATTCATTATAAATAGGTTTATATATAATACAAATGATCTTACTATTTTAAAAGTGTCCATTTGTATAATATAATTTATTTCTATGAAGAGTTTGACTGTTTAGTATTTCTAGTAAATCTAAAGAGTACCCATTGCGCATTCCGTTTAACCGCAATCGTACAAAGTGGAGATACTTTTCAACTGCGCCCGCACCAGAGCTCCAAAAGACGTTTGAAGTGGTTTCGTGAAATGAGTATCGCCGCGACAGAATTTCACCGTTAGGTTTGGAAATTTCACCTTAAATATACGTATTACATTACGTGAAATTGCCCATTTTTTCCACTCTCCACCCTAGCAATTAGGGTTGCTTGTGTATAAATATTGCACGGCCCTCATTAATGTGCGTGTTCGTTTAAGGACCTATATATTTTTACGGCGCGCTTTTTGGCCGGCGTTTGCAAGAAACTGCGTCGTGGGATGTAATGAATAATTAAGACATGTTGTGGTTGTACTTTTGCTTCCCCTGTGCAAGTGCCAGTTTTTTTCATCAAGGTTGCGGGCAAATAATGGCTTTCAAGTAACGATGTCAAGTAATTTTTTGTGAAAGGGATTTTTTTAAGGTAATTTAAGGTAATTTAAAGGTATTTTAGCAAGGATATTTTGAGTTCAGTAATAAATTAGTTGCCGTGAACGTATAAGGAAAACGATCACTCCATTTTGTCCTATGGTTGTCGTAAAAAGATACTAAAGAAAATAGTAGAAAGACCTCATGCCTCCGACATATGGCAGTATAACCATCCTGTTTACGCCCGACGTAAAGTGTCCAGACCTGCGCGGCGACGGAACGCAGCAAAAGGGTGGAAGACGTATGGTACTGCGATAGTCAGTCGACAATTATAGCAAATTCTTCGTACAACGTCCCATGTTCAGTAGTGGACTTCTTCGGGCTGACCGTTATACCATTACCGTTACAGCCCATTATATAGTCCACTGCTGAACATAGGCCCCATAGATTGCCTCATAGGGGGATATTTGCTATAGTTGCCACGCTTGGCAAGCGGGTTGGCAACCGCAATTTTAGTCTCTATTAGGAAGACGCTGCTGCCCATCTCCTGATTTGTTTCCCTGTGTCGCCTCTTATGACACCAATGGGTTTTCTTACACCGCCACTACACGGTAAACGACACTAATCGCCGTGTTTTTTTAAATATATGAACTATTAATTAGGATATAAAAGAATACTAACCTTGATCAGTTGGTGAAGGCATACGTTGTCTAAGCGAAGCCTGAAACAAGAAATTTTATAATGTTATAAATTGTTCTGAAACAAAAATTTATTAAAAACGACACTTATTAAAATTCATTAATCAACGCTCGAAAAATACAAATGGAAATTAAGTTAAAATTAAAATATGAAACGTTTGAATGATAAAAAGCCTCCTTCCGAGATTGCATTTCGACAATTAACGCATTAAGACTTCTCTCGCCAATAAAGAGCAACTCTCTCTTAATTAACGGTCCCTGTTAAAAATTGAGTACAAATTCAAGTAGCAAGTCTCCCCAGCTGGGGCGGGATCTAGTGAATGGCCTGTAATATTTTAGTTTGCTTGAAACAAAAACGTCTCAAGCCCGAGGGGCCCAGAGCTGAGGAGCTGTCACGTAGACACAATAAGCCTTTTAATTCGATTCGTCAAGACGGACGCACGAGACAAAGGCCCCGAGTTATCATTCAATGGGGCACTCTTACCTTTTCTTATTACTCCGTTTCGGCTTTCTTTCGTGTTAAATGCGAACGCACATGAGATTGCAGGAGAGAAAGTGTTGAATAACCAAGATAAATTTTGAGTTTAATTGAAAACAATTTCTGTTTGTAATTTCTTAGTGGCTATTAAAATTATAAGCACAACTTAAAAAAAAAAAACATGTACAGTTGTTGAATTTGCTTTAGTTACTCAAGGTACCTTAACGAACGAACATACGTTAAACTCCACCGTTTCGTATTGTATGATATTATGAATGGAATGGTTTTAAGGGGCTTGATAGATTTTGTCTAGTATGTGAATATACACTGACTTCTTACTTCTCTAACCATTTTATCAATTTATGTATGTACAGTCAGGTCTGGCAACTTTACCAATGGATGTTAAACTTTGCCATCAGCGGTGTACTGGTACGAAATTACGATTAACACGGAAAACGTAACGTTTTTCGAGATAAGCCATGTTTTTGACGAAAATACAATAACTAATTGACAGCATTGCTTTCGATATGGCAATATGAGAGTTAATTTTGGCATTTTATTTTAACACGGAATTGTGCCGGCGAAATAACCTCTTTGTTCAGTGCTCCAGAACTTTGTTTTTTTTTTGTTTGAAATACTGAATGAAAATAACGTAATATTAATGGTTATTAAATGTAATATATTGTTTTTAACGTATTGGTCTTAACATTTATCTGTAAAACTAACTTGGCAAAGTTACCATACTAATGATGCCACGATGTGACGGTTACTTTGCCATGTTTTGTTACAACCAAGGGTTGTCACTTTCAACCTATATTTTTAACCGATTACAACTATTTAAACAAAGTGTTCTGCACTTGACATTCTATGTATGTATGTATGTATGTTTGTATCGATGTTTCGCCGTGGCAGCCCATTAGACCGATTTTACCAAATATCGATCAATTTATCTTTATTAAAAGTGAAGGAAAAGAAAAGAGAAATCTATATTATTTTACTGCGTTTAATTTTTTTTAATTACAATAATTATGACCTGACATCATTTTATTACTACTATGACTTTTTATGACTAATAAAAAAACGAATACCTTTTTTATTCTATACTATAATTGATTTAAGCTTATTATTACGCCAATTTTATTTTTAATTTTAGTCGAGAGTATTTTTGTTTGATATATTTTTGATTTTTTCTTAAGAAATTATTCTGACAAGATTTAAATAAAAAAATTAAGTTAAGTATGTAATCAAGGATTTTTGACGACCCTGACACATATTTTCAACTTTATATGAAAAATTGAAAAATGGGAGGGCAACTTTGCCACAAGCGTAAACTTTGCTATTTGCAACACAATTAAGTGTTTATTCTTAATTGTAAAAATATTAACTCTGAGTGTTGTGTATTATATTAAGAGGTAAACTTACCTTCAACCTTGAAGTCAAATCCTATTATTTTCATTATAAACCCTGATGGCAAAGTTACCACAAAGTGAGGTTAATTTTGCCATTTTCTATTTTTGAGTATTTTGTCCATTTAACGTTAGTACTTGTTTAAATCATTAATAAATACCGTATCTATGAAGAATATAATGTCACATTTAACATTGACGCCCAGTCCGTCAGTACATTTTTTGTTGAAAAATTGGTCTTAAAATTTTATTAATTGCCTTGCAAAAATGGCAAAGTTGCCAGATTTCACGGTACATATATATTTTTTAAGAAAACATTAATGATACTTCTGGAAATCACTTCAAGTAAGCTTAAAATGATTGTGTTAAGAGTGATTCGTGACAGTAGTCGAACGACGGATTTGTACCCATGACTTTTATGTTTGCGGTCCGTACCCTTTTTTTTTTGATCATATTAATACTAATATATGCACATAACACAAAAACTCCCACGCCTTACACCCAAGGGGTAGGCAGAGATTACAGACTTCCATTTGCCACGATCCTGACTTATCTCTCTCGCTTCTTTCACATCCATATAATACTAATATATTTTTAAAACATTTTGAATTTTTTAACATATTTGTTTGTCATAAGAAGAAGAAAACCTATAACAATTTGTTATTACAAATTTACTACTTTTGGTTCTTAAGATTAGAATGATATATCTTAGGAATTTTCCCTCATGTGTGTTCGACCCTCGAAGTGCACTTGATCCCGTGTGTCGCCGTGACCCGACTGCCGATTTACAGCTAACTGCTTTATTTGTTTCCACCACTCTTATGAACTGTCCCAGTATATTGGTCACATATTCTTATGGAATATGTGACCAATATACTGGGATCTATTTAGAGATAAATTTTATTTAAAATCAGATTTAAAATTTCGTCAGTTCTGTATATTAATTTTAATAGTGTCTGTATATTTTTAGGGGAGTCACAGATAATTTCTTCTTCTTTTTCTTTCGCGGCTTGTACAAGTCAACTGGTGAATATAGACCTCTCTAGTTGTCGATAGGATGCTTGAGATCATGCTTAGAGGCGGATTGACGATTACAGTTTCAGACGTGAGAATTTGGCGCTGCTGCCCGTCTCCGGTCTGGGTTTTTACGTCTGGTGTATACGATGTGGCCATTATCATTATTACAGACTATCTAAAGTACATTGCTGAACATAGGCCTTCCCCATAGATCGCCTCACAGTTGTCACGCTTGGCGGGCGGGTTGGCACTTGGCAACCGCAGTATATATTTTATAATTAACTAGCTACTCCCTGCGACTTCGACCGCGTGGAATTTATTACGATTGGATTTCATGGATTTTAATTTTTTTGCGAGGAACCTTAATTCTTTTTCTAAAATAAAAGTAGCCTAAGTTACACCTTATGACATCAGCTATTAGTCATTTCGGAGATTAGCCAGAACAAACAAATCGACAGACAAAGTTTTTTTGTCATAAGTACCGCAGTTCATATGCATTTAGTAAAAAGCTGTTATTTTGACATTACAAACAGACACTTCAACTTTGTTTATTTGTATAGAGTATAGATTTATTATCAGGAAGATGCTGCTGCTTTTCACCTGTTCCATTACCCTCTGTCACCTCATACGACATCCATGAAATGACATGGGGTAGTGGATTTGCTAAAATACCCTCTGACAGAATACCAGCGTAAAATAGCAGTTTAACGCTTCTGTGTGCCGTATGGTGATTGTAGAGACTCTCAAAAAAAAAGGGCCTCCCCTTTTTATTGGAAACGAGGCTTTCGATCATAGTCCTCAGTGATAACGAATCTGCATTTTGATTCTTAACCGAGAATAGATGTAGAAGTCTATGGGCTACAGCATCCATTTACCATCAGGTGGACTGTGTGCTCATTTGTCACCCTTATTCCATAAAACTTATAGCTGCAAACCGCCCGAATGTTGCATATGTATTGTAAATCAAACTCTTTGTTTCGGTAACTATTTGTATTCATTTGTATTATATATATATATATATATATATATATATATATATATATATATAATTTATATCTGTACGTAAGAGCCGTGGTAGCTCAGATGGTTAGGGCTCGCTGTAAGTTTCACAGTACGCGAGCAACCCGGTTTCGATCCCCGCCGGCACCAATGAAATTGTTAATTGCAATTTTACCACGTGCTCGGCGGTGAAGGAAAACATCGTGAGGGAACCTGCATGTCTGAGAAATCAAAAAAAAAATATTTCGAAGACATGTGAAATGTAGATGACGTTTAAACGAAAATTTTGTTTTCAGGGATCTTATTGGAGGTGATTTACCATTAAAGCATCGTGTGGCGACCTACTTGAAACGTCCTCTAAACGCTGCGGTATGAACAGTGGTATAGAAACTAGGTTCGTCAAGGATCTTTTACAATAGTTTGAATTATCGCCTATAGTATCGAATGTCTCCAGCCTTTTTTTATAATGGTATCCTGTGGCATTTCTTGGGGGAGGCCTATGTTCAGCATGGATTTGTGATGATGATGATGATCCTGTAATGCATGAGCAAATAGTGACAAAGCTTTTTATGGTGCAATAGTCAGTGGCAATAGACAGTGGCAAACCTAACCGAATTGACGATATATTGAAGACAATTTTTGCTAGGAGTACCCTTAACCGCCGAGCATATATTTTTATTTCAAATAAACTGAAAGACTTTACATAATAATAAAAAGTACAGTTACACCATATTCCATAGCCATAGCATTTATAGGCCTTCGCTCATTTCTAAAAGGTTTATGGAGCAATTAGTCCGACGCACTGCTCCAATGCATATTGACGGACATCGCAACATGTTGACTGATATCACAACATGATGACTGGCAGAATATACTGACAGGGATTAACTCCGCCCATTGTAACCTTAGTTATTCATAAGTCCAATAAAAAGTAAATATATAAAATAAAGATAGAAATATTTATTACCACAGACATACAGGTTTCCTAACGATATTATCCGTCGAGCACGTGGTAAATTAGCACTTAATTGCAATTTACTGTACTATAGAAACAATAAATCATTAGTTTAGCCCCGGGCTTGTTTATTAACGAAAAGCACGTAAATGCGAATAGAGAACTCGATAAAAATCCTAATCCTAAATGCGAATAGAGAAAAGAGATATATATATGGTTGGAAAAGAAGTAAGGGAGGTATGTGAGGATCATGCCAAATGGAAGTCAGTAGCCTCTGTCTACCCCTCTGCGTGACAGACGTGACAGTTTAAGATGTGTACTAACTAGAACTATAGCTTCTAGAAGTTTTTATTAGATCAAAACCTAATAACTTTTATATATTTTAGTTGACACTTGAATTATGGGGTCAATTTAATGTTAAAGTTTACAAAACTTTTTAAATGATAAATTAAACGGATTTTGCACCATAAATAAAAAAATCCATCGGTATCTATTTTAAAGTTTAGTAACGTATTGTATTCAGTTTTTTTTTAAATTTGAACAGAATTTCAAATTATAAAATAGGTTTAGCTAATGCCATTTTCCTCAGTCTCGAACGAACCTCATTTAATTAAAAGACAGCTATTAGTTCTGTCCCCGCCCTTACTCCACTGCTTACGATTTCCTTGATTTCAGTTAATTTGTAAAACCATCGAAACAAACATAGATTAGTTTTGTCATCAATCGTTTTTATGCAAGTCGAAAAATACTTCTATTTGCTTAGTCACAGGAATTTCAAAATGTATTATACATTTCATTCCTCATGAAATAATACTCTTTATTTAGTAATATTTATAAAGAAATATTGTTATTGAATCGAAATCCGGTTCTAATTATAAATTGATATATTTCTTTGAGGGACATAAATCATTGTTCAGTTACGGATAAGAAAACTAAAGCCACGGCCTATTTACGGTTATGGCGCGATAACCAGCCGCGCTGCTGCAAAGCGTACTGGTGGATTTCACATGTCCTTGAAATGTTTTATTCTTGAGACATACAACTTTCAGATTCAAAATCACCACTTTATATTGCAATTCACAATTTATTAGTACCAGTGGAAATTGAACCCGGGTTGCTCGCGTACTGTGAAATCACGGCGCGAACTTAGCCACTAAGCTACCTCGGCTCTACGTCACGACAAAGTTATTAAGAAATACGATAACTCGAGTAATATAACGATTATAAAACTGAACGCCCATGCATCATTCGTCTTAATTTTAGTTAGCAAACTGAGCCCTCGCGAATCTCAGTTGCAATTAACATTCGTACTCCATTAGTGTAATTAAAGAGTTCTCTATTCGCATTTACGTGCTTTTCGTTAATAAACAAGCCCGGGGACTGAACTAATGATTTATTGTTTCTATAGTACAGTCAATTGCAATTAAGTGCTCATTTACCACGTGCTCGAAGGATAACATCGTTAGGAAACCTGTATATCTGTGGTAATAAATATTTCTATCTTTATTTTATATATTTACTTTTTATTGGACTTATGAATAACTAAGGTTACAATGGGCGGAGTTAATCCCTGTCAGTATATTCTGCCAGTCATCATGTTGTGATATCAGTCAACATGTTGCGATGTCCGCCAATATGCATTGGAGAATGAGCGAAGGCCTATAAATGCTATGGCCATGGAATATGGTGTAACTGTTCTTTTTATTATTATGTAAAGTCTTTCAGTTTATTTGAAATAGTTTTTTCTAGAAATAAAATAATACGTAAGCCAATATACATAATATAAATTACGTGAGGGTAATATGGTGCCTTAAGCGTTATCGCCCTACAAAACCAAAACTGGTAGGAGGACCGTGACAAAATTACAAACTCGTGTACTATAACTGATATATTAAGAGAAAAACTTGCAAGCTTTGGCAATAATTAGTAAAATTTCGAAAAATCAACTTAAAAATAAACTAACTACACTACAAAATACTAAGATGTAATACAATATTTACTATAATTTCAACTGTCAAAATGGCGTCGATAAAGCAGTACACTTTTGACCCTTTATTATTTGATTGACTGATGAAGAGCTATCGTATCACGGAGAGATATATTATAGACCATATTAACCGGATGACCATATTACCCTCACAATATGTAAACCAATAAACGTATATATAGCATCTGTTAGTGATCGCGTAATTTCTGAACGACTTGACGGATTGAGGTCATATTCATACAATATATTTGTTTTACGTTGGTAAGCTGTGCTAGGATCCGATAGGTGGCGCTGTAGTCAAGTTATTAACAAAACCTACTCGTATATTTGTGGATAAAAATGACTTATATTCACAGTATTACGTTGTGTATTTACGTTGGTTTAGTGCCGAAACAGAAAATCACTAAATCTGTACGCGATAGGGGTTAGCGGATAGGAGTTGCAGTGGTTGAGCTATTACTAAGTTTTATGTTTACACTGTAAAAGTCCGGAGTGAGTTGGGAGTAAGACTCGTCGCGTTTCCTACCAGAAAGAACAGAGAAACGTCTGTTAGGCCAGATATTAATTCATTTTTATCAATATTTATTACTATAATATATATAAAAATGTTCAGTACCCTTTCTTGAAATTGAGCAAAAGCAAAGCAAATTCTTTATTCGAAAAATTATGGACTTTAAAGGATACGTACGTTTCTGTGACATCTTATAGAATAAAAGGACGCTTAAAAGTTGTCTTTCATCATAGTCCTATTAAACGGCCATTAAATCACGCTAATTGCGCTTCCATGGTGCTTTGTTTTTATTTGCGGCCCATTTTTTGTTGCTCTCAAAAGCAACGCTTTGACTGGAATTCCTTTATTTGCGGCGCAAACAGCCTGTTTACTAACAGCGGCCAACGACAAAGGCTATTCAAAAATTATAATGGCGATAAATTACAAGAAAACGAGCTAAATACTGGATATAAATAAAAAAATATTTGTGTATTTCAATTTTATAAAAATTTTGTGTAGCTTTTACCAGACTGATTCAAAAGGAGGGGATACATATTTGGCGTTAAAACTTAAACTTTTCCTTTATAGAATTAAGGGACACAAACGAGCACACAGTCCACATAATAGTAACTGGACGGCACATAGACACCTACACCTATCCTCGAATAAGAATCAAATTGATGATGCATTATCATACTCTCAGAATTAAGAGATGCCTCGTTACTAATAACAACGTCTCTAGAAAAAACCTCTCTAGTTGGTTAGACTTTTTTTCTGTCTAGAAGTCTATCTGAGTAAGTACCATCTTCTTACTTATTTCTGCCAGCAAATAGCAGTGCTTGTACTGCTTTATTCTGCTCCGAAGGGTGTAGAGAATCAGTGTTATTACAGGTCATGGGGCATTCAGTTTTAGTCCTCAGAGGCTACAACGCATACGTTGCCTTCTTTATTTGAAGTTGACTGCAGGTGTACATGGACTGCTGCAGTGATTTACCATCGGGTGGCCTGCAAATAAGTTTGTTACTACAGTTTTATAAAAATACTAGCTGTTCCCTGCGACTTCGCCCACGTGTAGGGTTTTAATTTTGTTGCGCGGAACCCTAATTATTTTTCTAAAATATAAGTGGCCTAACTTACTCCTTATAATATGAGCTATCTACCAGTGAAAGTCCAGTCAAAATCGGTCCAGCCGTTTTGGAGATTAGCCGGAACAAACAGACAGACAGACAAAAATTTAAAAAATAGTTTTTTTTGTTATTAGTACCGTATACACTTTCATATGCATTTAGTAAAAACTAGTTATTTTATCATTACAAACAGACACTTCAATTTTATTTATTTGTATAGAGTATAGATAAAAAAGCTTTTGGATTCTCGTTACTTACCATAGACAACACAGCACTTACATACTGCCATTTCACGCTGGTATTCTGTGCAGTAAGGCTGCAGCAGCAGCAGCATAACACGCTGCAACGTTACTCTACCACGTATAGATATTTATGTTTCTGTGTATGAATGGTTGTCTGTTCTTTTGTGTTTCCTAGAGTTTAAACAGCTTGTCAGATTTTGAAGTGTTTAATTTTTTTAAATAATTAAATGATTATGATGCTCACAAAACATAACGCAATAACGCATGTATTTTGTATGGAAAGTGTAGAGAACCGGATACTCTTTTTACTGGAAACGGGGCATCCCATCTTATTCCTGAGGGTTGACAGCGCATCTGCATTTTGATTCTTAATCGAGGATAGATGTGGAGGTCTATGGCCCACAGCATTTACTTACCATCAGGTGGTCTGTGTGTTCGTTTGTCACCCTTATTCTATAAAAAAAAATTGCCTAGGAGTTCGTCTGGTTAAGGGCTGCGGGGCATTCCTTCTTAGTTCTCAAAGATAACAACGCATCTGTAGCCTTCTTTATTTAAAGTTGGTTGCAGGTGTCCATGGGCTGCAGTGGCCACTTACACTCACGTGTATGTGACTACTGCAGCGTGGAAGATGCTGCTGTCCATTTCCTGATTCAGTTTCTCTCTTTTGCCTCTTACGACGCCGACGGGATGAAATGGGGTAATGAATATTTATTCATTGCAAATACAGGGTAAATTCAGAACTTCCCTAACAGATATATAAAAATCCATAGAAAAAAATATTAAAATATTTTAAATGATTTTATTTTAGACCCATGAGATATATTTCTAGTATTTTGAAAAAAAAATAAGCGTTAATCAAAAAGGACTTAATCACTAAATGGCCTTTAAAAAGTGTTTCTTTGATCACTCCGCAGGAAGTGGACACCTCCGGTCCATTGTTACTACAGCAACGCCGTATGGTCACCCTCCTCATCATCTTAATTGTTTTCTTTGCCAAAGCACTCACGCTACAATAGATAATGACACTAGCTTTGATCTGCCTCCATGTGTTCGCGTGTTAAAAGCCTTGTTGGCTATATAGAGCTACATTCAAATAAATGTTTTCAAATCAATTGAATTTATTTTGAAATTTAGAACAGAAATGGTCGTAAGATTCCCTATTTTAATTCTATTGTAGTATTATTAGTAAGAGAATGTACCTACCAGATATTGTTTTTAAAAATCACGTACTTTGCAAAAGTGACACGTGACATTCATGGCAGGCACAAAACAAAACACAAATTACGAGGCAGTGTTTAAGCCTGTGTGCGGTAGTTAAGCTGGCTGTACGGCTGTGTGCGTGCGCCTGAATTAGACGCGAAACTTTCAAAGTTTTCCCAAATTTCGCCCCCGCAGCCCCCGCCCGCCGGGATCGATAGCGGGCGCCGAGCGAGCGACGACTCTCGCATCTCTGCCTCATGATAATATCGGACAGAATTTCCATCCAGTATACCACACTGTATGACGTATCCCTGATGACGTTTATTATTTTGTTCTTATTTTTATTACAATAGGACACAAATGACAAATACACAATATTTTTTATAAAATTTAAGTGACAAACGAACTAGTGAACGTAGCTGTGGCCCATAGAAATCTACATCTATCCTCGACTACGAATCAAAATGCAGATGTGTTGTCACCCATGAGGACTAAGATGGAATGCCTCGCTTCCAGTAAAAGGGGTCTCCGGTTCTCTACACTCACCATACGAAACACAGCAGCATTAAGCTACTATTTTACGCTGGTATTCTGTGAGAGCTTGGTCCTTCCCCGGTCGAGCCAACCCATTCGTGCTATAACTATACTACTAATATAGATGCAGCATGGCTCTACCACGCATATAAAATGCAAATAAGGAGTCTTACCACATTTAAAAACACGCAAAACGAAAATATGAATTGAATACGCATTGAGAAAAGAAAATTTAATTATATATATTTTTGTGTAATTGAAAATAAAACAGACATCGCGTGAGTAGGTCGACCGTAGGTAGATCGACCCTACCAACTGTCACAGTACAAAACGATAGAGACAACTGAATATTGGCCGCAAAGCAACGGCACCGCTTGCCATTAATTGCGGGCTTTGCGATGATCTTCAACGGAACCTGTAGGGCGACACTCCTGGGAGATATCGACTCGCCAATTGCGTTGACAGCGACCCTCCTGCCTCTAGTGGACATCAAGCTTAAGGTGGGAAAAACTACAGGCTGACACTACTTAACGAGGAGGGCAACACCCGGGAATTTTCTTGAGTGCTTGTTAATGTTTTATGGGCGGAACTTTTTCGAAGTAATGCGTAGATTGACACGCTAAGTGTACCTTCATAATTTAATGCGTTTATTTCCACACACAACTCGTAGTATTCAGTCTGTACTCATAAACAATAGACATGTTAATGCTTTGGATCGCCGTTAGACGCCATAATTATGGACGTCGTTTTTTTTATTACAAATCAAATTGAAATAGCGGCTATAAAGTGGAACCAGTAGAAAAGTTTGTTGATTTATAACAATTAGTATTTGAAATATTGACGTTATAACGGGAAACGAACGACGGCCGACAAATCATATAAAAACCGCCCCGGAAGGAGGAAGCACTGGCCCGCTGCTCTGGGACTTTATTTAGAAATGGAAACTCTAAAAAAATAAACGACAGGCGAGAGCAGGGGAATGATTTACACAGCGTGGCTAGTGCGCGGGCGTTCGATTACGGGGATGATATTTCTCGATATTAAAGTGTTGTCGAGAGAACTGCGGACAATATGACCCAAGGAAGATTTATTGGCCAATTCAACGTGACGGCAACGGCCATTACGATTATTTCATTATATTGTCGGCGCCGTAAAAACGGTTAGTATTTTATTTTATTGCAGGTTCCTGAGCTCATTTTTATTTCAATATTTTATTGCGTTGTAAAATACGGTAGGCGGGGGCTTTTTTTTTTGCAAAATTGTACGCTCTATGCAAATTTAAAGAAAATACTGTATAATCAATTACAATTTAACTTTATTTAATTTAATTTTTAACGGAATAAAATAAATATTCATTTTTCATACAAGTAAGGGTGATAAACAAGACTAATGGTGATGGATGGTGAATGAAGTATATTACACACACACTAGTGATGTTGATTATCTGTGAAAGTTAGGTTCAGCTATATAACATGTATGGTATAGTATATTTAGAATGTATTTTTTCGATAATCAAATCAAAACCTTGCTCGTTAAATTGTCGTTAAAAATCAAAAAAAGTTAATATCATAATTACAAAAATTGACGCTTATTGCATAATAAAAAATATCTATGTATAATTAAAGAAGTAAAAAAAATACTGACTATATATTTTTATGAACTTATTTTTTTATATCTGTAGAGGTATTTATGTATTTGCAAGAACGATATGTTGCATGATTTGTGTGTCTCGACTGTATTGAGGGTCGTAACCCGTGTCGATTGCACGTGCTATGCCTTACACAAAACCTTTTTCCCATACGGACAGTAATTCTAAACTTTCGTCTAAGCAACATGAAAGAAATGTCAAAGTTGAATTCAGTAAATCAGGTAATGAGAAATTTCAATATTATTGTTTAGTAATTAAAAGGCTTTGGACTGAATTTTACGTTTCAGGTTCATTTACCTGAAATTTATTACTAAACCAAAAGTACTTACATAACGTACATACGTTTTAAGTGGTAGAGCTACGCGACAGCTATATATAGCTGCAGCACAAATGAGTCGGCTCGACCGGGGTAGGACTACGCTCTCACAGAATACCAGCGTGATACAAGAGAATAATACTGCTGTGTTTCCTATAGTGAGTGTAGAGAACCAGTGACATATTTTACTGGTAACTAGGCATTCCATTTTAATCCTCAGGGGTGACAATGCGTCCATATTTTAATTCTGAACCGAGGATGGACATATATGTCTATGGACCACAGCATTCACATTCACTATAACGACCTTGGGCTCGCTTGTCACCCTTATGCTATAAAATAAAAATAATAACCACCGTATAATTAAAACAGGCAATTCTTTCAAAAATGCGTGATGTTTGAAAGAATTGCCTGTTTTAAAAGAACCTATAGACTTTATTCCGAAAATTCACCTTATAATTTGGCCTGTATTCTAATGTTGACTGACAAATTGATCGATAAAATATTGATTGACAATTACAAACTGATGTTATATAAGCATCATATTAGTCTGTGCATGTAACCTTTCACCATTGAGTGTTTTAAGCTTTGTATTTTATAGTTCTGTTCTTAAATTTCAATAAACTGTTATATACCTACTGTAACTATATAAATTATCCTTCAAGTATGCGAAATCAGACTTTAAAATTCAAAAGAGCAATAAACGAGTAAGCAATTGTATCGGAAAAGTAATAAATATTAACCAAAATAAAGATATATCGGCATGGCAAACCAATAAAACTGAATATAACCCTATGTCTGCATTTACGTATTCTTTCACGGTATCATAAGCGTGGACAAGAGCAGTGCTGGCTTATTGAATAACTGCATGAGTCACAGCGGCATGCTCCGCTGGTCTCCCCATACGTTTTGTACGATCGAATGTTATCCAACTCTCCGCGCTTTCCGCTGGATGCCTTCCGACTTTTTATCCTACTAATGCTATCGGCGACATGTGTCCGAGAACACTTTTGTCATGCTTATGAGTCTGTAAATATATTGTCCCTTAATGTCGCTTGCTATAAAGTCTGCTGCTGGTGGACGTTGAGTTTGGTATCGTTTTAATGGTTATGAGGACCAAAAGAATACTCGGAAGCATCTTATATTTAAAATTAAGAACAAATTACTTATTGTCTTTTTTTCTCATTATTAGGTTTACCAACAATTTCTAACACTAACACATCATATTATACAATTACTGAAAGTAATAACAAAAAAATAGTGTTTAAAATACTTGGCAGGGATCCTAGATTCCAGTCCCAGCAGGAGTTAATATTTGTTTGTAAACTCTAAAGATTACTTTTCTTATAATGATCATCCGCAAAATATTTTATTCCTGAGACATGTATATTTTTTCACGATGCTTTTCTTCGTCGTCGATTACACGGTAAATAAGCACTTAAAATTGCTATTAACAATTTTATTAGTGCTGGTAGGGATCGAACCCGAATTGCTCGCGAACTGTGAAATACACGGCAAGGGCTAGCCCTTGAGCTACCACGGTTCTTACAACCAAACTTGCAACTAAAAATATTTTATTAAACACAATATGTGAATGTGGGATGAAATCACACCACTTGTTGACTGGCAGAGAACGCCGTTAGGCATTAAGTCCGCCCTTTGTAACCTTATTTTAAATATGCAAACAATAAAGTTTCAAATAAATTATTTAAAATAGTATTAGCAAAACTTAAAAAAACATCTCAATGTAGGCAATTATTATCTACATTAAGTGTGATTATCGTCGTAATATTATAATAATGCTACATTTTTTTATTTCAATATTTTTTGTGAAATTTGTGTGTTCAAGTGATTGTAAGAAGTACAGAACAAGTAATCAACTCACGATTCTCTCATTATGAATCTGTGGCAACTTATCGCGGCATTCAGTCGGTCGCACACGGGGTAAAACTTATCCGCTATTTCAATGGTTTCATATAAGCGTTGAATTTGTAAAGAGTCTACGTGCACCGCATGCATATGCTAGAGCTTTATCTTCTACAGCTCTTACAGTTAAAGTTTTCGCTCACACAGGTAGGAACTGTGTGGCGCAGTCGTGCTCACAGCGTATACTTGGACACTATGCGCTGACATTTACAATGGATTTTACACAAGTTGAAAATACAATAAACCGTAATGTACAAAGTAGATACTAAAGTATTTGATTTGAATTCTCCACACTAAAAAAAAAACGAATAAGAACGAGTCCTTACGCGCGTTTGAAGTAAAACTCATTAATAATAATAAATATTAATATTTGTTACTGGGATGTATTTATTTTTAATAATGTTATTTATTTATGTATTGTTTTTTAATTACTTATAACTTTTACTTATTAATAAAATATTTATCAATAAAGTTATTACTATTTACCATTAATATTAATATTGAACAATATAAAATAAAATTGAAATCAATTTAAGTATAATTTATAATGTCTGAAAATTGTAAATAATTTCAATTATGTATGTAAATCATATGAAAAACTATAGTCAGCTGTAGCCTTTATAAATGGAAACTGAAACTGCTTAAATGGACCATACTTTTTACTGAACTTACTTCCGTTCGAAGAAGATCTGAGTTATCGTCAAGTCGCGCCTAAAGAAGTTTTACTTCATAACTTTCGAGGTTAAGGAATAAACTCAATGAAACCTGTTAATTTTGATGGTATTTTTTTAATAATGAACTCGTAATATAGAAAAACAAATATAAAGATACTGCACGTTAAAAAATTATAAACTATATCACAATAAATATGTAATGGTATTTGAAACAACGAGGTGATCCTTCTTCAACATTAAATTACTAATGATTCGTAAAATTAGGATATTTTAACGAAGACTAGGACCATTAAAGAATTCCAAAATATCTGGTTACCCTAATCGCATGGTGAGTATGTTATAGCCGTGGACTATTGTATCTTAACACAAAGACGCGAGATGGAAGGTTCCGGCGGGCGCGTGTGGGCGTCAGGACTGATCCCGTTACAGAAAGAGCCGCTTCTGGCTATTGTAGTTGCTTGAAGGGGTATGTTAACTGAGTTGTACCAATTTTATGTACCTATTTAAGTGTCTTTTTCACAGATGTCGACAAAAAGACGTCGAATAATTCAATACTCAGGGTCTTAAATGATTTCCAATACATAACAAAAAAAATGGATTAAATGTTATAAAAATTGTGATAAATTAAAAAAAAATACGTAGAGTCTATAAATAAAACATACATATAGCCTATATTTCTAATTGTTGCACGTAGACGTCAATCTAAGTGCCTAGACTAAGGGACAGATTTAAGTCTACTTAATATTAAATTATCTTTGGAGAATCACACGAGAATCGTAAGTTGATGCCAACCACTAGAACAGGGCGTCCTGTCTGAAGGCCCGTCAAGGGGCATCCGTCTGCCGCCTTACTTCGGCCCCACGATACGCTAATTAATTAGGCATAGACATTCGATAAGGTGCCTAGGCTCTAAGCTGCCTGCCTGCATGCCTTGAATTAGTTTGTGATAATAAGCTTAGTTTTCTTTTCAGAACCTTTTGATATTTTATTATATTTTATGGACTGAATATTTAAATTAAACAATACTATTCAAACTAGCAAAAAGGTTCTATCTTATTTACTTTCCTCTAATTAATCAAACGACAAAAGAGGACAAACTGGTAGGTACACATCGCAATACAAATGGACGCAAAAACAGGATGGCAAAATAATTTGAATACGTAACGAATCGGAGGGTAACGTACGGTCGAGCCATTCTTTAACTTACTCTCCTCTGGATAAAGAGCTAAACTTGTTTTTAAGGGATGACCGATTGCAAAAATTTATGTATCACGAACAGTGCCGCCGGCCGAGTTCCTATAAAAACAGGTTTTCGCAAGGGTAGATACAGGAAGACGGCAGATGGAAGGAAGAATTATGCTCCCCGCAGGCTGATGAGGAAAATGTGATTGTGAACTTTTCGACGGTATGCAAATTGGACAGCTGAGACGATATATGCCGGACCCGCCGGATTCTATCGCTCGATATGTCACTTCTATTTACAGATTTGAATTTGCGCATCAACAAATGCATTGCGTCAGTATCGGGGGACCCGAGTTATTGTAAGCGAACCGGGGTGTGTTTTTTGTTTGCGGGGAAAGGTATATTCATAGCTACTAACTTTACGAAAACTTTGATGAGCGTTGCCTCGACTCAATGTATTCAAATTGATTCATTGAATAGCGATTGATGGATGGCCGACTAGAGAAAATACTTCAGCTGAAAACATTGTAATAATATGCTTTTATATTAAAGGTATTGTTATACGTCATATTAATTTATTTAAATCTGTAATATGTTAAATAATTAATAATAATTAATTAAGTTAATAAGTGATATTAGTGTCAAAAGTTATTCTTTTGGATATTTTTTGTTAACAAACTTTTCTCTGTAACCGTCTCATCTATCTCTCAAGTAACTGACGATGAAGTGAAAAATTTATTTCGAGATATTTATGCCCGTATTGATTAATTATGAACACAGCCTTAGTTATCGCATAAAAGTAGTTTGTCCATCGTTTTGATCATAGGCTCTGTTTAGATAGGGTTAGTGGTATTTTATTGAAATACAAATGAGTGTCGGAGGAGCTGGTCGACCCGTGCTCGGGTGTGTGCTTCGAATAAAGGGGCCGCATTAGAATAATTTGCCTACCGAACGAGCACAATTCTTCACATGGAGAGGCCTTAAATTTCACTATTTTACATACTTGGGATTATCATATCTGCGCGGGTGTCGAGGGCCCCGGGTCGAGTCTGGCCCCACTTTTTGTTATCCGCACCCGGCCTCTATCGGACCGTCTCCGAAATATTTAGTTGTTACTTTTTGTTACGCGGCACGTGAGTGGACTGTTAATCATCCCGGCGCTTTGTATTTCATTTTTGCGAACACTACTCTAAGACGAATTTCCAATAACTTTTTAAGAAATATTCAAAGAAAAATTATTCTGAGTTTGAGTCTGTGTAAGCTGTACATAAATTAAAGAACATACAAGACAACAGGTTTAGTATTCGCTAAAGCTAGTTTGAGAAACAAAACACCAATGTACCGCACTTAACCTCAATAGCTCTCCCGCAGTATTATTGTTGGCGCTAACCGAGCTGCCAGACGAAGCCTTTCAACCCGACGGGATCAGGGGAGCAAGCCTGATCGAAGGTGGGCGAATTAGCCCAACTCTAAAACCTCAATTAAGTCTCGTCTAGTGTGCGTTCGGAAAGGCCACATCCAATTATCGCGGGTGAACCTTTTGTTTCGTCTAGGAAACCGAATTCGTTAGACTAGAGTTACATGTAAATTTTTAATATTATTTATTTTAAACGCAATATTAAACAGATTTAATAAGTACATATTTAAAAGCTCTAAATTAAAATATAGTTATATTTGAAAATGCATTTAGTTTTTTTTAAATAGAATAAAGGTGACGAACAAGCACACAGTCCACCTGGATGGTAAGTGGATGCTGTGGCCTATAGACATCTACATTTATCCTCAATTAAGAATCAAAATACAGATGCGTTGTCATTCCTGAGGACTGAGATGGAATGCCTCACTTCCAGTAAAAAGGGTCTCCGGTTCTCTACACTCACCATACGAAACACAGCAGCATTAAGCTGCTATATTAGGCTGTTATTCTGTGAGAGCGTGGTCCAACCCCGGTCGAGCTGACCCATCCGTGCTACAACCATAATATAGCTGTAGCGTGGCTTTACCACGTATAATTTAAGAAGCAAAGTAAAGTAGCAGTAAAAAGCAAGCAATAATCTACAGGTATCCCAGCGCTGAGTACAGGTTTTCTGTAATTTCTAAAAGTTTTTCAGAGCAGAAGAGTCCGCGGCGCTACTACAATGCATGTCAACGGATTAGAGATGATCTTGAAACATTTTAAAGTCTCAAATATGTTTCGTCACGATGTTTTCCGTTACCGCTGGGGACATGGTATCTGATCGATTTATTATTTCAGTAATTTTATCTGAAATCATACTCGGGTTGCTTAAGTAGATACTATGAGATTAAAGACGTTCGCTCAGCCCCAGCCACCACCTACGTCTCGTAAAGAATGTGGAATGAAGCTTAATTTTCGCACTTGAAAGCTATTGGTTAAAATGTAGCAAGTCATGCAGTCGCAATCAGTCAACCCTTCAGTTCACTGGATGATCTTACAATTAGGTGTCATAAAGACGCGTCGCAGCCCGCGGCGGTGACGGATGGCTGAGCGACAGTATCGTCAAATTAACACGGTGCTAAGTGCGGAAATGTGTACACATTGTGACACGGAGTCAATGTGAAGATTATTGTTAATAACAGCGTCTGTGTAACAATTTATTTTAAAAATTATAGTATTAACTTGTTGAAGTCCGTTTCATAAGTAAATCTTCATTAAGAGATTCTAACGAATGTTGCCGTGACTTTATATTGATTATGTTAATTGGTTTTGTTATGGTTTTATTTGACTTAGGCGTTTTAGATTTGTCAATGCATAGAAAAGAAAATACCGTGTTGTGGCTGTGTAAAAACATCTACTATCCCATATCGTCCCGTGGGAGTTGTAAGAGGCGACAAAGGGAAATTGAAACAGTTGATGAGCAGCAGCATCTTCTTGATATCAACTGAAAATAATAATAAAAACTGCGAACCTACTTGTCATGCGTGGCAACTATTGCAAAATGCCCCCATAAAGCATGTATGGCGAAAGCCTATGTTCAGCAGTGAACTTTTATGGTCTGTAATGGATGAATGGATAGAAAAGAAACAATGATAATAGCTTATATTCATGCTTATGCCGTATTTATTGCCTCAATTTAATCTTTTTCACAAACTACATAGCACAGTATTACCATAATACGATATTTACTAATTATAGAGGTGTGATAAAAGTTTTTACGTGATAGAGTCACGGTGCAGGTCTATTACAGCTAGGGTGACCACGTATCTGCATTTCGATACTTAATCAATGGTAGATGTAGGAGTCTATAGCACACAGTACCTACCTATCCTTAGATGGAGTGCGTTAGTCAGCCTTATTTTTATTAAAAAAAGAAAGAAATCCATGAAAGACCGTTTTGTGTCATTGGCGCTTTAAATTATAAATTATTTATTTACATAAAATAATATAGTGACTTAGATATAACAACATTTTACTTTGTGGCAGTCTTTGGCAGGGGCCAATGTCCGATAGTGGAATGTCAATAATGATGGTAAATCATTATTAAGCTTATATTTTCACAAACATAAAATGTAAAAAAAATATAATCATTGTTTTTATTATAGTTTCACGGCTTTTAATAGTATGTCGAAAAATGTTTTTTTATAGAATAAGGGTGACAAACGAGCACACAGTCCACCTGATGGTAAGTTAATGCTGTGGCCCATAGACATTTACATCTATCCTTAATTAAGGATTAAGATGAAATGCCCCGTTTCCGGTAAAAAGTGTCACCTATTCTCTACACTACATTACACTATTTTACGCTGGTATTCTGTAAGATCGTGGTCCTTCCCCGGAAAAAAATATAAATTAATAAATAAATAAACTATAATATAGCTGCAGTATTCAGCATGTAAAACTTATATAGTAAGAATTTATGCATGCTGGGAAAAATATTGGTTACTAGTGAGATATCCTTCACCAGCAAGCAAATAATGTATCTTTAAGTTTTTACATTCACAATAAAGTAACGATAGACCTGTATTGTTTTGTAGGTGTGACTAAAACTTTCTTAGATCAGCGTATTACGAGTTATTAATTTAATTTTCTCACTCACTGACGCTCCACGGCGCGGCGTTGCCATCGGAATTTTGCCAAGTAATTGTAAAATTTATTGCACGGTGTGCACCTACCGGCGTGATGTTTCACTTTCAACCCAATGATTTATTATCTACCGAAACAATTTTAATTGCTCCAAGTGACACAATGTAAACAACTATTCGATTAAGTTAATTCCATTATTCCTAAGCGCCCGGCAATTTGTTTAATGGCGTCGTAATAAGGTTTTAAGTTCTCGATCATTTGAGATTTGAATGAATAAAATGGGTACGCCGCTTCTTGTTATGAGATCGTTCTATTGTCTGTTCAACCTATAATAGGTAGCATAATAACAGTAATTTTAATTAATCGAGCAGTGCCTATAATTTGTTACAGGCTTTTGGCTCAGCGTGTGATAAAAAGGGATCACATTTTTAAAATGCAGTGAATCAGCTTTGTAATGTTTTAGCATAGAAATAGTTTCTTTAATAATCTGTAATTCTTAGAACTTTTATTTTTAATAGCGCATTTTAATTATAATAATAATGTTTCGACCAGTAAGTTTTAAATATTTTTTTAGATATTTCAATATTTATATAATCCGGATAAGTTACGAAACGCGTAATTGGTGCAAAGTTGGATGAAGAATGATGATGAATTTTTAGAAACACACATAAGCAATAGCTCTATTTCGTCTTTCATTAACGGATGCACGGCCAGAAAAAAATACGAAGATCACATGCTATGAAAACAAATATTGCCGTTTATTTTAATTAAAAATCAGATCCTATATTAGTTTATTTATAGATAACAAGTAGTAAAATTAAAAAAAATTATAACCGACTTCAATATAAGTTATTAAGGATAATTCAAAAACTACTTTGATCTAATTTAAAAAAAAATCATCAAAATCGGTTCACGTAGAAAAAAGTTAAGAGGTAACACACATAAAAAAACGTCGAATTGAGTACCTCCTCCTTTTTGAAGTCGGTTAAAAATAAAATATTTTCAATTAAATGAGCTAAATTGTGTTGCTTGTTATAAAAATAAAGGACAATTTTTAAAGATAGGTAAATTTAAGCCAACATTTGATTATCTTAATGATAGTTATACACACAGCTGTAGCGTACCTCAAAAACAACAACTTTGAGTGTACAAGCATTAGTAATTATGATTTGAGCTCTCAGCAGCCCACCTCCGGCGATAAGATGTGCCGTCGAGCATGAAATAAGGCTCGCACACACGTCCTGTGGAGCTACGTATTCGTATGTCAAGCGGCGGTCCATGCAAATTCACTCATGCATCGCGCGTGTGAGTTGGCTTTGCGCTCAAAGATGAGTCGATTATGAGTAGCTAAATTTGAAGCAAATTAGTGGTGTGTGGTTCGCGCCAGTCTTACCGTATTAAGATACTTTATTTTGCTTTTGTTGCATTAATAACGTATCCCTTTGAGCATTAATTAATATTTTGTCTTAGACCTGATAAGTATAGCAAGCTATGACGTAGTTATATATATATATATATTATTTTACTTTCGAGAAATGTCTGGGCACAATATAATTCACTATCAGTCACTATAGTGAATGATATTGTGCCCAGACATTATATATATATATAGTGTCAAAAGTCCACTGCTAAACATAGGCATGAGTAAAGAAACTGTACAGAGGCAAAGCTTCTAAGGAGCTGTCAAAAGTTTTACCTATTTTGGTAGGGTTGGCACAGGAGGAAAAAATTAAATAAACAAAACGTTTATCAGCATTTTAATAGATACTTAAGATATAATATTTTTTTACAAACTACGTATTCTAAATATTTTACTTTTATAATTATTGTTCTTCAACAATTTGTTGTGGCTTTTAATTAAATGGTAAATTCTAAATTTAATGTAAAGTTTTTTTAAAACAATCTATTGGAAAGCACTCGCATTTCATAAAAAATAAAATCTCTTGCACACGTTTGAATATTTCACTACCAATATTTACAATGTTTCTTTCCAGGTAAAAATATTCGCGAAATTTTTGCTTAAGCAATTCAACAAACGCGATAAAATTGTTAGGAAGTATTATAAAAAAACCTCATTAAATACTATCTTTATTAAAATCCTTGTAATGGCTGAAAAAATAATCTTTTCCCATATTTATAGGTTTTTCAGATCTATTAACGTACAGTTTTATTTTCTCACATTTGTGGTGTTCGAGACAACATTTTCTATACAAATATCCCGATACATAGACTATACCATTTTTTTCTGGTAAATCAAATAGATAATCATTTGTTCCTACTATTAACACAGGAGCAGTTACATCGTCAGGTTGCGGTGATGTTGTATTAAAATACGACAATCGTCTGGTTTCATAAGTAACATATCGAAATCGTATTCACAATTAGTATTTTGAGGTTTCCCTAAGATATATTGGTTATAAACATCTTATTGAAGGCAATACTAACTAGTCGACATGTTGATTCCTGGCAGTTACCACCCGCCTGTCTGACTTTTCCAAAGAAATATCGAGACAATCTTGATTGAGACATCTCGTAAATATAAATTAATTTAATTTATTCTGATTTTAATTCTTCATGAAGTTTTATTAAAGATTTTATAGACACTTGGAATCCGTGAATGAAATTCATGCTATTTGTTACGTCTTTCTGCCTATCACTTCTTATTGATTTTAAGTTCCTGAAAAATGTTAGCATTTCTTCTAAAAACTCAATTTGATAAATATCGCATCGAAAAACTCTTTTATATTTATTAGGAGATCGTAGTGTACTTGAGTGTAAGAAATCAAACAAATTATTAATTTTATTTACAAAATCAGCGGTATCTCTTGCGGCAACCTCGATAAGATTTAAATCTACGTAGGTATTAACAAACCATCCCTCCCGAACGGGTTCCCGCCTTGTCGTGGCGGTTGGCTAAGTAGCCGTGGCTTGGACACCCGCGGTGAACAAAGAGGAACCCCTTGGCTCGCCCGTGGTGAAGGTCTGGTCCGAGGTGGCCACTCCGAGTGGGCTTGGCGAGCCCACTTCGGATGTGTGTCGGTGGGCTGCGGCGAGAGGGGTGTCCTCTCCCCTTACTGCTGCAGCCGAGGTGGAGTCGCGGAAGAAGAGGAGTGTTGGTATGGCAATGCGCCACTCGCCCTATCCTCCGCGACTCAGACGGGGACGCACCGTTGATGCGGAGGTGGTGGGACCGCGGGGGGAGAGGAGTGTCGGTATTGCGAGGCGCCGCTCTCCCTACTCTCCGCGGCCGAAACTTGGTTGGCGGCGGAGCCACAGACCAGATCCGCCGCTGGGGTCGGGAAAGCCGGTGCTACCGAGCGCTCGATTTTCCTGGCCCCATAGCCCCTGCGTATTGGACACGGGGGGGCCCATTACGCAGGTGGAGTTGGAGGCCGTGGAGGAGGGCGTGCCTTGTGTTCCTGGTGCGCCTTGCCTGAGGAGGAGAGTTTCTCCCCCGAGGTGGGGCTGCCATGGGGCGGCCGGCGCTGGTGGGGCCGCGGATGTGTGCGAAAGCGTTCCCGTGACCCTGCCAATATGCGGCGAAGGTGGAACACCATGGGGTTTTAGTCGGAGCGAGTCCGACATAACCCGTCGTAGGCATTTCCCCATGTAAAAAAAAGTATTAACAAACCAGGCCGTGTAGTGGCGGTTAAGAATATCCACTACCCCATATCTTCCCATGGGTATCGTAAGAGGCGACAGTGGGAAACAGGCAGGAGATGGGCAGCAGCATCTTCCTGGTAACAGCAATATCACAATAAAAAAACTGCGGTTGCCAACCCGCTCGCCAAGCGTGGCAACTATGGCAATATATAAAGTTACGAAGAGACGGCCCCCAGTCCCCAGCGGCCCCGCTATTCCTGGCTACAGTGGCGACCATGGTAACGGCGGGGCAGGGGGTGCTAAGAATCTCTGGTTGAGGTTCGGTTGCCACCTACGACGACTCGACCTGGCAACTTATAACGCACGCACCCTGAGGACTGACGAGAAGATCCTGGAACTGGAAGAAGAGATAGACAAATTGCGCTGGAATATTATAGGGTTATCCGAGGTCCGAAGAGAGGGGGAGGACACGGTAATCCTCGAATCCGGCAAATTGTTCTATCACCGGGATGGCAACCATCTGTTCCATGGAGGTGTCGGATTTATCGTCCACAAGTCTCTCGTTAACACATACACTGCCGTCAGTCATCCTTTAAATGCAGTACTCCGTGCAAAGTGACTGACACGGCAGCATAAGGGTTAACAACGTTGTAAAGATTGGGAGTGTGTCGACGAGGGTTGCTTACCTAATACTCAGAATAACCAAACGATATTCGCTGAAGGTCATACAGGTTTACGCACCAACCTCGGCACACCCGATGAGGAGGTGGAGGAAATGTGTGAGGATATCTCTAGAGCCATGCATTCCTCCAAAACCCACTATACGGTGTTAATGGGAGATTTCAACGCAAAACTAGGCACAGGAGAGAACGGTGAGCTGAAAGTAGGGAAATTCGGAATAGGGCAACGGAACCCAAGGGGCCTGCAGCTGGCTGACTTCATGGAGAAAGAGGGACTCTTTATGATGAACTCCTTCTAGAAGCGGCCGAGGGGATGTGGAGGTAAGTGGACCTGGTCGAGCCCCGACGGTTCGACAAAAAATGAGATTGACTTCATTATGACGACCAGACGACAACTGTTCAGTGATGTCTCAGTGATCGCGAGGGTGAAAACTGGTAGCGATCACCGAATGGTTAGAGGCACACTGAAGCTAGACATTAAGTTGAAGAGGTCTCGTCTAATGAAGTCAACGCTCCGTCCCCCTCGTGCTCTAGTCCAAAGTCCCGAAACCTTTCAGCTCGAGTTACAAAACCATTTTCAGTGCCTAGAAGACTGCAATGAAGTGGACGATATGAATGACAAGATCGTGGAAACTGTCCATGCGGTCGGAGCTAAGTTCTGCAAGACCCGACGCAGAAGAACACAAATATCTCCGATCACACTCTTAATCTCATAGCTGTTAGACGGGAAATGAAGCTGCAGTCTTCAACAAATTTGACGGCATACAGGCAACTGAACAGACAGATCTCCAAATGCATGCGGCGGGACTTACGCAACTTCAATACAGCTTGTATTGAAGAAGTGGTCGAGCGGAATCAAGGCTCCAAAGTCTTTGCCAGAGATCTGTCTGCCAGAAAGAGCCAATTGTCAAAGCTGAAGACCGAGTGTGGCAGCATCGTTTCCACCTGACACCTGAGATTTTGAGTGAGATTGAGAGGTTCTATGGGCAGCTGAACACGTTATCGTTGGAGCCACACGCAAGTATGAGTAACGATCCAAGAGCGAGTCTTATCCGACACTATTTCGAAGATATCCTGGACGTCAGTCTGAGCAAGATTAGAATGGCTCTCCAGCACCTTAAAAACAGCAAGACCCCAGGTGAGGATGGAATTACAGCGGAGCTCCTGAAAGCGGGTGGAAAACCGATACTTGAAGTCCTTCAGAGGCTCTTTAATTCCGTCCTCCATGGTGGCATTACTTTGGAGGCGTGGAGCAGAAGTGCGGTGGTCTTGTTCTTCAAGAAAGGCGACAACGCTCTCTTGAAGAACTACAGACCGATTTCCCTTCTGAGCCGCGTTTACTTGCTGTTTTCGAGAGTCATTACAAATCGTCTCGCACGCAGACTCGAAGACTTCCAGCCTTCCGAACAAGCCGGTTTCCGAAAAAGCTTTAGTACCATAGACCACATACACACCCTTCGGCAAATTGTACAGAAGACAGAAGATTACAATCTACCACTTTGCCTTGCGTATAAGGACTATGAGAAAGCCTTTGATTCCGTCGAAATTTGGGCGGAATCAAAGGCTTTTTTCCATTCCCTTCAGCGGTGCCAAGTTGACTGTCGGTATATCGAAGTGCTGAAGTGTTTGTACAGTAGGGCTACGATGGCTATCCGGGTACAGAATCAGAGTACGAAACCTATCCAACTGCAGAGAGGTGTAAGACCGGGTGAAGTTATATCCCCGAAACTCTTCGCCGCTGCATTGGAAGACATTTTCAAGCTACTGGGCTGGAAAGGATTAACATCAATGGCGAGTACATCACTCACCTTCGATTTGCCGATGATATACTCCTTATGGCAGAATCGCTGGAGGACCTAAGCACTATGCTAAATGACCTCAATAGTGTCTCCCAAGGGATAGGTCTTAAGATGAACATGCACGAAACAAAGATCATGTTTAATGTCCATGTCACACCTATGCCGGTAGTTGTTGGGAGCACTAAGCTCGAAGTTGTCGACGAGTATGTTTACCTGGGACAAATAGTCTGACTAGGTAAGTCCAACTTCGACCGAGAGGTCAATCGACGGATTCAACTCGATTGGGTAGCGTTCGGGAAATTACGGCACATCTCCTCGTCAGGTACACCTCAAAACTTTAAAACGAGACTGTACAACCAGTGCGTGTTGCCAGCGATGACCTATGGAACTGAGACGTGGTCCTTCACTGCTGGCCGAATGAGGAAGCTCAAGGTCGCTCAGCGAGCTATGGGGAGGGCTCTGCTCGGAGTTTCTCTGCGTCATAAACTTAGAAATGAGGATATCCGCAGTAGGACCAGAGTGATTGACATATCCCAACGGATTAGTAAGCTGAAGTGGCAATGAGCCGGCCATATAGCTCGAAGAACCGACAACCGATGGGGAAAAAAGGTTCTCGAGTGGCGGCCTCGTACCGGCGGACGAAGTGTAGGGCGTCCCTCCACTAGATGGAGTGACGACCTGGTAAGACATTCAGGACCGTGCTTTGTGGCATTCCTTGGGGGAGGCCTATGTTCAGCAGTGGACTTGTGAAGGGCTGTAATGATCATGATGCTTAATAAACCATATTTACACTTTTTTATATTTCATTTGATAGGAATTATTCTTTAAAAAACAAAATTTGACACTTATTATTTTTTACACAACCCTGAGTTTGAGCACTGGCCGAGCCGGTTTAAAGCAGTTTATCTCTGTACGTGACGAGCCGCCAGTGCTCACGCACACACGCGCCTCAAGCTTGTAGTAGTGTACCTATCACAGCGCGGTTGTATGAAGCTTTGCCTCTGTCTGTGTCTTAAATTGCCTCATTATGATCTATGACGAAATTAAAATAGTTTGTTTTTTCTGTCAGTGCATAATATTATGTACTCATTTTTATTTTGCCTACTTCATTGAAAACCATTTAACCGTAGGTAACCCCTATGATTAAATGTTTTTAAGTTAATTATTTACATACTGCGGATGATGGATATTATGCAAAAGAAAAATTTAATTGAATAACTTAAACAAGGGATTACTTTTTAGAAATTAACTTGCCATGTAGTGGCGGTGTAAGAGAATTTACTTCCGCATATCATCTCGAAGGTGTTGTAAGAGGCGATAGAGGAAAGCTGAAACAGGAGATGGGCAGCAGCATTCCTGATAACCACTTAAAATAATATAATACTGCGGTTACCAACCTGCCTACTTAGCACGGCAACTATGGTAAATAGTTGCCGTGCTAAGTAGGCAATCAAAGGGGGAGGCTATGTTTAGTAGTGGATTTTTATGGACTGTAAAGAATGGATGGATGGATTTTAACTTTTAAATACTTCATTCAGGTCATTGAAAAAAATAATTTAATTTTCTCACACACTGACGCTCCACCGCGTTGTCATCATAGTAAATAATTGTAAAATTAAAACTTTTTTAGGATTTTATCACGGTTATTTTAACTCCTTTTTAACTTATTTCCACCTTTTGAGTGCTTTACAGTACATGTGGTCACGGGGCTACTGAAGTTGATGGATCTCCTGATGTCTTACTTAAACTGAAGTTACCCAGGCTAACTATGACATCAGGATGTCAAACACCTTAGCCCCCTCCTGTGAACTATGAGTGTGGCAAAGCACTCGAAACATTATATAAATTAGGTAAAAATAACACGATATAATCCGTAAAATAAATTTTATTCAATGTGTGGTATTAACGTAAATATAAGAAAACATTATATTTATTTAAGATCATCTAATTGATTTATTCTTTTAGTGAAATCCGAATAATGACCGGCATTCAACTAAGAACTTTTATTTTTGTTTCCATTAATACCAAACAGTATACAATACTAATATTTATGCATTTGTATGCAAATACGTATGTAACAAAACCAAGCAAGTGGGTATGTGGACACATTCACGTTCTGATTGCTACGAATGTTATTAAGAGCGTCTAATACAGTAACCGCTAAATCTCAGACTAGACTATTTGCAAAATAGCGGCAATATCAGGGCATAGCCGGCAGCTCTCTTGCTGACACCGCTCCTCGGAACTTTGTCGAATATCCGCTAAATTAACAAGTATGTTTATCGGCGAGTTTTGCTTGTGCTTTAAACGCTTTATTAAATTTCATTCTTAGTATAGATTTATCTATAAGATGTAGTTTATAATATGATTAGGCGTAATATAAGGTTAATTTTAACTTAAAAAAATATGCATTGAGTATATAAATGATTATATATTACGTGGTAGAGCTATGCTACAGCTATATTAATAGTGTGGTTGTAGCACGAATGGGTCGGCTCGACCGGGGAAGGACCACGCTCTCACCAAATGCCAGCGTAAAATAGCAACTTAATGCTGCTGTATTTCGTTTGGAGAGTGTAGAGAACTGGAGACCCTTTTTACTGGAAAAGAGGCATTCTATCTTAGTCCTCACGAGTGACAACGCATCTGCATTTTATTCGCAAACGAGGATAGATGTAGATATATGGGCCACAGCAACCACTTACCATCAGGTGGACTGTGTGCTCGCTTGTCACTCTTATCCTATAAAAAAAAGTATTTAAAAGTTGTGAGTATTAAGCTTAAGCATATTTGGTTGTGTTTGATACTTTTATCTATAATGTGTTTCATGTTTTTGAATGTAGTATAAGAAAAAAGAGGAAATAAACAAGTTATTCTTATTGATACTGTATGTTTTACTTGCAAACGCGACACGTATATAGATATGTGAGTATCATCCACAAATTGAAAGACAATATTTATATTGTCTCTATTGTTATATAGTAGGTATTCATTTGAAATTTTATAATCCGAAGCCCTGTCTCATTGCATTGCAAGGAACACTCAACAGAATTAATTTCCGAGTCTCTAGCAGACGACTGATTTTAATGTTTGACCGTAAATTCAATATTTGAAACTAAATAATGGCAACAGTTTCCAGACGGTGTTGTTTAGAGCAGTAACTTGTCCAAAATTAAAATTGACAAGTATGTGGTAAGTTATATTTTACTTCATTATCATACGGGTTTTAATAGTTTCTAAAAATTAGAGGTAGTTCATCCCATATTTATGAAAATCTTCAATAATCATTGAGTTATGTCCAGCTGTAGGGTTAACGTTTATAAGAAGAATAACACATATCAAACAAAATAGGAGAAACTTAATGTACGTGACTTTATTTGTCTGGCTGTGGTGCAAATAGGAGCTACGACTTACATGTTTTTTATACAATCAATGAGAAAAGGTTCAATAAGACGTAAAGAATCTAGCTATCTTGTCGCACCGTATTAGATTCTGATTTATTCGCCAGTAAGGCGACTAGGGTGGACGACGCTTTTCCGTTGGAATATCTATGACCAATTTCATAAGACCTCCCCTGCCGCCGAATCACGTATGACATCCAGGCAATAATGGGGTTTGTTGATAAATCATCACATGTCAAATAAAAATGGAAGTCTTATACAGCCTTGAAAAACAAAGATTGCTCCATCCGGCCGATTGAACGCACCTCCCTGTACTAACTTCCCGCCCATTTAACGCGAATCCATGCAACAAAAGATCTCGCGCGCGAAATAACAAAACTACCAATCCTTCGATTTCCGACTTAGGGCTGAATGTAGATTTTGCTATTTTCTTAGTAACAAGGAAAGCTTCGTACGAGAGCTCATTTATTATTTCATATGAAATATAATATCTAAAATCAGACTAAGTATATTTATTTTATTCGATTAAAATACAATTTAAAAAATTGCTTATTTAACTCTCAATATTCACCATAACCATTGTTCTTGCTATATTTTATACATAACCGTTAAGTAAATGCCAATAAAAAACAGTGAAATTTCCCGAAACCCTCTATTTACTGTATTTTAATAATTACTTCTTCCGATTTGTTTGGCTTCGGACTCGAGGGGTGAAGTGAAAAGTGAATCGGGGAAAGGTTGTCAATAAATAATAATATTAAACGCCCATTGGGTGACCGGGTGCTCCGAGAAACATCTATTTTGTTCCAATGTGAAATTTGTATTCATTTTACAGCGTTTATAAGATTCTCATAATAAAAAATCGAGGAATTTATTCCTTGGGTATTTTTTCCTTGGGTTGGGTACTCGTAATAGTGGTAACGTAATTTAGATAAATTTATTATATTATTTAAAAATACAATAAAGAAATATTAAATTTTTAAATAAAAAAAATATATTAATATATTTTTTTTGATTCTCTTTAAAAAACGTTACCTCCACACTAGGATTGTCTCCTGTATCGTGGGGGCAGTTTACATATATAAATTTCACAAGGACAAACATCCAGATCCGGAACAATTATTTGTAGGCCATACAAATACTTGTTCCGTGCGGGATTCGAACCCGCGGCCCTTAGCGCAGCAACTCATTGCTAAGCCACTGCGCCACGGAGCCATTATTCATTATCTTCTCATTTGAAATATGTTGTAATAGGTTCATGTTTTCATTAATGTGGGATTGTGGAAAATCCGAATTTTAAAAAAGATTTTACGTTTAGAGATCCGTTTGTTGTGTGCCTACGTCTGTGATTCGAAATTCGTTTGTAACTATTTTAGTCTAGCAAAAAAATTTACTCTAAACAAATTTCATTCGACGCTAAATTGCTTAACGAATAATTAATTTCATTAAACTCCATTCAAAAGTGTTTTTATAGCATAAACTGCACAAGTCATATAAACCTATTCACATAACCATTTTTTATTAAAGAAATAATTTGAATGAAGATATAAGAATAAAGAATAATTTGGCATGATAATATTAGCTAAAATCCAAAAACTCAAATATAAAAACTATTTTAGCTTGTTTTTAAAACAAGTTATAATGTTTTGTTATTAATCAATGATAAAATTTGATTCAAATTCTCATATTGTTGATAAAAAAAATCAATTGAGTTGCTTCTATCAGGTTCTTAATAAAAATAATAGTCATAAATGTACAGACCAAACGATTCTAAGCTTGTTTATTTAGGATACAGAACTTTTGAACATTTAAATGTTTTGTTCATTTAAATGTCACTTTGTTCATACTGAATCCAGTTCGACCGTTTCGGCTTTTATTAACAAATGCTATTCATGCGAATATAAATGAAATTAAACTTTGTTGAGATATGACAGTTAATGTGTAATTTCCAAAATTATGAAAAATAATTTGGTATGTCGGTAGACCGGTAACTATTAAAGAAACGTATTTCAGTTTAACACGCGAAAGAAGATCTGGCGCGAGACAGCGAGATGAGTCGTAAAGAATAGGCGGCACTGGCGAACTTTTCCCATGGAGGTCATAAATTGGATTCGGAAGCAGATCACGTAACGGTTAAGAGTTCACAAAACTGTGCCATAAATCGGACGCGCGGAGGTGCGCCGGAGACAAACGGCGCCGGACGCGAACAGGGGACTCACAGAGACGACATTATTGTTCTAATAAATACATTAAGAATAATGTATTTGTTATTAAAATATAATAGATATTATTTTGTTGCTAACGAAAGACGAGCAGAAATTTCTTCATTTCGTCATAACATTATGTGGACGTTAAAATTGCCTGAATTGTAAATGGCAGTGTCCTTTTATAATTCGGGATATTACGACGAAACGCATTGAATTTCTCATTCTTTTAAACAAACATACATTTAGATTAACAAATGGAAAAAAGGTTACTTTTTTAATCAATTAAGGCTAACAAGCGGCACACTTTGATTAAAAATCTATGTTTGCCACTTCTGAGGACTCGATCGAATGCTTCGTTACCAGTATAAGGTATGCTGGTATTATGTGGAAGATAACTTATTCCCTAGTCAAACCGACCCGCACTGCAGCTGCACGAACTGTGTGATATTATAATGAATTTTATGAATTCTACAAATCTGGATGAAACAATATCTACAAGTAATACTATTTACGTCGATTCACTTTTGACTGTCTCGTTGATTAAGTAGTCGGAAGCGTGACTGCTGATAATGTGGTCCGGGGTTTGAGTCCCGAGTCAGGCCAAAATCAGTTTTTGGGGTTTTCTGTCAAGCACGTAAAGCCATTGGTCCTGCGCATGATTTCTCTCCGGTTGTTATGGATTGCTGTCGCATTGGGCTATGAGAGTGAGGAAATAGAGTGTACGTGTTTGCGTACCTACACTATTGTGCACTCTAATCCTACTCAGTAGGCTAGTCTCCATTGAGACTGGTCGCTATGATCGAAATTCGGTCTGTAGGATATAACTAAAATTATAAGAAAGTGAACAATTAATAAAAAAATACAATTTTAAGTTAATAAATATGTTAGTAGACATATCATCATAAATATGTTAGTATAAATTTGTGTACTTTCGCGGAAATATAAGAAATCATTCTAACTTAATATAAATAGAAAATTCTTTCATTTTGTTTCAATGAGTAATTTAAATAAAATATATATATTTAAATTTGCATACGTCTCTCCACGGATTTCTAAACTTGTTTCTGATAGATTCTCCACAAAGGAGCTATTTAAAAGATAGCACTGGCAGAATAAGCGGCCCCTGACGCAGCCGAGCGCGTAACGAGCGAGTAATTCACGCCGAGCCGTACGATACATAGGCGAAATATTGGAATCGCGTTTTGAACATTTCCAAGCGCTAATTTTACTTTGAAAAATTTCAACTTAAGTTCTTAGCCACTTGTTGTTTTAGCTTAGCTTAGCCCACTGATATTGCGTTGTTATAAATGAGTTATTAATTAATAATATTAATTATACACATTTATAATTACATAATTTATAGCAACGGAGTTTAATGCACTTAATTATTTTTTTAATTGATTGATTAAGAAATTCTAAAACTTCAATAAAACGTAAGTTAAGGACGGTGTAGGGCTGAAGGCGGCAGAGCGAGTAACGGGCGCATAATTCTCTCGCCGCCAGGTGGCGCCGCAGCGCTGTGGTTTGTCTCGACGGAGGCATAAATGTCAGCTAATTCATGTAAATAGCTACTGCCTCAGTAAACTCTTCGATTTTTGAACTAATTTAATGCTATTGTTTGACATGGCCTGGTAAACGTTTTGGTTGAGACACTTCGAAGAATTTTTATTGAATAATTATTTCGCCATTGATTCAGTTGTCTATTTTTGATAAAAATTGTATCCTACTTTTAATATATCGAAATTATATATTTTATCAGAATCCCATCCATCCATCCATTTAAGTCTATAAAGGTCAACTGTTCAGCAGTGGACTTTTATAGGGAGTATGTTCACATAGACCTCTCTCATAGATTTTGTATATATTTTTTTTGAATTTTGCAATATTTGCCACGCTTGGCAGGCGGATTGGCAACCGCAAGTTTTTATTATTTTTGTTGTTATCAGAAAGATGCTGCTGCCCATCTTTTATTTTAGTTACACTCTTTCGCCTCTTATGACACCCACGGGATATTCTCACACCGCCACTAACACGAAAAATGCTCATATCGTGTGATGTAAACGAATCGAATTAAACATTTTGTCCTGTAGGTTTTTAAAAGATCGATTAAGAATTAATAAGAAATAATTATCCAAATACTGCAATACTAAAAGACGATTCAAAGGACCGTCTAGTTTAAAAGGTATCTGGATTTGCAATCGACAAGTGTGCTGATTACGGTGGAAAACTTAAAAATAAAAAACAAACTTCGGAGGTCTGTAATAATTAAACTGGCTTACATTTTGTAACCAGAACACTAACCGTTGCATTTCAGTTTAAAAGTACTTCGCCAAGTAACAGTCGAGTTTTTATTCACCCGAGAATAGATCAATACAAATAACACAGTTAAATTAAGTAACAAAATCAATGTAATTGGGGAGCATAGAAGGAGCCGCAATTAGCTCGCCATTGTACATTTGCGTCTGTTTCTATAATTCCTCGTTAAATGTAATAAACTCAAGTCTATTACGATCCCCTTTAACGTCAGCACGCGGTCGTATCATTGCGTTACAATCATACATCTACGTATGTCTCGAATCTTAGGAAATCCCATTTCACGCGTCTAATACAAGCCCTTGTTTGGCGGACTGGCTATATTTAGGAGGTCGGAGGCAATCTAAGAGGCATTCAGCCTTGAGAGCCGGCCGACGACATGTCGACGGAGCCCCACGTAGGTTTTAGTTCCCAAGGGTTTAGAGGGCATTGAAATAAATTGCAAAGCTGTGTTGGATAAGACAATTTAATGATTTCTATCTTCAAAGTTGAAAGATCTTATTGTAGAAACGTAGTGCCTACTCATATTGTACGACTCTTGTATTACTATATTTAATGGCGGCCGCTCGGAATATGTATATTTATTTCTTGCGCACGCTACACCAAACCTTCTCCACTTTTACGAGCTAAACCTTTTTCTTTAGCTCGTAAAATTCCACTACTGGATATGAGCATCTCGCAGTAGCGAGGATTTACCTTAATCGCCACGCTTGTCAGGTTTATTGGCGATCGCAGTACTTTTCGTCTCGGACCTTAGACTCTACTCCCCGTCTTTGGTATGGACATCTTACGTCTGGCGTAAAAGAGATGGTTCTGCCACCATGTATTGGAAACCACGAGATTTTTCTGGCATTTCCCAATGTCGCCTTCAATACCCATTGAACGAAATGGGGTAATTTATTCTTACGCCGCTACAACACGATAAACGGTATTCCTTAGTCCACGTAAAACATTACGGAAAATTATGGGGAATTACCGTAGACGAATAACAGAATAACTATCTCCTATCGTATACCAGACGTGAATAATAATAATAATAATATTGGAGCCACGGAGGAAAAATAAAAATAAAAGGGACGGGAGCAGCGTAATATCTACAATCTAACTACAATCGCCAATATCCCTGGTATCTCTTTCTGTAAAATTGAAGCGACAAATGAACTTACAGTCCACGTGATGGTAAGTGGCTTCTGCAGGCCGTAGACACCTGCAACCAACTGCAAATGAAGAAAGGCTACAGATGCGTTATCACCTCTGAGGGATAAGATGAAATGACTCACAGCCTGTAAATATATTGACTCTCTATACCCTTTAGACCGTTATAAAGCAGTTCACACAATGCAGGTGGCGAAAATAGATAAGAATGAGACAAATACCCAGACGGACACCTAGGTAGAAAAGAAGAACTATGGCCTAGTAGATTTTTACGCGGATTCGGATGCCAGCATAATATAATCTCTGCACTAAAAGAGGTCTGAGTGCAGTGGACTGTTTATGGGGCGATGAAGATAATATGTTATAATTTAATTATACTCAATCTTACTTTGTAATTAAGTCATTTCAGTATCGTTTAAAAATTACATATTTCGCTATATTTTCATAATGCCGTATCCAAATAGTTGTATATACGTGTATCACTGTTGAGTCCGTCCTCTCTCATTATTTACGAAGGGCCGATGGACTGAAGTGTGTGACAAGTAGCACGTACGGACGCTAACGAGACGCTTTGTGACCATCTCTGAGCCTCGAGTGTGGTCATCGCATGTGGATTTTTTAATGGACAAATTATATTTGCTCTTGAATCCCAACAGAATTGCGTGGCCAAGACTATTGTTAAAAGAGGCTAACCTTTAAAGTCTTTAGGGGCACGGAATGCTCACATGCGATGGGAGGTGTGGTAGAAACTTCAGAGAATTGCAACTTTGCTTTCTATTTGCTCAATATAAGGATATTGCTTTTAAAATAGTTTCCGTGTTAAATATTATCAAAGATTTTTAGATAAATAACTATCTAACATTACCTGCATTTTAGGACCTAAAACCTTTTATCAGTTGGAACGTTTTCAGGAAACAATACAAGGTATTTAGATTTAAAAGGTAATTAATAATTACGTTGAGAGTTTAGCCGTAATTCATATTTTGTTTCTCATATCGGTAAGTATAGGGCAGCCGTCCACTAGATGAAGTTACTGTTAAGAGATGCAGAAATTTTCAGCTATTGGTAGTACTTGGGACAGGACACATATTCGCCTATAGGCTGTAATGATGATGATAATGATATTTCAGCCACCATCCTGATTTGTGACACTATTAAAAGTCCTGCACTAAAGACACCTTTCTACACTATATGAATAGTTGTCAACGGAGTTAAAATCGATTTGGAGAATCATATCAATATTATATACATATATTTGTAGATAATTATTAATGAACGTAAATATTGATACTAACCTACACTACATTGAAATATAATTCGATCTCGTACTTCAACTCATAAAGTATCACGGTCCTTTCAGTTACACAAACTATATAACCGAGCAGACACTGCGAAAACGTTTTGCACGGATTTGCTCTCACAATAGCTCATTTGTTATAACCAACCTGATAGCGTAGCGTTATTACGGCCAAACAAATTGAGTCGAGCCTTCGCCACCTCAGACTAATGTAATTCCGGAGTGCGCGCACCCAAGAATAGATATTTAGAGTGGATTGTTTTCGACAGACCGTAATGAAACTCTGATGCCGGGGCCGAAATCAGTTTCGGAGGTGAGCGCGCCGCAGGGGAGGCGAGCTACATTGTAATAAGACGTGGAATAACCTAAAATAAACCGCCGAACGTAGCAGCACAAAGATGGACACGGCGGGGTCGGTTCGGCCCCTTACTGCTTAATTTGCCTACCGTAATTACTGTCCTCTCGGGTTGGGGAAGGACCCCGGGGCTCGACCCAGCCGTCTTCCAAGTTATATTGCGCTCGTGCGGGCGCCGCGTGTGTGTTTAGCAAATACTACTCCCCAGTCGTTAAGTATGAATACGGGTGTGGACAGAATGTATTAGCTTAGGCTGAGATTCGGACCGTGTTTGCTCGGCGATGATAGATTTATTGTAATTGTGTTATTAACGTTATGGGATAAGGGTTTTACGAGACTTAAGTAATGAAAGCTTCAACCTAATTCTCGAATTTATAGTAAATTTGCACACTAGGCGCGCAATGGACACGAATGTACACACTACTAAGGGCGCCATTTCGTATAGCTGTTGCAAACTATTCAATTAATTCCATATTGTGCCTGATTGTGCCTTACTAAATTATTGGTTAATTTTATCAAACTTGAATTCAGTACTTACAACAATGACTAATTAAAAAGAATTAAACACAATATTTAAATCTAATTATTACTATTAAATCTAATTAGTATTATTTAAATCTAATTACTAATAAGAAATAATATGTTTTGAATAATATGATTATAAAAATTGACAGAAAAAATTGGTGTTTACATTTTGATTGATGGATTAATTGACGGATATAACTTTAAATAACTTGGTATCTATTGGTATAAATCTGTTTGGTCAATGTTGATGCTGGTGAAGCTCGTTCTCATATTGAGCTAGGTACTTAGCTTGCAAACTTTATTGTATCTATTAAACGTAAGTGCTGTTGATGTACCTTACAAATAAATAAATAGTCGTATTTATACGGCCTTACTTATTTTTTTTTTGTTTAATTTTATTTAATAACAACCTTTTTACATAAGTTCATTGATTACTTATAATTGTTGGCTATCGCTTAGTACTTAAATACTTTTTTATAGGATAAGGGTGACAAACGAGCACACAGTCCACCTGATGGTAAGTGGTTGCTGTGGCCCATAGACATCTACATCTATCCTCGTTTGCGAATCAAAATGGAGATGCGTTTTCAGCCGTGAGGACTAAGATGGAATGTCTTTTTTCCAGTAAAAAGGGTCTCCGGTTCTCTACACTCACCATACGAAACACAGAAGAATTAAGCTGCTATTTTACGCTGGTATTCTGTGAAAGCGTGGTCCTTCCCCGGTCTAGCCGACCCATTCGTGCTACAACTATACAATTAATATAGCTGCAGCATGGCTCTACCACGTTGAATAAAATAAAAAATAAAATTTAATTATCTTTATACCTGTCTCTTTCTATTGCCATTTAGTGAAGAGAGAGAGAGAGAGAGAGAGCAAGCAACTTCATTTCTCAAATTGACTTGATTATTATGAGTTAGTTTATATTCTTATACAAAAGGAAAATTTCTATTTCGTCATAAGCGTGTAAAATAATTAAAACAAAAAGAAAAGTTTCAAAAATAAATAAATGGACCTCATTAAAATAAATACCTTAAACTTATTTCGCGTTATTCCCCCTCACAGGAGCTGTTACGAGTACAAATGCAAAAACTTTTTGTCTCATAACGACAACAACATGGTTTTGTACTGGCCTGGACTCCAATTGAATAAAACATTTATGTCAATAGACTCCATTAAGATTCGACGAAGTTCGAAAGTTTTTGTCAGGCTTTTGTTTATTGCTTACTCACTGAGATATATTAGAAGCAGTAATAGCATTCGATACATCACTAGTGACAAAGGTGATTATTTTTTTTAAGTTATAAAAATAGCCTCTCACTCTTGAAAATTGTCTTTACGTCAAGCGAAAATAATCTCCATTTTCTAAAACATAATTAACACTTTTACGGCGGCGGTTGGTCGGGATCATCCCGTAATAACCTTGTTAACCCTGGCACACCGAGTGAGTTGGCTAGCCTTTTAACGGCCGTGTACATGGGCATTAATCCGAAAGCTATCGGCCTTTGTCCTTTTCCCTCCGAGGTGTTGCATGTTGCTTTGTCTCGCGCGTCTCTGCGGGTCCAGTCCGGGGACCGGCGCCTTTTAGTGTGAGGTTTTCGCTCGCCTTAACGAAGGGAAGCAGAGCAAAGGTCGTCATTAGGGCAAGCGCGGTGTAAACAAGGTCCGAAGCGCCCGCTAATGGCTAATTCGTGCGTCCTTCTCGAGATGACCCCAGGTTTGTCTCAGGCCGCCGCCGTAAATGGGCTTTTAATTGCGATTTTGATAGAGCAAGCTGGGATTAGTTACCATGTTTTCTTAGATGTTATAGCTGTCATATTACCTTACGTTGTTCGGCGCGCTGTCCAAATTTTCTGTATTGTAGGTTTTAATATTTCTTTTTTGTTTGTTTTAGAAATACAAGCAATATTATTATACAATTACAAAAATTCCCGTTAACCACTCCAGGTATAAGTACTTAAAATGGTTGGTATAGGAGTGGTTCAAGACAACAGATGAATGGCAGATTCGAATCCACGACTTTTTGTGTTCGCGTTCCGCACCCTACAATTAGGTTACTGTCGCTCCTCGTTATTATTCTTTTTTTCCTTCTTTTTTTTTAAAGTTACCTCACACTAGGATTTTCTCCAGTATCGTGGAGGTAGTTTACAAACATGCATTGCACAAGTACAAACAATTATTTGTAGGCCATACAAATACTTGTTCCGCGCATGATTCGAACCCACGGCCCTAGCGCTACAGTCCATTGCTAAGCCACTGCGCCACGGAGTCGTCTATTAAAATATAATTTGTAATCAAATTTAATTGTAAGATTCCTTGCACTGTCCTACGCGTGACTCGACGCGGTTTCACCGCAGCATGTCGCGCGACACGTGCTTGTCGCGGCGAGTATTCCCGCTCTTGTTCGGATGTGAAATTTAATTTCCGCTATGCGGGAATCTGTCACAGGGGCGAGGGGGGTGCGGGTGCCCGCGAAGAAATATGCCCCGCTTTAAACTTTGTCAATTTGTTTGTGGAGCGAAATTAACTCGATCCAATCTGCGGGCGTGTCGCTGCGACCTGCGTGCTGATACAGAAGCGCCGGAGCTCACCATACTTCCGCTGTCGACCAAAATACTACGTCAGAATCTAAGCAGATTCTGTTCTATAATAAAGATATGATAACAACAATATTTTTTAATGTTTTATGTTATGTACAAAATTAGAATTTTTTTGCCCTTTAAAGAAACATTACCCACACTAGGATTTTCTCCTGAATCGTGGAGGCAGGTTACATATATAAATTGCACGACGACAAACATCCAGACCAGAACAAAACTGAAATAAGCAATTGTAGGTCATACAAATACTTGTTCCGTGCGTGATTCGGACCCCCGGCCCTCAACGCCGCAACTTAATGCTAAGTCACTGCGCCACGGAGCCGTCAAATTTTCTAATTAAATGTGTATAAATAAAAATAAAATTAAAATAATTCACAAATACTAAGACAACATGGATTACGATTTTTAAGTAGTACAGCCACGTTGCAACTATATTTTGGTTGTGGCACTAATGGGTCGGCTCGACCGCGGTAGGACCACGCCCTCACAGAATACTAGAGTAAAATAACAGCTTTAATTGCTGCTGTGTTTCGTATGGTGTGTGTAGAGAACCGGAGATCCTTTTCACTGGAACGAGGCATTGCATCTTAGGCCTCAGGAGTAAGGACGCATCTGTATTTTGATTTTTAATTGAGGATAAATATATATGTCAATGGGACATCCACTTAGCATCAGGTGGACTGTGTGCTCGTTTGTCACCCTTATTTATATTAAAAAATTAAAAAATAGACGTAGATGTATTCTATTCTATATTAGCGACACCGACATTAGATGAGGCATATGTGTTGTTTAATTTAAGCTAGGTTTCCTACAATTGGTAAGGTAGGGCGTGGTTGGTTTTTACGAATTCGCTCATAGCTTTTGAACAAAACCATAGGTCTGTTAGTAGTTAAATAATTTAGTCTTCCATAAAAACCTCTAATTACATTTAAATCCGCTTGAAAAGCTATTGTCATCTAAGTATTAAAAGTTAGATATGCTCTACTAGCCCCATTAAATGTGAGGTAAGTTGAGAGAATAAAAGATAAGTTAAGCAATGAAATATTAAGCTAAATAATAGATTAGACGATTTTATAGTCTCTAAGTCAGGAAAGTAGCGAAACTGTAATAGTTATGTCGACTTATATTAAACATAAAGTAAAGTGAACAAAAAAAAAACAGTTTTTTTTATTTGAATTATTTTTGTATAGGTTAGGGTAAGACGGAACTGTCATCGTAACGCTGTAAATAAAAAGCTATAAATAAAATGAGAAAAATAAGGAAAAATTGGTATAACATCTTAAACATTGGAATATCAATTTATTGAAAAAATATTTAACTTCGTAAACAATAAATAACCCACACAAAAATTATTTAGATTTTACTGATATTGATGTACTAGCCCAAAATTGATTTCAATATTACGCTTAAAAGGCTCAGTAAATCTTGTTAAATGTCCTTACGTAGTTTATCAATTTGCCCCGATGCTGAACATAGTGTCCTTAGATTTTACAAGAGGTGCCTTTGCTTGGGTGAATTCCAAGCCAATGAATGCGACGGCGCGGGCACAAATTATGAATGAATGAATGAAATATACTTTATTGTACATCAGAAAAACATAAGAGAGAGAAAAAAAACAACAAATTATTTAAAGGTGAGAAATGGCGGTCTTATCGCTTAGAAGGGATCTCTACCAAGCAAACAGATTATTAAGCTAATAAAAAACACCAATTGATTAAAAAGAAAATAGGTAGATAGCACTGCTTGTCCTGCCGTGTTTCGATCTGGAGGTTATAGAGAAAAATATAATTACAGTCTTTGAGCCTTACCATCTTAGTTTACAGAGGTTACAACGCATCTGTAGCTTTCTTAGTTTGAAGTTGGCTGCGGGTAGATGTCCATGGGCTGCAGTAGCCACTTTCCATAAGGTAGATAGAAAGTACATTTGTCACATCCGCTTTATAAAATAAAATTAAAATAAAAAACATGCGTGAGTATCATGGAACACTCGGTTGGAACGAAGTTCCTTTCGTAGTATATTATTATTGATAAACGTATTATATTATTGATATAAAATGAAGCGTCATTTAAAATAATATTTCTTACATGGCAGGATAAGAAAAAGTGCGAGGGAGATGGATATTATTCCATCTCGCTCGCACTATAGAAAGTGGGCCGTGACGGAAAAATCTTACACTTTATCTCGCCTAGCCCCCATCCGTCAAATTCGTACCGTGCGATAAAGAACTTCGTTCAAAAAGGTAATCTTTTTAGGATACTCTTTGTTGTTCTGATTGTAGAATATTCCTAATATTCTATATGTATATTTTTTGGTGTTAGTCAATTATAAAAAAAAAATAATAATAACCGTTCATATATTAAAAACGGTATGGATAATATACAACACGTACCATAACCTAGAAAATACATATGCTCTTGGTATTTCGCGTACTTATTTTATATTTTAACGGTCTAATCAAAGCGGTGCACGATCCCTTTAAAAAAATTATAATGTTGAACAATTTTCCTCTTTTAAATTACAGCGGCTGTGCAAAAGTAAAAATACGTAGGTATTTTTCAACTTCGTTATCCATATCACAGGCCACGAGTCTCCGGAGAGTGCGTTATTAAAATATATTGTGAACGCAACCTTCATTTTCGTATCCTCTGCCCGCCGCGTAAGAGCGAATAAATTAGTTATGCCCAATATTTTCGCCCTAAATGTTATTTGAACGCGAATGTATGAACACGCGGAAATTGGGAGGGCGTATTTATCAGATGAAACGCTATCTAAGAATCGGCCCCTGTTCGCGAGCACTTTTGCATTCTTATAATAAGGTGTAGAAAATTTCCGATTCGCGGCGGATTTGCATACAGACTTCTCGTACACAGGTGACGCCTCTGTAATTACATTCGAGAAGTTTCCGCCGAAAGTTTATGTATGTAAATAACGAAACCAGTCTCCGAAGTATTCAACACGGAACTTATTTTTATTAAAAATAGCCTTATATTATAAATATAACGCATATTTAGAGAGTTGATTTAAAAGTTCGATGCTCGGTTTTTTATTAATTAAAATAATATCGAGAAAAAAGAAAGCGGAGAAATTTTTGCGCGACATCCTTGTACATTCAGTAAAAAAGGTGGTCGGCCATTTCCCATTTCCCCATTCAACGGAGAGTACATGAATCCTGGTGACTCAAGACCGACTTTTATGTTTGCAATATATTTAAACGCCTACGTTTAGCAATGGACTTATGAGAGATCACTCTCAGATCACTGTGATAATAGATCAGAATCGTAAGTAGGTAAGTAAAGATATTTTTCTTATTTGAATAACAGTGATACTCCTCATTCGATGGTAAGGTGTACTAACCGTGGTTAATTGACCTAACATCCAGTTACATCAATATTTTTCAATTAATGAGAGTTTAAAACAATCCTAACAACACGCTTTGATCACGAGCTGTGATAATCCTAATGAAAATAATATTAATAATAATGCCCTCAAGACCAAATTTTGATCACGGTGGCTAGTATCAACGGAGACTATCCATCTGCACAGGACAGGATTATAGCACATGAGTGTGTGCGCAAGTACAGCTGAACTCCCTATTCCCTTGCTCTCATAGTCCAATGAGACGATATCGACACAATCGGAGAGAGATCACTCGCAGGGCTAAAGACTTGACGTGCTTTCCAAGACATATGAAATTTCATTACATCCATACATTTAAAAAACATACATTACCCTTTGCCTGGCGAATATATATACGTATATATTAAAATAAATATTGAGTACATAAATTATATGTAATAAATTAAAATATGCGCGCTACATATTCTGATTTTGAATTAATCCTGGTGTTAACTTATTAGGAACAAATATTGACAGTCAAATTGATAAACACAGCTTCTTTTGGCAAGCGTAACCGCCGCCGCATCTTTAATTACGCCTTATATAAATAGCGTGAGGCGTGTTTAATCAGGAACGTATCTGCATGCGACTAAATGAAAGCTGAAGAAGTCTCCAAGAAACTAAAGGAAAGCTCTGTGTATACTTTTGCGGCTGAGATAAACACACCTCCCTGGGGGTTGATGCAATGAAGTTCTTTTGAATGGAATTGACTTGGCTCAAAATTTTAATTTTAAAGAAAATGTTAAATGTAGTTTTGTTTTTCATTAATTTAATTGTTAAGTAACTTATGTTTTATACAGGTGAAGTATTTGTCCAGCGGTGGACTTGTATAGACGACGTGTTTATGGCTTTCTGTGGATGATAGAGTTGTAATTAAATTAGTTTGATTTCCATGGATTTAGGTTTTAGTTAGGCTGTCTTTCTTTACCCACCAACATGGACCTGTCTCATTCTAGAAAGGGAATTCGATAATCGCCATGTTTCCACGTGGCTTGGCGATCTCTGGCTCAGGCTTTTTGTTATATATCTGAATATTTATGTGACTAGACACTCTTTTTACTTTTAACGAAGGACTTTTAATCTTGGTACTCAGAACATCTTTTATTCAATTTATTGATAAAGTTACAGCCTATATACGTCGCACTTCTGGGCACAGGCCTCCTCTCACGTCTGAGAGGGTTTTAGGGCAAGGAAATGTTCGCCGCGCTGCCCCAATGCTTGTTGGCGAACTTCACATGTCTCCGAAATAATTTTTTCTCTTATTTCTTACACTTTTTCCTGACGACGTTTTCCTGCACCGCCAAGCACGTCGCAAATCACAACTTGAAATTGCAATTAATAATTTAATTGGTGCGGGCGGGGATCGCACCCGGGTTGCTCGCGTATTTACAGCGAGCGCTTAGCCCCTGAGCTACTACGATGTTAAATGAACAGTAATTTGCTGCACTTAGCATTAGATAGAGGATAATATTATACCGTCATCTATAGGTGCCCACGAAATCTTTCTGGTCTTTCCCATAGCCGACCTTTACGATATATGTGTACCTCTAAATCTGAATTTAATATCAAACATTTAATCCCAAATATTTTTGGAAATCGGTCATTAAATATGTGTATGAATAGTCACATATTTTTTGTGGCCGATTGCATACATTAGTAATATTAATGATTAATCTATTTTGTAGAATACAAGTTAATAGCGAATTCCTATGTTTTAGTATAAATATCACTAACAAAATAAAAGAATATCGCCTATAGAGCTTGTCTTCGCTAATTATTTAAGTTGCAGGCGCTGACATCAACCGTATTAAGAAGTGGAACAAGTCACACGTCCGCGTCCCTTCTAGTTATTCTTAGTTGAGGAGTTGCAAAGTTGGCTCGACAAAGGCCTCGAGAGGAAACCATTATGGCACTTGACGTCGCTGGGAAAGCGGTCGCTTCATTAAAGCAGGGAAAGAGTGAGAAATCTCTCCCCCGCATATTTATTCAAAAATATGTGAACCTGTAGTAAATCTTTTCAAACAGTAAATTTGATTTAGTCCTTTTTGGTATGACAAGGTAATAAAATAAAAAAAATCTACTATAGTTTATATTTTATAATTAATTAAATATAATCAATTATATTAAATAATTATATATAAAGTAAAGTAAAGTAAAGCTACAGCCTATATACGTACCACTACTGGGCACAAACCTCCTCTCACTTCTGAGAGGTTTATAGGTATAATTAAATATAATAATACGAAACAATATTTATTGTATTGGCGTTGTGAAACATTACAAAGAAAAACAAAGTCATCATGAAATATCCCTCACTGGATTATTCTTATAACTAAACTCTTTTAAAAATTTACAGTGAAGCAGGTGAAATTGCTTTGTTCTGTGTTCTGACAGCGTAAGAGATTTCATAAACACATTTCATCTTGCGGGTGATGTAAGATGCGTCTTTGAGAAATATCATAAAGATAAGAACTCCCAAAGAAACGCCATATGGCGTTATAAGTTGTTTACCATTTCATATATGCCGGGTATAATAAATTAATAAAATAAAATTCTAGCAGCGTCAGAGTTGCCATTCCAAGTGCAGGGATTACGCCAAATCCTTCAAGAAGGTTCAGAATAAGTAGTAAGGCGGGCGAGAGTAAATAATCTAAGATAGGCGTATAGTGAAGAAAAATTAATAAAAATTCTCAAACATTTTGTCCTTTTTATCTTTTGAATTTAGAATGCGTGCTACTATTTTACTACGCACGCACACATTCTTAAGGGTCAATGGGTTGGTAAAAACGTTAGAATTGAATCGCACATAGAGGAGCACGCGTACGCGTAGTTGTTGCCCATAACTCACATTGAATTGGGGATAATCTATACATCTATACAAATAAATAAAATTGAAGTGTCTGTCAAAATAACAGCTTTTTACTAAATGCATATGTTCTTATAACAAAAACACAATTTTTAAAATTTTTGTCTGTCTGTCTGTCTGTTTGTTCCGGCTAATCTCCGAAATGGCTGGATCGATTTTGACGGGACTTTCACTTTCAGATAGCTGATGTTATAAGGAGTAACTTAGGCTACTTATATTTTAGAAAAAGAATTAGGGTTCCGCGCAACATAATTAAAACCCTAAATTACACGCGGCGAAGTCGCGAGGAACAGCTAGTTTAAAATAAAAGTAGACGCCTTATTTACTCGTATTTTCAAAAGTGCAATACCGGTATATCATTATTTATATAACTAAACAGAAAAATAACCCTGTATATAACGACACGAACATACAACGAAAGGAAACGTCAATCATCAAAAATAAGCCAAACACGATTCCTATCAGAGTTACACAATCGCAACACCGATCGGCCTAGTAACTAATCCGAATAGCAGGAATTTCAGATTACTAGATAATTGTACTAAATCTATTCTTCTGTATATAAGAAAAATTGTTTAACTACATAACGTTGTATAAAAGAATCGGTAAAATAAATATACATAGAATAACTGTTTCAATAATGATGTTGCAAAGTATCAAAGAATCCTTAGCATGTTATGAAGTCAATAAGAACTAAGGCTTTACGCTGACGTCTTAGTTGCAGAAATAGATTTGTGTAGCATTGATATTGTGTCAGCAACGGGCGAGGCGGTACGGTCCGCATTGCGCCACCTCGCTCTCGAAATCGCTATGTACTGGAAAATTTTACATATTTAACATAATATACCGACCGTGAACGGTTTAGATCGGTAGAGTTTTTATATTCTTTTTAGCTTAAGTGGCTAACCATAAGGCAAAGGCGCAACTCCAGAATATTACTTGTTCTTTTTTCAATTCTATATGATCCATATTCGCCTTCTTACCTCAAAGAACTATTTCAATATCTCTCTTCTTGTGTGTGTGTGTGTGTGTGTGTGTGTGTGTGTACATGTATATGTTTATTAGCATATAAATATGTTTATATTATGAATATGTGTTAATATATGTAAATATAAGAATATATTTGTATTTACTTACAACATTATATCATAATCTATTTTGTTCCATACAATGTGTCTTTATTATTTTATTAGATCCTGATACACCTCTCTCGCCTCCTTTACATCCATATATCTACGCACACATGCTCGTGATAAAGCCATGAGATCTTTATTTTTTGTCTCAACGTAGTCCATGCTGTTTGAACTCTGCCCACACCTTCGAGGAGTGCTGATGTGACGCTACATAATATGTATGTTAGCTCCCATTAGTGCTTGCAGTTAATCTGTGCGTGCGACCGCATGTGCGTAATGCACATGCCTTCTCTCTTTTCTGAGAGATTACTGCTACTTTTTGCCACACTCACCGCATTAAGTTGGGTTGGTGAGCGCAGAGCATATTGCAGTCTCATCACCATTACTTATTATCAGTGTGGGGGATTAAGGTTCGGCATTTTTAAATGTATACATTTTACCGCCAGTATCGAGCAGATCCTCCACAACAGCGCCACCTGCTGGGTCCAACTGTGAATCTAAACCATCCAGGGATATATTGAATATGTGCATACGAGAAACGTCAGGGTTATTACCTGCCTCTTGCCTATTTCTCCCGCCAAGCAGAAATGTGCTCCATTCCAAATTCCGATTTGAGATATCCCTGAGTTACAATAGTAAATTTTGTTCAATAGAATAAGGGTGACAAACGACTACACACTCTACCTGATGGTTAGTGAATGCTATGGCCCGTAGACATCTACATTTACTGTCGATTAAGAATCAAAATGTAAATGCGTTGTCATCCCCAAGGACTAAGATGGAATGCGACGTTACCAGTAAAATGGGTCTCCGGTTCTCTAGACTCACCATACGAAACACAGCAGAAGAGAGAGAAGAGCAGTGAAAACGTGGTCCACCCAGTCCAGACCCATTCGTGCTGCAGCTATATATAGCTGCAACTTAACTCTAGCACGTAAAACTTACTATGATGTGAATTGTTAGCTCCCAAAGAAAGGGAAAAAATGGATGAGCTCTGCGCTAACCAACCAAGTTCAGTGCGGTGAGTAGTGGCACATCTTTCATGTTTGAATACTCGATACGGTCATTCATTAGTTGATGTATAGAGGATGGTATAAAAAAAGAAATAAGTTTGCATTGCATATCATAGCATATTTTAACACGCTTTTATTAGCTTCGCGTGTATCTATCTATATAACGGAATCTTTTAATGTAATTTTCATAATTTTTTAAACCGTTTCGTCAACTTATAGACGGCTGATTGACTCGAAAATTTGCACTCGTATCATGGATTAAAGATAATACAATATTTTATTAACTTTATCCTAGTATCCTGATCAGTATCACCAGGATAATTCTCTCTAGAATCATCACAGCTAATGATCAGTGAATTTTTAAATTTTCTTAAATTTTAATATTACTATTACATATTAGATATATAATATACAATATTTTATTATATACAATATTAAAAACTATAATAATAAAAAAATAAAACTAGTAATTTAATTATCAAACAGTCCTACTCCACGCGGTATCGTGCCAAGAACGCTGGCTGCGTTTCCCCGCTGAATGGCTATACTTAGCCTTTGAGCGAGAAAAGAGCCAGCCCTCTTATCACCAGCAGCAACGACCAGCCGCGGATGGAGTTCCTTTAAGAACTTCACCGCACGTGGACCCCACGGACCGATAGTCTCTACAGCAAATGGCACAAATATGTAGTCATCTCTCAGAGACTCATATTTGCGCCACTTACTCATTTCAGCTGCCTCTGATGCCGCCCCGGCTCTAAACGAGGTACCCCTGAGATGAGAGGCCGCCAAAGTGTCTACGCAAGTAGCATCCCACACTAGGGCTTTACCTCTCTCCCAAGTGACCAATGTCATACCATCGGGTCTCCTGCCATCGTCTCTAAATATTCCACAAGACTCTAAAACCGAGGGAACATTTATAGAGACAAGAGCCCTACGGATGAAATCGTTCAAAGAACCGTGCCGTGAAAACCTACCAGCACTTTTCTTACAAGAAAGTCCGTGGAGCCCAAACTTGTCGACGCTGCTACCACAGGGGCACTGATGGTGTTGACAAATCGCCGCTCCTAGTCGGATTCCTGCAGCGATGCGCAAGCTTTCCCCATCAAGTAATGTGCCGAGATTACTTGATGGTAAAGCGTGTAACCAGTGACTAGATTCCTTAGTCGAAACAGCTAGAAGGCGTGCCTTATCTTGGTCACTATGGAAATTATGAAACAAATCTTTCTGCACCCTCTGTACCAACGGAATATCCCACTGTTTTTGTTGGTTAACTTCCAGTGGAACATTTTCGCCGGGACAGAGCGTTTGCCATGTCTGCCCTGCCTCCGTAGCAAAGCACAGGTCTACTTTATTATTTAAAATTATGTTACATAAATTACTGACACTATGCAGGGAAGCAAGGAAAGCAGGCAATGCAACGCTAGAAAGATTTCTCACACCAATACCACCAAATTTTATAGGTAAAGTAGCTTGAGTCCAGGCTGTTGTATTTAAAGTTAAATTTAGAATTTTTTCTAAAGCTATTTTAAGATTATTATCAATAGTAAGTATGTAAATCTAGGTACAAGGAGACAATATTTTAAGATAGTAAGCGCAATGTGGGGGCTTAATTTATACAATTTATCAACGTGGTTTAAAAACTGATCAAATTTTGTTTTTAAAACAGGTTTAATACTATCGAAAAACAACGGGGCACCTAGCAGGTATAGTGATTCCGTACTGACAGTTTTTATTCCTGGAGAAATATGATTGAAATTTTGAATTAAAGTGTCTCTGTGAGAAGTAGATAAATTATTGGAAAAAAATATTTCACATTTATTGCTATTAGATTAGATAACACATACTAGACGTCTTTCCATACAACACTGTGTAACTATAAAGCACCCTTCACAATTGTACACGACACGGCGTTAATTGTAGCGCGTTCGGCAATGAGCGGCCGCAGAGTGTCTTATTAGACACGTAGCGAGGCGTGCCTCCGGTTAGCGCCTTGTCGTCAAATGTGACGAGCAGACGTGGGAATTAGCGTTAGATGGATAAAATTTAATTATATGAACGATCATTGAAAGTTTTGTAAAGATTATGACTGTTTGGAAATGTAGTAGAGCCACGTTGCAGCAAGTTATCGCTATGCAGCAGTACCATGCTGCTGTGTTACTTATGGTGAGTATCGAGAACCGGAAATCATCTTTACTGGTAACGTGGTATTCCATCTTAGTTCCTAAGAGTGACGATGCATCTGCATTTGGTTCCCTTATTCAGGATAGACTTTGACCTTTGATTTGATTTGTTGAAGCTTTATCTCACCGGAACTTCATAGAGACGGCACTAGGGATGGTAATCGATGGCGAAATAATCGATTGTTTGATAATCGATTTTTCCAATTGTGCCGATATCAATCAATCGATTTATCGCAATCATTATATCGATTAATCGATTTATCGAAGAATGATATGCTTTTCGTTAAAATAGATTAGATAAATGCTGCGATGTGCCAAATACTGTATTCTCGGTAAATTTTTTTAAACAATAAAATTATCCAACAAATGAAAAGAGTAAAATTCTAAAAGAAAATATTTATTAAATTTATTTATTGAATTTCAATCAACATTTCCATTGATTTTCATCTATAGGTGACAAAAAAATTAACATAGAAAGATGACAACCCGTCAGCCTATTTCTCATGTCAGTAGCGAATGCGATAGAAAGTCTGAAAAGGCAACGATGTTGAATTAATTGACGTGTTTAGTTACCACCTTATAAAGAGTTGGGAATTGATATTTTAACGTATCCCAGGCTACGTAAGGGTTCTGTTTCCTATCAACTACCGGCAAATTTAAAAAGCAGTAGCAGCGTTCCGTTTTGCTGTGACAAGAGAATCATGAAAATCCTACAGATCTCCATCATAGTTTGAAGAACTCTGTGTTGTCACCAATGTAGTAGTATCAACACTTGGTCTGTTCTGCTCATTATTGCAAGTTCGTACAGCCCTGCTTAAAAACTTGATTGCATCTGACATATCGACTATATCATGAAAATGTGACTTTTTATATCTAGAGTCCAGTATGGTAGTTAAAGCCAATGGTCGTACTTTCTCAATGTTACCGAATCTCACAGTGAATTGTGAGAGCAATCGATTTTTTATTTTTGCCACAATTGAGACAAGTTCTGAAATCTCAAAAACTACTCTAATTCTGCTCTAGTCACCATGGTCGGAGAATCAGATAGTGTAAATATCGATTAATTGGCATATAATATTGAAATAATCGATTACATCGATTATTTCAATTTTAGATTAATCGATCGAGTCGCAAAAATTCAACAAGCGATTAATCGATCATTCGATTAATGGAATCGATATCGAACATCGCTAGAGGGCACCTAACTATTCATAATAAAATGTATGGTGGCTAATTCATGTGGAAGATGCCCTGTTATGGTGAGTCTAACCACTATGGCGCGCTAGTGGGCCATAAAGATGAAAAATATTTGTTACCCGGATCGTTAACCGTAAATTATATCGCAAAACATACATTAATACATCTATCCTCGATTAAGAATCGAAATGTAGATGCGTTGTCAACCCGGGAGCTGAAATGCCTCGTTACCAGTAAAAGATCGCCGGTTCTTTACACTCACCATACAAACACAGCTGGAATTTTGTAAGAGCGTGGTGCTTCTTCGGTTGAGCCGACCCATTCGCGTTGCAACATATTAATTAGCTTTAGCGTGGCATGTTTCCAGTGCTTTAAAGCACTCATGTCATGGGCGAAAAATAGTTTTATACACAGTGTGGTCTTACTTAATTAACCTAATAGCATTTTGGTATTTCATTCATTGATAAAACCTTATTATTTTTATATTCCATCTAAGACACAGTCAGTGTTCTCACACAATGTCAGTCACGTACGATTCTTGAAGAAGATGGGAAATCGATGTCATTATGATAGATTATCCGTTAGGGCTGTGTCGTGTGTCCCCGATTGGCTTTGTTAGGAGTGCCCGTCTTCGACACCTAAGAGAATACTCGATCGGATGCCAGCGACTAATTTGACAGATCGATTGGCGCACTATCGTTCTGAGAAGACTTTAATGACGAGATGTTTCGATGGTCACAGTATGTGGGGTCATTGAAATATTTATAAAGTTTCATTTTAGTATCAATATAAATTAAAATATAACACCAAGCCCATCAAATAGCTTATAATTTTTTTTGTTAATTTAGGTAGTAAATATGTGGTTGTTTTTATAGTCAGTGCCAAAATGAAGAAAACAAAACACATAAGGATTCATTACTCCTCGGTGTCTTTGGTGAATGTTTCAGGTAGTTTTGGGGGATAAAAAGCAAGTTAGGAAAAAAAATTGAGGTTGTATGAGATTTTATTTAAAAGCTCTTTCAAGCACATAATGTATCATTGAAGGAATTCTGAAAATATCATGAATAAAATAAAACCGTGGGTTAAAATAAAGTTAACAATTTTATTTTGACCCACGGTTTAACTTTTGTTATTCCTTGGCGAAATCAACATTGCTTGTTGGTTAAAAATAAAAAAAAATATTTATTTCGTTACGTCAGTGCAACGTAGAGCTGTTTTTTATTACTCGTATATACCTTTTAAATTGCATGAGCGTGGAAAAAAAACAGTATGAAATAAAATAACTTGTGACATAAGTTGTAAACATTATTTTGAGTTACTCTGTAATTAGTTATTTAAATTGTCAATTAACAATTCATCATCATTACAGCCCTTCACAAGCCTACTGCTGAACATAGGCCTCCCCAAGGAATGCCACAAAGCACGGTCATGAGCCACCTGCATCCATCGACTTCCTGCATGTCTTACCAGGTCGTCACTCCATTTAGTGGGGGGACGCCCTACACTTCGTCCGCCGGTACGAGGCCGCCACTCGAGTACCTTTTTTCCCCATCGGTTGTCGGTTCTTCGAGCTATATGGCCGGCCCATTGCCACTTCAGCTTACTAATCCATTGGGCTATGTCGGTTACTCTGGTTCTACTGCGGATATCCTCATTTCTAAGTTTATCACGCAGAGAAACTCCGAGCATAGCCCTCTCCAGAGCTCGCTGAGCGACCTTGAGCTTCCACATCCGGTCAGCAGTGAAGGACCACGTCTCAGTTCCATAGGTCATCACTGGAAACACGCACTGGTTGTACAGTCTCGTTTTCAAGTTTTGAGGTATACCTGACGAGAAGATGTGCAGTAATTTCCCGAACGCTGCCCAACCGTGTTGAATTCGCCGATTGATCTCTCGGTCGAAGTTGGACTTACCTAGTCGAACTATTTGTCGCAGGTAAACATACTCGTCAACAACTTCGAGCTTAGTGCTCCCAACAACTACCGGCATAGGTGTGACATGGAAATTAAACATAATCTTTGTTTTGTCCATGTTCATCTTAAGACCTATCCGTTGGAAGACACTATTGAGGTCATTGAGCATAGTGCTTAGGTCCTCTAGCGATTCTGCCATAAGGACTATATCGTCGGCAAATCGAAGGTGAGTGATGTATTCGCCATTGATGTTAATACCGTATCCTGTCCAGTCCAGTAGCTTGAAAACGTCTTCCAATGCAGCGGTGAACAGTTTCGGGGATATAACGTCACCCTGTCTTACACCTCTCTGCAGTTGGATACGTTTCGTACTCTGATTCTGTACTCGGATAGCCATCGTAGCACTGTACAAACCTACTGTACAAACACTTCAGCACTTCGATATACCGATAGTCAACTTGGCACCGCTGAAGGGACTGTAACACCGCCCAAATTTCGACGGAATCAAAGGCTTTCAGTCGGATAGTCCACATACGCAAGCCAAAGTGGCAGTTTGTACTCTTCGGTCTTCTGCACAATTTGCCGAAGGGTGTGTATGTGGTCTATGGTACTAAAGCCTTTTCGGAAACCGGCTTGTTCGGGAGGCTTGAAGTCGTCGAGTCTGCGTGCGAGACGTTTCGTAATGACTCTCGAAAACAGCACGTAGACGCGGCTCAGAAAGGAAATCGGTCTGTAGTTCTTCAAGAGAGCGTTGTCGCCTTTCTTGAAGAACAAGACCACCGCACTTCTGCTCCACGCCTCCGGAGCAGTGCCACCATGGAGGACGGAATTAAAGAGCTTCTGAAGGACTTCAAGTACCGGTTTTCCACCCGCTTTCAGAAGCTCCGCTGTAATTCCATCCTCACCTGGGGCGTTGCCGTTTTTAAGGTGCTGGAGAGCCATTCTAATCTCGCTCAGACTGACGTCCGGGATATCTTCGGAATAGTGTCGGATAAGACTCGCTCTTGGATCGTTACTCACACTTGCGTGTGGCTCCAACGATGACGTGTACAGCTGCCCATAGAACCTCCCAATCTCACTCAAAATCTCAGGTGTCCGGAAACGATGCTGCCACACTCGATCTTCAGCTTTGACAGTTGGCTCTTTCTGCAGACAGATCTCTGGCAAAGACTTTGGAGCCTTGGTTCCGCTCGATTGCTTTTTCAATACAAGCTCTATTGAACTTGCGTAAGTCCCGCCGCATGCATTTGGAGATCTGCCTGTATGCTGTCAAATCTGTTGAAGACTGCAGCTTCATTTCCCGTCTAACAGCCATGAGATTAAGAGTGTGATCGGAGAGTTTTTGTGTTCTTCTGCGGCGGGTCTTGCAGAACTTAGCTCCGACCGCATGGACAGTTTCCACGAGCTTATCATTTATATCGTCCACTTTGCAGTCTTCTAGGCACTGAAAATGGTTTTGTAACTCGAGCTGAAATTTTCGGGACTTTGGACTAGAGCACAAGGGGGACGGAGCGTTGACTTCATTAGACGGGACCTCTCCATCTTAACGCTTAGGTTCAGTGTGCCTCTAACCATTCGGTGATCGCTGCCAGTTTTCACCCTCGCGATCACTGAGACATCACTGAACAGTTATTAACAACTATTAACAATTATGAGCTATATATAAAAGAAAAAACTCACAATGGCGTTATTTTTTTTCAATGACATATGGGCAAAATTAAAAAAAAATGTTATATAGTAGAATATATTATACAAAATCCTTGTTAGTCGTTTGTTCATAGTTGGGGATCATGAACTATTCGGGTCTCATTTTAAGTAAAAGTACGTTTAGTTATATTCAGAATGCTTATTTTAATATAAAAGGTAACCTAACCTCATAATGCGCAAACGTCCTAAGGGAAGCTCGCTAGTTGCGTTTCGGGCTGCTCTCGTATGTGCCCACGTAACTCGACAACGTAACGAGTATGCAAATTAAACGTGTTTCATCTTGGCATTTTCACGGGAGCTTGTCACTGTCATGAAGCCCGTATGTCTGATTATTAACTTTTTGCTAATTAGACAGGCCCCGGGCACGTATACAGTATGTTGGCATTTTTAATTATGCGTGATAATTTTGTCTGACGTACTTACTACCTACGTTATGCCACTCAACCTGTTCACTTTTATATAATACACACAATTAACGTCCCTGTGTGTGTTGTACTTTTTTATGTGAAACGAACTGAGTATGATACTATTGCAGATTTAAATAATTAGTACCTGGGCGGCTGAGCTCTACTCGGCGTTTGAAAAAAAGTTTTTTCTTCCAGGCAATACACCTATCTAGAAAAATTGGACGAAACGTAACACTATGGTTAGAGCCGGTTCTGAAAAACCAGTAGCATATTAATACATACATATATTAAATTTGTAAAAATATCGTGTCTGTAATACTAAACATTTCGGGAAAAAGCAAGTATTTCAAGAAATTTTAATAGAGGGGATAAATAAAAAAGGATATTGAAACTAAATTATTAGTATTTAGACTTTTTGTCTATCTGTCTATCTGTGTATTGACGATTCGCACAAAAACGACGAGAGGGATTTCAATGAAATTTGGTATGCAGGTAGTTTATAAACCTGGACAACATATAGGCTACTTTTTATCTGACTATGTAAGTACAAAAAGGAAACCCTCCTTTTTGTACTTACATAGTCAGATGCCTTTCCATTCCTTAGATGCTTATTGGAACGAAAAATTCCTTATCGGACGGTACGAATTTGGCGGATGGGGGCTAGGCGAGAAAAAGTGTAAGATTTTTCCGTCACGACCCCTTCTGACGTAGTGTAGACGCTCTTGGCGGCTATAAGAAAGCGATATGGAATAATATCCATATCCCTCGCACTTTTTCTTATCTTGCCATGAAAGAAATATTATTTTATTTTAAATGACGCTTCATTTTAATATACGCTAGTAATTCATTTATTTGTATTTGTTAATCAATAATAATATACTATGAAAGGATCTTCGTTTCAATCGAGTGTTCCACGACACTCACGCATGTTTCTTTATCTTCATAAATAGCTTTTGATGAGCTCATCAGTAATAAGCGAGTTATCGCAGTACTTAAAAAATATACTTTTATAAACAAAATCTTAAAATTTTCAACCGTTTCGACTTAATGATAATTTACATTTTATATTTTTAAAACAACGCCATCTAAGAAAATCTACGAAAACATTTTTTTTTATAAGATAAGATAAGGTTGACAAACGAGGACACAGTCCACCTGATGGTAAATGGTTGCTGCGGCCCATAGACATCTACGTCCATCCTCGATTACGAATTAAAAGGCAGATGCGTTGTCACCCTTGAGGACTAAGATGGAATGCCTCGTTTCCAGTAAAAGAGGTCTCCGGTGCTCTACACTCACCATACGAAACACAGCAGCGTTGGGCTGCTATTTTACGCTGGTCTTCCGTGAGAGCGTGGTCCTTCCCCGGTCGAGCCGACCCATTCGTGCTACAACTATACTACACTATACTACTAATATAGCTACAGCATGGCTCTACCACGTATAAAAACTCTTCATTTTAATAGATGTAGAGTGTGATGTTTTACTTTCCGTTACTGATCTATAAATTAATTCATACATATAAATGATTTATAAATATACACATGATTTCATAATCATAATTTAAAAAAATACTTTAAGGACATGTGAAGTCAGTTAACACGCATTGGGACAGCGCGGTGGACATTCCTTGCCCCAAAACTTTCTCAGAAATGAGACTAAGCCTGCGCCCTGTAGTTAGACGTATGTAGGTTGTATCTTATATATTTTCTTGCTTTAGGGATCTAATTTAAACAAAATAGGACTTTTTTTATTCAAATCTAAAAATGAAAATAAAATGGGACTATTTCATAACAATAAAGTTAAAATCACGTACATAAATCTTTGATTGCATGTCGCAAATCAAATTAAGCCGAATCAAAACAAACAAAAGGAAGGGTACTGTTATGCGATGTAATCACTTCGGACTGTCAAACACACGCGCAGGTAGGAAAGCTTACGGGCGCATTTAAGTTAAAATTTTCACTCCCCAATAGCTTTTTACTAATTCGCCAAGTGAAAAGGGTTCGCCGAAGTAATACAGTTTACTGCTTATTCAGTATTTATACGTTTAGGGGCTGCCACTCGTCTCTAGACGTCGGCCGTTGTAAGGAAAATTTGTAAAATTTGCTTCAATTAGCTACGTTCGTTACTTAATGCGTACGTAATGAATATACATGATATAGAGTATGTTAGTATACAAACCAAAATGCATAGGGTTTATTTACAATAATTAATTCAATCTCGATAAGGAATTATGCTTTACCATTGGATACTTTTTTAAATCTGGTATTTTGACGAGCAAAAGCTTGTCAGAAAAAGGCTTATATCTATAACTAGCTTCATCTTAAACGATATCTTTTTATATTATAGATATTTTGTTTGTTGAAGTAAAGAAACTCGAATAGTAAAGATTTAATAGAGATCCATTCAAAAATAATACTTTATGCCATTTCTATGGAGAGCCCTATGTTTAGCAGTGGACTTGTGATGGGCTTTAATGATGATGATGATAAGGATATAAAAATAAAGAACAACTGTGTTATAAAATATTGATATGCATGTATTAGTGATACAAGTTAGCATATGTTTTTTTATAATAACAAACGCTATTGTGATAAAAGTCATATGGAAGTTAAAGGGAGCATTATAATAGATATTAAAATCAATTTAATGAGGTTTCTGCACGTTCTGTACGTAATAATAATACAATAAGAGCTTCCTCACATCCAACTAGTGCGTAGACTCCTGATGGAGCGAAGTCAGTGTATTATTAAAATCCGTCAAAGTTAGATAGGCAATAAAGGCGAAATGGGAGCAGAGCGAGGTGCGTTGTTTACGAACCGGCTCCTGTCTCCAATCGCGCGTAATGTATTTATGATTATTGCCGAAGCCTGTCTAAGGAAAAGTCGGTAAAAGAGAGCAGATTTTTTGATTTTATTTGTAACGCCAAGTTTAGCAAAAACAAACTCTGTAAAGGGTAATATTGTAATGGAAATAATAATGAGGCAAATTTATTATTGAACGTTCGTCTAAAAAAAAATTCTGATACTTGCTTGTTTCTTGTTCAAGTGTCGCCATAATAATTACTCAAGTATGAAAATTAAAATTTGTAAGTATCCCGACGTAAAGACGTAAGTGACGACGACTCAAATTAGAGTAACGACATGCCTTTATTTTATGCTTATATGAAAAACACGATTAAGGAACCCTCACATAACCGGAGATAGACGACTACCCATCGGATCTTAAGCATTATTCAGCTAAGTCTATTGACAGGCAAACATTGTATATTAGTCGGCGATGCCCTAAATATTGGAGCCCCCATCTTAATCCAACGGTGGTGAGACTGAGCCTCTTCTTAATCCATCACGTAACCGAGAGCCGTCGAGAAATCGTGTTACATCAACGAAAAATGTATTAGAAGGGGGTGTGCCCCCCTCTATCGGACAAACTTTGCTAATACCACCCTCTAACATAATCGCAGAGCCTTTTACGAGAGGAATTTATGGGGATGGTCCCGATTTCTTCTGTATTTATGGTTAAACGTGGCTGGTACGTGTTGGCGTGGCTCGGTAGTTAATTACAAGAAATAAAAACTCGAGATGAAATAAATTGCTATATTGCGATGCAATATTGCGCTTCGATTTCATATTTTCTATTTTTAGTGAGACAAGGAGTGCAACATTGTGTCTTGCGTTTAATGTTTTTAAAAAGATCCTATAAAGGAATAGTTGTGTTTGGAAAATACTGGTACAATTTAATACACAAATCATACTAAGATAAAATTAAATATTAAAAGTAAAATAAAAGTATATTGGTTTCAACATAAATTATTCTTAAATTAGTAAGTAACTAAGTATATTCAACAAAACAGAAACAGAGTGTATGCATGCGTGTGTGTGCATGCGTGCGTGCGTGTGTGTGTGTGTGTGTGTGTGTGTGTGTGTGTGTGTGTGTGTGTGTGCGCGCGCGCGTGTGTGTGTGTTTGCGCGTGTGTGCGCGTGTGTGTGTACACACGATGAAATATAGATTGAGGTAGATAGGGTAGAGGTACATCAGGTTAGTATCATAGTTCGAGATCCCACGGCGTTATAACTACGCCCATTTGTTTTTTTAATGAAAATATATTTTATATGAACATTATTGTTAATGGAGAAATTAGTTTTTGCCCTTGCCTTTGATGAAATTATTAATCATCAAAGAAAATAATCTAAAAAGTTTGGGTTGCCACTTTTAATTAGGCCGCAACCTCTAAGTATTATCTCCGATTAAGAATCAAAGTGCAGACACGTTGTCACGCCTGAGAACTAAAATGATGTCTTCCTGAGAACTAAAATGATGTCTTGTTACCAGTTAAAAGTTCCGGAGTTGGTTCTCTTCACTGACAATACGAAGTACGCAGTATTTTGCTGTTATAGCACGTGAGTAAAGATACAGTACGGTTTTTTTACTCATGTGGTTATACTTTAGCCATAGTATAACTTTAGCGTAGCGCGCTTACCGTATAGAAAATAACACATTACATAAAAATATGAAAATTAGAAACAGAAATGATTTATATAATGTAATTCATAGTAATTTAAGTCAAACAAAAATTACAGTTGCAAGCGTATACAATATTCTTAAACTGACATTCACTACCCTATATCGTCCTGTGGGTGTCGTAAGAATCGACAGAGGAGATGGGCAGCAGAGTCTTTAGAAAATATAAAACTGCAGCTGCCAATTGTGGCCACTATGGCAAGTAGTCGCCTTGTGAGCCAGTCTTTGGGGAGGCCTATGTTTAGTATTGGACTTTGATAAGTTGTATTAAAGATGATGATGATGATAGTACCATTTTGATGAATATGGTGTTGAAAGATGCAACAGATTCTTTAATAAGAAACTGAAAATACAAAAAAAAAATCAACTGAATTGTTACATCAGTTCAAAATAGAGCCTATTTATTGACACCGTTCGTCTTACTATTTCCAAGTTATCGATTGTAGAGGTCTTACCTCAGTGTTTGAAGCCCGTATTGAAGGCAACGTCAAAGTTACGAAGTCTTAGCAAGTCCGGGCCCCAGGTGAGAATGCGCTAGACACCGACCGGCTAGACAAGTCACTAGCTGCCCGCGAGTCGATAATGTAGCTATCTAATGTTTACCAACATCTATTTAAGCGATGATATACATGTAAGACTGGTTTTACTTATAATTTTCATTCTTTAGAAAAAATCTTATCACTTGCTTTTCACAGTCGTTTTAAAAAAAAAGTGTGACAAACGAGCACACAGTCCACCTGATGGTAAGAGGATGCTGCTGCCCATAGATACTCGTATCTACATCTACACTCGATTAAGAATCAACATGTACATGCGTTGTTTCCAGTAAAAAGGGTCACTGGTTCTCTACTCACCATACGAAATACAACAGCATTAAGTTAGCTATTTTTTTTAAAGTAGTAATAAGTTGTATCAAGTGAATGCAACCTATAAATATCTATTTTATTCACGATTAAAAATATATACACATTTTGCTCGGCCAAAAAAAACTATTATTTCCTGGGGATTACTCCTATCTCGATACCTAAAATTTGTAAAGTAAATCATTATCTAAGTACAAACTTTCATCCAAATCGTTAAAGCCGTTCCCCAGAAAACAGTTACATATTTAAAATATACTCATTATAGGTAAATGTATTTTTTATTTTTATTATTCAAAAAAAGTATTAAATAGGTTTGATTGTATAGCGATAAAACAATGATTGTCTGTAGGAATACTGTAATCAACTATTTTTCAACAAAAGCTTGTAGTACGCATAGCGCCATAAAAAAGAACGTAACTCCGCAAACAATACATTTTTCAGTCCATAGTAATTTATTTTATTTTATTGTCCAGCTATAGGCCCGTGTGTGCTAGAATACTAAAGGAAAAATAAAAAACCTGACAACTCCGAAGGATTCGAACTCGAGCACTCCTGCATCGTAGTCCTACGCCATTAGCCCGTTGGAAGGTGCTCATTTTGGCGAAATTGCCAAACATAATATAAAAATCTGACGATTCACTTAGTAAAAATCATTCAAATTTTGATACAAAGTTATATCTTTATTATTTTGATATTCGCAATTAAAAAAGGCAATAGTAGGACCATTGTTACAAAAATATAATAATCATTTTTTAACTAAGGTCCTCACACATAGTCTACCTGATGCCAAGTGGATGCTGTCTACACAAAGTCACCCACATTTATCCTCGATTAAAAATCAAAATGCAGATGCTTTGTCACCCCTGAAGTAAATTATTCGTAGTTAGTAACTTCTGAAAGCGTTTTGAAAGCGTTCTGAAGGCAAGGAAATGTCCACCGCGCTATTCCAATGCGTGTTTTGTATTTACAGCCTCAAATTGGCAGACCTGAGCCAGGTCCACTTTATTATTTATTCTCATCCCATTTTTTTATAAGATAAGGGTAACAAACGAGCACATAGTCCACCTAATGGTAAGTGGTTGCTGTGGTCCATAGACATCTACATCTATCCTCGACTATGAATCAAAATTCAGATGCGTTGTCACCAGTGAGGACTAAGATGGAATGCCTCGTTTCCAGTAAAAAGAGTCTCCGGTTCCTTACACTTACCGTACGAAATATAGCAGCGTTAAGCTGCTATTTTACGCTGGTATTCTGTGAGAGCGTGGTCCTTCCCCGGTCGAGTCGACCCATTCGTGCTACAACTATACTACTTATATAGCTGCAGCATGACTCTACCACGTATAATTATAACGATTCTCTTTATTTATAAAACTGAAGTGCAAAAGAACTTCAAACCACATGATGGTAAGTGGCTATTGCAGTTCATGAATACTTACTTGCAGCCAACTTCAGATAAAGAAGGCTACAGATGCATTGCCACCGCTGGGTAATAAGATGAAATGTCTGACAGACTGTAACTATACCAACTCTCTATACACTTCAGACCGAAACAAAGCATTGCAAGCACTGCTCTTTTGAAGAAAAGTGAAAGAAAAAGGATGGTACCTACCCAGATGGACTCCTAGACAGAAAAAACTCCTACCACCTAACAATAAAAATTCTACATTACTAATGATGTTTATTTTGTGTATTCCTAAACATAGAGCTATTGATTACATTTATTATTTATAAGATCTTGATTCACTATACGACGTAAGTGAATTCGTCAATGCAGAGTACACACTTGTAAGTAAGTAGAGAAAGTAAGTTATGGCTTTGTTCTCGAAACTTCGTCGGGTATTGTGATATGTCTTATTGCATGCATCTGAATAAAGGTAACAACGTCTCCATAATGCAACTCTTACTACATTTATTTCATATTAACTGTTCCCCGCGACTTCGCCCGCGTGGAATTTATTGCGATTGGATTTCATGGGTTTAACTTTTTTGGCGCGGAACCCTAATTCTTTTTTAAAATAAAGTTGCCAAAGTTACTGCTTATAAAATCAGCTATTTACCAGTGAAAATCCCGTCAAAATCGGTTCAGCCATTTCGGAGATTAGACGGAATAAACAGATAGACAGATAAAAATTTCAAAAATTGTTTTTTTATTATAAGTACCGTATATACTCGTAGGTACTTTCATATGCATATATTAAAAAACTGTTATTTTGACATTACAAACAGACACTTCAATTTTATTTATTTGTATAGATTTGAATATTTCAATGTTCAATAAGAACAAATTTTGCTTAGTATAGAAACTGATTCAAAATTTGGCCAATTGTTTTTCAGACAGTGTTTATATTTGAAAACTCCGACCAGATTCCATTAAAAATATTTATTTTAAATTTAATTGAAAATTAATTATCATTCACAAAAGTTTGTTAGGATCGAGTCAGCCTACACGAAATCTTCACGCTTCAATTGAGCCAGTTTATGGCAAAATTAATTACTGGCTAGAGAGGATCGACTATAATAGTTTCCCTGCGAAATTATTATTGTGAGGGGTCCACCGCCGCCGAAATTGTGTCCGAACAAGAAAATTAGTGAGCGTAAAACAGGGTGTGAATTTGGAAATCAAAGAGCCTGCAAAACTTATTTGGAGCCCATTGTGTTGGCCCATCATTTACATGGGACGATACCTATACGAAATTTGCGCAAATTGGTGAAACAGTGCGCTCATTTTGGCTTTTGATAGTGTATCACAGAATATAAACAAAAGCGATAATTATTGTTTCTTTCTATAGTAGACTTTAAGCGATATCTTGAATTTTTTTGTTAATATGCATTATTAATTTATTACAGCATATCGAAAGTCTACTGCTGAACATAATTGGCATAGTTACCACGCTTGACAAGCAGGTCGACAACCTAGGTTTGTATTAATTTCTGTTTCAGTTTTCCTTTGTCGCCTCTTACGATTCGGGACGATATGGGGAAGTGAATTCTCTTACGCCACCACTACATGGCGAAAATCTTTACTAATGATATGACATGTCCAGATTGCGCTACAATATAGCACCTTGATTTATTTGAATGCGCTACAAGATAGCATCTTGATTTACTTAGCTTATTACCATTAACTGTCTCATGCAATAAGTCCAACTGTGTATATGAAGTTTTTATAAATAAATAAATATATCACTTGGAACTCCATGTTTTATGTATTGTATTTAAAAAAATTGAAAGGAGCGATTAAACAATTTTATAATAAATTGTGCTATGTATTGAGTTTACAGACAGATTTTTAAATAAAAATTAATTCGAGGTGACCGTGAGACCGTGTAGTGGTGGTGTAAGAATATTCACTACCCCATATCGTCCCGATGGTGTCGGAAGAGGTGACAGAGGGAAACAAATCAAGAGATGGGCAGCAGTGTCTTCCTAATAACGACGAAAATTAAAAAACTGCGGTTGCCAACCTACTTGCCAAGCGTGGCAAGTGGGTTGGTCCTATGTTAGTAAAGACTTTAATAGGTTGCAATGGTAACGGTAATTCGAGGTAGGTAATTTAAGTGTATTCAATAGTGTATAAAATATTGTATTTTGATATGATCATATCCATATATTAGTTCATTGAAAGAAATATTTTCCTACGTTGGTATTTATTTATACGATAATACATAATTATATTTACTATGACAATAAATATTTTTCGATTTGATTGTACAGTTTTTTAAATATCAGATATTGAAAACCTAAAAAAATAAGAATGATTTTTGTTTTTTTAATTTTAACACGATGCTACTCAATTAAATAGATTTTTTTAAACTAGCGGTGACAACCGAGTACCTTTTTCCTTTGTAAAAGTAAGTATTCGTACCAAGATCAGAGGTGCTCACTTCTAGTCGTGTTCGGTGAAACCTTTATGTGATAAATCGGAGGTAAGCTTGGATGCAATGAAACACAGAGACAAGCACAATTTATTCAAACTCAAAACTCAGCTTTTTATATTTTTGTACAAATATAATATTCAACACGATTCAAACCTGAGACTCGCGATGTATTAGCCATATAGGTAGTATAAACATATTCGAGGTTGATGCCGTAAATATATGACAAGGAATTTAAATCAAAAGACGTCTTAATTAAGATAAATTACTTATTTTGTTAAAAAGCATACGCGTGCATTTATGAAGATATTAGTAAAACACATCTGTTACTATAAGACGTTGTTCTAAACAGAAGCAGCGAGTCAAAGTACGCGCGTATTCTCGGCGGACGAAGCCGCGATATTGCAATATATGGCTGCCAAGGGAGGGTACAGCTGAGATTCACCCAAACATCAGATTTATGGCTTACCTTCAAGAATATTAATCAATTTCCAGCGTTATTTCACGATTGAATACGGAAAATACTTTGCGTGGTAAAGCAGTATATATAAATTGAAGTGATATTTACTTGAAAAAACTTTTGTTTTATAATTTCTTAGGAAGGAACACGTCAGCAGACGAAAGAAATTATTGTAAAATAACATAATGTTACTGTGTCGCGCTTGGTGAATGACGTGAACTGGATACCCTTTTTAGTGGTATTGAGACATTCCATCTTAGTCGTCAGGGATAACAATACTCTATGTATGTATGTATGTATGTCAATATGGGTCTGTCTCACCGTAGTCTGTAGTATAGTAATTGTCTATTTTGTATCTTAATTGTGACTAATGTGTAATTTATGTATTGTATCGTATGGCCACAGCAGGTGAACTATGTACTCGTTTCTCATTGTTTGTTGTATAAAAAATGGAAAGGTATTTGTTATAACAGTATAATTTAGTTATTTTTAAATAAAATTGAAGCGTCTGTCTGTTATCTTTATATTAATTATAATAACTGGCTTTTTTATTAATTAATTTTCATTTAGAAAATTTTTGTCTGTCTGTCTGTCTGGACGAATCTTCGGAATAGCTGAATCGATTATAATGAAATTTTATGAACATATATAGAGCAATGCCAAAAGGGATCTAGACTATATTTTGTCACAAAAATTGGATTTTTTTTTTGAAAAAACGAAAAATTGATAAAACATATTATGGTCTTTGATTATTTTACATCGAAATAATGTCACATTAATATATTCTATCCACGCAAAGTCGGGGTGCGTCGCTAGTTATGAATAAAGAAGTAAATGAGTCGCAACAAAAATCAATAATTTATATATAATCCGTTACCGTTACAGCCTATGCTGAACATAGGTCTCCTTAGATTGCCTCGTAGGGGGATATTTGCCATAGTTGCCACGCTTGGTAAGCGGTTTGGCAACCGCAGTTTGTTTATTTTTAAATTTTAAATAATCATCAGTAAATAAATATTTTTTACATAAGCAATTTAATTTATAATTAAAAGAAAATTAATTAACTGACTACATAGTAAGGCAACTTTTAGCTTCCTATGTGTCAGTCTAGGTTGGTACCGCCTTCTATCTGCCGCTAAGCAGCAGTCTACTCACTGCTTTGTTCCGATTTGAAGGGTAAGAGAATCAGTATAATTACAGGCTATGAGGCACTTCATCTTGTTCCCATCTGTGGCCTTTTTGTTTGAAGTTGGTTGCAAATGGATTGCTAGCTCGTTCGTTACTATTGTATGTACTATGTAGGAAGTTATACTTCTTTAGCGTAAAAAAACAATAATAACTAAAAATAACTACCTTAAATATAATTATCAGCTCCCACGAAAACTGAGAGACAGTTACCCACTGAAGTTGTCGCTTTGAAGAGTCAGTTTGCGCGCGCATCGTAACAACTTCATGGTGTCGTTTTTAGCTGTCGGTGTGCGCGCGCATCGTAAAAAATTCACTCTCCTCATTTTTCCAAAACGCCCCAAAAGAAGTATAACTTCAAAAATTGAAGATTTTCGTTTAGGTCTTCTCTTTTCTTTTTCTTTATATGGGCCTCTCCCGATGTTAGAAGGTTTTGCCTTAATCGTCACGGATGGCAGTTTTATTAAATATTGCAGTACCAGATATCTCTCACCTGTGACGCTGCTGCCTGTCGCGGGTCCGGGTAATTTACAGTAACGAAAGCGTAAACACGTTGGTTATATCGCCAGATATATCTAGCAGAAGCTATTAGATTTTTCTGGCATTTTTCAATCAGCTCTCACGATATTCACGGGACAAAATGGGGTTATTCTCTTCAACCACACTGCGAGGTTATGTACTAGTTACTTTTTGTTACTATCTAGTAAACAACATAGACACATTGTTGATGTTATCACAATAACAATGAAAAGTAATAACAAAATTTGTATTTTTATACGTAAATACAAGATTAAAAATAAATCAGCTAAACATTTCCCGAAATTCAGGTGAATGTAAACTGCCTAAACGTTGTCGGGAAAACTGACGGCGCATAAAGTATACGGAGAGCTATGAACCACGAAAGAATTAAGTATGAAATATGCGTACCTCTGGCGCTTTTTGATTTATGGAACGGCGATTTGGTTTAAATAATGTTTTGTGCGTCTTAAAAGATGCTCCCCGGAGACGCAAATGTAGGGAGACAGTGTTTGCTTGTAATCCGCTCCTCAAAAATGTAAGATATTAAATTTATTTCGATAAATTTCTTAAAATCTGATTATTATAGGATCTTTATAAACATTAATTAAACTATAGCTCAAAGTATTTTGCAAGAAAATGTATATGAACATACGGAGCAGAAACGTTTAAAACCGACGACTAATTTAGGTGAGTTCGCACGCTATAAGTTAATTTGGACATTTGTTCTCTTACCCGCTCACGAATAATGCCTGATCATAAATCCCAGCAGACAAAACTACCTCACCTGCATTCATTATATTTACGCCGCAATAATAAAACTTTCCAACTCGTTCTGAATATTGAATTCGTTGCGGCGTGGAGAGTGAGGCGGTCGCCTTAGTTATTGCCGTCAGTTATGCAATATGCTCCGTAGGTTTTAATAAAGGCCCGACCGACGGGGCATTTCGAAAAGTTTTCGTTTCGCGAAGGCGGACGCTGTTGCGCCGACAATGAGCCCGGCAAAGCCGCGCTGACTCGAGTTGAAGCATTTTCGCTTGCCTAATAGCCGCATGTAAAATTGGCGTACTTTTGCTGGGTATTACTGAGACAAAAATATTAAAACGAACTAAGCAGGTATAACCGTAGGTTACTATTAATAAAAAAGCTAATTAGTTTTTTTTATTTGAACTATGTTTAGTTCAATAGTAATAATCCTTTCGATATTTGGTGTAAAACTTATAATATTTTTATGTGAGTGATGCCCTAATGAGGCATACAGAGAGACGGTGTATGTATGATCGTGTTTTGTTTACCACAAACTACTTTTTTATCTAAGGTAGACTATATTAAGCAGTAGTTATTTTGTTTGTTATATATTTGATATGGTTAGACCCTTGTTGACTGGTATTATAGTATTTGTCATGACGAGATTACGAAAGATTAAGAGAGTTGATGTCGCGGGATTCCATATAAGTATTATATTAAGTTCGAATGTCCGGCGCTGTGAAATGTGAAAATGTATGTTTTAGAAACTGGCTTTATGCAAAAATTATTGAATGCGTATACTATTCAATTCATCTCTTTTATCTAGACACATGATAGTGTGTCAGCCAAGTTCATAAAAGAAAAGGAGCCGAAACAACAAACATTTAGAGGCATTTTAAAACCCTACTACATAACTCAAAATGTATAAGATCTACACATTTGTAATTTTCCATACTTCATAATGTAAAATCTCAAGTTTTATGAATAAACTTATTTCTTAAGGAAATTAAGGTCAGAAAAGTGCCATTTTATCTCTCACTGCTTGACTGGTTCAATGACTCTACTCATAAAAAACCTAGGCCATTTCAAGGTGTCTTAAATCTTGAAATTAGACATCATGGTAGATTATTATTTATTTGTTTATTCTTTATTGTAACACCTTACAACTAAGGTAACAATGAGCGGGGGCTTAATGCCTGTCAGCATAAATTAATTTTTCTTTACAATTTATCTATATTACTTACTCTGAACTTTCTCTGCAAATTTGGCCTGTTATTATAAAATAGCCCTGTATACATACATACCATATTATGCATATAACATAACATGATATCATTCTTACCATGAAACGATGTCTTGTATCAAAAGGTGTTCACGAGTTAATCTCTTGAACGCGCATTTACTTGGAGCTTTTCGTATTTCTTCAGGTAAGGAATTCCACAGTAGAGTAGCCTGAACAGTGAAGGATTTCCTGGAGAATCCAGTGAAATACTTTGGAACACTAATTTTATGATTAGACGAGGACCGTATAACTCCGTCATGAGTTGAAAAAAGAAATTGTAATTTTTCCTTAAGATATAAAGGAGAAGCTGTGTTATTTAATATGTAAAAAAGAGCAAGCAGAATTTTAGAATTGCGCGTTTGTTTCATTGTGAGCAATTTAAGGCTAACAAGAGCATTTATTAGGCGTATGCAAAGATAAAAAATCTGAAAGAACATCATTGAGTACATAACTTAAGGTTATACCTTGAACAACTCTCAAATTGAACAGATTTACATACATATATGCTGCACTCAAGTTTCTTAGTTATAATCGTGGTAGAGCCATGCTGCAGCTTGTTGTAGCATGAATGGATCAGCTTGACCGATAAAGAACCACGCTCTCACAGAATACCAGCCAAAATAGCAACTTAACGCTGCTGTATTTCGTATGGGGACTGCAAAGAACCGGAAACCCTTTTTACTGGAAGCGAGCCATTCCATCTTATTCCTCAGAGGCGACGACATATCAGGTGGAATATTTGCTCGTTTGTCACCCTTATTCTATACAAAATCATATAACAAGAAATAAGTATTAACATATGCACATTCCACTTCAAAAGGTACATAAATCTTCTATTTTTGAGAAGGTTTTGGAATAGAGCTGGCTAGGGAATAAGCTGTCACAATGTATGGTGGCAGACTTCTCTTGTCACCGTAATTTTTTTTAATATTTAAGACATGCAGGTTTCCGCATGATAGTCGCTAAAGGGTACCACGCCTATAAGCACACAAAAATATAATTAATTAATTCATTAGTGTTGGCGGGGATCGAACTGGGGTTGAACTAGGACTTTTCCCCTATCATGAATTATCAGACTTAAATCCCGGCTTGGACCAAAGTCAGTAATTCGGTTTTTTTGGCAAAATTTTCTCAGTAGTAGCCCGGAGTCAGGAATATGGCGGTGACTGTGGAGGAAACTGTCTACGGTGACCGAAAGCATTAATTTAATTTGTTAATTTATTTTTATAATTTATTAATTTAAATTGAATTGACGTTAAAAGTAAACATATACATATAAAAGCAGTTCTATCATAATCTAGCCATCTCCATTGATTAAACAGGAACCGTCGTGATGCGAGCAAAGTGAAAAGTTCCTTCATCATTTAACGCGGCTCGCGTCTCTCGAGGTTGTCAGACAAATGGGATATCAAGCGATGCGTCCGTGCAGCCAGGTAAATGCACGGGTTAATGCGATCCCTTCAGAATGTTACTAACATTCTCGTCTATTTGAAAGGGTAAAGAGTTTGATGTAGCTTTAAACGTATTTACTCTGTTATATTACTTCACTTTTACTCAATTCATTTTGATTTGAAGAACTAACGACCCGCTCTGGCTTTATTAACCAGATTTATTAACGTGGTGTTATTTAGATCCAATATAATCAAAACCCATTTATTATAAAGATTTTTCCGTTATTCAAATGTTTTTCGTATAAAACATTGCCTGGCTTACTCCTAGAATTGCATTATACCTGTTCGTGAAGTTTTAGTATCTCATCATTACAGCCCTTCACAAGTCCACTGCTGAACATAGGCCTCCCCCACGGAATGCCACAAAGCATTTAGTATTTATATACATTTAGTATCTACATTCGCTTTATTACAATCGTTTCAGATATTGACATAAAACGTATAAAATGAAAATTAGCATATTATAATTTTAATTGTCGATTACTACGTGCTTAGTAAAGGAAAAAAAATGTAAGGACCCCGCATGTTATATCTGCTCTTAAGACCCTACCAACAATAGGTTGTGCTTAGTGAGACTTATATAGGCTGATACTATTCTGTTTAGTAATTTAATAACTATTATTGCAGCAAATGATCAGACAGATAAATTAACAGATTGTAAAACCTTGTGTAGTTGCTAAAAATCGCGTAAAATCCATTTTAATATTTATTTTTTTGTTAATTGTAGAAGCAAATTAAGAAATATTTCTAAATACTTTTGGTTTCCAGTAGTTCACCTCGATATTTGTCATCCTCGTCGGCTAAAAGAGTCCATTGCTTTGTAAATATAATTACCACCCTTTACAAGCGGATTCGATAGTACAACTTGCTGATATCAAATCGAAATAATAAAAAACTGCAGTTTTCAATTCGCCTGCCGAGCGTGGTAGCTATGGCAAATATCCTCACAAGAGGCAATCTATGGTGTAGGCGGGGTATAACAGTGGACTTTTGACAAGATGTAATGATGATGATGATGATGATTTAAAAATTAAAGACATTAGAGTTTCATGTCGGCTTTGGCAGTTCTTCTCTCAGTAGGTTTTGTTCTCCAAAGAACCGGTTTGGACCGGTGAACAGATTGACGTTCATAAGAGTTGTACTGCTATTTTATCATAGTTTAGTTTATATTTTATCATTATGACACCTATAAATTGAGATAGAGTGATGAGGGATTCTCTTTTACATGGCAGATCCCATGATTTGCAGAGCTAAAGTATCAAATTGCTAACGGAGAGTAGCATCTTAGGTGCTAGAGATCTGCGATTGCATTCAATATTGAACTGTTCATGGGCTCATTATAAAACTATAAGCAAGTAATATTAAACTATAAAATATTTTTTTAATATATTTTACAACAAAGGAAGACATTCAGCTATGAACACGTTATCGAGCACGCGCCCTGCGGAAATTGCATTAGATGCAGCCACCGTAGTAACTGCATTCGAAGCTCATCTGTTTATTCCTGTAGAAAGTTTAACTGACGCGAGAAGTCGTTTATATATATATATATATATATTAATACTTTGACGATTAAATTAATTGCTACAATATAGTCATAAATAAAATAAAAATAAAATGGTGCCTTAATTTTGTGTGTATTTATAAGAAATTATTTAAATTAAATTATATAAACCTTCAACAAAGTATATGAGGGTAGCAATGTGATGATAGCGTAGGAGAATCCATTACCCCGTTTCGCCCCGTGGGTTTCGTAAGGGGTGGCTATGAGATATGCCGGAAAATCCTAGGACTTCCAAAGGATTGCTTATGTAAAATACCCAAATCAGCGATAAGCAGCAGCTATAGGTGTTAAACGTCTGGTACTGTGATCTTCAATCCGCCTGCTCAGCTGACAGTCACCTCCCACACGGGAGAGCCCCATGTCTAGTAGTGGACTTTTAGGGACCGATGAATAAGTCGTGCCAGTGTCACGTTGTAACTTTAGCTGCAAGAGAAACATCTAGAGCGGGAAAGGGCAACGCTCTCACAGAATACCATCTTAAAATAGCAGCATAATTATGTTGTGTTTCTTTTGTTGAGTGTAAAGAATCGAAGACTCTTTAACCTGGTCTTTTAAATGGGCATTCCATCTTAGTCCTTAAGGGTAACGACTTAATCGAGGATAGATATAAGTGTCTATGGGCCACAGCAATCATTCACCATCAAATGGACTGTGTGCTCATTTGTCATCCTAACTTCTTCTATTAAAAGTACGTATTTAAGTAACCTACTCTGATAGTCTAACGAATGTTGGCTGTAAAACCTTCAGTCATCTTAAAATGTAGGGTTGAAAGTCTATAATTAAAAAAGATTATATTTCAAAAACAAAAGACTCACCCCTTAAATGCATTTAAAAATTAATTATTGTAATACAAGTTTAACAAATATAATACAAAGTTTTACCAAACAATAGCGCACGTCTGTGACGCTACAAAGCGATAGCCCATTTGCTTACAGGCGTGTAGGCACAAAGGGGCATAGGTGCATTGGATTCCAGTGCAGCCTTCGAAAGTTCCCGTTTGACGGCGAGGCCGCGGAAGCGCCGTCGTTACCAGTAAATTGAAGTCACCTCTCGTATTCGACATACGAACAATGCTTTGCTAAAGAACATCTAATTTATCTCTTCGATTCGCTTTGTGGATTGTGTACAATTTAAATTTAATATTGAATTATAGTTCAGTTCTGTTGTTAAACTGTTAAAAAGTAAGCATGTTACCCATGTATAACCAACTGCTCGTTAAGTCTCGATAAGTCAATGTTATTAAAATGTCTACTTTGGTACAGCTTATTAAAATTAGTTTAGTTTGATAATTAAAGCTGATTATAATTAATAGTTTTATGTAATATTTTGATAGTTTATATAACAAATTGCCAATAAGTATATCTAACACCAAAACTATCTATTCAGTTTATACTTGTTAACAAGCGAAGTAACGTTATGAACTATTACTAACTAATCTACATAAAAAGGGTGAAGAGGCTCAAATAATGATTTAAATTAGTTTTGTAAAAGTCATATCGATAGAATTTTGTTATTAAAACCCAAATACTGAATATTTAGCTTCTTAGCAGTGAAACTAAGTACATATTCTTTTTTTGAAAAGGTTCGCTAATTGTAGACGCTATAATTTTATACACCTCTGATCAACTCGTGTAATAATTATTCATATCCCATACAAAATATTAAGTGATACGTTTCGACGAACACAGCGAAACCGCTCAGGTGACGTACATACTACCTTCCGCTCGTAACACGTACGCCATTGTAAATATTAGTTCGCGAAACTCATCAATTCCGCGCCCGAACTTAATAAAATACTTGGCGCTTAATTGAAAATGAATACTGGCGGAGTCGATGCGATCGATAGAATATTCCGCAGCCTTAATCCGCGATAATGAAGCGCCCCCGCGAAGGGTTGCTTCGAGGGGTCCAGTAATAAATGTTGCGTCCCAAATTTAAAATCAAAGTGCGGAATAAATTTTGATTAAGCGATTAGCCAGACCCCGTGAGGTGTTTGTGTTTCTTCACTGCAATTACTTATACTGTGACGTTGCTGTTGACATTACTATAAGGATTTAGTAATCTCTGTATCCTAAATTGCTTAGAAGATTCATGAAACAAAATTTTATGAGGTGGGTTTCAAACGCTGAAGATATAAGTGTAAAGTTTATATTAAAAAAACAAATGGGTTAAATAAATATAATAAGACTCTAAGAAAGGTTAGAAAGAGCTTATTTGATAGATGGCGCTATATCGTACATATTACATGTATATTACATAGAGTGACAACCAAGAGCAGCGTCAAAGGTTTTTATTATACACATTTACATTTATGTATCCTTAATCAAGAATTGAAATGACGATGGGCGCTGAGCACTAAGATAGAATGCCTCGTTACCAGTTATAATGTAGTAGTAATGTATATAGCTAAAATGTAGATATTCTCACACCGTCACTTTACGGCTGAAGTTACAAAATAAATCTTAAACGAATAGTTACAAAACTAGTTAATGACAAAATAAATAATCAACTCCGTTAGGCCTCATCTTAAGCAACTTGTTTTTTAACCTCTAAATTACGTATAAGTACCTCTATGTGAAATTTTTACAAAACAATTTAACGTGCCATGATAATTCAACTAATCATTGTAATATATTTTATAGTAGAAACCTGTGGTTAGTTGTGTTTATTACATATCTATACATATAAATAAAATTGAATTCTCTGTCTGTAATATTGAAAAGCTTCTATTAAACTCATGAGATTTTTTGCATGCTATTAAGACATAAATAACCATTTTTTTTTTAAATTTTTGTCTGTCTAACCGGGAAATATTACTTCGAATGGCTGAACCGATTTTTTTTTTATGTTAATTTATTTTTTTAAGAAAATTTTTAGAAAAGCTTATTTGATAGATGGCGCTATATCGTACATATTAAATATATAAATTACGATAAACTATTAAAATGTATAAACATTGCAAAAAGAACAACAAACAATAAATTTGTATTAAATAGTAAATATATATGTAAAGCTACTTGGACAGTCATAAAAATGAAACTAATCGTGTATATACTAAATACTACATAAATAAAATAATAAATATTGAAAGGCGGTAACGAAACCTGCTGAAATAGCATCTATTATAAATAATTATTTTATTAACGCAACAAAAAGGAAGTCTTGCAAAATGTAAATCAAAGAAACTATACAACAGTATTATTTATTGACATGTTTAAAGCCTTCGATCGCGTCTCACATGATCAGTTACTTACCAAACTAGAGGCTAACGGAATAAGGGGACCTGCTTTATGTTGGCTAGAAAGCTATTTAAAAAATAGGTCACAGGTCACAGATCGGAATTCAAAAATAACAATTTCAGTATTCCCCAAGGTAGTATACTCGGACCATTGTTATTTATATTATACATAAATGATTTACCTGACATCTCCAACTACAAAACTACTTTATTTGCAGATGACATCTAGGTGACGATTACGACTAGTCAAAAAAATACACTTGAGCAACACAAAACGGACATAGTTAAAACAATTAATTCAGTAAATAAATGGCTTAGTAAAAATCTACACATTAATTTAAGTAAAACAAATATCATTAATTTTAACAACTTGACGCTTGAACGCTATTAGTACGACATTTCTAGGTTTAATTATAGACTCAAATCTAAATTTTAAACAACATATCCATAAAGTGTGTAACAAAATTAACAGATTTGTATACGCGTTACATAAATTGACAAAAATAGCAAACAAAAACACTGCAATCACAGCGTATTTGCATATGTAGAATCTGTTATCAGATACGGACTTTTAATCTGGGGTAATGGCACAGACTGTCAAAAAGTATTTTTAGCTCAAAAGCGCTGTATTAGAGCTATAAGTAACATACCGTCGGATACATCATGCAAGCCTTATTTTAAGAGCTTATACATATTTCCTTTTCCCTGCCTCTATATATTTGAGATTGGCAAATTTGTAATGCAAAACAAGCACATGTTTTTACAAGCTAAAGATGTTACAAAAATAAAATTACGGAACCCAGATAAACTAGTACTTGACACAATTCCAAAAAGTAAGCGATTTCAAAAAAATAGCTAAAGTCGTATTTTTAATTAAACGAAGCTACCTGACAGATGCTACTCGTAATGTCGCTTTGTGAAATAATGTTGCCAGGTTCATTGTAATAGTGATGCGTTCAGTAAGTCAGTTAGTATACGATGACTTGATGATTATGACTAAAATTAAATTAACCTATCTAGATTGACATTGTGAAACTTGTTGACAAATATTATATCATTGAAATAAACAGAAAAAATATTGTCATTCATTCGGCTTCTAACCTCTGGTCTGATCGCTCGAATATTTTCTCTGCGCGCTGTTCTCCTGTTACTTTTCTTTAGTTTCTTTTTAAGTTTTTTGTTACGTTGAGTTTGTGTTGTTTGTTATTGTTGTTTTTATATTGTTTCGTACAAACGATATGGAACCTCAACCAAGCACGTCGAGCAAAAGCTCTTTTTCCCCAAAAAAGAAGAGACCACGGGCTTCTCTTAGCGTTACCGAAAAGCTTATGGTACGCAATGTCTACAAAAACGTATTTGAGCAGGAAACTGCTTCGGTATAACCTATTGAAGTACCGGAAAAAATATGTGTTTCTAAGACAGCTGAAATTTAGGGAATCGGTATGACCACTGTGTTCAGTGTATTAAAAGAATACAAACAAAACGAGCAATTTAAGTCTCCTGAAAAACTTGGACCGAAACATAATTTCAAGAATAAATTAGACGATTTCACCTTAGCGGCTATAAGGCGAAAAGTAGACCAATTTTTTTATGCAAATGAGGCACCCACCATTGCAAAGGTAGCTTTAGTGTTATTTTTCACATCTTTGCGCGCGGCGCTATGTGTGCGTAAAGCTTGTTATAGATACAGTGTGCGTGACAACGACTGTCGCATCACCATCACACAAATGGCTACAGATTCCTTGCTACAACAGGTCCCATCCGCAGAGATCGTGATCCTTGGCGATTTTAACGCCCACCACGCCGAATGGCTCGGTTCACGTTTAACCGATCATGCGGGAGATCTGTTTATGACTTTGCCTTGGCATATGGTCTGACACAACTGGTTACTTCGCCTACGCGGATCCCAGATGCGTAGGATCATACACCTTCCCTGTTGGACTTTATGTTGACCTCTCATCCGGACGGATATCAGGTTTCCGTCGATGCCCTCTCGGCTCTTCGGACCATTGTCTGATCCGGTACGGTGCCACTCACGCTCCCTCGCGGTTGCGTTCTGCAGGTTGCCGCCGTGTTTGGCATTACAGGTCGGCGGATTGGGACGGAATGCGGTCTTTCTTTGCATCCTACCCATGGGGGCGGGTTTGCTTCTCGCCGGATGATCCCAGCGCTGTTGCTGACTCTGTCACTGATGTGGTGCTACAGGGAATGGAACTATTTATTCCATCATCTGTGGTACCCATCGGAGGCAGATCGCAGCCTGGTTTGGTCGTTCCTGTAAGACTGCATTACGCAGTAAGCAGGAGTGCTATCAGGCCTGGGCTGAGGCTTCGGCGGCTCGGGATGTAAACACCAGCATGCTTAAAAAGAAGTATAACTTCGTCTCCAGGTCCTTCAAAAGTGTTATTGCCAAGGCAAAGTCAGAGCACATAGGCAGAATTGGCGAGAAACTAGTTCGCCTTCCTTCGGGAACCCGTGCATTCTGGTCTCTCGCCAAGGCTGTCCAAGGGAATTTCTGTAAGCCATCACTACCATCTCTGCACAGGGAGGACGACTCACTGGCCCACGCCGCAAAAGAGAAAGCCGACCTTTTAGGCTCACTTTTTGCGTCCAACTCGACTCTTGATGACGGGGGGAACACACCGCCGACCATCCCGCGGTGTGAGTGCTCCATGCCAGATGTGCGGTTCTCACAGCGCTCGGTTCGCAAAGCACTCCTCTCCCTGGACATCCACAAGTCGAGTGGGCCTGACGGAATCCCCCCAATTGTGCTGAGGACGTGTGCTCCGGAGTTGGCACCGGTTCTAACGCGTCTTTCCGGTACTCCTACTCCCTAGGCGTAGTCCCGAAATCATGGAAGACAGCTTTAAAAACTGAAGGTAGCCGGGCTAACTATGACATTGGGACGTCAAACACTCAGTCCCCCGTGACCATGAGTGCTGTGTAAAGCACCGAAACGTCGGGAATCAAAATTAGTAAAATTAAACGCGATAAAATCCGTAAAATAGTTTTATTCAATGTGTAGTGTTCGCGTAAATATAAGAAATCATTAAATATTGTCATTCATTCGGCTTCTAACCTCTGGTCTGATCGCTTGAATATTTTCTCTGCGCTGTTCTCTTGTTGCTTTTTTAGTTTCTTTTAAGTTTTTGTTACGTTGTGATTGTGTTGTTTGTTATTGTTGAGTTATTGTGTTTTATATTGTTTCGTACAAACGATATGGAACCTCAACCAAGCACGTCGAGCAAAAGCTCTTTTCCCCAAAAGAAGAGACCACGGGCTTTTCTTAACGTTACCGAAAAGCTTATGGTACGCAATGTCTACAAATACGTATTTGAGCAGGAAACTACTTCGGTATAACCTACTGAAGTACCGGAAAAAATATGTGTTTCTAAGACAGCTGAAATTTAGGAATCGGTATGACCACAGTGTTCAGTGTATTAAAATAATACAAACAAAACGAGCAATTTAAGTCTCCTGAATAACTTGAACCGAAACATAATTTCAAGAATAAATTAGACGCTTTCACCTTAGCGGCTATAAGGCGAAAAGTACACCAATTTTTTTATGCAAATGAGGCACCCACCATTGCAAAGGTAACTTTAGTGTTATTTTTTACATCTTTGCGCGCGGCGCTATGTGTGCGTAAAGCTTGTTATAGATACAGTGTGCGTGACGACGACTGTCGCGTCACTATCACACAAATCAAAGCTGCATATTTACGCTCACACACACATATCGTTTTTGAGGTTCTATTTGACTTTTTCTATTGCGTAGACTTTCTTACCCATAATGAGTAACTGGTATTTTTCATTTTCTCGAAGGTCATACACCGAAGAAGCAATGGATTGACCAGACTGTACAATCGTCCCGGCAGGCATTCTTAGAAGAGTTGACCACCGGCTTGAAAGGGCCTTCAGGAAAAGGCAAACGGCTAATTATTAGCCATATAGGCGGGGAAGAAGGATTTGTAGAAGATAGCTTACTTGTGTTTGAGGCTAAAAAAGGAAAAGAAGATTACCATCAAGAGATGAATGCTGAGTGTTTTGAGGAGTGGTTTAGTGGGGTTTTGCCCAAACTAAAACCTAATTCCGTAGTGGTGATGGATAATGCCCCCTATCACTCCAGAAAGTTAGAATCGCTGCCTACAATGTCTTGGAATAAACCAAGAATACAAGAGTGGATGGCGAGCAAAAATATCCCATTCGAGGCACAAATGGTAAAAGCTACTCTTATAGACATTGTACGGCAGCACAAACATGAACACTGCGACAAGTATGCCGTGGACGAGATGGCAGCGGAGCGTGGAGTCACTGTTTTACGTTTGCCCCCTTACCATTGTGAGCTCAATCCCATTGAGCTGATTTGGGCGCAGGCCAAAGGGTATGTTGCAAGAAACAACAAGACCTTCAAAATGAAAGATGTAAAAAAACTTTTCGAAGAAGGACTAAATGAAGTGACTGCCGAAAATGGAGTATCTGTGTGGCTCACATAATAAAAGAAGAAGACAAAATGTTTAATCTCGACCACATGATCGATAGTGTCTCAGACAAGTTTATAATAAATGTTACTGACAGTGACAGTGACAGTGATGATATTATATCTGATGACGATGAATAAAAAAATGTAATACTTAAGCATAGTTTTTTTTTTAATGAAATCCCTATGACGACATATACTATGGATAATTTTCGCCTGATGAACTGACAACATGGATGTACCTTAAATAAATCTTGACGTAATTTTTAAAACCTTCCGTTAAAAAAAATATTTTTTTTACCATTCAGTCGTTTTCTTTATCAGTCAGTCATTTTGTTTTCCGATCAGTCATTTAGTCACAACACTATTTTTGATTCATCAAAACCTGACAACCCAGTAAACGTCAGGCAACACTATTTATAACAAAATACCCTCATATATTAAGCAATTACCATACAACAAGTTTTAAATTTCATTACGACGGTGGCTGGTAGAAAAAAAATTTACACAATACACGAGTTTTTAAATTGTAGTGATTAAGTACCTATTGTCTTAATTAAAAATCGATGCATGAATTAATTTATTTATATTAATTTATTTATTTATAAAATTTGTAAAAGGACGTTTTTAGTTATGTGTATAGATTAAGTTTAGAAACTAATTGTATTATAAAAACTTTTGGACATTTGCATGCTGTTGAAACCAGCTAAATAGGTTTTCTCAACACATTGTGATAACACCAAGAACAAAATACCTATTTACTAGCAAATAAACAATTTGAATTTGAATTTGAATAGACCAACATTTTCAATAAACGTTGGTCTCGCGACCCAGATTTAGGTTTCGACCCGAGATAAGAACCGATGCACTAATCATATCAAAAAGAAATACCATTACTCCAACACGACTGAATTTCTTCCGTTTATTAAAATAATATTTTCAATTTAAACATACACCGCACACTCAAATAATAAATTAAATAATGTAGCAGTAAATCACAATAAAACGACGGAAGTATTTTAGAATGGTTAATGGAGACTCGCGATCGCGATGTATGCACATGAGATGCATATGCGCCGACACGTTTGATCACCGCCACGGTAGTGCACCTTCAAAATTCATTATAATTTTATTCATGCATTAGTCTAGCTGCGAGTTTATTACTTCGTCTTAGTGAAATTAACTATCAGGGAAGGATTTTCTTGATAAATGTATATAATATAAAAGTTATGAATGTGCATTCATTTCAAGTGAAAATTTTAAATATATTTCCTAAGACTAGACTTTCAGTGAAAACATAAAAAAATACTTTACTAAGTAGCAGCCACCTACAGCCAATTTCAAATAAGGAGGGATATAGATGCGTTGGCACCTAAGATGGAGAGTGTCACACTGGTTCTCTATACTCTTTAGACCGGAACACAGCAGTGCAGGTATTTTACGGCATAAATAGGTAAGAGAGTGATCCTACCCAGACGGACTCCTCATATCAGTCATCAATTTGATTTGCGTGTAAAAATAAAATAAAACAAATTATAATACTGCAATACCGCTTCCTGACATTTTCTGCATTTACGTTGTAGATCCACTCTTCAGCCGTATTATGTAAGCAACATGGTGTCAGTTCGACTGAGGAAGAATCACGCACTTAAAGAGTACCAATGTAAAATAACATAGTGCTGTAATATATACTGGTAATAATCTTAAGATCGCGTCATACGCGAGCCATCTAGGTTCAATACCCGCCGTCACCAATAAAATTGTCAATTGCGATTTAAAGTGCTAATAGGGTATTTGACGCTTTATTCAACAGAAATACTTTTTAAGAGCTGTGAAAACAAAAATTTATATGGAAATTGTATGAGTCTAATGATGTCGCAATGGGCGATTTAGTAGTAAGTGACTGATTGCTTTCAAGGACATGTGAATTTCGCCAACAGGCACTAGAGCAGCACAGCGGACTAATTACTAAATAACTCGATTAGTAGTCAGAGCAGGCCAGTGCCCAGCAGTATAGAATAGAATATAATAGAATCATTTTTATTCAATATAGATAACATATAATTCTTATTGAAATTAATTTTTTACTTATACCACTGTGAGAAGTATATTAGGCAAAGAAAGTCTTACCACACAATTTTAACAAAACAATTTTACTTTTGAGTCTGAAGTTATAAGGATTCATAACACAGGAGAGGAATATATTACTGGCAGCTTTAATATGCATCTAGGCGTTCCTTCATATTCAGCAAGATCCCACGTCATCCCTACAGGTAATCACGTTACTATAGAAAGCAACAAAATTCTGTTAACCATATTAATATATTTGCAATTTACTTTAAAACAAATGAGAAATTAATTATTCTCAAAATCTAAAAGCGTTATTAAGTACATTTTGTCTGTCATATTATTTTCATAGTGCTTATAAATAACTTAAAAATATTTTATATCCCATCCATGACCACTGTTGAACATAGGTCAAGGAATGCCAAAAAGTATGGTCCTGAGCCATTTGCATCCATCGATTTCCTGTATTTCTTACCAGTCAGTCCATCTGCCATGAGGCTGTCACTTGAGAACCTTCCTTCCCCATCGGCTGGTTCTACTCTGGTACTACTACTAATATCCCTAATTCTATCACGTCACAAATTTCTATCAAGTCTATAACGCAACTAAAAAATTCCGAGCATAGCCCTCTCCACAGCTCGGAGAGCGACCTTGAACGACCAGCAGTGAAGAACCTCATCTCAGATCCATATATCATCTCTAGCAACACATACTAATGATTTTTTCAAGCAACCAGTGAGTGTAAAACTAATAAAACAAAATATTTTGTTCCAAGTTTATTAAACGTTGTAAAAAATAAGCAATTATAAAAATATCTTTCTAGCTTCAGTATTCAATAGTTAGGCATGTAAGTAGTGAATGGACATCAAAACTGACCATAGTTTAATTGTCAGCAAGATATCTCACTGACAAAATTGTATGAATCCTTTGTTTGAGCTCTAGTGTGCCCTCTCAGTGGTGACATTATTAGTGCTAAGTGTTAATTAATATTTGGGCTAAGTGTCATTCAGAAGTGTTATTTCTGCAGAATATGCAGTATTACTCAGACATTGCCTCACAACTATCTATTTATTATGGAAGGAAAAGTTCTACAAGCAAGTAGATGGTGTGGGGATTGGCTCAATGTTATCTGGTATCTCCCATTGTTGCCGATATATTTATGGAGGACTTCGAGAAGAAAGCCCTTCTCACTGCACCTATAGTTACTAGATTCTACAAGTGGTACGTAGGCGACACTTTCACAATTTTACTATCAGACAAAGTTACTGCATTCTTAGACCACTTTAACTCCATAAACTCTATAATTCAATTCACTATGGAGTTAGTTAGTCATTCGAAATCCTAATAACACCATCAGTAATACTGTGTATAGAAAAAAGACCCATACTAACCGATATTTTAACGGTGAATCTCACCACCATCGTTTACAGTTACGTACCGTGGGAAATAGAAAAAAGACCCATACAACTACCCCTTTATGTGGTAGAGCCATGCTGCAGTTATATTGTGGTTGCAGCACTAATGGCTCGGCTCGTCCGGCGCAGGAAAACGCTCTCACCGAATACGAGCGTAAAATAGCAGCTTAATGTTGCTGTGTTTCGTATGGTGAGTGTAGAGAACCGGAGACCCTTTTTACTGGAAACAAGGCATGCCACCTCAGTTCTCAGGGGTGACAACGCATTTGCATCTTGATTTTTAATTGAGGATAAATGTTGATGTCTATGGACCACAGCAATCACTTACCATCAGGTGGACTGCGTGCTCGTTTGTCACCCTTATACTATAAAAAAATACTAACCGATATATTAACGGTGAATCTCACCACCATTCTTTATAGTTAGCTACTGTGGGTAAATCATTGTTTCAGAAAGCACATGAGATCTATAACATTAAACACCTTGCCGTTGAGCTCCAGCACGTCTAGCAAGTTTTGCACGACAACAAGCTTCGGATCCCGCGCCCCCGTTACAGTGACCGAGTAAATCCAGCCACAGTCGAGCGTGTGCCTGCTGTACTACTATATGTCAGCGAAGCCACAGACAAGATTGGCTACATTTTGAAGTGAGCTTCCATAAGAACTTTTACTTTACTACAAGCCGCCGAAGAAGATTAGTCAGTTCTTACCATCCGTCTAAAAGATGCAGGAGTTTACAAGCTCAATTGTGAATGTGGTCTCTCTTACATAGGACAAACAAAAAGATCCATAAAAACCCGCGTGAAAGAACATATCGCTGATGTGAAGAACCGACGTTCCGGGAAGTCTCCAGTATACATATGTTGAGGATCGACCCAACCATTGTATCAGATTTAATAGACCACAAATCCTCGCAAAAGAACACCGTTTCCTACCAATGATGATTCGCGAGGCTATTGAAATTAAAAAACATCCTAATTTCAATAGAGAAGATGGCTGGGTACTACCATCTGTTTGGGACCCCATAATAAATTAAATCAAATCCAAACCCAAGCATACTACTGCAAGACTTCAAGACACTAGAGGCTTGTACTGCGTAGATCGGACCAAAAATTAATAATTAAAAGTTGAAGGTAGTCTTCGTTATCTATGACATCAGTACATCAAACACCTCAGTTCCTTCCGTTATCATGGGTACTGTTAAGTGGCTGAAACGTCGGGAATTAAAAAAGTTAATTTAAACGCGATAAAATACGTAAAATTAGTTTTATTGCATGTGTGGTATTCGCGTAAATATAACAAATCATTATATTATGATTATGTCACTAAGCACAATTTATAGCACTTTTAAAATTGTGTAATTAACCTCAATTACGTTGAAGTTAACAAATCCATTTCTTTTACTACGCTATAACATATTAAATATTGCACGTCTCTTAAGGGCAAGGAACCTTGTCTAATTAGCCCTGCACTTGGGTTAATGAGTTTACTGCATCCCGGATGCAAGTTTTTTTAAGTGTAAAACTTCAGGCGCCCCGCTTACCTTCGCAGTGTTGGCAATTAAGTTGCTTTCATTCGTCGTACTCATAATATGTATTCGTTTTGCTGCAAATTAGCTCCCCAGTTTGATCGCAAATACTTGACTCGTGACCTATATCAGAGTTATAGTTTTTAAGGATAGCTCCGCTTAGTTTATATAACTGAATTATAAATTATAAATGAGATTAAAACTGTTATGACTTTTATATTTTATACAATTACGACTGAGCCAGAGTAATGGATTACTGTCGCAGGTTCTATATTCGAATCCCAGTTTGATCCAAAATTTATGCAAAAACACGAAATGTTCGTACGCGAGTTTAATATTTGGTGTGATTGCCCCGTCTCTGACAACTAACCAAACTTTCCTTACCGCACAAGCGTTACATAGCACACGCGTAAATTAGAATGGATGAGTGCCAACCAATGCGATTGTGGCAGTTATAGAAATAAAAAAATAAGTTTTATTTGCTGCTGAAATCATTGTATTATATTTCATTTTTACGTTTTTGCGAATTATTTTTCATATTTTTGGAATGACAAATCCACCCACAGGTCACCTAATAGTAAGTGGCAATTACAAATTAAAACTAATTTTACGGATTTAATCGGGTTTTATTTGCTATTTCCAGTCCGTACTTGATCACATAATGATTTCTTAAATTTATACGAATACCATACATTAAATAAAACCGATTTTACGGATTTTATCAAGACACTTCGAACAAACGAGGCTTCAAATGTATTGCCACCCCATAGGACTGAGATGGAATGGGTTACTGCATTGCTACTTGATAACATTATTTGGTAATTAACGTTGTTGGACCTAAGCTGCAGTGTTGGCTGTAGTACGAATGGGTAGGCTCAACTGGGGAAGGATCACGCTAGCATAGAATGGCCACGGTTTAGAATCTCGCATGGAACCATTGTTTGTATCACATATAAATAATTATTCCTAAGATAAATCTATGACTACGATAGATAGCAAAGCTAAATCATTTAATTTTTAATGAAATAGAAGAAAGTTTACCTTATAACATAAAATTGAAAAATTACTCTAGCTTAGCCATCGCGAAATAGACGCGTTCCTGTTGCCAAGATGTGATTCAATATAGAGTCAAGTTTAGGAATAAATTATATTAGTAGCGCTAAGGAATGAAATGTTATCATTTGGCTTCTTTTCAACAATATTAAAGATGAAATTTACAATAGCAAAAGAAATAAGTAATTGAATATAAGAAGGAATAAGTTTGAATTATTAACACGTTCTAAATCTTTAAGCCAAAAGTTATAAAGTAACAGTCTATTAAAAATTCGCTGCTGCTTGCTGGCCTGCGTTACGAGCAAAATTGTTACTTATCTGTGAAAGTTATGGAGATAGCCACGGGCTAAAATATTACGCCACAAAGAGCGAAATCGTGGTAATATAGGCCGGCTGGCTTGGTGCATATTTACACATCTGTAAAGTTAGAGAAATACGTTCTTTACGTTTCATCTTTCCACAGAGTGAAACAGTTTAAATGTTTATGACATTCATTAACCACTGACCTCAAAGACGATACTGATATTATGGAGAGAGCGTAGGGTGTCAGTAAAAACAAACATGATCACAAGTACGTTTGCTCACGCTAAATAATTCTATACAAACAGCCTATGCTAACAACGGCCTTCGTATTATTCAGTATAACAACGCATACCGAGTGCTGTTAGGACTGCCCTGCTTCTGCAGTGCATCGGGCATTTTTGCTGAAGCTCGCGTTGATTGCTTTTACGCGACAATGCAAGAGTGATGTGCAACTCCGGGGCGTAGAGTGCGGGCCAGCAATAAGATTGTTCGTGTGTACCATACTGCATTACGATACATATCATCATCATCATTATTAAGGCCACAGATGGAAGTTCACTGATGAAGGCCGACCCCAAGGAAAAAAACACCGTCCTGAGCCACCTGCATCCATCATCTACATAATATGTCACTAAACCAATGAAACAGAAATAAGTACTTACTAACATTTTTGCTAACTACAACTTTACTAACAATTTGATAAAAAATATTAAGTCAAATTATTTGAGTCCTGCTACTTTAAATAAAATATTGTTATCATTATTAATATTACTATTGGTAAAATTTTAAATGTAGATTTTCTATTCTACTTTTATTAAATGGTGTCCGTTATTTTTAACATGTCAATTCCATTGTACCATAAAACAAAATTAATAAGATTGAACATTTAATCCACCCGATGGTAAGTGGATGCCGTAGCCCATAGACACCTACATCCTACATCTATCCTAAATTAAGAATCAAAATGCAGATGCGTTGTCATCCCTGAGGACTAAAATGGAATGGCTCGTTTGAAGTAAAATGGGTCTCCGGTTCTCTACGCTCACCATACGAACCATAGCAGTATTGAGCTGCAATTTTTTACTTTGATGCCCCCCTTCATCCCCATTCATCCTACCCCGGACCATTTGTGTTACATCCATATTATAGCTGCAGGATGATACTACAATGCATAAATTTTCTTTAAGAAAAGCTTCGAAAACGAGTCAATAGGTCTGGTAAAAGGTTTTTTTTTATAAAGTGTTTAGTTCACATTGAGCACTGTTAAACTAGGACAAGGAAGTAACATAGGGGTATGTTTTATGAAATTATATGTTTACGTTGGAGGTTACGTTGGTATGAGACCCAGATCAGCGACAGTCAGCAGTGTCAAAGATTCGAGACGACTGGCACTGTGATCATCAATCCGCCTGCCTAGCATGACGGCATTAAGGCAAATCTTCCTACACAGTAGAGGTCCACGTCCAGTAGTAGAAATTTACGGGCCAAAAAAAACAACGGAAAAAAAGCAATTATTATAATGATTATGATAGCCTCCGATAATTCGGATGTTGTCAATGTGGCCATAAATTGTCCAGAAGGATAATCATCTTTACATGGATACTTCACATTTGGCTACGGTGAAGGCTACATTGGTAATTTAACATCGGGTGGATTGACACCTCGGTTGTAATTTTCTTAACATAGGCCTGCCTCCGTTGATTTAAATATAACATTATAGTAGCCAAAACTCAAACTTGTAGTGGTACACTTTATTTTAGATATATAAAGGGTCATAATTTTTTTCTGTTTAAGTGAACAAAAACAAAACATTTTTCATTCAACCCGCTCCTTAATCCAGTAGCACCGGGGAGTTGTAACAACGTTAACCGGTCCATTTCTCAATTTTCTCGTACACCCGGAACCCCTTCATTCTTGGAGATGGACGCACAAAAGATATACCTACTAGTTGTAACCCTTCGACAGCCCGCGGCTTTCCAGACCGAGTCAGATACTGTAGATCGCCTTCTATTTTATTGCTTTTCAAAGAATTTGAGGGTTGTATTTAAGTTCAATTTAACTTTTACCGTGACTGTTTGTTTTTTAAATATACAACAACAGTAATATTTTAAACAAAAACGAAAGAAGAATATTGTATTAACTTTCAAGCAATATCAAAAAAAAATACTTCAAAGAGTATTTTGTTCTATTCTTGATATCATCAGGGAAAGTATCTCACAGGAGTATAGACATGAAGGAAGTCGATGGATGGGCCAGTTCAAGCCGGGGTGGTATCACGACCTCACAGGTGCCGGCGTGAAGTAGAGGTTTACTTCTGCATTTCGCCTGGTGAGTGCAGGTGGCCGGAGGCCCAATCCCTCCCCCCCCATCAATATAGTAGCAGAATTAAACGGAAGACTACCCCAAGAGGGTACCAGCATCCCTGGAGAATCCCTCGCTGAGCATCCACGCCCATGCTACCCTACTTTTTCTGAGCGTGGGTGCTCAGGCTGCCACACGTATTTCGGGGTTGACGAAATTCTGCTCAAGACGAAACCTGCTCGGGGCAAGCGGAGCAAAAAGACAAAGGCATCCCCTGCCACGCTTTCCGTGGATTTCTGCAATATCAGGGAAATTCATTCAAACCTTAACGCCGTCCACTACCATCTGGAGACAGCAAAGCCGGCCTTGCTCTTTCTAACCGAGACACAGGTGTCCTCTCCTGCTGATACTTCGTATCTCTCCTACCCAGGGTACAAATTGGAACACTCCTTTGTGCCCCGGGCTGGAGTTTGCGTGTACGGCAGGGAGGACATCTGTTTTCGACGCCTCGGCAATCTTGAAGGTACGGACCTGTCCATCCTATGGCTGCGCATAGACAGCGATGACCATCCCTACGTCTACGGGTGCCTCTATAGGTCCCATAGCGGTAATGCTGACACAGACCGACTCATCGACCACGTCCAAATGGCTGTAGACTCCGTGCTACAACAGGTCCCATCCGCAGAGATCGTGATGCTCGGTGATTTTAACGCCCACCACGCTGAATAGCTTGGTTCCCGTTTAACCGATCATGCGAGTAGATGTGTTTATGACTTTGCCTTGGCATATGGTCTGACACAACTGGTTATTTCACAGATGTGGAGGACCATGTAGCTTCCCTGTTTGATCTTCTGCTGACCTCTCATCCGGACGGATATCAGGTCTCCGTCGATGCCCCTCTTGGCTCTTCGGACCATTGTCTGATCCGGAGTACGGTGCCACTCACGCTCCCATCGCAGTTGCGATCTGTAGCTCGCCACCGTGTTTGACACTATAGGCTGGCCGATTGGGATGGGAAGCGGTCTTTTTTGCATCCTACCTGAGATCCATCTATGCTGGGGGCGGGTTCGCTTCTCGCCGGATGATCCCAACATTGTTGCTGATTCTGTCGCTAATGTGGTACTTCAGGGAATGGATTTATTTATTTCATCATCTGTGGTGCCTATCGGAGGCAGAACTCAGCCATGGTTTGGTCACTCCTGTAAAATTGCATCACGCTATAAGCAGGAGTGCTACCGGGCCTGGGCTGATGAATCGACGTCCCGGGATGTAAACACCAGCGCTCTTAAAAAGAAGTATAATTCCGCCTCCAGGTCCTTTAAAAGTGTCATTGCCAAGGCAAAGTCAGAGCACATCGGCAGAATTGGCGAGAAACTAGTTTGCCTCCGTTCGGGTACACGTGCATTCTGGTCTCTCGCCAAGTCTGTCCAAGGGAACTTCTGTCAGGCATCTCTGCCATCTCTGCACAGGGTGGACGACTCACTGGCCCATGACGCAAAGGAGAAAGCCGATCTGCTAGGCTCTCTTTTTGCTTCCAACTCGACTCTTGATGACGGGGGGAACACACCGCCTACCAGCCCGCGGTGTGAGTGCTCCATGCAGGAAGTGCTGCTTACACAGCGCTCGGTGCGTAAAGCACTCCTCTCCCTGGACGTCAACAAGTCGAGTGGGCCTGATGGAGTCCCACCCATTGTGCTGAAGATGTGTGCTCCGGAGTTGGCACCGGTTTTAACGCGTCTTTTCCGGTACTCCTACTCCCTAGGCGTAGTCCCGAACTCATGGAAGATAGCTTTGGTGCACCCGATCCCTAAAAAAGGCGACCGCTTAGATCCGTCTAACTACAGGCCTATCGCTATCACCTCCTTGTTCTCCAAAGTAATCGAAACTGTTATTAACTGCCAGCTCATGCGGTACCTTGAGGATCACCAGCTGATTAGTGACCGCCAGTACGGTTTCCAACGAGGTCGCTCAGCTGGTGATCTTCTAGGTTACCTAACTCATAGATGGGCGGAGGCAGTGGAGTCCAAGGGTAGGCGTTGGCCGTTAGTTTGGACGTAGCGAAGGCCTTTGGTCGGGTTTGGCACAAAGCGCTTCTTTCGAAGCTCCCTTCCTATGGGCTTCCCGAGAAATTGTGCAATTGGATCACCAGTTTTCTTGCAGATCGGAGCATCAAGATCGTAGTAGACGGTGCATGCTCCGATTACAAGCCCATTAACGCTGGTGTTCCACAAGGCTGCGTGCTATCACCAACGCTGTTTCTTCTGTTGTTTTGCTGTGTCTGAGACTTTGTTGAACAAAGTCTCAGACTGGGGGCGACTAAATCTAGTGCAGTTCAATCCCCAGAAGACACAAATTTGCACGTTTATCGCTAAAAAGAACCCTTTGTCGTATCTCCTCAGTTTCAAGGCACTCCCCTTGTTGCCTTAGCCAGTATCGGAATCCTCGGTGTCGACATATCGAGTGATGTGCAGTTTCGTGCTCACTTGGAAGAGAAGGCCAAATTGACCTCTAAAAAGCTTGGCGTGCTCAGCAGAGCGGGACAGTATTTCATGCCTGCACACCGCTTTCAACTTTACAAGGCGCAGGTTCGGCCCCACATGGAATACTGTTCCCATCTGTGAGCAGGGGCTACCCAGTACCAGCTCCTTCCACTTGACCGCATACAGCGCAGAGCGGCTCGAATCGTCGACGACCGAGTTCTTTCCGATCGGCTGGTCTCACGGGCACGGCGTAGAGATGTTGCATATCTTTGCGTATTTTATCTCATCTATCACGGGGAGTGCTCTGAGGAATTGTTCGGACTAATTCCAGCCATTCAATTTCACCATCGCACATCGCGACAGAACTCGAGATACCATCCATACCATCTGGATGATTGGCGGTCCACCACTGTGCGACTTAGAAGAAGTTTTCTTCCTCGCACAACTTCTTTACCACCAGCGATTTTTCCGGACCGATACGACTTAGGGGCCTTCAAGAAAAGAGCCTACTCCTTCTTAAAAGGCCGCCAACGCATATGCAATTCCCCTGGTTCCCCTGGTGGTGCAGTTGTTCATGGGCGGCGGTAGTCACTTACCATCAGGTGAGCCGCATGCTCGTTTGCCCCCTCTCCTATTAAAAAAAAAAAGCCTCCACCGTAAAGAAAGAAGTAAAAATATTCAATATCTTACCTTGGAATTACAATAAATTATTCAATCAGTATATTACTTTGAGTACTTACTACTTATATATTATGTATATTATATCTTTAGTACATTTATAAAATAATATTTTAGTAAATATTTCGTTTTATTTCTTTTACACCATGTGAAATTATATTATTTAACTTAAACATTTTTTTCTTATTATGTCATGTTCCTAATTGATATAAGATTGTCCTGTCTAATATTAAATAAACTTTTAAAATACCAGCTTTAAAACTAAAGTTTACGTTTAAGTGTACTTATTTTCATTTATTATTTTTAAAACATACTGACTCAAAAATACGTACGTAATTTCTCTCACGGTAAAATTCGTTGAATTGATGCCGTCTGCCATCGTGGTCGCATCCGTTTCCTCACGGCATTATATTAAATTTTATTATAGCCCTGGACTAAGTAATGGGAATATCGTGTAAGGAGCGGTCGTCCGGAGCCCTAGGGCGTTGGAGGGGGAAGACAGGGTGTGAGAAGGGCGGTGGTGATTAAAATTTCGACTACCGTTGATGACACAACAGTACTGTAGAGTGGAAGGATTAATAGAGGTTTTATGAGTGGATTACATTACTTTGTAGTGTTACTATGGCGCAGAGGATTGTTATTACGTTTTTCAATCCAACATAAAAAGAAATATAACGATTAGAAAATCCAGAGACATTATTTAGATTTTAATATACCGGACGTAAATATAAATCTATGAGATATGATTAGTGGTATTTGCCATAGATGGTCTGTGGGTTCCACGCGAGATGAAATTTCTAAAGGTGTGGGACTGGTCATCGCCGCTAGAGACAAGGGAGCGTAGGTAGGTATTTTAGAATCTCTCTCTCCCAATGCGTGTTGACTTAGACTCGCACGTCTCAAAATATTTTTAATTTATACATACAGGCATACAGGTTTCCTTCATAAGTTTTATCCCGCCATGCACGTGATAATTTGGCACTTAAAATATCAAATTTTATTGGTGCCAAACGAAGCTCGTACTCAACGCGTTCTATGAAATTCAAAGTGTAGCCCGCCCCTGACCTACCACGGTTCGAATAAACTAACACCGTTGGATAAATAACATAATAGTTATTCGGTTTTTTATTTTCCAAAGTTCAACAAGTTTAAATAACAGTTACAATGAATTAAACGAACAATATTAATCAGATTTGAAGTGCAAATATAACGTTCATTTGTTTTGCAACCGTGCAAAGCTAACTGATTGCATTTTAATGAGAGTTTCTCGTTTCCGTATGAAAGGAACAAAGTGCAATTCTAGTTACGACAGTGTTGTTTTTACTAAAGCAATGTGTTATTAGGTCTTATTCTGAATTTAACGTCAACATTGTTGTAATTTTAGGTTGAGAACTCTTCATTTTATCCGATTAGTGGAAAATATGTAGACCGTTACTTTACTTTTTCATCACATTAAGGGTTTTCTAAATGTACTATCTTATAAAATCAGAATTTATTACACAAAATAAAATATGAGTCTTTAGAGACTATCAGCCCGTGAAGTTCACATGCGGTAAAACTTCTGAAGATGCAGAAACCATCGTCGTCGCTAGTGACAGGAGGGTTGATTATTTTCTTCAAGTAACCTATACAATATATTTATTTTAAATAAAACGTTGAGGCGAGCTGAGTTATGAAATTACAGTGAGCAGTGATTAAACATCCAATGGTAAACTATGAATACTAAATAATAATACATGAAATGCAGTATGGGGGTTAGTTATCATTTCAAAATTCCGTATTAGTTTGAATAATAATGAAATAATAAAGGCTGTTGCTGTGCTCAATGGGGTCCATTAATTGTGCACCTACCTAAAGCTTAATTTTGTGTAATTTAATTAATGGAATGCAATAAAGTATTAAGTATTCGGTTTTATTATTATTACACAAATATTTGTATTAATTATTATTTATATTCTTTAAAAGTTGCCTTTTTATTAGCTAGTTTTCTCCCTATAAACTTATCAACACCCGTATGTCTTTCCTTTGTCTGAAAATAAATTAGAATGTGTACACAGTTAAGGAAGGCTTAATAATTTCTTGTTCACTTATTATAAACGTCATCCCGAGAGAGCCCGGTGACTGTTTTTAATTATTTCCCAATAAATCGTGAACGGACTGGTTGGCACGCTGATCTTTCAAGTGTGAAGGTTTATTTAAGGGCGGCAATATTTTTTCCTTCCCCCGGGCCGAGCTCACTTCGTTATATTTATTAAAACATCGCCTGAGATTACAAAGAACACGATATTTTTTACACTGAAAGATGTGAAAACCAATTAAGGAGATAAAAGAGAATCCAGCGAGGTGCCTGCATTAATTTCTTTTTTGCGGGGATTATTTTAAAATTGCATTATATTCTTGTTAAGACGCCGCGCTCTCGGTTAATGATAGCACTACCCCTTCCTTTTTAATTGCCTCGGGCTATTGCAAAATGAGTAATCCAGAGGTGCTCGGCCGGTTCTTGAGATAAAACTTTTCCGACTCCTGAAATCTAAAACGCATATTAAGTCGGCTTGACAGAATTTTGTTAAGTGGCAGATTCTTATCTGTCTTATTTGATAAATAATCAATTTATGTTAAGGTAATTATATTTTGTATAATGTAATTATATTAGTATTTGTAAATTATATATTTTTACACAAGGTGGAGATAATGAAACAGTATCACCGAACTCTTAGGTACTACTGTCGGTACTTTCTTTACTGTACCTCATTGACATAATATTATTATGCGATTTATGAAAAATTTATTCGTTAAAACTAAACAATTAACATTGACTATAGGTATATAACCATCATTACTTGACAAGTAAAGGAGATATAAATTTTAACTGATGGGGCTTACAAACTAACCACTTAATTGTGTATATTTGAATTATCATATATGTATGTGTATGTAATTGTGGCAATTCCTTGGGGGAGGCCTATGTTCAGCAGTTGACTTGTGAAGGGCTGAAAATGATGATGACGATGATATGTGTATGTACGGGTGTTCATTTAAAATTTTACGTCAAAAATATCAGCTATGTCACTCGACAAGAAATAAAAAATACCGATGAAATAATTCAAAGCAACAGACATAGAAACCGAAATGACGAAATAATACCTTCTCACGCACAAATAAATTATGCGCCGATAGTTACTACGTGAATTCTGACACGGATCGCTCAATTCGGGGAAGGAGTTCTGAAATAAGTGTTCGCCAGAAGTGGTCACGATTACAACCCAAATTTATTCTCTAATCGTGCTTGTATTAAGTTATAAATTGTTCCTTATTCCTGTAAAACAGGACACAAATCGAGCGCACTAACAATGTTGTGCGGGTCGATTGCGATAACAAAGACAAATATAGTTTTACGCCTGTTTTGTGTATTTAGAGATCTTGCGTGGAAGCAATAAGAGCTTAAATAGATGCAAGGTTATGTTGATTTGACGCAGTCTCGGTTTATTAGTCATCGATGGTGGTGCGATAGGCCGGTGCCAGGCGCGGGCGGCGCGCACGCATGCACTGTCAACACTACCCTAATGAACGGCAGTTACCTAACGCACGTGATGCTAAATGTCGCAATACTTCCTGCAGTAATTTTATGGTAATTTGTGCGTATTTGTCATGGGACAAAAATTATGACTCTATTGTAGTGAAATACATAGTTTATTGATAACTATCAAGCATCCATGAGGTTTTCCGTTTGCTTATTAAAATGGTTAGTCTCACATTTAAACAATTTAATTAGATTTAACGTTACTGTTACAGCCAGATGAAAGTCCACAGCTCAACAAAGGCCTGTCCATTGATGACTCTACTAGATATTTGCCATAGTTGCCACGCTTGGCAGGCGGGTTGGCAATCGCAGTTTTTTTATTGTTGTTATTAGTAAGAAGCAACTGCCTATTTCCTGGTTTGTTTCCCTTTATTGTCTCTTACGACACTCACATTCACACGGGGTAGTGAATATTCTTATATCGCCACTACACGGTACATTTAGATTTATATAACTTTAAGAAATAATGATAATTATATAATATAAATAACTGCTTATTGCGTTCAAGAAACATTAACGTACGACTTGGTTAAAAACTTAATTAATAAAAGGATAAAATTATGACCGGTGCCTTTTAGTTGTAAATTGAAATTATTTTTCCTAGAATTTATTTGAGCTTTCGCAATATAGGATAAGCAAGTTTCCACCGCGTTGCTCCAATGCGTGTTGGCGGACTTCACATGTGTCCGAAGTATATTTTTTTATTTCTCAGACATGCAGGATTCTTCTCGAAGTTTACCTTCACCGCCGAGCACGTGATGAATCAGCACTTAAAATTGAAATTCACAATTTATTTTATGAGATATACAGCGAGCCTTTGGCTCCTGTGGTGGTAGCACATGAGCTCTTCGTTGCCCTAAAAACCCTCTCAGTAAGTAGTGAGAGGAGGCCTGTGCCCAGGATAGGAAAGTATATAGGCTGAAACTTTACTTTTTAACTTTTTCACAATATAAGGGTACTTGTCTATGTTGATTTATTAGTTCTTGGGTGATTCAACGAATGGTTGTATTATTCCATACTTTGCTCTACTACTTTGTTCTTTTACTTATCGTGAAAAGTAACTTTAAATTATATATTTTTGTAAAACTATAAAATCTATTTGCTACCAAGTTTTATACACAGAGTAGCTATAGTAATATAAAGGCAAGTTTTATGGTAGGACTGTGGAACCCGTTTACTTGACAGATGTCACCGTTTACAAGTAAAAATTAAGGTTCAACCACAAAACGAGTTTTGCGACAACGAATGCTAATTACTGTTCATATTTATGCGACTGCAGCAGAGCTCGCATTTCGTGACACCGCCTTCGTAGCGACAAAATAAATCGCTCTAACCCTGTACTCGTGGTAATGTCAGATGATTTGCTGCTTTTATATTAAATATGAACTTAAAATGTTTTATATATTAATATAACGCAGTTATATCGCCCTTGAAACCTTGATACTTGAGCCGTAGCAGCTCAAAAAATAAACATTCGCTTTGTATGCGAACAAAACCGAGTTCAAGCCTTTCAAACCTGCATGCCTGAGACATTAAAAAATATTTTTACGACGTGTGAAGTCGTCAATCACATGGAGGCAGCGGCTTACTCTTTCCTACTCCAAAACTCTCTCACAAAAGAGAGAAGATCTGCACAGCAGTTATTAACGTACTGTAACCAATTCTCTATAATTACCGCTGACCATGGATGCACATAGAGTATATACAGCGTTATTTTGCAATAACCGGCCAAATTTGCAGAGCAATAAGTAAGATATAGGCAAAAGGTGAAGAAAGATTAATAAAAAAAAACTCAAACATTCTTTTCCTTTTTATCTTTTAAATTCGAAATGCGTGGTAATTATTTTAACTGATTTTACTGCGCAAGCACACATTCGTAAGGGTCGATCGGTTGGCAAAAACGTTGTGAATTGAATCGCACACAGAGGAGCGCGCGTACGTGTAGTTGTTGCCCATAAATCACATTCAATTTGAGATAATTTCAAATAAAAGTAGAAGTCTTATTTACTCGTATTTTGAAAAACTGCAATAACGGTACAATCTTATTTATATATTTGAATTTAAGTATAAAATTTAGCTACTCTTAGAAAAATAACCCTGTATACAGGCTAAAATTGAAATCATTGGCATTCTTTTATACGAGGAATATTCTCATGGTACAAACTACGTTGGGACTAAGTTAACGCAAATCAAAAGCAATATTGCAAGTAAGGAACACATTAAAAACTTTAAAGACTTTACTAATATAAATAATACTAATATGCGGAATTTATGTTCGGCAATTTTGGACGGTTTTTATTTTACTAGTCTTTTTTTTTAAATAAAATTCATTTTGCATCTTGATCCTGGTCCATTTCACTGATGAGAATACTTGGGTCTCATCCATTGACGAAAATTATTAAAGAATTCATATAAGGTGGTATAAGTTTAGTTAATTTGGGTTGGAAATATTGTATCATCATCATCAGCCTGTGACAGTAGACTGTGCGAGTGGTATTTTGATAGGCTGTAATAAGTAGGTCACACAATAAGTTTTGAGATGCTCGAAATTTTAAAAAGGAACGCACCCGTGTTATATGTTTCTAAAAAGCAAATTTATTTAAAAATAGAACTCCATAAGCCAATTTCTCAATATTATAAAAACAAAGTCTTATTAATTTTCCTGCAACGCTTCCCGCGCTTTTCATTTAAAACGATGGATCTTAACTGTGAACATTTGCGCGCTATGATATATTATGATTTTAAATTTGGTTTAACCGAACACTTAAGTTTACAACGGTTACAATCAGCATTAGGGGAGTCAGCTCTATCACACGCAACAATTTTAGGTGGTTTGCTGAATTCAAAAGAGGTAAAATTAATCTTAAAGATGACCAAAGAACCGGGGGCCCGTAAACAGCAGTAACGGCAGAAAATGTATGGACTACTGAAATGTTGGTGCGAGAAGACGCACGAATCACATATATGGACATCGAAAAGATTGTAAGCATTAATTCGGGGAGCATTCATACCATCCTACATCAACATCTTGGAGTGAGGAAGCTTTGTTGTCGATGGATCCCTCGTTTGCTCTCCGAAAGCGAAAAACACACTCGTGTGGATTGGTGCCATGAAATGCGTCTACGTTTTGAAAACGGGGCATCTAGGCGTGTTTCAGAAATCGTTACTGGTGACGAGACATGGATCTATCAATATAATCCGTATAAAAGGCAATCATCGGTATGGGTCTACTCAGAAGGACAGTTACCGACAAAACTGCAAAGACAACGTCGGCAAAAAATGGTGGCTATTTTTTTCGCGGAGCGGACATTTGTCAACGTCAATGCTGGAAAATTGTAGGTCAGTCAACTCTGAATGGTATACTACAGTTGCATTACCCAAAGCTTTTCAAGCTGTGCCGGAGAGAAGACCAAAGACCGGGCTTCGGGGAATCATGCTGCATCACGATAACGCCTCTTCACATACCTCCCTTAGAACAAAAGCATTTATTGAGGAATCTGGTGTTGAAACTCTAAGTCACCCTACAGCCCTGACTTAGCTCCATGTGATTTCTTTTTGTTCCCAAGAGTCAAAGATAAAAAATAAAAGGCAAGTTTTTTTCAAGCGCCGAAGAAGCCGTGGCTGCCTACGAAGAAGCGATTTCCGACCTGTCAGATCAAGACTGTCAAAAGTGTTTTCAGAGTTGGTTTAGGCGAATGGAACTTTGTATAGAGCATGATGGAGAATATTTTGATGTAAAATAAATATTTATAGTATCTAGAATACTTTTTGTATATCTTAAAACTTATTGAGTGTCCTACGTAGTATACAATGAGATGACATTAATAAGCTTTCTTCTACAATGTGTATTATTGGGCTTGTCTGAAAGCGCGCGTGATACTGCGGCAGTGGTTCGGATTTCGTACCGGATAGACCGCGATTAGCTTTATAGCGGGCTATAACAGTTTACAGTACAAAACGAGACAGTTGTAATCTTACATTTTATCGGCTTCTGCGATACTGAAATAGAAATGGATTGAAAAGTTTTAATTTTTTACGTTTCTCACAATCATAACGCTTTAACAGTATTTATCTAGATGGTACGACTCCGTTGGACAAAGTTTTGTCTAGGGTACCGTCCTCTAATCTACCTGAGTCCTCAGAAGTGAAAATGCATCTGTAGCCTTCTTTGTTTGAGGTGGGCTGCAGGTGTTCATGACTGCAGTGATCAAATGCAGAAGGTTACAGTCCATCCGATGAGTTTGTTTGTCACTTCAGTTTTATAAAAGAAATATTTTTACCTTATGCTGGACGTAAGCGAACCGTGGAGTGGCGCTTTGGCGATTGTATATTAGCGTTGGTCTCATAAAAATTTGTAGATAAAAACCTAATACCCCTAAGGTTGGGTTAGCAGGCGATGAAATTTTAAACGTAAGGACGACATTATAGTGGTTATCTTGAGCTTGTGATTGTTGTGATTGATATTTTTTAGTCCACTCAAAAGGGTCAATAATTAATGTTTTAGTAAAGAGTTAAAGCAGACTTTAAATACCTAAAATCGTTCAAATCGTCGGGGTTTTAATACTTCTACACAGTTCTATATAGTTCTATACAGTTAGCCGTGGTAGCTCAGATGGTTAGCGCTCGCTGTAAATTTCACAGTACGCGAGCAACCCGGGTCCAATCCCCGCCGGCACCAATGAAATTGTTAGTTGCAATTTTAAGTGCTGATTTACTACGTGCTCGGCGGTGAAGGAAAATATCGTGAGGAAATCTGCATGTCTGAGAAATAAGAAAAAAAAAATCGAAGATATGTGAAGTTCGCCAACACGCATTGGGGCAGCGTGGCGGACATTTCCTTGCCCTAAAAACCCTCCCAGAAATGAGGGGAACCTGTGCCCAGTGGTGGGACGTATATAGGCTATAACTTTAAGTTTTAACTTTAACACACTACGGGTTAGCACCGACTTCTGAAACCGTTATGTGGAAATTATTTTATTCATTTTAGTTTTCTTGAAGTCAGCTTTTAGCTTTGATTAAACGTTTAATTTTATTACTAGTATATTTTCATAGTTTTGTGGTAATGGCGTACGAAAATTGATCACCCATTTTCGTCCCATCTATTTTAAGAGACGACAATGGGAAATAAGGTATTTCGGACCTCCGTATGACGTCCAGTAGGTGCTGGTATAATATTTGGCATTTTCATCACATGTAAAATACAGAGACCGAGCAGTGTCAAGGATAAACGTCAAGATAGAAGGAGTAATGTCAAGGATGCGAGACATCTGGGACTACAGTCCCCAAATCCGTCTATCAAACGCAGTGGACAATTACGGAAAATGTAAGGAAGAAAAGAAATGAAATTATTATTTTAATTTAATTTAAGTCAATAAAATATATCGAATAAAGAAGAAAGAAATGAAATTATTATTTTGATTTAATTTGCCTTTCAATTTCTAAATTTATTTTAGAACGTGTTTAATAAAGTCACTTCGACGTCGAGTATTTAACAAAATATGTCATCCCCCGTTAAATCAAAAGCCTGTGATTTTATTATCGAAGCGTGCAAAACAACATTGTTAAGCTTTCAGCATTTGCAAAATCCTTAAAACAACAAAATAGAATTTCCCACAAAACGCGGCGCATGGCAGGAGGCGCGCAAACGGAAGCGGCATGCGTTTGGGCGTCCGGAAGCGCCGTCGATCGCCGCATCCGATTCGAGCTCAACACACGAATGAACACGAATCTTGTCAGATTGCTCACGATCTCGTGAATATAGATCGGGTTATATAACATCCTTTGGTATGACTATATCTTTAGGTACTTTCATAGCATACATAAATGTACGTTTTATTAAATAGGATAAATCTAATCATACAATTGACTTTGCCTTCAATTTTAACTTATTTTAACTATCGTGGACAAAGTTTCAGTGCTGAATTGCATTGCTTATAATAAGTAACAGTTAAAAATAAAAATAAAAACTGAGCGTGTCAATTCTCAGTTGAACTCAACTTAGCAGGAATTTATCCCTGAAAAACGATTGTCTTAAAAGCTTAAAATATATACAATAGGCAAAGGAAGTAAATTAACCCATATATTTATTTATTTATATTGACTTGATAAAATATATTACATAAAAATATATGACTTATATTACATTATTCGTTTTAGTTTCGTTTTAGAGGAAAACCATAACGGCTTAAATTTTTGCTAATGCTTGATTTTACTAACAATCTATATTTCATACCGTGCGCTATACATGAAACAACTCGCCTGCTAAACGTGGCATATATGGTAAAATCCCCTCTATGAGGCAATCTATGGAGGAGGTCTATGTTATGCAGTGGACTTTTATGGGCTGTTAAAGAAGGTAAGAAGAAAGATGTGGTCGAAATTGTGTGTCAAGCCAATCATTTGTGCGATAACATTTTAATGCTGGTTTTGAACTATGACAGGACCACTAATCACTAAGCTGTATAAACTGATCAAACGCGTGTTGGAAAACGCTTAAAGTAGGGTTTCGCTTCACAGATTATGTAACTATAACATTTTCTATAATAAATGAAATTCAGTTAAAAACTTAATAATGTACAAATAAATGTAATAAATAATCTGAACATTAATTATTATAAAATTTTCATAAAAATACATATCACAGCTAAAATAATAAATTTTCACTTACTAAAACAATCTATGTAATGAGAAAGCATTAAACAATGCCTTCATAATTTACGGCTTATATTGGAGCGAAGAAAAGTCCGAGCGCCCGCAATTTTAATGACGACTTCCATTTGATAATTCAACGGCTTTTAAGGCCGGAATTAAGATTAGGAGTAAAATCACGTAGTTAACATCGAAACGTCAGGTTTGTTATTTAATTATTTAATATTTATTATTTTAATTTAATATTAATAATTAGAAAAATATCTATTAACTATTACCTAGATTTGATCTTCCATTCGGATCTCAGGGAAATTAACTTTGTCTTTCATTAAAAATAAAACTAACTTTACGGATTTTATCGCGTTTTATTTGTTATAATATTTATTTTAAAGTAAAGTCACGAATGAACTTAGAGTTCACCTGATAGCAAAGTGCTACTGCAGTCGATGGACACCTGTAGCCAAATACAAACAAAGAAGGCTACAGATGCGATGTCACCTCTGAGGACGGAGATGGAATACCTCACAGCCTGTACAATGTACCTATACAAGCACTCTATACCCTTGAGACCGGAACATTGCAAGCACTGTTATTTGGCGGAAGAAATAGGCAAGAGAGTTGTACCAATTCATGTAAAAATAAAAGTAAGTCAAATTAAATGCGATTAAAACTGTGAAATTAGTTTTATTCAATGAAAGCTACTCGTGTAAAAATAAGAAATCATTATTCGTTTCCACAAAGTAATACCTAATTTTATTCATTGTTTAGAAGAGAAAAAAAATCAATAATAAATTTACATAATAATTTTGATATAAATTCTAGGCCACGAAAACCACTCAACTTGAGTGAATATGATATATAAGATATTATCCTTATTAAAAAACAATTAATAACAACAAATAATTTAGATGTTGTCATCTATAGGACAGTGTTCGCTTAAGACAGTGGATATTTACATAAGTTTGTTCTACATAACGTATCTCTACATTTTAAATATCTATGATGTATTTTCATTTATCGACTTTGGATAAGTAGTAACATGACTTTTTACGACTAATATCACCTCTTACCTAGCCTCTTGTCCTTATAATTTAAAAATAATCATCAAATGTATAAGTGGTAACACTTATGGTATACAATAACAGAATGCTGTAAATCTGTGCTTATAAAATCATTCCACACTAGAACAAACGGAACAAGAAATTTCAATTTTCGAACATGCTGTTCGAAACATAAATTAAAATTTGAATGGGCGCGCGGTAATTCGACAATAAAACGCAGCTGAGCCGCGCCCCAATCAGATGGCGATCTTGATAAACGACCACCGTGAGACTGCATTCTCGCCTCCTACCGTATACCTCACCAACGTTCTAGAAATACGTATAAGATGAACAAGAGTTTTAAAATATGTTTTATCCTCGTCCCTAATATACTCAGCTATAAATTATTACAGGTCTTGAACGAATAAGGCTAAAGATTGACCAACTTAAAACTCTTTCTTGCATTTTAAGCTACCTTACACTACGTATTAAGATCTATTGTCTACTTTTTTACCATAAAAAAAAATGAGTCAAAAGTTTTTAATTTAGAGTAACGCAATAGCCATGACATTTTCACCTCTATGTTGAGAATTTCGTCAGTTTTTTGACAGTGCTGGATCACGTAAAATGACGACAACACATTAAAATAAACGACAATGACAGAATACAAATAATTATTTCGTATCCCGGGCAAGGCAGTCGATCCTTCTTCTTGCGGTACTAAAACAAATATAGATGTCTCTCTTCTTCATAAAGGTATGCTAGCAATGTTGAGAGAGATGGTTAAACGTAGCCTAAATAAAACATTACGGCTGAGAACACGAGCCATATTGCCTCGCTGGAAAAGTTTTAAAAAGTTTTCTTTGCGGGCCCATTACAAGTACAGTACCTTTGCATGTGTGTGTTAAAATACGGTTCATGTATACACTCGGTCGATAGACCTTGTAGTATGTGGTATAAACAAGCGTGTTACTAATTGTTTTTGTGTTATTATTTTAATCTAATATTTTTATTAGTGCCTAAAAAGAGTTTTGAAATACTTCTGAAAACAAAACTTATAATTGCACCAGTTGTCGAACGTTTATATGCCAAATCGGTAGAACTGCCTACAAATATCCAAAATCAATAAATGAAAAAAATAACTACTATAATATTCAATGAAATGCATTTATTTTAAACATCTATTTATCAATTTATAAATTTATCACTTTAAATAAGAACATACAAAATATATGTATAGAATACAAAGATTATACGAATTATATATTATATTACTGTATTAATACATGTGTGAATTTATAAGCTTTAGTGAATTCTAGTAATACTGAAATTAAAGTACCAAAAAGTTATCTAGCATCAAATATGCACGTTATCTTAAATCCTTTTTTATGATCCTAACAATCATACCAATGTTCTTTGCCCTTAATTTTGGAAGTCATAACAATTACCGTCATTAACGGCTTCGTGGCGTAGTGGCTTAGCATATACTCGTATATGTTTGATTCCCGGACGAAAGAAGTTATAAGAGAAAATCCTGGTGTGGAGGTAAATTTTGTTAAAAGAAAAAATAATTGGAGTATAGATATAAAATAGAGACTACTGAAATGCACATGTAAACGGCTTAGCTGGTTATAGTAACTTTTAATTAAATATTAAAAAGTATGTAAATATTTGATGTCGCTGAAATATCAGTATATACTTTATTTTTCTTTACTACCGAAACGTTATTTCGCTTACTTTTCGACTACAAAGACTGAAGAATATACTAAGTCTGTAGTAAACTTATTGCGTTTATAGTTGCATGTTGGCAATATATTTTAATATTTCAAAAAAAAACCTTCCAAAATGTTACACCATTTTACAACTCTAAAATATGATTTTATTTAAAAAATATAGCATTTGTGATCGATCGTGGGTGTGTGACCTCGAACCAGGCTCATCTGTGTGAGTCGTGCCCATTACGCACACAACCACAGCGGCGCGTACACAACGAAAGTAGGTTTATTTCCATGAAAAAGTTTTGAAAATCGATGGCTTTAGCTCCTACGCTCCAAAACTTTTCCGTCATATAACCATAAATACGCGTTGTACGCCGACCCGCGCCGTGTTTTGCTCTCCAACGCCAGTAGACATTGAACAACTGAAATTTCCTTGTAAAATTTAGCTTATAATTTACTTTTTCTGTATTATTATTAGAAAACCATTACTTAGTTATTGTAAACAGAAAAAATTACATTAGTTTTATGATTGAGGAATTAAAATTTGAAAGAAGTTTTTCTAAAATATTTAAATATATATGGTAACTAGAATTTATTCAGGAATTCGTTTTATGAAATATATGATGATTATCGTCAAGTTGCGCATGAAAACGGTTTTCGAAAGCATTGCTTGGTCTGCGGCGTGCACCATCTTGAAAATATCTCTTTGATATATTATTGTTTATAAATAATGACTCCGCGACCCTCCCAATTTAATTGCGGCGTATCCTCGAAAATGGCTTATTAAGCGGCCGGTTAATATTTCCTTATTGGGCTGTAATTAATTTTGTTAGTCAGGTGCGACGCCGACGGCGGTTGTTCGGTCGCTGTCTAAACGACTATTATCCACCGCATTATTTTGCCGTGGCCAATTTGTTTGAAGCCTTTGACGTCCAATGGAAATTCGGTTAATTAAGTTGACTCGATCACAGGCCGCTGATCGCCGATGATGGAGAAGAAAAGCGATTTTATTAGATTTGGATGGCTTAATCTGTTTCTACGGATTTGTTATTAATTGAAAAGATTGGCTAAGTGCGTATTGGGATACGTGTCAGATAAGGTTCCGATGTGTAGATTATCACTAATGTTTCAGCTTATTTGAAAGTGTAGTATTTCAAATACTACGCTTATTTGTGTACAAATGAGATTCAATAAATGATACTTACTGCATGAAAATCCTAACTATACAATTTTTCATATTGCAATATTAGATGGCTGCCTGGTTGTGGCAAAAGAGCATCCACCTCCAATTCAACCCGTATGTACCAACAAGGTGACTATGGCAAAGAAAGACCTTATGGCTTTATAGATGGCGGTATAACGATCAAGTTTACAGAAAATTTAGCTGTGATGGTTTATTAAAAACACCCTATAACGGAAGAAGCTCATGTCCAGCTATAGACTTATGCAGACTGATGAAGGAGATGAAAATCCTCCTGGAATTTCCCATAGTTGACTTTTAGGACACCCACGGAACGATATTCGGCGATTGATTCTTTAACGCCGCCACCACATAAGCAGGATGATGTAGATGTCATAGTTAACCCGGGTTCAGTTATAAGTATTAATTTTTGATCCCAGCTGCGTAGCGATCTTACAATCATTAGAACACCTCGACCGCACTTCGATGACGAGATAGAATGGCAATAATAAGAGAAGCTTTATCCGAGTAGATCACATTCAGCAACGTATAATGAATGAAACATCACAGAACTGCATCAGTGGAGCCAAAAACAATGTCATGACCTAATGACTCTAATTTTTTAACTATCAATGAAAGTACTTTATCCAAAGCTATGTCTTGCAGTGCTTGGGTTCGGAATTGACTTTATTAGGATTAAGATTTCTTAACATCCTAATTTCAATAGGAAATAAGGCTGGACTGATGCCATATGCTAAATACTAAATAGCTACTAAATTTTGTGTCCTTATCTTATTGGCACAACTTCGATACATTCATCATCACCAACAATATCAGTTCGTAAGTTCAGTGTTCACCAAACTACGTTTGTGCTGTCTACATCAAAATTGACAGTATTTGAATTTGACCTTATAGTAACACTTGGCAGATATAAATTAGCGCTCAGAATTAGATAGATAACATTCTTTAAAAAAGAGCTGTTTTCCTTTAATAGTTTTTGGATAATAGATGTTTAGTATAATATGTAGATTATTATTAAACTCTTTTCTGATTGCTACGCAATTTAAAATTTTTATTTATTCATACTCTATACTGTATGTATACACAGAAAATTATAGATAATTTTGTTGCATTTTTACCCACAAAATACTTAATAGTACAAGATATTTTAGTAAACTTTTAAGAAAATTATTTATTAAAATTACTGTAAAACAAAATATATTTATATTTTGTTTTACAGTAATATAACGTATTTCACACTTACTATATATAAATATAATTAAAAATTTGCATTAGATATATCATTTGCTAGATTAAAAATCAATTATAGCACAATTTTAAAGTATAAGTCACTGGTTACACGCTTTACTATCAAGTAATCTCGACACATTACATGATGGGGAAAGCTTGCGCATTGCCGTAGGAACCCGACTAGGAGCGGCGATTTGTCAACTCCATCAGTGCCCCTGTGGTAGCAGCGTCGATGAGTTTGGGTTCCACGGATTTTCATGTAAGAAAAGTGCTGGTAGGTTTTCACGGCACGGTTCTTTGAACGATGTCATCCGATGGGCTCTTGTCTCTATAAATGTTCCCTCGGTTTTAGAGCCTTGTGGAATATTTAGAGACGATGGCAGGAGACCGAACGGTATGAAATTGGTCTCTTGGGAGAGAGGTAAAGCCCTAGTGTGGTATGCTACTTGCGTAGACACTTTGGCGGCCTCTCATCTCATGGGTACCTCGTTTAAAGCCGGGGCGGCTGAACTGGGTAAGTGACGCAAATATCAATCTCTGAGAGATGACTACATATTTGTGCCATTTGCTGTAGAGACTATCGGTCCGTGGGGTCCATGTGCGGTGAAGTTCCTAAAGGAACTCTATCTGCAACTGCTCGTTGCTGCTGGTGATAAGTGGGCTGGTTCTTTTCTCGCTTAAAGGCTAAGCATAGCCATTCAGCGAAGAAATGCAGCCAGCGTTCTCGGCACGATACCACGGGGAGTAGGACTGTATAATAATTAAGTAATTAGTTTTAGTTTTTTTTATAGGAGAGGGGGCAAACGAGCATGCGGCTCACCTGATGGTAAGTGACTACCGCTGCCCATGAACAACTGCAACACCAGGGGAATTGCAGATGCGTTGCCGGCCTTTTAAGAAGGAGTAGGCTCTTTTCTTGAAGGTCCCTAAGTCGTATCGGTCCGGAAAAATCGCTGGTGGTAATCGATTCCACAAGGAATTTGTGCGAGGAAGAAAACGTTGTTGTTAGTTGTTTTTATAATAATTTTTTCAAATTGTAAGTAAAATAAAAATAAAAATATATATAAAAATACCGACCGCAAAAATCGCACTCAAAAAGTCAAGTCCAAATAGCAAATTAAATTAATACAACGTATGTATATATGTATGTAAACTATGTTAAATATTAAATTGCTAATTAAAAATGAAAGTAAAACCAATTAATTTAATTATTTATAATATCATTTTATATAAAATACTCAAAATTTCTAAATAATAGAACTTCCACGCGTGTTTATTAATTATAACAACAATTAGACATAAACTTCGAACTTGTGTAGCCAAACATAAGCGTGCAGAACTAGTGGGCAAGGTCGAATTAGCGCCATGACCTTCCCACTGCAGCCCTCTGCTCGCTGGTCCAAGTAGTTTGCGAACAACTGCCATAACTCCGTAGGTACTCTGAAACTAGGTGACGGTCTAACCGGCCGTTGACTCCGAGAAAAAGTTCTCTTTAAATATCCACAACTTTAGTTTAGCAACTCAAATTTAGTTTGGTAACAAACGAAGCAACAACAAGTCCCAACAAATCCCGATGGAAAGTGGCGCGCGAGTCGTTTTCAAGTTCAGCCGCGAACGCTGGCGTGTCATGCGATACCTCGTGTTCTTATGTTTTAGTATGGAATACGACATAAGTTTGATAGTTACGCATTATATTTTATATATTGAAATATGAAAATATAGTACCGATCATCTCAATAAAATAGAAGCCTTACATCAATATATTATATTATAGTAAAAGTAACTTGTCTTTATAACAGTAAATTAACTTTTATTTAAAAATATATGCACACCTTTGTTTTCTATATAGAAAAAAAATATTAATACTCTCTGTACTTATATAATTTTTATAACGATATTCATTCTTTTTTTATATCTTGTTTATAAATAGTAGCAGGGAGGGAAGTAATAATTAAATGCTCTACATATTCTATGTTGTCATTTAAAAATATTTCTTTTTGGGGTAAAAAGATGGAATCTCTATTATCTTCTAATAGAGATTCCATTTTTTTATTTGACCGCAGATACAATATATCATAAAAATAATCTGTATTAAAACGCACGGTAGCTTACAACAGTTACGTAAAAAGCGTAGTATCGTAGAGCGAAGGTTTGAGCCCTTGCATCCATTTCAAAATCCCGAATAGGACTCTCACGTCAGCTATGCGGCTAGGATGTCGCGCATGCGTCCACCCTCCCCCCTCCTGCGCCCTACCCGCAACACGGAAAACTTTTCCCTGACATAGGTATAAATACAAGCACTCACCCGTCGGCAACACTTTTTGCCCCCCTTCAGTGGGATGGGGTGGTAAAAGTTTTGCGAGCCCGACTCGGTACTCCGTACACAGCGCTCTTCCACTTTTTCCTGTATATTGAAATGGAGGTGCAGAGAAAAGAGTAGAATTTAGAAGCTGTCGTACAAATTTTAATGAGGAGTGAGAAGGTGAACGCCATTTCGTGTAACGAGCTCCGCACGCTTTGTGTAGCCATTTGATATTTTAATGTGCACGATAAAGTTGGCGGTTCGAAGCAGCCGATTTATTGAACAGCACAAACATCGCATAAACATTTTTCACAAGATGTATTATCACAGTCATCAAGCACAGTATATACGTATTGTTAATAATAAGCACTTTGATTGAAATAAGAGGAATTTAAAAAAATGTTAATTATAAAGTCGCCTTAACATCAGTGTTCTATTTACCTTATAATACTTGCATTATGAATGTGGCGGAGTTGGTTTAAATCAAGTAAATTGTATATATTTCTTAATTTTTATTAAGTGTTTTGAAGCATATTGATGTATATTTACAGTTTAATATCCTATACTAAATTAAAATTAATAAATATGAAATTAAACAATAGAATCGGGCCTTGATGTAGCACAAAGATAAAAAGGCTTAAGAGATAAAGAGTGAAAATAATTTTCTTTGTTTAGATTTTGAATTTACTCGTATTTGAAGTCATTACATGGAAAATGAAATATCACTTTCAAGGTTGTTTGAATTTGACTCGAAATTGTAAAGTTCAATTTAGAGAATTTTGAAACTTTCATACATTTATTATTCTAGGAGCCTACCACTCAAGATGATACGAAGTGCCACGTTGTGCGCACCCTACCTAAGGTAATCTTAATGTTTAACTGTACGGGTTATTCAAACAGTTAGCAGGGAGCTGTCAACGGGGCATATTTGAGGTCTGTTAGGGGCACATTCATCAGAACCCGGTAGTTAGTGCATCGTCTGACCCTACGTTATCTTACTGAAGCAGTGACGTGACCCGGACCGCTTAGTGACTGATGACCCGGCTTAATTAAATTTTATAACGTCTCAAACCTGAAATATTTACTATTCAAAAAAGGCATCCATCATCTTGACTAAATACAAATTTGCATCATAGGCAAAGTACGAGTATAGCTGGTACCAATAAAATAGTTAGTTACAATTGTAAATACTGCTTACCACGTGTCCAATGATGATGGAAAAGGTCGTGAGAAAACCTGCATGTGGGAATAAAAATACTACGAGGATAAATGAACTCCGCCTACATGCACGGCGGCAGCGCGGTGTACTAATGACTCCATAACCACATAGAAATAAGAGGAGGCCTGTGCCCAGCAGTGGGACACAAATTGGTTGTAACTTCACTGGACTACCACGGCTTTTTTATTAATATATCCTAGGTTCAATTTTAGAAAATATGTTAGGAAGAAAGATTATAATTATTTTTGTTGAACTGAAATCTTAACATTCGTTCGATAGTTGCGTATAGTTACTACACGTATGTATGTAGTATTGCGTTTTAGTGTTTTTCGGTTTTAGGGTCTGGATGTTATGTTATTATATCTCTGTCTGGTTTTTAACTCACCGCACAAGCGACACATTGGATATTAGTAGGTTTGGACTTGTTAGTGCCTCTGAATTTGCGCATACATATGTCACTATATAATATGTTCAACGCAGTTGGTAGAAAGAAAGAAAACACATTTTTTCCCAGAAATAGAAATAGAAACTTTTTTATTCAATATAGATGTCAAATAATAATTATTATTGCAAGTCACTCTTATTTTAATTTACCACTGGTTCGAAAAAGCCATTCCTGGGAAGAAATAGCAAGAAACCCAGCGAGACTTTAAAAAAAACAGTTTATAATAGTATATATCACGCAAATAACAAAAAATGGACGTACATATATACTAAATTGAAACATAAACCAAAAATAAAAGAGAAATAATATATTACATTTACTAAAACTCAAGCTAACGAAAAGTTTAAATTAACACAAGCTACCAATAAAACAATTTTATCAAAAAAAAAAAAACTATACGCTAAGGCAAACAACTAACTACCGGAGTAAAATAATCAGTGGCTGTCACTGTGATGACGGAAAATATAATTTAAAAATTTGATAGAGCCATGCTGCAGCTTTATTTATGGTATAACACGAGGGAATCCGCTGGACCGGAGAAGAACTAGTCGAGGCAACTCACTAAAAGTGACACATAAATAAAGAAATATAATGCTGAGGTGTTTTTGAGTAGAGTGACGAGAACCAGTGAACCTTAATTTTTACTTATGACGAGGTATTAAATCACAGGGGTGACCACGCATTTTTATTTTGCTTCTTTATTAGAAGATACATATAAAGATATATTTGTGAGCCACAGCATTCACTTATAGTAGATTTTGTTCTCATCTTAATTGTATAAAAATGCTAAATATATTCTGCATAATGACCATTTTTGAAAGTATCATCGTAATCATCGTCTATCGTTTCAGAGAGACATATCAATAAAATTTCACTGCGGTACATAGGTCTCCTCATAGAACGCCTCATAAGGAGGATATATGCCATGGTTGACACGACTGACAGGCGAGTTGGCAACCGCAGTTTTTTTTAGTTGTTTTTTTTTTGAAGCTGCTGCCCATCTTCTGGTTTGTTTCCCTCCCTTGCATCTTGCGACACCCACGGCAAGCTATAAGGTAGTGGATATTTTTGCACTGCCAACGCGGTTAGGTTATAAACGGTCACATCAGTAAAATAAACTTTACTTAATATTTTTTCAACTTTAAAAATTATTGTATTTATTGTGTAATCATTATTTGTGTCAAAATATCTATTTTAATGGTCTCGTTCCTAACATTGTACTAAAGATAGAACATAAATCCTGCTTGCCTGGTCGCGACATCTGTCAATCACAACTTCCAATATCCAGTTGCCGTCGGAACAACTTTATGTTACCCACTCAGACTGTCCAACTTATTTTCAACCAACTCCGACGTCGGCTCTATCCAAAATGCAAGGAATAAAGACAAGCAGGATATCAAAGTGTCCAACAAACGTGGTTAGGTTGTGTTAGGAAATTCAAAGACCAAAACGGACCAATTGCAACGGCATGCATGCATATAAAAATTCGGCTTTTTAATATTATAAAGTTAAATTGTAACTATTGAGAGGAAGGTAGTCTACTTGTGAGTATCTTGTCGCTTCATCTTACAAGCTCTCACAGTAGGGAATTGTTGAAGCGATGGCGTAGTTTGCTTGACTTTCTTGTTTTGTAATCTTGAATAAAAATATTTTGACTTCGACTTAATTGTCATTATATTAAAGATTTATTAGAACTGATTCACAGGCACGATGTGCAATGGCGAACTTCACATGTGTTCGGAATATTTTGGATTGGTCATACGTACAGATTTCCTTATCATGTTATTTAAGAAACTAGGCGCTTACATTATATTTCATAGTACGAATCGATCACATAATATATGGCATCAAGACATTTTAATTGCAATTTTAGTTTATGATATGCTCAGTGGTAAAGTAATAACTAATAATATAATAACATGCGCCAATTTTTTTTGCATAGAATGGAAGTGAAAAACGAGCATATAGTTCATCTGATGGTAAATGTATGTGTGCCCTTCACCATCTTAATCTATTATCATTCGAGAATCAAAATGCAGATGCGTTGTCACCCCTGAGGACTAAGATGGAATGCCTCGTTACCAGTAAAAAGGGTCTCCTGTTCTCTACACCCATCGAACGATTCACAGCAGCATTATGCGACTGCTTTACACTGGTATTCTGTGAGTGCGTGGTTCTACCCCGGTTGCGCCAACCCATTCGTGCTGCAGCAATGCATAGCTAGCACAAATGCAGCGTGGCTCTACCACATACTTTTTTTATTTATTCTGAATATTTTATTTTGTTTTTTTCTGAATAGGTTTTATATCAAATTCTCGAATGCATATTCCGTTCGATGACAGTATAGAATAAAGTTCGTTTGAAAGGCTGAGTGCAACAATTGAATTAAAAATAGAATGCGATAATTTTGCTCTGAGCCAGCTAGAGTAAAACCTTTCGTTTAATAGATTGAAAATGGAACGCACCAATAAAATCGTTCCAATCAATGTTTTCAATTCAGTTTTGTACAAATTAAAATTTATCATGTCCTAACTTTATCTGAAGTGTCATTTTGGATATAAATAAATTTAAAATAAATGACAAATTGGCAATGGCTAGACTTTATCATTCGACACAATAGTAGTGTCCGGATTCGTTAATGGAAAAATATGATAACGTTGCATGTTATTTAAAATTTACTTAATGATGTTATATCGTTTTAAAAGATAAATGTTGGCAAGGACGAGGTCACTCAGCGAGCTATGGAGAGGGCTATGTTCGAGGTGTCTCTGCGTGATAAACGTAGAAATAAGGATATCCGCGGTAGAACCAGAGTAACCGACATAGCCCAACGAACCAAAAAACTCCACTAGATGGAGTGACGACCTGGTAAGATGTGCAGGAAGTCGATGGATGCAGGTGACTCAGAACTGTGCTTTGTGGCATTCCTTGGTGGAGGCCTTTATTCAGCAGTGGACTTGTGAAGGGCTGTAATGATGATGATGATGATGAAACTATACCGTAAGGTCTTCTTCAGCTTCTCTTTATAATGACTTACAAATTGTTTCAGACAGGAAAAAAATTAACATAAATAGACAAGTTTTTTAATTTAATTTAATCAACTCTATTGTTAATTTAAAGCAAATAGAGTTCGCCTGTACATTTGCAGTATTAAATATGAACGGCAGTATTGAGACCCAGTCCAATGCACCCATTGTGAATTCTGCAGCCGATAGCCGCATTCGGAGTAAATCGAGAATGAAGCGAGATTAACAATTGAAAACTTTACTGTAAGATATCGATTTTGGAACGTTTGCTAAAATGAATTTTCTATGTAAGTAATAGTTAACAGAATATAAGAATTGGTTTAATAAATGCATGCATAAGTGTTGTTTTGTACTGTTACACTACATCATTATTATTATCATCGCCTATCAAAAAATCACTTCTAAATATAGACCTTCCCTATAGATTGCCTTACAGGAGAGAGATTTGCCAAAGTTGCCACGCTTCGCAAGCGGGTTTACAACTGCAGTTTTAATTCTGGGTTGCCATCAGGAAGATGCTGCTTCCCATCTGTACTGTTACATTTCTTTTATGATATGGGGTAGTGGATTATCTTAAGCAGCCACTACTGTTTAATTAAATTTAGCTCTATGGAAACCAAAAATGAAACTTAAAAAAAAAAATTAAGTCTACAAATATCCATCTGTTTGGACGAAGCAAAGAATTTGTTTATATTGTGGTGATAGGAAAGGCAATTATTTTTTTATCGATACGCACGGCTGCGCGGGTCGTAGTGCGATGCGGATTGCGAAGGAGGGGCAAACGGCAACAACAGACACATTGCACCCGCGGGAACACGGTTAGAGTAGAGACAAAAGTAAGTTTTATTAGATATCTACCGCTTCTTGAGGATTTCAGAGACAAATCTTAAACAGTTCACACGTAACTGTAAATTATTATTTTAAAAATACTTAGTATCTGTATCACGCAGAGAAACCCCGAGCATAGCCCTCTCCATATCTCGCTGAGCGACCTTGAGCTTCCTCATACGGCCAGCAGTGAAGGACCACGTCTCAGTTCCATAAGTCATCACTGGCAACACGCACTGGTTGTACAGTCTCGTTTTCAAGTTTTGAGGTATACCTGACGAGAAGATGTGTTGTAATTTCCCAAACGCTGCCCAGCCGAGTTGAATCCGTCGATTGACCTCTCAGTCGAAGTTGGACTTACCTAGTCGAACTATTTGTCCCAGGTAAACATACTCGTCAACAACTTCGAGCTTAGTGCTCCCAACAACTACCGGCATTGGTGTGACATGGACGTTATACATATATAGAAATGAGGATATCCGCAGTAGAACCAGGGTGATCGACATAGCCCAACGGATTAGTAAGCAGAAGTGGCAACGGGCCGGCCATATAGCTCGCAGAACCGACAACCGATGGGGAAAAAAGGTTCTCGAGTGGCAGCCTCGTACCAGTAGGCGAAGTGCAGGGCGACCCCCCACTAGATGGAGTGACGACCTGGTAAGACATGCAGGAAGTCGATGGATGCAGGTGGCTCAGGACCGTGCTTTGTGGCATTCCTTGGGGGAGGCCTTTGTTCAGCAGTGGACTTGTGAAGGGCTGTAATGATGATGTTGATGAAGTATCTGTATATTTTGTCCTATCTTTAACTAATAACCTACTATGTACCCGATAAATAAATAAGAAGGATTTTTTCATTCACCCCTTTTCATCGCTCATCTCTCTATATTAGCTAACTTGTCGCATATGTCAAGACTGGAGAATTAACTGGCGTATTAATTAGCCTGTGTAGTGTTCTGAATTTTTTTATAGGTTTATATAAGGTATACATAATTCATTAGATTTTTTCATAACATACCCTAGTCGTCACAAACAGTAGGCGTTAAAATTTTTCTCTTATCTCTTAATAAGATATTATATTGTTTCAATTTATTTCTAAATTGTGTGGAACAGTCGTCTTATGAGGGTCTATAATGATGGTGACGATTATTTACTCTAACTAAAGGTTTAGATATCATCACATCGATATTACTAACATGTCCTTATTATGATTATTTGTTTAATAGTAAAAATATATCGAATGAACTTGCCTTGACTCGGTCGAGATTCAAATACTCTTCAAACTTTGAATTTTAATCACATAATTTATTTATTTATTTTTAATAATTGCCAAATTTTTATTCATATTCTGTTGAAGTGTCATTTTTAAGAAAAGCAAACAGTAACTATATTCCTATGAAAACAACAGTGTATTAGCCTGAAGGGATCGCAGCGGGGACGTTTCCAAACGTCTTTTTTATAATCTGTTTACTTTTTCCTGCTCTTACATAATAATCTTCTTATGCCGAATACTCGATCAGAATATTTGTTGATGCTTCCAATGAAATGCATTTAATATGAAAATTCTGTTATTATCACATGTGTCGGTTTTTAAATGAAAAGCGTAAAATTTACTAAAAATCGAAGATGATGTATTTTTAAAGAAAAATGACAGATTTTTTTGTTCAAAGTGTAATATATCTGCAGCGTTATTTATATAGTTATATTGTTTTTAAAACTATAGAAATATAGTTAGTATAGTATTTGAAAAATATAGACACTAAAAAAGTATAACCTTTAGTTTTTGTAAAAAAGTATACCTTGTGTTTTTTGAGTGTTGTATCTAATTCTAAGTTGTAATGATTTACTCCAGCAGCCATTTATCATTTATCTTAAGTAATGAAAAATATATTAAGAAATTATACCAATAAGAACATCTAAAACGCAGATTGTCGGTTATACTTCGGATTGCGTTAAATTTCATTCTATTATATAAACCGTTTAACAAAGTTTAACTGTACATAAAATTTTATTGACCCATATATGAAATAGTGAGACAATCTCGTCTCGTATCCGCCGAGTTTCCCGAATCATTAGACGCATTTTTATTGCCCAATGACAATAAACATGTCGTAAGCTATCGACTGAAAACATCCATAGAATTAGTTCCCCTGTCTCATTTGGAACAATTCGATTATTACGATTATCGTTTTCGATATAATCGATGCGATTAGTTCGAATCACTTATCTTCGGTGGTGATTACTGTATTACATACGTACACATTTAAATAGGTTCAAATACATATTTCTAAGCATTAAAATATAATCGTATTTTAAAGCATACGATGTGTAAATATAATATAGTTACAGTCAGAACTGATTCCCGGTCAAAACTACTTTTGACGGAATCAACTAGATCTCCACATTTTTGGGTGGCCAAAGGGCCACGGTAGCCTCAACTTCCCGTCACTCATAGTTGAAAAAGTAATATCTGCGACAGTAAGTTAAAGCACGGCAAAGCTAAGCTCAGCGGACATCTATATATCTACAATGGTTTATCACAATTCTGGTTAATCACAAATGACTTATGAAGAACTAGTTTAGCCTAGGAAACCCTAGTTGTTCCTTAATCTATTGTCAATAAACGTGTAGTAATATATCAATTTTTTTTTACTAAATACCACACCTGGTCAAAAGTTATGTACGGAAAGGACCGCATGTTTAGTGTTCACAGTATCTGACAAATTGTAATTTTGCAGGTCTGGTTGATTTGTGGTTGAACTCGTATCTCTAACCCTGCATCCCAAGCTACCTTTGATCTTGTGAATTAAGCGAAACAGCGACGATGTATAGGTTTAGGCGTGTGATCTTTTGTTACTACACACACTATATTAACTTCTGCGCAGTTCAATTCAATTTTAGATTATGTTCGGTAAAAGTGGAGATAACTGCGTAAACTGACAACTCTTTTAAGCTTTATGCTTACTAAAACGCTGTTTCATTCCTGTCACTTAAACGGCAACGCTGCTTTTACAAAATTAATATAATAATTAATAACACAATTTAATATATACAAATACAAAGAATTAAGTTGCAGATTGCTATTCATTGATATTTAAATGTTACACCGCGTTTCATTTTCAGTATTTTTTTTTATAGGATAATGGTGACAAATGGGCACACAGTCCACCAGATGGTAAGTGGGTGCTGTGACCCATAGACATCTAAATCTATCCCCAATAAAGAATCAAAATGCAGATGCGTTGTCACCCGTGAGGACTAAGATGGAATGCCTATTTTCCAGTAAAAAGGGTCTCCGGCTCTCTAACCATACGAAACACAGCAGTGTTAAGCTGCTATTTTACGCTGGTATTCTGTGAGAGTGTGGTCCTTCCCCAGTTGAGCCGACCCATTCGTGCTACAACTATACTACTAACATAGCTGCAGCATGGCTCTACCAAGTATAGATTAATTTCATTCAATTAAATTAATTTCATCAACTAACTATTATTTATATCATTACTCTGTAGCAAGATTTACTTCTTTTACATTTTTAAGAGCATTTGAAAATAACTGATTAATATTGACTCTATGTTTTCAACAAATAATTATGTTCACTAACAAGAGAAATAAAATATTTTGCACCTAAGAGGATTCTAAACATAAGGATTTCAGTTGCTGCCATCTTCTGGATGACGACTGTTTGTAATAAGAATAATCATATCAACATTCTAATCCAGAAATCCTAATAATATGCTGATATTAAAGTTGTTGAGAAATAGTGTCCAGAATATCTTACACATGGGAATCCATCACGAAGAAAGCTACGTGTGCCAAACCATTCCATACCATCTAAAATTTTACACTGAACATCGAAAAAAAAAAAATTTACAAAAGTCTTCTTCGCCAGAAGAGTTCTGTTATAGCACGCGTTTTCCAATAGGTGACTTGCAGACACCGAGTGTTGAAAAAATCCCATAATAGTTATATTAAATCGTAAAATAATATCATAATAATCGTTAAATTAGACATGGTGTGTGTTGTAAGCTATGCAATGCTATTGACTTTTAATAGGACTGCTTGTAAGCGGAATCAAAGTATTTTTTAAAAAACTTTAAACTTTAACTGTAGCTGAAATGAAAACCGCGTGACTGGAGCCTGGTATTATTTATTGCTAACAATTTTGCTTACAGCAGAAAATATTGCAGCACATTTTTCCGCGGCAGCGCGGGCGATACTCTCGGAACTCCTAATTTCTAATGGGCCATTTGCCACTTTGTCAATTGCTCCAATAAATCTGAGCGAGTCGCCGCGCAGCGACTGAGTTACGGCCCCGTCTTGCACTAAACAATGTTACATTCTTTTTCTTTTTTATTAAGGTATGTATTTTATTTGATCACGGATATATTATTCCTATAAGATAGATATAAATATCACTTGATACACCTGAACTTGGAATAAAAATATTATAGAATATATGTATATTCATTTTAATTAATATATATTCTATAAAATTTATTAATTAAAATTAATATTTATTTTATCATTATTTATTTATCATATTTTGGCAATTAATATATGTAGAATTATATTAATTGCCACTCATTTCTGAGAGGGTTTTTGGGAAGGAAATGTCCGCTGCCCCAATGCGTGTTGGCGAACTTCACATGCCTTCGAAATACTTTTTTTCTTATTTCTCCGACATGCAGGTATCACGATGTTTTGCTTCACCGCCGAGCACGTGGTAAATCAGCACTTAAAATTGCAATTTACAATTTCATTGGTGCCTGCGGGGATTGAACCCGGGTTACTAGTGTACTGTGAAATTTACAGCGAGTGATTAGCCCCTGAGCTACCACGGCTCTGGCCTGTGCCCAGCAGTGGGTCGTATATAGGCTGTAACTTTAACTTTAACTTTATATATAAGCCTTTGTAAGAGTATTCAAAATGTGTAATTATTAGTCGATATTTTTTTTCTTCTTGGCACTCCTATAAAATATATATGCTAATTAGAAGTAGACACTATAACTAAATACAATATATTATCTAACATATTTCGACATCGTGTAGTGGCGCGGTGTAAGAAAATCCACTATCCAATATCGTCCTGTGGGCCGTGGGTATCGTAAGAGGCGACAGCTCTTACGAAACCCACGGCAGCGTCATCAGCATCTTTCTAATAACGACTAAAAAATTAAAAAGAAACTATTTTTACGGATTTTATCGCGTTTAATTTACTATTTTAATTCCCGACGTTTCGGGTGCTTTACAGCACCCATGGTCATGGGGGCCATTTATTTTTATTCAATGTGTAGTGTTCGCGTAAATATAAGAAATCATTATAAAAAGAAACTGCTATTGCCGACCCACCTGTCAAGCGCGGCAACTATGGCAAATATTCCCCCCCTCAAGCAATCTATGGGGAAGGCCTATGTTTAGCAGTAAACTTTTGATAGAGTGTAAGGGATAGAGTGTAATCAGACCACGTTTTTTTATACACAGTTTTTACAGCGATGCATTATGTGGATCTTTTCCACCAAAATAGAAGTTAATTGATACTTAATGTTAACAGGATTTAACTTTTATTTATACATAATGGTTTTACACTTTTTTCATCACGACTGAAGGTTTTCCTTAAACTAAATTATTGTTTTGACTGAGACATTAATCGAATGTAAGCACCTACTTCTATTTAAAACGTCCTTGTTACCGAATAAAAATATTTGATTTTAATTTATTTAAAATATGTTTTTAATACAGCAAGAGCTATCTACAATATTAGACCAAGGGAGTCGCTGAGACATAGTGTCCGTCCGAAGCTTCAGCTTCGGCTTTGGTATCACCTTCGGCGAAACCTTCGGCGAAAGTTTTGGCCGAAGCCGAAGGTTTCTAGCAAGCGCCGAAGGTTTCTAGCAAGCGCCGAAATTGAACTAACTGTTACGAATGCGCGAGAGCGCGATGGACGTGGCGACGCAATTTTTATCTTCTCCAGATCAACTCTAGAGTTGAATAAAATTATGTTTATATATTATTATTATTTATATAAGAATAACTATATTCAATATAAACCATTAAATGAAAAGTTTAAAATATTTTATATTATTAATTTTAGCCAATCTTGCACTGAATTTCTGCGGGGTTTTAAGCCTTAGCTTCGGCCTCGGCCGAAGGTTGTGGCGATAGCCGATTAATCGGCTTCGGCTTCGGTCGGACACTACTGAGTGACCTCTTTAAACAAATAAACATCTTTTTGCATCATTTCAATTCATTTTTAAACACGAATTTTAATTATTACTTTTTTATTATACTTATTATATTTTTCTAATATTAATAGTGAAACACTCATGTATCACTATTAATATTAGATATTTATAGTACCGTTAACCACTTCAAATAACCATAAAATGCTTTTGTCATGAATGAAAAATGTTGAATTTTGACTATCATAATAATTGAAATATAGAACCTATAACCACTTAAAATGTCTTTTCAGGGACTGATTTATCGCTTTGTTATATGAACAACAAAGTAATTAAGAAACGTGACGGAATTTGAAGCAAAATATTTGTAACAATACAGTCGAGTACACACACGTGAGGGGTTCCATTCAACAAGTCAAGTAACCGCATTGTGTTCGTATACGCGATCAATCATAATCACGGCCTCTTTCACCTCGACTAATGGTCCACAAAATGGTGGAATGCGTTTAAAATCTTCCAGCACTCGAGGGAACCAACCGTGTATTAGAAGGTAACCGTTCGGAAATCGCACACAAAGCGAGAGGCTCCCGGCTTATCCATCATGTGTCGCCGCAGCCGGAGTCATGGCGCATTCTTTTTTGACACAATTTCGAAACTAAAAGCCAATTATTAATATAAAGATTTGTGCTTAAAATAACATAAATGTTTACTAACTTTTGTATTAAAATATCATTAATCAGTAATTCTATGTTGAATTATTATTCTACATATATTTAAAATAAAACGACTATTAAAAATAATTTGTTTGCAATTACAATAAAAAATTACATACATATTAAATTGAGCGATTTGAGCGATTTTTTTAAGTAATGATGACGAATCAGGACACAATGCATTTAACATAATTAAATGACAACGAGCTAACTGTCCGCTGATGGTAAATGACTAATTTAACCCATGGACACTTGCCACAAAAAGCCTACACAATAGTTTCTCACTTCTGAGTGACTCCTATATTCTTACTGATTCTCTTACATTCCAAATCGGAACATAGCGCCGAGTGAACTAGTGCTTGGAAACTGAAAAGGAAAAAGAGCGGTACCAATCCTGATGGACCCACGCAGATAAGTCCTGCCAGCTAGTGATTCGGTGGAATTTGAGGGAATTTAGATGTCATATCCAAGTACTATATTGGAGTGATTTTGTTAGTTATCTGGTCTCTAGGATTTAAGGCGTACTCCTACTTACTCCTACAAAGACTTTTTACCTTCGGTAAAAAATATCGACGAAAGTCGTACATTTCATTTAAAGTTCAATTTTATGTTTAATCTGTACTTAGTTCATTCCTTTGAATTTGCAAAACAAGTTCAATTTATTTGCTTTTTTGCAATTTTATATTTCATTGAATGAACAAAAACACCAGATATTTTCATTTTATTATATGAAAATATCTAGTCTTATATTAATTGATGATTTCATATTTTACCTTCGCGTTTGAAGAATCCGCCGAAGTATTTTTAATTTAATCAGCTCCTTCCATAGCTATGTATGAACTGAGCTATGTTGACTGCAAATCAGTCGCGCTCATCTCCCGTGGACCCATTGTTCGCTTTCGTTATTTTAATTTTTTCCCCAGCGCGGAATGTCTTTGAAAGTGATCAAATGACGCGTGTAATATCAAGGTTTGAATTCGTCGTTTGATGTACGAAGATTAGAGCATTTGTGGCGATGTGAACCTATTTCATATTTTTCCTTTAAATAAAGAGAACAATAAAAGCGACGTCGCGCCGCCACGCCGACTGATCCCTTTTGCGGTGAGCCGCATTAAAATATTTTTGATATGCTTGAATTGGTATAGTCAGTTGTTGTTGAAATTTCCTTTCAAATAGGTACCATTTGTATTATTATATTCATTGTGTTCTGTGTAAAATTTAAGGAAAATATTGATACACGCTTCCTTACAAAGTAATTGATCTGGGTAAATTGAAAACATTCTAAATAGTTATTTTATTACTAGCTGTTCCCCGCGACTTCGCCCGCGTGTAATTTAGGGTTTTAAGTATGTTGCGCAGAACCCTAATTTTTTTCCTAAAATATAAGTAGCGTAAGTTACTCCTTATAACATCAGCTATCTGCCAGTGACAGTGAAAGTCCCGTTGAAATCGGTCCAGCCGTTTCGGAGATTAGCCAGAAGAAACAGACAGACAGACAGACAAAAATTTTAAAAATTATGTTTTTGTTATAAGTACCGTATATACTTCCATATGAATTTATTAAAAAGCTGCTATTTTGACATTACAAACAGACACTTCAATTTCATTTATTTGTATAGAAGATGTGCATCTCAGTCAATTCAAATTGTTTTTTTTTTTATGTTAACCTATGCTTCTTCAGGCCGATTTTTGAATGATCAGATAAAGATCTGAGATAAAATACAACATAAATAAATTAAAAATCACAGTTGAATGAATAAAATAGTTTAATAGTTTTACGTTTATAGTCAGGTATTAATTTATTTAATGGATAATTTTTATCTGACGATTGGAAAATAAGCCCTTACTCAAACAAATAAACTCGGAGGTATTGTCACAGTTGTTCTTCTTAGGCTGTGGTTTTGTAGTGTAACTTGTGTTTATTTTCTTCTCAAAGCATGAATCGACATTATATTGCTTAGTAATATTATCATATAGTAATATTTCAAAATAGTCAAGCCAGTCACCCTGGCTTTGCTTGGGTAATATTCATCAGTGTGGTGTTCATTTATGGTGGTAGGGTTCCTTGTCTGCTTATAAATCCGTATGAATAGCTACTGCACCTTCCAATCAAGAAGAAAATACAGTCCACTACGTTGACGTCAAGACCGGGACCACTTCATAGGGACCCGTAATCTTAGTCGTCTAACCTTTCTTTTAAGAAAGGGCGACAGACGTCCTTGTCTGGCACTCCTTCTCGGGGGTCACGCCCACCAAGTTGTTCCCGAACCCAACGTGGTGTGATATCAGTTTGTTGGAATAGAAAGTCACTAACTGATTGACCCCTGTCTGTTGGACCCTTTCAGTTGAAGGATTGACGCCGAGCGACGGGCTGCACCCTTTCAGTTAGTACTACTACTCTCTTAAAACTTTATGCCACAAATCAGCAGTGCACGCCTTGCTGTGTTCTGATCTGAAGCCAGTATATTTACAGGCTGTGAGGCATCCAACTTAATCCTCAGAGGCGACAACGCAGTGAGTTTAACGAATGATTAAACGAATGAGTTAACGAATGGAAAAAGTGACTAATCTTCTTTAGTGGTTTTTTTCTTATGAGAGTCGGCTTCCAGATATCACCAATCTTGTCTGTGGCACTTAAAACCGGTCAAAACCACTTTTGAAAATCAGACAAAATTGGTTTTAGTCAAAAACAGTTTTGATTGATTTTTGTAGTCAAAAGTGGTTTTGACCGGTTATGAGTTTTGCCTGTAACATATATAACAACACTCAGTCGTAAGCGAGGGACCCGAATCATGTCATGCAATACTTGCTTGTCATACTGGAGTTTGACGGCCAAATGCTTACCGTGAGTGATCCTTTGTGCTCTCTGAATCAAAGATCTTTACACGATAGCTCACTGCTAAGGTTGGTTGTGAAATTCATCGATTTAAAATCTGTTGGTATGGAACCTGATGAAACAAGCATGGAGTCGATCGATGCAGGTGGCCAAGGACCGTGCTTTTTGCCAATCTATGTTCAGTAGCTGACTTGTGACAGGTCGTAATCGCCTTTTTTACATTTTAACAAAAATGTAGTTAATGTTTTGAAGGAATGCCTACGTACCGAATTTACAAGAGATTTTTTTGTTTTTATTAAGAACGTTATCCCCACACTAGGATTTTCTCCTGTATCGTAGAGGCAGTTTACATACATACATTGCACAAGGACAAACATCCAGACCCTGAACAATTATTTTTAAGCCATACAAATACTTGTTTCGTGCGGGATTCGAACCCGCGGCCCTCAGCTCTGTAACTCATTGCTAAGCCACAACATCATTACCTCAAACACCTCAATTCCTACCCTCTTTCCCTAGTCCCGTGATCATGGGTGTTATGCACTCAAGATCAGTCGATCAAATCAATAAGTAATTCATATTGATTATTTATTTATTAAAATGTAAAATAATGTATTAAGTTAAATGGTAATATTTGCATAATAGCCTGATATTTGTAAATTATAATTTTATTGTAATTAAAATTATGAATTAATTTACATATGTTTGTAAAGTTTGTAAATATTAAAATAATAAGCTATTAATTATGTAACAATAATGTAATAATTCAATTAATAATTTATGAACAATTTATTGTATAAGAATTCAAGAATTCTTTGTATTTGAGTGGATCTGTATAAGTATTTAATTGTACATAATATTTGAATTCAAAAATAATGGTTGTACGTAATTTTTAAGTAATGACGAAATAATTTAAAAATCTAAGATTGGCTTAGTGTAATTACTTGTATTTCATTTAATTGTTGCATGCCAATTATGGCAAAACATGTCAGTTCCACATCATAGAACATCTTATGTACGATGTTTTAAGCAAATAAATTTTCTATCTATCTATCTTTCTCGGCAGTACCTAGTAAGTAAATTGAACGCGATTAAATCTAATCAAATTAGTTTTATTATGTGCGTAATATTCGAATAAACATAGCAAAATATTGGAGAATTGAAAGGTATGAGTCAAAAATAGCTATCTAATGCAATATGGTGGACACTAAAGAGAAAATTCCATTCCCGCAAAGTTTTGATTGTCCGAGGCAGATGGCATTCTTAGCCGACACATTTGGCGAAACGAACAGAATGCCGGATGTCATTGTGACCTCCAAGTTTATATCAGTGAACTCATCATCAAGTGTCGTTTAGGAGACAACAACGCGAACGCACCTTACTAATGCCTTTTGACATGACTAGATATTTTGCAAAAATTTCACAGATAATAGTAATTAAGATTGTTTCATTACAGCCTATCGATAGTTCACTGCTGAACTTAGGCGTCCCCATAGATGACCTTATAGAGGCCTCATATTTTTCATAGTTGCCACACTTGGTAGGCCGATTGGCAACCGCATTTTTTATTATTATCTGCTGTTATCAAGAAGATGCTGTTGCCCATACCCAATTTCAATTTCCCTCTGTCTCATCTTACGACACCCACAGAATTATATACCATGGTGACGGTGAATTATCTTGCACCGCCATTACACGGTGAGATTGTTTAACACTGTCGACTGCTATTAATTCAGGAAGGGACTTCGTTTAGATAGGTTCTACCTGTGTGGGTTAAAAGGGTAAGAAAGCCAGTATAATTATCGGCTGTAAGGCATCTTCGTTCTTAGGAGAGACAACGAATCTGTAGCATTCTTTATTTATACTCGGTTGCAGGTGTCCATGGGCTACAGTAGCCGCCAGTCAACCCGTAGATTTTAATTAAATGTTTTTTTTTAATTTTTTGAAATGTAAATAATATTAACTATGTATATGTCCCAACCAACGATATTATATAAAATTTATTTTAAGATCAAAAGTATACATCTTAAATCATAGTAACAATTGTCTGCTTGATAAAGTTTCGTGTTAAAAGCATAATGTGAACAAGGATTTAAATTACAGATTCAATTGAAATTTGACTTGAGAGGTAGATTATATCATGAAATAGGACATCACATAAATTTCGATTTTTCACTCCTCCCTTAGTTAGGCAGCTCCTACGCGAGTACAGCCGCAGACAAAAGCTTGTATTTAATATTACTCATCTAAAATAACAATACGACATATCTGACAGATATATGTATATCATCTGATTTGCAGTAATTAAAATATAACAGTGTCTGAATAATAATCACGAAAGGAGTAAACAGCCAACGGAAGTCATAAACTAACATGGACGCTAAATGCAACTTCCTTCCCTTGGGTAATTTTTATCCCCTTCACTAATTGTAATTTCATTGATAACACAGTTTACAGTTTGACCGGTCCATTAGTGCAAAACAAGGTGGCGTCCGCTCGGGCCTTTCAGGGGGTATTTATAACGTTTACTATAGTTGCGGCAATAATTTCATTAGCGGGGCACAACTAGAGGCCGGACAAGACAAATGGTGGCCATTAGGAGGCCTAACGACGGCCCTCGTCAGCCCCCGAACTTTTAACGACGAGAATCAATGTAAATACGCAGCATTATCTTGCCGATTTGGCGCGATCATAATTCTAGCTAGGCAAGGGTTACTTGCACTAATAGGATATGCGTCGGTCAGCGAATGCCGACTTTAATTAACTCACGTTGCTTAGTTACCTTTGTTGAACTCATTTGCTTAGCTTTTTGCGAAGCTTATTACATATTTGTTGATTGTTGCTAATGTTATATATTATAATAATAATGATACATTTGTTAATACGAATAAAAAGCGTTTCTTTTAACATTTGTTAGCTTAAGATTAGATTGTTTATTGTTTGTTAAAAGCTTAATTTTATCAAAAATGAGTAATATAATATATGGATTAAAAGATATAATTTAAATGTTTCATTAATAAATTTAAAACAATAAAAAGATAAAAGGAAAGTATATCTCGATAAATTAAAGTAGTAAGGATTTTAAATTTAATTGTTCAATTATTTAGCCGTAAAAATATTTTTGTAAATATTAAATAAATACTCTAATTACGTATTGTATTGTATAGCATAAATAATTTAATAGGAACAAGAACACAAACAGCAGATGGGCAGCAACACCTCCGTGATAACAACTGAGAATAATAAAAACTGCGATCGCCGACCCTCTCCGAGACAATCTTCTGTATGACGCAATCTATGAGAAGGGTCTGGAGTAGAGAACTTTTGAGGCTGTAATGAAAAAAAAAATGTAGAAAATTTAGCCGTGTGATGGCAGCATTGAATCTGTTAACGCATAGGGGTCGTAGTAGGGAATTAGGGAAATTCTCGGAAGATTTTTATGGTCTTAGATGGCAGTATAATTATTTAATTACATGTAAAATATCCAGGTTGGAGCGGGTGTATTCGACGTCAAGTGTGAACCGGTCCGATTTTGAAATTTCGCATCCTACATAAGTGCCATGAGTTGGAAGATGAGTATTTTTTAATTATTTTGAAAAACAATGTAATTGCCGTGTATCAAGAGTTCAGTTTTGAACTAATGAAATCGACGTCAATATAAATTTGACGATGATTTCAGTAGTTAATAAATTGAGAAAAGTTTAGTTTAGCCATATTTTTATACATTAATTTCGTACGTAACAGCGTTACTTTCGCAAAGATTTTTTTATGAAGCTAAGGCAAATTTTATGTTCTATAAACTCGCCATAAGTTCTTATAACGTTTCTCCCCACATCCTCTGGGGAGATGAGAGGAAATCAGTCGCACTAGTCTCGCGGCACTCGTACGTTATTGTCCGGCCTCGGTCATTAGGGCCCATTCGAGCCGGGTAACTTCTTCTGGCATACCATAATGCGACCGACACTATGTGCTTTTGTAAGGACGACTGACATTATGTTAATGTCCACTCCGTATTTTGTTTGCGGCAGTTTCCTTCTGGCGGATAAAAAAAATGTTTTGCCAACAAAATAGCAGTTTTTAGCGTATATATGTGATAGAATTAATATTAGGCCTATCTATCAAATACCGTTTAATTTTTTTTAAATCTTTTTTTTTTGAAAGAGTTATAAAAACTATTTTTGATACACTTTTACCGTTTGCATTCAAGTTGATTGATGTCTCCGTCATTGTTTTATTGTTAATGTTTGTTTGTTCGTATTTTATGCGTTGCCATACCGTTCATCAGATTGCGCTAACTTATTGCTTGCACTTTTTTTTATAGAAGAGGGGTCAAACGAGCATGCTTGTGAGAAGGTTATAGGCTAGTACAATTAACTTACAATAGGTGACACGCGTATCTACCAACAAATTTATTTGAAAGTTATACATCACTCAACTTCAATGAATGTACTATCATTCTTTATCAAACAATATAACTCTTCCATATAAAACGATATTTCGACAATTATTTTTTCTGTGGCAGCTACGCGCCGGGTACCAGCTAGTCTATCTGATATATAAAAATTATGTTTGTTTGTTCGTATTTTATGCGCTGCCATACCTTTCATCAGATTGCGCTAAAACTTTGTCAACTTATTGCTTGCACTTGCGCGAAGGTTATAGGCATAGTACAATTCACTTACAGTAGTTGGTGCGCGTATCGTACCGACAAATTTATTTGAAAGTCATATATTCTTCAATTTCAATGAATGTATTATCATTCCTAATTAACAATATAACTTTTCCAAATTTGAAACAATATTTCCACAATTATTCCTTCTGCGGCTGCAATACGCCGGGTACCAGCTAGAATATAAAAAAAATATCGTTTTTTTTTTTATAGAATAAGGGTGACAAACGAGCACACAGTCCACCTGATGGTAAGTGGTTGCTGTGGCCCATAGACATCTACATCTATCTTCGTTTGCGAATTTAAATTCAGATGTGTTGTCAGCCGTGAGGACTAAGATAGAATGCCTCTTATCCAGTAAAAAGGGTCTCCGGTTCTCTACACTCACCATACGAAACACAGGAGCATTAAGCTGCTATTTTACGCTGGTATTCTGTGAGAGCGTGGTCCTTCCCCGGTCGAGCCGACCCAATCGTGCTACAACTATACTATTAATATAGCTGCAGCATGGTTCTACCACGTAAAGACGCAACCAGTGTATTGCAAAGTACGTGTTGAGGACGCTTTGAACAGTAGGTTGGTTCTGACGCAGGGCAGCGTGAACTGACGCGGCCTTCCCGTCGCCGTACCAAGACACTCTTCCGGCCGCACAGGTTTAGATGCTTCGATGTATCTTTTCGTTATGCTTGTCCATTGTTGTTTGCAATTAGTAACAGTATACATCTACAATAATTGTTAACTTTTAGGAATAAAGCAAGCACAAGTCCACCAAACAGTCCCAAACAGCTTTATGTCTAAATTTACGTGATGGTTTGACGTATTTTGATTGCCTCCTATAGGTCTAACATTTGCGACGAAAGTTTCTGATTATTATAAGGATCCACTTTTCATCATATATTACAAACCGAATCAAAATCTCCATATTTGTGTGCCTTTTCAACTTCGTGATGATGTACTAGCTCTCGGAGTAAAAGTGTTCTGTGTACTAGCTAGTATTACGGCATTAGTATAAACGGCAGGTAGGCCTAGGTAAGGCATAAATGATGTATTAATATTTTATTTACGTTTGTTTACAATTTTCGAAGAATGGTAGTGGTGTAGGAGTACCCTATCACACCTTGGTGAATTGCGTATAGGCGACATAAGAAAATGCTGGAAAAAATAATGGTCTCTGCTTATTTTTCCATCTATATGGTAATATAATCATCTCTTATTGTCATATCTTAGATGTAAAACACGACGTTGAGAAGTAGTGTCAAAGGTCAAAACACGTCTGATTTAGAAAAGCGTCTGATGCTACCATTGCAAATCTCTGTTCTAATATTTAATTTTCTATACACCATTACTTATTGCATATAGCTATTATTTGAACATATTCTTAGACAATACTGCAAGTATGCATGCTTCAATGTCAATACACTCGTGAGGATATCAACTTATCGCGGATCTTCATAAAATTATACCGAATGTACGTCAACTATACAAGTTGCAATAACGCAGCTTTACGCAATACTGTTAATGAGTCGAGACACAGGATGATGATAAAATTGCGCAGAATGAGTTTTAATAAGTGTTGTCTATAATAATAAAATTATTATATTCTACTCCTAAGAAATAAATAATATAGGAAATAAATAAATATTTTTATTACCAATTTATATTAACTTTTAAGGGATCTATCAGACAGAAGGCGTTCACGCGTTCAAGCGTTCCGCGTTCGCGTTCTGCATTCGTTGTGTTGTATTACGTTATATAGACATACCCAGACAGCAGGTGTTCTGACTGCGTCGGTCGGTTAGTACGAAAAGGTGTTTTATATATGATGTGAAAAATGATGATTATAAAAACCGAGGAAAAGTAGCAGAAGCATGGTTACAAATTGACAGAGAAGTGGGACCGAAAATGAATTATAAAAAATTTCTTCATCAGTAAGTCATTTACAAAACAGTCTATGAAATTCTCCATCTCCAATGTTTCCTTTTCCGTGTTGATGATGCTAATGTCCACAATATCAATAATTCGTCTTCCGTATAGTCAAAAAACATGGTGACTGTAGTGGCACCGCGCAGACCGTCCAACATCGGGATTCGTGAGCAACTGAACGCTCAAACGCAGAACGCTGATAGAACCCTAATATCGTCATCACTAGTATATTTCAATTCATTTCCATGTTCGGAAATGAATTTAGAAATACAAAGTTTTGTCCGGCAATGACATACATTTTTGAAATACAGTTGTATTATATGCTTACTCATCACACTAGACAGGAGAGTCAATAAACGCACTCGCGCGTGCAATGCTGCTCTAGATTGGCCATAACATTGTAATATTTTTAATAGAATATGGGTGACAGACGAACATACCAAGAATAAGAATAGGAACCACAATGCAGATAAACTTCAGCCGTGAGGACTAAGATGGAATGCGTCGTTTCTAGTGAAAAGGGTCACCCAATAATTACACCATATAAAAAGATACACTCACCATACAAAACACAGCAGAATTAAGCTGCTATATTACGCTGGTATTCTGTGAGAGCATGGTCTTTCCCCGACGTTCTATTTGTTTCTATTAGTCGGTCGTTAATTAGAAATTCGTTCGATAAACATTTGGGAAAAAGTTCACATTTTCCGTACTCATATCCCTTATTATTTTTTAACTCTCTTTACAAAAATTTAAATAATGAATGTTACATTACTTAATTAACATCTGTGGACTGCTAGCTCGTTTGTTACTATAAGATAATTAAAAATATAAATATAACATAAGATATGAGTGTTGGAAACAATTACTTTATCGCTACTTACGAGTATGTGTACAACGTTAGGGTAATATGGTCACTTTAAGCTTTGCCACCCTATAAAACCAAAAGTAGGAGGAGGACAGAGACAAAAACACTAGACAAGTCGTATACTATAACTAATATATTAAGTAAAAAGTAGCAAACAAGTTTTGGCAAAAATTAGGAACACTTCGAAAAATTAACTTAAAAAAATTAACAACACTACACTATATTAAAATCGACTAAAATGTTTACTATAATGTCAACTGTCAAAATGGCGTCGATAAAGCAGGGCCCTTTTGACCCTTTATTATTTGTTTGACTGATGAAGAGCTATCGTGTCACAGAGCCATCCATGCAAACAAGGCTGTAGTTTTTGAATTATAAGAAAGTGACCATATTAACCGGATGACCATATTACCCTCACGCACTATATTAGATAATATTTTTATCCTATTCAATTATTTAATAAGATAAAACATAATTATTCATAAAATGTAATAACAATACTTTCAATTCAGCTTTTTATCATTATAGTTTATCGTGGCTTCCATTCCTTCACAGCACAAATTATCATCATTATTATTAAACCTAGTAGCTAAACTTTTCAACTCGAGATAAACATAGCAAATGTAGCAAACATGCTGTATGTCGAAAGTATTTCATTTCGCAGATATTACTAAAGTACAAACCATAACGTATTAAGTTAATGAGAGACAACGCGCGTCACCATACTCCAGCGCAGGGGGAACGTTGGCCAGACGGGTATAGATCGTGTATACGGAATACGAATTTATTGTTTCATTAACACGGGATTAGGTGACATGTGTGCCCAGAATTCTATCACTTGATACAAATAGCCCTCAACTTATGTTTATTTATGGTAAACATTTTCTACTTTTACTTTGTGGCTGAAAAATAAGAACAAAAAAACATTTATGTTTTTGCACTAATATATCTCTATATATTTGTTTATGTGTTTGTACTAATATTCCCTTATTAGGCAATCTATAACGGAGGCCTACAGCCAGTCAGAGCAAGAGGCTGGACAGAGTGGACTGGTAGGCTGTTATGATCTCTCTATGTGGCACATAGAGAGATCATAATATAACAGCTCTCTATGTGGCACACGTGCCCTTAGATTAAAAAAAATGTACATGTGTCAATTTAAATGTCGTAAATACATTGGTAATTGCTGCATGCGACTATTTTTACTGAGTAGAAATCCAAATAAAATACTGAAGAGTTTAAATTAGCTTTAACGATTGCAAAAAAAAAACGCATAGCTTTTAAAGAAAACACATTTTATTTCGCTTATTTTAACTTATTTTGAAATCGCTACGTTTCGAGTGCTTATCATTTTCGTTTAAGGTGTTGTGTTAATTTTTGTTTATAAAGTTAAAGTGACAAACAAAGTTATAATCCACCTGATGGTAATTGGCTACTGCGGCCCATAAATAAGCAAAGAACCTCAAACAAAGAAGACTACAGATGCGTTGTCACATCTGACTACTAAGATGGAATGCATCACATACTGTATTATACTGGTTCTCTATACCCTTCAGACCGGAACACGGCAGTGCAAGTACAGCTACTTGGCGGCTGAAATAGGTTAGACGATACATACCCAGATAGTACATACCCAGGCGAACTCCTAGCCAGTAAAAATATATAATTGAATAAAACTATTTTTACGGATTTTATCGCGTTTAATTTACTTATTTTTACTTAAAAAAGGTAAATTAAACGCGATATAATCCGTAAAAATAGTTTTATTCAATGTGTAGTGTTCCGTAAATATAAGAATTCATTAAAAATATATAATGTTTAAAATAAAATTCTAAAAGATAATTTTTTTATTGCTAAGCTATAATCTTCTCAATGGTTCGACTGATTTTGATGAAATTTTTGTGTGTGATTCACAATTGGACTCGGTAGGTGGCGCTGTTGTCGAAATCCATAAATCACCCGTGCGAGGCCGCTTTCGCAGTCGAACCACGACTTTACTATATACCGGTTATCATCAGCATTACAGTTGTACCATCACAAGTACAATGTGGAATAAAGTCCTGCAGATTGCCGCAAATCACAGAAGCCTGAGCTACCATTCATCGACTCCTTGCATATCTCTTCAGGATCACAGACTGTAGTGTATAGGATAGGGGGAGGAGTAACAGCGACGGAGTCCTAGGCTGAAACCGAACTCTATCACAAAAGTTATAAGGGCTTAATGATGTGAATTATAGAACATAGAAAGCTGTTTGTTTGATTTTTTTAATTCATTTCATACGACTAAAGTACGAAGGAAAAGAATGGGACATACAGTATACTTTTTATTAATTTACGAAATAAGTTATAATCTTGTTAGCGTCCCAGCGACTCCATTGTGACGCCACGTTACCTGGACATTGTAATAGGATCAACTTATTAAACACTAAGTATACCAACATCAAAAGCGTTTTACTGAATAAAAGAATGGCGCTTTGTAAGAGGCTTTGTCTCTCATGTTCCGATTTTTAAATTAATTCATTTTCATTTCTTGAAATAAATTGGTAGTCGGTAACATAAACACTGTAATCGCCTTATGCTATTGTTATTTTTTTTATATACCAGTATACACAAGAGAGGACAAACGAATGCGGCTCACCTGATGATAAGTCCCTATCGCCACCCATGAATTTAACCAACACAATAATATTTCGATAAGTAAACTGATTTATTTTCCAAAAAGCAATAAACATGATAACATCGTGTTGCCTAAACAGTTGTGCACCGAAATATCTGAGATCCATTTACCAAGGATATTAGCCGTTAAAGAGGTGCTTGAAAGCAATGGAGCCTTTACCTTAGGGCCCTTTGGGAGGCTTTCTCAAGAAGCCGGCGAAGGTGTTGTACCCCATCCTAAATACGATCTAATTACGAAATAGTTTCACTTCTTGATTTATAGATTAAGTTCCGGCTAGCCGGGTCGTACACGCGGCGCAGTGGTTCACTACTGACATATTAAAATCCTTTCTCGTACATGTTGCATTAAATGTTATTAAATTTGCATTAAAAAATAAAAAATATTTTTTCTTATTTAATGAAGAAAATTAATCGATTTTATGCTTTTTTAGTCTGAACCATTTTTATAAGATCTGTGCAATATTTATACATTATTGTTAGTGAAATAATTATGATAATGAATCCATTATCGATGAATGATAAGTTAAAAAGTTAGGTATTGACAAACTTCACATGTCTTCGTAATATTTTTTTTATTTCTCAGACATGCAGGTTTCCTCACGATGCTTTCCGCCAAGCACGTGATAAATCAGCACTTAAAATTACAATTAACAATTTTGTTGGTGCCAGCGGGGATCGAACCCGGTTTGTTCGCGTACTGTGTTTACAGCAAGCGCTTAGCCCTTTAGCTACCACGGCACGATTAATAATAACATCATATCTGTGCAAATTTACTGGCCATAATATTTGACAGTAAAAAGAGAAATAAAAAATTATGATGCAGAGTATAATATTTGAAAACATTTATGCAATTGACAAGTTAACATTTAGATGCAAATAAGTGAAATACACACTATTCTCAGTTTTTCAATTGCTTTTAATAATAGATGAATGAATGAATAAAGCTTCTAAATTAAAATAACATATTAGTTCTAAACAGAAATACGAGTGTATAAGCAGGAGTATCGAGAGGTGTTAAAGGAAAGACGGGACAATCTCAAAGGCATTATCGGATTCCGCGGGTGTTCGGGCCACAATGGATGTTCCTGACCGAGCCGAGCTTATACCGTGGGCTCAGTGCTTTGTACCAAATCACTTCGCGTAGATTTATTGCCAAATGTCCCCATTACCCCACTCTCCCCCTTTCTATATAAATCGTGGAATAAGTGTTGCCATATTTACTGGTGACATATCGCTAATCACGGGTACCTTCTGTGTTCACAAGTTGTGAGTAGTAAGAATTAATATCCGCCTATGACGAATCGGGATAATTAATATTTGATAATTTATTGCTTTGAGGTCCGAAGAGCGACTTGAGATATAACCGCATGTTTTAGATGTACGTGAAAATGGTATTATATGTAGAAAATATGAATATATGTAAATCTTCCCTTAGTACATTTTTATTGGAAATAATAACAATTTTTTTTCTGATATTTTAAAATTATTTTTGTCATTATTCATTATCCAGGCGATAGCTAAATTCATTTGCTCGTTATATTTATAAAATAAATTAATTATTATACCTTTTTTCCGGTTCATATCAAAATTATCATTTATTGGAGTTCATTGGAGTTTACTCCTTATGAATCGTTTCATATATATGAGTAGCGCACGGTACGCAAAATAGATGGATAGTTAAATCAAACAATAACAAAAAGTGAAGCCGTTATGGTTTTACTGTGCGCAACATACTCGCGCATATCATAGCGCGAAATGAAGTAATGTAATATAAGTCATATATTTTTATGTACTTAATATAATTTATGTAATATATTTTATTAAATCAATATAAATAAATATATGGGTTCATTAACTTCCTTTGCCTATTGTATAAATTCTAAAACAATTGTTTTTCACTGACACTTACAATTTTTTATTAAGTGTTTTTTTTTGTCCCTTGGGAGAGAGGTAAAGCCCTAGTGTGGGATGCTACTTTCGTAGACACTTTGGCGGCCTCTCATCTCAGGGGTACCTCGTTTAGAGGCGTCAGAGGCAGCTGAACTGAGTAAGTGGCGCAAATATGAGTCTCTGAGAGATGACTACATATTTGTGCCATTTGCTGTAGAGACTATCGGTCCGTGGGGTCCACGTGCGGTGAAGTTCTTAAAGGAACTCCATCCGCGGCTGGTCGTTGCTGCTGGTGATAAGAGGGCTGGCTCTTTTCTCGCTCAAAGGCTAAGTAAAAAGTAGCAGGGAAACGCAGCCAGCGTTCTTGGCACGATACCGCGTGGAGTAAGACTGTTTGATAATTAAATTACTAGTTTTAGCTTTTTTTTAATTATAGTTTTTAATATTGTATATAATAAAATATTGTATATTATATTATAAATTAAAAAGTGTTTATTGAGCTACATATATAAAAAAGTGCAATTCGTTCGATCTGCTCTTACTATCAACTTTCCATTTGGTGACAAAGGTCGGTTTTAATTTAGAAATAATCTCGACCTTAAACTCAAACTTCACAATGTCAAAATTTAATTTTGAATTTACTTATTAATAGGATGTATCAAAATTTTAATTAACTTAAAATAAAATTGACCTCTTAATTCACCAGCAGTGTGAAATATATTGAAATTGGGCTAAATTAAGACTACTCTTTATCAACGAGCTTGTATGCGTAAATTATGATATAGATGATATGCGAGAGATTAGTGTCATGATAGTATTAAATAGAAGTCCGTAGTCTCTGCCTACCCCTGCAGGTGACAGGCGTAAAAGTTTATGTATGTTATGTTATATCGATACAAATAATATTCCACCTGTTGGTGTTATTTGTTACATTAATATTTAATAAAAATATTATACTTATAAATTGTTATATACTTATAAATAAGTATACTTAATATATTTATATATATATATATATATATATATATATTTTTTTTTTTTTAATTTTTAAGTTTTTTCTTATATATGTTTATATATACAAAGTCTGGTGAAAGAACGTTTTTCGATGAGACACTGGATAGTTTAATTTATTTACAAGTCAAAGTAACAATGTTTGTTGCTATAACAAATTTCAGACTTCCTTATTGAGAGAAAAGAAATGGTCACCTTTTGACGTTTGTTACGGAAAGAAGCGTGCTAGCAGTGAAAATTTAATTAAAGAGAATAGGCTAATCACGTATAAGGAATTCATTAAATATTGCAGATTGGATCGGAAAGCATTAACAAGATTTTTCACGAATATATTCGCGTGAGGAGGTTTGTTTCGCGTTAGAGGCCACGCAAGCTCACCTGAGCTCACCGATATTTTATTATAGCAGTATTTGAATTACTACAGCAGCAGTACCGTGTGGAATGATGCTTTTTTATAGAATGAGAGTGACAAACGAGCACACAGTTCCACCTGATGGTAAGTGAATGACGTGGCCCATAGACATCTACATTTTTCATCGATTAAGAATCAAAATGCAGATGCGTTGTCACTCCTGACGACTAACATGGAATGTCTCGTTTCCAGTAAAAAGAGTCTCTGGTTCTCTACATTCACCATACGAAACACAGCAGCATTAAGCCGCTATTTTACACTGGTATTCTGTGAGAGTGTAGTCCTACCCCGTTCGAGTCGACCCATTCATGCTACAACCATAATATAGCTCTACCACGTTGGAAAAATGCTGTGAGATGATTACTAAATTTGCAGCAGGCTCGTTTCGGCGTTATAGCTTAAATAATGTCGGCGTGTTTACGACATTATTGCAGGTGATGAATCTTGAATTTATCAATATAATCCAGGATCGTAGCGCCAGTCCACGGGTTAGCTGTTTCAAAATGATCACACCAACACCTACTAAAGCAAAGCGATGGAAACGCGCAGGGAAGATTTTGATTGCTAGATTTAGAGCACTTTGACACGTGTGAGAGCATGAAGTATCAACGTTCTTTATGAAATCGAAGTAGCATGAATACCAAATTATATACTACTAAATGCTTGCCAGAAGTTTTCAATGCTTTGAGCAACGAGCGGCTGTTAGTGATCATGTTATTTTTCAACGACTTGACCTATTTAGTTCATATTCACATAATAGACGAGTATATAGATCATAGAGACGATTCATAGCTATGCTGGGATCCGATAGGTGGCGCTGTTGTTAAGTTATTGACAAATTATATAATTGTGAACCAAAATGACTCGTAATAAAACCATAATATTTTATGATTGTGCCAAAAAATCACTAAATCTGGACGCAATAGGTGGCGCTCTAGGCGAGTTATTAATGTTTTTTATATTATTTACCATGTAAAAAGTATAATTTTACTGCTGCTCTGCCCGTAGCTTCCATCACACTACCAAAGGTTACTATCTGACAGAGAATGCCATTATGGCAATAAATTCGCCTTGTATAAAAAAAATTGTTTCGTGTGCAAAGTGCAATAATGAATTTCCTATCTATGATAGATGTACATCTATAAGCAAAGTTTCCACTACAAATAAATTAAAAACTTCTACTAATGTCTGCGATACACAAAAAAAATTATTAGGTGAGACGCCATCACATTCAACAAATTTCATTTTGTAGCCGTTATCGAATGAATTTGAAATTGGGTTTGTGCAAACATTCGTCTACGGACGGTTTCTCTAATCAATCGGCCGAATCATGCGGCCGCCGGTCGTTGGTCATCGGTCAAACAGACCACGAAAACGACCTAATTACTCTGACCGACTCGGAGTGACCAATGACAGGTGCTTAGTATTGAAATGTAATTAATAGAAGCCTTCCGGAAGATACAGAATTAACTACTAACAGGAATTACTTCGTAGTATCCGATCATGGCAAAGTGAATTCGTAATAAGGGTCTTAAAACTTACCTTTAGTTTCATAATGTATTTAATTTGCAGAGTTCACTAACTTAAAGACAAAAAACAAAGTATAATATTTTGTAAAATTCAATAAAAAACCATTGATTTGTAATAGTTAACTGAAAATTATCTTTCTAGATCTTTAAAAAGGTTAAAGCTAAAATAGATTTTATGAGTTCAAAATAAAAAAAGAACATATAAGTTTATCTTATATGTTCTTTTTTACATAAACCACCATCACATCAAATATAATTAATTAGGAAATTGATAAAAAAACTACTTTAGATTATGAATTTAATCTTAAAATAGATAAGAATATCTACTTCAATATCAGCCCGTAAAATTACACAACCGGACAGGAGCTTCTGACGTTATATAATTTGTCTTAATTGCCAAGTGTGGCAGGCGTAGTGAGGATAACAGTACCATCCTTTTATACAGCCATCCATCGGAAGGTATGAGATCTTTGTGTGAATTTCATTGGTCGCCTCTTACGATATCCATAGGACGAAATGGAATGATGAATTATTCAACACCGCCACTATACGGCATTGAAGCATATCATCTTATTCTTATCTTATATCTTATGTCTCTAATTGTAAATTGTTATCATGAATGAATTATTATTTTAGCTCTATGGTGTAAATGAGTTTTTCTGCGATGGGTTGACGTCTATCAGGACTAAGATGAAATGCCGGATGATCGGAACAGAGCAGTGCAAGCACTGCTGTTTGGCGGCCGAAATAAATAAGAGTGGTACCAAACCAGACAGACTTCTTGATAGAAAAGGTGTTAAGGAATTATCCTATATATTATAAATATTATTATTATTATTAATTCCACCTAGAATTATCAGTTCTTTTCTAATAAAAGACACAGAAAAAAACAATGATCTCAAAAATTCTTGCCAGGTATTCTCTGTAGAGAGAATATCAAGTATCGCTTTTTTAACCTTTACTAGAAAGCTTCTTAAGGGCTTGTAAGTCTGAACTAAATAAAATATTTTTGATTTTGACTTTGAGTAAATATCGTTCACATTTTTACGCACACTTATGCCAAGTGTGTGTAAGAACGTGATTTTCTTTAAATAAATTTCAGATCTGCTTATATATTATAACGATGGCAATCTGAAACAATTTATATGATCACAATTTATATGATATAAAAGCTTATCGCGAGATTTAATTACTCGTATTTAATTACTTTGAAAATTTAAAAAATTTAAATCAATCAGATCCTGTTTATCTACACAGGTAAATCTCGCGATAAGCTTTTATATCATATAAATTGTGTAATGACGTTATAAGTTGATAGCAAAAGTTTTAAAGGAAAAGTTTATTTCATTCTTTTTAGCGCATTTAAGTAAAAGCTTGCTTTTAAAATTTGTTTTTTACATTTTATTTATTTTTTACCTTTTACTTATCGCTGGACAGGTTTCTCAGTCTGTTCATCTCATTCAACGCATCATTGTTGCTAGGTCGTTTGTCTGTTAATTTCGAACAATCTAGCTCTTCAATAAGGAGACCTTCTAATGATTTTACCCTACTTAAGGCCACGTATGCTTGACCAGCAGCGAAGAGCTTCGAGCCTAAGTATACAACGGCATGGTCGACAGTACTACCCTGCATTTTGTGTACTGTGCAAGCCCAACATAATATAATTGGCAGCATTCTTCGTTCTGCAGTGCCGTGACTATATATTGCTGGAAATTGCAGTATCGGGTTGAATGAGATGAACACCGTCTTTACCGAAGTCTATACGGACGGATGGTATGTCAGTATCATACATTTGTGCTCTCCAGAAGCAGGGCCATATGATTTCTGTAATATGTCCAATGGCACCATTCACCAGACCTTTGGACAGTCAAAGTTTACCCACCGATGCTACAGACTCGCGCAATTCGACCTCAATATCATATTCGAGGACTCCTAAAACCCCAGTACACCAAAATTTCAGACGGATTGACATTATGTTACACCCTGATGCCACTCAGTCCTAGGCACGGCCTTACCTTGACTTGGGTGTTTGGAAATGCACCACTTATTTCAGCTTGAAGCTTACTTGTGCCTTACGAAACACAGTTCCGGGTTTGATTTTGGAGTCACCCTTCTCCTAGACAGGTTGCAGACCAATGCTGTTGACGCCTATCCCGCCAAATTACACAAGTCAAAGTTAACCAACCGATGCTACAGACTCGAACAATTCGACCTCAATATCATTATCGAGGACTGCAAAAAACCCAGTACACCAAAATTTCAGATCACCATCTTAATTTTTTTAACTCGCATACGTATTCTCAGCAAGTCCTTTCATTTGATACCCATATTGTAGGAAAGCATAAAAAACTTAGACCGCCATCTTTAGAAGTTCGCCATATTGGATCTAGAGTGACGTCACTTTATTTTTCGAGTTATACTCAGCAAGTCCTTTCATTTGATATCCATATTGTAGGAGTGCATTAAAAGTAACTAGTCCGCCATCTTGGGTGTTCCGCCATGTTGGATTTAGAATGACGTCACATAGCTAACCATACATTGTCATCCAAACTTAACTTGTATACAAAATATCAGCTCAATCGGTTGAAGATATCTGCTTCAAAATTGAGCAAAATTCCACCCGAACAAACATAGTTACATTGCAAGTTAAATAAAAGCTTGTAAAAATGTCCTCCAGATCGAATTACGGTCATCCAGCCAGTCTCAACGGAGACTAGCCATCTGCGCAGGACAGGATTATAGTGTCCGAGTGTATGCGTAAGGTGCACTCTCTATTCCCTCACCATCATAGTCCGGGCGTAAAACACCGCTAATTTCCTGACTCAGGGCTGCTACTGAAAATTTCTTGACAGAAAACCCCAATAACTGATTTGACCCGGAATTCAAACCCGGGACCTCAGGATCGGCAGTCGTGCTTACGACTACTACACCAACGAGTCAATTTGTAGAGATGTTTATTTTAAAGAATAAATTGCGTTAACAAATAATATTTATAAATCTTAAGCTTTCTTTACACTTTTCTACATTTACCTAAAGAAAATTTTAATAAAACAAATTACACCTACGATGACTACGAGGATGATAATTGTAAACCTTTCTATACGTGACTATACTTCGCTAATCAACTCAAATGTCTGCGAATGCTCAACTCACTCCATATACTTAATTAATTAAAAGAGTCCTCGTGTAGCTCCGAGGCAACTTTAATATACAGTAACATCGCTGCTTACCTGTTCCCATGTTTGTGCAACTAACGAACGAATTTATCTTAATTATTTATTTGATTTACAGTCAATGCTTTCATATCAAATGTTGGTAACATCTATCATCAATCAAGTTATTTATGTACTCGCAATGTTCAGTCCTCACTCTTCAGCCTCCTTTGTCTTAATACAAAATTAATCATGTTCAGATTCAATTTCATATCAAAATTTGTACAAAACTCAATTTTGGATATTTATGTAATTAAAATGGACCACACATTGTCGGATACACGTACCCGTTATATGAAAATTAAATTATTTGATCTTATAACTGTGTTGAATTTAGGTGTTAAGTAAATTTGAATGTAATCGCGTTAAGCCTTTTTCCCGGAGCAGAGCTTGTGAAAGGTCCGGGTTGAGAAAAATGCGCCGGGATTTATTGGCTTGTTACCAGGATTTAAAAAAAGGCACGGCTGTAGACGGAACGAGGAGGAATGCGAGCGGTCCCGACCTCGGCAGTCGGCGCGTTTGATGGTTTGAAAAAAGGGGCGCTCGGTCTGATGTTCATTTTTGCAATCGTTCTAATTTATTATTAATTCTATATTGATGTATGATTTAAATGTACATATTCGCATTATAAAATTATTAATAAATTCAAAAGATAAGAAAAGTTGTAAAAACGACAATGAAAAATTATTTCCTGTGTAAAATACTACCTCAATAAATCTTAAAATACGATTAAAATATTTAATTGCCATAGAACATTATTATACTGACGTATATAAAGTACCTATTATTAACACTTACAACACGCGTAAGGTAAGGGAAAAGAAACTGAAACTGGTTGCAGTTTGGCGAGAGAATTATAATAATAATGTACCTATATATGTATGAATAAAGAAATTTCATTTATGTAAACATGTTGGTCATAAAAATCTACATATAAACGTACTGAACTTATTAGCTCTTGCGACATTTACATGTTCCGAAGCTTTAATCAACCAATAAAATACTTTGTGTAGGAGAACAGGTAGCATAAGCCCTGTTTTTATTTTTCACTTAGTAGAATCATAGTCTTATATCTCAGAGTAAAAATTAATTTTATTTTTTTATGTGTATTTAAAAATTTCGTAGCTACCAGTAGTAAAATATATTTTATTTTAAAAGATTTAATCTTTAGATATTTTCGTTACTATAAACGGTCACATAATATTTTCTTTTCTTTTTTTGAAATATTTAGGTGAAATATCATTATAACAGAGTAGAAAAAAATACGCAGCCCACCAAATGGTAGGTGAATAGCCTATTAGAATGCCTATAGGCATCTACATTAGTCCTTGATTAAAAATCAAAATTCAGATGCGTTTTCATCCTTGAAGGCAAGATTACAGAAGAAGTTAGCAGTAAAAAGTGTCTCCGAATCTCGTCACTCATCCCACGAAATATAGCAGCAGTATTGTGCTGCAAGCTGGAATTCTGTGAATGTTTTATAGTCAGCATTATGGATGGTTGAATTTTTAATTTTTATGTTCGTATGAAGTTATCGTTCAATATTAAATAAGATACACCATCACGGACCATTCACATTGTCGAGAGTAAATAAATCTATAAAAAAATGTTATAAATCTGTAGTGTTGTTAACTCTCCCAACAATTTCATAGGTCTTCGAACAAAGATTAAGAAATTAAATAGTATTTTATTTCATTTGCGGCAATGTCTATACCTTTCTGTCTCCAATTCGATTGCTCATCAAGCATTTTAAGAGACTCTTACGAACCTCTCGAGACTCACTCGAGGGGTCTTCTTAAATATTCACGAGACGTAACTCTCGATCGTATCTTTTAGTCACTGAAACTTTTCTAAGCTGACAACCCCGAACGTTATTAGTTGATTTGAGCGCTATTGCTTTGAGATGATGTTTCACTTTAGTTATATTTAGGATGATTTCAAACGGGACTTCGTCCTTTAAGACACGTTATTCGTTAATTACGGGCATATGAAGAAAATTATTTCCTGTGTTGTTCTTTTATACGTGGTAGAGCCATGCTGCAGCTATATTAGTAGTATAGTTGTAGCACGAATGAGTCGGCTCGACCGGGGAAGGACCACGCTCTCTCAGAATACCAGCGTAAAATAGCAGCTTAACAAACACAGCATTCGTATGGTGAGTGTAGAGAACCGGAGACCCTTTTTACTGGAAACGAGGCATTCCATCTTAGTCCTCACGGGTGACAACGCATCTGCATTTTGGGTATCGTAAAAGGCAACAATGGAAAATACCAGAAAAATCTTATGGCTTCGGATAGATGACGGTGTAATTAATTCTTTACTCCAGGCGTTAAATAAGACCGGCAATGGGAAGCTACGTCCTAGGTGCGAGATGTCGGGTACTACGATCGCCTGTCAAGCGAGAAGATTAGGATAAATCCTCCTTACAAAGTAGAGGCCCATGGCTAATGAAAAATAAATAAAAACGCTATCTATCAAAAAAATCCCGTAATAAACAAATTCGCAAATCACGCAATTAACGACAAGGAGTATTATAATTGATTGTTTTTTATGTTTTTATTTTAAATCAAAATTAAACAACTTGGAAGGAAATATAGAAAAAAAAATACAGACGAATTAGCGTGTAACATAGTTTTAGAAATATTGAACCATTAAAAATAAAAATTAAGTCCTTTTTGGTAATTTTAATTTTTAATGGTCCAATTTTAAATCAAAATTAACCAACTTGGAAGGAAATATAGAAAAAAAATACAGACGAATTAACGTGTAACATAGTTTTAGGAATATTGGATATATTAAATAAAAATTAAGTATAATAATTTTTATTTTTAAGAAAGTAAAAATGTGTCATATTCAAACAAACAGTTAAACGAATTTTAAGATTGCCACGAGCTTACAATACCATGAATATTTAAAAAGAAACCTCGACTTTTTTACTCTTTCCTTGGGACGTGACGTCGGGGGACTGGCAGATATAAATGAGGTAAATTAATAAAGGGGAGCGGTTAGTTACAATTACGTTTTTAAATGTAAGCAAGCCGGCTCCTTGTTACGCTTTGATTTTTCTTATGCGACAACCTATTTGTCGGGGCGTCACTGCAGATTAAGATTGTCTTTACTGAAAATCATTTGAATGCCTATGTTTATTATTTTAATATTTTATTTGAATTATCGTTAATTGGCATTCAAACGGTTCTTAGAACTATATTGCTTTTGTTTTTAGAAATGTTCATAAAAAATCTATAAGCAGTGCTATCAGACGCATTTCCATTTCTGAAGAGTTTTTGTAGGATAATACAAAAAAAAAAATCTTTTAATTTTTTTTATTAAATGATTTGATCAAATAATATCGAAAGAATATAGGTTATAAATTATTAAATAAATTTGTTTAATAAATTATTTTTGTATTTTTCAAAAGTTGTATTAAAATTTCAGTTGTACACATTTATGCGTCACCCGTTGCTAAGCTATACTTTCGTCGCAAAGCAAAGGGTTGGTAGTAAAAATCGCGACCCTTCTGAGAAAAATCGGGCCGCGGAGGGGTAACCTTTAAAAGAAATACCTATCAAGCCGTTGTTTTCTTCCAAAGACGAGGGTAACCAGGTAGAGAGCCAAATGAATTGCAAACAGCATTATTATTTCCTCCAGGAAGTCGTATATATTCACGGGCGCCTTTATTTTAGCGTTTCCCGCTTTATTCATTTTTTTCGTTACCCCTTTTTATTGCCGACAAGCTCATAATATATTGTAAACGCACAGCAAGACGCGGCTGTAAACAACTATTAGAAGTTAATAGGAAAACGGGTTGGTTAGAAAGCGTTTTATTTGTTTCCTTCGTTTTCCTTAAACGAAAATTGCTTAGTGGTGTTTTTTTTTTCAAGTAGTTCAGGGATTTTTTTAGATATGAATATTGAATTGGATATGCCAAAAAGATCTTATGGCTCCCGCTAGATAGAAATAGTTGCCAGTCGGTCGGTAGGATTTCCTTAGCATTAAAAGTTTCTTTGTATTTTGTTTGTATAAAATTGAAGAAAAATCTCAAAACAAAGGCAATGATGTGACTCAAGCCGCGAAAAAAAATTGTGACGTTTATGGACCTAATTCAGTGTCAGTAAGAGTATCACAAAGTTGGTTCAAGCGTTTTCAGTACGGGAATTTCGATGTCAAAGATGCAGCTCGCTCTGGTCGCCCTCATACGGATAAAGTTGATGCCATTTTTAAAAAAGTGGAGCAAGATCTGCATATTAATAGTTACAACAAAGCCGAGGAATTAAAAATTGACCACAAAACAGTTTAGGCCCATTTGAAAAAGTCTCCCGGCTCCCCATTTAGGATGATCAACTTGATTTTTTTTATTATATATTGCAGTGACATTTTTTCTTTTCGTTTGTGTGTGTGTGTGGATGTGTGTGTGTGTGTGTGTGTGTGTGTGTGTGTGTGTGTGTGTGTGTGTGTGTGTGTGTGTGTGTGTGTGTGTGTGTGTGTGTGTGTGTGTGTGTGTGTGTGTGTGTGTGTGTGTGTGTGTGTGTGTGTGTGTGTGTGTGTGTGTGTGTGTGTGTGTGTGTGTGTGTGTGTGTGTGTGTGTGTGTGTGTGTGTGTGTGTGTGTGTGTGTGTGTAATTGTTCTGTTTTTTCACAATCAAGTTTAAGCAGCCAATCTGTAATTTTCTTTTTACATTGTAATTTCGTTAGATTAATGATACGGTGTAATTTGTTTGCTTTGTTATATAATCGACTACCTGTAAAACTGAAAAACTTTTGAGCAAAAAATGTTTTTACCGGAATAATTTCACAAACTTCATAATCTCTCCTCGTACCAGAATTCCTTATATTATCCAACAAATCAATACAACTATGTTTTTAAGATTATTGATAATATGTAAATTTTTCGAACCGTTAACACATTGGCTTCTGCGTACAAGTTCGTAGTCTGATACATCTAGGTTTTTTCAATGCTATTTTTAAAATCATCCTTTGTGCCTTTTCCACTTCCATCATTAATGTTTTACTAGAGCCTCCCCATACAGAAATGCCATAGGACAGAATAGGAGTGGTCTTTTATCATGATAATGCCAGACCACACACATCTTTGGCCACTCAGCAAAAATTGAGAGATCTTGGTCGGGAAGTGTCAATGCATCCACCATATAGTCCTAACCTTGCAACTTCAGATTTTTACCTGTTTTGGTCTCTTCAGAATTCATTGGTTAACATCCAGAGAGGACTGTCAAAACTACTTGTCGCATTTTTTTAAATTAAAAACCTCAAGTTTTTTTACAGCAACGGGATTATGTCACTACCTACAAGATGGCAACAAGTTATCGAACAAAATGGCACATATATATTATAATTAAATGTAATAAAACTTTGAAAAAAAATGTCATAAATTTGTATATAAAATACGAAGAAACTTTTTCCCCAACCTTAAACATAAAAACGTAAATGAATAATTATAATCATTAATCATAATCACAAATCAATATCATTACATATTACAGAGCTCATCAAATGTAAATTGTATGGTCATGTAATTAGCTCTAACAAAGGCTTTACAGGAACAAGAACAAGTACATTTCTTGGGTGAATAGTTTTGCTCGTAAAATCCGCTATAAAAGGGCGATAAATGCCGATTATGGCCTTCGTAACGGCTCTCTAATAATGAATTGTCTTTAGTATATTGCTATAAGAAAGTTTTAATATGCCAGTTATATTTAGGAACATTCGAAAATTGTGATTACGATATTTTATGCACTTTTTCGAAGAAGAAAATGCATTTGTAAGAGCATAATGTTATGAATATGTATAGTATATATTCAACAATGCAATTAACAAAATAAAACGTAAAACTTTGTGTATGTTAAGAGTATCTATACGAAATTAAAAATGTAGTAACGGCCTGCATATGCCCACTGCTGGCCTTCTCTCAAGTTAGAAAGGTTATGGTCTTCGTCTAACGAACTTCTAATGTTCTCAAAAAATTTTGTTAAATTCGCATACTGCAGATTCGCATTCTTGAACATATTTTCTTTTACCACTGGACTCGTGTAAATTAATAATAATAAAAACAATTATTACTTTATTTGGTAAAATTAGTGTTTACTGTGTGTGTGTGTTACAAATTAATGATATTTATATGTGTAGTATGTATTAAACCGTGTAGTGGCGGTGTAAAAATATCTACTATCCCATATCGTGAGTGTCGTAAGAGGCAACAGAGGGAAACTGAAACGAACGAACAAACAAACGAAAGAAGATCCTGATAACAACTCAAAATTAAAAAACTGCGGTTGCCAATACGCCTACCAACCGTGGCAACTATGGCAAAATTACCCCTACGAGGCACTCTATGGGGGAGGCCTACGGTCTGAAGTGGAATTCTAACCCCTTATGAGGATAGGGTAGGGTAATAAGTGAAGATGATGATGATGATGATATTTATGTTACAAAACTTTGTAAATTGGTCAGTGTAAGGTATGCATATGCAGTCGACGGATTTTTAATTATGTCAGTGAATTGATCCGTGGCCACAAATTCTAACAGTTAGTCTTTTGAATTATACCTTTTAATGGATTCAACAATTCGATAATTGGTAATCTTGGTTGTCTACTGTACATTGGGTTGTTTCAGAGTCAAAAGACATCAAAATGGAAGTGGTTTTGAATTATAAAAAGTAAAGTAAAGTTACAGTCTATATACGTCCCACTGCTGGGCACAGGCCTTGTCTCACTTCCCAGAGATTTTTTTTAATTTGAATTATACTAAAATAGGAATTGTCAGCTTTGAGACTTTCTGCCCGTAAATTGTGTTATTGTTTTATACTTAAAATACGCTATATAACCTATCATTATTAATAATCCTTTCTGGTCCGGTTATCATAAGTTCTACAGCAGTCACCAAGAAACTTCACTCACAGGTAAAACGACGAAAGCGAATGAAACTAGCTTTGAATTATTTAATTACTGAGATTTTAGTATTTTCTTTTTAATTTTAAAGCTAAGTTGCAATTTACCTGATAATGTCCAATGTTCTATAAAAACATGTATTTTGTATAGGTTACCGGTTACCGCAGTTACCGCAACTCAAAATTATTGTTGTGTACTTATCCTCAAGCATCGTAGGCACGTAAATATTGAAATAGATAATAACATATATCGAAGAGAGTAATAAAGCCTGCGAACGGAGCCAATAAACGTAGATTATCGGGAGTTATGATGCGATTCTCGTTAATGCGACACGACAATAGGCCGCGGGCGGGGACCCTGCCGTGCGCACGTGCTACATAAGTGTGGAAGATGACTTTCTTAAAAAGAAATAATTAGGAAATATTAAAGAATCCAGAAACAACAAAACATCAGTAACATGTGACAAGCGTGATGCCTGTAAGTAATAAAACCGCCTTTATTATTTTATATTTTACGTGGTAGAGCCATGCTGCAGCTTTATTGTGGTTGCAGTACGAATGGGTCGGTTCGACCGGGGAAGGACCACGCTCTCACAGAAAACCAGCGTAAAATAGCAGTTTAATGCTGCTGTGTTTCGTATGGTGAGTGTAGAGAACCAGAGACTCTTTTTACTGGAAACGAGGCATCTGCATTTTGATTCTTAACTGAGGATAAATGTAGATGTCTATGGGCCACAGCATCCACTTACCATCAGGTGGACTGTGTGCTCGTTTGTCACTCTTATTCTATAAAAAAAATATGTTTCAATAGCGCAGTAGCTATGCGTTTGGTTGCAGCACTCGAATTCAATGCACGAAACAACTAATTGTGTTCCGTTACAGTCTATCAAAGTCCACTTGGCAGCCACTTGAGTTGGTAAGCGCAGTTTTTATATTGTAGTTGTTATTATGAAGACGCTGCTGCCCATCTCCTGATTTGTTTCCCTCTGTCTCCTCTTTCAACACACACGGGGTAGTGGATATTCTTACATTGACACTACTAATTACTACTAATAATTATATGCTTACAAATATTTGTTCCTGGTCTAGATTTTTCCCATTTGCAATTTTTTTATGTAAAAGCGCTTCCACGTTACAGAAGGAATTCCTATTGTAGCGGTTACTTTTTCAAAATCAAAGAACTTAAATGACCAACGCGATAGCAAGTTATTAAATTAATATATAAATTAAAATAACTGTGGTAGGTCACTGGCAAGCCTAGCATATCCAATACTAACAAAACACCAATATTTTTAGTTACTTGATATTCATGTATAAGTACTCAATGGTAAAAAATCCAAATTCTATACTACTAATGACCATCATCTGCAGATTTTCTGCCATCACTCTATCGCCAAAGCCTTGTCGGTAATTCACCAGGCTATAGTGCATGCATAAGAGGTAAACATTTGATGACATAGCTCACATTTTTCCATTACATCAATTATACATTATATCCTATAAGAACTTAATGTTGAAAATATTTTATTCAGTTAGTAACAAATATGCATACTTCTAAATTAAAATTGATGAAATCAGGCGTTACTTTGCGGAAATCCATTATATTAAAGTTGGTAAAAATTACTTTGCTTTTACCCGCGTAATGAAATAAAATGATGTGTCTTACCTAGTTTGAAGAGCACCTCCCTCCCTCAATTGCGTGCACTGTCCCCGCCACCACTAATCCCAGCACCACTACTCCCAACACCACTACACTAGGAAAGACACACCACTGACGACAATACGACACGTGTATCACCTCTACACGAGGCATCTTCAGGTGATGTAGACTCTGTAGACTCTGTAGGCGGTGGCTGACCGCTAAGTGAGCCAAATACTTAACTATGTGTAATATGCCAAGGAAATAATTTCAATTGTCATATATATGTTTCTTACAAATAACTCTTTCTCCATACTGTTCATTTAGCCCGAAGGGCGCATCACTCAGAGCGTACAGACAAAAAGAGCGCTGGTTCATGTTATGAAGTCAATTTATCATCAGCAAACCGAATAATTGCTCAGCGGAACGCTTTGATCGTTCTAAGCGAGACTTACGTTTGACGTTTAACCTGTGCTTTGTAACAGCATATTGATTAATACAAAATAACGTGACAGCAAAATCTGGGGACTGTCGGAACGTGTTTTTTGCATCTACTAATTTAAAAAATCATTTTATTATATTTTACGTCAGTTTTATCAGTTATTTTAATACTATAAAAATATATTTACTCGTGTTACCTTCAGCAATGGGTGAAGATAATCATAATCGTGATAATAATAATAAATTATTATCATAAAATATTTTAAATATAATTATTATACAATACATTTGCCATATTAGGCTATAATAGGAAGAGATATAATGTTTTTATACTTGATGTTACCTAAGTAGATGCTGTATTCCATAGTCGTTATATTTTATTTCGGTTACATAACAATTAACCTTATACTTTTTTACCACGTGCTCAGCGGTGAAGGAAAACATCGAGAGGAAACCTGCATGTCGGAGAAATAAAAAAAAAATATTTCGAAGACATGTGAAGTTCGCCAACACGCGCTGCGCGGCTGCGCGGCTGCGCGGCGGACATTTCCTTGCCTAAAACCCTTTCGAAATAAGAGGAGGCCTGTACCAGCAGTGGGACGTATATAGGCTGTAACTTTACTTTACTTTTTACTTTTTTAACCTTATACTAAAATGTTAGCTAATTATTAACATTTAATTTAAAACCTATGTTATCAACACCGCTAACCAAAATTTACTGAAAATATTTATTTTGTTGAGGTCACGTGATTAAGCTATTGATTTAAAAATTCATACTGAGATAGATTAAATATTTAAAAAAAAAAACAAGAAATAGGTTATAGTGTTGTATCCTGCTGGAAAAAGATGGAAAATATTTATCGTGGCTGAAGTTTTTTAAGCTTTCTCTATGACTAACTTCTTGGAAGGAGTCATACGTGTAGCAACGATGTGTATATGAGTGAATATAGTATTTTGTACCCGAGTTCGTTCGGCATAAGCCAGTTGCAAACACTTTGTGTAATCTATTAGAGGGCACATGAGTTCTATTTGTTTTTTTTTAAGTACAACTTCTTAATTATTTCGGTACAATCATATTTATTATTACAAATATCATACAATAATACGATTTCATAAGAGTAAGTAGTTCATATTTTTCGAATAGTTTGTTATAGTTTAAGAAGCATCTTTGATGAAATTTCTAATACAAGCTGCGAATAATTTTTTTCTCTGCCATCCCTAACTATCAATGTATTTATGGTGTAGGGGATTCCAGACTGGTACTGCGTATTTCAAGATATCGTATAAGTGAATAAAAAAATAAGTTATAATAATTAAGAATCCAAAAACGTTATACGTCTTATTTATAATGTAATTTATATACATATTATCTAAGTTTTATTTGTGATCCTAAATTCCTACTAAGTCTCTTTCGTCGTAAACTCTGTCGAGACAAGCATCGTACGAATTATATAAGTATTGACTTATTATCTTTTTTTTTACAATGGTTAAGACTCAAGTAAAGTTTAGTTTTTGCACATTATACTGAAAAACTGTCAAGGTATTTTTGAAAACTAATATCGTCACTTGTACTTTTAATTGTATGATAGATTTTAAGATCATCAGCGTGGGGAAGAAATTTACAAGACTTGCCATTAGAATAAGAATAAGTAATTATTCCCACGTATGACAGGCAGATTTACGATTAGTACTAGATGTATCGGACCTTTGTCCTGTCTGAAAATTTCACATCTAGCATACGAGGTAGTTATACATATGAAGCCAAGAGTTTTCCTAAATTTTCCCATAGTCGCCTAGAACACGGAACGAAATGGGATGATAGATTCTCTTACGAAGCCTACACACGGCAAATTTATTCCATTTTGAAATTAAGAATTAAAAAATGTTAATTCTTCCAAACCACTAAAATAAATCAAAAACTATTAATGCAATGAAATATATAATATAAGACTTATTTTGCGTTTAACTTGTGTGTTGTGAAAACATCAGGCCGAAAAGAACACGCCAATACGGTCCGATACTGTGCAAACACTTCGACACAAAGTCAATGTTGACTGTTCCTCGGCCTCCCCTTCTCGTGGTGGGACAATAAATCGTATAAATAAATTACTGCTGTCAATCTACTATGATCTTATTTGTGAGTTTCAGTGTAGGTAGGAAACTCAAATGTGTTCGTTATATCGCCAGTATATTCGGAATGTGTACTATTTTAGAGAAAGGTTTTATTTAGTAAGAACGTGAATGATTACTACTGCCTTGAACTCAAATTCAAGATTGAAAATGTATTGAATTGTTCTAATAACGATAGTGAGAAAAGACAACATACGAATTTCATTCTATTGTTGATATTCCTACCACAAAATAAGAAGTATGGGAAATTTAATTCAATATTACCAATATTTTAGATCTGTGAGTATTTCGTTACATTCACGTTTTATCATGGGCCTTTATTGTGACGAGTAGATGAAAAAACATGGTAATGTTTACGATTTCTAATCTGATATTTTTTTTAAATATATTTTTATATTAGCTGTACAAAGGAATTCTCCATAAATTACCACATAGTTTTCAACCACCTGTATCGGCTGAGGGAGGGCAAAATTCTTACAGAATGCCGAATGGTTAGTCTAAAAAACCGAAAACCTTAGTCCTCAGAGATGGCAACTCATCTACATTTTGATTCTCAATCGAGGATAGGTGTAAGTAACAGGCCGCAGCATCCATTAACCCAACGTGCTTTAGTTATAGGATGCAAACACTAATTTTACTCTTGATGAATATAATATAACTAATAAAATGTGGACTGTGTCATAAAAACATTTTAAGTAAAGTTTTCAAAATAAATAGACGTTAAATAGCATATATTCACATATAATAAGAAAATCAAGGCATAAGTTTTAAATAATATTAAGTAAGTAACGAACAAAAATGTGAGAGGATGAACCGAGAAATAAAGATATCAGTGAGCGCAAACAAAACGATACGCCACCGCCGCTGTCGTAAAAAACACGTTAACATCCATTCACATTTATGTCCCCTATTTGCGCTCGCAGACCACTGGGCAGGGATACAAAGTAACTGATTGCCGGCAACAAACTAGGCTACTCTTTGCTTTGCCCGCAATATTCTGCACAAAAAAAATTGAAAATAAAAATAAAAGTTAAAATAAGAATTTTATTAATTATTATAAATCTAAGTTAAGCGGTTGAGTAATTTCAAAAATATAACTACATTGCAAAACCATTGAAAATTTTTCATTATGATTTCCGATTTTCGGTCTGATCCTTATTTGTTGATTTTAGTTTTGATTTTTTTTATAAAATTGACAAACGAACCATCCATGGACACCTGCAGCCAAATTTATAATGGTCACATCTGATGACTAAATGTGGGATGCCTCACAGCCTACTTTTTTATAGGATAAGGGTGATAAACGAGCACACAGTCCACCTGATGGTAAGTGATTGCTGTGGCCCATGGGCATCTACATCTATCCTCGATTACGAATCAAAATGTAGACGCGTTATCACCCGTGAGGACTATGATGGAATGTCTCGTTTCCAGTAAAAAGGGTCTCCTGTTCTCTACACTCACCATACGAAACAGAGCGTGGTCCTTCCCCGGTTGAGCTGACTCATTCGTGCTACAACTATACCAGTAATACACTCGTAGCTGCAGCATGGCTCTACCACGTAAAAATTAACTTATACTGGCGCTCTACACCCTTCAGACCGGAACACAGAAGCGCGAGCAGTGCTATTTGGTGGTCTACCTACCCAGACGGAATCCTAGGCAGAAAAGGATCCTACTAACTACTAGCCCTACCACCCAAAATTTCGGATTTTGATTCGATGTCGGTGCCATTGATAACATGACTATTTTTATGTTCGAATGACCAAAACATAATTAAAAAAATTGCATTCTCTTCCAACATGGTTGGCTGTTTTTAAAATTGTCATTACCATTAAATGATAATGTCTATCCTTTGTTACATTGTACACTTACAGCGAAGGTGTTCAAAACAAAAGTTTTGTATAAAAGTTTTATCAAGCCCCACTTGGGCAAAGAGGGTCTTTTGACCTATTTTTCACACGATGATCTACGTTCCCTTAAATTTTTTGTTCTAAATTTAAAAAGAAAATGGAAAACCTTTCGTAATTTAAAACCTTTAATAATAAATAATTTAAACCTTTCATAATTTTTAAAATAATTTTAACATTTCATAATTTTAAAATGGAAAACCTTTCATAATTTAAAACCTTTAATAATAAATAATTAAAAACCTTTTATAATTTTCCATTTTAAAAAAGAAAATAGAAAATTATGACTACTACATTTCTTAGAAGTTCAAAAAATTATAATACATTTAATTTATTAAATTATAAAATTAATTTAGAAATTTGTTCAAAGCATCAAAGCATAATTTGTAAACTTAAAATACTATTTTAGTGTATGAAAGCGGTACACAAATAAATCCAAGATGGCAGGCAGCGTCGTAAATACACGTCCGCTGGCACAAATCTAGTCACAGCGGACTTGCTTATTGAGTTATCTCAGTTTCTTCCTCGCGAACGCAATATATATTGATTAGACAGTTCTATAACAGAAGATATGAAGGCTATATGAATTATTTTATTAATATTATCGTTTTGTCAAATACTTATAACCTAACCAAACCAAACTTTCTTGCTATAATTTCTAAAGAAATGAAATTTAAGAATTTCTGATTGCATTAGAAGTAGATAAAAATTTGGTGGATTTTTGTTTCAATGACGATCTCTATTTTTTTTATAGGTTATGGGTGACAAGCGAGCACACAGTCCACCTGATGGTAAGTGGTTGCTGTGGCCCATAGACATCTATATCTATCCTCGTTTGCGAATCAAAATGCAGATGCGTTGTCAGCCATGAGGACTAAGATGGAATACCTCTCCAGTAAAAAGGGTCTCCGGTTCTCTACACTCACCATACGAAACGCAGCAGCATTAAGCTACTATTTTACGCTGGTATTCTGTGAGAGCGTGTTCCTTCCCCGGTCGAGCCGACCCATTCATGCTACAACTACGCAATTAATACAGCTGCAGCATGGCTCTAACACGTATTAAATATACATATTTAATCCAACATAAGACTTTGGATATATTACACTCGTAATATCATCAAAAGTCCTCTGTTGGACATGGGCCTCTCCCGTTACCGTTACAGCTTATTAAAGTTCACTGCTGAACATAGGCCTCCCCATAGATTGCCTTATAGGGGTATCTCCCGTTGTAGGGAGGAATCACCTTAATCATCACTCTTGGCATGTGGGCTCGGCAATGGCAGTACCCGACGCATCAGACCATGACTGTACTCTCCGTCGCTGGTCTGGTTATTTTACATATATACTTGGTAGAGCCACGCTGCAGCTATATTATGATTGTTTTGGAATGGGTTGACTCGACCGGGGACAGACCAGCGTGAAATAATCCTGCTGTGCTTTGTATGGTAAGTGTAAAGACCCGGAGACGCTTTTTGCTAGAAGCTAGGCATTCCATCTTAGTCCTTAGGTAGTTATTATATGAACTGGATACATATTTTGCCTTCAAACTTTATGTAATTTTATACGAGTTATTACTCTTTCATATTTAAAAAAATATAATCTGATTACTAATAGACCTAAAAAGTAGAAAATAATCTTAACAATAAAGGGTAATAAAACAATAAAGCACTGGCAGGTCAGATTCCTTTCTGATCCGGTGATGTTATTTATTTTCTCGACTTTCCATCGTTTTCCGACCCCGTTTAATGTTGATTACATTCCACTTTCAAGGTTCGACTTTTGGATGGAAATAACTTGTTCCTTCTATTAAGTAATTAGTCTGTATAAAGCGATGCTTAAGTAATGAAGCATCATTATAAGAGAGGACACGTCTTAGGAGTAGAATAATTAAATCAATCATCCCTTCCCCGTGGTGTATAATCTTTTCAGTGAAATTAAGTTTGAATTAAATACTCCACGAAATAATTCGTTGCTCAAATCGAATTTCAGTAATTCACAAAGCCATACTCTTTATTTAGATAATGTTGTACAAGATCCCATTATAACGGAATACTGATTTTAAGTTTTCATATTTTTTAAAACAACAATTTATAATTTTATACTCTTTGCAGAAAGACAGAAAACATGGTGCATGTGATGTTAAATGTATATATATATTGCCGTTCAAAAAAGTCATTTTGGTTTTAAATATAATATTCGAAATCTTTTAATTTGCCTCTAGAGCATTAATAATATTTGCAAAATTTAAAGAGAATGCTGGCAGTCCCCTTGGGAAGTCAAAGATGCGGGGCTGCCTAACTTTTAAAGATATTATCCAAGAAGGGTTGAAGCAAACGCCCATGCGTCCTACGTGATCTAGCGTGCCATTCGTCTTCAGGGAAATTTGTTTATCCTATATTTTTACATTTTCACTCAAAATTATATTTTTTTATGATTTTGTATTTTTTATAAATGCCATTAAATACTTTTCCGTTTAATGTTATTAAACTTTAATAAAAAGCATTTATCACAATATTTTTTTTATTTTATTAAATAGGTATTTACACATAATGTTTTTAATTAGTTTAGTCTCTTTACTTGACAAAAGCTCATGTTAGAAAAACTGTCTATATATTCGTGAAACGGGAACGGTCAAAAAAATTGTGTGAATTTTTGACAGATTATAGGCAAGTAACAGATTAAGGCACCAAACAATATAAAAACATTTAAAAACAACGCATTTTATTAGATTGAAAGCAATTAAAATGTATCATGGTTATCAAAATACAAAGTTTATTTAAGACGCGCAAGTGGAGCGAATTATGCAAACGTGTCGCAGTAACCATAAAATCAAGAATCTCTCCTTCGAAGACGTAAAAATGTATTGGGACAGGAACTGGCCGCCCATAAATTTATCATTTTCCACTGCATAAAGCATAAACTCGAATCATTGATCTTTTATTGAGGGAGCATCAAGATATTTTGTAAAAAATTGTCTGAGCACTGCAAAGAATTTAAAAGTTCTGTTATATTTAAAATGAAAAGGAAAACAAATAAAACAATTTTCTAAATAGTTTAAGGTAAAAGAAAATTCTTAAAATAAACTGATTTTTATATTTAAAAATAACAAAATATGAGCTAAAGTAAACCTAATAGAAAGAATCCGTCGCGTAGTTCCAGATCTTGTTGACGATCTTAAAAATGTCCTTGAAACACACTTCTTTCTCGGGCATACTTGTTTTCTTATTATGTTTAACTTTACCCCCTAGCAAGCAATTAACCTAACCAGCATGGAAAATTGCAATTAATAATTTCATTGGTCACCTATCATTGCCGGATATCGTAATTCAAGCGTACTTTGAAATTTAAGACAGAGCCTAGGCCCATATGTCACATAGCTTTTTTATACTCTAAATAAAAACGTGTAAACAAACAGAGCCTATAATAAAATCGCATTTTATATATTCATTTGAAAATAAAAATACATAATATTTACACTATTATTCTTACTTTTTTATATTTCATCTTCTGCAATTTAAACAAAAGAGACAATATATCATTCTTTATATTTTCTATGAGTATATAAAATTTGTCTATTCTTAAAGAAAAGTGAAAGAAGAAAATAAGGTTGGTAAGAGTAAGTCCATCGCGAACAATACAAATCTTGCCCTCAGCAATCCACTTTGCACTGCACACTTGTCAACACCACGGGTCCGAGGGTCGAATCTACATAAAATATCCATATTTTTTAAATTTGATTTCGAACTGGAACTTCGAAGCGGGCAAATGTTTGCTATTGAAAATTGAATAGGGTTGCGGCGTTACAGAATTTCAATGCGTCTCATTCTGTTGCAACTTGATAAAGTATGGATGTGTATTTTTGTAAATCTTGATACGGCCTTTATTGCGTTTTCATGAAAGTTTCTAATGTACAATAATATCTTTTAGATTTTTGTTCTTTAAAAAACTTCTATAAACTTCTTTTAAAAATTTATTAAAGAAAATCAAATGTCTGGTAACTTTTAGAAATATATACATATTAATAATGACCAATGGCCACGTTTATTTCCAGTCATATGTAGACTGGTATGAGTTTAGTGTGAATAAATAATTAATATTATTATGTATTATTTTTTAATCCTTGAATACTTATTATTGTTTTCTTACTTTTATATTATGTACATAATTTTGAAAAAATTGACGTCAATGATAACAAAATTATTTCAACCGGGGATGAATAAATTTAATTAATTCAACCATAAAAGAAATAATTCTAACGCAGTGACATTACTTACATTACTTACAAACAGTATGCATCAATTAAAAACGCCTCAGGTTAGTAAACCTCAACATGAAATTCTCGTATTCAACCTAGAATAAGTAAATAATCATGTCTCATCGGCCATTAATAATTTTAAAGCAACGGATAGGCGCGTCTCTCCCGAGGCGTTTTCCCTTGCAAGAGGAAAACTTTGAACGCTAGCAGTACTAGATATATACAGAGCACATCTGCACTGGCCGCAGACCAAGTTCTGGTACCGTGTTGCGGTGCTGACGGCTCCCAGATATGTCATATTTGAGACTGCCCCTCAACCCCTCGCGCCGCAACGGACATCTTCGCTTGTAATATACCAGTGATTGTAATTGTACAGTATTTTACCATACTTGATCCGTTTACGTATAATTAATCCTTAAAAATTTCTTTATGAGTGAATTATTTATTTCACGATAAATTATTTATTTAACCCATAACGTAATTTTTGTTTTCATTTTGTATTTACTCGTTTGGAAAATACATCTGTCCTGTGAAGATGTTGAAAGTAACCAAAGAGTATTTATTATTAAAATATTTTGTGAATAATATACATTTTGTATACCATACTTGATCCGTGTACGTATAATCTATCTTTAAAAACTACTTTAAAAGTGAATATTATTATTTATTTCACGTTAAAATATTAACATAAAATCATTTTTGTTTTCATTTTGTATTTACTCGTTTAGAAAATACCTCTGCCCTGTGAAGATCTCGCAAGTAACCTAAGAGTTTTTATTTTTTAAATTGTTTGTAAATAATATACATATTATATATTATTATGTTTACAAGTCCCTATAACCCAACGCTAGTATATTAAAACTTAGAGGTTGAAATCTGTCAAAGTTTATACCCCACTTAGATTTCATAATAAAATAATATAGTATATATTGTACAATAAATCTTACAAAATGTTTTTTTACAAGCATTGTAGCGATAAGTATTTTTGTGGTCTAATTTTTATTGTATTATTTATATTGGGTGATCGCCTTTGTACACAGTAAGGCAGTCCCCGAGGAGCTGGTTATAATTCCTCAGCGCATATGTTCTCTACAACAATTTGTCTTTCTGTATGTGTTCGAAAACAGCCAAAAACAATGGTGGAGTAAGGGAATCCATCGCCACATTTCGTCTCTTGGGTGTCGTAAGAGGCGATTATAGGAAATGCTAGTAAAATCATATGGCTTCCAATAGATGGCGGTGTACCGTTTTATCTATGCTAAAAGTAAAATACCCCGATCAGTGACGGGCAGCAGAGTCAAAATACGTCTGGTACTGCGATCATCAGTCCGCTTACAAATCGTGATGATTAAGGCAAATCCTCCTTTCAACGGGTGAGGCCCATGTTCAGCAGTGGACTTTTACGAGCGGTTGAAGAAGAAGATATTGAAAAAATCGCCTGACTGAAAATGTTCATGTTCCTCACTGAAGAGCAGCATCTAAAATACTTACATAGCATCTAAAATACTACTTATATACAGTATTTAGAAATGTATTGATTTCGTTAATTCGCTTGCAAAGCCTGATTTAGGCATATCCTCATATTTTTATAGAAGAGGCGGCAAACGGGCATAGGGCTCTACCGACGCCCATAAACAACAGCAACCTATTTTAACAAAAGTCTAACAGTGGGAAAAATTTATGATGATAGACTATTAAGAAAATTTCTCAATTAGAATAGTGAATTCCAGAAGAAAATGTTAACAATCACTTAAGATTAATTTATTTTTTAGGGTTTGCTTTAATGAATAGGTAACTGTTTGATATTGCAATAATTACAAAATATGGATAAAATGAAACAATTTTTTTTTTTAAAACAGGCGTGGAGTTTACAGTAGTTTTGACTTTTTTATTTACAAGGTGATGTTAATGATGATGGCAACATTTTTAATCTCAAATTTCGAATTAAAAAAAATATGACTTACGTGTACGATTTATACAAAACGCAAACTAATATCAAGTAGTTGCAATCGCTCTCTAAGACGATGAATGAAATGAGTTAGTCCGCACACTCATGGCAAGCAAGTTTTCTAACGAACACGTCACACATATTGTTCGCAATTTCTTCTGACGAACTTAAAAATGTTACATTTGAAACTCATAATAACGGTATTAAAAGGACACAATTGTGACATAAAAAAAATTATATTTTCTCTTTCAAATCTGAAATAATCTCAGGATTGATTCAAAGAATAAAAGATTAATTTTTAAAAATTACTTAAATGATAATGTTAATGATAATGGAAAAGGAAATAGAATTTCATACAGATATAGATTTTTGATTTCAAATAACCTCAAAAGATCAAAGAAAATAAAATAATAAATTAGATTAAAATTTAAACAAAAATATAATAATAACAATGTCCTCCAGACCGAGTTTCGGTCACGGCGGCCAGTCTTAACGGAGACTAGCCATTTGCGCAGGACAGGATTACAGTGCAACGGTGTTGCGCGAGCACAGGCGCACTCTCTATTCTCTCACTCTCATAGTCCGATGGGACGGTAATTTGACACGGTCGGAGATAGATCAGGCGCAGGAAATACGGCTTTCACGTGTTTTCTAAGATACGGGGGTGAAAGACCGCTAACTTGCTGACTCCAGATTAACACTAAGATTTTCTTTACAGAAAAACCCAATAACTGATCTCTGGCCCGACCCGGAATTCGAACCCACTATGCGAGATCACTAGACCAACGAGGCAGTCAAACAGAGATATAATAAGTAACGAGTATCTATAGGAATCGTTCAAATAATCGCTTTGCTTCTGAGTACCCGTCTCTCGCATTCTCAATATGTTCTCAAAGGGGTTGTGTTTGATTTGGGTCCGTTAAACCTATATAGTAGTTACAAATTGCGTTCTGAACTCGTTTGCTTGTAAACCTTTGTTTTCCTTTTTATTTGAGGTACGTTTAAGAGTGTTTTTAGTAAAGAAAGAACTTCCATAACTATCGGAATGTTATAGACTTTAAACAAAATTATTTACCGTTCCATCATCAATTCATTGATATCATCTTTAATGTTACAGGTTGAAACAATACATATAAAATATAATATTCCACAGTCTACACAATACCCTCAAACCAGGAAACTATAATACATTATACTATAATAGGTATGAACGATACTTTAAGCGCCAAAATATTTAGTCATTCAATTTGCATAGTCTAATGTAAATGTAAATAATTTAGTTCAACATTAAAAACGATTTCAAACTCCGAGTTTACCACATGATTTAAAACGATTCGCAAATTCCTGGCATCCTTTAAAATCAGCTGACTGATCCGACCACTGGTCGACTTAGCCTCGAGTGACCGCGCTCTGATTCCATTAGTACCAACGCCCTTCACACACACACCCGCAGTGCCATCTATGTTCTTGCAGTGACTTTCTAAGTATCTATAATCTAAACTGAATACCAGGTTAACAATATTATAAGCAGTCGTCGCTGACTAGAGCACTGTTTGCTTAAAGAGGGACATTAGTAACATCGGAAAATTTTATTAACTAAAAAACTAAATATTGAACAAAGACCGAAGCTGTCATTGGAAATGTCAAGTGTTTTAAATTATTTTTATAGAAATGTGTAACAAACGAGTCCACCACAGTTACCACTAATGGTAAGTAGATGCTAGAGCCAATAGACACCTACATTTTTTTTCGATTAAGAATCAAAATGTAGATGCGCTGTCACCACTGAGGACTAAGATATTAAGGCTTGCTACTAGAAAAAAGGGTCTCCAGTTCTCTACACCCATTATATGAAAAACAGCAGTATTCGCTGCTATTTTATGCTGATATTCTCTGAGAGCGTGGTCCTTCCCCGGTCGAGTCGACCCATTCTTGCTGCAATTATAATATAGCTGCATCGTAACTCTACCACTTTAAAAATATTCCATAAAAAAGAAACACTGCAAAACTGGCTGCAAAACAAAAGGCTGCCCCGCCATCTTACGAAAAATCCTGGGATGGCTCCACCATGCCGGTGGGCGACCGGAGGAGAGGGCCTGGTGGCGATTTCCAGGGGGGTTCGGGTGTCCACGCGATCTCCATGCTAGGTACCATCGATGCTGTGACTCTGTTTGCGTCCCTAGGTTATATGTGTGACGCCTCGTCCAACTTCCATTCTCTCAACCTATTCATTCCCACCATTTATGAAAAAAAGGAAAAAGAAGAGTAAGTTTGTACAGCGGTTGCACTCCCTCTCCGTCAAAGTGCACCTCACAAACATCCGAGGCCTGCACTGTAATCTCAATGCAGTCCATTACCACATTGAGACTGACAAGCCGCAATTACTCTTCTTGACTGAGACGCAGATCAGATGTCCTCTAGATGCGGTGTACCTTGGCTACCCTGGGTACATTGGAGCATAATTTACATCAGCGCGCCGGAGTCTGTGTTTACGTCCGCAACGACATCTGCTTTAAGCGTCTCCGTCACCTTGAAGACCCCACTTTCTCTACGATCTGGGTATTGATAGACACAGGAATGGATAAAATTATTTATTCTTGTGTCTACCAATCGCAAAGCGATGACCAGGAGACAACTAGGCTGTTGCAACACCTCAGTGAAGCCTCTGATGTGGCTCTAAATCGGTACCCTAATGCACAGTTGGTTTTTCTGGGGGACTTTAATGCCTGTCATCAGGACTGGCTGTTCCCATACCAGAAGACCGACCACGCTGGGAGAGAGGCGTGGAATTTTGCCTTGTCGCTGGGACTCTCCTAGCTGGTACAACAAGCGACTAGGGTACCTGATGTGGATGAGCACACAGCCAACTGCCTCGACCTTCTGCTGACGACCGGTCCAGACAGCTAAGATGTTCAGGTTACCTCACCCTTGGGAACTTCTGACCACTGTCTGGTGAAATCTGTGTCGTTATATTCCCCACCTAACAACGATTTCCACGGTGTGCGGCGAGTGTGGCGATACAAGTCTGCAGATTGGGATGAGATGCGGCATTTCTTTGCATCTTATATAATCTTTGAGGCTATGGTTGAGCATGTGAGTCTCACACTACAGGCAGTCTCTGAATGGGGCGATGCCAATCTCGTGAGAATTAACGCCTCCAAAACACGAGCGTGTCTTTTCACCGCTAAAAGGAGCCCGCTCACCTTGGCTCCTACTTTCCGGAATGTTTCCTTGGAGTACACTAACCGCCTTCAGTTGTTAGGGGTTGAATTTTCTCCGAACCTCAACTATGGGCGGTTCATTGAGTCCAGAGCCAAAGCAGCCGCAAGGAAAACTTGGTGTCCTTACAAGGGTGCGGCGGTACTTCACGCCGGGGCAGCTTCTTACCTTATATAAAGCGCAAGTCCAGTCGTGCATGGAGTACTGCTGTCACATATGGGCTGGTGCTGCAAAATGCCACCAGGCAGCGTTGGACTCAGTGGAGAGACGTGCTAAGAGGCTCATTGGTGACCTTGATTTGGTTGAAACCAATCTTGTCTGCCTCGAGCACAGGCGCAGAGTGACCAGTCTCTCGGTATTCTGTAGGATGCATTTCGGTGAGTGTGCGCAGGAATTACACGCTTTAATTCCTCCCTATCCTTTCCACCATCGGACTACAAGGCGGTCGGCGGGTTTTCATCCCTATTTTGTCGATATTCCACGCATTAGAACCAAACGGTTTGCTACATCTTTTGTAATGCGTACAGCAAAGGAGTGGAATAATTTGCCGGCGTCTATCTTTCCGTCCGAATACTATCTGGGCGTCTTCAAGGCAAGAGTGAATAGGCTTTTGTTACGCTAAGACAGTGCGATTTACCATCTAAGGCTGCATCACCACTTACCACCAGGTGGGATTGTGGTCAAGCACTGGCTTATAATAAGTTAAAAAAAACTTCAAAGTTCATATTTCTGTATGTACATACTACGTATATTCAATATTAACTACATACAGTCAAGCTAAAACTGTTAGACAATACTGTTTGTTATCATCATCACTATTACAGTCCATCACAAGTCCACTGCTTAATATAAGTCTTCTCCATCTGTACCCCATATGTTGTGACAAGGCATAGTCTTGAACCACCTGAATCTTTTGAATAGAACAGAACAGAGTAGAAGAGAATCATTTTTATTAAACATAGATTATGTAATAATATATGTTGGAAGTCGCTTTCTTATTTTTCTACCGACTTCAAAAAGGAGACGGTACTCAATTCGACTGTATGTTTTTTTTAATATGTGTTACCTCATAACTTTTTTGTCGCTGAACCGATTCCGATGATTTTGTTTTTATTTGAAAGCTAGTGCTTTACCTGTGGTCCCATATAAATTTGATCAAGGTCTGAGCAATACTTTTTAAGTTATTCTTAATATTTTATATTGAAGTCGGTTGTACAAAATTGTAAATTTTAAATTATTAAAAACCTCTGTCCCAGAAAGAACAAGCAGGATTTTCTATCAAAATAACATTTTACTATAAAATAAGGTGTACAATTATTAAAATTAGAAAGAGCTTGGCGGGGATTACCTCATTCCAGAAGGGGGTAGGGGAGGGACTATGGATATATGTTATAATTACGTTTAACGTGAAACAGTTATGTTCTTTAACATTAAACGTAATACCATACATCTATCGTTTCATTATAGACTTCATGTTCAAGTTCATTTATTGCTACATTTTTTATCAATTATAACAACTGTATACTAATTGCATTAAAGAGCATACATCAGTATAGATACATAGATGTCTAAAATGTTCAAATACCAAATATAATGACTACAACACTATACATTTTACGTGACGTAAAATTTCTCCCCGTTCGCCCACCCGACCGCCAGGCATCTGCATAAAGCAATTAGCGCGTGTAATGTGGCCAGACCCGGACATGTCCGAACATGTCTCAAGACATCAGCCTTAAGACGCGACGGTTGTAAACGACGGCCTGAGATTCCTGAGGGCGGTCCGAACATCGCATACCGGGTAAGGAATGTGTAAGTTTTATCGTAGTGAACATTTTATAGCCGAGGATTTCGTACGGAATGCAGAATTTGCACACAAGAACTAGCAATGTTTTCTACTTTTTATGGTCAACGTATTTAATTATTACTACTTAATTATAAATATTTAATTAAAAATATAGCATATAATATGTTTTTATTATTGGTAGGTATTATTATCATGCTGTGCACTGTAACAACAACTAATAAACAAACGCCCTGGCGGTCGACTCACGACGAGAAATTCATCCAAATATGCTGATCCGAATCCTACAGGCAAAATATGAATGGAGAGCAAAATTACCCATGCGAAGATATAGACTATAGATTACACTCGCTAATCGATCTGACCAGCGTGGTGAGTGTGGATGAACCTTTCAAGAATGCAAAGACTTCTATGTACTCGTATAACTACATAGTAATAGAAGTCTTTGCAAGAATGCGCTATTTAGCGTATACCTACTTTAAAAGCTTTATGTAGCGGTTGACTCAGAAGGTTAACAAAGAATAAGTATTTATTTAAAAAAAAATTAACGTGACAATAAATAGTTAAATATTTTGTACCTTCATTAGTAAACCAGTTCAGAATAACCGACATAGTCCAACGGATTAGTAAGCTGAAGTGTCAATGGGCCGGCCATATAGTTCGAAGAACCTACAACCGATGGGGAAAAAAGGTTCTCGAGTGGCGGCCTTGTGCCGGTAGGCGAAGTGTACAGCGACCCTCCACTAGATGGCGTGACGACCTGGTAAGACATGCAGGAAGTCGATGGATGCAGGTGGCTGACTACCGTGCTTTGTGGTATTCCTTTGGAGAAGCCTATGTTCAGCACTGGACTTGTGAAGGGCTGTAATGATGATGACGATGATGATTAGTAATTTTGCATTTACAATTATAATCATAAAATTTTAATTATTTTAAATACATTGAAAATGTTAGCCAACCCCTGGACGTAAGCTTGAAGTATCTCCAAATATCCACTTACTTCAAAGATTTGCTAACTATGTCGGTTGGTAAGCCCGAAACGCGAACTTACACTAATAATACTGGACGTCCGTCACCAATCTGCAGAATTTAGATTCGGAAATTGAAATGCATACCACCACGTGACGGTGCTTCTTATTTGAAAGAAACTTGGCATATTTTCCTTTACATCCCACAAACACCGCATTATAATATAGCAACATTTTTCAGTTCTTCAGATATTTGAGAATTTTGCACCTGTAAACAACATGGTTGGCTGACAGAGAAAGATACATGGCATTAAATCTGTCTTATCTACCTTCAAATTAAGGTTTTAATTAAAGGTTTAAATAAATAAATAAATAAATAACTTTAATATACATTCATTATTTACTTATGTTGTCTATACAAATAAATAAAATTGAATTGTCTGTAATGTCAAAATAACAGCTTTTTACTAAATGCATATAAAAATATATAAGGTACTAATAACAGAAACACAATTTTTAAAATTTTTGTCTGTCTGTATGTCTCTGTCTGTCTGTCTGTTTGTTCCGGCTAATCTCCGAAATGGCTGGCCCAATTTTGACGGGACTTTCACTGGCAGATAGCTGATGTTATAAGGAGTAACTTAGGCTACTTTTATTTTAGAAAAAGGATTAGGGTTCCGCACAGAAAAATTAAAACCATAAATTAAACGCGAGCGAAGTCACGGGGAATAGCTAGTATATTATAATTTCCAATTATAACGTCTAACGATCATTTTTAATTTGTTGTCTAAACACTATATTATTTTTATAAACGATTACGAGTATTTAAGATTTATTATCACAATAACTTAAATGATTATTCTTATAGCACTTAAGAGAAAGACAATGTTTATTCAAAAGCCCACATTCTATGTAACCCAAATGCCTATTCTCCATAATCTCCGTAATATAGGTATGGATAATTTATTAGATCAATATTGCTCGTGAGGTCTAGCCAAAGCGGGCTATAATGGTTATCGCCCCGAACGTTTAATTACCCATACCCACTCGATTTCGAGACAATGGTTAATAAGAAACGATGCCTCAGCACTATCCCTTTGATTTATCGAGCTGTACTTGCAACTTTGGGCGGAGATTAGATGAATTACTAACTACAAACAACTTAAAGCGTAGGTAATTTCGGTTATTTCTTACTTGTGTAATGATGTTAAAGCAGGTAGGTATATTTTATTATACCTTAATTAAAATGCGATATTAAAGTTACGGCCTTAAGGTTATGCCCCATTGCTGGACACAGTCTTCTATTAAAAACACAGACCTCCCTCCATTACTTAGAGGATAATGGAGAAAGCAAAAGTCCGCCGCGCTCCTCCAATGCATGTTTTTTCACTGGAACGATTTATTTTTCAGACATAAAAAAATAATTTCTCGTAATATTATGTTAAATTCGTAATTAACAATTTCAGTGGTGCCAACAGTGTTGGAAGGCGAGTAGCCCGCGTAATATGAAACTAAAGGGTAGCGCTTAGCCCCAGAGCAACACACTTTTGCCATATGTGATGCTAAGCAGGCGAATTATGAATTCCAGTACGACTCCACTGGCATCTTAGACTCGGCTCACCGCGCTCACAGAGCATTTTGGGCAAACGCTCATAGTATTGTGGTATTTTATTAAGTACAGTGTTACCGTAAATTATGATAAAAAATATTTAAATAGATTTTATTTTATAACGTTACTATCACTCCTTATTAAAAAGTATTTTTAAACGGAAACCTTTATAAAGAATATACAACATAATTATTTTTACTTTTCACTGTTTAAAATAGTTTGCCAATATTATTAAGGGTTTTTGTTAAATTGCCGTGTGGTGGCGGCGTAAGAGAATTCATCGCCCCATCGGGCCCCGTGGGTTTCGTAAGAAATGGCTATGTGCTATGTCAGAAAAATCTAATAGCTTCCGATATATGGCGATATAACCATCGTTTTTACGTCAGAACTAAAAATAGGGACTGGCGACCGGCAGCAGCGTCAAAGGTGCGAGCTGTCTAGAATTGCGATCGTCAATGTGCCTGCCATGTGTTAAGATTAAGGCAAATCCTCCTGACAACGGGAAAAACCCATGTTCTAGACTTCTATGGGCTGATGTAACAGAAGATGTTAAATTAGATTGTAAGAATAGAATAAAACAGAATACAGAAAGTAATAGAATATTTTTTATTATTATGAATTCTTATTATAAGTCATTTTTTTACATTTAACTACTGGTTTGTAAAAACTCTTTCCTGGAAATAACCAGCAAGAAAGCCAGTGGGACTTTTTCCATAGTAACATTATACAATATAAAGTAGGTTGTACAATTATTAACGAAACTCATTTAACAAAGCGGCCGATGGAATGATGACGAAAAAATCATTCAAAAGCGCTGAATTTTTTCCCTAAACCGGTGAAAAGCATTGTTAATAGTTGAGGATATTAGTTCTGCGTTCAACAATGCAGCGCTTTAATTAAAAAGAATATCTGGATAAATTATGCCACCTAACGCATTCGTGGAAAGACCTAAATATGTCCAAGCTGAGAATGTATCTACGAGTAGTGTTAATGTGAGTAAACAATTGCACCAAATTAAAAGATAAAGATTTATATGGGAAACAAGATGAGTAAAATATCGCCATGACGCCATATTTTACTTCCGTGTGATAAATACCAAGCAACCCAAACTTTGTAGAATACGTCCATGAATTTCCGAAATGTACACATCAAAGATGTCGATTGAATATTCAGTGAGATCGGACGAGGCATTATGTTGAAACTATCGGGTCCGCGCATCTCTCCTTGCTAATTGATTGAAATTTATTCAGAGTAACAATTTGGATCGCCTCAATGTTAATCAATGTAGTTACAATCTTAGCGTCTTGGAAAAACTGAGGGCTGTTTGTGGTGTGTAGTGTTTGTTAATGATGTAATAATAATAATAAAAAATTCATATTAACCATAGGACATCGAAACCATAAGAAATCGTAGCGTGCGATGGCAAGATAAGAGAATATAGGAAATGTCAAAATGATATCACAGCATCCGATAGATTTCTTTGCACTAATAAAAATTTAAAACTGTATTTTTTTTATTGCAATAAGTAGCTTGTGACAATCAATCAAAAGGCTATCATAGTAATCCCACTAAAAACATAAATATAAAAAGGGGGCCAAGTTCGGTACAAGCGACGTTCTAGATTGTCGGCTTAGCTGATTAAAAAATTGAGATCGGAACGGATGCCAAGCTCCGTAGCAATTGCTTAAATCATAGGATCTATAGGAATTTACAACGTCTTGAAACTACTATGGAGCTTGGCACCCGTAAGTTGCTAAGATCTTTGAAGCTTATAATTTTTACTAAGTCAATAAAATCTAATTTACTAAAAGTAAAAAATGCAAATAGGCTGTTACTTACAGCCTATTTGCATTGTATGCTGAATAATTCGACCTCACACTTAATAGTGTTACGACCTAAGAGATGAAGGACAGATTCAATATAATTGCAATTGACTTTTCTTTTTGTCAATCAATCCGCAAGTAATATAGTGGTGGTATGTAATGAACTGTCATCATTAATATGATGATGATTAATATTTTTATGACGCGACGCGATGACGTTGGGCTTTACTGTCGACCCGCTCTCATTAATGCTTGTATATTATTTTATACCTCACTAATAGGTACGTGAAAAACATGCATTAATATTAAGAGGACACACTAATGTATAAAACTGATGCTTTACTAAGTTTTTCAATACATATTATTTAAAAAAGTAAATTAATTTTTCTTATTGTCACCGGCCATTAGTCTGTGCAAAAAGAATAGTATGTTTCAAAAACATCTTGAGAACAACTTAACTATTTTAATTATTTTTCACTATTTTTAGAATCATGCAATGTTTCTTTATTTCTAATATCACCATTGTATTCCCTTTCGTTCTTCTTATAATATTAAAATAATAAATAACTAAAATCGGCAGTACTTATTACACGTAAACAAACTGTTTCTCAAATAATACCTTCGTGTTGCTAATGGATAACAGAGTACTTTTTTATTTGCTTATTCCAATATTTTAATAGTTTGGTTTAAAACAGCTTGTGTACAAATGAAAGTTGTTTTTAAGGAGAAACAATATTATTATTTCCAAAATATGTTACATATGTCACATAAAATAAAGCATGTCATTGTTTGCTTGTAATATGAAATTGAGATTGACGTCACAAGAGCAATATTCTCGCTGGACACGACCTGCCTACGTAATCTAAAGATCTAATGAAACGAGGCAAAGGCAGCTGACGCCACGGCGCGGCGGTCAAGTTTTCTTATCTCGCAAATACTCTTCACGATGCTGTGCCACTTGATTTTGTGGGGTGAGTGGGTACTGCGAATAATATACAGACCGATTAGGATAAAGGAATTTCGTGTTTGTTTCAAAATATTTTTTATGTTACATAATAAATAAGTAAAATGAACCAAGCGCAAGTTATGTACGTACGCGCGCAAGGATATATCCAGAGAGTTCAATACCCAAAAATAAAATAATTAAAGTGTAAGTATTCGCGTCACAATTTTAAACTTTAATCATTTTGGCTCAATTTTTATTATTACTTATATCACTTTACCAAGTAGAAGACTTTATCAAGAAGGGCACAGGCCTCTTCACATTTCTGAGGGTTTTAGGGTAAAGAAATATACGCCGCTGCCCCATTGCGGGTTGGGATATGCATGCTTTCTGAGGATGTTTTCCTTCACCACCAAACATGTAGTAAATAAGCACTTAAAATTGCATTCAGCACTTAAAATACATTGATCAATCTCCGTGGGCTGCTCGCGTACTTTGAAATTTACAGCTATTGCTTAGCCCCTAAGCTACCACGGCTGTTATTTATATATTTTTCAATGTACATGCTTATTTCAGATTTTTCTAAATGGTCGTAATTAAAAAAAATACTTAATACATAAACAATACATTATAATATTTGATATTGAATTTCTTGTATTAGGTATCCATTAACCAAAAAGAAATATCCTAATGGTGTATGGAATTAATAAAATAAATGGTATTTACCTCTGAAACTAATTTCCTCAAACGAATCAATATTTAACTTTACGTTATTAATTAGGCCATCGTACGTACAATAAATTATGTAAGGTGGTAGAGCCACGCTGCAGCTATATATAGCCACGCCATCCAACCAGCTAGAATACTAGCGTTAAATAGCAACTTAGTGATGCTGTGTTTCGTTTGGTGATCGTAGAGAGTCGGAGACCCTTTTGACTGGTAATGTGGCATTCATCTTAGGCCTTGGGAGCTAAAAACGCATTTCGCATTTTGATTCTTAATCGATGATAGGTGTAGATGTTCATGGGCCACAACATCCACTTATAATCAGGTAGGCTACGTGCTCGTTTTTCACCCTTATTCTATAAATAAAAACTCTGAAAATCGAGTTTGGAACATAAATCGTAAACATTTATTTGACGTGACCTATCATCATTCTTTGACCACTTAAAATAATTTACCTAACACGAAAAGTTACACAAGCATAGCTCTTACAACTCGAGTTATCTCAAATGCTTACTACAGACGAGGGTAGCTTATGTTGTTTTCCACAGATCGCATATTAGTGATAGTCCGGGGAAATCCTTATCGTGATAAGCCACAACGAGTGGACTTGTAAACCACGTTTTGGGCAGTTTTCTTTTTTTTGGCTCAATTCCAATAGATATTCATTTAAATGGTCGTTATGACTGAGTTTCAATTTTATTGTTTTTGTAATAAAGATCAATTTGAAATTGTAATAGTGATTTAAATAGATTCTTTCTTCCTTTCTTCGTTACCAAGCTTTTTAAATCAACTACTGAATATACTTGTAGTCACATTTAAAGATGATTAAATGAAATGACGTCGTAAGAACCGATAAAGCAGCATTGTTTTGAAATCTTCGAATTGACATTACCGCCATTTGTCGTTGGCTCAAGGCATGCAGTTGACGTTTTCGTTTACTAAAGCTGGTATCCCTGTTACCTCTATTCTTCTTTTATATTTTTATATATGTAATAAAAATCTTAAATGTTTTAATAAAAAGTACAAATCGACGTCAAAATTGAAAAATTAAATTATTTTCCCATAATAGCTTCTGAAGTCGATACTAAGACATAGTGTATCGAAGAACTAAAAGCCCCGACTTCATCACTTCAAATCTTCATACAATTTTTATATACACATGTAATTTATTTATTATTTTCATAGCTCAATCGATTATATTTTCTTGGATGGGATTTTTTCTTTAAAAATTATTTGGGACCACCCATGAAGAATAGACTATTTTATAAAAATGAATAATTTTATATGGTTTAGTTATTTCCTAAAAAATTTGTAAACATAATGATTTCTTATTTATTATGATATGATATTCTTATTTACTCGAACACTACATATTGAATGAAACTGGGTTTTTTAACGCGAAAAAATCCGTAAAAACTAGTTTCATTCAAAGTGATAAAATCCGTAAAAAACTAGTTTTATTCAATAATTGATCATACATAAAAACCTTTGCGGCAATATAGAAACATCTCATTTTTTAACTTGCTTAAGAATAAATTTAAAGGTAAATACGCAAAATTACGCAAACAACAGTAAAAAAATAGTTTATTAGCCATTACACAAATATACTTTGATATTTTTAAATTCTTTCATAAAATTTGGAATACACTTTACTCGTAAATTAGACGAGCGATCCGCCCCGGCTTCGTACGGGTGATTTCTGGATCTCGACATAAGCGCCACCTGCCGGGTCCAAATGTGTTGGAGAAGATAATTGCCTGAGTGTAAATTTTTATGCTTTTAAAATTCTAATTACGTTTTATACTTATTGTTTTCAAAATTCAATATTCCACTTTTTAAAATCAACTGTTATGAAAAGTGGGGTAAGCAAGTAACTAATAACTAATAATAATTAAAAAATTAAACTGAATATCTACAAAACATACCCAAAAGACAACATTTCCTATTTCAGCAACCATTTACGAAGCAAGACATTCTAATACATTTCATAGTATTCAAGAAGTTAGTAACCCAGCTCGTTAGTACTCTACTAAACATAAAGATACCTCTATCAGAACGTGGTTGATGTCTAAAATATATATGCATAGATATACAAATACTCGACAGACAAAGTGTAGTGGCTTCCCCTCGCGTATTAAATTTGGTTATTAGCCGGCAAACTTTGATCGGTGGAGTTGACCCGGTCTGAGTTCATCGATCCGCGGCGACTTTCACCCGGATCATAAACTGAGCCACCCACTTTCAAAAGTGAAAAAATACAGTTCCCGACTCACTTCAAAACTAAGTCTTTCTAATCACGCAGCGCCAAAGTTCCACCAAGTTTTTTCCAAGTTCAGTTGAAGTTCATCGATGTGGGGGATCATTCACCCTGGTAGGGACACTTGCATACGACTCAGGCCGTTCTTCGGGCCATTGAAACAAAATGTGGAGCAAGGTTGGCCGAGATTACTTTCGTCGGGAACTTTTTACGGATCGATGCGGAAGTTAAAAAGTTTATCACCCGCCTTCCCGCGCGCGCTCGTAAAGCAAAGTTGGAACAACGTCTACTGGCGAATATTTAATACCGTAGACGTTTTTAATTAGGTCCTCCGTGAGGAACAGTTCGTGTGTTTGACGGGATTGGGTAACGAGTACGCGGAAGGTTAGCTTCATTACTCAAACGCTCGCAAAGAACCTTTATTTACTTTACATATAAGACCGTAACTAACGAGCGGGTATACCTGCTCAACATTCGTATTCACAAAAGGTTCTTGCTACCTACGGCGGGCGTAAAATAGGAGGCGAGTCGGGAAGGAGGCATAAAGGAGAAAATAAAATAAAGACGGCGCCAGCGAGCGGATACGAGGTCCGCGAAAAAAGTATGAGGAAAGCAGGCTTAATGGTGAGGCGCAGGTGAGGTGGGCGGGGTCGGGTGGGTGGTACGCGGCGATTGGTCGGCGCCGCCCAGCTGCGAGTACGCCTCTCACCCCCATTTTCGTCCTCCCACCCCCGTGGCCACCGGCTATCGCCTGGCGACCACCTACATCCACCCGGCGCAAGCTATGCCTGTGTCGTGAATTAGTTTGCCAACTTTCTGTCTATGGCGGAGCTCCGGAGCTGTAAGTATGGACGGCGGGCTGAATAATCGATAAAGGTGTTTATTGAAAACGGGTAACGACGAAGCTCTTTATTGCTTCTTTATTATTAAAGCCAAAGCTAAAACAGTCGGCTAATTTTTAATCGATATTTGAGCGTCAGTACTATATGACGGTGAAATCCGAATAGAATCATAACTAGGCTATAGGGACAACTTTAAAAAGGTTTTAAGACTTGTTTTTAAATATAATTATGTATATGTAACGAATATTATGTTATACAAAATGTCTCACTAAAAATCTCCCACGTAATGTTTAGTTGCGCATTCTTGGAAAGACTTGATAGGCTTATCATTGCACTTGAAAAGGCTGTTGATATGGTTTCTGACGTGATATAGATACGCATATATAATTGAAAAAGTGGACTGCGGAAGCCCGTCTGACTACGCTGAATGTATGTGGAGCAATGAATGATAAGATGGATGAAGTATGAGATATGATGTATGATAGAGTAATAATGATAGAGGAATAAAGAATGTGTTATGTGTAAATGAGACGAAACAGTAGAGAAAGGATGCCACTACACATGGCATGTATACCGCGTACTGGTCTGGTGTAGACGAGACCGAGCGGGCATGCCAGGGAGTCGGTATCATCCTTTCAGAAAGAATGCGTCATTGTGTGAAAGAGTATGAATATGTAAGCCCGAGACTGCTATGGATATGAATGAAAGTGGACTTAAAGAAGTTGTTTGTTCTAGGGGTCTACGCCCCAGACATGTCTAAGCCCACTTATGGATGGTAAGGATGGTGCTAATGAAATTCAAGGGTAATGAAAATATTGTTATATTAGGAGATTTTAATGGAAGGGTTGGCGTGAAGAGGCTTGGTTATAAAAGGATATTGGGAACGTTTGGTGATGAAAGTATAAATGAGAATGGTGAAAGCCTCCTCACCGTATGTGTGGAAAAGAATATTTTTGTGACGAACACTTTCTTTCGTCATAAGAAAATTCACATGTATACATGGAAAAGAGGTGGTGATAGAAGCATGATAGATTTCATAATTGTGGATGAAAGAATGAGGAGCGCAGTGGTAGATACAAGGGTTTACCGGGGGTCCAACGTAGGGACGGATCATTACTTGATCTTATGCCGAATTAATGGTCTATTCAGACATTGGCGGCATCGGACATCTGTGTCTACCACTGCGTTACAGCGTATAAGAACAGAGAGGTTACAAGATGAAGGTGCGAAAGAGGAGTTCAAATGTAGACTGAGAGAAAATATAAGTGGTATGGATGAATCGTATATGAATGATTTAGACTTGAAGACTGTGTGGTGTAATGTCAAGAAAGGTTTGGTGGATGCAGCTACCGAAGTATGTGGTGTAAGTAAGAGAACGAATTAAAGGAAAAATAACACGTTATGGTGGGATGATGAGGTACGGATGGAAGTAGAAGCAAAGAAGAGAGCATGGCTAGATTTACTAGCAACCAAGGCTAGTTATTCTAGCGGTATGAATGATGATATTGAAAGAAAAAAGGCAGTCTTTAGACATCTAAATAAGAGAGTAAAAGAAGTAGTTGAAAGGAAAAAACAAGAAAGAACGGATAAGAATGATAGAAGAATATCGAATAACTTCCGGGCAAATATTAAAATGTTCTGGAAACTCGTAAGAACTGCCAGGGGACATTCAAACAGCCTAGAATGAATGCTATACGAGACCAGAATGGCTGTATTCTGAATGACGAAGTGTCGAGTTTAAGGAGATAGAAGATAGAGAGATAAGTATAGATGAAATAATGAGAGCAATGAAAAGTATGGAAGCAGGTAAGGCAGCCGGATATGATAGAGTATCACTCGAAATGCTAAGGGAGAGGGAGTGGTGGCAGGCCTGCTGTACACCTTGTTTAATTTGTGTTGGGAACTTAAGCGGGTACCGGGAGACTGGTGCAAAGCCGTGATAGTCCCACTATATACAGGAAAAGGATCGAAGCAGGACTGTAAAAACTACCGTGGTATCAGCCTTCTTAGCATTGTGGGAAAACTGTACTAATTGAAAGAGTTATGAAAGATACTGATGGAAAAATTTGGGATGTGCAAGCGGGATTTAGAAAGGGAATGGGATGTACGGATCAGATCTTTTCCATGCGCATGATCGGGGAGAAGTTTTTGGCCAAAAACCAAAGGGTTTTTTGTGCGTTCGTGGACTTGGAAAAGGCTTATGACAGAGTGGACAGGGATGTATTATGGCAAACACTGAACTCATTTGGGTTGAGCGCTGGGTTGATACAGGCATTGAAGTCTCTGTATAGGGACTCCAGTGCTTGTGTCAGGATCAACGGGGCCTACTCGGACTGGTTTGGCATCCATAAAGGTGTCGGACAGGGCTGTGTGGCTTCCCCGTGGCTGTTCAACCTATTTATGGACAGTTGTTTGGAAAATTTGAAAGTTGAAGCATGCGGGTTAAGAATGGGTGAGTTAACCATCAAATGCCTTTTGTACGCCGATGATCAAGTCATAATTGCGTCGTCGGCGGCCGAGTTGCAAATGATGGTTACATCAATGAACAGGTCATTAAAAGAAAGGGGAATAAAAGTGAACGCAAGTAAGACGAAAGTTATGGTTTTTGAAAGAGAAGAAAGTAAAACGATATGTGAAATAAGAATAGAAGGGGAATTGGTCGAGCAAGTAGATGAGTTTGTGTATTTGGGATGTGTATTTAGCAGGGATGGTAGATATGATAAGGATATAGAACGACGAGTGAACGCTCTACACTCTGCTGTGGAAAGTCAAAATGTGTCTTTATCAGACCGTAATAGTCCACTGCTGGATATTACTGGGCCTTAATCGCCATGCTTGGCTCCGATATAACATTACAGTATAACTCAGTAGAACATTGTTACCTGTTGCCTGCACATATTTATTATCCATGGTAAAATTTTCCATCTATTCGGTTTCCGTCTATTAACTTCTCGATGGATCTTAAAAATGAGGTTGTTTCGTTTGCTGAGACAAATCCTATTTACTGGTGACGAGCATCTTAGTTCCCAAGGGTGATAATGCATCTGGATTTTGATGTGTGATAAATGTAGGTGTCTGTGGGCCACAGCATTCACTTACCATCAGGTGGACTATGTATTCGTTTGTCACCCTTACTTTTTTGAAAAAAAACGACTGAAGATTTTGCCCTTAGTTCGTGTAGTGCCGGTGTAAGAATATCCACTACCCCATATCGTCCAATGGGTGTCGTAAGAGGCGATAGAGGGAAACAAATCTGGAGATAACAGCGTCTTTCTAATGCAACTAAAAAATAATAAAAAACTGCCAATCGTGGAAACTATGGCGAATATTCCCCTATGAGGCAATCTATGGAGAGACCTATGTTTAACAGTAAACTTTTTATAGGCTGTAACGGTAAGTATATAATTAGTTAGTTAGGATTCCTACATTATTCGATTTAATTATAAACTACGTAGACTACAATTTAATTTCTTAACAATGTTGTTATCTTTGACGATTTCGATTACTTTCGATTACGTTCGAGAACTTTCGAACATTATCGAAAATTGTCAACTGCACAGGTACTATATTGCCACAATAATAAGATCATACCTCTGCATCTCGTCACTTGTCATGCGCCAATAATCCTGTACTCATATGTACGTAGAGCCACGATGCTACGTATCATGCCTGCGTTACGAATGGGTCGGTCGACCGGGGAAGGGCTACGCTAACACAGAAAACCAGTGTGAAATAGCGGCATAATGCTGCTGTGTTTCGAATGGTGGACGAAAACCGGATAACTGGTAACTTTCCATAATTAAATTTAGGCATTCTTTCGTGGTCCTCAGTGGTAACTATGCATTTCTGCAGTTTGATTCTTAATCGAGGATAAATGAAGGTGACTATAGACCACAACATTCACTTACCATCAGATTGTATAAAAAATATGAGCTGTCCCATTTACTCTAAACTTACTCGTACGTACGGACAAACACAGACATATACACTCATCCTACTTTAAGTAGTCTCTCCAGTAAGTAGTAGCTTTCTCAGTAAAGCAGTCTCAAGAATTCAGTGACAGTCCCAGAAACACCCGACCAGGAAAACATATGTTTTAGAGCAAAAATTGGCTTTGGCTGGGATGAGAACCCAGAAACCGTCGCCAGGTACTTTCACCATTGATTTGGTCATGATTATTATAAAACAAAATCTTATGCATTAATATAACAATTTTTTTCAAACCAGTTACATGTTGTTTTATATTTTCAAGTAATTTCATCCATTTCTCATTTATTACAGTCTATCAAAGTTCACTGCTGAACATAGGCTTTCTCATAGATTTCCTCATAAGGGGGATATGACATAGTTGTCACTTGGCAGGCGGGTCGACAACCGAAGTTTTTTTATTTCCTAGTTGTTATTACGAAGACGCTGATGCCATCTTCTGATTTATTTCTCTGTCGTCGCAGTGGATATTATTACACCGCTACTACACGTTTGAGTAATTAAATAATAAATATTAAGTTCATTAAACTGCTTAAAACAAATCATTAAAATTTATGCCATATTTTTGTATTTTATATAATTTTATTACATGTATTAAGTCAAATTTAATTGAATCTAAAATAATACTTAAGTAAATGTAATACCCCATTTACTCTTACAATTGAAATACAGGTTTAATGGGGCGTAAAAGAGAAAGCCTCATAGGTGAAGAAAATGATTTACACTCCCTCGCTTAGTATTGCAAGTCACACGAGTTATCATTATTTTCTTAAGAGACACTAAACGATGACAGTAATACTTTATAAGTCCCGTCCTGTAGTTTAGTATTAGGTATATATAAGTTTCATTATATCTCAGTTTAAATGATAAGAGAGTATAATTACGGGCTGTGAGGCAATACATATAAGTGTTCTCAGGGATTACAACACAGTTACTTCTTTGTTTGAACTTACCATTAGTTGGTCTGTTAACTTACTTATCACTTCAATATAGAAAAAAGATATCAGAAAATCACTAGAAGTTATTCATAAAATTTAAGATGTAATGTCCCATGTATTATCATTTGATAAGTCATAATTAACACTGCTTCTATTAAAACTAATAAAAACAAACCTTTATACCCACGCCACTTGACAGCTAGGATAGCTGTCAATGATCAATTCCACAAATCAGAATTAATGCAAGCATGACGCGTCCATGGACAATCGGAAGGTAGCAAAAATCCGGTTGGGAAAAGGGAATAAAAAAGGAATTGAAAAGTAAAAAAAATCGCGATATACCCCAATCCATTGTTCGACGTATACAATACCTTTACGACACCGGGTAAATAACGTTCGGTAAAATGTAAAAAAAAGCACCCGTGCAGTTTGCGGGTTCCGGGTAAACACGGCACGGTAGCCTTATTGAGTTGATCGGGCCATTTGAACGCGCACCCGCCCTTCACAATGCGAGAAAAAAGTCCCACGAATTCAATTCTCGATATCCATTTTTGACGTAAGGTGATTAGAACGCAGTTTGGTCGTTAACGGGCACGACCCGCTTGCAAGTGGGGACGATGTCGTTTACTTTGATTTTGGCTGGTTATTGATTTCAAGTGTGAATTCAGACGTATGTTATGACGTGTGATCTATGCTTATAACTATGTATTCGTATTTTAAAAGAGTGGCTTAAAGTTTTATATCGAAAGAAACATAGTGATTAATAAAAACTTTTCTAGGGTACGAACCTGATCATTTTTAGAAATTCGAGATTTTTTATTTATTGATGGTATATATTCTCTCACGTTTTACAATGTATCTTCAAAGTAAAATATATTAAGTACTATGACAAATTTTGTTTTGGTGATCAAATCCACAATGATTTATGGAGACAAAATAATTAAGTAAGATGGGCAAAGAAACAATCTAATACATCTCGTGGGTGTCTCTGAATGGCCTTAGTGTAATAATAAATATATCATAGTTATCCCCAAGGGACAAATAGAAGGGAAATAAAGCAAATCGGCTCGCAGCCTCCGGGAAGGGTCGCGAAAGAAAAACGATTAATATTAACTGAAATTGTTATTGCCTATTTATTGCGACGATTTCATACTTTTACAGCTCTTATTCGAAAGAGTTAAGTTTTAACTGTAATAGGCACTTACACAATAATTTAGGTAACGGTTATAACTATCGTAATTCATTATAAATAATAATTGTTATATGAGACACGGTAACTTAGAAGCTTAAATTTTTTCGAAATGAATGTTCAAAAAATGAGAAAAAAGAACAAAAATTAAAGCCAAAAGTATCGCGATTAAAAAAAACGTACTAAGGCCGTTAACAATCCAAAAATTAAGTGGGGGGGGGAGGGGGGGTTTATGCACTTGTGAATTTGCACTTTAAGATTTTAATTAATATTATAATTTTATATTTTATTCTAGTTTCAAAAAAAAACGGAAGGCACAGAGAATTAAACTGCGTCTTAATCTTGACGATACGACGAATGAATATTTTATTGTGTCCACAACCGAACATAGGTCTCCTCCATATATTGCCTCATAGGGGGATGGATATTTTCCATAGTTGTTTACCAATTTCAATCGAAATAGGTAACATATGCATTTGTTCCAATGCGGACTGAAAACCGTTGAACTTCCTCAGACGTCAGCTTCACTGATGACTAATTTCTATAAGAAACTCGAATGCTGTCTGGGCTGAATGTAGTGGCTCAGGGCTGTACTTTAAACTTGCTAAAGACTTAGTTTTATAGAATAAGGGTAACAAACGAGCACACAGTCCACCTAATGGCAGGTGAATGCTAAGGTCCATAGACATCTACATCTATTCTCGAATAATAATTCAAACGCAGATACGAAGTAAGTGGTAAGTGCCACCCCTGAGGACTAAGATGGAATGCCTCGTTTCCAGTAAAAAGGGTCTCCGGCACTCTACACTCACCATACGAAACACAGCAGCATTGAGCTGCTATTTTACGCTGGTATTCTGTGAAAGCGTGGTCCTTCCCCGGTCGATTCATTACATCCATAATATAGCAGCATGGTTCTAACACGTAAAGTATACGATAACGTAGACTATAACGATGGTTAAAATATATGGATAGTTATAATGAATAAAACATGATAGTCGTGTCATCGAAGACATTTTTAGTTGATTTTAGTGTGCTCATACCTATAAGCATACTATATGCTCCTAACTATGAGCATACTAAAAAAGACTCAAAACTTATAAAGTACCGGTTACATTAACCGGTACTTTTCTCATTTCAACTCTAATTAAGAGAACAACATAATCAAATATTTAATAACAAAGACATGAGAAACTGCTTTAATCAAATCTCATCTGATATTAAAAGCGAAAAGAGACATTTTAAAGCGTCCGTGTTTGCGGGCGAGAAATGATCCCCTTAACGAGCACACGGCACCGACGTGGCATTCTTACATTAAATTGTAAACATTACCCCTTTCCCGCCAAGTCGACGTAGGACCGAATCGTAATTTGTCTGCAACATTACCAAAATACAAACGAGCGTTTAAACGCTCAGATTTCATATTGATGTCAAATTTATATATTTATTCCGTTGTAATTTTATGTGAAGCTGAATTAATAATACATTTTTGGTAATTGTTTTTGTGAGTAGTTTGAGCAATTAATTGATATAAAGTCAGATGAAAGTAATATGTGGAGACTTGTAATTAGCAATTTCAACTACTATTTTGTAACTTTACGAATATATTAGTTTGTAAGCCTCCCAAAATAAATAAGTATCGGTGTGGTGGCGGCATATGAGTACCAATCACCCCATTCCATCCCGTGGGTGTCGTAAGAGGCTACTATATATGCCAAAAAGATCTCATAGCTTCCGATAGATGGCGAAACCGGCGACAGGAAGCAGCATCAAAGGTGCGAAACGTCTGGTACTACGATTGCCAATCTTGGTACGCAGTAAGGCAAATCCTCCTTACAACAAGAGAGGCCCATGTCTAGAAGTGGACTTTTACGGGCTCATGAAGAATAACATGAAAAAAAAATAATGAGTGGTTGGGCCTTTTTGAGAAGTGTTTATTTGTTAATTATACATGCATTTAAAATAAAATAAAGTTACCAACGAACTTACAGTCTACCTGATGGTAAGTAGCTACTGCAATCCAAGCAAGTATGCGACATATTCTAAGTTACGACCGCCGTCCACGAACTACTGCAATACTAGTGGAATAAGATGGAATGCCTCACGGACTGTAATTATGTATGCATGCATAACCAATAATGATAGATGGACGAAAACCTTCACAGCCTATTAAATTCCACTGCTAAACTCATAGAAAAGGCCACCCCCATAGATTGCCTCATAGGGGGGATATTTGCCATAGTTGCCACGCTTGGCAAGCGGGTTGACAACCGATTTTTTTTTATTTTTAGTCGTTATTAGGAAGACGCTGCTGCCCATCTCCTGATTTGTTTCCCTCGAGATGTACAATTACTGTTGTTATTTTATTATTCATTTCACTATCTCTGTTTAATTACCAAATTAATGCTTACAAAATGTTTATAATTACGAACTTGTTTAATATCAATTATATAGTTTCTTGTGTTAAGAAATACACAAATCAAATTATTTAAAATGAATTAAATAATAAACAAAATCTTTATAAATAAATTTCTAATATATTAAATATAATATATAATTATATTTCTATTGTATCTCATTTGATATTAAAAAAATAATTGTAACCGTTTGTTTGTATTGGTCTTGTACTGGCGGCTCATCTAAGTGTCGAGTACCTTTAGAGCGGTCATCTCAGCTGGGATTACTCCCTGGGGTCTCCTAGACCCCAGGTCTCTGGATTTATTCCATTTGAATACTATCACAACAATGACACCTCTGCGACGCTGAAAGTTTTATGGTAGCTTAACGCATTTCTAGCTCTGATTAGATTAAATTCATAAAAGCAGTAAACAAAATTGTGATGAAATTTATCATTGAACTAAAATTAAAAGCACTAAGTTCGTATTAAAGAAATAAAATTTTAACATAAGCCATATTAGTAAACAACTGGACAAAAATTGAGGAGCATAGAATAAGAGATTAACAATTTGAACTTTCATTCAAACACGCATTAGGTAATTATCGTCATGGTAAAGGATATTAAGTTTTTAATATTTGACTGTAAGATTCCAAGAAAAAAAATCACGAAAATAACAAATTATTAAAAATAATTTATCAACTAAAGATGCAATAATATTTTATAGAAATAATCTAATAAGTAATTATGAATAGTAATATTGGTACATTTTAATTTACATATAATAATATGTTCGGTATTTAAACATTACCACTATTAACGATAGTCACTCTTTTTCATATTTTGTTAGACTATTTTACACAGTTTATATTTCACAAAGTACATTCTTGTAAAGAATAATATATTTATGAAGCATATAATTCCCATGTCTAGACTTAATTGAAATTTACGTTTTAAAACTTTGGCAATTGAAGGCTGCGATGCGATGCGTACGTCATGGTTCCACAAAAGCTTTTTGCTCTTACCTTTTTGCACCTTTATCTATCCTTTCATTCAGTGGTATTAACTTTGCTAATTTAACATAATTTAGTAGTAACAATCTTTTTTACAGCATTAAGTATATATTGCAATATTTTTTAAGAAATGCTACCTTAACCTTATTAGTTACTTTTTCCGTAGAGTTTGCTATATTGGAACAATTTACAGTTCCGGTACCTAAATCAAAATTACGAAGTAACACAGAGCGGTTTCTTAATTCCGTCTAACGACTGTGAAGACGGTCGAATTCTTTAATTATTTAGCTCTAATGGCAGTCGAGCTTGTCCTTTGACGTCGCCCGCTTTAATTTGAGAGATTCCTCCCCCAAATTAAAAATATAATGAGACTCAGCTGAGGCACTGTTAATTGGAAACCGATCCGATATCTGTAAGACGGGAGTGTTTAACTTTAAAGTTTAACTTGTCAACGACTAGTAGGTTATTTAAGATTTTGTCCTGGTTTATTTGTATGTTCATTTTTTATAGAAGAATTCATCATTGATCCATTTGTTCATTCATTTCTTTCAATCATTCATCATTCAGTAAAACCTAGTTGTTATGCCACCTCTTACTTTTATATTTATACTTACTTTTATATGAGGCATTTCGTCTTAGAGCAGGGGTGACAATGCATCAGTCTGTGCCTTTTTAATTTTGAAGTTGACTCCCTGGACTTCTGTGGATTTCTATGTCTCAGACCCTATATATGTACTGCACCTAAATGATTAGCGATATCACTTGGAATAATATAAAACTTGTTGTACTTTTTATCCTTTAACCTTAAATAATAACATAATTTTGATGGCTCCGTAGCGCAGTGGCTTAGCAATGAGTTACAGCGCTAAGGGCCGCGGGTTTGAATCTCGCACGGAACGAGTATTTGTATTTGTTTGGTCAACAAATATTTTTTCCGGATCTAGATGTTTATCCTTGTGAAATTTATATATGTAAACTACCCCCACGATACAGGAGAAAATCCTAGTATGCAGATTACTTTAAAAAAAAAAGAAAATAAAGAATATATGATAGCAGGCTAGACGCACATCTACCTGCTTAGATGTAATTATTGACTACATATTGTACTATGTAAAGTCAACATCAGCAGCAACAAATAAAAGACAGTAATAGATTCAGAGAACAAAATTCATCACACTGACAAAGCACGTTAGGTATAAGAGGATTCTCTGACAGTGTACATCATGTTTGTTTTTCCATATCTAAAGTTTTATTTACAATTGTTGAACAAAGTTTCCTTTGTCGTATTACAATATACATATGTAATGGCTAAAAGCCGAAGTACAGTTACACATAGCTTTAACCGGCTATAACTAGGTGTAACCGATTGCAGTTGGTTAAACTTTGGTGTATTCAATTTATTCATGGCTCGGTATGGTCGGTTGCTTTTGGGTAAAACTAAGTATAGTAAAGTCCAAATAATAAATAAAATGACTGGCATTTATTAACTTTGTCAAAAATACGAAAGCACCTATCAAGTAACATCAACGGCACTATAGTAACGAGCGATTGCGATGGCCCTTGGGCCACCTTACAGCCCCGGGTATTTAAATACTATTCATAAATTATTTACAGAAATCGAATACACACGATAATGTTAAACCGACACAGTTTAACCGAACGTATTTGCCTGCATTTAGCTGTAGCCGGCTAAACATAGGTGTGCCCGCACTTCAGCTTTTAACTGTAACATAATATATAAGATTTAATGTCTTAAATTATTTAATACTTAAAGATATACTGGATAATACAAAATTACTTACTTTACCGTATAGTTTAAGTTTCATAATTCGTTTTAAATATCATTTATTTTATACTAGTCTTAACTCTATAACACCGTTACAAATCTATGAAGAGCTACTACAATGCTACAATCGTCTACGATGACGCTACGAGCGGAACCAATTCAGAATGCTCCACTAATTATTATGATTTTTTATGTTTCATTAACTAATTATGGCTATAAAATTTGCCACTTGAGCATGAGTATTAACATCACTGTGTTATTTTAATATACAACAGAAATAAAAATACTAAAAGTAGATTTTTTTAAATATTATCATCCTGTATTTTAGTCACCTCTGTCAACCCAAGCGCTGCAATATTTTGCCCACCTTTGGGGTCTCCACATTATGCATAACTGATAAGCCCCATTCTGTATGCATGCGATCCTTAGCTCGGCTCCGTGGGCGTAATGACGTCAAGGCCCTAGAGAATAGTACGAGCAGTTTTTGCTACCTAACACTGTTTCACATCTTAACGAATTTATGCAGTATTAAAGGAATAAATAATAGCAATGTTTTTTATATAATCTCTAAAAGCTAATTTGTAAAAATAAGTACATAACTACACAACGGCACACCTGAAATTTTTGAGGGAGTTTGTAGAGTTCAAAGAGCAGCGAACTAATAAGCTACTCGGATCACGTTTAGTCAAAAATATGAGATACATGTAAAATTATGAAAGAAGTGAAAGGTCATCTATACTAAGACAATCACAAATCAAAAATCCTATTACTTTCATTCTATGTTAGGCTAGGAAAGTAACACTAAATTTTAAATTTGAATACTGTTCTTAAATTTTAATTAAAACCAGTAAAACAGAAAAAAGAAGTACCTAATGAAAAACTGAAATTACCAACTTTGTATCCACAAATACTTCTATTATATAGAAGTATTATATAGAAGTATTTGTGGATACATAATTGGTAAGTGATGGATGTTACGCAATTTTTTTAAATTAGAGTAACAAATAAGCTTCTACTGCATATCATAGCTTTGTATTTCAGGTATCCAAGCATCTTAAATCTAAATAAGTTGTTGATCTTAATAAGTTGATCTGCTCATTCCCGGTATCTATGGGTATGCAGACGACAGCACAGTTGTGGAGAGATACCAACCAAGTGCCCGGGCCAGTCGCGATCAAAGCCAGTCCGAACGAGAGGCTATGGTTGAGCGTGTGAATCTCACACTCCAGGCAGTCTCCGAATGGGGCGATGCCAATCTCGTGAGATTCAACGCCTCCAAAACACAAGCGTGTCTTTTCACCGCTAAAAGGAGCCCGCTCACCATGGTTCCTACTTTCCGGAATGTATCCTTGAAGTACACTGACCGCCTTCAGTTGTTAGGGGTTGAATTTTCTCCGAACCTCAACTGTGGGCGATTCATTGAGTCCAGCGCCAAAGCAGCTGCAAGGAAACTTGATTTCCTTGCAAGGGTGCGGCGGTATTTCACGCCGGGGCAGCTTCTTACCTTATATAAAGCGCAAGTCCGGTCGTGCATGAAGTACTGCTGTCACATATGGGCTGATGCTGCAAAATGCCACCTGGCAGCGTTGGACTCAGTGGAGAGACGTGCTAAGAGGCTCATTGGTGACCTTGATTTGGTTGAAACCAATCTTGTCAGCCTCGAGCACAGGCGCAGAGTAGCCAGTCTCGGTATTCTATAGGATGCATTTCGGTGAGTGTGCGCAGAATTACACGCTTAATTCCTCCTCTCCTTTCCACCATCGGACAACCAGGCGGTCGGCGGGTCTTCACCCCTTTGTTGTCGATATTCCACGCATTAGAACCAAATGGTTTGCTTCGACTTTTGTAATGCGTACAGCAAAGGAGTAGAATAATTGGCAGGCGGCTATCTTTCCGTCCGAATACAATCTGGGCGTCTTCAAGGCAAGAGTGAATAAGCTTTTGTTACGTTAAGACAGTGTGATTTACCATCTAGGGCTGCATCACCTACCACCAGGTAGGATTGTAGTCAAACACTGGCTTATAATAAGTTAAAAAAAATCTTAAATGAAATGAAAATGTCTGTAGGTGCGTTATCACCCTTGAGACCAAGATGAATTAGCATACAGTTAGTTATTATACCGCATCTCTTTCTCTTCAATCCGGAATACAGTTACAGTCAGTCCACAACTGTTTAGTTGCAAAAATTGAACTTTAATAAAAAGTTATAGCCAACTTCAAAGCACTAAAAAGAATAAATTAATTTCACATTCAGAAATCGGTGATAAGACAGTGAATTAGAACTCCGACTTGTGAATGTATTTTTTTCTATTTGTTTGAAGTGGCTTTTTTATTCGTACGTGGTAGACCCACGCTGCAGATATATTATGGCTGTAGCATGAATGGGTCGGCTCGAGCGGGAAAGGACCACGCTCTCACAGAATACCAGCGTAAAATAGCAGTTAAATTTTGCTGTGTTTCGTATGGTGAGTGTAGAGAAACGGAGACCCTTTTTACTGGAAATGAGGCATTCCATCTTAGTCCTCAGGGGTGACAACGCATCTGCATTTTAATTCTTAATCGAGGATAATTGTAGATGTCTATGGGCCACAGCATCCACTTTCCATCAGGTGGACTGTGTGCTCGTTTGTCATTCTTATTCTATTTTTTTTTAAGTTATTTTTTTACCCTTTGAGTGATATAATAAATATCAAAAGCTCGCGGTCACAAATAGAATGTCGTCTTAAATAGTTAAATTAAAAGCTACATCCCTATATTTCTAAGGAGTGGTCAAGGGTCGCGTTACATTCATACAAAAAAAGAAAAACAACACGTAGTAGAATTGAGAACCTCCTTTTTTGAAGGCATCTAAAAATAGAGTAAGAACGAGTCACTAACCCATATGGACTACGATGTTGTTTTTACTTTTAAGACACTTTTATAAGCTTAACCTCTATGTATGTTTCCGTGTATGTAATGGAATTTCATAATTTAGTTAGCATCCACTTTCAGACGTCTGCATAATCTAAATTTTGCAGACGTATTAAGAACTGATGACAATATAATGATTTCATGACTTTGACATAGTATTTATCTAATATTATATTCTCTTACGTAAAAAAATCGTCTCGTAGGTTTTCTAACAGGCGACTATAGAAAATGTCAAAAAAAGCTTATGTCTTTCGATAGATGGCGGAATAAGCGCCTTGTTTAGGCGTGACGTAAAATATCTGGAGCGGTGACCGGCAGAAGCGTCAAAAGTGCGCCTGTCAAGCGTAAGGAGTTCTGGAAACTCGCCATTGCACCTTTTTATGTTATCAATGTGACATTTATATATTTTTTTCTTTTTTTCGGCGCCTTTACTTATATGTAAGTTGTATATGAATGTTTATACGTTTATAAAATATCAGACACGAGGAAAAGACAAAACTCTCACTCTTGACTCATGCCAATCATACAACGGGTAACCCTCATTCATACCGGATATTCAATTTCTGGACATGTCCAAACTAGAGCAAAACAAATATTTATCAGGAGCTGTAAGGAATACGTAAAATGACATAAAACATGTCGGCTTGGGACAAACAAATAACCGCGGCCTGTGATGGATTATTGCGACTGACCGCCTCTATTTCCTATCGGTATAAGGAATTACCATATGCGCCTCCTGGACTTTGTGCCCATTGGCTACTAAAATATGGAAACAGATATTTTTATTTTATTCTGCTACACTCAAAAAAAAATTATTATTAAAAGGGTTATTATAATATTATAATAACCCTTTTGCTAATGTCAGAATATAATTGGTCAAATAAATCAAATAAATAATCAAAAATTAACAGAATGTTACGGGGACATTTAATATGATTTACATTTAAAATTCTAAAGATTAAAGTTAACACTTATAGTGTTAGAATTCGTTCTGTTAGAAATTTTATAATTTACAAACAAAAAGCTCTCTCCGATTCATCGTAGCATTCATCTGAGCGCGTGGTCGGTGGCGTCGCTCCGGCGACCGGAGACCCTTCAAAAAGTTTGATAATAACAGCACCAGTGCCGGGGAGCGGTAATGTGACAGCCGATACGTCGCCAGTCGCCACCACCTCCGTACCGGACAATTTAAATTTCGAACCTTCACTTATCTCACACACGAAGAAGGCAATATTTTTTATAAGTTCTTATATTAATGAGAATGAAGCAAATTAACTTGTATACATGTATATATATTATGTATGAATGTAATGGAATTTCATAATTCAGTTTTCATCCACTTTCAGACGTCTAAATAATCTGAAATTTTGCAAGTTCATAAGCCTAATTTAATAGAGATGACTATACTATATTTAGGTCGTTTGCAATGTAAAGACTATCGGACCTTGGGGTCATCGCGCGGTGAAGTTTCTAAAGAAACTTTATCCGCGACTGTTCGTCGCGATAAGTGACAAGAGGACATCCTCATTAATGATATGCGTCCTTGTCTCTAACCACGAGGAGTACGTCTTTATGTTAATTATACTTTTTAGCTTTTTATGAATATAGTATACACGTGCCATGTAAAACCAATATACATTAAACACATTTATAAAAATATAAAAATATTTCAATTTTATTAATATTAATAATAATTGAAATATTTTAATAATTGAAATATTTTAATGATTTCTTATATTTACGCGAACACTACATATTGAATAAAACAATTTTTACGGAATTTATCGTGTTTAATTTACTATTTTAATTCCCGACGTTTCGGGTGCTTTACAGCACCCATGGTCACGGGGGAGGGGACTGAGGTGTTTGACGTTCCAATGTCATAGTTAGCCCGGCTACCTTCAGTTTTTGAATATTAATTTTGGTCCGATTTCCGCGCCTACGTCACAGTAACCGAGTGAAGCCGGCCACAGTCGAGCGTGTACCTGCTGTACTACCCTATGTCAGAGGAATCACAGACAAGGTGAGGTACATCTTGAAGCGAGCTTCCATTAAAATATACTTCAAGCCGCTGAAGAAGATTAGTCAATTTTACCATCCGTCAAGTGTCATATCCTCTACAAGATGCAGGAGTGTACAAGCTGGATTGTGAATGTGGTCTCTCTTACATAGGACAAACAAAAGATCTATAAAACCCGCGTAAAAGAACATATAGCTGACGTGAAGCACCGACGTTTCCGGAAGTCTGCAGTGTGTGAACATGTTCAAGATCGTCCCCGCCACTACATCAGATTTGATAGACCACAAATCCTCGTAAAACAACATCGATTCTTACCAAGGATGATACGCGAGGCTAATGAGATTAAAAACATCCTAATTTCAATAGATAAGATGGATGGTGCTGCCATCTGCTTGGGATCCTACAATTAACAAAATTAAATCCAAACCCAAGCATACCACTGCAAGACTTCAAGATACTGTGCTTATTCTGCGTAGATCGGACCAATAATTAATATTCAAAAACTGAAGGTGGCTGGGCTAACTATAACATTGGGACGTCAAACACCTCAGTCCCCCGTGACCGTGCTGTAAAGCATCCGAAACTTCGGGAATTAAAATAGTAAATTAAACGCGACAAAATCCGTAAAAATAGTTTTATTCAATGAAATATTTTAATTTTAAAATGAAGAGATAACATTACCGATTTTATTTTCAATTTCAACTTATCTTTTATGGGTTTCGGAAGGCAAGGAGGATTGATCAAGTTTGTACACTGTGATTTACCAGAAACAGTTCGATCTACAATTCATAAATAATACCATAGGCAATTTGTCCAGTGAATTAAAGACAGTTTTAACGACATTTGATTTTAATACTTGCATCGAAACTTTAGACAAACGCAAAACATTTAAATATAATGAATGCAAAACATTTAAATAAAATAAACAAATAGAAAAATACCAAAAATTTACGATCAAATGAAATGCCAAACATCAATGTCAACGTAGAATCGGAACGCAACCGATGACCACAGACGCGAACAATAAACTACGCACGGTCTATTATCTGTCTATACAAATACTGGACAAACCTACAATAAAAGTATTATTGAAGGGCATGAATTTCGCAATAATACCGCGAAGAATCCCGTACGAAGAAATTATCTGTAGCGTTGAGGATTGTCTGTTTAAAAACAATGTGTGAAAGAAAGATTTGGACACATACGTCAAGACATTTCGTCCTTGTTACGTCGAATTTCAGCGCCGAAACTAAATCTCCTCAAAGACGAGTTTAAAGCGTTGTACAACTTACGCAACAGACCAGAGCTCACGATTCTCCTCGCAGATAAAGGAAATGCTACGGTAGTAATGGATACGTCAGATTATAATTTTAAACTACAATATCTTTTATCGGATGAAAGTGCGTACAAAAAGATCAAAACAGACCCTACAATCAATGTGCTTAAAACAACTAGTGATCTAATAAAGAAATACTCCGAAAAATTAAATCTTGACGTAAATTTGATAATACCACCATGTACCAAAGTACCGAGGTTACAGAAAATACACAAACCAAACGCTCCACTACGTCCCATAGTGAGCCAGATCGATTCACCAACTTATAAGTTGGCTCAACACTTGGCAAAAATTCTGTCACCGATGAGAAGACACACCAGAGCACACACAAAGTATTCGTATCATTTTGTTAGTGAGATAAAAGATCTACATCTCGCTGATAATGAAACTATGGTCAGTTTTGATGTTCAGTCACTATTTACATGCTTACCTATTGAAGACTGCATCTCAATTGTAACCAGGAAGCTAGAAGAAAACAACATGCCTGCAGAATATGCAGTATTACTCAAACACTGCCTCACATCTGGCTATCTATTGTAAAAGGAGGAGTTCTACAAGCAAGGAGACGGTGTGGCGATGGGCTCACCTGTATCTCCCATAGTCGCAGACATATTCAAGGAGTACTTTGAGGAAAAAGCCCTTCTTGTTGCTTCTGTAAATCCAAGATTCTACAAGCGGTACGTACACTGTAAATCCAAGATTCTACAAGCGGTACGTACACGACACTTTCACAATTTTAACATCCGACAAAGTAACTGCATTTTTAGACCACCTTAATTCCATAAACTCTAAAATACGAGTACAATTCACAATGGCGAGAGGCAAAAAATTATTTAGCTTTCCTAGATGCTTTAGTCATCCGAAATCCTGATAACACTACTGGTCACACTGTGTATAGGAAAAAGATCCATACCAACCGATATTTAAATGGTGAATCTCACCGTCATTCATCACAGTTAGCTACCGTGGGAAAATCTTTGTTTCAGAGAGCACGAGGGATCTGTGACAGAAAACATCTGGCCGCCAAACTTCAGCACGTCGAGCAAGTATTGCAAGGTTGGCTACATCTTGAAGCGAGCTTCCATTAAAACATACTTCAAGCCGCCGAAGAAGATTAGTCAATTTCTACCATCCGTCATGTGTAATATCCCTCTACAAGATGCAGGAATGTACAAGCTTGATTGCGAATGTGGTCTCTCTTACATAGGACAGACAATAATGTATATTAAAACTCGCGTGAAAAAACATATAGCTGACGTGAAGCACCGACGCTCTGGGAAATCTGCAGTCTGTGAACATTTTCAAGATCGTCTCCGCCATTACATCAGATTTGATAGACCACAAATCCTCGCAAAAGAACACCGATTCGCTATTGAAATTAAAAAACATCCTAATTTCAATAGCGAAGATGGTTGGGTGCTGCCATCTGCTTGGGATCCTATAATTAACAAAATTAAATCCAAACCCAAGCATACCACTGCAATACTTCAAGATACTGTGAGCTCATTCAACGTAGATCGAACCAAAAATTAATATTCAAAAACTGAAGGTAGTCGGGCTAACTATGACATCATGACTTCAAACATCTCAGCCCCCCCCCCCCCCGTGACCATGGGTTGCTGTAAAATACCCGAAACGTCGGGAATTAAAATAAGTAAATTAAACGCGATAAAATCTGTAAATATAGTTTTATTCAATGTGTAGTGTTCGCGTAACTATAAGAAATCTTTATGGTTGAAGGCGGAATTACGATGTTAGACATTAACACAGAAAGTTTTTAACACAAAAACACAAAAAGTTTTTAACACAAAAACTTTTATACGTGGTAGAGCCATGCTGCAGCTATATTAGTAGTATAGTTGTAGCACGAATGGGTCAGCTCGACCGGGGAAGGACCACGCTCTCACAGAATACCAGTGTAAAATAGCAGCTTAACGGTGCTGTGTTTCGTATGGTGAGTGAGTGTAGAGAACCGGAGACCATTTTTACTGCAAAAAAGGCATTCCATCTTAGTCCTCACGGGTGACAACAATTTGATTTTTTATTGAGTACAGATGTAGATGTCTATGGGTCACAGCAACCACTTACCATCAGGTGGACTGTGTGCTCGTTTGTTACCCTATGCTATAAAAAAAAGAATCTCAGATCACACCAAAAAATAATAATTAAAAACTGAAGGTAGACGAGGTTAACTGTGACATCAGAAAACATAGAGCTCGTGACCCTGTGCTTATGGATTCTGAAAAGCACTAAAAACGTACTGAATTAAAATTATGTTACTTACGATAAGGTAAGTGATTATATAATACACTATGGTTTACTACCATAAGAGAGAGTACTATTGTCAGGTTGACTTGTCACCCTCACCAACAAACCACTTTTGTTGAACATCATTTTAATAAAAATATTTTCTTGATATACCGCATATTGAATAAACAGTCCCTCGTAAGCTATTTTCTCTATTGAAATGCGATAGAAAAACAACCTTTTTCAATTTCAACATCCTCACTTAAAAATTATATTGACTCGTTGTAACATCAAAAATTATGTAATTAAGGTTCCAAAACTTAAAAAGAAGGAAAAAAAAAGAAATTTTGAAAATAGTTTGTTTTCACGCAGTACACAATAAAAATATCAAGTATATATAAATACAAAAACAGTTACAATGACAAAGATAAGCTGATGGTCGGGATGATTAATGAGGCATTCATAAGGTGTCGTACGACAGTCGTGTGGGCTTACAAGTGTCGGCGGTGAGGTAATGCGCCGAGAAGCTGACGGGGTCTCGCCTGTCGTGACTCTACTGAATTATTTACCGTAAACGAAACGAAACACCCGGCGTTTATAGGGGAAATAGTTGATGATTGTCATTGTGCTCTTTTCTTATATTGCCATGCTTTAAATTCATATTAAAATAGTAGTCAATACGGATCGTTAAAACAAATTGATTGATAGCATATATAGAGATTTATTAGAGAGCCGTTTTAGCTCAGGGGCTAAGCACTCGCTGTAAATTTACAACACAGCACTTGAGCAACCTGAGTTCGATCTCCGCCGACACCAATGAAATTGTTAATTGCAATTTTAGGTGCTAATTTACCACGTGCTCGGCGGTGAAGGAAAACATCGTGAGGAAACCTGCATGTCTGAGAAATAAAAAAAAAAATTTCTAAGACATGTGAAGTTCGCCAACACGCATTGGGGCAGCGCGGCAGACATTTCCTTGCTCCAAAAATAATCTCAGAAATGAGAGGACTCCTATGCCCAGCAAGAGGAGGTACATATATAGGCTGTAACTTTTATGGAGATTTATATTTTTATAAAACTATTAATGTTTTTTTCATTTCACGTGATTTTCTACGATATTATAGCCAATTGTCATTCATGTTGTTTTTAATAGCCTTATGGTAAGTATCCACTGCAGCCAGTGAACAACTATAATTTATTTAAAAAAAAGAAAGCTATATTATAGGTATAGGTACATTGTCACCTCTGCGGACTAAGATGGAATGCCTCACAACCTGTAATTATGCCGGATATGATGGACACTATACCCTTCAGACTGGAGCACAGTAATGTACAGACTGCTATTAGGAAGCAGAATTAGGCAATAGGATGGTACCTACGCAGAGTATATAGTAGTCAATGTCATCCCTCTATCTTTTCTTGGTCTGTACCTATGTTTTCGATCTATCTCAAGAAGGTATCCATGGCAGATGAAATAATGTGTAATTAAATATGTTTTTATTTAGATCTTAGCGTTATATTTATCACCAATTTCAAATATAGCTGTCAAAAGCTGTCTATTTTCACTGATTACAAATGTACATTTTCAAACAGTATACATAAACAATCATATAAATTCACAGCTGGGCATACACTCTCCAAGAATGATCCAACTGGTATGCATTATTTGGAAGATTTTCCCAAACTCAACCGAGCTAGCAGGTTGGTAAGCATAGCTTCTGCCCATCATCAGGTTGTGAAATTTGAATTTAACAATTTTGAATGGATTTCTGCCATCATCCGGCGTTCAGAGCCTTGTACAAGTGTATTAACAGGGTGTACAAAAAAAGTGTATTAACAGGCTGGCGAGATTGGAATTTGGAATTTTTATGATTAGTTCAAAAAATGGTACTGGAAATACTTATGTAATCATGTGTCTCATACTATTTTTTTTTACTCGGAGGTATCCATATATCTCTTCCATTCCATAATCTAAACGAATATCTTTGCGATCAGTATGATATATCGTTATCACTGTTAAGGCACAAGTAGTACACCGCTAAGCCCTACAGTTTGAGCCTCTGGTCGTTGTATGTACCCCGCTATCACAGAAAATGTGTAATAGTATCTTAATGCTAATGTTTCGTATAGTGAGAAGTTGCGATTTTATTATCAGTATCTTGGTTTATCCCTTTCTTATCTAATTAATATAAAATATAACTAATACTTTAGAAATAATCATTAGTCTCTACACTTTCTAACAATTAACTTTCTCCGCTATGAAATCTGTCAAATATTTTACCTCATTTTTAAGTGGCACCGCCCGTATGGCAGAAAAATTCGTGGATCTCTGGATATAGTGGACGCTATGGCCGCTGTAACACACTTGAACCTTCCCTAATTATGAATCAAAATGTAGACGCGTTGTCATCCCCGAGGACTACCTAAGTTATAATGCCTCGTTCCAATAAAATTGTCTACGGTTCTCCACACTCACTATACGAAATATTAGCATTAATATGCTATTACACATTTTCTGTGATAGCGTGGTACTACCCTTACGAGTACCCCAGATACATACTACGTTTGCGCATTACAGGTTCGCATTTAGAATATGCAGAGATTCTAGGAAACCGAAATCCATCATTACATCCTTGGTAAGTCCTAAAATAATGACGTGCTTTTAAAAAAGCCGTGTTTTTTTTTATAGAATAAGGGTGACAAACGAGCACACAGTCCACCTGATGGTAAGTGGTTGCTGTTGCCCATAGACATCTACATCTATCTTCGTTAGCGAATTTAAATGCAGATGCGTTGTCACCGTGAGGACTAAGATGGAATGCCTTTTTGCAGTAAAAATGGTCTCCGGTTCTCTACACTCACTCACCATACGAAACACAGCACCGTTAAGCTGCTATTTTACGTTGGTATTCTGTGAGAGCGTGGTCCTTCCCCGGTCGAGCCGACCCATTCGTGCTACAACTATACTATTAATATAGCTGCAGCATGGCTCTACCACGTAAAAAAGTGTCCAGTCCGAGCTCTAACAAAAATGTGTAGTTTGTTCTTATTTAATCCTGGGGCTTCTAATACGATATCTTATACTAATCTATTTATCTCATGCTCTTATCTTTTATTTAAACTATTGGTATTAATGTTTTCATTTCATTTCGTTTCAATCCAAATCAGGTTGGCTACTATGTTAATATGATGAATAACATAAAAACACTGTTTTAAACAAAACAAAATTTGAATCAAAGTTACGCTAATTATTGAAGCCTGACTGTCGTTTTTTTAAAAAAAGAAAGAAAACACATTAATTAGTTCACATATTAGGCTACCTGAGCACACAAAAATAATTAAATAAAGAAACAAAAAGATCATCATTGCAGAAAATCTGTCGCCTCATTTCTTCCCGTGAGTCCTTTAGACATATTTCCTAAACTCCATATGACCTACGGTAGATGGCGGTATAATCATTTCGTATAATATGACAATTAATGTGAAATGTCCAAACCGGCAACGGTGAGCAGCATTAAATGTGCAGGACGTCTGGTACTATCATCGCTAACCCATCTACCAAGCGTGACGTTTACGGCAAATGCTCACTATTTTGGAAACGAATCCAAGTGTAGCCGTGAAGTTACACGGGTTAATTAAAATAAAAGAATCATAAGGTTGAAAAGAGCTGTATTTAAGTAAGCCAAAAGTTAACAACCAAATAGATGTCAACAACAAAGGTTGATACATTTTGACAAGTCAGATGCTAATCAGTCAACCCTTCAGGTTGACAAATCGGAAATTAGACACGCGTGAGCGCTCGCGGGTTAACCCCGACTATGTCCAAGGAGGGGTATTTTCGACCCAGGAGACTTACACCAACTCTGTCCTGTTCTTTGAATATTTAAAGGGTTATAGTGCCGTTTCACATAATTTATTGTAGTGGAAACATGGAATATTTTATTAAAGGAGATAACAACAAATATAATCGAAACCTTACCTTAATCTACAATTATTCTAAAGTTAATAATATTAGCACCGGTCCCGCGGCCAACAACTCATAACCCAATAATTACAATGAAAACAGAGAAATTCATAAACTGGTAGAGAATACCTCAGGAATTAAGCCCACCTACATAAATTAATGTATATAGATTTTTAATAAATAAATAAATGTATCTCATAATCTAACAATTTATAAAATAATGACAGTATAAACAAGTTTATCAAAATTAAACGCGGTTATAATATTTAGACTTCAGAACTAAGGTTACTTGCCAGTTCAGATGAATAGGTACTACATTTATATTATACATACATGAAGTGATCCCAAATAAAACCTTAAAACAAAAAAGCTCAATTCGTAAATAATTACATTAAATACAAAATCAGCTTATATGTAATGCCGATAAGCTACACAGATATATTGTTGCTATTTTAGAAGTGTTTTTAAGATATTAAAATATTAATTGTTGCACTTTTTCATAGTTATTCCTGGGATTTATACAAGTGAATATATTTGAAATACAACTAAGGACGTAATACTACGCAACTACTTACTAGATACACAAACCCTAACAATTATCCCGAGACTGAGTGATATCCAGCGTTACATATAATTATAAAAATAATCATAATTTCAAAGAGCTATAATTTTTTAAAGGCTATAAAGTAATCTAAGCTGCAATTTCTTATCAAAAACCACTTATCAGAAGAAAAAAGTGACAACCAATATGCACTCGTATATTATAACACCGAGTTATATAACATTAATAAACGTGGTAGAGCCACGCTGCAGCTATATTAAGCTTGCAGCACGAATGAGTCGGCTCAACCGAGAAATAACCACGCCCTCATAGAATACCAGCGTAAAATAGCAGCTTAACACTACTGTACTTCGAATGGTAAGTGTAAGAAACTGGAGGCTCTTTTTACTGGCTACGACGCTTTCTATCTTAGTCCTCAGGGATAAGAACGCATCCACATTTTGTTTCTTTATCAAGGATAGATGTAGGGTTCTATGGGCCACAGCATAGTCTACAGTCCATCAGGTAGTTTTTATGCTAGTTTGTCACCCTTATCCTACAAAATAAAAATAAATATATCGGGAAAGTTTTTCTATTAGAATAAGTACACTCACCATACTAAACATAGAAACATAAAGCTGCTATTTTACGTTGGTATTATGTGAGAAGACGGTCCTCGGTCGAACCGATACCATTCGTGCTGAAGCTCTGTATAGTCAGCATAGCTGCAGCGTGGCTCTACCACTCAAAATCGATACCCGACATACATTTCAATCTAGTTATTATAATAAACATTTAAATTTTTCGACAACACCGTTATATATATAAGATGTATCTATACCACTTTTTCATGTCTGTTCCTTCTTCACTTGTTCTAATATTAAAATATGTAAATGTATTTTATTAAAAATAACACAACGTGAAGGAGCTTTCGCTGCGTTCGACGTATTCTGCCAATTATAGGCTCGGATCGCTTTGATCATATTACCGTCCGATAGATGAGAGTGAAGCTATTATTGTGCTCATCAATTATTTTTCACTAAATTAACTTTTATTATCAAGAAACAAAGCACAAACTATCGATACTTATAAAGTACTGAAATATGCTTGGCAGTATAAAGAGGCATCGGTTTACTCAGGACGTTCAAACTTATAAGCAATTATCAGTAACTTTAACGTTTGAAGTCTTAAGAATAACATATAAATACCATCTTAGATATACTTCTCATGTTTTCTAAATGTTTCTGGTGCTTAAATTAATGGGTAGGCAAAATATAAAATAAAAGTTTTACCTGACTGTCCCCAATGAGGGTTAAATTTGAGGCTGTATGTGCGTATTATATTATTAATAGAATAAGGCGTTACTTTGCGGAAATCCATTATATTAAAGATGTTGATGTATAAAATTAATTAGCTAAGATCCGTGTAATAAAATAAAATGATGTATCCTTGTTTAAAGAGCACCTCCCGCCCTCATCACTACTTCCAACACCACTAGACTAGGAAAGACACACCACCGTCGATTATACGACACGTGTTTCGCCTCTACACGAGGCATCCTCAGGTGAAGTAGACTCTGCGGTGATTGACTTAGCGGTCAACCAATAATTGTTTTTTTTAATATCTTTAAAGCATATTATATGTTAATATACATAGGTATGTATGTTTATCTATTAATTTTAATCTTTTCATCCGATTACAATTTGGGTGTCTCCAAGGCAAGAGAGAATAGACTTTTGTTAAGCTAACTCATAACGTGAGTTACGCGCGAAATTAACTTGGCTGACGTTCAGTGGCCATACAGGGTTATTTTTCAAAGAGTAGCCAAATTTTAAACTTAAATTCAAATATATAAATAAAATATACCGTTATTGCAGTTTTTGAAAATACGAGTAAATAAGGCGTCTACTTTTATTTGAAATTATCCCAAATTGAATGTGATTTGTGGGCAACAACTACGCGTACGCACGCTTCTCTGTGTGCGATTCAATTCACAACCTTTTTGCCGACCGATCGACCCTTACAAATGTGTGCGTGCGTAGTAAAATAGTAGACAATCAGTTAAAATAATGCATTACCACGCATTTTGAATTCAAAAGATAAAAAGGACAGAATATTTAAGTTTTTAAATTAATTTTTCTTCACCATTTGGCTATATTACTTGTTCTGAACCTTCTCTGCTAATTTGGCCGGTTATTGCTAAATAACCCTGTATTGCAAGTAAACTGCCAGCGCAGCAGAGTGTACGGTGCTTGACCTGTACCCGCGTGTATATTTCACGTTACATCAAGCACATGCTACTAGGTGGTACAACTCCTTTTCTGCCCCGGAATCGGTCAGGGTAGGTACCAATGTCTTTTTTATTAGGCCGTTTTTCACTTCAGCTTTATAAAAAAGCAGGTTAGTACGAGTAAGTGCCTTTGTACTTACTCTTTACTTAATATCTTTGGAAATCGTCGCAGGGGTAGAAAATTGATCTGAATGTAGTACTTTTTTTATATAGGATAAGGGTGACAAGCGAGCACGCAGTACACCTGATGGTAAGTGGTTGCTGTGGCCCATAGACATTTATCCTCGTTTGCGAATCAAAATGCAGATGCGTGGTCAGCCGTGAGGACTAAGATGGAATGCCTCTCATCCAGTAAAAAGGGTCTCCGGTTCTCTAGCCTCTTCACTTTTTTGATTTTCATCACTTACTTTGTTATTTATTTGTTTTGTTCTCTTCGACGTTTCGAAATAAGAATTTTAATCATAAAACCACAAACCTACAAAATACTAGTCACGGCAATTAACCAAATATATTATCTTCTAGACACACGATCTAAAGATGAAGGTGTATAGTGGCACTGTTACTACAAAAGAGTAATTTCTTATTAATTTATATTCTATTCACTTAAAAGCACGTATTACATTGAATTTAAGAGCACACAGTACCTAGTAATAAATAATTATAGCGCCGGACCCACAACACCACACATTCCTCAGCTCCCAGATGACGGCGACATCTTAAAATATGGCCTCCCTTTCTTCAGCTGTTGACTCCTAACCCCTCGCCGCTCTCTTAGACTTAATTAATTAATGACCCACACGGTCCCTTAAGGCCAAATGTGTTGGCATATACAACAGCTAACAATAATTACAGATTTATGTTCATAGCTCAGAGTCAAAATACAAATATAGAACAAATATAGAAAAATACTTAGTCATTGTTAAAGTAAGACTTTTAAAATAAATGTAATTAAATTTAACGTTAACGCAGAGTTTTATATTTACCAAAATAAATAGATGTAATATGTAAAATAGACATAATAATATGAATCCAAAAATCTAATTAACTAAGTGTACCAATTTTATTCTCACAATCATATTTTCTAGTGCGGGGTCGCCCTACACTTCGTCCGCCGGTACGAGGCCGCCACTCGAGAACCTTTTTTCCCCATCGGTTGTCGGTTCTTCGAGCTATATGTCCCCCCCCCCCACTAGATGGAGTGACGACCTGGTAAGACATGCAGGAAGTCGATGGATGCAGGTGGCTCAGGACCGTGCTTTGTGGCATTCCTTGGGGGAGGCCTATGTTCAGCAGTGGACTTGTGAAGGGCTGTAATGGTGATGATGATGATGAACCATATTTTACGTATATATTATATCTATAAATAACAATCAATTGATGTCCGTTAGTCTAATTAAAACTCGAAAATCGCTCCACTAATTTTGATGAAATTTTTTTCGTGTGTATTTGAGTAAGTCCCTGGATGATTTAGATTCACAATTGGACCCGGTAGGTGGCGCTATGGTGGTCCAGAAATCACCCGTGCGAAGCCGAGGTGGATCGCTAGTTTTAAGATAAAATTAAAGATGCTATAAACTGTAAAGTTATATATTCCAATTGCAAATTGAAATAATTACAAATAAAGTTAATTGTTGTGTGGCGATGGATTGGGTGTCGTAAAATAACCATCTCGTATATGAAAATACATTAGTGAGGCAGATGATGTAGAGCAAAGTTATCGCCAACCTCCCTACCAAGCTTGGTGATTGAGGCAAATCCTCTCAAGTAATATTATGGTTTGGAGAAATCCTCCTGATTGAAGAAGTCGATGTCCAACAGAATATTTACAGCCAGCAGTTCAAAATTTTCATTTAAAGTTCAAAATTATTTATGTAACTAGCAGTGCCTGGCATGCGTTACAGTGCCTTTTTTTTCCAGAAATATTTGCGGGGACGATAACATTTTGGAACTCACCAAAGTTTTACTGTGATCGGATCAATGGTATAAGAACGCAAATTAATCGAACCAAAAAAGTAAAGTAAAGCAAAGTTACACACACGGTAAGGACAAGCAAAGTGACACAGGAATCCTCTCATCTCTGAGAGTGTTATGGGGCAAATAGTCGGCCACCCTGCTCCTTGACTTGCTATTTCACATTTCTTCGCAATATGCGGACATGCAGATTTCCTTACGATGTTTTCCGTCACCGCCGAGCATGTGATAAATCTACACTTAAAATTACTAATAACAATTTCATTAGTGCCGGCGGATCACCAATGAAGTTGTTAGTTGCAATTTTAAGTGTAGATTTATCACCGAAGCACCAAAGTTTCATTGTAATCAGATAAATTAGGTATTCGTATAGGAACGCCGACGGGACAAACTAAGCAACATTTACTTATCTTGGTTATGTCCTATCGTATCGAATTGCAAAGGCTGGTGTCCCTATAAACTCATTCGCAAAGGTAGCTCAGGACTTAAACACCCGCCCTAAATTTTATAGTGCGCGAGAAAGAGTAGCCGTGTTGCAGCGGTGTAAGAAACTGTATCATCCCATTTCTTCATACGGGTATCGTAAAAGACGACTAAAGGAAATACTAAAAACATCTGATAGCTTCCAATAGAGCCGTGGTAGCTCAGGGGCTTAGCATTCGCCGTAAAAATATTACAACGCGAATGACCCGGGTTCGATCCCTGCCGGCGCCAATGAATTGATCTAACATGTGCTCCACCAACATGCACTGTGGCGGCGCGGCGGACATTTCCTTACCCTAAAACCCTCTCAGAAATGAGAAGAGGCCTGTGCCCAGGAGTGGGACGTATATAGGCTGTAACTTTACTTTACTTTACTTTCCGATAGATGGCGATATAATATTATTTTTACGCTATGCGTAAAATACCAAGATCGGCGAAGGATAACAACGTAAAGGTGCGAGACGTCTAGTACAGCCATCGTCAACCATGCTTGACTTGTAAGGTTACTGTAAAGTCCGGCATAACCTTTCCGTTGCATCCGTATCGAAAGGTATCAATGGTGATTTCCCCACAACAAAAAAAAATTTAAGACACAAAAAACAGTACCGAAAAATCAGCTTTATATCTCAAATAATATGTGTATTCATTTACTACTGCAATTATACAATTATTATTATAATAGAAACGATTAAATGAAACAGCCGGTGGCTGATGTAATCGAAATAGCGAATGTCGACCGTCCAGCCCATACCCGCGCAGCAGCACCCATTAATTACTTAAATTTAATTCATACGGTACCCACGCACCACTATTTACATTCAAAAACGTGCCCCACACCCTACCCGCATCTCGTAACCCTTGCCAACAAACTTGAGCGACCCTAAGACGCTAACTCCTAAGTAGACTTTCTTTGATAGTGCGCTCCGTTGGCTTTGAATAAAGGCCACCGGGTCGATAGAGTTTTGATCTGTAATTTTATAGCATTGAGGCGGCCCCCAGCTCATGCTTTAAGGATTGTGGCCTATCGATCCTTGACTTGTCTGTTTTTGTTAAAACACGATTTTCAGTGGCTTTGGTAACCGGATAACTAGGACGACGCGGTTAGAAAATGCAATCAAAGAACAGAAAAGCTGAACCTTGGTAACTTTGAATCTACTTTGTTCTTAATTAACAATTATTAATTAATTCAATATTTGCTGCCTTGGTAGTTTTATACAAGTAAGGATTACGAAGGAGGACACAGTTCACCTGATAGTAAGTGGATCCTCTAATCCATGACTAAAATAAAATACCTAAGACGTTTGTCCCCGCTTCTTGTCACTCACCATACATGGTATTCTGTGCGAGCGTGGTATACCTCTGTTCTGTTCGCACTGCATCTGTAATACACTGTATCGTGGCCCGATCACCATCGGACCCAATAATTTCCCAAAATCAAATTTATTTCAGATATATCTCTCTATTCTCTTTTCAACCGACTTCAAAAAAGGAGGAGGTTCTCAATTCGTCGGAATATTTTTTTATGTATGTTCACCGATTACTCGAAAACGCCTCAACGGATTTGGAAAATTCTTGTTTTGTTTCGAAGGGTATACTTCCCAAGTAGTCCCGTTTAAATTTTATCTAAATCGGTCGAGTGGTTTTAAAAAATCAACAATAAATTATTATTTTTATATTGAAGTCGATTGTACAAAATTTTTAATTTACCACTTGTCTCTATACGTGACGGAGCGGTAGCGCAGAAGCAAAGCGATTTGCTTTTTGCATTTGCTTTGAAAATAATTTATATGGTCTATAACCAGTATATTGATAATTTTATTCTTATTTGAGCATTATTATCATACACGAGCATTATAACCTATGATAGTCGCTCTTTTGACTCTGCTCCTCGTTGCTGGGTATTTTACATCTGGCTTAAACAAGTTGGTAATACCGCCATCCATCGGAATCCACGTGATTTTTCTGGCGTTTCCTATAGTAGCCACTTACGACACCCATGGGACCAGGACGAATTTTAAGTGATGAATACAATATTTCATTCCATTTCTACCCAACTCTAATTCTATAACACATAACAGTAGCTAATTTTAACTGAGATTTCAAATTAATTTGCGGCATCACATTGGAAGCAATTCCAACTATTATATTTTAAAAATTTGTTATTTTGTGATAAATAATTTAACATAACTTTCTGTTAAGCTAAATAGACAACCAGTGCGTGTCGGTAATAGGCCGGCTCTAGCTCGAAGAACCAACAAGCGATGGGCAAGAGATGTTTCCGGTGACGGCTTCATACCGGTAAGCAAAGTGTAAGATGGCCCCTGACTAGATGAAGAAACGACTTGGTAAGACATGCAGGAAGTTGGTGTTTGCAGTTGACTCAGGACTGCGTTTTAAGGCATTCCATGGGGCAGACCTATGTCCTGTAGTGGACCTGTGAAAGGCTGTAATACTGATTATGATGATCAATTTTATGGATTCAATCGCGTTTAATTTTAACTTTTAACTCAAGACGTTTCGAATGTTTGCAACAGCCATGGAAGATGAACGTCGAAAATTAATAGATGACCACAAAATAAAACAAATAAAAATATTTAGACCTCTAGTATTCCTATATTAAACTAGCTGAACCCGGCAGACGTTGTCCTGCCAGTTAATAATCATAGGTTGTGTTCAGCAACATTTTTTAGTTTAGCGCATGCAATTTAATTTATTAATTGCCGCCCTTGATTGAAAAAAAGCAAATAAAATCAAAAATTTAAATTTTGTTTGTTTCTAAATTTTGTTTTCCATTTTGTTTTTCAATTTTTTTTAGTTTATCAATATAAAGCTTCTCCATTGCAAAATACATATATATACCAATTTTCATGGTGATCAATCACATTAAACGATTTCATATATACAAACATCCTCTTTTATATATATTGGTTATACTGAAATGTAAGATAAAATATCAAATAATAATTTATATTATTTTTCTTAACTATCTATATCAAAACCGTAGGCAAAGGCAAGGCAGAGGCTTAAGTGATTAATTCATGAAAAAAGTAACATTAAATGGCAACTTTACAAAGTTATTTTAAAAGACAGTCGTAGAAATCTTTAACAAAATAAGTGTAAAGATCAGTGCGTTCACTAAGAGTAAAGGATTAGCCCTTATCACTGTTCACGTAAGCGGTGATACTTATATGAGTGCCCCTTTTATTGCATTAGCGAAGGGAAGGGTTGCCCTCGCGGCCCTTCGTCTTAGGGTAACGTCTTACGAATACAAGAATTTATAAATAAGTTAAGCGGGCCCGGCCTTATTCTTCGCCTCGGCGTCTCACTTTGTTTTATCATATTTAAATTATTATAGTCAGATGTGGAACGTGTACCTAATTGCTGTACTTTGTTAAGATAATGTACCTTTGGCGCGACTCCACTTTTGTTTTCTTGTTTTCGAGCGATATAAATTCACGAGAGGACCCCGCCGTAACGCCCAACTTTCGTGTTCTGTTTTTGTACGGACGTTCGTTTTCGAGGAAATAAAATTTGTTATGCAGCCATTTGGAGGCCTTCGGTGCTTTAGAATAATACACCAAGATTAAGTTAAGATGAATAAACAGAACTTAAAAGTTTAGCGCGATAACAAAAACTTGTCTAAATCATATATTATACAATTAATGAAGAAGAAATTTTGATAGCTTATGTTTTTATCAATGTTAAAATAGAATAGAATAGAATATTAATTTATTTGCATTGAATGTGAATTGTAATGTTGTTACATGGCTTTTCATTTATGCTTTTTCAATAAACATATTTACTTTCATATTACTTTTACAAAGTATACATAAGGGTGTTTGATATATTCGACTTAAGAAACTGCCAACAAAAAGTTCTTCGCCTCCGATAGATGTCGCTATTCCTCAAAATTATCAAATCGCTTTTCGTACGTGGTAGAGTCACGCTGCAGCTATGTATGGTTGTAGCACGAATGGGTCGGTCTCCCGAGGAAAGATCACGCTCTTAGAGAATACCAGCGTAAAATAGCAGCTTAATTTTGCTGTTTTGTGTGGTAAGTGCAGAGAGCCAGAGCTAAAAATGGAATGCCTCCTCCAGAGAAAAGTCACTGGAGGATGCGTTCCATCTTAGTCGTTTGGGGTATCAACGCATCATCTGTGGGTCACAGCATCTACTTACGATTAGGTGGACTGAGTTCTCGTTTGCCACCCTAATTCTATAAATATACAAAAAACTGGCCAAGTGCGTGTCGGGCCACGCACAATGTAGAGGTAGGGTTCCGTAGTTGCCCGTGACAATACGTGGGCTTTCTTGATGACTTTTCGTCGTTTTAAACATATAAAATGTTTATTTTAAGTGTTTACAATAACATTACACAGTTATAATGCAGCTAGTTTTAGGTCATTTTCTATGGAGTTTTAACGAAATTTTTACTGATCCAAGTGCATTTTATAAGTTGGTAGACTATTACTCGTTAAGTTTTTAATTCTACTTGCTGTGATAGTTTTCCTTTTAACTTCATTAAAAGGAAAACTATCACACCGGACCGGGGGGGACACCGGACCCCTGAATCGAAAAGATGTTGTTCCACACCTCCAGTGTTTGAAAGACCTATCCAACGATACCCCATATGATGGAATAGACGGGTAAAAAAAATCATCCTCCATTTACTTGTATGAGAAGTACCTAAAATAAAAATATTTTAAGATTGTATTTCACAGTTTTCTAGTCGTGATTAAATCTATAACTATGCCAAATTACAGATTTGTAGCACCTAGGGTCTCTGAGAAAACCGCGGATGGACGTACGGATGGACGGACGGACATGGCGAAACTATAAGGGTTCCTTGTTGTGTAACTACGGAACCCTAAAACTTACAGTTCCAATTAAGTCTGTCATTATTTATTGTAATCACCACGTTTTTCAGACTTATGGCTGGTCTCAATGCCACGTCCCACTCATTTGATGCCGTTTCCTTTTTTTTTATAGGATAGGGTGACAAACGAGCACACAGTCCACCTGATGGTAAGTGGTTGCTGTGACCCATTGAAATCTACATCTATCCTCAATAAAGAATCCAAAATGCAGATGCGTTGTCACCCGTGAGGACTAAGATGGAATGCCTCTTTAACAGGAAAAAGGATCTCCGGTTCTCTACACTCACTATACGAAACACAGCAGTGTTAAGCTGCTATCTTACGCTGGTATTCTGTGAGAGCGTGGTCCTTCCCCGGTCGAGCCGACCCATTCGTACTACAACTATACTGCAATATAGCTGCAGCATGGCTCTACCACGTTGAATAATTCCTGTAACCGGTGTGGATATTTCACATCAAGCATATACGTTAGCAGAAGGAACGCCAGCTTTTTGGATCCTTGAGATATTTCTAGCATATTATGCTATCAAATATCAATGGGATGAAATGGGTTGATTATCAAATGACATGTACCATAATAACGATGAATATAAAATACGACAATGCACTTATAATAACAAAGAAGATTCGCATATTCAGTATCAAAAATATATTTATTTATTTTTATACTCGGCCGCTATCTCCTTGAAATTAAATTTGACGAATGGAATCAACTTCAAGTTTTCATGGATATGGCTTAATACAATCATCATCATCATCATCATTACAGCCCTGCAAACTCCACTGCTAATATAGGTCTCCCGTGACAATACTAAAAACACGGAAACTACCTACATCCATCGACTTCCTGCATATCTTATCGGGTTGTCGGTACATCTATTAAATTAAGGCAAAAATGATCGATTGCATTGAGTTATATTTATGCTTAAAGTAAACCGCCTATATACTTCCCACAGCTGGGTATAGACCTCCCGTCATTTCCTAAAAGGTTTTTAAACCAGATAAGAGTCCGCTACACTGACTCAATTCGTTAGACATGCAGGTTCCCACGGTGCTTTACTCAACGGTCACGGTCACGGTGTTTTACTTAACCGCCATTTCAGTGGTTCCGCCGGAGGTCAACCTCGAGTTACTCGCGTACCTACTATGAAATTTATGAAGTTAGCGCCTAGCCCCTGAGCCACACGGCTCCTTTTCGACTACCTGTAAATTTTTAATAAGACTAACAGACCAGCCAATGGTCCACCTGATGTTCGACATTCTATCCATATCAGGAGAGACCATTGATATATATGTACTACGCACTAGATTTCGCATTCCGTACATTCACTATGTTCAACTGAACTGTACTGCAATCCGTACACCTTACTTTAGTGTCATTTACTGTGGCTTCAATATTCATGTAGTGTGGAGCGGCGATAATAATACGAGATTTCAAATTAAAGTTTAAACCTTACGTAAATAACAATTCAGTAGTCAAGTAAGTAAATTTTTTTGTTGTTCAAGTGAATAAATTGGTAACAATATCGTAATATTTTACTATCTACCGCGCATGCGCGAAGACATAGAGTAGTGCACATTTTTTGTTTGAAATAGCTTCTCTAGTACGTAGTACATAGAACTCAATGGGAGAGACAATGCATCTGCGTTTATGAGCCGCAGTATCAACTTGCAGTTAGACAAACTGTATGCCCAATAAACAATAAAGTACTGTAAAATTTAATTCGAACAGATTAAATTCGCCCTATACACGTACCTACTATAGTATAAAATTTAAGTCGGTCCTTAAATCAAGCTCCTGAACTAACACGGCTCTTTTTAGACAACCTGTATTTGTTTTGGTAATTGTTTAATTTAGAACTTTATATAGTGTTAACGTTAAAAGTCAAAGTTACAGCCTATATACGTCCCACTGCTTGGCACAGGCCTCATCTTATTTCTGAGAGGGTATTAGTGCAAGGAAATGTCCGCCGCGCTGCCCCAATGCGTGTTGTTGAACTTCACATGTCTTCGATATATTTATTTTTCTTATTTCTCAGACATGCAGGTTTCCTCACAATGTTTTCCTTCACCGCCGAGCACGTGGTAAATCTGCACTGAAAATTGCAATTGAAAACTTTATTAGTGCCGGCGGGGATCGAATCCGCGTTGCTCGCGTACTGTGTAATTTACAGCGAGCGCTTAGCCCCTGAACTACCACGGCTCTTATAGAGTGTTAAAGATATAAAATAAGACACAAAGGAACCTGGTATAAATAATTAATAATAGTAACAGTTGAATTTTACAATACGTGATTTTACAAAACACCCGTGTTGATCACGTATTGTAAAATTCAACTGTTTGATTCCAATGAACTCGGTGGTGAAGGTAAACATCGTGACCTGAGGCATAAAATATGCATGTGAAGTACGCCAACACAACTAATTTCTCAGGAGGCCTGTGCCCAACAGTGGGATGTATATATGCTGTATCATTACTTTTTATTCTACTATGTTAACTTATAGCATACGCCAGTAAAACTAAAGTCTTTTTTTAAATTTATTAACAATCATTATTACATATACCTTTACATTATTTACCGGAGACCCTTTTTACTGGAAACGAGGCATTCCATCTTAGTCCTCACAGGTGACAACGCATCTGCGTTTTGATTCGTAATCGAGGATAGATGTAGATGTCTATGGGCCTCAGCAACCACTTACCATCAGGTGGACTGTGTGCCCGTTTGTCACCCTTATCCTATAAAAAAATAGAAGCAAACATTTTTAAAATACAAAATAGGCTTGTGAATTTAACAATGATGGTAACGGTTTAAAATAAAGTTTGTTTGTAAGGTGGAAAAATCGAGCATGTGCTTGTACGTTTGCGTGTGCGTTTACGAGATCATGTCAGTATAGGTGAGTGTGTGTATGTGTTTACGCCGTGTGTAGTGCCTATAATATAAACAAAAAGGCATAATATGTATTTTACAAAGTTATTGTGAGTATGCGTTCAAAGCATTACGTAGTAAATTAATTCAAGAAAACAATGTCTTATTCATAATGGGATAATATTTTCTGCTATAAATCACATTTAAGCGTTGTTTCATTTCCTAGAGAACCCTCGCATGCAGCACACGCATCGAACGAATAAGTAATTGAAATTTGAAATGAACTTTTGATTTTACGTAATGTTTTCACCCCACTCCTTGGGAAATTATTAAGAACATCCGTTTCTTTGCGTGATGGGTCCTTCTTTGCATAAATAATATATGTATTTTTTGATTTGGTTCTTGTTTTGTATTACGTTATTTATTATGAAAACATTAATCGATAATTTGCAAAAGCTATTTGATAAAAAGCATATTTTAAGATATTATATAATATAAGATATTTTAAGGTATTATAGATAAAAATGGTTTAGTTTTAATATTGTCACAAGTATACTGAACATGTCAACAGGACTTCCGTCAACTATCCTGTGAGGGCTTGAGGCGACAAAATTGTCAGCGATAACCCTTCGAGAACAAGACTTGATACTTGTTAACAACGGTAGTAGACAATTACACTTGCTACGAATTTCGGTTGAGAATCTTACTTTGTTGAATAATTTAAATTAATAGTGTTTTACTTTTCATTCTTTCAAAAACATCATTAAATTGCTAAATAAAATACTTAAGGATTAAAAACACCCATGTACACTTATCATTTGTCTGCAACGTCTTTTTTAAAACGAATTAATATATAATACTTTACACTTAGCAGTAGAGAACGTTAAGTACCTACTTACAGACTGACACCTAGACGGAAAAAGATTTGATACGATGCCTTTTCTGTCACTGTGCCACTTATAAAATTACATTATTAATGCATTATTGGATTAGTTGCTGTCCTACTCCAATTTTCTTCTTTACCCTCTTTCTTATCAGGCTTATAAATCTACTATCGGATAGATGATTTTTTTAAGAATACACGAAAAACTTAAAATGTTTACCCATACTGACCACTCTGGGTGACCTGAATTTAACACCAATACCCTCACACTGATAAAGCTGCTCCAGTCTGTGAGAATTGGAGTCGGTCTAATTGAGATAGTTTTCTGCCAAACCAAATGGTTCCAGAGATGGACGACTAGTCCATCAATCAACAGATTTATTCGCATGCAGATTAGCCTTGAAGAAAAAATAATATCTACGCCTTTATACCCTTTTGCTCATAAGTATTATATTTTATTTTATTATTATCTCTATACTATATAAAATTCAATTGCTGTTTTTTTTTTTATAGGATAGGGTGACAAACGAGCACACAGTCCACCTGATGGTAAGTGGTTGCTGTGACCCATAGACATCTACATCTATCTTCAATAAAGAATCAAAATGCAGATGCGTTGTCACCCGTGAGGACTAAGATGGAATGCCTCTTTTCCAGTAAAAAGGGTCTCCGGTTCTCCACACTCACCATACGAAACACAGCAGTGTTAAGCTGCTATTTTACGCCGGCATTCTGTGAGAGCGTGGTCCTTCCCCGGTCGAGCCGACCCATTCGTACCACAACTATACTACCAATATAGCTGCAGCATGGCTCTACCACGTAAAAAAAATCCGTTAGTCTCGCAAAAACTCGAAAGTGGCTGGAACGATTTTGATGAAATTTTTTGTGTGTTTGAGTGGGTCCCTAGATGATCTAAACGGTTCACAATTGGACCCAGTAGGTGGCGCTGTTGTCGAGATCCAGAAATCACCCGTGCGAAGCCGGGGCGTATTGCTAGTATTACTTAAATATAATAATTGGTTATAAATATGTGTCATATAATTTCGTATGGAACTCGTTCATGACTTTCGTTACCACATTTTTTATTGATTTTTTCATAGCTTGTGATTGTGTAGTCAGATTTCTTTAATCCCAATCCAAATAAAATCAAGCCACATTTAGTAACGTCGCAGTAGCATTCAAAATAAGTCGCTTACATTAGAACATCTTTAATTCGACTATTAAAACCCACTCCAAGATGTTCGCAACACCAATAAACAATGGCCGAACGCGAGCGCGAACGTGGAAAGTTTCAAGCGCGCGGTGAGTGCAGAGAAGCCTTAATGAGGGTTGGAAATTTCGGCACATTGCGGGACCAAACCGCACCCGCCTTCTTGGCTTATTATTAATTCCGTAAGACGTGTCCCCGATGTCCAAGACGTGCTGAGATTCGACACAAAAGTCAGAAGGGCGGAAGGGACTACCCTCCTGCCACCCCACGCTACGTGTGGTGCGTCTACAAGTCGCAATATGCAGGAGTGTGGGATTTACAGGTGGTTTTAATAACGGCTGCCACTAATGTCGCAAGATGAATACTTAATGAGTGGATCATCGCAGGATTTTGTAGTGAAGACGGTCGACTTGGCTAATAAAGAATGCATCGTAGCTTTGTTTACGTGATTCTAGTAAATATGTGATGCCTTAAAGTTTGTTTATCTCACGAAGTTGATTTCTATCAGTGCCTTACTCATATATTAAACAATTTATAAATAAAGCTAAAATCGAAACAAACAACTATACATTTAGTAACTATTACGTCATAAGAACTTTAGTAAAGTATTTTTTGGTTTAAAAATGTATTAGAATAGTGAATAAGAGTTTTTTTAACCAGCAAACATCATAACCTCTGTGTGCAACATCATAACTTTGATAATTTTGCTTAAAAATAATTTTGATATATCCTTCACAAATCCACTGCTGAACATAGGGCTCCTTCAATAAATGCCACTAAACATGGATCTGAGCCACCAGATTACTTTATTATTTTATTTCATTATACAAGTCTCTGAATTAAACATTCTAATATAAATCATAAGCACATACACGTAGTAAAACATATTTTTTACGATAACAAATGCAATGAGCTACATATTTTTCGTATTTTATTACACTAATTATTAGAGAAACACAAGAAATATTCAGGAATATTTTTATCTATTTTACATCAAATTGTTTTGATCATTTCTGTCCTATCGTATCTTTTTCAATGTCACCGATTTACTTACAAAGTGAAAATCCCTTTACAATGAGTCCGTTGTCGGAGGCGTTCAAAAACTCGTTAGGATGCTGCCATGCTGCGGTGGAGGGTCACGTCTCGTGAGATCGTGGAAGCCTCACGACAAAATGTTGCTGGTAAACTTTGTACTGTATACAATGTCTTAAAATAACTAAACTCCTCGATGAGATTAACAAAAAGGAAAATAAAAAAAACGCTTTTAATTTAAACATAAAAACGCGTTCTAATTAATGAGTAATAAACTCGTCAAATTATTTTATCATATTCGATTATACTCTAATTAGGCAAAAACTTTCTTTTTTTGCATATTTTCGCAGGAAATTCTTTCTTTTGGAGACTAATTATAAATTACCTTTGTGATGGTATAAAGTTTAAATATCGGAAAAGAGTCACGGAATTTTGTCGTGGTTCCTTCAAGCAGCACGCCCTAAGTTCACGAAATATTTATAAAGCAATATTTAATAAGTTTACCAACAAAAGATTTTTGTAATGATTTCTTATATTTACGCGAACACTACACATTGAATAAAACTATTTTTACGGATTTTATCGCGTTTAATTTTACTATTTTGATTCCCGACGTTTCGGGTGCTTTACTTAGACTGTGCTAAGACTTCAAGATACTGTAAGCTCATTCTGCGTAGATCGGACCAAAAATTAATATTCAAAAAACTGAAGGTAGCTGGGCTAACTATGACATTGGGACGTCAAACACCTCAGTCCCTTGACCTTGACTCCCGTGACCATGGGTGCTGTAAAGCACCCGAAACGTCGGGAATCAAAATAGTAAAATTAAAAGCGATAAAATCCGTAAAAATAGTTTTATTCAAAATATTTTTGGTTTAGTTAATTTAATAATAAATTCCATCCGATATAATAAAATAGGAATTTTTGAAATAGAATAATTTACATCTAGACGTAAACAACTGCGGATAGTGGCCACCTCTTGGTAGAGAGTAATTGTGTTCTGTGGTGGCCACAATCTCGTATGATATGCTAGATGTAAAATATCTAGATCTAAACCGACGACTGTATAACATCAAAATGTGTGACATCTGATACTGTGATTGCCACTACGTGTAATTTAAAATACTCTTAATGGTAACCATACACACTAGGGTGTACCTGCCAGGTTTACCTGTACAGTTGAACTGTGCCTGTACAGACAAACCTGACAGGTACACTCTAGCGTGTATGGCTACCTTAAGCTGGTATTCAAGACAAGCTCCACAATGTCAAAATAGTACGGGACTATGGGACTAGACTCAAATTTTAACATTGTGCTTAAACTCGAGATTGTCTCTGAACACTGGCCTTAATTTCGAAATGGCCAATGTCTTTGTTTAGACTTTACTTTCTCATGATGTCTGATCGCGTAAACAGATGAGCATAAATGAATTATATGGATACTATGTTTTCAATCTCCAGTCCCTCTCAGATTTTATTGTACCAGATTATTTTAAATAGAAACAAAAGAAAGCGCCATTGCTGAGAGGCCGATAAGGCGTGAGTGGCACGCGTTACGAGCGTTTATCTCAAAGTGCTCGCACGGGAACAATAACGTGTACTAAACGCGCCAATGTAACTTATTGGCGAAAGACATATCGCTTGTGTGTAATCGATGTGTTTTTGTCTTATTCTCATTTTAGAAAGTTATAAATGAAAAGCGTAAACTGTAGTAGTGTTTTTTCATTTTTCTTTTTGTTAAAAACACACTTCTAAAATTAATATATTAAATTAGTGAATTTATGAATTTTGTTGTTTATTTTACACTCTCTTACCTACTTCTACCTGCCGGCCGGATACATTTGAGAGTTGCCAACTGGGTAGAAAATACTACAGTGCTACAATAAGTTGCACAGATTTTGCTTAACCCATGTCCGAAACAAGTGTCCGAAGTAATATATGTCCAGTAATAAGGTAAACTAGAAAACAGGTTGAAAGACACGGGGAACATCACAATAAATCTGGAATCGAAACCCGTTTATTTGTGTTTTAGCATAATTACTATAAAAATAAAGCCCAGAAGTGATTAAAATACTCGTAGGCTATAAGAAGACTTGATTTAAAAGATGTATGTATTATTAATAAAAATATTATTAATAATTATACGTGGTAGAGCCATGTTACAGCAATATTAATAGTAAAGTTGTAGCACGAATGGGTCGGCTTGACCGGGGAAGGACCACGCTCTCACAGAATACCAGCGTAAAATAACAGCTTAATACTGCTGTGTTTCGTATTTTGAGTGTAAAGAACCGCAGACCCTTTTTACTGGAAAAGAGGCATTCTATCTTAGTCCTCACGGCTGACAACGCATCTGCGCATCTGCATTTTATTCGTAAATTACGAGGATAGATGTAGATGTCTATGGGCCACAGCAACCACTTACCATCAGGTTGACTGTGTGCTCGCTTGTCACCCTTATCCTATAAAAAAAATCTGATGCAAAAGTAGTATTGAAACCATAAACGATGATTCAGACAGGGTCTTTAAAAATAATCCTCGCAATAACTTGGTAAATGATATTAGCTATAATTAGTTGTCTTTATGTATCTTTGATTCAGCCTATATCTCAATCCTCAGGGTTGACAACGCGTCTGCAGTTTGACTCTCGTAGGTGTCTGTTCGGGCAACAGTATTCACTTATCATATGGCGAACTGTGTGCAGGTTTGTCAGCATACTATATAAAAACCAGAGAATACTATATAAGAACTACAGAACATACAACCTTTTGTCACATTGTTTTCGTTTCACTGTAATCATCGCATAAACGCTATTACAATAATATATTGATCAATGATACAGGTTAAATAAATAACATTAAGAGCCCATTCTCACTCATCGGATATTGGTGCAGAGAAAAAGTCGCGTGTTCTAGTGCGCTTTGCCACACTTGTATGGAGAGATTCATATTTACCCAACATAGTCGATATTTATCGGCTTCGATAAGTTTTATCGGATGGTTTGTCGGCACTGCAACCCGATCAAATACGTGTCATATCTTGCTCGCATACGAGCTTATATTGTGCTTTGAAAATCAGATTAAAATCAGATCTGATATTCGATAGGTGGAAAGAAGCCGTTAGACGCAATGTTTCAATCGGCGAAGGGCAGTAAATCGTTAGACGGAGGCCCGAGTGGTGGCCGAGGATGGAAAGAAATATTACCCCCATAGATGTTTGTTCTTGCTAGTGATAGGCCTTACGAAATATTTCGATATTCATTAGGGAAAAGAATTAGATATTTTTTTTCAAAATTATATGTAGTATTACGGCTGCAGCACGAATGGATCGGCTCGACTAGTGAAAGACAATGGTAGCACAGTATACCAGCGTAAAATAACATTGCTGTGTTTCTTGTAGCGAGAAGCGAAAGCGAGAACTTGAGACTAGTATTCTCTTACACCGCCAGTACACTCCTTGTCACCTAAACTTCTATTTAAAAAAAAACCTCTTAAAACCGATGCGATTTTTGGTTACACAATATCTACATCAACGAATTAGAAATATAGATTCTGCTAAAATCATCTCATAATGGGCTAGGGAACAACTCGGACCAGGGACCAACTTTTACTTTACTACTCGTTATAAATCGCAGAACACATTTTTTAAATATGTGACAAAGGAACTTGCAGTCCACCTGATGGTAAATGGCTTCTGCAGTCCATGGACAACCTGCAAACAATTACATAAAAAGTAGGCTACAGATGCGTTGTCTATGAGGACTAAAATGGAATGCCTCACAGCCTGTAATTATTCTGGGTCTCTATACCCTTCAGACTGGAACACAGCAGTGCAAGTACTATTACTTGGCGACAGAAACAGATTGTGGTACCTATACAGACAGACTCCTAGACAGAAAAAGAGTCCTAACACTTAGTAAAGTACATAACAAGAGAGCAGCGTAAAAAGTATGCAGAATACAGAACTCCTATTATTTTTACCGCATCTCCACAGCTAAGCTTTCAAGGCAATATATCGATACAAAAGAAACAGCCCTGTTTCCTAAGTACACATAGCTGTTTAACAAATCGGCGTGTAAGAGACCGCTCGGCCGCCCGCTGAGTGCTTAATCACTTAACACTCGCCCGATTAACGACGAATTTATGGTCTAAAAACGCCCTCCCCACAAGAAAATTGGTTTTTCAAAGAGAAGTATGTGTGGACTTACCTTATAACGTAAACATCGTGAGACGAAATAGAGTCAATTTAAGATGATAACGAGGTATTTTAAGAACAAAGTCAACTTGAATCTGTGATTTATATTTCTGCTATAATTAAAATTATCGTCTATATAATTAATTAACAACAAGGTAAGTTTCTTTAGGTCTATTATTTGAATAATCAAGTAATAATCAATTTTTAACAATTCAATGGAATTTTGAAGATACGATTTAGGAAATACCTGCATCTGTGATTTGTCAAATTTCTTATGAAATACATAAAAGGATTCAAATAATCAATTTTTGATCCAAAAGGCCCATATGCTAATTGCTCAAGCAAACAGAAAAAATAATATTCTATAAAAAAGTTTATCTACTCATCTAGTGTTGTCTTGCATAGCACCCACGACGGACACAGATACTAATGACACTAATAAATACATGGAATAAAACTAATTTTACGGAACTACTTTTCTATTTATTGTTAAACATAATAACGAGAACACAGAGTCTTGGAGGACCGTTGTTAGATATAGTTTCCGAATGTACAATAAGTGACGTTTGAGCTCTTATACGCCGTTGATGAAAGTTTAAGCAAACTTTTACATGTTTAGTTGTTTCTTTGCTAACTAATTGCGATTACAAGCATCACAAGATGTACGAGTAGAACACTCTTAACATCATGATTTACGCGATTTAAAAACTATTTTTTTAGTATAATACCCGTGCCTCCCCCGTGTAGTGACGGGTAAGAATCCCCACTAACCCATATCTTCCCGTGGGTGTCGTAAGAGGTGACAAAGGGAAACTGAGACAGGAGATGGGCAGCAGCATCTTTCTGATAACAGCAAATTACAATAAAAAAAACTGCGGTTGTCAACCCGATCGCCAAGCGTGGCAACTATGGCAATATACTCCCGACGACAAAAGTTACATAAAGACGGCCCCCAGTCCCCGGCGGCCCCGCTATTCCTGGCTACGGTGGCGACCATGGTAACGGCGGGGCAGGGGGTGCTAAGAATCTCCCGTGGAGGTTCGGTTGCCACCTAAGACGACTCGACCTGGCAACATACAACGCACGCACCCTGAGGACTGACAAGAAGTTTTTTTGAATTTTCCACAATTGCCATAGTTGTCACGCTTGACAGGCGGGTTGGCAACTACAGTTTTTATAATTTTGAATTGTTATCAGGAACATACTGTTGTCCATCTCTTGTTTCAATTCCCTCTGTCACGTCTTACGACGCCCACGGGACGATATGGGGTAGTAGATATTCTTACACTGCCACCACTCGGTTAGCGACATTACCAATGCAAGCAAATTTGCGCTCCCTAACCCGCCTGCTCAGAGTAGTGATTATGGACAAATCTACTAAATTGAAAAGAAGGAGTTAGTTTTTCAATATAAAACGGAATGTTCATACTTTAATCCCTATTATAACATATTTTTATAATACGTTACATTAAAGGATTTTATTATAAGTTGGAAACAGCGCCATCTCTGTAAGAAAGCAAGCACTAGAAAGACCTCGTTACTCTAACATGAACAACCCTCCGCTAAGGGTTGCTTACTACGATTAAAAGGTGAGTTTCGAATTCAACGTACCAAACAAATAGTACATTATAATCACTACGTGGCTTGATAGGTTAAAAATATGGTTTAAGATTCGTTTCATATTTTGTAAATTTTTTTGCTTTTTTTTTGTATTCTCTATATTGTCTATATGTTTTGTATGTAAACATACGGAAAGATACTTTTGACTTGTTATAAAATATTTTTTTCTTATAATTTCATTAAATCGCGTATTTTTGTAGTTCAATTTTTTTTTTATATTTAATGTTTATTCCTCTAAAACGTGGAACGTTAGGTGGCAGTTTGCAAATCCTCACTAACTTAACGATTCCTTTCTTTGCATATTTTGTTTCAAGTTTCAGTATTTGTACTCTTACGTATATGCGTACGTCTAGGGTATTACTTAATTAATGTACCTACATAATACAAAAAAAAACATATAAACTCGTGATTGAAAAATACATACACTTTTGCAACCACCTTTGCAACTTTTTGTTTACTTTGTAGATAACCAGTATAGTAATAGATCAGACTAATCAGAGGAAATAAAGTCAACATTGATTTTCTGCGATTATGATATATTGATACCTTCCTCTACCTATGTTCTTAATGTATATAATGTATATAATAGGGTGTTGTCAAAAAATATTACCGTTAACTGACACTCCTACAGCAGAACAGAAGGTTGTCCATAAAGTAAAAAAATAAATAAAGTTGCAGCCTACATACGTCCCACTCCTGGGCACAGGACACCTCTCAATTCTAAGAGTTTTAGGGCAAGGAAATGTCTGCCGGGTTGCCGCAGTGCGTGTCGGAATTTACATGTCGTCAAATTATTTAGAAGAAAATTATTTTAAAGGTTTCAATACGATGTTTTGCTTCGCCGCCGTAATTTCACTGGTGCCGGCGGTGATCAAACCTGGGTTGCTCGCGTGCTGTCATATTTAGGGCGGGCGCTAAGCCTCTGAGCTACCACGGTTCATCCAGGTCCATAAAGTAAGAAGTAGTCAATTTAGACAACTTAATCATAAAGTTGTATAAAATTGCCTCTTAAATTTTTTTTAGATGGCAATAAGGGTGAGAAGCACAAGCCACGTGACTTTTTTATAGAATAAGATTGACAAACGAGCACACAGTCCATCTGATGTAAGTGGAAGCTGTAGCCCATAAACATCTACATTTATCTTCGATTAAGAATCAAAATGCAGATGCGTTGTCACCCCTGAAAACTTGTTTCCAGTAAAAAGGGTCTCCGGTTCTCTACCCTCACCATACAAAACACAGCAGCATTGAGCTGCTATTTTAGGCTGGCATTCTGTGAGAGCGTGGTCCTACCCCGGTCGAGCTGACACCCATAGCAGAATGGAAGACTTTGTTTTGTTTTTTTTATTACTAGGCAAAGTTGTTACATACTATATTTTATAGTGACTTTACTACCGAGAATATTTCAAAGATATAATTAAAATTTAACTAAAACAATTATAGTTGTGCCGGTACCGGGTAAGAAATCTAGTTTGTCAACAGTTGTACAACAAATTGATAAACGAATCCTATTTAGCTATATTGTCTTATGAAAAGCTCACATAGCGTACAAAAATAAAACATAACAATGGCTGTAGAAGTTTCTAAATATAATCTTAATATTTTTCTAGAAAACAATGACACGCATGCGTAGACTTATCTTATTTCGTCATTACTCAATAAGAACATTTATTTATAAAACTTTCACAAATGTTCTGTTAATAGCTTGGAGTAAGAACATACATATTATGTATGCAATTAATAGCTAAAAATATTATGTCAGATCGATATTCAAGATTACGCCAAACAGCGTATATAAATCAATCACCTGAGTTTTAATTTAAAATTAGTTGTTATCAATGCCTAAAATAAAAAATTTAATAGTAGTAAGCAATATTACTACTTCATCATCATCATCATTATTACAGCCCTTCACAAGTCCACAGCTGAACATATGTCTCCCCAAGGAATAGCACTAAGCACGGTCCTGATTAAAATTATATTACGACTTAACTAGATAAAATTATTATAAGTAATTATATTGCGCAATTGTGGGTTTATTAAATCGCAATTGCTATGACGCACATCTTGAAAGATATTTCTATCTTTCATATATTTCATATATTCATACTTAAACACGCCAGCAGATGGTTTCATATCATATGTTTCCAATATATTTCCCTGTAAAACCTTCAAAGCATTTTCTTTGTCGTAAAAACTCCTGTATCATAATTAAAATCTACAAAAATTTATCTTGTGTCTAGCGAAGGTAATTTGTATTCAAATCTATAATAATAAGCTGACCTTGATGCAGGGTGCGGGCGGATGTGAGGGCGGCGCGGGAGGGCTGCGCGGCGCGTTGGGCAGCTGCAGCAGGTGGCGGATGCTGTAGCCCTGGCGGGACTTGCGTGACATCCTGCGAAACGTACAGACGTATTCATGCTCTGAAATATTAATATTGATTTTTTAACACAACTGTACTTAAAGTAAACTTCTCTAGCCGGTATGGACGTGTTTGTTTCGTGGAATTAGGGAACATTATGAAAGAAATTTTCTTAAACAACACACATAGGTATTATTTTTTAAATTGTGTCAGCAGCTATGAATGTTTAATAAATCCAGTATCACTGCGACCTGCAGAATATATTGTGATCGCTGCTATAGCTATAGTTCACTGTTAAGCACACATATGTATTAATATATTATTAATTAAATTTTAAAGTCTTAAATCCAATTCTTTTTAGCTTGCCAGGTTTCCTCGTGAGGTTTTCCCCGTCGTAAATTAGCTCTTAAAATTGTAATTAACAATTACATGGCACCAGTGATCGATCTAGCAGTTCACAGATAATTCGTAATCTACTTCAAACATACTGTTTATTTAAACGCAATAGAGCTACACTAGAATGAAACATAAAATGTGAATGAATCGACTGAAGCAATGAGCAGCAATCTACATAAGTAAACTTTGTTACTAAAGTGTTAAAACCACAAGTATCTTTCATGATTTTTATGATTTCATGATGTAAAATCAAAATTGCGATAGATTTTTTAATAACAACATCATCTATTAGTATAAAAGTTTTTTATTGTTCTATAAAACTGAGTTTGGAACGTCGCGTCTTATGTCGCATATCTTTGTTTCGTCACCATAAGTGAAAAAAGAAGATATCATCTAATCCCTTCTAAAGTTTAATCTCAGCTGAGTTCATGTTAAGTATATGTATGCTCAGCTTTGACAGCTTCTACGATACTGTTAATATCTTATTAAGACAAGTTAAGACAGGTTATTTATTTATATACCTTTTTAAATACGATATCAAAAATTACTGCAAAAACGGTTTTACAAATTTTACAAAAGCATGACACAGGGACCAACAATACTTGTTAATCTACCAATAGCCACCTTGATTGATTTCAAGCTTCATCATTACAGCCTATCAATGTCTTCTGCTGAACATAAGCCTCCCCCATAGATTGCCATGTAGGGGGAATATCGAACTTATAAAATTGGATAAATTGGACATAGGCCTCACTTCACCCACAGTGGGGTGGACTTTCGAATTAGGCAGACAGATGAGACCTTTTGTATCTTAGATAATTTTAAGTCTAGCCAATCTCTACGTAGTGGCGACGTAAGAAAATCTAAAAAATAGGCCTAACGAATAAACCTCAAGTGTAAATCTAGAGCGGTAGGAAATCTATCACCTCAAATGTAAATCTAGCGCGGTACTCGAAGAGTGATGGTATCACAAAGTGCCACTGCGTGGCTGAAATATCACTGTGTATATGAAGAAACAGACTAGAGTCCCTTTTAGGGTGCTTTAAATACTATAAGAGTTATTTATCATCCATCTTTGCTTATTTCTAATGCATTAGTCAATTCACCCAGCGTTTTGTTGCCTTAAATTCGGCATTGTGTCTTGATCACTTTTGACAATTTTTTTTCAACCCTTGCCGGGGTTTGCAGACACGAAAACCTTTACACATTGTTTTTGTATCATTAAAACTAAATTATATCAAAAATGCAAACTTGAATGCAAACGTTTTGATTTCAGACATATTTGACTGGACTATAATGGAGAATACTGTGAAAAGCAGTATATTAGTTTACATATAAATTGTTTTATTTATGAGTTACGCAAAACTTTTCATGTACCCCACTTAGTATTTAAATGTAACTCATTAGCCAGTCCATGTCCACAGAGTACCTTATTAATGTAGATTAAAGTACTCTGTGAACTGTCTCTCCATATGTGAAAGTATAATATATTAAAACGTGACTTTAATAAATTTATTAATGTGAACAATCAATGGAAGTGACGAAACAAGTGCTCCGATGGTAATTTTCTTTAGTTTTGGCTAAAACCCGAAGTCAATGCCATAAATATTGACTTTTAATTGTACATAGGCTACGACCAAACGCTTCTAAAATTGATTTAGGCGCATAGAACTGTTTAGAAACAGGGGTGAAATTTTTTGGAAGGTATAACAAAACAATCTACTCAATGACCTACTGTTTTATTTTTATCTATCTATATCTATATATCTTTAAATATAAAAATTATGTGTCACATTGTTTGCCCGCGATGAACTCCTTAGCGACTGAACTGAACTGATTTCAATGACATTTTGTACACTGTGTACAGTTTGGGCCTACTTGAGAGATAGGACAGTTTTTATACCGGTAGTTAGACCCTCAATATTTTTTAATTGGAAATTTAAGGATATTTTATAGAAAGGGTCGTCGGAAAGGGCAGAACAACATCTCTCATCGCAAAGACCAAACCGCTTGGCGTAGAAATTTGAAATTTGGGCAGTAGCTACCTTTCATGACTTAGGCATCCCTTAAAAAATGTTTTTGTTTAATTCAACCCCCAAGAGGGTGAAATAGGGTATTACAGTTTATGTGATATTTTTTTTAATAATACAGGATTTGAAACTTACTGAAAGTACTCTGTAAATATAATAAATGAATTCTATTTACAGATTACTTTAATTTTCAATTTTCCAAAACAATTTCTTATGGGAGGGTGTTCAAATTTGTATGAATAAAAAATAATTATTGATTTTTTTAATTTAAAAACTAGTGATAATACTCTTGAATTAGAATTACAAAATATATATTTTTATTCTTTCAAAAAACCTAACGTAAAGTTTTTCAAACGAGGATACAAAGTTTGTATTAAAAATATTGTATTATGACGCACCTTCCAAACCGCTGGACGTAGAAACGTGAATTTGGACAATAGCTAACTTTAATTACGTAGGCATCCACTAAAGTATTTAAGAAACTTCAAACCCTTAGAGCGTGAAATAGGATGTTACAGTTTGTATGAGCATTTTTTATTTTACGGGGCGATTTCATATTTGTATGGAGGCAAAATTATTAAATGATTTTTTATTAAATGAATTTACCGAAAATCTAACCTTACTGTCAAGACGAGGGTTTGTTTTTGTTAAGAGTAAGTTTGCGTGAAGAAAATGTTTTTTTAACTTGCAAGGTGGTGGGATACCCTTAAAAGGAAATTACGATATAATAAGAATACATACATATATTTTAGAACTTTTCAAAAGTGTGTCCCTGTAATTGTTACACAAAACAGAAAAGTTCGTGATTTTATCATTGTGTATAAGTTGATATTACGGCAATTTACGACTAGATGTCGTTAGTGTCGAATTAAAATTCGATTATATGGCTTTGTTATCACTATATTATGTTATATAGCGTTTTAAATAATATAATTTTCCTAAATTTTTTAATGTGTTATAATGAAATTTTAATACTCCTTTAAATACTTCTTATATTATTGAAATGTTCATATTTTTTATTGTTTCTAACATGCAACCATTAATAATGTCCTTCAGGCCAGTCTCAACGGAGACCAGACATCTGTGCAGAATATTTGAAATTTAATCGTACGTACGTACCTTTTGGTAAAGGGTAATAATGTTCTGTGGTACGTACGTAAGTACGGGGTACCAAGAAAATACATTATACTTTAATGGTGCAACACAGTATTAAAGTACACGAGCATGCACGGTATTGAAGTACGCAAGCGGAGACGCACTCTCTATTCCCTCACTCTCATAGTCTGATAGGACGGGAAACCGATACGAATGGAGGAAACCAGACGTAAGGCTTTACGTTCTTTCGGCACGAAGGTGAAACACCGCCAAAATCCAGACTCCGGGCACAACAGACAATTTCTTGACAGAAAACCCATTAACTAATTTTGGGCCCGTACATACTTAAAGCTATGTTAGAATTTTTTTTAATATCAATGGCAATATTGTGCCTCATAATAATGTCCCCCAGACCGAATTTCGGTCACGGCAGCCAGTCTTCAATGGAGACTAGCCATCTGCGCATGACAGGATTATAGTGCGCAAGTGTATGCGCAAGCACAGGTGCACTCTCTATTCCCTCACTCTCATAGTCCAATGGGACGGTTATCTGATAACACGACCGGAGAGATAAAGCGCAGGACCAACGGCTTAACGTGCTTTCCGAGGCACGGGGGTGAATGAAACAACGCTAAGTTCCTGACTCCGGGCTGCTACTGAGAATTCTTCGACAGAAAAACCCAATAACTGATTTTGACCCGACCCGAGATTCGAACCCGAGACCTCATGATCAGCAATCGCGTGTACGACCACTAGACCAACGAGGCAGTGCCTCATACTGTAGTACCAATAATAGGTGATGTTATTGGCTAGAGATATTCAGGAGCCAATTGTTGATAACGATTATATTGTAGTAGCTCACGCCCACAGAACACTACTACTCCTGACTTAAGCACCGATCGGTGACAACTACGCCAGCGGCGTGCAAACTACACCACACTCATAGAGCTACCCGGGCTACCGGCGGATCGGAGGGCAGTAACCATACACAGGCATTCCCCTCCGTCAAAGTATAAGTCAACGCGGTCCTATGTACAACAAAACTAATTGCAACCGCACAGTTCACTAGACTAAATCTAATTGTGAGGCTGAAACGATTGTTTAGTTTATTGCTGCAAAGAGATATCTACCTCGTCAAATTTACAAAAATATGGCGAATTTTTAATCACATTATTGCTATTTACTTAAAATTACAATAATAACGGTCGTGTTGTATCGGATTTGTTTATCAACACAGGCCGCTCGCCCTCATACAATATGCAGATCGGTCGAGCGAGTGATCTGAGTCTGTATCAAAGTGATACTTTTATAATGTATATAATATAGTGAGTATGCATATAGTTTTAATTGTTATGTGTGAGTTTCGAAGTTATTGTGAGCGCAGATTTCCCCCCGCAAAAAATGACTGACAGTTCAGTATCGAGGAAAAACGTTATGGTTACTCCACTCCAGTCCGCCGGTGGCCTGTGTTGCTTTATGTCTCAACCCCACACGTTTGGTGATTTTTGGGATCTGTTTGTAGCAAAACAAGTTTTCACGTTCCAAGTTCGTTTGTGAGTCCGTCCGTTAGTTCTTTTGTAGGTCCGTCTGTTAGCTTATCCGTTAGTTTACCTGATTGACTGACTAACTGAATGTTTTATACAGAATAATGTGTTTATAGGTCTTCACGACAGTTAAAATAACAAATAAATCATCATCACTTATCATAATAAAATCAAAACTACTAGTTCCACGCGAACGAAGTCGCGCGTTCAGCTAGTTTTTTTAAAATTATTTATTGAATTCGAATTTCACTTTTATTACTAGCGTATGTAAAATTTACATATTTGAGACTCAATAAGCTTATTGAAATTAATTATTGATTGTTGAGAGAAATTAGATACTATCAATATGGCTTTAAACTTCTAACCACCACAATTAGTCGTTGTTCACCTCCATAATGGGTTTGTTACTTTAAACAAGCTTTTGACAATATTTACTAAATAAAGTGCTACCAAATAAATCAGTCAATTTCCTTTTTTAAGCTTCTTATCTTTTTATCCAATCAAAGTAATCGCTTTATGACAATCCTTAATTGAAACTTGCTTAATATCATGAGAAGGAGGGGCCAAAACTCACTTCACTGAAGTTAAAAGAGCTCAGCATGCAATTCTCAAAGCAGGTTCTCTTACAGGAGGCACCAGATGGTATGGATAGCATCGCGAATTTTATCGCGATGTACAATGGTCACATTGGGCGGCTGATATTAGTCCGAACAATTTCTCTAAGCACTCCTCGTAGTAAAAGCGCAAAAATATGCAAAGGGCTGAAACATCTCTTCGCAAATTGTCGGCATGCACACTAAGGATTTTAGTGGCCAAATTAAAAAAAATGCCTGTGTACCAGAGGCAGCTGAACTGAGTAAGTGGCGCAATCATAAGTCTCTGAGAGATGACTACATATTTGTGCCATTTTCTGTAGAGACTATCGGTCCGTGGGGTCCACGTGCGGTGAAGTTCCTAAAGGAACTCTATCCGAGACTGGTCGTTGCTGCTGGTGATAAGAGGGTTGGTTCTTTTAATATTGTTTAATATTGTGTATATTTCAATGTTATGTAAATAATAATATTATTTTATTATTAATAAACTTATTTTATGTAATCATACATAACACTATTCATTACAATGAGAACACAGCTCCTCAACGGCCTCGGACTCAAGTGTGTTGCAACCGTAGCCCTTCATTAGTCTCGATTGGTAACATCGAACGCAACTTAGATACCCAAGTTTTGTAAGTAGTATAGTTTAATTAGTAATTTAATCATCAGTTTAATTATATGTAGTAAATTCTTAAATGAAAAGCAAGTTTTACAATTATTGTCTACATTTTTTATCTCAGACTTTTTATAGAATTAGGGTGACAAACGAGCACACTACCTTATGGTAAGCAGATACTGGGGCCTGTAGACACCTTCGTCTTTCTTCGATTAAGAATCAAAATATAAATATGCGTTGTCACATCTACATTATGATTCTCGCATCGTGTTGCAACTACATATATTATGCTGCAGCAAGTTATTAAACTATATGTTAAAACGATATGTTTGTATTTCATCTTTTTTTATATTTTCTATCCTAAATTTGTCTTCGGACGCCGTCAGCCTTTTTACAATCTGCTGGACCCAGGTCTTTTCAAGAATGCGCTATCAGACGAGCTTATATAGATGCTTATAGTCACTACGCTGCACCTAACTCAATTTTTTTTAATTTTTCGTTTAAACTAATGAAGTTGTAATGAATTGTTACACATTAGGACAATCATAGTAAGTACTCGTAATTGCAAGGGTTCCGCTTGTAGGATACCATCCTACTCGCCAGAGCGGAAGTGTTGCCTTTGATGCGAAAGTCGGCATGTCTTTCACGACTCCGTTTGGACCGCACCGCTGATACGTCAGCTGTGGGGCCCAATAGAAGCATTTATTTTGTCCTCCTCGCTGTCATTATCCGAAAGTGTGGAGAAGAGCCGAAAGTGGTGGACCATAGACAGACACCGATCTGAGGCACCGCTAAGGCCGGGAAGACTGATGTTTCCGAGTGCTCGTTGTTCCGATTACCAAGCGTTTTCGAATCGGGGGTTCATTATGACATATAAGTAGAGACCATGTAGGAAGCACGTCTGCTGTTTCGGCATCACCATGTTGAAGCTAGCTAGCACCAAAAGGAAATTGATTGCCCACAAACGTCAAAAATAAAAGTAACATAAATATGTATCTTTATAAATAATATGTATGTATCCTCCTCCAGCAAATTAATAAGTGCTGTATATATAGAATAATAATATATATTGATTCCTCCAAGCGTTTGCGTGTATACTCTCTCCAAAAAATTGACTAGATTCTTTTTATTCATTTCTTTTCTTTGTATTTAATATTAAAATATTACATTTTCTCAAGTCATATTTAAATTATTAGACGTTTGAAGCTAATAAAAATTATATAATATGCAATAATAGCATGTTTTATGTAAATAAATGAAAAAAATATATGATTTTTTGATCGTACATTGCGTACCTTTCATGCTGCTTCTTTTCATAGATTTTAATTAAGTCTGGCAACTATGCGATAGATATTCGGATCTGTCGAAATGGTGTGATTTATTCTTTCACACCACCACCACGGCTAATGAATAGATAAAGAAACTATATCATGTTAAATAGTTAACTAATGTTTATGAACAAAATAATTTTCGTTTAATATTTCCAACAATGTTTACTACTAACGAATATTACTCTTATATTGCATTTAAGTCTCGCAAGAGAGTTGTGTTCCTAAGAGCCATTTATTGTTCAAAGTAAGTAAAAAGAAACGGGACAAATGTAAATAGATAGTAAGTTGTGTTGAAAGTATCTAGATACATGATAATTTAAATCTTATTATTATACACGTAAGACTGATTTTTGATTAATATCAGAATGAGTAGATAGAACATTATAAACAGCTTATTAGACTATTCAGAGTTAGCAGTAGGTAAATTCTGAATGCTGTGCTCGTATATTAATTATGTAATGCTTTTATACTCTTCGCAATTCGGTATCCTTTATGAAATACTCTGTAATAACGAAAGGAAACTATTTTATCATATATCTATCTTTAAATAAATACAACAAATAAAATAAAAAAGCATGTAATAATTATTCAACAACAATATGGAAAACAATTATTCACTTGTCTTCCATATAAATAGCGTTTTAAAGTTTTTAAAGGCAATTATTTTAAAATGAATCATCATCATCATCAACATCATCACCCTGTGAAAGTTCACAGCTGCACATGGACCTCTACAATTGTAGAGAGGATAGTTTCTATTTTATTGCATTAATATTTTAATGCAATTCTATCCGTGGTCGTTATCTAGACAAAGTATATACTACGTACCTACAACGTGCAAAATAATCATTATTTTGAAAATTTGCTAATAGTCTTTACGATGAGAAGCTGGGATGGTGAGCACAAAGCTGGATACCCTCGCACTAGCAATGTTGGTCCTCGTAACCAGTTTGTGAAATCGGGGTTCAGATTATTTGGATAGAATTTTTTGCCATCAGTCGCTCGCCAGGGCCTAGTCCTATAATCAGTACGAGGGAGATTGCTATTTGGGGTAAGAGGTATTCCCCCTAATATCCCTAATATTTCTTATATGAAGTCATAATATGTTCTATGAACAAAGGCTTTGTCCTATGTTCAATATCGCAGCTATAACAAAAGTCTAGATAGACTTTATGCAAACTAAGACTATTTACATCAATCTCAAACTTCGCGTGATCGATACACATACCTATTAACACAGCTGCAGGAGACGCCATTTTGAAGTGCTTATTTCCATTATAACATTGTACTAACTACACTGAAATGTTCTACAAAAGTTCGCGTTTTGCTTCGTGAAGTCCACAACTTTTAACTTATTGAAGTATACTAACTCCTCAATTGGCATTACGCGAAAACAACATTTATTACAAGCGAGCACAGATTGAATTAGCCCGCGGTAGAATTCCGCTTACAACTTTGTGCAAATAGACGAAGTTCAAGTTATCTGAAAAGTTATTTAACAAAGTTTCATAGCTTTCTTAACTGTTATAGAAGTTCCCACTTTAGACTGTTGGGATTGGGTTAATTATTGTTTACGGATTGAATTGTACATGAGTCCTTTCGCTTCCGAGTTACATTTGCGTTATCCCATCGAGAGCCGTGACTGTAGAAAGATTTTCCTACTCTAGACTAGAACCAGTTACCGAAATGACTTTGTAATAGCGTCTTTAATAAAAAATATACAATTTCGGTGTGTTAATTAACTTATATCTGTAAATGTTCGTTAAAATATTTGGTTTCTTAATTTTATTTATTGTAATGTCATATCACTATATGTACCTATAGCATTAACATAGTTTGCTTGGACGTCAAATAGAATCCGTAGTAGTTTCACATACGCTGTACATAATCTTCTGAAACGATGCGATAAAACGAAACATATTCAAATATTTATTAAAACAGAAGAACTCTCTTATAAGATTTTTTTTTTTATATAGAATAAGGGTGACACACGAGCACACAGTTCACCTGATGGTAAGTGGTTGCTGTGGCCCATAGACATCTACATCTATCTTCGTTTGCGAATTAAAATGCATATGCGTTGTCAGCCGTGAGGACTAAGATAGAATGCCTCATTTCCAGTAAAAAGGGTCTCCGGTTATCTACACTCACCATACGAAACACAGCAGCATTAAGCTGCTATTTTACGCTGGTATTCTGTGAGAGCGTGGTCCTTCCCCGGTCGAGCCGACCCATTCGTGCTACAACTATACTATTAATATAGCTGCAGCATGGCTCTACCACGTATAATTTAAGATCCAAACACGTAAAAATTTGAATCACATAATCAAATCATAATAACTTAAGAAGTATTCGTTTTTGACCACGCTCTTACGAAGTTATATCACTTAACATTTTAAAATTCTCTTTTCTGCGAAGGTCTTCAATCAATTATATGAAAAGTAAACATAGCACCTATTTTCACTTATGTTTATTACTATTGATTTTTCTTGTACTTCAATAACTATATATATACTTTATCTGTTATATTTATCTAAGCATGGTTAATTAAAAAAAGTAAATGTTATTATTAAAACAAAGAATTCACTTTTTTATTTTACTTTTTTGCTTATAACTTTATATATTCAAAATATAATCTCATATTTACTTCACAACTACTGACATAACTTGTACATACAGTGACATACATGTATATACTTTTGACTGAAACTTTTCTTTCACTCAACTTTCAAGCCGTGAGATAAACTATTGCAACTAACTTTATTCGTTCTCACCTGTCACTTATTCGCTTATCCAAGCCATAGACAAGGTCAAGAACTGATCTAAACGTCTACCAGAAGGCTGCAGAAGTAAACACAAATTACAAAGACTTCATCCGAGAGCCGTCACTTAAGTTACACTTCAAAACAATCCTCCAAATCGTCACAAACACTTGTTTCCGTCATATACGCGGCTTCAAGCACACTAAAACAACAGCATCGAGTCAAAGTAACATATTTCGTCTTATAATATAACCTCAAAACATCTTACTGACACTCCGCGGCCCACAGGAATTAATAAAAAGTTTCTTTATAAAACAAGTGGGTTGTGAGCATGTTCCAAAATGGCGGAACTTTGCGTTAACTTCGGAACGTAGAGCGACGTGAAGTTGTAGGGTGCGCGACTCGCACCGATCAAGCTACGGTTGCGCAGTCACTACTAACTTTTCTCATAACAATTCATTAAAAAAAACTTGCCAATAGTTTGTTTTTCACACGAAAACTTTTTTGCCGACTTGAAAAGTATTTTAGTTGCTTCGTTAATTTATAAAAGTAGATTTTACGTGTTTTATCATAAGTTAGAAGGAAAGATCGTCGCGTAGAGCTCTCTAACCGGACCGAGAGTCGCGTAGTTCATCGTTGGTTCGGTCGGGGAAAATCAATAACTTACGGCCGACTCTCTCTACCGCTCTCCGCGTTTAATCATACACTTTGTGAGCAAAACATTAAAACTTGTCCGTTTATTTGCCGGAGGGGGACGACTGTCGATCGCGGCGCTCTAGAGCGGTAGCGACTAGCGGACGCTTTAGCGGAGCGAGCGGCGGCGGTGAAATGAACTGTCGGACGTGTTCTGTACTTTGCGCGAGTTTACTTAAGGCAAAGTTTGCGAGGTGCTCTTACAAAGAAGTACGATTTTGTACTGCAATGTGAGAAAGATTGGCGGATGCCGCGCCCCCCGCGACCAGCTGCCATGCCCAACTTTGCGGCATTGTTATCAGCCACAAGTTCAAATTAAAAGTTTGTTTAATAACTTGTGAAGTTGGGTATTGCGTTTGCGTCCTAGTTTAAATTGCTTTATAACTTATATTTATCTATAGCGATTCATAAAAACTTGAATACAAAATAATATTATCGAGAAAAATTTAAATGTACTATTTCTTATATTAATTAATAACGACCATGTTTGTCACATTTAATGCAATCATATAAAATAGTGTAAACTGATTTAAAGAAAGAAATCATAAATATAGTTAATGATAACGGGAATTTATTAGATGACGGGAATATAAAATAAGTTAATAAACGCGATAAAATCCATAAAAACGGATTTCATTCAAATAAATATAGTTTTCAAAATAAAACCAATAAATAAACTAAAAATTAAAAATATTAGTTTCAAGTATTGCATATTTTCAATAAAAGTCAAATAAATCTTGATAAAGTGAAAAATTTAGTTTATCTATACTTTGTAATTATCTCAAATCCAATCATTCTAATTTATAGATTAAGTGAAAAGTTGTTGAAACAACTGCACACAAAATATCGACTGAATGTGATTTAATTCTTTAAGTATTGTAAACAAATTTGGTCTTTAAATGCTTCTCTACACCTCGTCTAACACTACTCACCCCCTGACCAACAAATAATTCTACAATTAATCGACAAACACATAAAAAAACTAACATCAATAGACCGGTGTCGAAGCTAACAAAACTTACAAACAGAAATGATCAGCGCACAAATAAATGGTTAAGCAAAGTTCTCAGGAAATTGGTCTTTTGTAAAATCGGACGACTGATCGATCAACTAATCCAGTTCAGTCAAAGACAGCGAAGCCAGACTCCGTGTTACCTACAACTCCCGGGGGTTGAGCATTAACAAGTACTTTACGAGATAAATAAAGTTAGCTTATGAGAGACTGTTGACGTTTGTGGGGATTTTTGAGAAAGTTAGCCAAGCATTATAATGTCTGGTTTGATATTCCTGTAAATTTAGAAAATAAGGCTGCATTGAAGTTCAATTCGCTCATAAATTCAAAAAAATGTTGTTGATTTTAATATCTTTCAACTAATAAACCGTATAGTGGCTCCGTAAGGAATTCTACTTACCTTATCATCTCGTGGTAGTCGTAAGAAGCGACAGAAAGCAGGAGATGGGCAGCAACTTTTTCCTGATAACGAGTTCAACATAAAACTAACGTTTACAATATTAAAAAACTACGGTTGCCAATACACCTACCAAGCGTTGCAACTTTGACATATAAGGGGATCCTTTAGAGGCATTCTATAAGAAAGGTCCATGTTCAGCAGTGGACGTTTGATAGGTTGTAATGAATGAATGAATAAAAAGTATACTACTGGGTATATTTACACACTGCCATGTTGTGGTGTCGTATAAGACGAGAGGTGTTGTAACATGTGACTATAGAAAAAGCCAGAAATATTAATATTTAATTTAGTGGTCAGCCACCGCAGTCTACTTCACCTGAGGATGCCTCGTGCAGAGGCGAAACACGTGTCGTATTATCGACGGTGGTATGTCGTTCCTAGTCTAGTGGTGTTGGGAGTAGTGGTGCTGGGATTAATGGTGACGAGGATAGTGCATGCAATTGAGGGAGGGCGGGAGGTGCTCTTCAAACTAGGTAAGACACATCATTTTACTTTATTACGCGGATCTTAATTAATTTTTAATATTTCTAAAGCCAGAATAATCGCTTCTTCCAATACACGTTTACGATAAATGTATACTGCATAACATCTTGTCTATGCAATAAGCAAAACATCCACACCGGTGACGGAAGATGTTGTTACCGATCTCCTGTTTCAGCTTCCTCTGTCGCCTCCCACGACAACACGAAACGTTATGGGGTAGTGAATATTCTTACACCGCCACTACACGGCTTGTAAAAAATATGGAATAAAGAAAACAATTTATCAAACAAAAGTACATTTTTATGACTTGTTATTATAAGTTCATAACACTGCAATTTATATTAAGTTATACATTTACTATCACGCGAAGCAGACGCAATTACCTGGGATAATTTAAGTGCTAGAGAGCGTACTGCGCTTTACTAACACGTTAGGAAGCTAATTTAAAGTAATTGTTGAGCTAGATTCAAGTATTAAATTACAATTCTTTAATTATTTACACTTATATAGGGATATTTTATAATATTATAACATATCCCTGGTAGTGTAAAGAGTAAGAATAAATTTCACAAAATCATATACCTAAGTGTTAAGATAATCTTGGAGAAGTATAAGTATTGAAAACACCTGGCCTCAGAAAAAACACGGATTAACTATCTGGAAAAATAACAAATCAAATATAATCTGACTTCAGACTGGTGATTGATGACAACGTCTAACGTATAGCATCTGTTACTATAACATCTGTTACTGCGAACGCCAATTCATCTGCCTGGCTATTACGGTGCGTTATCCTGATTTGAAGAACTATCTGTGTATGTCTATGCCATTGATATGGTAATTGTAAAGATGTTTTTACAAGTGACAAACGAATCAACAGTCCATCTGATGGTAAGTGGCTCCTGCAGCCAATGGACACCTGCAGCTACCTCCAAACAAACATGGATACAGATGCGTTGCCACCTCTGAGGACTAAGATCTCACAGCTTGTAATTATTTTTGCTCTCTTTACCCTGCAGACCGGGACACAGCAGTGCAAGTACTGCTATTTTTCATCAGAAATAGGTGAGCAGTATCTACCCAGATAGACATATAGCCAAAAAAGGAGTCCTACCAACTAGTAAAAAATAAATAATCTAAATAAATATTTTTACATATAAATACATCGTGTCTATAGATTCTACACCTAAGACCATCTTCGATTTATTCTTTAAAAAAAAAGTTAATTTAAGCTTTAAAAGATTTTCTCGTTTAGAGCCGGGGTGGCATCAAAGAAACTAAGTGAGTGGCACAAATATGAGTCTATATCATCTAGACTCTGGATTCTAGAGAGATGACTACATATGTGTGCCATTTATTGTATAGACTAACGGTCCGTGGGGTCCACGTGAGGTGAAATTCCTAAAGGAACTGTATCCGCGACTGGTCATCGCTGCTGGTGATAAGAGGGCTGGTTCTTTTGTCGCTTAAATCATAAGTATAGCCATTCAACAAATAGTTATAGCATAAGATACCTTTACCTGCGTCGATATTGTAAGTACTGTATATTGATATTAGAGTTTATTGTTTTATATTACTGTATATATTTATATTACTGTATACCGTATATTGGGTATTAATGTGATGAGAATGAAAGGAAGTGTGTGTGTGTGTGTGTGTGTGTGTGTGTGTGTGTGTGTATGTGCGTGAGTGAGTATTTGTGATATAATAATGTGTAAATATTTATTATAATAAATATTTATTATACGTTCTTAGTACCCTATTTGTAACAGAGTTCTGCAGCTGCTGTGTCAATTGTGGACAGTCTAGGACGCAAGTACATACCTCGTATAGCAGCATCATGTCAGCTACACATGTACGATCTTGTAATGTTAATAAGTTGTGATGCAGACAAGAGCTATGATAGTCTTTGCTCTTGCGCCTGCCACGGTAATTGAGGTACCGCAGGCATATACTCTGTATACTCTCTATGGCTGCGACATATTTTTTATATTGGGGATTCCAACTAGTAGAGCAATACTCCAACACGCTGCGGACACATGAAAAATAAACTGCTTTAATGCAACTTAAATCATTAATGCAATTTTATTTGAACTTTCACTTAATATGGGGTATTATTTGAATGGATTTTTAAAATGGTTTCATAGACCAGAATATTAACAAAATATTAGAACTAAAATTATAAATGTAAAAAAATGCTTATTTTAAATAATAGCTTATTTAAATAATTAAAAAAACTTTAGGTATATGATAGGAGATATGTATTTTAAAAAGCGAACCTTTTATTGATTTTTCTATACACGAAGGATGCGGCAAGCTGCATTCATTTAAATTAATTTAATTAACAACTTACACAGTTTCGCTTTCCCCCGATTTCATGACAAGCGACAAAATATCACCCTTTTACGGACCGTATTAAATTATTTCACATTGAAATATATTCTTAAAAATGTTAATTAATTATACATCACCCCATCAGAGGGTTACTGAATGCGGGGTTTGTGCAGATGCGATTATTTTTAGGTATTTTAATGAAAATCCGAAGTCTGACATGTTGGGGATATAAAAAAATCTCGCACCAAATTTTCGATTTTATATTAATAGTAGCTGGTACGGTATACGTTGTTCTACCCTTTCCGGTAGATGGCGTGGTGAGTTTCACTCCGAATTCAATCCGGACTTTATACAATTATAGTGTAAATATAAATTTCATAATAACTCAACTCACAACGTCAACTATCCGGACCAGATTTTCTGATTTTCTTATATGGCAATCAAGATACATCACAGCCTATCAAAAGTCCACTGCTGAATATAGATCACCTCATGCAGCGTAGCAGCTATGGCAAATATCCCCTCAGTTGGCAACCGCAGTTTTTTTTTGTATTCAGCTGTTATCAGGAAGATACTGCTACCCATCTCCTAATTTTATTTCCCTCTGTTGCCTCTTACGACACCCACAAGATTATATTGGTTAGTGGGTAATTTTACACAACTACTAGGTACACAGTAAACCAATATAATATGTATTATATTGTAAATATGAGCCATTTTAGCGTATTAATAACTTGGCTACATTGCCACATATTGATTCCTAGTATAGATCGATGAACCACCGTCCCGACAAAACATGTTATACATTATGTGATTATGACCACTCCCGCTCTGATTGACGTCTGACGGTTAGGTGGCGCAATGGTTTAGCATTGAGTTGCGGTGCTGAGGGCCGCGAGTTCGAATCCCGCACGGAATAGTACTCGTGTATGCTACAAATAATTATTTTAGATCTGGATATTTTGTCCTTGTGCAATATATGTCTGTAAACTGCCTCCACAATACTAAAGAAAATTCTATTTTGGGGCTATTTTTTAATTCGTTTAATCGTTCAGAAGTTACACGATCACTAACAGACGCACCAACAATTATGTGTAGTTACGAGTATGTATAAAGATTTATACTAATTTAAAAAAAAAATTTAAAATGTACGAGTACCTAAAATTTGGGTATATAAATACATTTGCAATTATATTTCACAGTACATTGAAATGTAAAGTAATTTTTAATATATAGCATAGCTCATTTTCCTTGAAGTCCATTTGATACGTTTTATAGCCCAACTGCTGCAATATCATGGCTGCAGCACGAATGGATAGAATGGATAGAAATTATCTAGCTGCTCGGTGTGCATAAAATATATCAATATAATATTGTTTTACATTTAAATGTACTTTTGCACGCCTCATAACGCGAAGTGTTATAGGTATGATTTACTCTCGACACGTCAAGGTCAAGCAATTTTGTGTTCTTAAAATGCATCTATCATAACCATATTGCACTTATACGATAATATGAGTAACCGTATATCAAGAAAACGCTCTAATTAATCCATCTTATATTTTCTAAAAAATCATTTTATATTGCAACTTTGAAAAAAAAACGGTTAGGAAAAAATTTTACGTGGACGTCCGGATGTTGATTTTGTATGTGGTCACGATAACTCCCGAAAAAATTGACGTATCGAGACCGGATTTCTTTTATTAGCTTCAGGATTACATCAACTGATTTCCTATTTTATATCAATAGTTTGTTAATAAAATGATTATCAACATTTATAAGTTTTATTGCTATTAAAAATTTAAAGGCGCTGTCATAATTTTTTGAGCATTTGATAGACAAAGGACAAATGTACTATATAGCCTCTATCGATTTATACTTTGTGTAATCAATTTATAATGGTAAACATTTTTTTTCCCTATAGGTGACACTACCTGTTAAAATAATAGAGTGCTAAATTTAATACACATAACACACGTACACGTTTTATACGTGGTAAAGCCATGCTACAGCTATATCAATAGTTTAGTTGTAGCACGAACGGGTCGGCTCGATCGGGGAAGGACCACGCTCTCACAGAATACCAGCGTAAAATAGCAGGTTAATGTTGCTGTGTTTCGTTTGGTGAGTGTAGAGAACCGCACACCGTTTTTACTGGAAAAGAGGCATTCTAAGTTAGTCCTCACGGCTGACAACGCATCTGCATTTTATTCGCAAACGAGGATAGATGTGGATGTCTATGGGCCACAGACACCACTTACCATCAGGTAGACTGTGTGCTCGCTTATTGGTTACCTTATCCTATAAAAAAAAACATAAATAATATATTTTAAAAGTCAGGAATACAATTTTTTTTTCATCAAATTTAAATGAAACGCTCATGAGGCGTGAACTTTTGGATTTTCCAAACTATATTTAAATTTATTCCCAGAAATATTCGTCATAATTGTCACAAATTAAACATCATTTTAAATTAAAGTATTTTAATGTAATCAGTATTCTTAGTTAATTTTTTTTTCAATATCTCGAATTTAGCGTTGATTTAAGCAAATATTAGCGTAAGTTTAATTGGTTGCTTTGCAAATATGTCACTATTGAGATCGCTTTATTGAGGAGCTACATTTATCGGTACATACGTCAGCGGGGCTGTCGTCCGTCGGAATCTATTAAGAGGATTACGTGATGCAGCGGAAAGACGAGGGTCGCTTCCACGTCTCATACGAGAAATGGCACGTAGTCACACCGATGCGAATCTTGTTTTATTTCGTATTTACAAACTTGCCGATCGAGAAGTAAACGATTTTTAATAGAAAAAATAAAACTTTTATTCCTTGATAAATAGACGCTGTAACTCTTAAACAGATGTTATGTCACCCTTGAAAACTAAGCTAGAATACTTCTTTAACAGTAAAAAGTATATATATCTCGGTATTCGTCACTCACCAGAAACAGGAGCATACAGCAGTATTATGTTGTTGTTTTAAGCTGGTATTCTGCGCTTCCCGTATATTACAATGCAGCGTGGCTCTACAGCTTAAAAGAAAATGTGAAAGAATTAAGAGAGAGAGAGAAAGAGAAGAAGAAGAAGGAGAAGAGTAAAGTTAATTTGTTAGAAAAATGTAAAGTTCATGTTTCTTTCTGTACTATTATTTATATTTTATATTAATTAGATTAAAATAAATAACCAAACAGATATTCATAACAGTAGAAAAATTAAAAATGAGTTCAAAATGTGTAAAAAATTAAGAACAATGCACGGAGGCATTGTTTTGTGTATTAATATAATACTCTAGAAATTGATGAACTTTTCATGTCATTGCAAAAAAAAAACTTAACCTCAGTGTCAAATAGCGACATCTGGTGAGCGGAAGATTATTAGCACTATTCATATTCATCCATCTATCCATTACAGCCTTTAAAAGTCCACTGCTGAACATAGGCTTCCCCCATAGATTGCCCCATAGGGGGGATTTTGCCATAGTTGACACGTTTGACGAGTGGATTGTCAACCGCAGTTTTTTATTATTTTGTATTGTTATCAGGAAGATGCTGCTGCCCATCACCTGTTTCATTTTCCCTCTGTCACCTCTTACGACACCCTCGGGAAGAAATGAGGTAGTGGATATTCTTACACCGCCACTACACGGTCATTATTCATATTAATAACATCAATTTCAAAATTAACGACATTACTTATAACACTTGATGTCAATTTAAGAAATGCTTAAATTTGCTCTCTCTCTCTCTCTCTCTCTCTCTCTCTTTTCACTAAGTGACATTAGGAAGAGACAGGTATAGAGATAAGTAATACTTAATTTAAGTAAGCGATAATCAATAATTATACGTACGGCCGTAGTTATAAATAACAAAGGAATAAATCTGAACGTAAGTTTTAAACATTTCTATAACTCTCCGACTGCGCAGTAGAATTAACTTGAAAGCTAACGTTACATGACATTGTAAATACAGGGCTGCTTAATCCAATGTCAGCTAAATTATTTATGCATTTAAAAGGATTTACTCTTAATATGAGGTGTAGCGGCGCGGTCACGACTTGCCGGCTCCGGCGTCGACACTGAAAAGTTAATTAGGTTTACCATAATAATGTTAAGCAAAGGTTGCATATGTGTCTCATTAAAGAGCAGAAATTTGCTTTTTCTATTATTTATTTACATAACGATTTTTCATATTTAACATTTAGATTACAAGCCACTTGGTTAAAGTCATCGATTCAAGAAAATTCAAGTTATATTATTTATTTACAGATTACAGATGTGAAGTACATAGACTTTTAGCAAATGAGCTGTTTGAGACACTGGTGGTGTGTAAACATGGATTATCATGCTAGGTGGTAGGGCTCCTTTTCTGTTTAGGAATCCATCTGGATAGTCACCACTTTCTTACCTATTTCTGCCGCCAAATAGCAGTGCTTGTTTTGCTGTGCTCCGGTCAGTATAGTTACAGACTGTGTGGCATTCTATTTTGGTCCTCAGAGGTGACAACGCATATGTAGCCGTCAAGTCCATGGACTGCTGTAGCCGCTTACCATCAGGTCTACTTACCTCTTGGTAAGTTGCTTCTTCAATTCAGTTGTATAAAAAATAAGCATAAATCGAAATGATATACCTAATTCTACCATACGTAATACAGCCATTAAGTGAATTAAGGCTGCGGCAGCAATGAGTCGGTCGGACAGCGAAATGCTCGCTCAGAGTGCTATCGTGAAATAACATTATAATGCTGTTGTGTTTGGTGTGGTAAGTGACGAGAATCTTATTACCTGTATTTATTATTATAAAATTTTTAGCCCCGGTTTTGCATGGGTGATTTCTGAATCTCAACAACAACGCCACCTACCGGGTCCAATTGAGTTTTTAAACCATCCAGGGACCCATTTAAATACACACGAAAAAAAATTCATCGAAATCGGTCGAGCTATTTTCGAGTTTTTGCGAGACTAACGGACAGCATTTAATTTTTATATATATAGAGATTATAACTATAATTAATCGATTATTAGAATTTATCGAATCAGTACTAGTTAATGGTGAAAACCGTATACTTATATACATTTGCCCGTTTATTTCAATTAATATTAACCGTTAAGTAAATTAAAATATATACATCACAATATGAAATGACTACAATAAAATCGTAATTATTGCAAAAATAGTGGTCAAAATAGCGGATCTTAGCTAAATAATTTTAACATCTTTAATATAATGGATTTCTTAAAATAAGGCCTGATTTAATTAAAATTCTTAAAATTAATAATTACATTAATTAAAAAAGTGGTATATTTTAAGTAAAAAATCATTTCAAATATTCCAACTAGCATAGTCTTATTTCACCATCTCTGAAACGTCTGGTATTTTGATCGGTCAATCAGTTCAATAGTCAATTGCCAAGCGTGACAATCAAGGTAAATTTAAATATGTCTAACAATCATCAGGCCCCATATACACTTTTGATATTTGTAACATACATACTCGTAGATTGAGAATTTATGATTACAGCTAGTATTATCGCATGTCTAAGGTTGATTCTATTGAAGTTAAAATATACTGCCTTTTCAAAAGATTTCCCTGATGTGAAAGCAGCAGTAAGGAGCTTCAATTTTCGTTACCCGGAGATTGAAGTTTCGTTTTACCTAGAATGAAACAAAATGATATTTTAATATGTATTTTATGTTATATTATTTTACATTTTGTACTACGATCGCTTGGCTTAGTTTTCGCACGACTACTTTACCGCGGGCCCTTGATTCGAATCCTAGTCAGAGACAACATTTGTACAGTATGCTAACTTTTTGGTTTTCGTGTAGGTTGGGATTGTGTCCGTGACTCCAACACGGCCTTCCTGCTTACTTCTTATCACATAAAACAGACATGCTTAGATTTAAGACAAGTGAGTATCCCTGTGTTAGCATGTAACTTGAATCAATGTACGTCGCTCGTTTTTTTAAAAAAAATTGTAAAAATAATTAAAAGATATGTCATGAAGATACATAATGAAGTAGTGTCCTATTTTTAAAATTAAAGCTTTCTAAAAAAAATCTTTTAATTTTTTTTTCTACATTATATTTCTTGGCCTGACACTACAAAATTCCTAATTTATCTCACTTTTGTTTTGGTACCTTTTAAAAAACATTTTCCTTCGTTTTTTTTTTATTTGAAAAACGAACGCAGTAACTTATTTGCTTTTATGTACGTATACTTTATTTTATAGCAATTATTAGAGTCCGAACATAGCGGGAGGGCTTCGTTCAGCAGTGGACCTGTGGAGATGTTTAATGATGACGACAGTGATGATAATAATGATCATAAAAGTATGAATTTGGCGTTATGAATGCATATAAGATAAAAATAAAATTCAGTTTTATCTGTGGTTGTGCTTTACAACCCTCTAATGGTTACACGCAGACGTTATTGTCCCACACCTGTCGCCTTTCCTTCGCCCCAGCATTGTTCTTTCTTTAATAGACGTACTGAACCAACACCAATTATAAAGTTAGGGAAACTTTTCAGTGTGGCACCGCGGCGTACAAATTGCCACGCGCTCGACAAAGTTGTCAATTATTGAATCGGTTTTATGACAGCTTCTACAATACAGTTTCGAATTGAATTGAACTGGAGTTACAAGATATTTGGAATATGTTGTTTTCGTTTTGATTGATAACATTTAATTATCCCCCAAGGAACAAGTGTTTGTGTGGTCCATAAATAATTGTTTCGGAGCTCTATGTGTGTTCTTGTGCAAATTATGTATGTAAACCGCCTCCACGTTACAGACGAAAATTCTACTACGAGGTTAACATAATTTTTAAACCTAAAAGACTAAGTTTTCAATGAAGGTATTACAAATATTTAATAAACTAACATACATTATGAATTCTCAAATTGTATGCCGAAAACATAGAGGCCCTCGATCATCTCTACCAATCGGTATGCGCCGTAACAATGTAAGTTTAAATTAGTTCATGCGTGATTTAATTGCACAAATATTCGCTTTCCTTAACATTTCTTTTCGAAGCAGTACTGGGTGAATACGAATGAAATAAATAAATATTGATTATTTAAGTTAATTTATTTTGAAATAAAAAAATATATATTACATTATATATTTAATACTTTTTTCATAATATTGTAAATCCTTAAGAAAAACAAAAACCGCAAACGGACTCAGTTTTTGATGTTAAGCACATTAAATAAAGACGTTTTGTGTTCTAAAGGATATTATTTTTGGTGCGGACGCAGCGACCGCAGACGACTTAACAAAGTTTCCTCGCCTGGAGGGTCTAAAATATAACGAATAGTTAATATTCCGTTTAATAAAACTTCCGGTTTTACATAAAATGCTCCGTCAATGCGATTTTGTTACATATATCTTTTTTATTAAACTGAAGTGACAAACGAGCTAACAGTCCATCTGATGGTAGCCACCAGTAGTTACTGCAGTGCATAGACACCTGCAACTAACTTCATACAAACAAAACTTCAGAAGCGTCGTCACCTCTGAGTACTAAGGTGGAATGCCTTGCAGCTATAGGCAATATAGGCACTGATGTTGGCGGCGGAAATAGGTTAGAGTGTGGTACCTATCCACACGGACGATAGGCAGAAAAGAAGTAAATATATGCAACGACTGCCATATCGAATAAACTTTACACTAGAAACGGTTAATTTAGGGCAAGTACGTAAATGTCATATAATTGTGCGTACATTTGTGGCAAATTTGTACATAATTATATACTCATGGCCTTTAGAGGAATGCAAAAAAAAAGTTTAATTTCTCTTGTTGTAATTATCGTACGTACTGGACACAAACATTAGTAAATACTATTAAAAAAGCTATGAAGTGTTTTTTTTTTCGGATTTCGTATGCTGGGGTTTGGATTTAATTTTATTAATTATAGGATCCCAAGCAGATAGTACCTTAACCATTTATCTACACATAAAGTAAAAACTTCCCACACGTGCGCCGCACTAGCCGTTTCTACAAATTCAGCAAATTATATAAATCTCAGTCATCTCAAATTAAAATAACGCTATTTTGAGATCATTCTAACTGTGCCCGGCATACGTTGCAATGACTGATTTAGAAATATATAAAAAGACCAAAAATTTTTTTTTAATATTTTCAGAAACTTGATAAAGTTTCATCTGAATCGGATGAATAGTATAGAACGCATACAAGAATTACAAAGAAATTAGAAATAAAGTAAACAAATATGACAACGAACTGCCAATGCATTTAAATATATGTAAAACAATTCTCGAATGGTCCAATTCCGATGCCTCAATACGTTATTGGACCGACCCGCCACTGATCCCGATCGCAACCTCAATTGTCGCAAGAATTTCCCAGAAGAGCCATTGAACACCCGGCGCCCGGTTCGATTCCTACATCGGATATTCGGCGATCATACACTTGTAATTGGCGCTGAGAGATTTATGGGCCCTGTCTCGCTGAGTTTGCTTCGGCGAGCATTTTATCTAATCTTCTGGCTCATTATTTCTTGATTGAGTGCTTTGCTTTTGTTCTGTTTATTATTTGTTTATTAGATTACGCTGAGATTCAAAGTAAATTAGGGATGTATTCATTAGGGTGAACATTTCTTATAACGTTGTTTCTAAACATTTTATTATTTCATTGTTATTTTAGATTCTAAATAAAAACTTATTTATACAAATTAATTAAATACAAATATTTATCAGTAGATGCCATCATCATTAGGTAACGTCCATTGGTGAGCACACTTTAATCTTGGAATATTCTATGTGTATTTTTCAAAAAATTACAATAATACCTCATATATAACCACAAATAATTGAAAATATTTATTGTAATACATCTATTGTTATTGTTATTTACTTAAAAAACTATTTTAAATTTCTTTTTGCACGTTAACAAACCAATAATTGTCATAGGCCTATTCCACAGTTAGAAGGATGTAATAGCCACAATCGTCAAGCAGATTAACCATCTCAGTATTAAATGTTATGTATTTTATTATATTTTTAATAGTATAAAAGTGACAAACGAGCACAGTTCACTTGATGGTAAGTAGATTCTGCCCATAGACATCTACATCTGTCTACGTTTAAGAATCGAAATGCTGATGCATTGTCACCCCTGAGGACTAAGATGGAATGTCTCTTTTCCAGTTAAAAAAGTCTCCTATTCTCAACACTCACCATACGAAACATGGCTGGTATTCTGTGAGAGCTTGGTCCATTCCCGGTTGAGCCGACCCATTCGTACTACAACCATAATATAACTGCATTGTGGCTCCACGTGTACTTCCGATTCTGTTCATATAGCTGGTTTGGGTACTTGAGGGCTGGCGACGCAATACATTGACAACGAGACTGAGAGCTGGCAATGTGAAAAAAATCAATTGCTACATTTCGACCCAGGGGCGAAATACCCATTTTGCCCCTGGGCCGAATACGATACACCGATAACGGTGAGCCTCGAAGGTGGATGACGTCTGGTGCAGTGATCACCAATTCACCTGCCAAGTGTGGCGTTTATGGTAAATCCTCCATTTTAAGAATGAGTACCTGACCAGCGGCCGCTAACTGTCGATAGTCATAATAAACATGTCAATCAAACATACGGTGATTATTTTTTTCTTTTTTTGTTATCCCGTGACAAAGTTTCCGAAAAGGAACACTTCTACATTTTATATAGTGCACACATTACCATTTTGTATATTGTTTCACGTACATTATTATGATTATTGGACAATTATAATTATAATTAATAGAATCAGGCGTTACTTTGCGGAAATCCATTATAATGAGGTTGTTATAACTTAATTTGCTTAATTCAGCGTAAAGAAAGAAAATGATGTCCCTTGCCCAGTTTGAAGGGGACCTCCCACCTACCCTCAATTGCGTGCACTATACCCGTCACCACCAATCCCAGTAACACCACTCCCAAAACCACCACACTAGGAACGACACACCAGTGGCAGGTGGCTGACGGTTCCAAACAACTCGCTTAAAGCATCCCACGCGTGCTCTATTGGGTTTAAGTCAGACGAGCTGGTAGGCCAGTCTAACCTTGTGATGTCGTATTCTCGGAGCAGCATTGACTCGCTGAGCTCGACGTGCGGGCGCATTATCATCGACCAGTACGAAGGTACCCATGGTTTACTCGGAATGGTCTGACAATTCCATCAATAGCGACTGTTTTGTACCTCTCTGCCGTCATGGAGCCTCGATACGGGAACAAAAGCATTCTAGCTCCAATCATAATTCCACCCCAAAAGGACACCGATTTCCCGCCTTGTTGAACGGCTCCAGTGCCAGTTCTTTGCCTTTCAGAGTCTCCAGGTCTTCTTCAGACACGGACACGTCGGTTATCTGGATGAGTACTGATTCGCGATTCGTCAACGAAGAGACAGTTTTACCAAATGTTTTCCTCATTTTTTTCATTTTGCCGAAGCCTAGCCCACTGCGATCTCCGTCGCTGACGTTGCCGTGAATTCAGAGGTGCTCGCCAAGACCTCCGTGCTCGTAGTCTAGCCCGGTGTAAGCAAGTCTGAGTGCTAACTTGTCCAGAGTCGGCCCGCACTTCTAATATATAGAGGGCTGCCAACAATCTGATATAGCGCTTCTGATCAGCAGTCAGAACAGTTAAGCGGCGACTGCGGGGTCGGTCAGCTAAATTATCCATGCCGTGGTATCTCTGCAACGTGGCCACGACACGCGCACGCATTGGGATACAGCAACACGTTCTATTTCTCCCATGGAATATCCCTCTTCCCTCAAAGTTACAATTCAAGGTCGTAAAACTTCTGATAATCCTCTTGGCATTTTTTCAATCATAACTTTCCTCGAAAAAATATTTTGAATCCGTTAAAATTGACTAAGTCAGATTTCTTAATGAGCGTAAGTTTGGCTTGTATTTCTTTTTATATGGAAAAACAATCGAATTTGTTCTATTGTATTATATTCTAATTCTATATTTTTAAGTAAAGAATCTAAAAAGAAGAAGAAATTATAATATAGTCTACCGTAACAAAAAATATTTCGATTTTTCAAACTGATCGCAAACTTTTGATGTGTGTAATTATGTTGTTGCTCATATAATATAGATGTAAGAATGATATAATATAACTGGCTGGTACCCGGCGCGTTGCTGCCACAGAAGAAATAATTGTGGAAATATCTTTTTAAATTTGGAAGAGTTATATTGTTTAATTAGAAATGTTAATACATGCATGATCAAATTGAATGAAATTTGTCGTAACGACACGCGCGCCACCTACTGTAACTTAATTGTACTATGCCTATAAACTTCGCGCAAGTGCAAGCAGTAAGTTGACAAAGTTTTAGTGCAATCTGATGAACGGTATGGCAGCGCATAAAATACGAATAAACAAATATTAATTTTTATATGTTAGACATAGATGAAAGAATTATTTTTCACACATTTTTGTAAAACGCTAGAACATTGTCATCTCTCATCCTTATCATCGAAACGGTCGTTTCATAAAGTCGAAGAGAATACATGAACGGAGCAATAAGTAGTGGACAACTTTTTCAACAACGAAAAATTAAATTAGCGTGACCAATTGTTATGAACAAATACATTTAAATATTAACCAGCGATAAACGGGATAAAGCCATCAAATTCATTATTTTACCTATTACTTGTTACCTATACCTATACTAGACTAGTCGCTTAGTCTAATATGAAATGAGACCACGAGAGGTCGTATTTTATTTTCGTAAAATATAACGAATGCGCTGAAGTTCTAATTGTATTCTAATTGTTTTAATACGTGTTTCTGCTATTTAAAGCTAGATAACGTTACTGAAGTACGAGATCAAAGTTTTTGAATGACAATGTTTGTAATGGCCGCCCTATAAACCCTTGAATCTCTTTGGTTATGAAGATTATAATTTTTTTCATGTGGAGCTAACCGCACAGAACACTAATTGTAGAAAAATTTTACTTAACCTTAAATATAACTTTTCCTGTGCGGAAATGGAACCCGAGACCGTTCGAACCCAATGCTTTAGCAGCGATTCCGAGACATCCAACATTATATTATATTAATTTATTATTGTTATTATTCACAATATAAATTTTAACCTAATTGTATTATTATTGTTAAATATTAACCTAATTATTAAATATAAAGTTATAAAATAAAACCTAGATCACTCCTGGCAATGCTTTCCATCTGTTTGTGAAGTTTCATTGCAATCAGGTATGCCATTTCGAAGATTAGCCCGGACAGGCAGACAAACAAAATTTTTTTAAATGGTTATATTTAATGGCATACAAACAGCCCCCTGCGCTCGACAAAAGGCAGTTATTTTGATATTACAGACAGACACTTCAATTTTATTTATATGTATAGATAAATTATAATATGATGACTTGTATTTAAAGTAAAATAGTAGAGTTAGAGACAATAAGAGTGCCACTGCCGGGCACAGGTTTCACCCTTTTTCTGTGAGGGTTAATTTGTTAAGATATTTATACGATTTGTGTAGACATTTATTCTTGGTTTTTGTTGTTATATTTTTATTATTCTATTCATTAATTTTATTGGCAACATTTCTGTTTATAACATACGCGATCGTTACGATTTCACTTCGTGAATTTTCTGGAGGACTGTGTTACACATTAGAGATAAGCATTACCTTAGCAGCAGGGTTACAAGGAAATAAATGATGATTTTGACGAATAAATAGCCCTATGAAATGTCGTTAAAAATTGTAAAGAGATTAAAATTGCAATGTTTAAATCTTATATTTATTTAAGGACTTGTGACCATGATGCTTATACCAGTCTTATCATTCTCTTAACTGTTTTATGCACATAGATATTATATACATCATCCTTTCTGTAATATATCAGCTTATACGTAGGTCACTCAATAAGTTTTGAGATATACAAAAAATATTCTAGATACTATTAATATTTATTTTTCATCTTTTCAAAATATTCTCCATCATGCTCTATACAAAGTTCCATTCGCCTAAACCAACTCTGAAAACACTTTTGCCAGTCTTGATCTGACTGGTCGGAAATCGATTCTTCGTAGGCAGCCATGGCTTCTTCGGCGCTTGAAGAAAACTTGCCTTTTATTTTTTCTTTGACTCTTGGCAACAAAAAAAAATCACAAGGAGCTAAGTCAGGGCTGTAGGGTGGGTGACTTAGAGTTTCAACACCAGATTCCTCAATAAATGCTTTTGTTCTAAGGGAGGTATGTGAAGAGGCGTTATCGTGATGCAGCATGATTCCCCGAAGCCCGGTCTTTGGTCTTCTCTCCCGCACAGCTTGAAAAGCTTTGGGTAATGCAACTGTGGTATACCATTCAGAGTTGACTGACCTACAATTTTCCAGCATTGACGTCGACAAATATCCGCTTCGTGAAAAAAAACTAGCCACAATTTTTTGCCGACGTCGCGAGGTCTTAGCAGTTTTGTCGGTAACTGTCCTTCTGAGTAGACCCATATCGATGATTGCCTTTTATTTTCCGGATCATATTGATAGATCCATGTCTCGTCACCAGTAACGATTTCTGAAACACGCCTAGATGCCCCGTTTTCAAAACGTAGACGCATTTCATGGCACCAATCCACACGAGTCTGTTCTTCGCTTTCGGAGAGCAAACGAGGGATCCATCGACAACAAAGCTTCCTCACTCCAAGATGTTGATGTAGAATGGTATGAATGCTCCCCGAATTAATACCTACAATCTTTTTGATGTCCGTATATGTCATTCGTGGGTCTTTTCGCACCAACATTTCAGTAGTCCACACATTTTCTGCCGTTACTGCTGTTTGCGGGGCCCCGGTTCTTTGATCAACTTAAAGATTAATTTTACCCCTTTTGAATTCAGCAAACCACCTAAAAATTATTGCGCGTGATGGAGATGAGTCCCTTAATGCTGATTGTAACCGTTGTAAACTTAATTGTTCGGTTAAACCAAATTTAAAATCATAATATATCATAGCGCGCAAATGTTCACGGTTAAGATCCATCGTTTTAAATGAAAAGCGCGGGAAGCGTTGCAGGAAAATTAATAGAACTTTGTTTTTTTTTTAATATTTAGCAATTGGCTTATGTACTTCTATTTTTAAATAAATTTGCTTTTTAGAAACATTTAACATGGGTGCGTTAAATTTAAAAATGGAACGCAGCCGGCGTTCCATTTTTAAATTTCGAGCATGTCAAACCTTATTGAGTGACCTACGTATAGGAATAATTTGGGAAATAATAAATGCAATTTTTAACTTTTGTTTTTGTTTGAAAGAATTGAACAGAGTTTGCCACCTAGGTTATCTTTCCCGGCCAGCTATCTACGCCGTAGGTCTACGAGTTTCTACGTATTACGTCTACCAGCCACTTCTACGCCGTAGCGCTCCGGGCTCCTATCTATCAGTAATATTACTTTGCACTCGTAAGTCTATGACAATATATTGATATAACAGATTTTTGATTTACTTTCAACCTCTAAATCTTTTATATTATTCTATGATTGCTAAGATAGTTGTGGTTCTATCTACACAAATAATTTTCTTTATGACATTTGCTTAAAAACTGTTTAAATTTAATACATGTATAGAATAACAATTATTGTATATGATCTTTATGCTACGAATTACATTACAATGTTCAACTTTAACGTACGTACATCAATTTAAGAATTCTTGAGCCGTATGCCTAAGAAAAACAACATTCTCTAATCCCAAATCGAAAAAAAATACAAAAAGAATTTAAAGTTAATTCGACCGCAACGCATCTAAGGGTCCCCGCCATGTTGTTTTGATTGCGTTTTCATTTTCCCCACTTCTTGTTAACGCCTGCTTGACCAAGACCGTCGAAATGATCGCGATAATTTGCTTCACAGATAAGTTTTACAGAAATGAATTAAAGATAATTAAAACGATTTATTCTTTCGTTAATGTATAAAAATAGTTCAATTGCGTTACATAGTAGCCCGTGGTTTACCGTATAGTGGCCGTGTTTCTTACACCACCACCCCATAGCGTCTCGTGGGTATCGTAAGAGGCGACAGAGGGAAAGAAGCCAGGAGATAAGCAACAGCATCTTCGATAGAATGCCTCGTTACCAGTAAAGAGGGTCTCCAGTTCAATCACTCATAATTCGAATCACAGCAGTATTATGCTGCTATTTTCCATTGATATTCTGTGCAAGCTTGCTCACCCATTCTTGATGCAGATGCATTAGTACTTTGCGTCACTTAGCGTAAAATATGCATTAAAATAAAATAGAAAAGAGATTCGTACTATTTTATTTAAAAATTCATATCGTGCTATTAGAACACAAAAATATCAGCGTCATATAGAATTTCCTTTAACATTTTCTATTCAAGTAGACGAAAGCAGTATAATTTGTTATTATTGTAGTAACGACAATGAAGTTATGTAACAAAACTACTCTCAGCTGCCTACCGATAGAATTATATCTCTGTGGTTTTTATTCAATGGCAAACGTGGTTTACGCTTAAATTCGTTACAGCGTTTACAGCGTTTAATCGATTCCGACCCTACAAAGATGATTATAGCCGATAATATTTTCTCAAAGTTCTGTACATAACTCTTTCTAAATAAATATAACGTACGTATCTTTAATGACTATATTAGACATGTGATTATGATGACTTTTGTTTTAATAAATCTATCTGTGCTAATTTTTGAACCAACAACAAATTCACTTTCATTTTGACATTAATTAGGCACTTAATGAATTCTGTTATTCTGTCCATTTTATTGTTCGCGCATTCCTTTAAATCGTGTAACACTCACGGGGTAATATCACAGTTAAATAATAGGCCAATTGGTTTTTAGTTGTAGATTTCTTTCAATACCAATATTGCCTAAGTAGACAAATTTTTATGGATAAAAATTGAGAGAGAAAAGGAAAATATCGGACTATGAAAGAAAAATATTTTAAAAATTATGAGGATACTTGAAATTAAATATTAGGTCCTTACATACGAAATTGGCGTTTTGTATGGAGGAATATAAAGTCAATTTTTTTTGTAAAATATATTTAATTAATCAAAATATGCACCGTTATTATCTATGCACTTTTGCCATCTCATAGGTAGTTCATTGATCCCTTTACTAAAAAACCATGGGGCGAGAATCAATAAACTCTTTGAAGGCGGTTTGGACTGCCGCATCGGAGTTAATTTTTTCCTTGAAGAAGTTGTCCAAATTCCGGAAAAAATGGCAATATATTGGAGCAAGGTCCGAAAGTACGGTGGATGTCGCAGACATTCAATTGTAGCTCATCTAACTTAGTGGTTGTTTGTTGTGCAGTGTGGCCTTGCGTTGTCGTGAAGCAGCAGTGGCCTAGAGCGATTGACCAATCTCGGTTGTTTAGCAGCGAGTTTTTCCTTCATGGTTTGCAGTTGCTGACAATAGATATCTGCCGTAATCGTTTGGCCAGATTTAAGAAATCTGTAGTGAACGACACCGGCGCTAGTCCACCAAACACTCACAAGTAACTATTTCTGAGTCAATTTTCGTTTTGGGCAGGATTTGGCTGGGTCTCCAGGGTCAGCCATTGCAACGAGCGCTTCCGATTACCGTACAGTATCCACTTTTCATCACAAGTAATGACTCGATTTAAAATCCTTTATTATTGTATCGGTTGAGCAAAGTAACACAGCAGTCAACGCGTGTTTGCAAGTTCGATTCACTCAATTCATGAGGTACCCACCGTTCAAGTTTTTACTTTACCGATTTGCTTCAAGTGGATTAATACAGTTTTATCACTTACTCCGAAGCCTGCAGCTATCTCTGAAGTGCTTTGTGATGGATCCGCTTCCACAATAGCCTTTAATTCTTCATTTTCCACTTTGGTCTCCGGCCGTCCACGGGTTGGTTCTGAAGGTCGAAATTTCCAGAACGAAAACGTTGAAACCTATCACAAAATTACAAACAGTTAAATCAGGACCCTATGGTATGTGTGTAAAATTTATAATAAAATCCTAAATGTTTACAAAAGAAGAATCATTAAATAAATTTCAAAGAGAGCTTAAAAATATTTAATTGAAAAAGTTTCTATTCGTTGTCGGAGTTTTCGGTGAAAAATAATAATTGTTTAATTGAATATAGACATATATATTATACTTTTATTAACATTGTATTAAAATTATTGTAAATGTTTATTAAACCTAAAAGTAATGTTTAGTTTAAGTAAATAAAATTAGTAATTCTTCTTTCTAAATCAATTAAATCAAATTGATATAATGTTGCTAAGCCTATCAGGGCTCATGTTTGCTCTATTATATCCAACATAAGAACTATTTATGTAACCACATGAACGCAATAAAATGTTTGAGTTTGAGTTTGAGTTTGAAACCAAAACCGTACCGTGCTGTTGCGACACCAGCGCCGTACACATCATTAATCCTTCGAGCTGTAGCACTGGTGCCACGGTAGAACTCGTACTCGTAAATATACCGATATTTCATGTTTTCCATTGTGCGGTTATAAGCGACGCCAAAGAATAAAATAATGAGGAAAAACAAATGAATGACTGTTTTCAAAACTCAAATGTACCAGCTAAATGAATTTATAAATTTGAATTTGGAATTCTTAACCAAGAGAGATATTTCAGATCAAAGTGGTCAGTACGACAAAACGCTAATTTCATATGTAAGGACCTAATATTATACTTCTATTATAATATAGTCAAACAGCATGTGCTACCTGCACATGCTGTTTGACAGACGTTAGGATTTGAAGAAAAAGGGGATCTCCATTATACCGCAACAATATTAAACATAAAATTCATTGAGCAATAAACTATCGAATTATGAATGATAACAATTAGTTAGAAATTGTATGAAAAAGTAAATATGACGGAAATAAATAAAATCATAATAAATCCACCCTCGAGTAAATGAACTTAATCAGCGCGTCGAGGGCGGGCGGAAAATTTTCCTGTACAATAAAAACATATATTTCTCTCTTCATAAAAAAATCTCATTTTCCTTTATTGCAGTGGGCCTAATTTGAATTGAGTGCTATGCAGTAACGACTCAAGAGAGTGTATAATTTTAAGTGAGTCGAGTCTTCGTAATAAGTAGATAAGTATATTGGCACAGGAACAACAAACAGAGTTTTTTTTTTAAATCAGAATATTAGAAAGTTGTCAGTTGAGAATTTTCTCAAACACAACAAAAAAAGAAAGTACAGTATAACAATGTTACTTTCTAACGTACAGATACAACAGTTTGGTAACTAAACTAATTTTTCCCGGCGACTTCCTTTGCGTGGACTTCAGCAATATTAATGGTCAATTATAGGAAGGGTGAAAAACTAAAAGATGTCTTAAATAATAAAAAAAGGAAGAATTTTTTAGTATGTTGTGACACCGCCGCCTGCTGCCAATACGGATTCTAGGCTATTCACCATGTTGCGTGGTCAACATAGTTTTTAAGGCAGTTTACATACTCCCATTCTTCCATCATCGCTTTTCTTATTGCAAAGAGAGGGAATGAATATAAATATTATTTCCATTAATGCCTGCAAACAGTTATTGTTATTACACCTGAGAACTTTGATAGAATGCCTCATAGCCTATAATTATACTGGCTTTTACACTTCAAATAGAAACAAGGCAGAGGGTGGTACCTATCGAAATGGACTTGTTTGTTGTCACCAAAAGAGCCCCACCACCTAGTAAAGTGCATTAATATACGGGGTTATTTTGCAATAACCGGCAAAATTTTTTTGCAGAGAAGGTTTAGAATAAGTAACATAGGCAAATGGTGAAGAAAAATTAATTTAAAAAAATTTCAAAAATTCTGTCCTTTTTATCTTTTAAATTCAAAATGTAATGCATTATTTTAAGTGATTTTACTGCGCGCGCACACATTCGTTAGGCCCGCCACATACATACGGAATTACGTTTCGGGATTCCGTTTCGGAATTCTGATTCGAGATTCCGAACGCAGCAAGTTCATATAAAATCTATGACCCGTCACATACGTACGGTAGTTTTCCGTTCGAAATTTTGCGGGCAAAATGGGATTCTGTATGTGTGTGGCCGACCCGTTCGGAATTCCGAAACGAAATCCCAAAATTGAATTCCGTATGTAAGTGGCCGGCCTAACGGTCGATCGGTGGGCAAAAACGTTGTTGCCCATAAATCACATTCAATTTGGGATAATTTTAAATAAAAGTAGAATCCTTATTTACTCGTATTTTCAAAAACTGCAATAACAGTTTATCATTATTTATATATTTGAACTTAAGTTTAAAATTAGGCTACTCTTTGAAAAATAACCCTGTATAACAGAAATAAGAAAGATGATGATACATACATACATATAATCGCCTCTTTCCCGTAGGGTAGGCAGAGACCACTTCTTTCCACTTGCTACGATCCTTACATACTTGTTTCGCTTCGTCCACTTTCATTATTCCTTCATACATGCTCTTCGGTTTAGGTACTCTTGACCTGGCCTTTTTCAAGACGTCCCTGATTTGGTCGAGAAACGTCCTCCTAGGTCTACCTTCCAACACTTTCATTCACACTCGCCTTATACACTTTTTCGTCAATCGTTCTTCATTCATTCTCTCGACATGGCCAAACCATCTCAGCATACCTTTCTCAATTTTGTCACTACATCTTCTTTCAAATCACAACGTTTCCTTATCTCACTATTTCTTATCCTGTCACTCAATTTAACTCCTATCATACTTCTTAACGCTCTCATCTCAACTGCATTTATTCTGCTTTCAAGTTTCTTCTGCCATACCCAACTTTCACTTCCGTACATGAGTGTCGGAACCAACACCCCCTCATGCACAGCCAAACAGGCCTTGTTAGACAACTTCCGACTGCTCATAAAGGGTGCAAGCTCCATTCACCATGTTTCCTGCATTCACTCTTCTTTCGATATCACTCTCACACTTTCCATCTCTTGTAAACTTTGAACCCAGATATACAAACTCCTTCACCTGTTCAATTTGTTCATTTCCAATCACGATATTGCAGTCTGTCACTGCCTCATCTCTTTCAAACACCATCACTTTCGTCTTCTTTACATTCATCTTCATTCCTTTCTAACAAAAGCTCCACTCATAGCAGTTACCATCTCCTGTAACTCCTCGGCCGAAGACGCAAGTAGTACTTGGTCATCAGCATAGAAAACATTTGACGAGTAACTCATTCATTCTCAACCCACTTTCATTCTCTTTTAAATCTGTCAAGCAATTGTCCATGAACAGATTAAACAGCCACGGTGACGCTACACATCCCTGTCTAACACCTTTTTCGATATTAAACCATTCAGTGTATGCCCGTTTATCCTTACAAGCACTAGAATCCTATAAAGAGATTGCAGTGCTCGTATGAGGATACTGCTCACACAGTTCACGGACAGTGCTGACCACAATTCATTCCTCATTACTCTATCATAGGCCTTTTCTAGATCCACGAATGCGCAATAGACCGTCTTGTTTTTAGCCAAACACTTTTCGGCTATGCACCGCAAGGAAAAGACCTGATCCATACATCCCATTCCTTTCTAAATCCCTTGTGCATCCCATACTTTTCGTCTGTTTCATTCACAACCCTTTCAATCAACACTTTCGCATACAATTTACCGACGACGCTGAGAAGGCTTATACCGCGGTAATTTATGCAGTCCTGCCGTGACCCTTTTCCTTATACAATGGCACGATTACGGCTTTGCACCAGTCTTCCGGTACTTGCCCATTTCGCCAGCACAAATTGAAAAGGCGGTACAGCAGTAAAGATGATGATACTGTAATAAAATGTTTTATTACAATGTCAATGTAAAAGTTCACTAAATAATGTAATATATTTAAAACCACCAAGCTAGTGAGGAAACAAATACTTAAAAACTAAAATACTTGGAATTCTAGCATAGATAAACTCATAAAGAAAAAGAAAAAGATTTTTACAGTAGTGATTTTATCTAAGTTATAAATTCAAAGATATCTATATAAATATACAGCTTGGTTTTTTATTCTTGTCTTTCATTTTAAGACTGTATTTTACTATTTATTATTATTATTTCATTTTTCATTATTATATAAGTTCAAAATTTGAGTCTTAAATTTAACTAAAAAATCTCAAGAATATTATCTCTTAAAACAAGTCCTTGAATTAACTTTGGAAATTAGACGCGAAGGCATCTGGAATTCCTGCCTATGGGCCTTTAATTTATGGCTGTGAGATAAGGCGTAATAAATAGGTAGCAGGAGTTACGCTCTATGCAATCATCTTAAATTACCTGACTATGTTTTAAAACTTCTTTGAGTTAATCGATTTCGGTGACATCCAGACAATATTTTAAGAATAGTTTTGCGTTATTTGAAATTATTAGAACAATTAATGACTGGCCTCTACCCTGGCTGCACACCTTGCCCGATGGGAGATTCTTCCTTATTTTTTGTAAGTAAAAAGGAATATATAAGGAAAATTTGCATTACTGAGAAAACAAATCAATTTCGAGGTCATGGTAAGTCCGCCCACGTTTATTACACTACGATTTCTGTGACCGCGACGGATTCTTGCCTTATATTAGGTATACAGGCGATTTTGACCTTTAGTCATTAAGTAATTTAAAAAGAAACAATTAAGAGCCGTGGTAGCTCAGGAGCTTAGCGCTCGTACTATGACATTTAATGTCACAGTACGCGTACAGCCCGGTTTCGATCCTCTCTGGCACCAATGAAATTGTTACTTGCAGTTTTAAGTGCTCATTTACCACATGCTCGGCGGTGAAGGAAATGATCGTAAGAAAACCTGCATATATGAGCAATTAAAAAAAATGATTAGAAGAACCAACAATAAATATCATTACGTGGTAAATACTTTTAAAAATAAATTCATATTTCTTTTTTTTATATTAACTTTCAAAGTTAAACTATGCAAATGGCATTCTAAGTTTTTTTAAATCATAATATTGAAAGAAAAATTAGAAAACAAAAACAGGGAAAAGTTGATCAGATCTCGAGGAATTTAATTAACATTCCGGTGTGAGGCAGGCTGGTGGACACGACTGGGCCTAATTTTCAGCTGTCAGTATCAGCGACAGGCGCCCCAACGAGTTGGGTTATTCCATTACTATGAACCACATAGGTGCTGAATTCACGAATGACTGAAGTTTTGTATGTAAAAACTAACATACCACGCTATCGTTACCGCTTATCAGTTTTATGTATTTTTTATATTTTTTTAAATATTGTAAATTATCTTTTGTTTTTAAGTATTCAAAAGATCTTCATCAATATGATATGAAAGAAATTTATAATTTTAAAGTAAAACTTTGCTTAAAATTATGTTTAAGAACTCTTATTTAGCATGCGTGACTGAGTTGACATTTTATTTAAAAAAAAACGCAATAACAAATTGTCCGCAAAGTTATTCGCTTCTCATTCTCAATAGATATTCCAGCTTTACATAATATATTTCATTAATTTGTTCCCAAACTTAAAAGTTTTTTTTTATATACAGGAAAAAACTTTAATGATATGTATGATTTCCTTTGTCGAGATGGCGTTACTTTTTTACGTCCCTATCTGTATCATATGAGTATGTCTTTTATTAGTAAAATAGGTAATAACCCACCATTAATGAGGGACAGTTTTTTTTTAATACATAATAACTAGCTGCAGATTATATTTAAAAATTTATTACGTAACTACTTATAAAAAATAAACATTTTGTTTTGTCAAAAGGCAATATACGACAAGTACTTACCTAATTATTAAAATAATTGAATTGATATATTATCTATACATTTAAATAAAACAACTAAACATTTAAATAAAATTATAGTATCATGAAATAACTGCCTCTATTGAGCTCAGAAGGTTATTTTTATACTAATAAGACACAAATGACTTAATTAAAACTTTTGTATCTGTAGCTTTTTGATGATTATCTCGTAAAACATAACATATTAAAAAAAACATTTATATAGAAGTTTATTGGTTTACAACGTTACATTTAAAAAAATCACTTTTAATTTAGTTCTTATTTCTTAAAGTTTTGATGCAAAGCTGTTTTTTGATAATTTTTTAACACCATTTTTTTTAAATTATTAATAATATTAATTAAAAGATACCATAGGATAAATTGATATGCCTTTTTTTACATAAAATTAATAAACATACAATTTTGATTTTAAGCATTTTCCTATATAACACATAGTTATCGAAATAATCGCATAAAAGCTTAGTTTAAAGTGGTTTGTCAGTAATTGAACTACATGCTTAAAGTGAGATCACTATTATAATTGTTGTCAATTACTCTCAAAGACTCCTGAAACATGTCTTGATAATTCATTGAGACTATATCTATGAGCCGACATCAAATATCAATTCTAATAATTAATTATGTTTTTATTTGTTAATTACAGATTCAATAATTATAAACAACGTGTATCTTAGAGTATACATAAGCAAGCTATTATAGCTTGCTTATTTATACACTAAGATGTGCATTGTGCATTCATAAGAACCTTACATCATGAAAACCATACATCATTTGTAAACGCATTTAGCCGATTTAGCAGACTGATGGTTGAAAATGGTTTTAACTGTATATAACAAATTCAATATAAACAATGTGCATTAGTAAAACCCGGTTTTAACTGTCTCTTTTTCATCGGATAAAGGTTTTTACTGTCTCTTTAACTATTAATGGGAGTCTTTAACTATTACTGAATCTTTCTTTGACCAAACATTGTTCCAGCAAACCAAAGACATATTATCTGATCTGCAGGTTTTTATGTTTAAGTTCTACGCGGACGAAGTACTGTAGTTTTTTTAATAACTTTTTTTTAACATGAGAATAATACTATAAATGAAACTAGCTTTCCGCCCCACGATGTTACCCGCGTCAAAGTTGTAACAACGAGACCCACGAGAAGAGTCATGACGCACGTTTATTACAATATCGCATAATACGGAGAGCTCAAGTTATTACATGGAATTTTTTTAAATTTTAGATCGCAGACTTTTTGTTAAAATAATAATTTAACAATTTTTCATCATACAAATATAAAATCGCCCCGTAAAACAAAAAGTGTAGAAATTCTAACACTATTTCGCCCTCGTATGGATTTTAAAAAGAAACCCATTGTCCCAATTTCACGTGTCTACGTCCAGTGGTTTTGTCTCTACGTCTTAGTGTAATATTTTCATATAAACTTTGCACCCTCGTTTTTGAAAACCTTAGGGATAAATTTTTGAAAAAAAATATTATTTTAATTCTAATTATTTAAATTAGTATTTGCACTACTTTTCGAACATGTTCATTATTTTACTCACTTTCGGTAAGTTTCGAGCCAATCGAATATCATTATGGCAGTTATACAATGGCTAAATTAATGTACAGATTACACAACATAATTTATTCAAATTTCGCTAAAGTATATCCGTCATAGTTACATTTAGCAAAATTATATACATTACAAAACGTTACCCATATTATACATGCACTCGTAAAATTCTCTTAGTACATTTTTATTCTAAAAGTCTATAAAATCGTCGGGAACCACTCGTGGCCGCTTTTAAAAAGTAGTAAAAACTCTCTACATTAATCCGGTAACAGTTGGCAGGTGAAACACGGTCGATGCCCCGTTGTTATACAAAGAAGGTCTTATTATTAATAAAGTTAATTACATATCTACCTAATTGAGATTACTTAAATAGGTGAATATTTTAATTATATAATTTATTATTACCAATAGTATTCTTAAAGCCCAATTTAAAAATATTTTAATGTCAGTGTCAGAAATAACTTGTTCAGGCATTTCCTATAAGTTAAACCCTGCTATTGTGTGTGCTTAAAAAGTTAGTTTCATTAATTCATTTCTGACTTACTTTCATTTGAATTATTTTTAGGAATAATAGCATTTTATATACTTTTATCACTATATCTACACTACAAAATTACAATAGACTAATTTTAGGATATTCCTACTTACATTAAAATGCATCCGTTATTTACATTGTAATAAAGTGGACGAAATGGTTTCTATGTTTGCCCATAAAAAGTATGTTATCTTCGCCCCGAACCTTAAAACAAGGGTTTATTAAGCAGTCGTAAAATGAGTTGCAGGGGGTCAGATACGATGCATCCGATAATGAGAGTCATAACAGCAAAGTTATAAACTTTATAATTTTTAATAGCAATGTTATTTTTTTTAATCTAACGGGTCAGTTTTTTTATCAGTACCAGTTTTAAAAATAAGTTCTTTGACTAAAATATTACTAGCCTATGAAAACATTCGAAAGTTAAACAATTTTAAATGAAAATATATGAATTCCTTATTTAAAATTATTTGACTTACTCTTGTTGTAAGAGTATACATACAGAGGAAAACATCGAAATTTCGAGCAATTCTTGAATACGAATTCAGACGTTGGGTCTTGGGACAGCGCGTAACATTAATGTTGCGTTTGAACATGGTACAGTCTCGATACAGCACGCTGTGCACAAGTACGAATAGGTGGAATAGCTCGAGTTGACCTATTTGTGTTTGTGAACAGCGACTGGTATTACCAAATACCAGGGTAAAATAGCAGCAGCATAATTCAACTGTGTTTTATACTGTGATTACCAAAAGTTACTGGTAAATAATGATAGATGTAGGTGCTTAATGATTTCTTATATTTATGCGAACACTACACATTGAATAAAACTACTTTTACGGATTATATCGCGTTTAATAACTTATTTTTATTAATTCTCGACGTTTCGGGTGCTTTACAGCACCCATGGTCACGGGGGACTGAGGTGATTGACGTCCCGATGTCAGAGTTAACCCGGAGTACCTTCAGCTTTTTTAATTATTAATTTTGGTCCGATCTACGCAAAAAACTTCGGGAATTAATAAAAATAAGTTATTAAACGCGATATAATCCCCAAAAATAGTTTTATTCAAGATGTAGGTGCTTATAAGCCACAGCATCCAATTACCTTCAGATAGACTGTGTGCTCAATGATCAACTCCACATTTATAAAAAAAACCGCGATCAAGGAACCCACAACTCGGTTTTGGTTTATTAGATTCCGTAGAGGAAATTTTCATTTCTTTCATGAGGAATTGAAAGTATCTCAGACCCCTATAGAATCAATTTGAAATTAGCACACCTACAATGTTCAACCATTTGCGCCAGGTCAGGAAAAAATGAATTTTGTTGATGAACAATAAGTGGATTATTTACAATAATCGGTAACGGATTAACCAACCAAGTAAGTTGAACATAGGTATGATACCACCATGACTGTTTTGGTCTGTGTTTGGTGGGACCGTACTGTACTAATTCACTATAGCTTCCCGTGTTCTATAACTTAAATCAACTAATGTTTCAACAACATCATCATTACATTCCTTTACAAGTTTACAACAAAAACATAGGCCTTCCCCAAATAATGCCACAAAACATAAAGGTATATGACAATAAAGATTGTAAACTGTAAAAATATAAAATTGTATTAGTTTAGACATCCATTTTTTTTAAACGTTAAAATTGGTATATTTAAGTTTATTACTGGTTCTAGCCTTTTCAAATATACGCTAGCCGGCATGAAGTTCTTAACTGCGTAAGCACGATAGTGCCGATAACTTTATCCAGGTAATGTTATTCCTTTAGAGCATATTATACTGATGATCTAAGCTTGTTCTCCATTGCGAAGTTTGAGAAACTGAAGGTTATTTTTTTAGCTTTTCCTTCATCAATCGGTCGTAAGAACTAGCAGTCAACTGAAGGCGCGAACGAACACGTGTGACTGGTGTTTGGAGCGAAATTTTCCCCAAATTAAAATAAAGTAATAATATGTATATGTCTCAGCTTAACCCAGGCCTCCGGTTCTCTACACTCACCATATGAAACACAGCAGTATTAAGATGCTATTTTACGCTTGTATTCTGTGAAAGTGTGGTCCTTCCGCGGTGCTGCCACAATAATTTAGCTGCAGCGTGGCTCTACCACGTAAAGTTTTTTTTTACATAAAATTTAATATGTATTTCGTATCTTATACATGTAGATTCACTTCATGATGTTTTTCTTCTCCGCCGACCACGTGGTAAATCCGCAATTCAAATTACTAATATTATCCGGCGGGAATCAAACTAGCTTTCGTTGTGACGTATATAATAATAATCATACTATTATATATACATCTAAGTTATAATAAGTACAAAACAATTTGTAAATATAGTTAAGATGGCGAATTCAATTCGTAATGTGTATTTAAATTTGAAAAATCTGATCTGCATCTATGTTACATTTTAAACTTATTTCTTTCTTTGTGTACCTGAGCTGAGATACAAAGTGAACAAAGCACATGAATAATGCGGAAATACAAAATCTCGTACAGGTTTCTGGCAGTGAACCTTCTAATGAAAAAAGTTTTCGCTGACAACTGAAACCGCACGTCGATTTGCGATTCCAGGCTGCTTTGAACTCGAAATATCAAGTAATCTCTCAAAACGGTTACTTTATTAAACAGTGTACTTAATCACTACGTATATAAATTAATGTTCAAATCTTGTATTTAATCGAGTAATTAGCGATGATGTTGCACAAACAAAAACATGGCTGTACCATTTGTGCCAAATACAGCGTTTAATTTTACAACGACTGCAACAACCTGGAACTTATTTGGCTCGATCAATCCTACGTCAGGAAAAGAAAACGAGATTCTTACAATATTCCTGAAAATTGGGGAATCAGTAGATCAGAATCCGGATGGATGTTTGTAATTTTGACCAATACGTTCTATCCTTGGCTTACGAAAATGTGCATAGAACTATCAATTATATTATTTATAGACGGATATGCATCTCATCTGAAGCTTCACTTGGCGGAACTTTTTTCAAACCATCAAATAGACCGGCTGGTAAAGAGCTGGCTGGGTAAAGACCCAAACAGCACGCATCTCCTCCAGCCAATGGACATGGCAATATTCCGGCCCCTAAAAGTTTGCTTCGTAAAATGTTAACAAGTGGAAGAGCGAGTATTCAGGACAAGAAACTTTGGAGCGATTCTGGCAGCTAGTTCGAAAGAAAATTATTTCTTTATTTATGCTTTATTTGGACACCAAGTATAAAAAGGTGAACTTAATAACAAGGCATTATCTACTAGTCTGCCTCCAGGCTAAGCAGAGAAGATATTATGGGTGCAAAGTGCAAACAGCTACGTTAAAAAGATCTATGTCTTTATAATATATGCATACTAATAACCATAACTAGAAATTAAAAAAAATATTTCGAAGACATGTGAAGTTCGCCAACACGCATTGGGGCAGCGCGGCAGACAATTCCTTGCCCTAAAACCCTCTCAGAAATGAGGGGAGGCCTGTGCTCAGCAGTGGGATGTATATAGGCTGTAACTTTAACTTTAACTTTTAACCATAACTACATTAGTCCAAGATGTCACTTATTTTCTGACGAACGAAATGTGTATGATTGAGTAGTGTTAGTATGTACTATAATCGCATGCCTACCTGCTAGCTTGTTCAGTGGGCCATTGTCCAGGTATCAGGTAATCAAGGTACGTAAAAACATTACTCACCTCACGTTAATTCTCCCAGCTGATTTTTACGTAAATGTTAGATAATATCATCAATACTCCCAGACTCTTTCCGTCCGCAGTATCGCTTTGCAGACGCTTTAAAGCTCTCAAAAAAATCACTCAATTTCACTTATATTCTGAAGCTCCATTTTTATGTATGTCAGCCAGACAACTATTTTAAAACGTTTTACAAGAAGGCAGACCGATCTAAGGGGTCAATCATCCCCGGGATCTTGCTCTAATACTAAGCATTTACTTTTTATTTTTCTTTTTCTTAATGTCCTATATGTATTGATATTAAAACCAGCCAGGTGCAAACAGTACAACCAAATAGATTTTTTCTTCAATTTTATACAAACAAAATACGAAGAAACTTTTTTTTCCCCGACCTATTATTATAAACATAAATACACAAAGATATATAGATATACATACATTATATATATTATATTTACTTTATACTACCTATACATATATTTCATATACATAATTAAAGCACTAAAAACTCAAAGGACTGTTTAAAAAATTACTTAATTTAATACTAGCGTGGAATAGCAGGTTAATGCTGCTGTGTTTCGTATGGTGAATGTAGGGAACCGGAGACCATTTTTACTGGAAACCAGGCGTTCCAGCTTAGTCCTCAGGAGTGACAACGCATTGTGCATTTAAATTCTTAATCGGGATAGAGGGTATCTATGGGCCACAGCGTCCACGTACCATCAGGTGGACTGTGTACTCGTTTACCACCCTTATTCTATACCATATTATAGACATGAAAGACAGTGAATTAGAGGTACAAAGTGGTGAAGAGCAAAATTTTTTAATGGAAACGGATTTGTTGCTGACAATTGTAACTAAAAAGGAAGAAGAACGTGGTAAAAAGCAAAAAATACAACACGTAAACGAGAACCTACATTTAAATAAAAGTTTGAGCAAAATAGCACAAACTCATAGTAAAAATAAAGAAGAGTATAGTGTGGATGTGTAAATAGAAAATTCAAAGATAGAATCAGGTAATAAGAAAAATAGATAAACGAGCATTCAAATATTAGATCAAGTACCAGTAAAGTAGTGCTAGATAATAAAACTGACAACTGTACACTATCTAATGACACCAAAATCTGATTCACATTTTGTTGAATGAATCAGAAAAAAACATTCATAGTGGTAAATTTGTTCTTGTAAAGTATCACAGCGTTTATGTCACATAAAAAAGTGATGCCGGAGAGAATTCGCGTTCGAAGGAATATGAAAGAACCTTCAAAGGTGTAGAAAACGACTTGACTCTTTTAATTCACCTTTTAAAGTGATTGTGGGCTTCGATTGCAGTATTTTCAAGACATGGCTTCATTTAAATTATAAATAACATATTGCAGAATATTAAAGATAATAATGCTTTAAACCATCAGATGTATGGTACTGTGAATGTATTACAACTCAAAATATGCTGTATATGCTTGCTGACAAAGTCAATCAAATTTTACAAGGACCTTACCACACAACACTGTCTAGAAGTGTCCGTAACTGGTGCCGAACAGATGTGTGTATTTAAGCACACTTCCATATTTTTAAACAAATATTATCTAATTTACTAAGGTTTGCATGGAGGAGATCGCTGTTTTGCGATAACGCCACCTCATTGTACATTAGGTATATTACAGTTTGGTGTGAGCGTTTATGTTATAATATGTGTGTAATAAAGTGTATACATAAATAAAAATTAAAATAAATTCCAAAGCGAAATTCAACATTTAATGTAGTTTATTACAAATTAGGGAAGGACTAATTACAGGTAATGATTAATTAAACTACATACACTACTAGCTTTTACAACGACACTGTAGTTCCAAACATTAGGAAACGACAGTCTATAAAAATAAATTATTAACAGAGACACGTTACAATTTTCGGATTTTCATTTCACAACTTACTCATAACTTCCACGGCGCCGGTACATTTTAGTTCACGAACAATAATTATCGACAACAGTTCACTCCTCAATAATTACACGGGACGGAATTAGTTGCACAAATATAAACCTTGTGACTGCAGTGGTAAGACGTTAGTAATCAAATATATGATCATACATTAATTGCTACCTTCTGATCGTCACATGGGAAATGGCCGAAAACCATTTAGCCGTATCAAACATAAATGAGTAAATTTCTCGTTGATTACCGGGTACAGGCAGTGATTTGGGAACTCCCTTATGAATTATAAATGCTACAGCCTGCGTCGCATAGTAAACATTTCCTAAGGTTATATATTGAACTATTTTGTTTTTTAAATTAAAGTGTTTTAAATAATTACCTTTACTTAGGATTACATTTACCATCAAGTGGATCTTGTGCTCGTTTGTCACCCTTATCTTTATATTCTTCTGTCCGAACTCCTCCTAAGCGGCTGGGCCGATATTGATGAAATTTTGTGTGTGATTAAGTTGATTCGAGAATGGTTTATAAGTATACAAAATTGAACCCGGTAGGAGGCGCTGTTGTCGCGATCCAGAATCACCCGTGTGAAGCCGGGGCAGATCGCTAGTATTCGATAAAAAAGGCAGTGAGTAAAGCAAAAAAGTTTCATATTGCTGAATATAACAGTATTTTATATAGTACATGAGGGTAATATGGTCACTTTCTTATAACTCAAAAACTACAGCCTAGTTTGCATGGATGGCTCTGTGATACAATAGCTCTTCATCAGTCAATCAAATAATAAGGTGTAAAAAGAGCGCTGCTTCATCGACGCCATTTTGACAGTTGATATTATAGTAAATATTTTAGTCGATTTTAGTATTGTGTAGTGCAGTAAGTTTTTTTTTAAGTAGATTTTTCGAAGTGTTACTAATTATTGCCAAAGTTTGTCTGCAATTTTTTCTTAATATATTAGTTGTAGCACAGAATAAATAATAGGTTATATTATGCGACTTTGTGTTTTTGTATCTGTCCTCTTCTTAGTTTTGGTTTTATAGGGCCACAAAGCTTAAGGTGACCATATTACCCTCACGTACCTTAGTTATTAATCTCCAAATGCTATGAATTATATATTTTTATTATATATTTCATAGGTACATTATTTCTATACATACCTACGAAAGATCCTGAAAATAAATTATCGCAATATATTATAAATAAAATAACCGTACCTACATTGTTTGATTGCTTTTATTTGTAATTAATTGTATTGTTGTGGTACATAATATTATAAACATAGTTTTTAAGAACGTCTTTGGGGAAGGTGTCCTTGATGTTACAAGTACTAGTTGTCACATCATCAATATCCCAGGAATGGTAAAATTAATTACATTATCATCATGGCGGTCGGCATCTTCCAGATAATTTAACAATGAAAATTTTAAAATATTTCTTTCTTCGTAATAATTACATATCGTTTTTGTTTTCGTTTACTTGGTACAAAAAAGTTGTTTTAAGTGTTTTGTTGCGTGTTCTGGTAATGTGCATAATTTTGTTGGGACATAATTGAGAATATTATGTTATGTTATACCTTTCTTTATAGAAATATGTTTTGCTTCCCTTGAGTACCTACTGATGGAAGTGGAAGGAAGACATAAAATCATTGAGTTATATGTATACTACGTACTAGACAAGCTATTCCAAACAAAAAATGTGCGCTACTCTATGTCTTCGCGCATGCGCGGTAGATAGTAAAATATTACGATATTATTACCTATTTATTCACTTGAACAACAAAAAAATTTACTTACTTGACTACTGAATTGTTATTTACGTTTAAACGTAAAAAGTAGGTTTAAACTTTAATTTGAAATCTCGTATTATTATCGCCGCTCCACACTGCATGAATATTGAAGCCACAGTAAATGACACTAAAGTAAGGTGTACGGATTGCAGTACAGTTCAGTTGAACATAGTGAATGTTCGGAATGCGAAATCTAGTGCGTAGTACATATATATCAATGCATAAAATGGAATGCCTTATTACCAGTAAAAAGTATCTCCGGTTCTCGTCAATCACCATACGAAACGTATTACGTATTATGCTGCTATTTCGCAATGGCATTTCGTGCGAGTGTGGTCCTTCCCCGATCGAACCGATCCATCGGTAATTAGCTAAAATACGCTGCAGCGTGACTCTAACCAAACGTAGTATTTTTATCAAACACTCCAATTCGAACGATCGCACGTTCGTTCAGATTGCCGTTTTGTTGAACTGGCCACTTTGAACTGTAATTAATATGGTTTTACTTGAAATTCTAAATTTCTTCATTGAAATAAATTTTATATTTAAGGCGTGATACCCCTCTTTCCAAATAAGTTATTCATTTGTTTCTATAGGTTTTGTTTTTCTGCAATATCGCTATTTTTATAGCGATGGTCTCTAAGAAAGTTTGTATTATTTTATGACTTCCAACGTGAAAACAATGTGCCTCAAACGGCACGCAATATCAATGACGTATACAGATCTAGATCTACTTACGAACAAAGAGTTATTGGTTCAACCGCTTAAAATCGGGAATTTTTGTATTAAAAAAAAAATATTTTATATATATTATATAGTATATAATTTTGTACGTGGTAGAGCCACGCTATATTATGGTTGTAGCAAAAATGAATCGGTTCGACCGGGGAAGAAGAAGCTTAATACCGCTGTGTTTTTTATGTTGAGTGTAAAGAACCGGAGATCCTTTCTACTGAAACGGAACATTCCATCTTGGTCCTCATGTGTGGCAACGCATCTGCATTTTAATTGTTAATCGAGGATAGATACATCTTCATCTATTATATGGGCTCCAGTTGTCACCTTCATGATATAAAAATTGACCTCACAAATGAACCATGCCTTCCTTTTTGGTGTGGCCGTCCGGAAAAGAAGGCTTATAATGACGAAATGACGGCGATAGTGGAAGCGGAATATTTTATGTCAGTGTTAAAATTGAATTGACAAATGGATATTTCACGAACTGAATGATGCACAGCGAGAGGCCCGCGATAGTATCAGATTGTTGAATCGGTGTAGAAAGGAGGAAATTTTAAACTTAAAAACAAGAGTGTATAAGTGTACCAAGTGTACCAGTGCGTGTTGCCAGTGGTGAATATAAATATATAAAACAAATGAATCTAAAACTGCTCCTTCACTGATGGCCGTATAGGGAATCTCAAGGTTGCTCAGCGAGCTATGGATATGGTGCCCTATACCACCTTCTTATCCATTACTGATTTTTTATAAAATTGAAATGACAAACGAACTTACAGTCCACCTGATGGTAAGTGACTACTGCAGTCCAAGGACACCAGTACCCAAAAGCAAGAAAGAAGGCTACAGATGCATTGTCAGCTCTGAGGACTAAGATGTAGTAAAATAAAGTATATGAAATGTTTGGCTTTTATAGCTACTTTAATGAAAATAAATCATATAATCTCATCTAGCAGAAGAAACTGTACATCAATGTTAATAAGCGCTCGCAATTTGCCACCATAGTCCTGCTGCAATTAGTAGAGACCAACTATTTTATCCACATGCTAGTAACGCGACGTCGAACTTACTGCAAGATTAGTGCTGCGTGCCTCGGATCTAAGTCTAAATTGAACATAATAACTGTCGGGACAAAGGTGGGGAACTTGCCTAGCGCGGTCTGCGGTCGCACCTTACTTCGCTAACAATTTGCGGCCTTGTCGAGCTATGTCGTCGTCTTTCGTTGATACACCTTGTCGTATAGTTTGCCATTATTTTAGCTTTACCTATCAATTAAAACATAAGAAAGTAAAGAAACATAAGAACAAATACTATGCTTAGCCGCTTTGGCTCTTGCAATAATGCTTAACCTTAAAAACTTAATACAGTTAATTAACATCAGCTCTAAAAATATGGCAATGGCTGTCTCTTACTGCCCAACGCTATGATAAACGACGATGAAGTAGCCAACTGCTGAAACATGCAGGTGGTTCAGGATTATGCTTTGTGTCAATCAAGATGGAGCCACAGCTCACAACTCGTCCAACTATGGCTCTCCTGCGAAATTTTGGCGATCTAATAATATCGCGTTTTCTGATTTTAACTGGCCACCGCGTTCGCCCGATTTAACGGCTCCCGATTTTTTTCTTTGGGGTTACCTAAAGGGTAAAATGTATGCCAAAAAGCCAAGAACCATGCAACAGCTTAAGGCAAATATCCGAGAAGAAGTGAGGGCGCTGCGACCAGAAGTTCTAAGAAAAATTATGGGAAATGGTCTGAAAAGAGCACGTCAGGTCGAAGCAAACAATGGGCACCATTTGAAAAATATTATCTTCAAAACATAATGTGAACGTATTTCCAAACTATTATCTAAATTTTAATAAGCGCCAACGTTAAATAAAATCATAAAGAAAAAAGTTATTCATTAAATAAATCATAACGTTACTTATACGCCAACCTATATAACATAGATGCACAGACCGCGGCCCGCCGGTCGAATACTGGTGGCCCGCCGACAGCAAAAATAATACTCTCGTATATTCGAAAAATATTGAATTATATTCCAGAATAAAACCAAAAAAAATATGTTCGAAAAGTAATTTGAATCTCGCGCGCGCGCTCTTAAGTGCGCTTATCGGTGTGCCGTGCATGCGTCGGTAACAGCGGTCGGTAATGTTCGTGCTGATCTCGGTTAAATTCGTTTTCTTGAGGAACCGCCGCGGCCGGCGGCGCGGCGACGACGGCAGCGCGGTGGCGGCTTATCCACGGGTTATATTGTTAGAGCAAGCGAGATAGCAATAGTCCCGAATTCCGATTGCTCGCGTAGGTAGATACACGAAGCTTCCAGAGTCGGTTTCGTGATTTCTCCAGACAGTTTTCGACTCTATACGCGGTATAAAAGCCACGCTAACCGCAGCGACCGACAGTTCGGTTTTAATTTGAGTGAAGTGTCAATAGTTCTAGTGTAGATTTTAACTCGACTAGCCGGTGTCATATATTTTGATCCACATTCAACGTAGATTTCCCGTCAAGTGCCGTGTATAATTGTGTTGTGAAATCGTAAGTGAAACTCTGTTATTAATAAGTGTTTCCTACCTATTTAATCAATTATTTTTGGTAATTTAAAAGGATGGGTAATTTAAGTAGGTACTGTAATTGTTTTAGGTGCTGTGTTAATCCTAGCCAGGTTAGAACGCAACATGGACAAGCCAGGACCTAGTAAAAACGTAAGGTTAAAGATGAAAATCAGCAGTTTCAAGAAATTTGGACTGAAATACTTTTTGTATGGTCGCATAACAAAGTCGTTTGTTTAATTTGCAAGAATTTTGTTGCGATTGCAAAGGAATATAATGTAAAAGGCACTATGAAACGCAGCATCCTACTTTTACCAAGTTTACAGGCGAATTAAGGAAGCAAAAATGTTGTCTTTAAAACGGGAGCTTATTGGTCAGCAAGCTATGTTTACAAAACCATTCAAGATTCAGAAACAGCTACAGAAGTTAGTTATGAAATTTCTCGAATGATAGCAAAGCAGAAGTCCCCTTCAATGATGGGATTTTGTAAAGAATGCATAGAAATTGCCGCTAAGAAAATGTGTCCAGAAGCAGCAAAAAGTTTGAGAAAATTCAACTGAATCATGACTATCCAAGACGAATTATGTCTTTGTCAGGTAATATGCGGAACAATTAAATGAAGAAACTAAGATCATTGAATTTTTTCATTAGCACTCGACAAATCCACTGATATTAGTTCCACAGCTCAACTTCTGATATTCATGAGGTGTTACTCAAGATTTTGAAGTCTTAGAAGAGTTATTAGGAATGTGTTCATTGAAAGGTCAAACCAGAGGTTGATATACTCAATGTACTTTTGGATGAGTGTTCAAAACTGATTTGGACTTATCAAAATTATCGGGAGTTGCGACTAACGGTGCTCTTTCGATGATTGGTGTCAATTCTGGGCTAGTTACTTTGCTGAAAAAGCATCTGCAAGAAAAAAAAACATAAACGCTGAAGATCTCATGCAGTTTCACTGCATTATACAAAGCCCTCTGTTCTAAAAATTGAATTTCAAAATGTCATGAAAGTGGCAGTTTCGACTGTAAATTTCATAAAATCACGAGGACTCAATCACAGGCAATTCAAACAATTCCTTGATGACATCGAAAGCGAATATGGAGATTTACTGTATTATACAGAAGTACAGAAACGATTTTTAAATTTAATAGAAGAAATTGGAATATTTCTGGCGGAAAAGCAAAGGGATGTCCCGGAACTTAAAAATCCTGATTGGTTGTGTGATTTGGCTTTTTTAGTTGATATTACAAATCATTTGAATGTCTTGAACACACGGCTTCAAGGCAAAAATCAACTGATATCCCAGCTCTACGCTCATGTATCATCCTTTCAATGCAAGCTGACACTTTTTAGATCGCAATTGAATTCTGGAAATTACAATCATTTTCGAATTATAAGAAATGGCTGAAAAATTCAACAAAACTGCGATTAATTTCAGTTATGTAGAAGGCTAGATATTTTGATTCAATCTTTTCAAGACAGATTTTCAGGTTTAAAAAGTGAAACCACTGTTGGACATATTCAGCAATCCTTTCACGATTTCAGTTGAAAATGCGCCAGAGTCAATGCAGTTAGAAATTATCGATATTCAAAACGACCAAGATTTACAACAAATTCAACGAAGGAGACTTGCTGAACTTTACCGCTGCATTGATAAAAATACGTACAAAGAGTTGCGCATAAACGCTCTGAAATGTACCAGCTTATTTGGTTCTACCTATATATGTGAACAAACCTTTTCAATACTAAATAATAATAAAACAAAAAATCGAAACCGCCTTGCAAATGAAAGTTTGGAAGCAGTTTTGCGTGTTGCTACAAGTAAATTTGAGCCAAATATAAAAGATTGTAAGCACTATGCAGTGCCACGCTTCAAATTAATAAATTCTTTTTCAATTTTAATACATTATTATCAATTCTTTATTGTCTTTTATTACCTATACTTCTGGCGGCCCGCCATCAGTTCATAATTTGCCCGAGTGGCCCCTAGTCTTAATAAGTCTGTGCATCACTGCTATATAAGGTAACAAGACAATCAACTTAAATTTTTAGATTATTTAAAAATATTGGTAAAATAAAATATTAAAAAATATGCCAAGTGATTTAAAGATTCATGTATGGTGTATATTATGAGTTTCCACAAATTTAGTAAATAAGTTAATATGGTTAAATAAAAATAAAAATGTATATAATATATCGTTCATAAAATATATTGGCGGTAATGTACTAAATGAGTTAAATTTTATAAAATATCTTCTAGACTATCATTTTAATATCCTTTATAAATATGGTTTACAGCTTTATGATTCGAATCCCGGGTCAGACATATCAATCATTAACGGTAAATAGCTTCCTTACACGGACCATGTGTTCTAACAATTTCAAGAAGATGAAATGCATACTACTAATGAATAACATAATATATTCATTCGAAAATAACAATTCCAATTCCACAGACTTGAAGGCCTTGCCCGCCTGCCTAGTGTAGTGGCTTGATCTCTCTCCGGTCGTGTCGGATTTTCCGTCCCATCGTACTGAGAGTGGGGGAATAGAGAATGCGCCTGTATTTGGGCACACACTCGTGCACTATAATCCCGTCCAGCGCAGATGTGTTATAGTCTCCGCTCAGACTGACCGCCATAACCGAAATTCTGTCTGGAGAACATTATTTTTTTGGTAAAATATATTTAAAGGTTATAACCATCTTCTGGAATTAATAATATTTTGTTAACATTTCCTTTACTCTATTTTTCAACATTTATGTAACGGAGTAAAAACATACAGGGTTATTTTTCAAAGAGTAGCCAAATTTTGCCTTTGCAAGCACACTTATGTGCAGAATAAAATTTAGTACTTATAATATTCTCAATAAATAAATAGAATAAGTGCCGCAAGTATTTTTCTTGTTACTCTTTCTTTATTTTTGGTACAAAACATAAATTGAGTGTAAAAATAAGACTTTGAATTATTTGTTATCTTTCATCTTTCGTTGACTGACTGAACGTGATTCAAAGACTTTAACTGCTCAAGCTCTCTTCTCTACCTTTAATTTTATTAAGCTGTTTTGCCAAAGCTGTCCAAGGGAACTTCTGTCAGTCATCTGTTCCATCTATGCAAAGGGAGAACGACTCACTGGCCCATGCCGCAAAGGAGAAAGTCGATCTTTTAGGTTATCTTTTTGACTCAACTCGACTCTCAATGATTTGCAAATAATTTGCATACCCCAAATAATTTGCATGCTCCCATTATGTTATTCATGTTAACTATAGAAAAAAAAATTATGTCCTTTCCTATAGTTAAACAGGATAATTATGTAAAATGGACATGTATAAAATACATTTGCGTAAAACATAACATATAAGAGAAAGCCGATCTTTTAGGCTCCCTTTTTGCGTCCAACTCGACTCTCGATAACGGCAGGAACACACCGCCGACCATCCCGCGGTGTGATTGCACCACGCTGGATGTGCGGTTTACACAGCGCTCAATGTGCAAAGCAAAGCTCCTCTCCCTGGACTTCAAAAAGTCGAGTGGACCTGATGGAGTCCTTCCTATTGTGCTGAAGACGAGTGCTCCGGAGTTATCACCGGTTCTAACGCGTCTTTTCCCGGTACTCCTACTCCCTAGCCGTAGTCCTGAACTTATAGAAGACCCCTTTAGTGCACCCAATCTCTAAAAAGGCGACGGCTCAGACCCGTCCAAATATAGTCTTATCACCATCGCCTCCTTGTTCTCCACAATAATTGAATCCATTATAAACTGCCAGTTCATAAGGTAACTTGAGGACCACCCGCTAATACAGTCACTAATCAGTTTATTCTAGTTCTAATCTTCTAATTTACCTGACTTATAGATAAGCGGAAGTAGTAGAGTCTAAGAGGTAGGCCTTGGTCGTTACTTAGGGCATAACGAAGGCATAAAACGCTTCTATAGAAGCTTCCGTCCTATTGGCTTACCGAGAAATTGTGCAATTGGATCATCAGTTTTCTTGCAGATCGGAGCATCAAGGTAGTAGACGGTGTATACTCTGACCACGAGCCTATTAATGCTAGTATTTCATAAGGCAAAATATACACCGGCCGTGCTATTATTTCTCTGGAACACGTCATCGAGAATCGGAATAAACTTGTGTCTAAAGTCGATACTTTAATAAACAAAATCTTGGATTAGGTACGACTATAGATTACTGTATGTATACTAGGGTACGACTCTACTCCAGCTTAAACTTCAGAAGACACAGGTTTGCGCGTTTACCGCTAAAAAGAAGTACTTAGACAAATTGTTCAAATTCCAGCCATTCCATTCCAAATGGTGGCACGCACATCGGGACAAAACTCACGGTATCATCCATACCATCTGGATGCTTGGCGGTACACCATGACTGTGCGATTTACTAGTTTTCTTCCTTGCAAGATCTCTTGTGGAATCATCTACCACCGGCAATTTTTCCGGACCGATACAACTTAGAGACCTTCTAGAAACAACCTTACTATTTTTAAAAACCGGTAATATACCTGCAGTTACAGTTGTTCATGGGCGATAGTCGACACTTACTATTAAGAAAATTGAATTTAATGTGGGCGAAACCGCGGGGTGGAAAGCTAGTACAAAATAAAAATTTAGTAAATATGTTCGTGGGAACAGACTGAACAAGCCGGGGGGCTATTCATACTTAGTCTAGGGCTGTCGGAACTCCTAAAGGCACTGGCTATATCGGTTACTCTGGTTATACGGACATCCTTATTACAAATTCTATCACGCAACGAAACTCCGAGCATCACCCTCTCCGTAGCGCGCTTAGCGATTATAAGCTTCTTTATACGGCCAGCAGTGGAGGACCACGTCTAAACGTCTCAAATCCATCTGTAATCACTGGCAACATTTGATTGGATCTGTCGAATTGACTTCTGGGTCGAAGTTGGACGTCAACAACTTAGGGCGTAGTTCTCCATGTTCTTCTTAAGACCTATCCGTTGGAAGACACTATTCAGGTCATTGAGTATAGCACTCCTCCCTGTACATTCAAAAGTCGAGTCGAGGGTCTGACGGAATCCTCCCAATAGTGCTGAAAACGTGTGCTCCGAAGTTGGCACTGGTTCTAACGCGGCTTTTTCAGTACCTACTCCTACTCTTTGTAGTCCCGAAATCGTAAGTTTTAGTGCAACCAATCCCTAAAAGGCAACCGATCTGATCCGACCAATTGCCAGTCCATCACCATTACCTCCTTGTTCTCTTGTATTCAAGACACGTTTTGTTCTTCGTAACGATCCGTTTTATTACTTACGCGGCGCATTTAACAACAGTCAATACCACAAACTAATTATGCAGCAATTTAAGATGACTTAAAATGAAAAAAACTTTAAACGGTTCATAAATAGTTTAAATGGTAATTTCGTTTTAAAAAAAAAGAGCTTTTCATGCATTTCATTTACTAAAAAATGGTCCGTAAAAGAAAACAAAGCGTTTCTAAATATAGAAACCAGGCATATGGAATCAATTATTAACTGCAGCTCACGAGTAAGGCCGCTAGTACTGTTTGCGTCGGGATCGCTCATCTACGATTTTTTCGTGTATCTGACATATCGATGGGTGGAGATAGTAGAGTCCAATGAGGAGACCTTGACGGTTCTTAGGCATAGCGCAGGGCTTCGATCGGGTAGGCACAAAGCGCTTCTTTCGAAACTTTCTTCTCGCAGATTGGAGTATCACTAGGTGGAAGGCTTCTATAAATAACTTAAATTAAATTATTTATAGAAGATTAAACTAAATTAAACCCCGAAAACAAAAAGAGCTGATGATCTTCAAACGGCTGAACAGATTTTTCTTGAAACGTAGCTAAGAACATTCTCAATTAAGAAAACTTTCAAACGAAAAAAACTTAATCAAAACCGATGTTCATCCGTGGAGTCGTCAGGAGCTATGATGCCAAGACAGACAGACTCAGACACACAGACACACAGATACACACTACAAACATAAACATCCCTGTTTTCGTCAGGGGTTAAAAATAGTGCTAAGGCCCTCCAGTGATTCTGCCAAACTATATCGTCAGCAAATCGAAGATTAGCAATGATGTTATGCAATGTGGTGATCAGGTTGCCCGGAAATGACGCTGCCATAGTCGGTCTTCAACTTAAACAGTTGGCTCATTCTGGCAGACCGATCTCTGTCAAAGACTGGAGCCTTGGTTCCGCACAATTGGCTCTTCAATATGAAATTTATATAAGTTGCGCCATGTATTTGGAGATCAGTCTGTTCAGTTGATTTTACGCTGTCATATATGTTTCATTTCCTGCCCAACCTTAAGATTAAAGAGTGTGGTCGGAGTTATTGGGTTCTTCTGTGATGGTTCTAGTAAATCTTAGCTGTTGTCGCATGGACAGTTTCGTCCGCATGGACAGTTTCTTACAAACTTGTCATTTATATGTGGACGGAGACATGAATTCGTTAGACGTGAATGACCAAACTCAACGTTTAGGTTCAGTGTGATCAACATCATCAATTAATGAAGTCAATCTCATTTTTCCTCGCACCGTCGGGCCACGGTTACTTGTGTAGAATACTGCGGGATTAGCAACAATATCACAAATGCTCTGCAGAATTGACAAGACTACCTGACTACAATTAAAAGTATACTGTTATACAAACTTATTACTTTTTTTCTACCATCAACGTCATGGGCTACTTGCCTCCCTTGTTAATCGACTCGATCATAATAGCTTCATTTAACCCGAGAACTATCTTTATATATAAAATTCTTGTGTGTGTGTGTGTGCGTGCGTGTGTGCGTGTGCGTGCGTGCGTGTGCGTGTATGTGTGTGTGTGTGTGTGTGTGTGTGTGTGCGTGCGTGTGTGCGTGTGCGTGCGTGCGTGTGCGTGTATGTGTGTGTGTGTCTCTGTGTCTTTGTACCTACATAATATGTGTCATAATTTTTTGTTTAATTATTATTGAAATAAAAGACTGATATATGTTGTAATTTATTTATTATCCATACATAAATGGACACAAAATCTCATACTTTAGCAATGTTTTCATAATCATATCGTATAAAAACATTGGTAAAGATACTGAAAACATCGGATAGAAAAATTATATAAGGACCCTAAAAGGAATTACGCAATTAATACTAACTCTTATTGTTTATGCGATTACATAATAATATACTAAATTTCTACGTATTTATTTTGAGTGCATTCACCTAAATTTCAGTTATAATATAAATGACAGTACACCAGAAGACTTTTATACGAAAAAGTCCGAGTATACATGTTACGGATTTTTTTACTTGAAATTTATTAATTCTTAATCAAAAGTTCTTCAGATGATATGTCACATAATACATCAAGGGTGTAAGGTGTGTAATTAAAAATGTTTTCACTGCATCTATTCAATTGCTTAAATAAGTGTTACCATTATTCCTTTAATATTTCTTGTAAAGATACGACTTCAGCATTACAGCTGATATGCAAATTATATAATTATGATTTAAATGGAAAATAATCACATTCTCTCAAACATTAAACTTAATGCTAATTTAAAATAAACTATTACATTCATCCAAAACTTGTTTAAAAAATGGCAGTCAATACTTAAAATTTCTTACACAGACAGACAGTCTTATACATTATTTAAATTAAATTAATGATCCACTCAGCCGATTAACACGAACAAAAAAAATACACTTCAGACTACGTAAATGCGCGTATTAGATTAATAATTTCAATTACTTAGTACTCTAACAACCTTAAAGCCTAGACAAATCTTACAATAACGAATTACCCTATTTTCCGATTACACGCATTTTATACAGTTGTGTATAAAAGTTTTGATATAATCAATGCAGGGCGGTTGTCGGTCGACAAAATTTTGATGAGAAATGACAGATTGTATTTTCTCAATAATAGCACCAATGTATTAGTAAAAAAAAAACATAAAATATGATTAATGATTTTCAACTGTAATAATCAAAACCTGCCTTTCGATCATTTTGAAATCTATCACAGACTACTTGTTCAGCCCAAATTAACCGAATGTAATGGTCATGACGTATTATTTGTACTCAATAAACGTTATTAATAATTAATAATCAGACAAGTATTCTTTTGTATATATAAAAGTTCCAAGCACTTAGCATTCGTAAATAAAGTATGGTAAAGAATGAAGTAACGACAGAATTTACACACATGGTAAAAACATATAATGGACGTAACAATCAACACAAAACAGATTTATTATATTGTTTAAATATAATAATATCTCAAACATGTCTCCATTTGTTTTTTAATATGTAACAGTTCAATTAAAAGAATTGGTTGCTGCGCTCCAATCCTGTGTTTTAGGTAAAAAATCCAAAAAAAAAACATTGTAGTCAATGATTATCTTCGATAACATATACCTAACTTTAGAATTGGTAAATGTTTATATAAGATGTAAACTGAATATATTGAGATCCTCTTTATGAAATAATTTTGGTAGTACATATATGACAAAATGAAAGAGCAGTCTACTTTTTTTATGGATATAATGTGGCTTTTGAGTGCCATGACATAGGACTGATTTATATATTTTATTATTTATCAATTTCACGAAATTTTGTATACTTAATGACAAAGTATTAAATAGTATTTGATATTGAAAAGTACCTTACATATTATATGTTTGTATGTACTATATTTCAGGCGATCATTGAACAAAAATAAGGACATTGGATGATCTCCAAAGTCTATATGTGATAAGTTTCTATTTACTATTTTAACACATTTATTAATTTATTTTAACACAGTACACATAAGGGATGTAAATTCAATGGCACTATAAAAGTTGTAAATTTAAAGGTCGGTATCGTACCAAGCAGCAACATTGTTATTATCATGCGGCGGCTCGGGGAAGGCCAGTTCAGCGGAAGTGGCACCAGCTCCTTCAGCCTCGCCGATGTCCATGTCCATGCCGAAGCCGCTGCCGATCTCCAGGCCCTGCATCGAGTCTATCGGGATCTGATCGTAGCCTGCTGATGTTGAACACTTTATTAATACTCTGATAAATATACATAAACAATATTTGTACTAAATGAAAAAAAAACGGGTACACACACACTGTTCAAAAGTTAGTACATTCTTTTTATCTTTACATTGAAAGTCAAAATGTGTTTAGGATAGTTTCTGACATAATTGTTTAGTGTCATATTTGTTTGTAAGTATATTGGTTTCTTCGTCATAATCATTATTAGCTCTTGGCTGGGCTACTAAAATATATGTTTTGTATAGAAATTTTATGAGAATGATATGTAGTTAAATGTAACGTAGTTAAATGAAGTTTGATTTTTACTAAACAAATCTATGTACATTTTTAAATAATAAAAAACAAGTTAAACGAACGAAACAAAAAAAACGAAAATAAAAAAAATAAAACGAAAGTTGATAGAACGCATGTTATTTTGGAGAACTTGTACAGTAAGCTACGTAGTTTAATAAAACATGCTAAAAAGGTTATCTCAACGTACTAGTTTTGAAGTTACAGACCAAAAATTAAAGAGAAAAGTATTTTTTTAACAAAAAAAATTATCTTATTATTTTTTTGACAAATTTCCTGCTTGATATCGTAGGTTTTTTTAATTTTTATTGCTAGTTAATCTTTCTAACTTTCAAATAAAACTACTTTGAAAAAAATACACCGTTTACTTAAAGAGAAAATAATTTAAAACCGAAGGATGGGAATTTTACCAAAAAAAAAAAAAATTTTATGCTTTTATTTTTTAAATAGTTTACATAAAAAATTTTTTTTTCGATTTTTTACCGATAATTTTTTATCTAGTATCCGCACATTTCGTTTGATCAAGTGTAAAATTAACACATTGTATAGTATGTTGTTGACCTAATTCCAAGGGTAAAAGCCCAATTTTTGAATTTGGTTTTTATATTTATTTAAACAATGCCATATTAACCAGTTCATTTACTAATGAATAATTACACTGTTTAACATGTCGCTGACCTGATGGCAAAGCCATTTTATCAGTTTTTAAATTTATTTGTAAACTGAACATATTAACCAGTACAATTTGATTATTGAATTTAAAGAACTTTAGTATAATACACTATCTTACAGCATAATGTCACCATCAATATCATCATCACCACGGCCTATCAAAAGTCCACTGACCCACATAGGCCTCCCCGCATAAATTACCTTTAATTTTGCCATATGAACCACGCTCGGCAGGCAGATTAGCAACTGCATTTTTTATTATTTTGAGTTATTAGGAAGATGCTGCTGTCCACGAAATGATATGAGGTAGTGGATTCTCTTATGCCGTAACCACACGGTTAAAATCGGATTATATCAGAATTTTTCTAATATTTTAATTATAATAAATGTTATTCTGATAACATTATATATGATAAATAATTTCATTTTATGTTATAAACATTCATCATCGTTGTCATTTCAACGTATCGAAAGTCGACTGCTAAACTTAGTCCTTCCCAAGATCATAAAGCTTTTGTGCTGATGAATTTTGTTTGGGTTGTATAATTTCAAAAATAAAAATTATAGCAATGTGATGGATGACATTTAACTACTTTCTTGTCCCGTTCTTGTGAAGAATAATCAAAAAATTATTTGCCTTAACAGCCCTCAACGTTAAAATAATAACTCTTAATTACTGGCTTATGATATTAATAAATGTAGTGTGCTCGTCTATCAGCTAGTTTGGTTAATCTGTAGACATCTGTTAAACGATGTAGCTTCATTTAACACTTGATTTAGATACTTTTTGACAAAAAATTTGTATAGTACTATAAAGCTTATAATAATATATCAATGTGTATAGCTTTAAAGACATACATTTCTTTTACTTGGTTTATTTAACGTTATATAGTAATGAGCATAGAAGCCATTCATATTTATTTGTTACTTGCACTAATAAGGTTATTAACACAAATAACGGACATGCATTTCATTCAAACAGTGATATTAGTAAGTACATTTATGATGTTTTAAGAAAAAAGAAGAGTATGATTAATATTTTAGCTAATACCAAAAAATGTATCAAGATAATTGTAGTGTAAAAAACTGACACGCGATGTGAAGTGCTATCCAAAGAAATAGTTGCTTATGTATAAATTGGAAAATATAAATGGCATTATTAATTTTATGTTAATAAATTAATCATACTGAAATTTTCTTACATGGCATTTTGAGGAAAAATAATTATAATGGGAATGTATTAAGGTATAAGCCGAAAAACACACATAATAATAATATTCCCTTCACCTGTGTTTAGTGATATATAGGTCCCGGATTAAGCTGCGTGTAAAGAAGAAAGAAATATATTTATACAGAATCTTTATAAAAATCTTCATAATATATAGCAAGTGCTCTAAAATATTATTAAATAGTGATTTGAAAGATACATTTTAGGAGTAAACATTAAGATTTTGAAAAGTAGTAAAATATTTTTCAAGTGCCAATCTAATATATTACCAAACCTAGCTAATAAACAAAAATGTAAACTTTAATCATTGTTATAAAATGCATTATATTACAAGTTTGCTAGGTTAAGTAATATCTATTCAGTTCTACATATCCATACCAGGTGTTAGTTGACCAAACCACAAAATAAATTGGTCATATATCTTACCTTGTTGATGAAATGATGGTCGAGTGCCATATAATCCCTCATAGCCTTGCTCTGGCCCGAGCATATCCTAATAAAGCGGGTATTTAGATCAAACATCAAATAAAATAGGAGCTGAATACAATGGAAACAAATATAACATTTTATGGGGAACATAACATGCATTCTTAGCACAAAAAAAAATGAAAATAATTATTAATAATAATGTTTATGAAGTATATTATATATATACTTCATAATCACATAATTATTATTAATAAATGGCAAATCAAAAGTATCAAATAAAGTTTAAAGCAGTTAATTACATAAAAAGCCATTTGCATATTTTATTGGCCATATATTTAGCCAGTAAGTATATTTAAAAAAAAAGAAGAGATTGCGAAATTAATTTATATAATATAACATTATTATTAGCATAAATTTTTATCAAGATATTAAAAATTTATTCCCTAAATATCAGCTTTAATTACTCCAAAAACTTAAGAATTGAATTTAAATTAATTTAAAATATTACCTGCAAATCAGGTTGCATCCCAAGATCGTTAGGCCACATCTGATGATCGTCGCGGAACAACGAATTGGTCAACTCCATAGAGAGTCTCTTCTTGTAATCATGGGGCTTGTCTTCAGACATGCGGAATAAAACGGCTGCAGCATAAGTAGCAACTCCTGGAAGAGATTGAATAATTTGAACACAAATCTGAAGACAATACAATATCGCCTCGCTTCTAATTCACTATCTTTCATCATCACCGGCCTATAAAAGTCCACAGTTGAAAATAGGCCTTTCCCATTATAGAGAGGATAAGCTCCCATAGTGGAGAGGATATGCCATGCTTGCCGATCGGATTAGAGATTATAGTACCAGATGTTTTACACTTTCGACGCTGGTTCCCGTCGCACGCAGTCAGGGTATTTTAAATCTCTCACAAAAACAATAGTAGTTTTAATAAAAACATTGACATACATTATGTAAACATAAGGAACAAACACAAGCTAGTAGTACTCCACAGAGTTTTTAATTCATTCATGGGCCAATGAATACGCTTTTACAACAAAGTGCAAGAAAATATACAAGTTCTCTCAATTACAAAGTTTATTTTTTACTAAACAAAGACTGTATGAAAAGGGGGCTATTAAAATATGAATGAAAAAAAAAGAATGTACGGTTGATTTACCCCTGGGAAGGAGGTGATTGCTTCCAAACTGTTTCATAAATAAGTTTTGAAATTATTGTACAACCTGAGTTTTTATTGTATAATTATACTTTTAGGTCCCACTCGGTTTCTTGTTGGTTCTTCTCAGAACAGAGGTTTTTTCCAAATCGGTAAAAGTAAAATGATAAAAAAATTATATTTTTATTTTCTAACGCCGAGCGAAGCTAGGTCGCGCAAGCACTACAGTTTAAATAAGGAAATATCAAAATGTTATTGAATTGAAACTCACCTTCATTACGTGAATGCAGCAGTTCAGTTAGAGGTGCCGTTGCACCTTCAGCCTCTATCATCTCGGCGCCTTCTTTGTCAGCCGCTAATTCACAGAGAACTCCAGCTGCTACACGCTTTAAACGAAATTAAAGAAAACATGGATTTAAGTTTAATATCATTATAATTAATCTAATCAACATTAAAAGTAAAAATAATGATGTAACCAAGTTTTTAACGTATAAGACAGTTATAATGCAACAACGGAAACTTCTTTCCTCATAAAGAATATTATTCCTTAACCAAACATACCTAATTTTTATTTACTGGTAAAATTTTAAATCTGTCTACATGCCATTTGAGTCAATTCAATATTGACAGTATTTCGTACAAAACTCGATTTTCTGTCGATTCTTTGGAACACCTTTTTTAATGTAGCCCTGTGTCTTTTTTTATGTTATTCTTTTTCGAGATGTCCTACGTCCAATAAATGTACCTTACTTAATAACCCTAAGAGTCAGTTCACACAGATGTGACGCGATGCGACGATGCTTGAAGAGACCAGTGGTTTCGAACCACGTAGAGCGCCGCCGCGAGACGCATCGCGACGTCGCGAAGCGCATCGTGAAGTCGCTTGCACACTGCGCCTGCCGACGAAGTGCGCATCGTAGCGCATCGCCGTGGGACATTTTCGAATTATCTCAATTAAATGATTATCTTTTTGTGTAGTATAAAGTTATATTTTTCATCACGATCTTAAAAAGTGCGCGCCGCGTCGCGTCGCATCACGTCTCGGTGTGAACTGATCCTAACAAATTCCACTTTTGGCAGTGTGCCAGCAAAATTCCTTAGGACCTAGGAATATTGAAATATTTCTCTGATTGTTTGAGCTGTCAGTTTAGTTATTATTTGTAAATCATTGTGACAAGTAAAGTGAATATGTGTTGTTTACTATTTAAAGCTACTAAATTGTTTTGTGAGTTATACAATGGCTTATATTTCTATCTAACATCAGCTCTAAGGATTTACACCTAATTTGTTTTAATGTTGTCTTTTAACTTTGACATTGGCAGATAATCATCGGCAAAACAATGGAGCCATTTCTTCAAAAAAAGGAGATTTTCTATAGAAGTTTCACAAATAAAAATTAAAGATTTTTAAATTTGAATTAGGAATGTATTGAATGGTTATTATTACATGAGTCTAAAAATAATTATAAGGTTCTGACTCCTAACTACTTTAAGCACTTACACTTTGTATTCTAAATATCAAGATTTAAAGTTCTTGAATGACTTATTCTATAAATTTATCTTATATATCCAGTGGCTGTTGAAAATTAATATAGTTCTTTTTTTTGTTTCTACAACTAACTACAAAATAGATCTGACATTACTGTAAGTATGTTATGCTTACAAGAAACAGAAATTAACTATTTTATTATTTTTCTTTAGGACATGTCTTTTTAAGTAAGTATTACACTATATATTTATTATGTCCCAAGAAGTTCTGTTGTTGCATATTTTACAGAAGTATCAACACAATAAACTTGTAGGTAACTATTAAAAAAGTAAAATAAATAAATATTAAAAATTATTAAAGAAGAAGAATGACAATACTCATTGAATGCTGTCTCACCTGTATGTTTTCGATTTCGTTGAAGAGCAGCTGTACAAAGATGGGTATGACGTTCTGCTGGCGTATGAGCTGCCTGTTGAGGCTCTCGCGCGCCAGGATGTGCAGCGCGCCCACCGCCCCCTCCACGATCTCCTCCATGCGCACGCCGTCCGCGTACGCGCCGCCCGCCCCGCCCACCCCGCCCACCCCGCCGCCGCCCGACACTGACGACCGTTGCTGAAATATACAATTCAAACTACAGTATTACACACATCGATCACGAAGCGAGAGAGGTTACTCTAGCCACTCTCATTAAGTTCGGCATATTATTTTTAAACCGCACTAATAAAAAAATTATGTCATCCAGACCGAATTTCGGTCACGACAGCCAGTCTCAACGTAGACTAGCCATCTGCCCAGGACAGAATTATAGCGCCCGAGTGTATGACAGGAGCACTCTCTATTCCTTCACTCTAATAGTCCAATGGGACCGGAGAGATATCAGGCGCAGGCTTTACGTGCTTTCCAAGGAACAGGGGTGTAACACCACAAAATTCCTGACTCCGGACTGCTATTGAGGATTTTTTGTCAAAAAACCCAGTAACTGATTTTGACCCCGAGTTTAGAACCCGGGAGTTCAAGATCATCAGTCGTGTTTACGACCACTAGACCAACGACGCAGTTGCTGAAATATACATATTACAAAATTCAATTCAAACTACAGTATTGCACACCTACACGAAGAGAGAGAAATTAGGCTTTACTTAAAGTTGGAAAAATTTGCATCGATTGCAAGATTCTCGCTAAGATCTTAGCGGTCAGCCACCGTAGAGTCTACTACACCTGAAGATGACTCGTATAGAGGCGAAACACGTGTCGTATTGTCGTCGGTGGTATGTATTTCCTAGTGTAGTGGTGGTGGGAGTAATGGTGCTGGGATTAGTGGTGACGGGGATAGTGCACGCAATTGAGGGAGGGCGGGAGGTGCTCTTCAAACTAGGTAAGACACATCATTTTATTTTATGGAGCGGATATTGGCAAAGTAAATTTTTCCAACTTTAATATAATAGATTTCCGCAAAGTAACGCCTGATTCTATTAATTATCTTAGGCTTTACTGTCGAACAAGGTCACTCTACCCGCTCTCATTCAATTCGCTATACTATTTTTAAACCGCACTAACACGTGAAGAAAAGCATGTTAGTATTAAGAGGAAACACTAATGAATAACACTGATGCTTTTAAATTTTGCAATACATATTATTAAAAAAGTGTAATGATTTTTTTTTCTTGCCATAAACTTCAAAGTACACAAAAAACCCAAATTTGTTCTCTGCAGCGCCATTGAAATTGTAGATCACAGTTTTAATAGCTATTTTAAGTAAAAATAACATGATTAAAACTTCATTTCAAAAACATCATAATACTTAAAGTACTCCCCCTGCTAACCTTTTCAAAAATGAGAGGCCTTAGCCTAGCAGTGGAATGTATATATATATATATATATATAGGTCAGACATTTAATTTTTTTTCATTTCTATCTCTCTATATTTCATATCCTTCCCCTTATAAGTAATACTTTTCCTTTGCCTTAGTTGATGGCTGAACTCCACATAATTTTGAAGGCCTACTGACATTCAGAAATCTTCTTTAAAAGTTAACAAACTGAACCTATCTATTCCATCTTCTTAATGGATTTACTGGGATTCACAGTAATATTCTATAGCTGATATAAGGAACATAATGATACAAAACAATTACATAAGGTACTGTGAAGGAAAAGTTTTATATTTACCATGGTCAAAACTGTACATGGAATCTTATCAGTTCTTGAACTTAATGACTGTGCGATCGTAAATTATGCGTAAATTAATTATACGCGAAGAAACACATATAGTTAGTTGTAAAAGGCTTTTACGAATCTTCTGATATTTGATGGGCTCTGCTATGTTACCATAGTGGCATTTACTTAATTGCCTTTTCAGCCTTTCTATAAAATTCTTCCATGATACAGGTTGGGCGAAGATAACGTTTCTATGTAAGAATTTATTTTCACACACATCTTTCAGATACTAACCCTCTGGGTATCGTTGAAGGCGCGCATCAGAAGTCTAACCAGATGATGCACAGCGCCATGTTCGCGGAGTGGAGCGTGATTGGCGGGGCAAAGCGCCAAGTTTCGCACCAAACCGACAACCGCCTTCACTAACGGCCAGCGGGATGGTGGCTGTAGAAGCTTTACAATGACCTGAAAAAAAAACTTACTATTTATTTAATGTGTGTCAGATTATAATTTACGGTTGCACAAATGTCAAAATGGAAAAATTTATGCCTCTTATACTTTGGACTTTGTTTCTATAATTATTCAGAATATTGTAAGTCAGGTATAGTTAAGATAATATCAATATTTTACTATTTGTCAGTGCTAACTAAACATTTTTTAATAGTATTATAGCGACAAATGAGATCCATCGGTGATAAGCAACTAATGAAGCCCAAAGACACCTGCATTCGACTACAAAGAAGGCTACATAATATGCATTGTCACGCCTGAGGACTAAGATAACCTCCAGGCCAGTAAACACACAGTAGCACTAGTCACCAAGCACAAACAGCAGTGCATGCTTGTGCTTGGTGACAATAATATCCAAGAAGGTGGTAACATTCCTGATATATTTTTATACAGAAAAGCAGTCCTACCTAGGAAAAAAAAAACTTAAAACACATCTTAACAATTATGAATTTTTATTTTAACATGTGATGTGATTTAAATGCATAACAAATGCTATTAAGAAAGGTATATATTGCGTATTATGGTGAATGGTTACTGTGACCTATAGATATCTACATTTGTCCTCAATAAAGAATCAAAATGCAGATGGGGTTGTCACCCGTGAGGACTAAGATGGAATGCCTCTTTTTCAGTAAAAAGGGTCTCCGGTTCTCTACACTCACCATACATAACACAGCAGCGTTAAGCTGCTATTTTATGCTGGTATTCTGTGAAAGCGTGGTCCTTCCCCGGTCGAGCTGACCCATTCGTGCTACAACTATACTACTAATATAGCCGCAGCATGGCTCTACCACATATAAAATGTTATAACATAACAAATAAAATATAAATAAATGAGAAAAGTAGCAAGTAGTGTTCTTTTTATTTTTGGTACCTATCACATTATTTCTACACAAACCGGGCTGACTGGGAGGAATGCCAAAAGGCATTAAGTCCGCCCTTTGTAATTCTTTTATTAAAGTGTACAATATAATAATAATAAAAGCCTTTATTCAGAGACAACTATTGATACATTCATCAATATTGACTTAAAACTAGTTTAGCCTCGACATCCCTGTGTGCCTCTTCCCACAAAGGCCTCCTCTAACTGTGACCATTTTTTCTGTCACCAGCCACTCTTGTCCATGTGCCACCTGGAACAGCCTTTATTCCATTGATCCATCTTATGGATGGCCGGCCTCGTTTTCTTCCCTTGTTTCTTGTGAAACAGAACATTTTATTGTTTTTGACCCTTTGAACATAGGTAAACAAAGTATAAATATGTATAAATAAAATAAATAGTTTTGCAGTGACCGGCAGGCCGTAGTGCAAGCGCACGGCGTTCTGCGCCATCTCGCTCTCGACGTGGCGCGAGGTGAGGTGGCGCAGCGCGCACACGGCCGGCTCGGTGATCTCCTCGCGGTCGCCCGCCGACACCACCGTGCGCACCAGCGCGTCCACGCCGCCCGCCTGGCACACCGTCACCTGCCACACACACAACACACACCGCAATATTCAATTAATTGTAATAAATAATACAATAATAGAGTATTTTGCACCATGTAAAAAAAAAACGTTATGTAAAAAATAAACGAGATGTATAATGCATTTTTATGAATATATTTTATAATTCAATTTTGAGAAATTTTTTTTTATCTGTGCCTCAAAAGTCCAAAACGCTATTAGAAAGTTTTGGCGGGAACTTGATCGGCGGCGGTTTGCTGCTCCTGTATTATTGTTTGAATAATGGTTTGAAGTGGATTTTGATATGTAAAAGTGGTGCGATTTTGTGTATTAAGTGTCTGCGCATGTAAACTATTAGTGGAAACGGTGATACAAGTGCTCTGATGGTGATGTGATTCTCAAGATAAGGTGTCTATCTGCTTAGGCGCCTTGAGATACCATCGCCAACTGTCAGCTGTTTGCTGACTCAAGTTGCCGTCAAAATCTCCCAAGGGCTGCACAATGTGACGCATCAACATATTGTGAAGCAGTGTACTATGAAGAAAATTATAATAAACCGAATAAAAATACCTAAGACTTGGCCTAAAGGTTTATGGCCTGGTATCTAGATACCAGGCCATAAACCCCAAAAAAAACGCTATTAGATTCCGTCATGACGTCACTTTGATAGTGTACAAGCTAATGTGATGTGTGTTATATCGAAATTTTCAAGTTATCATTACGATTGTTGACTTTTATTTCGTATTTTATCGAAATGACATCATGAAAGACGGATTCGTAAAAGCTGGAAATACTAATAATCTACCAAGGGTAAATACATTGGTGGTAAAATTTTTGTTCTGCGGAGTTGAGAAATGTTAAAATATCAATGTAAATACCTACCTATTACCGACTTTTGTTTATACAATAACACAATACCAAGTCAGATTGCCTTTTGATAATATACACATCAACACTGTCTAGGCATATTTTGTATTAAGTTCTTAATCTCAAAAAATACCTGGTCGGTTTTAAAATCTTTTGAAGAAAGCTTATTTTGTAGGCACTTGCATGATTCCAAATTTGAATTTGAAAAAAAAAATAAAAAACAAAAGATTTGCGCGGCATAACTTTAGCTAAGTGTAAAGGTTTCAATTTACCTACCATAGTTTGTGGTAATTTTTGGTGTCAAATTAAAGTTTTAAAAGAAGTTAGCAGTTAATTTCGAATTTATGCCACTATAATATGCATCATGCAGCGGCGTCATTTAACGAGAGAGTGAATGTTAAGGGCAGCAGGCATGTTCAAAGCTGGGGCTACTCAACGGATTATTGCTGAGTAGATTGGAACAAAACAAAACGTGATATCAAAGTTATGGTCACGTTATCGTGCTACTGTTGAAGTGGCTGAAAGACACCCAGGCGGGAAGCGCATAACCAACCAACGACAAGACCGATTTTTGTAAGTTGCCGCGCGAAGACAACCAAATGTTACGGCCATGCAGTTGGTTCAAAGAAGGCTCCAGTCAGAGCACCAGTTGCTTGTGAGTGACTAAACTGTGAGGAGAAGACTGCATGCTCTGCTAAGCTTCATGCTCGTAGACCGCTCCTTACTCTAGCACTACGCCGAGGAAATCGTGAACGAAGATTACAGTGGGCTCGTGAACATTTGCTCTGGGAAGATAACCAGTGGTCTGTAGTGCTGTTTACTGATGAGTCCCGATTCGGTTTCCATAGAAGAGTACGCGTATGGCGAGTTCCTGGTCGTGAGAGCCGTCTGCAACACCTCAGGAAGTCCATCCGTTCTACGGCGGGACGATTATGGTTTGGGCGGGAATTCGTGTTGGTGGAAGAACAGACTTCGTTTGAATCAGAAACACCATGACTGCTGAAAAATAGTGTAACCAGGTGCAAGTATCAATAGTTTACTCCCCATCGACTACAAACGGGCCAAGAATCCACGCTCATGCACGACAACGCCCGTCCGCATACAGCGCGAGTGGTGACCAGCTGGCTGCAGGAGCACAGCGAATCGGTCTTAGACTGGCCCGCGCAATCAGAGCACGCGTGGGATATTTTTTTTATTTTCCTGCAAACATTACTAATGAAGAGCAACTTTTTGGCATCTTAGCAGGACTTTGATAACTTGATTAAAAACATGAAAAACCGTTGCATGACCGTTGTTAACGTCATGGGTGGTTTTAGTGACTACTGATTTCTAGCATAATTGCAGAAAACGGAATAATTTCACTTTATTTTTCACTTTTTCTTGAAAAACACATTCATCGTTAGTTTTACTATTATTTCACTTTTCGTCTTTATTTAAATAAAACTTTATTTATGTACGCAAAAAAAAATGTTTTATTTTGAAGTCTATTCTGATAAATGAAAAATGGGCTTTATAATAATTTAAAATTAAAAAATTTGTAGAACTGACTTCAATATAAATTATTAAGAATAAGTCAAAAACTATTGGTCAGACCAGCTTTCAAATAAAAAAAGAATCATCGAAATTGGTTCACCCAGAAAAAGTTATGAGGTAACACACATAAAAAAAACATACAGTCGAATTGAGTACCGTCTCCTTTTTGAAGTCGGTAGAAAACAAATACATGTTATATATTATTTATAACAAATTTTGAGCAAATTGAGAAAATACTAAATATCCCTGGACGATGTTGATGTGTGTACATAATTATGTTTATCTACAATTTCAATCTCACATAACTTAATTTTTGTTTTCATGTCTGGAACGGAATCTTACGGGGATGACGCAATAGGCTATGCAGTTAAAGAGGGTGCAAAACACATGTATAGTTAAGTGTACAATATGCCCAGAACACAAATTGCGTTCTAAGCACTGACCTCTATATATACAAGTATACTGAACTGGCTATACCATACAAAATGCTTATGCCGATTTGAAGTGCCCTCATTTTTCGTACCGGGAACTAAAATTGACATAATATGCACCGGCATATTTTTGGCAGTCTGTTGTCTTATTTAAATCGTATCTCTGTATTTTGATTTTTTAAACTATAAAATGAAAGTATTTTATGTGGTTTGATTATGTTTTGTTTTAGTTACATAATAAGAATTATTTTTAGTAATAATGATAGTGTGCGTATTATTTAAAACTCGTTACCAAAAGGAAAGTGGGATAACATTCCACAAGTAAGTGAATTTAAAACTATTTGATAATATAGGTACTTAAAAATTTGTTACTAATCTTAATATTGTAATTACCAACATGACAGTTTTGATAAACAATAAACTTCAATAGGGTTGTAGAGTTCCTTGTCTATAATACTCATCGATGTTTTTTTCCACCCATATCTGTTAACAACCAAAGTCGCCGACAACAGATAATTATCAAATGTTTATTAATTAACAGGTTTCCAACTGAACCTAGTCTAAAATTATGGCTATAAAGCACAAAAGTTGTGAATTGGCGTCCGAAACAAAATGATATCTTTGTTCTAAACACTTCACAGACGGCTGTTTTATTGGACATTAGAAACGCACCACTTTGAAAAAGTGCTGTATACCCACAATATTTTCTGGTAGTACCAGTACCAGTAAGTATACAATTATTAGATTATTATTGCGAATGTTTTTTATTTCTTCTCTCCTTATTTTCCCCCAGACTCAAGGACCATAGCCAAGTATAGAAGGGTCGCCTGATGATGACTTTGTGTTTACAAGACGTAAATTTGTTAAATCTGTTTAAATATCACCAATTAATTATATCAAGGGAATAAATTTATATTGGGACTGCAAAATGGGCTTGGTAACCCATGGTAAACGTAGGGCGACTCACATAGCTGGCCCAAGGTGGACACCCTGAGTGGGCTTCTCGAGCCCTTGGATGTGTATTAGTGGGCTGCGGCTAGAGGAGAGTACTCTCTCTATATCGCTGCAGCCGAGGTGGAGGCGCAAGAGAAGAGCATTGTTGGTATGGCGATGCGCCACTCGACTATCCTCCGCGACTTTGGCGGGGCTGTACCACTTGGTGCTTCCGAGTGTTCGTTTTTTCTTGGCTCCATAACCTCCGCATATCGGGTTTCGGGGAGTCCGTTGTGCAGATGGAGTAAGATGCCGCGAAGGGCAGTGCGTCTTGTGTTCCTGGTGCGCCTTATCTGAGAAGGAAAAGGGGGAGGAGAAGTCCTCAACTAAGGAGGGGTCCTCGCTAGTGGGGCCGTGGATGTGTTTGAAAGCATTTCCGTTGCAATGTGTGGCGAAGGTGGAACACCGTGGGGTTTTAGTAGGTGCGAGTCCGACATAATCCGTTCTGCGAAGCGGGTAGGCATTTCCTCATTTGAAACCCGGAACAAAATCCGTTCTGTAGTTACGAATAAAAACGTAGATAGACCACCACAGCGTCGATCTTGGTTTTATATGAGGTATAAAGATTGCGTCTGAAGTCTAGGTATTAATTGATACATTTATTTATTGTATGGCATTATATTAATATGACACATAAATAGAATGGACGTTACGGGTAGGCCTAGGTATAGAATTTATATCGATATATTTTGTCACACTGTCTTATCTCTATTATTAATTCCGTGGACGTTCACTTCTGCTGTCAGCGCCAAAATGGGGAAAATCAAATCGCCTCATTATGTTACGGTATATAGCCAGTCCATATATAGAGGTCAGTGGTTCTAAGTCATATGCACTTGTTAAAACTACTCTATTCTACTGGAGTAATCTACTGGAGAAAATCCAATCTGGCCAAGGTTGGGTCATCAATAAAAAGTTTAATGGGCGAAGAAATTTCCAAAAGAAAACCTCAGACTATAATTCCAGACAACAGTTTACTGAATGAATTTGTTTTACAACGCAAAAAAAAATCACCACATGACAGTTTTTGAAGTATGAACCCAATTTTGATACCGAGTTAACTTTATCACTACATCGCCTAATGATTAAATATAATAATAATATTATAATGATGAAAACTGTGACACTTTTTAACAAAGATCTCCCATATTTTCAATCAAAATAACATATCACTTATGGAAAAAGAAACTAGATGCCAACATTTAAGTGGCCTGTGGTATGAACTAAGTATTTTTAACCAAGTATTTCTCACATTTAAAACAGTTGGCACTCGTATCTTTGTATTCAGGCACAACACACCAATGATAAAGATGATAATAACTCATTATTAAATATCTAAAAACATCTTATTCCTTTGCAAAATCGTTTTATTTACTAGCGCAGTGACGTCACGAGCTGAACAGCATGGCGGCTAGCGTTTTCGTGCGTATATTAAAACTATAGATTAAAAGTAAGGATTCATTTAAAACACTATTTGAAAATGGGTGTAATATCCTATTGTGTAAATAATACGTATTTAATAACCAAGATGCTAATAGCATATAGTTTTAATAGAAATTGATAAACGAACTTCAAGTCCACCTGATGATGATAAGTAACTACCTATGGGTAACACACATCTGCAACCAACTTCAAACAAAAAAGGCCCAGGATGGCTCAAGATGTATTGTCACTTCAGAGGGCCAAGATGGAATACCTCACAACCTGTTTTTATTCTCGCTATCTATACCCTTTAGACTGGAACACAGCAGGACAGACACTGCTGCTTAGAAGCAGGAATAGATAAGACGGTTGTACCTGCACAGACAGACTCCTAGACAGAAAAGGAGTTCTATCACCTCGTAAATAATCAATAAGAGTATTTTTAATTCTTTCTCACTTTGAAACTTTATAATATAAAAGAACATGTAAATAATAATGACCTCTACAAATGAGGTAGTCTGTTCGCTTAGATACGGTCGCCTTTGTGGCGCGAAGCCTTGGCACGTGTCGCATCTTGTCAAAGGCACCGCCGCCACGACAGGAAGGCCTATTACATTACACGATGTATCGGGCCCTGTCTATCGTGTGCCCTGCCTACCAGGCAGAGCGCTGCTTATTACACTAACGCTAGAAATAGCTTCCTGCCTCAGTCGTTACTCGAACGTGGAAACGTTTGCACGTCTAGCATTATGGCGCCGACTTTATCTAAACGTCAAAAAATTGCTTTAGTGGTGACTTTGGCTGTCGGTACCGTGCAAGGCCAAGCTACAAAAAGGAAGAAAAGGAAAATGTGGGTGAAAAAATATTTGCTCCTAAGAGAAAAACTATCGAATATGCAAATAGTCAGCGTTTTAGACCCAACAGAACTACGAAACTATTTAAGAGTAGGAGAAAACCAATTCGACGAGTTATTAAGCTTAGCGGCCACGAAACAGAGCTCGCTGCCTCCCTGTCTCTTATTACACTACACGATCCACAGCGCGGCAGGGAAGCAGGACGGTCGGAATAACTCGATCGACCTGTTTAGGGAGCCTGACTCCCTGTTTCTTAGTACACTACCCTGTCCCTGCGGGCAGGGCCCGAAAAATAGTGTAATGTAATAGGCCTTAAATGTGCAAGCGGCGACCTTTGATGTCGTGCCGGCGTACACCCGCAGGAAAACTTGGCATTTTAAAACGCAGCGCCTTAGTGCAAGGTTATTTGCTACTTAACTTGTGTTTACTATTTATATTCGTATTTTATTACAATAACCATAAGAACCAAATAGTATTTTATTTTATTCTTAGAATAGAAAAACATTTAAACATTTTTGAAAAATAAAAAATAATAATATAAGAGCAAAATAATAAGTGCGCCTCCGGGTGTACCGACGTAACTTGTTATTGTAAAAAAAAACAAGCTAGATTTTTACCAATATGCAGGACGGTTTCATGTTACCTTCAATTTGCTTGTTACATTAGAAAAATTTCAAAGTTTTATTTTATTGGATTATAATGTTTATGAGAATATAATAAACATGATTTTAATATTACCTTATTACGCTGGTTGTTGCAAGTCAAATTGGACAAAATGCCTGCAGCACATGTAACAATGTTAACATCAGTTGAAGCCAGAACTTGCACTAGGCTTTGGAGGAGACCCTCCAATCCTTCGACCTGAAAACAATAGAATTGCTTACAAATGTTTTTAAAACTACTTATGTTATGGCTGCCACACACTAACAACAAAAACTTCAGGATTAGAACATTACTGTAAATTCATTCGCTTCATATTGTTCAAACCAACCTTTGTTGCAGCATCGGAAAGATTCCTCAAAGTCCAAAGGCAGTTCTGTACAAGACGACCACTAGGGTTGCCAAGATGCATGGCCAAAGCTTGCATGCCACCAGCTTCAACAATCGCTGGTTTGTTGCTAGAGCATACAGAGAGAACCTGTAAACACATTAAAATATTATTAATCAATTGAATCATTGGCAACCATAAAATTATTATGGGTGTATAGTTAAAGTAGATTAAAAAATATATAATAATGAGAATCCAACAAACACACTAAACTTAAAATGGTCTTTAGCAAGACATACAGGGTATTTTTGAAACGCTCCCGAAAACGAAGACAGATGATAGTACTAAGGATACCTATGATGATGGGTCACAAAGAAATTCGATCCCGAGGAAAAAAAATCATCTTTTCACAACGTTTTATTAACTTTATTCACGCTCCATCATGTTATTAAAGTTATTTGAAACGATATTTCACAAAAAAATATCATGAAAATACTGAAATATGAAACCAGCAGTGAAACTTTAAAAAGAAAATCAGCTGACAATAGGGTCAATATCCTCGCGGGCGCCGAACTCTTACCTAGATCGGTACGAAACAATGCATTAGGTATACTACTTACTCACTCTACCCTTCCCTTTCACACACACGCTGCTTCGTGTCGCCTCGCGCTGTGGAATTTCATATGCTTCAAGGACGTTATAATAATTTTAGTTTTTAGACAGTGCCATGTTGACAATCACGAGCGATAGTTCAATTGTTTTGTTTATTAAATTATTGTCGTTATAACTTGTTATTTATTAATTAATGATGTTGTTCTTGTTGTTACGTTTTGTGTTTTTTGTTTTGTTTTAATAATGCCTAACGCGTAGGTAAATTTATAGTGCTAGTGAATACGGCAACATGTTAATGTGCCTTTAAGAATCTCATAAGCCACGGAGGATCGGTAAGCTGTTTCATACCTAATTTTTTTTAAATAACTTAGTACTGAACTGATCTGAATAGGTACATAACTGAATACATCAGAATAATAAACATAATTACACAATGGATAACAAAGCATGACTCTAACCTTGTAAACATTTTATTTAAGTATTTTTTCATTAGCGGGAATCGAACCAGTTATTTGGTTTATTTAACCTGTGAATTTGAATTAAAGTGGCTACGTGGAGACAAGCACAGTGGCACAATAGTAGGTTAAGTAGATAAGTTAGGTATTTAGACAAGTGTTGTAAATTATTAGGTATTGTGGTACCATCGCTGGTTGCGGGCCGCGCGAATTCGGCGTTCGCGCGTACATTGACCCGTAGTCAGCTGATTGTAATTCAGTAATTCCACTGCTGGTTTTATATTTCAGTATTTTCATGATATTTTTTTGTGAAATATCGTTTCAAATAACTTTAATAACATGATGGAGCGTGAATAAAGTTAATAAAACGTTGTGAAAAGATGATTTTTTTTTCCTCGGGATCGAATTTCTTTGTGACCCATCATCATAGGTATCCTTAGTACTATCATCTGTCTTCGTTTTCGGGAGCGTTTCAAAAATACCCTGTATATTACACAAGCGCAGGAGAAATATGCGTGTCTTCTAAGGACAAACTTCAAACTAAAACACTGTAAGTTTAAATTCACCATTTGACTTCTGTGGTGAACCATTCCTCAAAAGGTTTAAATCATTTTTTTTATTGAAACTTCAAATCTATTGTATTAATTATATTGGACCACTATGTAATGAATACTGCCATTACCATAGCAGTAATAAACATAGCAAAGTCAATATTTATTTTGCATAAAATAAATTTCTACCTTCAGAACCCTGGAGGTGGTCCACAGCAACTTTTCGTAGTCATAAGAGCGCATAATTCGTACTAATTCAATTGGCCCCTGAGAAGCGAGTATGATAAGTTTCGACTCTTGATTTCCGTATGCCAAGATTTGAAGGCAGTCAGTCACAATGGCCAAAAACTTAACATTATTTCTTTGCAGCAGAGCTACCATCTTTTGTAGACCCCCAGCTAAACGAACCGCCATCTTTGAACCATCTTGGTGTAAAAGAAGATTATGCAGTGTGGTGATAGCATAAAAAAGTACAGACTCAACTGGAGAGCTGAGAAGTTTAACCAGAGCTGGTATACCACCACTTTTGAATATGGCTAGAAGACCTTGGCGGTGATGAGATAAATTGTGCAAAGTTCCAACTGCTCCCTTTGTAGTTTCAAGATCATTGCTGTTGGAAATTGCTCGCACTAAAGCAGCTACCATCTGAGGAGAGTTCATGATGGCATGACGAGAAGCTTCCTTCTTGGAGAGCTGGTGTACCATCATTGCAGCTTGAGAAACAACCACTTGATCTTCATCATTCAAAAGTTTAATTAACTCTGGTATGGCTCTGTAATAAAAATTATATATTTATTGCATTTTTAATTAATTAGTATTAAAGTTACAGCCTATATACATCCCATTGCTGGGCACAGGCCTCCTCTCATTTCAGAAGACAACTATCATAAAGATAAAAAAATTATTGCTTTTAGTTTAAATTATTATTTTGCTTAATTAAATAAATAATCAATTATAAGTAAATGTGTGTGAGTATGAGTAAAAATGCAACAGAGGCAAACCTTCAACAGAGACAGCTCACAATATCAATGCTTCGTTTAGAGGAATGAATAAACACTTTGTGCTTTCGTAGTGTAAACTTCGACTTGAAATGGTGAAAGCCAATCTTTATCAAACAACCAAGGAATTAGCATCATGGTTAACTCATTTGCGCCTAATTGGTGAAATAAAACAACTCGAGAAATTGATGCCTCATGAATTAACTATTGTGCAAACAGGGACGTGTTGCCTTACTTTGATGAGAAGGTACAAAATGAAGGGATTTTGGACAGAATTGTGACATGTTATGAATAGTGGATTTTCTACGATCGCAAGTTAAAAATCGCAAGTTAAAAACATGATAGCTGGACCCAGGTCAAATACCGGAACTTAAGCAAAGCTTACCCAAAGCAAAGTAATGATAACTGTTTGATGATCACACAGATCTGATGTATCATTGTGAAGAACTTTGAACAATGATGGTAAAAAACAACTCTGACTAGCCAATTGTTCTTTGCCATAATTGCTCAATGATAACGCAAGATCTCACACTGCTCAACAAACCATTTTAAAATTACAATACCAGCTTTTAGAAACCATGCGTGGTTCTCTATACACGCCAGACAACCCCAACTAATTACCATTTTACCGCACTTTGGACAGTTTCCTGTACTGTAACTCAGAAAGCGGCACAAAATGCTTTCATAGACTTTGTAGAGTACAGATATCCTGAATTCCATCACAAAGCCATTAATGATCTTTTATCAACATGGCAGAAACATATAGATAATGAAGGTAAATACTTTGTTTAAAGAAATTTTTGCTTAGATAAAAAATGAGTGAATTTTTCAATATACAACTGCTATTTCATAAATACTTTAATCATGCTAAACATATTTTTTATTGTATCTCCACTATGAAAAAACTTACCTGGTAGCCAAATCAGCATCATCCTGGTAGTTGATCAAGTTGACAACAGCATGTTTAAGCATTTGCGATGGCTCAGCAAGACGTTGGACAGCAGTTGGCTGAGCAGGGTCCAACTGTGTGGAAGGGATCTCAATTCCTTCCTCCAAAGTTTCAGGAAACATAGCTGCGCGTACACGTTGTGAGCGTGTTTGCGACAGCTGTTGGTTCATATCTTAATAAAAGAAAAAATACATGTAAATAACAACACAAATAACAGAAATATATCTTTAATGTTAATTTACTAATTTTATTATCATTATTTTAACATATTATTACTAATTAAATTTTTGATAAAACATTATAATTAAATACAATACACATAAATATACATCTCTAACATAAACAATGTGACATATCCTGTCTTATAATGATTTGTCAAAACTAAATACAAGAGTTTAAAATTTTATATCTGTAAATAATCTTTCATTGACAGAAAATTGTAAGGAACTTTTTACCATCAACTTGCTCCTGGGTAAACCCCTGACCAAATCCTTGGTCCAAATCAAACATGAGCTGGTCCCCTTCCATCTCATCATCTTCCTTTCCAGTTATTGATGGCACCTGGAGTAAAAATTAATATTAAAGAAAATGTTTTAAAATCATATGTATCGTAATGAACCTTTATTTTGTTTCTTAAAAGTCAAGTGGCAAATATTATGTGTTTATAAAGAGGCTTTAACTGTTATAATTGATGCATTCTTAAAATTTTTAAGCATTCATTAATTAATTCATCCATTCATAACAGCCTATTAAAAGTCCACTGCTCCTGAATATAGGCCAATCATAGTTACCACGCTTGGCAGGCAGGTTGGCTAATGCAGTCTTTTATTTTCTAGTTGCTACCCATCTCTTGGTTTGTTTCCCTCTCACACCTCTTACCACCTCTGACACCCACTGGACGGTATGAGGCAGCAGATATTTTTGCACCGCCACTATACAGTTGGCAAAAACATTAAAAATTTACAAATTATTAAACCAGCCTGGAAGGCTTTATGAACTATAAAAATATATAAAATTTAAGATTAATGTATACCTGAGTAGCTGCCCCAGAGTTGATACCAGAATCAACCAAGTAAGAACTCTGCTGCCACATAAGTGTCTGCTGCTCTTTGCTGGGAGCCATGGGCACATCAGATCCACCATAGCTGCTGTGCGACACTGTCAACAAGATATTATGTATCATCATTATCATCATCATAACAGTTCTTCACAAGTTTACTGTCCTCTTTTTTTAATTTAAATAATGTTTTGATAGGCAAAAATTTCAATTCTGAAGTAGCAGTAAAAAACCCCTTTAATGAGTTCATTAATTATCATTTTATAAAATATCAAGAATGTTTCAATAAGTAAGGCATTAAAACTTTGTTTTTTGTAATTTCAATTTCCCCATTAGGAATGGCAATTCCAAGGGTAAAGAAAGACCTAATAAAAGTTTTTATTTAATTCTGTGAAATCTAGGATACCTGAAATAAAGTGGTTGTCTTAGTAAACCAGCCTCAGCAGCAACACCTCGCATGGTACCTACTATTTGTTACCTGGGTCTCAGTAACTTCAGTTTTTTTTAAATAACCACTAGGAGTGGGGCAGGCAAGTACCATATGGAGTAGGGGCTGGACAATCCTACTTCGTAACAGGTTTTGAACCTAATTATCTTAATAATGGTTAACAGATTCAATACAGAAAAAAATTAAAACTTACAAACCGATACCTCCAATGAACACTACGCCAACTCAATTTTTACTCATTTTCAGGTTTTAATGGAAAATGACTCATTAAAGTAATAATATTATGTGCTCCCTAAATTTCTTAAAAAAATTTAAAGAAATAAAAAAGTTTTGAAAATTACATAACGCCAAGTAAATGTACTTTTGACAAACACGCGACATACACCGCGACTACTCGTTTTAGCGGTGTGTATTCGGGATGCGCGGTCGCTAACCGCACGACTGTACGTCGCCAACCAGGATTGGCGGGAAGACGCGCGGCGGGGGCGCGTGGCGCTGTGTGTTTATGTTTACGCTAACGACAGTTGGCGGAGTGTCGTCGGTGTGCACGCATTTTTTTAATATAAAAGTGGTAACCTGTAATAAAACTGTATTAATCACATTGTTTATTACTTAATGGCCTGATGTGTTTGAAGAAAAACTATAATGTCTGGAATGCGTGGAAAATATTTGGTCGAGTTATGTAAACAAAAATACGTCCAGCAGACGAACGATAACAAAATATGTGAGATACTACAAGATTGGAACCAGGAAAGAGGTAATTAGAGTTTATTTAGTTGAAGTATTTATTATTGTTTTATATTACGCGATTTATCTTTATAGTTATTGAGAATTTAAAATAATGAGTATGTTTGGTCAAGGTCCAAACGACACTACGCATTCTCAAATTGGCGGAATGTATTTCGGTAGCATTTCATTTCATACTGACTTAGTGGAGTATGCATATTATAATAATAATTACGTTTATTTGTTAATTTCTTATTAAACTAACGTAATGTTCAATCCAATGATAGGTATTTACGAGTAAAACATTAATCTAAGTAATATTTACCTTGAGATTAGTTAATATTTAAAAAAATCAACTAATAAATTTTCATTCCATTATACCAACAATATTTGGATTACGATTAAATTTGTTGTTTTACCAATTTTAGAATAGCGTACTTACATACAAAAAAGCTATATAGTAAAGTATTTTTGAAATATTGATACAAAAATCAAACACTATGTAACATTTATTATAAATATAAGGCTTTAAGTAAATACTTCAACACATGATACAAAATTTGCACAAAATTTACCAAAATATTTAATCAATTATTTAAATATATTTTTACAATGTCGTTTCCAGTACCTGATGATGTTGATGCAATTATGACACCACAATTTATGTCTATGTTTGAGGATGTCTTTCAAGGACCTTTTGAACAACACGAAGATGAACATTTTTCTTCAACACGACTCATCTCTCCAAGTCAGTCGACACAAAATCAGATTATAAAAGATGTAAATCTACACATTACAAAACCTAATTCACCAATTATTTATTCTCCTTGTTTAGCTACTGATATACAAAAGCCTTCTCCAATGATTTTGACTCCACAGTCCGTAGAACACCTATTTTCTATGTGTTGAAAATTATGAATCTGAATACAATGAATGCACCCCAATGCCTTCACCCTATTGCGACTTCAGCAATTGTTCTCAAAGTGCTGATGAAACTTTGATACCGACCACAATTCCTGAAGATGTTGATGTAACACTTATATCAGAAAATATTCCCTGTTCCAATCCCCCATCGCTTGTTATGCCTTTAGGTACACTTTGCTATGAAACAAATTCAGTGTCGAATGTAAATCCTTTATCCGTTTCTTCTATTGCTACATCAAATGATTGCATGTCTTTTTAGAGCAGTGAAACAAAAAATCCACTAAATAGACGGTCATCAAAGAAACCATCCGACAAAGGACGTAGGCGCATTAAGCATGTAGAAGACTGGGTGGCGACGAAAAGAAAACGTCTTTGTAATACGGGACAAGAATATATTTCTAGAAGAGGGACAGTCAAAGAGGCAAGAAAAATGAAACCAAGTTGTAGTTCTAGCTGTCGTCTACGGTTTCGTGAAAATTTCAGTGAGGAAATACGGATAGAACTATTTTCTAAATTCTGGGGTACGGGGAGCCATGTTAAGCAATGGCAACTTATTTCCAAGTATGTCTTTTAAAAAAAGAAAAAAACCTGTACTAATCTTGACAATGAAAATATTCATCGATTATATACATTGCATTATCATCTTCCAATAAAGTCAAATGATAATGAAATGATATTAAAAAAAGTATGCAAAACTATGTTAAGTAAGGATTTTGTTTATACTGCTTTACAAAAAAGTAACGAATGTCAACAGGGTTGGCATGAATAAATCATTTTGATTTAAATCATGATTTAAATCACGATTAAAATCAAATGATGTTTTCAATAAAAATCAATGATTTAATCAAAAATGTTTAATTTCCTTTCTTTCACAGAAATCAACATTAAAAAAAAAACAGATTTAGAAAGTATATATAATTTTTTATGTGGTAGAGCCATGCTGCAGCTATATTAGTAGTATAGTTGTAGCACGAATGGGTCGGCTCGACCGGGGAAGGACCACTCTCTCACAGAATTTTAAAAAGTTACTGATGAGCAAAGCGAAAAATATACAATTCATCAAAAGAAAAGGAGTATTCTCGAAAGCTTAAACTAGAAAATAAATTACTAGCAACTAATGATAATAAAAATTGCATGTATGCATTGTATTTGATTTTCAGAAAGTACTGAACGCACCACATGGAAACATTAGTATTTATTATTACAGACGAAAGCTTAACGTATATAATTTTACTGTGTATGACATAGCGCATAAAGAAGCATTCTGTTACATGTGGGATGAACAAACCGCAAAGAGAGAGGCAAATGAAGTCGAGTTGTCTTTATGATTTCTTGACTAAACTGGCTTCAAAGGGAGTTACTGAAATATATCTATGGTCAGATAATTGCGGGGTCAAAACCGTAACCGGATAGTTTACTACATGTACTTGTTAGCGACAATTAATCTGAAAATTAAAATTTATCATAGCTTCATGGAGAAGGGACATACACAAAACGAAGGCCATTCGGTGCATGCCCTGATCGAAAAATCAGCCTAAGGAAGATAAATTTATTCGCCAGATGAATGGTACTCCTTAGTACGATGGGCAAAAGTAAATGATAAGCCGTATAATGTCGTAGAAGTAAAGCAAAATATAATCTTAGATTTTAAAAAGGGTATTTACAAAAAAAAATGGACAAAAAGTGTTTCTAATGATAAGATTTCTTGGAATAAAGTCAAAGAGATCGGGGCTACTCCAGAAAATATAGGAATGTTACGTTATAAATACAGCTTAGGTGATGTAGAAAGTTAGCAGATACAATGCTTTAAACAATCGAGTGCGAGACAGTCAAGCTCAGAAGCTTTTCCAGACAAAGCATATACGAATTTATTGAAAATAAATAGGGCTAAATACAAAGAATTAGTTTATTTCTGTGATAATAATATCGTACATATATTGAAAATATCATTAATATAGGTGTGATAATAAAATTATCAATGTTTTTTCTTTAAGAGCTTCTCCTGTAAACCTACAAAATCCTATTTGGCGTAGTGTAAATTGGAGGTATCGAAACATTTCAGAAAACATATTGGATATTGATATTATTGTGAAATGTCAATTTTATTGCAATTTAAGAATAACTATAATATCTTAAAATACACAATAACTAAAATACACTGAAAAAATAATTCATACTTACATTACTTTTTTTAAATGTTTACAATTATTTAGTCTCATAGTATACTTAGAGTGAGTCATAAAACACCTAAGCTACAGCTAATCAGCTTCCCGTTGGGAAGTTGTCTTTTATTTTGTAATATATAGTAGCAACAACCCACTACAAATAATACCTATTTAGATTTGGTTTCTAATTTTAATAAATGGTGGTAAATAATGATGGAGGTTGTATGCATAGACATTAGACATGAAGTTGAGCAAAATGGTACACCTTAAATTTCATGAATAACAATATAATAAAAGCACTTACTTGTGCGGCTTTGCGATGATGGTATCTGATAGCTCATGATTTAGTGGATGCAGCAATGCACCCTACGCCTGTGAACGAAATAAAACTATAAAACGACGTCCACCACGCAGCCGTAGGTATCGATTTACAAACAACTTAACAAACTTATTTAATTGTTTAGTATTATTCACATAAACACTTATTTTCGCATTTCAATTCATGCAATAGATAAAGATATTAAAAACAAAACAAAGTACCCTAAGCTTCGTGATCTAAATACCACACCCCGACCTATCTAAATTCGATCGATTGAATCGATTGTTATTAAACTTTAGCTAACTTCTCTGATTATTATTTTTTTGTTTTATATGTACCTGGAGCTTTTTAGTCCGCGATTGAGGAAACGCTTTTACAAGAACCTACGCAATTTTAACGCAAACGCAATCAGCGTTCAACATTTACTTTATCGTCTATCCTTCTGACATTACAATATGGCGTCCAATTCGGATAAATTACAATGATTTATATACTGCGTAATCTATGGTAGTGATTTATATACTCTTTGGATTATACTGTAGTGTTCGGAATCAGAAAACTTACTTTTTAAGATGTTAAAAGAAATCTGCAGTGATGTACTAACTAAATTTATATTGCATTAATACTACAGAACAATACATATGAAAGACCTAACGTAACTGATCGTACGTATAACATAATTTAGTTCGTAGTATTATAAGATACGATACCTACGTAAATAATAATAAACAATAACGATTTAGTTCTAGAAAGGATTTGAAACTTGTTTTTATCGTCGATCGTAGTGTCGGTATGTAAAACGTAGTAATAATTCATCTCCGTCTTTGCCCGTATCTTAGACACAGACATACAAATCATACAATATACTTACTAGTACCACTAGGACAAAGTATCATACTCATTCGGACTCCTAGTATTAATATTGAATGTCCGTGATCTAACTTAATATGCTCTAAGGTCCATATAAAAAGTATATAATCCTTATATTATCACTACGTTTTAGCATCATAGACAAAAGACGTTTCAGCTGGTTTTAGCCCTTTATTATCCTTCAAGTGTCATGACACCCGCAGGGGGTTTACATTACAGCCCTTGCATGCCCGTGTGTCAGCCGATCCCACGGAATATAAGAAATATATTCCATGGCCGACCCCGTGTGCCCATTTCTCAATTAAAGACAAGGCCATAATGTAACGTTTACAAACGTTTTCGAATTGAACATTTACGATTGTTTTAACTTGTTTTTATTTTGCCGCGTAAAAGAAGGTAGATATTAAAAAGTTTGTTGTGTGAAAAAAATGTATTGATGGGGTGTGATTTTTAATTTCTTTTGATATAATGTTGTATTGTTATGCAAATAAAACAAATACCGTTTTATATAATGGCTTAATTTCATAATCCTTACACTTTATGTACAAGAAACCGGCAAAATTACGTCACGCAATTTTGAAATGAGATTGATAATATTATAAAAATAGAATTTAATATTTATACAGAAGAATCAATCTTAATTCATAACGAATCGATGCGTTTAAGTTTTATAAATAGCTGGCATACAAAAGTAAAAAGATACCATTGTTTACATTAGCGCCTACCTCCCGAACGGCCACTAACACTTGAAGCGTAAAAACATATATCGGTCGGGCACATGAGGGGTTATGAGTATGCCACATAGAACAATCCAAAAAGTATAATTAGTATATACAGGAAGAACAATCGGATCGGAGGGGTGTAGCCATGGCGTTTTTCCTTGATACAGAACTGTCTGTCACATCAACTCTACAGTCTATATAAAGGTACTCTGTGTCTGTCACATAGACATAGACTTAGAATATACTAGCGTAAGTATATTCCATAGACTTAGGATATACTAGCGTATAGACCAACATAGTGTGCAAGGGAGAAGAAAATTCCTTATGGCAAAAATGCAAGATAGAAAAGGATACCAAATCTCATGACTCTGTAACCGATTTTGAATGACAGGTCGGCACAATTCGGCACGCAATAAATAGCTCCGAGATATTTTGTAATTTTTTAAAGTATAATAGTGGTTATTTTTAGTAAGTAACTTTTTTCCAAAATGGTTAATTGTTCCGTGAGTGAGTGTGCTGTTAATAATAGAAATAATCCTGATAATTTCACATATCACAGGTAAATTCTCAAGACATCGTCAATGTTATGACGCGTTTATTTTTGGTTAAAATTTATGTTACATACTGTTTTAAATATAGAATATATTCAATTATTTAGTTAATTTTGAAGTTATTCAACTTCATGCACTAAACAATTTTTTATAATCTTTTTACCGCTTCCTTAACAATCATTTTCGATAGTCCTTTTAAGTAAAATATACATCACTAGCTAACGCACACAATGACAAATCAAAATTGGTCACGCGTTTTCGGGCTGTCAGGTGGTCTATACGCTAGTATATTCTAAGTCTATGGTATATTCTAAGTCTATGCACATAGACTTAGTTAATGATCCAACTACGGTCTGTCATTTTGCGGGAAATCTTCGCACACAAAAGCAGGGTGATGCAACTTTGTATGAAAGCTGAAAAATCTGCACACAATCATGATTTTGTGAATGTGCATGTTGGGCTTGTAAAAATAAAGCGAGAAAAAAATATCGCTGTTTCTTTCTATCATGTTGTTTAAGATTGCCATTTTTAAAATTAGATACAAAAATTCATATTATATCGGAAGAAACTAAAAATGTTAATTCTGTGTTGAGCTTTTTTTGGTTTGCTCTTTAAAGTATAATTACATACATATTACTCTGGGATTTGCACAATAATTTACCTATTAATTGATTAAAATTAAATTATTAAATATTAGCAGAATTCTATCAAAAGAAGCCATGAATTAATAGAAGAAAAAAAAAGACATTTGTTTGTCAACGTCTTTCATATTGAAAATATTTTCTGAAATTTATTCAAATTTATTTCATAGGTTTAAATTTTAATATTTATTATTGATTTTTGCTTAAATTTAGTTATTATGGGCTCAGAATACTTCATTTTCGTTTGTAGATGAATACACAGTCATAATATCGTCGTGAATATACAGTAAAGATTTTTTGTGAGATGTTAACTCTATATAAGATATTGACTATAAATGAATTCATTATTTCAAAATTTTATGCACGATGTGTGATCATCGTCGAAAGTAAGTAAAGTGTTGTGCAAATAAAAGCACAAAATCATCTGATCACTTTCAGCAGGTTTCCTATAATAGGAAGAGAAAAACTTATGACAATATTGTGGTAAGTCTATAAACATTTTGAATTTATTGACCGTTATTTGTAGGTATTATTACCATATTGACTCGAATTGTGTCTGTTTCAGATCACGTATTTCGGCTGAGTTAAGTTTTCACCATGAGAATTTTGCTGATTTAAATTTACGTTAATGTTCTGTGAAGAATATCTCTCTGACAATAACATGTGTTATATATCAGTAACAAGCGTGGAAATATTATGTGCAAAAGCAATAAAAAACATCAATAATAATGTATAGTTTATAAAACAATATGTCTTCCAGAAAATAAAATTACATAACTATACATATTTATAGTTTTATTTTATCTCACATACTAATCTAAAATATATTCGAGTAATTTTGGTGCAACCTCTCCAATATATTGGAATTCACCCCATAGGTTTGTGAGGCTTGAGCCAAAATTACTCGAATATACCTTAAATAAAAAGTTCAAAGTACAAAATACAAAGGTTTGAAATTCCCGCTAAAAAAGTTTTATGTGGGCGCTCACCGTAGCGCTTTTAGTATACACTCATAAAGACGTGTTTCCGTTTTTTAGTATGAAGTTGGCGTTCTTCTCTTGGTAGAGAGTAATTGTGTTCTGTGCACAAAAGCAATCTTCTGTCACAAAGAAACTCAAACATAACAATTAAAACAATAAACCATTGACCTACTACGAGGGCGAAACTGAAAGTTTTTAGAACCGGCCACTTGTAAACGATATAATAAAAAAATAAGTTCAATTTTTTTTATTATATCGTTGGACAATTTTCAATTTGCCACCAAATTGACTGTGTCACGTCAGCATGAATTTAACGCGAGAAAATTTTCGTACAATGATTTTTTATGACTTTCGATGTCATTTAAGTCAACAAGAAAGTTAGGATAGATTTCGATTGGCCTTTCACGATGAAGCCCCATCTCGTGCCACTGTTTACAACTGGTTTAAAGAGTTTAAACGTGGTCGCACTAATCTCACCGTTGATCTGCGTGAGGGACAGCCTTCTACGGCGACGACTGAAGATAACATCAGTGTTGTGCGGCGTATGTTAGTAACTGACAAAAGAGTAACTTATCAGCAGATTCGGACAAGCTTAGGCATAGGTATGAGTCAAGTGCACAAAATCTTCCATGAACATTTAGCGGTCAGGAAGCTTTGTGCCCGGTGGATACCTCATAATTTGACAGAGGCCCAAAAACTTCGTCGTGTTAATTAGTGTCGTGAAATGGTTCGAAGATTTAACGGAGGTGACTCAAATGCTGTGTTCAACATACTTACGCGTGATGAAAGCTGAATTTATCGTTATGATCCTGAAACTAAGAGACAGTCTGCTGTCTGGGTGTTTCCTTCCGAGGAGTTGCCAACTAAAGTGAAGAAAGGTCGAAGCGTGGGAAAAAAGATGGTGGCCTCGTTCTTCGGAAGGACAGGTCATTATGCAACAATTGTTTTAGAGGATTGAAAAACAGTTACTGCAGAGTGGTACACTAACAATTGTTTGCCACTTGTCTTGGAAAAAGTTCGGGAGAAACCACCTCACAGTAGGATCCTCCTTCACCACGACAACGCCTCGTCGCACACCTCCAAGCAAACAATCGACTACTTGGCAACGTCAGACGTGTAACTACTGGGTCACCCGCCCTATAGCCCCGACCTCGCACCTTGCGATTTTTATTTATTTCCGAAAATAAAAGAAAAACTTCGAGGAAAACGTTTTATGGACGCCGAGAAAGCAGTGGCTGCGTTTCAAAATGGCGTCGAAGAGACCCCTAAGGACGAGTGGGCAAAGTGCTTTTCTCAGTGGTTCCATCGGATACAACGATGTATTGATGTAAATGGACGCTATTTTGAAAAGATATAATAAAACTAATAACTTGCTAGTTTGTTCAGTTTTTGATTTTCTAAGTCTTTCAGTGTCACCCTCGTACTAAATGGACGGCGGGTCTAGAACAAAATTCACGAAAAATGTGTCCCGAGTCAACCTATAATTCGTTAAGCTAATAATACATCGTAACATTACAAGACTGAACTGTTGATCCGTCCTACGATTCAATGTGCCACACTAACCTTCTACTCATCGAAGTTTTAGTTGAAAATACCGTGTAAATACGGCAGTCCACAAACTTTTTAGATAAACTTTTTGAAGATTAACGAGCCGTTACCGCTACATCCTAACAAAGTTCAAAAGAGATATTTACCATAGTTGCCACGCTTGTCAGGCGGGTTGGGAACTGCAGTTTTTCATTTCTTTGTTGTTATTAATGAGATCACTGGTTTCGCATCACCTTGTACGACACCAACAACTGGATAAGGGATAGTGGATATTCTTATACCACCATTATATAATATGTTTGAGGATTTGAATTGTAGGTAAAATTTGTAATTTTTTTATCGTTTTACTGCAAGATAAAATGATGTCGTATGCCGTCTACTTCTTAAGAGACCATTCATCCCGTATAAATCCAAGTAATGATCCGTCTCTACGTTGAAACTCCGGTAAATCATTATATTCTACCACTGCATCATTCTTTCATCCACAATCATGGAATCTATTATGATTCCATCTTTTCCTTTTTCCCATATATTATTAGTCCGAAACTGTGTATGGGGTCAAACCACCACAAAGCAGTATAGCGCGCCTTTGCTTACTTAGACCATCTTGAGTAGTCAACAATCTTTAATTGGTGCCGGTGCGTGCACGACAAATATAAATAAGAAAAAAAATGTGTGGTCAAGAGCGGGTAAGCCAGAAAACAATTACGATTTTACCCCCGCGTCCACACGGAAACCACTGCGCTGTAGCACGCCGGACGGCGGTACTACAACCATAACTCTCTCGGGTCTTGTTCGGTCACCACGGAATATAAAAAACAAGAGGAAGTAGCAAAACGCATAATTTGTAGCAGAACCACTGTCGCCAAACTCACACATACGCAAGAAAGAAATGTATAAGGACAATTGTGTACCATTTCAATAATTTTAGCGTGATTGGCTATTAAAAAATAAAAGAGAAAGGCATTATGTTACTTACCATTCACTTGAATACGAACCATATGTTCTTGAAAATAGAGATCATATTACTTTTCATCAACGAAGTTTCTAGAATTAGTGAGCAAATTTAGCTTCTTAACGTTGGATGTCGCAGTAATACCTCTATTATTTGAAAACGCACCACAAATTCTTAGTAATAAATGTCATTATGTCTTAACCCAAAAAACTTCTAAGATTGACGAAATAAATTTGCTACGTGACGCTAGATGTCGCAATAATAAATTCACACTATTATAGACACAATGCTAATAGATATAAAGTTGACATTGCCCTACCTTACCTATACTGCTACTTGAATGATGTTAGTGATGTAGTAGCTCTCCCTGAAAGTGATCTGGCTTATATCGATATTCAGTATATGATTATTATCATGTATATGAATTGTATTAACTGCAGAAACAGAATTGAAAAAATAATATGATAAAATGAGTAAAATTACAAAATTTATTGGAAATTATCTTGATGTACTACGTATATCCCCATTATTCATATAGCCGGCATATTATTAATTGTCTTTAATGGAAATTTATTGAACGTTAGCTAAATTATCATTTATGAAATGGAAACAAGGAAAATAATAAAAAACAATAATTTTGCAATTGTTTATTGTCATTGAAATAACACATATTTGTGAAAAATTATCGTTTTCACATTTTAATATTAAATGTTAGACGATAATGAAATCAGATACTAATGTAGATCATGATATTAAGATTACTTTTATTTCAGCTTCTTTCCAAAAGGCATGAGTATTACTGAACTACTTACTCACTTCTCTGGCTTAGCAACCGTAACAAATGTTCATTCATAGCATATCACCCTATAATTTCGTATATTTTCATAGATATTCAGTATTTGCAAATTTTCATTATGAATGAGTAAGCCTGTGATAAAATTTTATCGATAACTTTAATACCAACTTGAATAAAATAGCTGCGATAGTGTAGTCACAACACTATCGCAGCTATTTTATTCAAAATGTATTTACAGATGAACCTTAGTATAACGAAATAAGGTTGAATATTACTTGTAATAAAGGCAATTTGTTATTTTGTCCATGTTTAGTCAAGTTTCTATCCAAAAAAGGGAAAAAAATTACACGTGCCTTTGGTACGAAACACCTCCATTCAAAATAGTTTTAATTTTTACTCTCGTTTTTACACTCCAATATTGCACAAAACGGCATATTTTCGCATATATCACTTAAGCAGCGATCCGTCAGCTCGCAACAATTTGAGCCTGCGACTGATAGTCAATTATGGCTGATTTACACAGGGACAGTAACTGACTCTAAATTCGAGGCAAGTCAGTGCTGACCCGCTACTGGCATAATTTAAATTGATTTGAAGTCAGTACAGCACTGTCTGCGCCACTATTGACTGCGTGTAAACGGTGCAAGTCAGTCCTCGGCGCCAGCACTGGCGTCTGTTACTGACCTCGTATAAATCAGCCTTTACGCTCTACTGTCACTAATTCTAACTCGCCTGCCCCGCCCACTTTGGGCTTCCTCTTGTTTTTTTATATTCCCTGTCGGTCACCACAGGTTTCGGTTTATACAAAGGTACTCTGTGCCACAGACTAAATATTATGATGCTTAGTGCTTACGCATGCGGTCACGCAGAGCTTAAGCGCGACCGCAAAATATGTATATTATTTCATTCTTAATTCTTCCAATCATCTTTGCAAGCTGTGTGATGTGTGTATAATATTATAGGGGTGTTATTTAAAGGTTTAGCATATTATTCATGTTTTTGTCAGCAGAGAAATGTAATCTAGCGGCAGAAATAGATAATTGGTCAGCAAATATTAATAAATCAATCGGCAGTTTTTGCCATTCTGGACAGCTGTAATTTTTTTTAGTACAGCATATTAATATATAAGCCACAGAACACAATTACTCTCTAATATAAGCTATATAGAGTGACTCACGTTTATAAAATTTTGATAAGCACTTAAGCAAGGGTAAGCAATAAAATGTACGCGGCTTTGGGGTGGCCCTTGGCCCACCTCAGCCGCACCTTAACTTACTGTCGCTGATATTACTTGATACGTATTTCCGTATTTTTACAAATTTAACAGTACACGTGAATTTTAACAACTACTGATGGCCGCGGTAATTGGTTAAATTTAAGTCTCTGCCTAAAGACATATTTTCTTTGCTAACCAATCGTGTATCTTGCTGATCAATTAAATTACTGAACATTATCAAGATTATTTGCGAAACAAGAATTGCCGAATGTTTTTTTTTATTGTAACAATCTTTGAATGCTAACCAAATGATTTAAATGCTGTTTTTTGTGGCTAACCAAATTTTATTACGGCTTAACATTTAATACCTCTCATATTATAGTACCTGGGTGACCGAACTTTGCTCGGAATTAGAAAAATTAATAATTTTCTGGATACGTGTCTAAGTACCAAAAAGGCTTGTTTTCGAGTAACCAGTTATGTAGAAATAAAAGTATTAAGTTTAATTAATTAAAATATTTTAGATTTGGTCTCGACCTGGCAACTTATAACGCACGCACCCTGAGGACTGACGTGAAGATCCTGGAGCTAGAAGACGAGATAGCCAAGTTGCACTGGCATATTATAGGATTATCCGAGGTCCGAAGAGAGGGGAAGGGGGAGGGGAAATGTATGAGGATATCTAGAGCCATGCATTCCTCCAAAACTCACTATACGGTGTTAATGGGAGACTTCAACGTAAAACTAGGCACAAGAGAGAACGGTGAGCTGAAAGTAGAGAAATTCGGATTAGGACAACGGAATCCAAGGGGCCAGCAGCTGGCCGACTTCATGGAGAAAGAGGGACTCTTTATGATGAACTCTTTCTTCCAGAAGCGGCCCCACAGGAAGTGGACCTGGTCGAGCCCCGACGGTTCGACAAAAAATGAGATTGATTTCATTATGACGACTAAACGACAATTGTTCAGTGAAAACTGGTAGCGATCACCGAATGGTTAGAGGCACACTGAACCTAAACGTTAAGTTGGAGAGGTGTCGTCTAATGAAGTCAACGCTCCGTCCCCCTCGGGCTCTAATCCAAAGTACCGAAACCTTTCAGCTCGAGTTGTAAAATCCTTTTCAGTGCCAAGAAGATTGCAATGCAGTGGACGATATGAATGATAAGCTCGCGGAAACTGTCCATGCAGTCGGAGCTAAGTTTTGCAAGACCCGCCGCAGAAGAACACAAATACTCTCCGATCACACTCTTAATCTCATGGCTGTTAGACGGGAAATGAAGCTGCAGTCTTCAGTAGATTTCATAGCATACAGGCAACTGAACAGACAGATCTCCAAATGCATGCGGCGGGACTTACGCAACTTTAATACTGCTCGTATTGAAGAAGCGATTGAGCGGAACCAGGGCTTCAAAGTCTTTGCCAGAGATCTGTCTGCCAGAAAGAGCCAACTGTCGAAGCTGAAGACCGAATGTGGCAGCATCGTTTCCGGGGCACCTGAGATTTTGAGTGAGATTGAGAGGTTCTATGGGCAGCTGTATACGTCATCGTTGGAGCCACACGCAAGTGTGAGTAACGATCCAAGAGCAAGTCTTATCCGACACTATTCCGATGATATCCCGGACGTCATTCTGAGCGAGATTAGAATGGCTCTCCAGCACCTTAAAAACGGCAAGTCCCAGGGCGAGAATGGAATTACAGCGGAGCTTCTGAAAGCGGGTGGAAAACCGGTACTTGAAGTCCTTCAGAAGCTCTTTAATTCCGTCCTCCATGGTGGCACTACGCCGGAGGCGTGGAGCAGAAGTGCGGTGGTCTTGTTCTTCAAGAAAGGCGACAACGCTCTCTTGAAGAACTACAGACCGATTTCCCTTCTGAGCCGCGTCTACGTGCCGTTTTCGAGAGTCATTACGAATCGTCTCGCACGCAGACTCGACGACTTCCAACCTCCCGAACAAGACGGTTTCCGAAAAGGCTTTAGTACCATAGACCACATACATACCCTTCGGCAAATTGTACAGAAGACCGAAGAGTACAATCTGCCACTTTGTCTTGCGTATGTGGACTAACTTCACTGCTGCATTGGAAGACGTTTTCAAGCTACTGGACTGTAAAGGATACGGTATTAACGTCAATGGCGAGTACATCACTCACCTTCGATTTGCCGACGATATAGTCCTTATGGCAGAATCGCTGGAGGACCTAAGCACTATGCTCAATAGTGTCTCCCAACAGATAGGTCTTAAGATGAACATGGACAAAACAAAAGTCATGTGTAACGTCCATGTCACACCTATGCCGGTAGTTGTTGGGAGCACTAAGCTCGAAGATGTTGACGAATATGTTTACCTGGGACAAATAGTCCGACTAGGTAAGTCCAACTTCGACCGAGAGGTCAATCGACGGATTCAACTCGGCTGGGCGTCAGATATACCTCAAAACTTGAAAACCAGACTGTACAACCAGTGCGTGTTGCCAGTGATGAGCTATGGAACTGAGACGTGGTCCTTCACTGCTGGCCGTATGAGGAAGCTCAAAGTCGCTCAGCGAGCTATGGAGAGAGCCATGCTCGTCGTTTCTCTGCGTGATATACTTAAAAACGAGGATATCCGCAGTAGAACCAGAGTAACCGATATAGCCCAAAGAGTTAGTATGCTGAAGTGGCAATGGGCCGGCCATATAGCTCGAAGAACCGACAACCGATGGGGAAGAAAGGTTCTCGAGTGGCAGCCTAGTACCGGCAAGCGAAGTGTAGGGCATCCCGCCACTAGATGGAGTGACGACCTGGTAAGACATGCAGGAAGTCAATGGATGCAGGTGGCTCGAGACCGTGCTTTGTGGCGTTCCTTGGGGGAGGCCTATGTTCAGCAGTGGACTTGTGAAGAGCTGTAATGATGATGAGGTTTGGTACAATATTTTTCGACCAAAGCTTTGACCTCACGGTTAAAAAGTACGCAAGGCACCATAAAAATGCAAGTAACTTCGCAAATAATAAATATGTGAAACGATGTTTATTAATCAAACATAAAATGTAATTACCTAACTGACCCTTAAAACGGGTTAACTTATTATATAATTGTCTTTTTGTTTGTTTGATCGCAGTTTTACGCAAAAGAACTTGAGTCCAAAGACTGAAATTACTTCATTAAAATCATTAGTCAATCAATTACAGCAACAAATCGCCGTCCAAGACCAACATTCGATGCGAAATGAGCTGGAGATTATTGGTATGCTTGAGGAAAACAATGAAAATCTAACGCATATCGTTCTCGCTACTTGTCAAAAGTTCGGCGTACAAATATCTGAAAATAAACTGGATGAAGTGGTACATGTGGGCCCTAATCCGTTGGACTATGTCGGTGACTCTGGTTCTACTGCGGATATCCTCATTTCTAAGTTTATCACGCAGATAAACCCCGAGCATAACCCTTAGTAATGCGTATTTAATTGACTTCGACTACATTAGTATAGAATAGAATAGAATCATTTTTATTTAATATTGATTACATGTACTTCTTATAGAAAATATTCAATATAAATAAAATAAGAACATTGATGATGTTCACATTTTATTTTTGTTGAAGTCGGTTGTACAAAATTTTTAACTATACCACTTGTTGATATTTCGTGAGCAACACTGTCCAGCACGGTGCAACAGGGCAGTTTCACTGCAACATCTTTGCTTGTACTAAAAGAATTAGCACGACGCACTATGGGATCAAACGGTGCATTCCGTCTCAAAAATCTATAACTTTTTTGTTTCTTGACATTTTGAATTGAAATTTTGTGTACGTATTCCTGAGTACTTATGCTAGTAGATAATTAAAACACCGTCACTTTAAAAATTATATTTAAGTAAAAAAATAACAAAAATTAAATTTTGAATTTTTTTATACAAAATTAAATCAAAAAAATTTAATTTTACAATAGTTTGTAGTTTACAATAGTTTTCACAGGAATGCTGTAACCAATAATGATTGTAATTACCACAACAGATAAGAAGTATGCAACATCGTTTTTATCATACGCGTGGTTAAAATGAACACCGCAAAAAAATGTGAATATATTTTTCTCATGTGAAAATATTTTTCCAAGTATTAAACACCTTATGTATGCTATTTTGTGCTTAATTGTTAAATAAAAAGTATTTTTATTGTAAACAAACAACAAGTATTTTGTTGTATCCACAAATGTCGTAAATAAGTGCAAATAACGAGAATCGAATTTTTTTTTTCCTTCTAGCTCGAAATGGCGCAGTAATAACACAGGTTTTTTTTATTTACTTATATTACTGAATAGTTAAAGAATAATAATGTCATTAAGTCGACATTGGCAGCTATCGGCATCAAGGAAACCTCAACTTAAAAATCAAAAAGTCGGAAAATTTCCTTGACACTTAAAAATTAAATAAAAAATATTTCTCATAAAATCATACGTACTTGTAAACTAGAGATCCTGAGCAATCCAAAAATGTATAATACTTATATATTTCCTTAAAGAACTTAAGTTACACTTCCATGAGTAATCTAATTAACATGAAATTAACGAAGTTCAAAGTTTGAGTGTAATTTTAGATACCGAAAACTGATTTTTATTATTTTTTACTATTATATCGGATAGCTCTGTTTTCTCAGAATATGAAACAATCAAAACGTTTTCTGTAACACGACTTTTGCCCGAACTATTTTTGTGATGGAACGCACCGTTTGGTCTCATGGTGCGACGGACAGACCCTTCACAAGTCCACTGCTGAACGTAGGCCTTCCCCAAGGAACGCCACAAAGCATGGTCTCGAGCCACCTGCATCCATTGACTTCCTGCATATCTTACCAGGTCGTCACTCCATCTAGTGGGGGGACGCCCTACACTTCACCTGCCGGTACGAGGCTGCCACTCGAGAACCTTTCTTTCCCATCGGTTGTCGGTTCTTCAAACTATATGGCCAGACCATTGCCACTTTAGCTTACTAATCCGTTGGGCTATGTCAGTTACTCTGGTGCTACTGCGGATATCCTCCTTTTTAAGCCTATCACGCAGAGAAACGCCGAGTACAGCCCTTTCCATAGCTCGCTGAGCGACTTTGAGCTGCCTCATACGGCCAGCAGTGAAGGACCACGTTTCAGATCCATAGGTCATCATTGGCAACACGCACCGGTTGTACAATCTAGTTTTGAGGTTTTGAGGTAGGCCTGACGAGCAGATGTGTTGCAATCTCCCGAACGCTGCTCAGCCGAGTTGAATCCGTTGATTGACCTCTCGGTCGAAGTTGGACTTACCTAGTCGGACTATTTGTTCCAGGTAAATATACTCGTCAACAACTTCGAGCTTAGTGCTCCCAACAACTACCGGCATAGGTGTGGCATAGATGTTACACATGACTTTTGTTTTGTCCATGTTCATCTTAAGAACTATCCGTTGGGAGACACTACTGAGGTCATTGAGCATAGTGCTTAAGTCCTCCAGTGATTCTGCAATAAGGACTATATCTTCGGCAAATCGAAGGTGGGTGATGTACTCGCCATTGACGTTAATACCGTATCCTTTCTAGTCCAGTAGCTTGGAAACGTCTTCCAATGCAGCAGTGAAGTTTCGGGGATATTATGTCACCCTGTCTTACACCTCTCTGCAGTTGGATAGGTTTCGTACTCTGGTTCTGTACTCGGATAGCCATCGTAGCCCTACTGTACAAACACTTCAGCATTTCGATATACAGACAGTCCACTTGGCACCGCTGAAGGGACTGCAGCACCGCCCAAATTTCAACGGAATCAAAGGCTTTCTCATAGTCCACATACGCAAGAAAAAGTGGCAGATTGTACTCTTCGGTCTTCTGTACAATTTGCCGAAGGGTCTATGGTGCTAAAAGCCTTTTCGGAAACCAGCTTGTTCGGGAGGCTGGAAGTCGTCGAGTCTGTGTGAGACGATTCGTAATGGCTCTCAAAAACAGCACGTAGACGCGGCAATTAAAGAGCTTCTGAAGGACTTTAAGTATCGGTTTTCCACTCGCTTCCAGAAGCTCTGCTGTAATTTCATCCTAGCCCGGGGACTTGCAGTTTTTAAGGTGCTGGAGAGCCATTCTAATCTCGCTCAGACTGACGTCCGGGATATCATCGGAATAGTGTCGCATAAGACTTGCTCTTGGATCGTTACTCAGACTTGCGTGTGGCTCCAACGATGACGTGTACAGCTACCCATAGAACTTCTCAATCTCACTCAAAATCTCAGGTGTCCCGAAAACGATGCTGTCACACTCGGTCTTCAGCTTTGACAGTTGGCTCTTTCTGGCAGACAGATCTTCTGGTAAAGACTTTGGAGCCCTGGTTCCGCTCGATCGCTTCTTCAATACGAGCTGTATTAAATATGCGTAAGTCCCGCCGCATGCATTTGGAGATCTGTCCGTTCAGTTGCCTGAATGCTGTCAAATCTGCTGAAGACTGCAGCTTCATCTCTCGTCTAACAGCCATGAGATTAAGAGTGTGATTGGAGAGTTTTTGTGTTCTTCTGCAACGAGTCTTACAGAACTTAGCTCCGACCGCATGGACAGTTTCCACAGGCTTGTCTTCATATAGTCCACTTCATTGCAGTCTTCTAGGTACTGAAAACGATTTTGTAATTCGATTCGAGCTGAAAGTTTTCGGGGCTTTGGATTAGAGCACGAGGGGGACGGAGCGTTGACTTCATTAGACGTGACCTCTCCAACTTAACGTTCAGTATGCCTCTAACCATTCGGTGATCGCTGCCAGTTTTTACCCTCGCGATCACTGAGAAATCACTGAAAAGTTGTTGTCCAGTCGCCATAATGAAGTCAATCTCATTGTCGAACCGTAGGGGCTCGACCAGGTCCACTTTCTGTTGAGCCGTTTTTGGAAGAAAGAGTTCATCATAAAGAGTCCCTTTTTCTCCATACAGTCGGCCAGCTGCTGGCCCCTTGGGTTACGTTGCCCTATTCCGAATTTCCCTACTTTCTTACTTACTTTTATCAGCTCACCGTTCTCTCGTGTCTAGTTTTACGTTAGTTTCCCATTAACACCGTATAGTGGGTTTTGGAGGAATGCATGGCTCTAGAGATCCACCTCATACATTTCCACCACCTCTTCATCGGGATGTGCAAAGGTTAGTGCGTAAACCCGTATAACCTTCAGCGAATACCGTTTGGTGATTCTGAGTATAAGGTACGCAACCCTCGTCGACACACTCCCAATCTTTACAACAGACGGACAGAATAACGACAACGAATAAGAATCGTGGAATGACCGGTTCTAGTTGCCTGTGTAGCACTTTAATCCTTCTCCAACGATGGGGGTTGGGGGAAGCCGCTAGGCGCATTTCACACATTTATTCCTCTATCATACATCATATACTTCATGTATCTTATCATTCATCGCCACACATTCAGCATGACCAAACGGGCCTCCACAATTCACATCTCTGCTCTCCTCGAGATGAAACCTGACAGGTGACGAGCCTCGTCGCCGTCAGATCTCGGACCCCATATCGCAGGAAAAATCGCAAGCTCATCAATAATTTCCTCATTATTAGTTGCCGGATTTTAAGTTTTAATTGCGGTTTCTTTCCTGCATTATAAGGAATCGTTATACCACCATCTACCAGAAACTACAAAACCTTTGGGCACTAAATAAAAAATGTTAGGGACTTCCCTTTATATTGATTGATGATTCTAATGTTAGAGCATTTATTCGTCCATAAAATATTACATCTGAAATTAATTTTTCCGCTATGGTTCTCTGTACAGGTTCTAACTCTAGTAGTTGAAGGCCTATAACTTTCCCAAAAGCTTCAGGTTCACTACTATCATTTGCCAATGACAAAGAGTTCACACTGTTTATAGAATAATTTTGGCATTCTTCATTATTTTGTTGCTCTCGTAAATACACAGTAGATACTTTGGATATTTTTTCTTTAGGTTCGTCTTGGTGATTAAAATCACAGTTGTCGTCTGTCTCATCCTGTAAAGAAATACTTATACTGAGAAAAGGTCAATTGCATGTAAGGCACGCGCCTTAAAGATTTCGAAACATTACATTTATATGATATTGCATACTACAAATTAAGCTATAAATATTATGGTATGATAAATGGCAGCGTGGGGTAAAAAGTACTCAATCATTACAGATTACAAAAGTCTGACATAAGCCTCTTTCATAGCTTGCCTCATAGGGCGGATATTTGCCATATATTTGCCACGCTTGGCAACTGCAATTTTTTATAATTTTGAGTTATTATTAGGAAGATGTTATTGCCAATTTCTTGTTTAATTTCTTTTTGTCACCTCTTGCTACCGCCACGGGATGCTATGGCGTAGTGGATGTTCTTACGCGGCCACTGTAGTGGCATAGCAATGTGTACATCAAACACATGGGCTCCAAAAGATCACGGTATAACAACAATCTCTTTTATGCTAAACGTAAAATACCAAAACAGGCGAGGACAAACAGAGGTAAAGTTTTAATTAGTCGAGGTGAGTACTTAATCCCTGAGCTAATACAGCTATTCTAAAAGGTGGGAGACCATACAAAAGTATTGCGATAGTCAATTCGCCTGCTAAGCATGGCGATTATGACATTAAAACAGAAGAGGTCCATGCCTAGCAATAGACTTTTAGAGGCTGATGAAAGAAAGATTAAAGGACAACAATGTGATATGTTATGGCTTACAGTTTCATTCCGAGTTTGGTAGTCACAAAACATGTGTTGTACTTACAAATGTTATCTCCTCCTCATTATCACTTTGTTCACTAGCATTTGTTTCGGATCCACCTCGGTTATTCTCATATTTACTCGTAACATTCAAAAACGTAAAGTACTTATAACACCACAATGAGGGTCTATATTCAGGTTCTCCTTTAACTTTTGCTGCTCTTACCTGTAAAATAATAATAAAATTGTTATTTATTTAACATGTATATGTTTCAGCTTTAACATGTGTTACTTAGTTTCTAATCGAAACTTTCTTATAGTGTTATCAAAGATATAATGAAAACATGGCAGAATTTTAAACAATCTTTCATCATTTATTTTACCCCCTTAAGGGTAGAATTGTATAAAATACTGAATCACTTGTCTCGTAGTTTTTAATTCAAAGCTTTAATACAAATTTTCATTTATTTTAGATAAAAATTTCAATTTTATATAAACAATCATCCCCTACATTATATGTATAATATTATGATACTACCCTTTTCGGGGTGAAATTCCATAAATGCTGAAAAATGTATTTGTATATAATAATTTTTAAACCAAGTCCAAATACCAATTTTTGTTGATTATTGATTAACATTGAAGTGGTAAATTAAAGAAATATTTTTTTAAGAAATTTTTCTTTAATTTACCACTTAAATGTTAATTTTTTTATTGTTATACAAAGAAGACAATCGTTTTTGGGCCCACTAGAAATTTTCACGTAACTTAATTTTATTACACATAAAAAAGATACCAATTTATTATGGTAAACGGCCTAAAGATTTTATGAAAATCTAACCGGAATCTTGAAATCTGAAAAAAAAAAAGTTGTTTTGATATTTGTGTTCTGGCTAGTGTAATATGAAAAAACAAAATGCGTGTAGCGAATGGTAACGAAGAACGAACTTCTAAAAGGATTTTCCATCAAACTTAAAGTACCTATAAATGCTAAATGTACCTACAACTTTATTTAATACTATTAATTATTGACCAGTGCACTATTTTAACTTATAATAACGATTAAAATTACTAGACAATCGCTTTTAGTTTGTTTTTAGATTATTGTGAGATTCAAATTTTAATTGTTAACTAATTCCCGTTAGATACGGTAAAACTAATATTGATTTTGTAATCTATAGGTTATAAGGAATAAATCGACATGTATTTCTTTAGTTACGCCACAATTTGTGGTGGGCCCATTCTTCATACAAAAAGAAATTGTCTTCTTTGAACACCTCTGATTACGTGTTCATTTATTTACTTTCAGTAAGCCATCGATATACAAACTGTAAAACCCCATTTCATATTCTTAATGTTTGAATTTTCCAAAATTCTTTGACCTACATAATAAAAGGAACCTATTGTCCCAATTTTACACTTCTATGTCCAGCGCTTTGAGCTGTACGTTTAATTACAAAATTTTCATACAAACTACCCTTGTTTTAATGTCATAAGAATAGATAGATCGAAAAAATTAAAAATAGAGTTTTGTAATTTAAAAAATCATTAATAATTTTTTCTCTGACTGCCACAGCAAAATTATTGCTGCATTCACGGAAGTTAAAACTACTCAAACACAGTTAATAAGTGAAAAGAATAGTTTATGAAAACATGCTCGTATATTCATTCTTCAATTTTGAGGTACCAATAAATTACTTATTGGGACTACTTGCATAAGCTCAATTTTTTTAAATATGCCATAATAATGACAGTTATCAGTTACGTTGTGATATGTAAAAAAAATATTTTAATTATTATGACGATCCCAAGCTTGTTATATCATCATCATTACAGCCCTTCAATAGTCCACTGCTTAACAATGGCCTCCCCGAAGGAATGCCACAAAGCACGGTCCTGAGCCACCTGCATCCATCGACTTCCTGCATGTCTTGTCCATCTAGTGAGGAGCCGAAAATAAATATAGGTCAATTTCGTACTTTCAAGTTAGTTATCTTTGTCCTCCGTCAACCCTTTAACATAAAGTGTAAAACCTTACCAGACTTTCTTAGTTTTAACTTTGCTATTAGACTACAAAGTTATGTTTCTATTGTATTGTATTGTTTATTATATTGTTCAGGCCTATGTTCAGCAGTGGATTGTTATAGGGTGAAATGAACGAATGAATAATAAAAAATGGGAAATAGAAAAGTGTATGTAAACAAATTGCAATGACTTATAAATCTATATTAAAATCATAAAGGTAAATTATTATTTAAAGTTACCCAGTTATTTTAGTCGTGTCATTTAATAGATATATTATGTAGGCAAATTATGTGATTAAGTTAAATATCTTTAGTGTTTCTAAAAGTAACTGCCAAATAGAACTTACAAAGTTGTAATGATCTCTAATCGTATAACTATATTATGTTATTGTTGGTTTGACGCCAATAATTAAACTGTGGCTGTACAAAACTGTAATTCGGCCCATGATCACATACGGCGCTCTGGTATGGTGGCCCAAAACAAATGAAGCCACCACTATAAAGAAGCTTCAGCATTACCAGAGACTGGCATGTATGGCTGCCACAGGCTGCATAAGGACTACACCAACAGCAGCCTTAGAGGCGATGTTGGAGCTAACCCCGCTTCATCTACACATACAACAAGAAGCGACTTTAGACCCTAAATCATTGGAGTAAGAGTAGAGTCCCTCATAGAGGCGTAATTGATAGAATTTGCTCAAAAATTCCTATCTTACAAGCCAAGTACTATAAGATCCCTAAACAATTTGTATTTGATAAGAAGTATAAGATACAATTAAATGAAATCAGCCAGCCGGAGGGATTAAGCTCAAAAGAGCTTGAGAGTTTTCACCGATGGTTCTAAAACAAATGAAGATGTAGGATCTGGAACTTTCTCTAAAGACCTCAATATCCACATATGCACACCGCTGGGTACCCACAACACAGTCTTTCAGGCGGAATGTATGGGTATCATTCAAGCAGCCATAGCAATCGATGCTAGGAAGATTAAAGACTTATCCATCAGAATACTGACCGACAGTAGGGCGGTACTACAAGTTCTGAGTTGCAATGTGGTGAACTCGGGACTAATATATGAATGCCATCAACCATTAAATGAGGTATGTAAACACAACAATGTGACTCTGCAATGGATAAAGGGACACAGTGGATCCAGAGGCAACGATGCAACAGACAAACTGGCCAGAAGAGAATCGGCTCTGGCCACTATAGGGCCGGAACCAATCATACCAATCCCCTTTGGTAACATTCGTTCACTGGTACGTAGACACTTCACTAATAAACACGCTCAGCTTTGGAAAAATCTAGTAGACTGTAGAGAAGCTAGGGAGGCCCTGCAGAAATAAACAGTTGTTTAACCAAGGTTCTAATGAGACTCAACAAGCCGCAGATCAGGATAGTAACAAGTGCTATCACAGGACATGGCTCCTTTAACAAACATTTATTTACCATAGGTGTTACAGATAGTCCCCTGTGCAGGGCATGTATGGGGGAGGAAGAAATGGCAGCCCACATGTTGCTGACATTACCGGAGGTCACTGAATACAGGGCTAAGCATCTCTGCACGCCGGGATCACTCCCCGAAGTTGCTTATAACATGAAAGGACTGTTGAACTTCTTCGGGGAGATCTCGTGGCTCGAATAATCAAAACAAACTTTTTAGACTGATGGAGGAAAACTGCATGTCAGGGGAATAAAAGAGTTGGCTATAGACATCTGGTACTTGATTTTAATTGTTTTCAGTTTAGGAGGCTTGTCAGGGTTAAGCTTGAACCTTTTACACTGTTTTGGATGTCTGAAATGCGTTTTGAATTAATTACGATAAAAATAAATTTCACTAAAAATAGTGTATAACAAAACACAAATATGTCAAATTTGGTCTAGTATTATGAAGTAGACGTCCAGAACTTGATTTTAATTATGTTTAGTATGCAAGTGGGAAGGGTAGGAGGGCTTCGCCTGAACCTCCCCCATACCCCCACCTCCGTACGCAAGTACCGGATGTCTATAGTTTTACCAAATAAAATATTTCAAAGACGTGCTAAGTCCATAACCACGCACTGGAACAGTGCGGCAAAGTAATTGTTCCATAGCCCTCTTACTCAGTGTATTGTGAAGCCTGCACATACATTGAAGTATATTGTGCTATGTGCACAACATTTGGACGTATATTGGCTGCAACTTTACTTTTATATTTATGTTTATCATTTAAGGTAATGATAATATTATTTCATCACAAGTTTCACAATAGCTTACATCAATATTTTGGCTGTTTCATTAACGGGTGGACAAAGTAAAGATAAATACCAAAAATAATATGTAAACAAATAAATTTATACTAACTTACAACACAACACAACTTTGTTGTGCTGCTTGGCAGCCTTCAAAATCAAAATAGCGTCGTTTAAGTAGGCATATACAAACGCTCAAATAAACTACTAAAGTTACTTTTATGTTTACGTAGTTGTAGCTAACCCAAGTTAAACAAATGATACGTTACCTACTATAAAAATTAATATTACAATTTTGAATTTTATTTACAGGTACCTTTCTGTATTCACGTCTGTAAGTTGCTCTCATATTCTCCAATTTCTTTTTAACGAGTTCAATCGTTGCATCTTGGCGTAAAACTTTGTATTTTTCTAATATGATACTATACGCTTGATCTCTAGCTTTTTTGTCATTGTATTGCACTTGTGTGGGATCCCAAAGAACAGGCAAATCCTTATAAAGTTGTATCATATCAATTAGTATGCTTTTCTCTGATTGTATTACTTTCATATTCATAGACGCGTCTACTTTATTATACATTGGGCGCAAGAATTATACAAATACAATATATGCACTCACTAGCGAAACAAGATTGGACGAAACTGATAAACTGTTGTTGTTTTTATTATTCGCTCGAGAGAGCAGGCAAAGGAACTAAGCCATACAGCCTTGTCTTTTTTATTTTGAATATATAGAATTTTAAGGTGTAAAGGCCAGAACCAAGTCTTATTTTTCTTCTTTCCGTCTCTTCTAAATCCACAAAGGCCGAAGCCAAGTCTTATTTTCTTTAATTCTTCATATTTTCAAAAACCGTAAAGGCTAGTCTTCTTTATATAGAATTGAGTGATCAGTGTCAGGCTGACAGATAAACAAAAACAAAATATATTTTTTTTATAACTGGCTTTACGGCTTTGGGTTCTGAGCCTGAAATTCAATGTATAGTTATCCTTCATAGTACACTGCTTCACAATATGTTGATGCGTCACATTGTGCAGCCCTTGGGAGATTTTGACGGCAACTTGAACCAGCAGACAGCTGACAGTTGGCGATGGTATCTCAAGGTGCCTAAGCATACAGACACATTATCTTGAGAATCACATCACCATCAGAGCACTTGTTTCACCGTTTCCACTAATAGTTCACATGCGCAGACATTTAATACACAAAATAGCACCGCTTTTACATATCAAAATCCACTTCAAACCATTATTTAAACAATAATACAGGAGCAGCAAACCGCCGCCGATCAAGTTCCCGCCAAAACTCCTCACTGACAAACTGACACTGACAGTTTCGTGTATATACAATGCACTCTGTGACTGATAGTTTTAGGCTTGGGTAAAAATATCGGTATATCGAATTATAGATATTTTCTCACAAATTCTCACACTATTGATATTTATTGTAGATATATCGATATTAGATATTTATTTCAGAGTGTCGAATTCATATCAATTTCGATATATTTTGAAATGTATTTTTTTTATTTTCATAGAAAAACAAAATAGCATTCATTTGCGCTGTTGTTTTTTTTTCGTCGTCACAACGTCCCGTAATAAAATTTTGGCCCTCATCCTACTACATCATGCAAAACATGACGATAAATCGATATATCAATATTTATTGATACTGTTCGATACTGTTTAAAATATCGATACAATAAATATCTTTTTTTTTTCATTTGTCCATCACTAGACAGTTTAAGATTATTCAATGTATTCTGTGCTCCCAACACTGTGTTCTCTATAACAGTTTCATGGTTCCAAAAGTAGGTGCCAAGAGATAGAGTATAGAAGTATTAAAGCTATCTCTTCTGAAGTTATATATTTTTGGTTATTTAAAGTTTGCTTTTTTAATTTAAAGTCGATTTCTTGACCCTTTTGAGTGGACTACGAAATTTAAAAAGCTCGAATGTCGTCTAAATAAGTAGTTGCATAAAAAAATTCATCTCTTATTTTTCACCATTATGGGTAAGGAATATTTTTTACAAATTTCACGGGACCACCCCTAAAGTATAACCTATTTATTCAAAAAATTATTAAAATCAGTAACATACATAAAAAAACATTGAGATTGAGATTCTTCTCCTTTTTTAAAATCGTCTAATAGAAAACTGTGTTACATATTAGTTTTATTTTATAGAATAAGGGTGATAAACGAACATACAGTCCACCTGATGATAGGTGGATGCTGTGGCCCATAGATATCTACATCTATCCTCGTATTCGATTAACAATCAAAATGCCGATGCGTTGTCGCCCCTGAGGACTAAGAATTCCAGTAAAAATTTTTACACTTACCACAGGAAACACAGCAGCATTGAGCTGCTACTTTATGCTGGTATTCTGTAAGAGTATGGTTCTTCCCCGGTTGAGCCGATCCATACGTGCTACAACTATCTTATAGCTGCAACTTGGCTCTACCACCCAGAATAGGTATAATTGTTGTGTAAAATTTGACCATCGAAAATAAACACGTAAAATGAGGCATTCCCTCACGTAACTTTGCTATGTTTAAATTTACAGTTATCATTTTTACGTCACTAGACGTGCGTTAAAAATTATGAAAATATTTTTTCTGGTGTTATACCTGACACTAGAGTATATATATTTCCATTTCTGTATCGCATATTCTGCCAAAGGTGCTTATCGCAAGGTTTATAATTTTTAGCAAAATAATCAGAAAAGTGTAACTCACGGCTTGAATCCCTTTTTGAATCCAGTTATGGATGCACTTGCTGCGCAAGTGGAAGACTGTCAAACAGTATTTGCCTTAGAATTGTAGACAGTGGGATTTTGCTGTCATCACTATTTGAGGTAAGAGACTGCTTGAATGCATTGTATTGATGAATTATCAGAAAGATGCTCTTTTTTTATTAAAAAAAAAGTTACTTCAACACTAGGATTTTCTCTTGTATTGTGGGGGCAGTTTACAGAATAATTAAATACATAAATTTCACAAGGACAAACATCCAGACCCATAACAATTATTTGTAGGTCATACAAATACTTGTTCCATGGGGGATTTGAACCTAACCTTAGCGCTACAACTCATTCCTAAGCCACGGCGCCACGGAGCCGTCGAATGCTACTGCTATGCTACTGCTCATCTGTTTCACTTTTCCCCTGTCGCCTCTTAGACCGGCCACATATATACGGAATTCCGTTTCGGGACACAAATACGTTTATTTCCGTTCGGAATAACAAGGGTCAGTTGAGAGACGTTAGTCATTGAGTCTAGACCGTAGATGCACAGACCGCGGCCGCGGCCGCATGCAACCCGCCGGTCGAATAGTGGTGGCCGCCGACAGCAAAATAATACTCTCGTACATTCGAAAATATTGAATTATATTCCAGAATAAAACCAAAAAAATATGTTCGAAAAGTAATTTGAATCTCGCGCGCGCGCTCTTAAGTGCGCTTATCGGTGCGCCGTGCATGCGTCGGTAACAGCGGTCGGTAATGTTCGTGCTGATCTCGGTTAAATTCGTTTTCTTGAGGAACCGCCGCGGCCCGCGGACTTCGACGACAACAGCGCGGTGGCGGCTTATCCACGGGTTATATTGTTAGAGCAAGCGAGATAGCAATAGTCCCGAATTCGATTGCTTGCGTAGGTAGATACACGAAGCTTCCAGAGTCGGTTCCGTGATTTCTCCAGACAGTTTTCGACTCTATACGCGCGGTGTAAAAGCCACGCTAACCGCAGCGACCGACAGTTCGGTTTTAATTTGAGTGAAGTGTCAATAGTTCTGTGTAGATTTTAACTCGACTAGCCGGTGTCATATATTTTGATCCACATTCAACGTAGATTTCCCGTCAAGTGCCGTGTATAATTGTGTTGTGAAATCGTAAGTAAAACTCTGTTATTAATAAGTGTTTCCTACCTATTTAATCAATTATTTTGGTAATTTAAAAAGGATGGGTAATTTAAGTAGGTACTGTAATTGTTTTAGGTGCTGTGTTAATCCTAGCCAGGATTAGAACACAACATGGACAAGCCAGGACCTAGTAAAAACGTAAGGTTAAAGATGAAAATTGGCAGTTTCAAGAAATTTGGACTGAGAAATACTTTTTGTATGGTCGCATAACAAAGTCGTTTGTTTAATTTGCAAGAATTCTGTTGCGATTGCAAAGGAATATAATGTAAAAGGCACTATGAGACGCAGCATTCTACTTTTACCAAGTTTACAGGCGAATTAAGGAAGCAAAAAATGTTGTCTTTAAAACGGGAGCTTATTGGTCAGCAAGCTATGTTTACAAAACCCATTCAAGATTCAGAAACAGCTACAGAAGTTAGTTATGAAATTTCTCGAATGATAGCAAAGCGAAGTCGCCCCTTCAATGATGGGAATTTTGTAAAAGAATGCATAGAAATTGCCGCTAAGAAAATGTGTCCAGAAGCAGCAAAAAAGTTTGAGAAAATTCAACTGAATCGTATGACTATCCAAAGACGAATTATGTCTTTGTCAGGTAATATTGCGGAACAATTAAATGAAAAAACTAAGATCATTGAATTTTTTTCATTAGCACTCGATGAATCCACTGATATTAGTTCCACAGCTCAACTTCTGATATTCATACGAGGTGTTACTCAAGATTTTGAAGTCTTAGAAGAGTTATTAGGAATGTGTTCATTGAAAGGTCAAACCAGAGGAGTTGATATACTCAATGTACTTTTGGATGAGTGTTCAAAACTGCTTTGGACTTATCAAAATTATCGGGAGTTGTGACTGACGGTGCTCCTTCGATGATTGGTGTCAATTCTGGGCTAGTTACTTTGCTGAAAAAGCACCTGCAAGAAAAAAACATAAACGCTGAAGATCTCATGCAGTTTCACTGAATTATACACCAAGAAGCCTCTGTTCTAAAAATAAATTTCAAAATGTCATGAAAGTGGTAGTTTCGACTGTAAATTTCATAAAATCACGAGGACTCAATCACAGGCAATTCAAACAATTCCTTGATGACATCGAAAGCGAATATGAGTTACTGTATTATACAGAAGTAAGGTGGCTGAGTCATTGGATTGACACTAGAACGATTTCTAAATTTAATAGAAGAAATGGAATATTTCTGGCGGAAAAGCAAAGAGATGTCCCGGAACTTAAAAATCCTGATTGGTTGTGTGATTTGGCTTTTTAGTTGATATTACCAATCATTTGAATGTCTTGAACACACGGCTTCAGGCAAAAATCAACTGATATACCAGCTCTACGCTCATGTATCATCCTGATATCATCGTTGTTTACATTAAATTGATTTTCTATATTGCATCCAAAATGAATGTCTCTTTCATAGTCATCCATAACAATTTTCTTTGTTTTCTCCATCGCTTTGGCCCAGTCATTCCTTGTGTAGTAGTTGTATTTTCTACAAATCCTCCTCCAGCGGATTCCATATGGCAAAATTATAAGGCGCCTAGGTACCTTTTCCCATGGGCATGTGTCATCTGTCCATATCTGTGGCACAGTACACTATCATCAATGAATATGACGTTGTCCAAATTGGTTATATTTTTAATTTATCATTAAAATGTTATTCTTTCCATTCATGACTCTAAATAATTATTTCGCGTTTGTCAATTTTTTCGTATCCGAAGCCAATTCCTTTTCAAATGGTTCTCAATGACTGTATACTGCCATTTTATAAGCCGGCATCTTCTAAACTTGCAACTTCGCCGCAGTGGGATTCTTAGAAATCATAAAAAAATAAACATGTTTAAGTACCTAATGATTCATATAACCTAAGCAACTCTAACTATAAAAATTGAAATAAACAAATAATAAATTAAAAATGTATGTAAAGGTTCGATTATTTGAATATTTTTACCTATTATTCGCATTAGCATTAAATTTGAATCTTCCAAACCAATAATTTCGTCAATTAAAAACTTGGTTTTATTAACTTTTTGCACTTAATATTGCATTTCATGCATTTTTAACGATGGTGCAATTATATTCAAGCAGGGTGCAGTTTTTTCATATTACAAAAAGTATGTACCCAATTCAATAAAACTATTTTTTTACGGATTTTATCGCGTTTAATTTACTATTTTAAATTCCGACGTTTCGGTGCTTTACAGCAACCCATGGTCACGAGGGGGACTGAGATGTTTGACGTCCCGATGTCACAGTTAGCCCAGCTATCTTCATTTTTTTAATATTAATTTTTGGTTCCATCTACGCAGAATGAGCTTACAGTATCTTGTAGTCTTGTAATTATAGGATCCCAATCAGATGGCAGCACCCATCCATCTTCTCTTAGGATGTTTTTTAATTTCAATAGCCTCGCGTATCATCCTTGGTAGGAATCGGTGTTCTTTTGCGAGGATTTGTGGTCTATCAAATCTGATGTAATGGCGGAGACGATCTTGAACATGTTCACAGACTGCAGACTTCCCAGAGCGTCGGTGCTTCACGTCAGCTATATGTTCTTTCACGCGTCGAGATTTAAATCCGTAAATAATAGTTTTATTCAATGTGTAGTGTTCGCGTAAATATAAGAAATCAGTATGTACCCAATTCTAATTATTTGAAGTTATATCGATTTTTTATTTATAAACTAAACAGGTTTTTGATATTTAAAATACGTCTGTCAGTATTTTATAATTATAGTAAATACAACTTTCTGATCTTTGCCCAAGAAAAAGATCAGAAAGTTGTATTTTGACCCTTGGGGAAAAATGTTTACTGTCATGGACAGTTTTTCCTGGGATTTTTTTATAGAAGAGGGCAAACGAGCATGCGGCTTACTTGATGGTAAGTGTCTGAAACACAGAACATAATTACTCTCTACCGAGAGGTCTGAAATAAACAAAGCTGCTTATATGAAAAATATAACAGTCACTATGCACTCCTTGTCTTCGTTTTTTATTTCACCAGTAAAACATTTTAAAATGTTTTTCATAAACAAATTAATTACAATTATTTTTTGGCATTTAATCAGAACAATCTTATTTACTGATTCCAACAAGTTTCCTTACTTGCATCACTAAATTTACATTCATATTTCAGCCGAATGTCAAAGCAAATTTCTATAACGTATTTCATTATTAAATATCAATGACCACTTAAAACATTTTGGTCTTAATTGTGACGCACCAAACCAAACATGAAAACAAGTCGGAATAAAAATATAGTAAAAAAGGAAAAATCCTTTTCTATCGATTCTTTGTTAACATTCAAGATAAATATCGACAATTATTTTGATAAAGTTAAGTCAAGCCCTAGCGTACTGTTATACGGAGACGGGTTAAGTGGTTTTTAAAAAAACAATTATTTTAAAACACTATATTTAATTGTAATATATTTAATTGTAATGAATTGAAATTTAATTTAGGTCCGTAGACAACCCAACAGGTTTGAAGATAGAAACAGACTGCCGGTGCCGTGGCCCAACTGCTCCACTGAAATACCAGTGAACCCCTCTACCCCAGCTTATGAATTTGGTGTACATATATATATATATATATATATATATATATAATAATACTAACAGACGTATTTCAAATAGCACATCTCAAAAATATTAATTATTTATTTAAACTGCACCCATGTACTTTAGGAATAAAAAATAGTTAAAGATCGCTCACCTTATAACGTCGATATTACTTCAAATAATTAGAATTGGGTACTTCTACTATACTCTTCTACTCTTCTTCTTTTAACCTTACGTAGTTATATTCCAGCAGGGTGCAGTTTTTTCATGTTGTATAAAGTACCCAATTCTAATTATTTGAAGTTATATCAACACTAGCATTTTACCCGCGGCTTCGCTCGCGTGAACTTGAGTTTAGAAACACCATTAAATGCTATTCCTTGCCAAATTTAGCAAAATTCGATTACTTTTAGAGTCATCTCGGTGTCTGTGTCTCTATGTCTGTCAAAGATTTTTTTTGAATTCTAAAAGACTATTTAGACGTAGATGATTTGTATTTGGCACAGATATAATAGCTACAGGAACACGTGCATATATGTGTATGTCTAGAAACACCTACTATTTTTTATATCGGGCGTCTTTCGATGTATCCATAAGAAAGGTAAATTGTCTTGGAATCAAAATTTATTATTATTATTATTTATATTTTACTCTTTACATTCATTCATAATTAAAGTCAATTTAGTTTTAACAAAATAATGATGAATTTCATGGTCTTCTATCAATTTACGGTATGATGTTTATTTGAAATATTTTATTCATATCATTAGTCCTATTTAATATAGATGTAGATATTTTTTTTACGTTCGAGTAGGCTTCAAAATTTCATAAATGTAGTTCAGTAATAATGTACATACTACAAATGGAATAAAACTAATCTCACGGATTTTATCACGTTTAATTTTAACTTTTTTTACGAGGGGGTTTTTACGCATCTTTGGATGAAAGTTCCATAAAAACCCGCGTAAAGGAACATTTCGTTAATGTGAAGCACCGACGCTCCGGGAAGTCTAAAGTATGTTATGTCATATGTAAGTGATAGTATGTTTAGTATCGTCCCAACCATTATATCGGATCTGATAGACAACAAATCTTTGTATTAGAACACCGATTCCTACCAATGATGTTCCGCGAGGCTATTGAAATTCCAAAACATCCTAATTTTAATAGGGAAGATGGCCGAGTGCTACCATCTGCTAAGGACCCCGTAATTAATAAAATTAAATTCAAACCCAAGCATACTACTGCAGTAATTTTTACCAACTTTAATATTACTGCATCTATTCTATTATATTCTTACTATGACATCAGGTGGTCAAACCCCTCAGTCCTCCCGTTACCATGGGTGCTGTAAAGTGCCCAAAACATTGGAAATTATAAACGTTAAAATTAAACGCAAAAAAAATCCCTAAAATTTGTTTTATTCCTTATAAATTTTATTCACCGTGAACGTGAGAAGCACTAAACTCATAAACGGGAGTAGAAATATGTTCGCCTTGTTGTGGCGGTGAAAGAGAATCTGCGACCTTATACCGTCCCATCGTAAGAGGCAACATAGGAAAATAAACAGGAGATGGGCAGCATAATATCTTCCTGACAACAGATCAAAATAATAATAGTTGCGGTGGCCAACCCACTTACCAAGCGTGGCAACTATAGCAAATATCCAGCCACTTGAAAATTTATGGGGAAGGCCTATGTTAATTTCAGTGGACTTTTGACAGGCTGACGATAATGAGTTATACTCATCTTTGCAACCCTTAAAATTTACGGTAGAGTAAAAACAAAAAAGAACATACCCGAAAATATGAATGAAATGAAAACTGCATATATTGCCCCATGAAAAGTAAAAAAGTAGTAGCTTACATACATGTTACATCAATTAACAGATTCATCCTCGAGGGAATCGTACACGTTTTGCTCCCGTGCCATGATGAAATCTCATGGCGAACTACACGGCTCTCGTATTTGTTTAAATACAATTCATAAAAACAGAAACTAAGCTTTTGCATGATTGTTGACCACATCTACCTAGTAATTACACATCCAACGATGCCACGAACGAATTTTCAATTATTTACATCGTATATTCAGTAGCATTCTATTATTTAATTTTATCAGTGACTTACCATTTTAGTTTATTTAGAAGTAAGTAGATGGCGCTATTGTTAGATGAAATAATGAAAGCCAAAACTATACTATCTAGTAGATAATATCAGCGATAGAAGCGAACAATATAAAAATCTCTTAGAATGTTTATAAGCAAGACTCTAAGAAAAAACCTTATCAATTTTCATATTTTTGATATACGTCATTTTTATCTATTTAAAATTATTACACTTTTAAAATAAAATAACAAAAATACTAAAAAACTAACCGTTAGAATTTTTAAATAATTTAAAAAATCTAATTATTTAAATTTTTGTAAGTTATTTATATTATTTACTTTATAACTATGTAACTGAAGGCAAAATATACTACTTTTTCCATTTGATGACAGATGGCGCTGTTTTGATAACTAAATCAGTGTAGTTTCAAATTATTTTACTAAGGCTATATCTATATTTTAATCTTTATTTATAAATATGGTATTTAAATGAAAAACACCAGTCATACCGCCTATAACTAAGATATAATAGAAAATTAACATCTAATGTAAGGAAAATACTTAACCTTTTTTTTTAGAAGTTCCTTAATCGGATAAAAAGTAGCCTATAAGTTGCTCCGGGTTACTAACTACCTACATACTAAATTTCTAAAGACAAAAATTCTAAAAACCACTAATTTGGTTTTAGAACCCTTTAATTAGTCCCCTGGACTTGTTTTTTCAAGAATATATTAGAATTACAGACACGACTTTTCTACAGATTTATTATATGTATAGATTATAAGGTAAACGAATTTTGCCTATTTTCTACCGACTTCAAAAAGGAGGAGGTACTCAATTCGACTGTATGTTTTTTTATGTGTGTTACCTCATAACTTTTTTCTGGATGACCGATTCCGATGATTGTTTTTTTATTTGAAAGCTGGTGCTTCTTACGTGGTCCCATATAAATTTGATCAAGGTCTGACCAATTGTTTTTGAGTTATTCTTAATAATTTATATTGAAGTCGGTTGTACAAAATTGTTAATTTTAAATTATTTATTTATAAACTAAATAGTTGCAGTTTAAATAATAATTATTTTTTTATTATTTAAACTGCTTTTTAAAACACGTGCCAGTATTTTTTATTTTATATATACTCCAAATTCGTAGGCTGGGGTAGGGGGCTGGTGCAATCGACACTTAACAAATTTGGCTTTATTAACTTTTTGTGCTTATCATTGAATTTTAAGCATTTTTAACGATGGTGCAATTATATTCAAGCAAGGTGCAGTTTTTTTATATTGCAAAAAGTACCCAATTCTAATTATTTGAAGTAATATCGACGTTATAAGATGAGCGATCTTTAACTATTTTTTATTTCTAAACTACATGGGTGCAGTTAAAATAATTAATATTTTTGAGATGTGCTATTTTAAATACGTCTGTCAGTAGTTTTTTATATATATACTCCAAAATCGTAGGCTGGGGTAGGGGGGTACTCAGTGAAGCTGAACGTTAAGGCCATAGACTATTGTACATATATTAGAGACTTAAGTCTAAGTACATGAGTAAAGAAATCGTACCGTACAGAGGCAAAGCTTCATACAACTGCGCTGTGATAGGTACACTACTACAAGCTTGAGGCGCATGTGTGCGTGAGCACTGGCGGCTCGTCACGTAGAGAGAGAAACTGCTTTAAACCTGCTCAAACTCAGGGTTGTTCAAAAAATAATAAGTGTCAAATTTTGTTTTTTAAAGAATAATTCATATCAAATGAAATATAAAAAAATGTAAAATAAATATGATTTACGTAGATTTAAATCTTATCGAGGTTACTGCAAGAGATACCGCTGATTTTGTAAATAAAATTAATAATTTGTTTGATTTCTTAAACTCAAGTACACTGCGATCTCCTAATAAATATAAAAGAGCTTTTCGATGCGATAGTTATCAAATTGAGTTTTTAGAAGAAATGCTAACATTTTTCAGGAACTTAAAATCAATAAAAAGTGATAGGCAGAAAGACGTTACAAATAGCATGAATTTCATTCACGGATTTCAATTGTCTATAAAATCTTTAATAAAACTTCATGAAGAATTAAAATCAGAAGAAATTAAATTCATTTATATTTACGAGACATCTCAATCAAGATTGTCTCGAAAATTTCTTTGGAAAACTCAGACAGGCGGGTGGTAATTGCCAGGAACCAACATGTCGTCTAGTTAGTATTTCCTTCAATAAGATGTTTATAACCTATATCTTAGGGAAACCTCAAAATACTATTTGTGAATACGATTTCGATATGTTACTTATGAAACTAGACGGTTGTCGTATTTTAATTTTCTGCCCCTGTGTTAATAGTAGGAACAAATGATTATCTATTTGATTTACTAGAAAAAAAAATTGGTTTAGTGTATGCGTACGGGGGATATTTGTATAGAAAATGTTGTCTCGAACACCACAAATGTGAGAAAATAAAATTGTACGATCTAAACAACCTATAAATATGGGAAAAGATTCTTTTTTCTGCCGTTACAAGGATTTTAATAAAGATAGTGTTCAATCGGGTTTTTTTATAATACTTCCTGACAATTTTATCGCATTTGTTGAATTGCTTGAGCAAGAATTTCGCTAATATTTTGACGTCGTAAGAAACATTGTAAATATTGGTAGTGAAATATTAAAACGTGTGCAAGATTTTATATTTGTAATGAAATGCGAGTGCTTTCAAAGATTAATTATAAAAAAAAACTTTACATTAAATTTAGAATTTACCATTTAATTAAAAGCCACAACTAATTGTTGAACAACAATAATTATAAAAGTAAAACATTTAGAATACGTAGTTCATAAAAAAAAGTAAGTATCTATTAAAATGCTGATAAACGTTTTGTTTATTTAGTTTTATCCTCCTGTGACAACCCTACCAAAATAGCTAAAGATTTTGACAGCTTCTTAGAAGCTTTGCCCCTGTACAGTTTCTTTACTCATGTGGTCTAAGCCAACATTTTTAATTGGCAGTGCAGCACTAAAGCTAACAAATACAGGGTATAACAGTACGCGTAAAATAGTTTGATGAAAAATGTATCAACCAAAACCATGTAAATTATTAACAACGTGAGTTTTTCTTTGCAAAATATATAAACTTACAAAATTATTGAAATTATTCTATATTTTAAACAGTATATACATATATATTATATTTTGGGTTAAAATAAACGCGTTATAGCATTGATGACGTCTTAAGAATTCGCCTGTCAAATGTGCAATTGTCACGATTATTTCTATTATTAACACCGCAGTCACTCACCGAACTAACAATGTATAGTTTATAAAACAATCTGTCTTCCAGAAAATAAAATTACATAACTATACTTATTTATAGTTTTATTTTATCCCACATACTAATCTAAAGTATATTCAAGCAATTTTGGTGCAATCTCTCAAATGTATGGGAATTTACCCCATAGGTTTGTGAGGCTTGAGCCAAAATTACTCGAATATGCCTTAAATAAAAAGTTCAAAGTTACAGAATACAAAGGTTTGAAATACCCGCTAAAAAGTTTTATATGGGCGCCCACCGTAGCGCTTGCAGTGTACACTCATAAACACGTGTTTCCGTTTTTTAGTATGAAGTTGGCGTTCTTCTCTTGGTAGAGAGTAATTGTGTTCTGTGCACAGAACAATTACCCATTGTTGAAGATATTTGAATTATTAAAAATATTTTGGATATTGTAATATTCATTATCATTTACTAACATTATGTACATACTTATATGTTAAAAACATTTATCCAACAAGATTATTTTTATTACTACAAAAAAAAACACATTTATAAATGTTGCACTGCCAAATATTTTCGTGACACTTTCTTTTTATAGATGTTTTCAGTTTTTGATTGTTATGTAATGTAAATGTAAAATTATGTAGTGTATTCACATTCGGATAAACAATTTTATCAAAAAATAAATAAATGAGGGAATCATAAGCATATTATCATATAACTATAACAGTAATCCACCAATATAGATATTATATTTTTTGAAAACGGCGCTTAAAATTACTTAAATAAGTACTATAAAACACGCTCGTGCCAACCGCATGTATTATCTATCAGGCTCAGTGAAGTACGCTAGCACAAGGTTGGCCTGCCCACTGCCCCGCATGGACCCCACCGTTGCTCTGCACAAGTACATTCGTTTCCCAACTGTAAGGTCTTTAAACTGTGCTATGGCCGTCTATTAAAACAATGAATTTAGTTTTACAATAACTAATGGTTTTACAATTAATTTTTATCATCATCATATAGGAATATATGACATATAACTAATAAAATGTAATTATTACAAGTTTTCTGGTAAAAAACTCATTCTTTAAGCATTTATTATGATACAAAACATTGACGAAGACGTATTAAATAACAATTTCGGATCTTTTACTCCTCCATTTGTTGCTTTTGATTTATAAGTCACAGCTGAACTCATATAATATTTTGCTTTATCAAATAAATTTTAATGATTTCTTATATTTACGCGAATACTACACATTAGATAAAACTATTTTTACTTTGCGTTAGTATATCTACGTTTTTCTTCGTAACTATATATAACGTGTTTTGTTCCGAGTTTCACCATTGGGTGTGTATGGTTATAAGGCCCCATTTAACCTCCTTTCGGCTTTACGGGTAGTTTTGTAAAACACAGTATATTTCGTTAATAAATATTTATAATATATTTCGTTCCAATAATATAATACAATTTTTGTATAATATAACGTTTGTAATAAAATTAATTTAAATCGAAATTGATTGAATTACATAATTCGATTTCAATCAAAATCTAAATCTTAAATTTTTAGATTTTTTTCAATCGTTAAATGTGTTATTTATATTAGTTACGTAATAATAAATGAGTATTTCGTCAAAGTTATGTTATATTTTGACAGATTGTTTTATAAAAAAATGGGGATATTTTGTTTCACATCACAACCCTATATAAGACGCAAACATACTTGCACCGCCGCCATTGCAGTGCATCAGTACTTTCTTTACAAAATTTTGTCTGCCTTATTTATATGTATAAGTAGGAAAAACTGGTGTAGGTAACTACAAAATAAAATATGTAATTTTGAAAGAATTTATTGTTAATCATTTATTTAGTCCTCGTAATAGAGAAAATCCATAAGCTGCCAAAATATTATGCCTGTTTCAACAATATCTATAGGTACAATTAGGGTTTTACAAACTTTAAATTACATTAAATAATACCATACCACAAATCATTGACGTCATAATCAATTTGCTTCAGACACCAATTCACAAGTTTTTGCTTATTAGCCACAGTATAGAGTCAGTTAAAAACCTGTAAATTAATAAATATTTGATAATTACCTGTTTTCAGCGACTTTTATTGTTGTAAACAGATATAGGTAGAAAAAAAACATCAATAAGTAATATCGACAAGGTACTCGTCAACCCTATTGAACTTTATTGTTTATTAAAAATAGGTAATTTGAAGCCAAACATGTTCGTAATTACATTTAATAAGATAAGTGACAGATTTTAAGAGCCTATAAGAGCCTATTTATTTATTTAATCTTTATTATGATAGACCTTCTAAGGGTTACAATGGGTGGACTTGATGCCTTATGGCATTCTCTACCAATGAGAGAATTAGATAAGTAAAAGTTGGTAGGTGCTAAAAAAGTATTAAAATGACTAGACATATATTGTAAATAAACTTAAAATATATACGCATACATACTAATATACATATAGAAAAGTAATAAAACTAAATAAATTATGAAAACTGAATAAAAATAGAAATAGAAGGTTAAATGGAGTTTTCCTCAAGATAATGTTGTCGTAGATACCAGTTTTTTAAATGTATGCTTATTCGGCGTTTTTCTTATATCAAAGGGCAGGGCGTTCCAGAGAAGTCTTGCCTGAAATGTAAATGAACAATTAAAGAAACCGATACTATGCTGAGGTATATGAATCTTAAGGATGTTAGAAAAACGAGGTTCACGGTCAAGAGTTGAATACCGAAAGAGGAAGTTATCTTTAAGATAAGAAGGAGAAGTTGGATCATTTAACATAGAATAAAAGTGTTAATATGATTCTGGAGCAACGCCTCCGACGAATAGAAAGCCATTCAAGCTTGGAACGAAAAGCAGTGATGTGGTCGTATTTTAGTAAGTTGAAGATAAATCTTATACAGTTGTTGAGAAGGCGCTCCAACTTGTTAAGAAGATTTTGCGATAGGTCAGGATAGCACACATCTGCATAGTCTATAAGATTGCGATGAATGGAACTTATATAAATCATCAAGTTGAGCTTTCGCTCCGACAAACGACATCGAGACGTCAAGCATCTTAGATGAGACTTGGCGAAATATACATACAGGGCTTCTAATATTTCTAAACAGTTTTTATTATGCACTGAGCTGTGTCAGACCTCCTGTATTTAATAACTATAGATAAGGTTTATCTCATATTTGCTTGAGGATAAGGATATTTCAGGTGATAAGGTGAGTTCAACCCTAGAGAATTAATATGGGTTCAAAAAAAAGGTGTATGTGGCGCAATATTATAGTAAAATTTTCAGATCAAAAGACTTATGACTATTAATTTCAGTATTTTTTTTTGTACTGATAGTGTTTTCAATGTTATTAAAAATATCCTTCCAAAAATGGCAAAGTTGCCAGGTTTCACGGGACTATAAAAAAACAGCCCGGTTTCGCTAATTTGTGAGCTAGACGCGTTCTGAGTTTTCTTCCTAATTATTGTTGATTTTGTTTGTTAATATTTTTGTATATAATATTTACATGCCATTGCAACATGACTGATCATTTTTTAAATTTTCGTTTGTCTGTCTGTCTGTCCGAACTAATCTTCGGATTAGCTGAACCGGTTGTAATAAAACTTCACGAACAAATAGAGGGTAATACCAGGAATAATATAGATTAAATTTTGTGCAAAAAATTTAGGTATTTAATGATTATATTAAGTCTAAATAACACTACATTAATAGATCCCACCCAGGCAAAACCAGAGCGGGTCGCTAGTTATAAATGTTATTTTAAGATTAATGTACCTACTTACGTATACAATTCTTATCAAATTTCCCATTAATAGAAAATGTTCAAGTAACTGAATAATATAACATTATAACGATGCACCGTTATTAGCGGGTTTTCGCTTTTGGTACTATGTATGTTGACGGTACGAGCTTGATGAGCCACCATTTCTAATTCCATTTTTTATCCGTACGGACTGTAGGTATTTTATTCTATGAATAACTTTTATCCGAGCATTGAAAAATCGGGCCTTAGTTTTATAAATCGTTGGTCAACACATCCTTAAGTTAAACAATTCATTGTTCATTCAATCCGTTTAGATAAAAAATTTGATTTATAAAAAAGGCAGTCACAGTGATTATGCCAATTACAGACCAATTACTATTCTACCAGTCATTGACAAGATAGTAGAAAAATACGTCTGTAATCAGATACAAGACTTTTACATTAAAAATGACATCCTATCAAACTCACAATATGGTTTCCAACCTAACAAATCTACCTCTAAGCTGCTATCAAAATTTACAAATGATGTAAACAAATTTCTAGATGACAGAAATCACGTAATCCTGCTATTTATAGATTTCAGCAAAGCGTTTGATACGCTTCGACACGATACGCTCTTGACAAAACTAGAGAATACCGGTGTACGTGGCCCGATTTTAGAGTGGTGCAAAGACTACCTCAATAATCGTAAATATAAAGTTAAAATCTGTGATGAAGTTAGTGATGCTATCGATGTTACTGAAGGAACAGCTCAAGGTTCGGTGCTTGGACCCTTGCACTATTTACGATATGGAACATGTTGTCAACCATTGTTCAGTTTATCAATACGCGGATGACACGTGCCTTTTGGCTACCAGCAAGGATCTAAAAGAAGCAGCGCAATGGCTGCAGCAAGATTTTACGCAAATATCCGAATGGTCACATGATGTGGGACTTGTCTTGAATGCAAATAAAACCAAAATCATTCACGTTCACTCAAACCATTTAAAACACAACACGTATTTTAAGGTGGTTGCTCACAGTCACAGATGTCTGCACCAATCAACTTCATCTAACGCTTGTAAATGTGAGGCAATCGAACAAGTAACGCATCATACTTACTTAGGATTAATTGTAGATAATAGGGGTCATTATCAGGCGACTCATTATTTGGTTGATTTCGGTGGCATTTTTTGTTTTTAAATTTAGGCCTTACTAACATGAAATATCAATTCTAGAGTTAATTTAAAACATATTAGTAGTAGAGGGAATCGTATAGACCGAATGGTTAAGAAGGTATTTAATTTAAAAAAAATGGTGTCCACCGAAATCAATATTTTGATCACCGAAATCAAATAAATATAAAATAATTTATATTTCAAAGACAATTTTTTTAGGGTATATTTACTGCCTAAGTACTACTATGAACTTATGATCTGTAACGAATTGCAGGTTAATTTGACAATAAAACATTTTATTTTATCAAGACTTAAGTATGTGTACCATTTTTATTAAGTTTTGTGAAAACTTACAAAAATCAACTTTGGTAGGAAGTTAAATTATTATATTAAATGTCATTAAAAATAGTAGTCTTAAGCTAACATAACAGGAACTTAAAAATCAGAATTCTTGGTCGAGATCTAGCTTAATCACAGACAATTTACTTATTGATAAAAATTACTACAAAAATCACTAAAAAATCAATCTTTTCAACAACATCAACAATTGTAGAAAGCTTTTACATAACTAATAGTATTTGTATTTTTAATAAAAATATGTAAATCTTTTGATTTTAACACAATTAAATAAGCTTTAGGTATATTAAGCACCTAGCATTAAATGAAAAATGTAATAAACTTCTTATAAAAACTTTGTATTACAGTTTTCAATCCTTAATTAAAAAATGTTATATTCCTCGTCACTACTTTCTTTACAATTTACAATTTTGGAGACTACTTCATTCATTAATGTCGGAGCAATATTTTCACAATCTGTCGACACACGCGTCCAGAAGCTGTCACTTTCATGTAATCCAATGTCTGAAGTTAAGGTACGGGACAGGCGCTGCTTGGTTTCATAAAAATCATCAGCAAGATCAACAGAATAGCTACTACCAGGTTGAATTAGAATATTCGATAAAATTTGAGGCTTATTATATTCAGTTGCACTGACTCCACTCCCTTTTTTGGCTTGACTTGACTTGTTAATCAGATTGATCTTGTCACTCTTGTTCTTGTTCGTTCTATCAGTTAACAGTCTATCAGTTTGCTCGCCTATGATGTATAATCCTACATGATACCCATGTTCACATAACACTGAATTATTTTTACAGTCACCTTCGGCGCAACTCATTTTTCTCATCGATAGTTGGTTGGGCTCATTGGCGTTCCATACTGCCTGATGTACTTTCATAGTCCCTACAAATTGCTTGAGATTGGATGGAATTAGCAACTCTTTTTCATAAATACCGGAATCGTTAATAGTTTTCGTTATAATACCTTGAACAGATTTCAGATGAGTCATTAATGAAGATAAGTGTGATATCATTGCCTTGAGCAACTATTCGATCAGCTGTTATTTTGAGTGTTGCAACGACGCCATCTGGGGCTCCTTTTCCATGGCCGCTTTCTGTATGATTCCATGTAATACTAGTCAAACTGGGAAGGTACCAGTGGAGTTTACTGATGATATAAAACATTTTACGGTTTCGGTATTGACCCGACGGACCATCAGAAATGAAATGTAGTATACGAATATTGAGATTTTCATCTTCTATGAATTATAAAATCGGAAGTAAATGCTCCCAAATGGCTGGTGCGTCATGGCGTAAAGACTGATAATGTACACATCGACTGAACTTTCAGATGTCCATTTTTACGATAATAAATGACCACGGTGTGCAGGGTTATTTGTTGTCGGTTAACCCCGAAATGAACGGCTTGAATTTCACTAGCGTATTTTGTGCTGTAATTTTCACTAAAGTCGCAGTGAATTATACACTCTTCATCAGTGAGATCGCTTTTCAGTTTTTTAATGAACTTGTTTTGTGCGATCATAACTCCACAGTGAGTCATGTACGGAGGTAACATTTTTCAAATTTTAAAATGGTGTCTCTGGGGAAAGCAGTCACTTTATCTTTCGTTGTGTGAATGGTTGTTTTTGTAACTCCATTCTTGGAATAAGTTCTTTTACTTTTTTGCCAAATCCAGTAAAACAATACTTCAGCGTTATTGAATTCTTTATAGATTAAGCTTTTATCTTTGCAGTCATTGCATTTTCTTGTTAAACATGAGATATTCGAAGAGTCACAGCACAGTGATGACAAAATATCTTTTCTAGATTTTTCTTGAATTAAGTTGTTTTTTTCTTTAACGCAGTCACCATTAAGTTCATATTTTCATGTTCGATACAAATACAGGTTTCTCGTTTATTTACATTAGGTGTCAGTATCCAAAACGGTCGTTTTTTGCAAAAACTGGAGTAACTAATTTTATTTTGGGGATTTGTTTGCTTAAACTTAGTATATAAGTCTTTTAAAGAATCATTTAAATAGCGTCTTTGTTTTTTATTCTTTTTCTGGGTAATGAACTCCTTATTTCCAGAACACATACGACTGTTTTCATCTTCTTCAAGAAAAGTTTTGATGTCCTCTTCCACATTATTTTTAATTGTTTTTATAGCGTCTGATTCACTTTGTTTAATATCTTCAGTATTGTTTTTACTTATATGTTCATATTCTCTTAATTTAGCACTTTGGTATTTTAATCTATATATCTGTTTTCGCTGTCGTTCGTTGACAACCTTCAATTCATCAATCTTCTCTTTCTGTAACTGATACATTTTGTTCATGCGGTATTTAAGTCTACGTATGATAACTTTGGTATTCAGTTTCTTGTTAGCTTTTGGAGTTGGAGGAAACTCCTTTTCAATCACACGAATTGATGACCTAGTACATGGCTTTGAAATTGTACTTACGTCACTAGATGGACACAATGGTGCTGACGAGTCTCGATAAGCCTTAACACGCTGAGGTAAAGGAAATGAAACGACCGATGAACTTGATGGTAGCAAATCAACATAGGAACTTGCTTCAGTTTGAAGCGGTCCTGATCGTAGTGTTTGTGATCGTGAAGTCACTAAAGGATCGTCAGCTTTGTCGGTTACGTCTGGTACGATTATTAAATCCTCTTCAAGACACCTCATATCTTTACGCCTTATTTTCAAATTGTGTTTGTTGGAAGATATTCTACTTCTCTCTCTAAAAATTCGTTGTTGGCGACGATCTAATTCACTTACAGGCTTTATCTTTCCTTTATTCTTCCTTTTATAATACCGTTGTCTATTTTTCTCTTTGTGCACTGCGTAAAGCTCTGGATCACTCTTGATGCGAGCTTTCCGACGTCGTTCAGACAATCTCTTTTTAGCCAACCGATCTTCTTTTGAATCTGACATAATCTCAATACTTAAACAAGATAAGAGGTGGTAAGAAAGTTAAATTTACGATTATAAAATGTAAATAATAACGATTGATTGATTTCGGTGCACCTATTTCCACCGAAAACACCGAAATCAATGCCACTGAATTCAAAATAATTAGCAAAATCCTAGATGATTTCAAAAGCAAACAGATTTTTTGATATTAACCTCTTTTATTGAAATCTAATACATAAAAGACATAATTTTATTATAATTTAAAAATATTAATTCAAATAGTTATGGATAAAATGGATTCACCGAAATCAATTTTAGGGGTATACCAAGCCACCGAAAACAATTACGTACCTTAATAAAAGAGTGACGCGATAACGCACAGACGTATTGTTCTTACCACCAATGCGGCGCGACCAGGGTGATTCAACTCGGTATGAAGCCCGAGAAACTTGCACACAATCATAATTTTATCTATGTGTGGGGTGGGCGTGTAAAATTAAAGCGAGAAAAAGATATCGCCATTTCATTCTTTCGCGTTGTTTCAGATTGCCATTTTAAAAATTAGATACAAATATACATAACTATTATATCGGAAGAAAGTGAAATTTTTTAATTCTATGCTATATTTTTTCTTTTGTTTGCACCTTACAGTAATTATTTACATATTACTTTGAGGTTTGCACAATTAATTGACCTACTAATTGATTAAAATTTAATTATTAAATATTAGCAGAATTCTATCAAGCGAAGCCATGAACTAAAAGAAGAAAAAAATGACATTTGTTTGTCAACGTCTTTCATACTGAAAATATTTTCTGAAATTGATTCAAATTTATTTAATGATTTAGATTTTAATATTTATTATTGCGTTTTGCTTTAATTCAGTTATTATCGGTTCAGAATACTTCATTTTCTTTTGTAGGCAATTCTTTGCGATTGTGTGCGTGAAGATTTTTTGTGAGATACTGACTCTGTATGAGATATTGACTATAAATAAATTTATTATTTAAAAAATTATGCAAACAAAAGCACAAAATCATGCGATCACTTTCTGCAGGTTTCCTACAATAAAAGAAGAAAAACTTTGATAATATTGTGGTAAGTCTTTAAGCATTTTGAATTTATTAATCGTTATTTGTAGGGATTATTACTATATTAACTCGAATTTTATCTGTTTCAGATCATGTATTTAGGCTGAGTTAAGTTTACGACATGAGAATTTTGCTGATTTAAATTTACGTTAATGTTCAGTGAAGAATAGCTCTCACGATAACATATGTTATAAATCAATATTACGCATGGAAATATTATCTGCAAAAGCAATAAAAACATAAATAATAATATATAGTATATAAAACAATATCTTCCAAAAATAAAATTACATAACTATACCTATTTTTAGTTTTATTTTATCCCACATACTCTTCTAGTAAATTGAGTAATTTTGGTGCAACCTCTCAAATGTATGGAATTTACCCCATAGGTTTGTGAGGCTTGAGCCAAAATTACTCGAATATGCCTTAAATAAAAGTTCAAAGTTACACAATACAAAGGTTTGAAATTCCCTAAAAAGTTTTATATGGGCGCCCACCGAGGCGCTTTTCGTGTACATTCATAAACACGTGTTTCCTTTTTTTTAGTATGAAGTTGGCGTTCTTCTCTTGGTAGAGAGTAATTGTGTTCTGTGGGCGCGACTGACAGTTTGTATTGCTCGAACAACTATTCTCGAAGTCACTAGAGTATGGAATATGTGAATGGATTCGTGCGCGCCACTGATATCAATCCTAAACATCGGACGTGAAGACAACCAGTTGTAACTTGTCTACTAAGACCTATTGTGCCTTAGTAATATTATAAATTGAATTAATAACTATCTAGTTGTTTGTGAACACATACCAAATAGTGCTGAATATTGGAAAAAAAAGATAAAAAATAATTTCCGCCGCAATATGGGGCCGGACGCGGCACCGATGTCAATATTTTCGAGGTTTTTATTTTTTTTAACTAACTTATATTTAATTTATTTAAAAAAGAGCATAGGCCCCTCCTAATATTTTGATCGTACCTATTATAGAAAAAAATATCAAGTTGTTAGTAATCCATTTCGTACTGGATTTCGACCCGGACACGCCTATTTCAGCCGTCTGAGAATGACCGATAGATTTAGCTGGAGATTTCACATAGATTCTGTCTGTGACAAATTACGAGCTATACTGGCTAAATTCTACATTTTAAAACCAAAAGTACCATATAATATCCTACTCAATATATATAAAGCCTTAGCTGAGTCAATTATATCATACGGAATTTCAAGTTATGGACGAACATTTAAGTCATATACCGAAAAAATATATAAACTACAACTAAGATTACTTAAACTTATTGTACCCCAAAAAATAAAACAACAACATAAAGATAACTTATTAAACATTTTCAAATACTGCAATATATTACCCATGCAGATGAAATTTCACATGACCCTCTTAATTGAACAATTCAATAATAAAAGCATCCAAGTGCCCATATCCCATAAAGTAATTACAAGAAATATTACCAAAGAAAAATTAAATGTGCCTAGGATCTCAAATTACTATGGTAGGCGAACAATAGAATTTTTAATTCCAACTCTTTTAAATAACATCACGCAAAACATTCAAAAATAATTAAATACAAAGAACTATAAAAAAAAAAAACTCAAAAAATACTATTACGATAATATAAAGAACTTCGTCTTATAAAATCAATCGGAATCATAGTTATTATTTAGTTTTATAATAGTGAAACAGCCTGTATATAATTAGTAGTTTGCGCTGTCTATAGAACAGGTTCCTCAACAAAAGCAATGAGCGCTCACGTCGGTGGCGCTCAATTCCGGAACGTCCTATGTGAGAATTGCAAATGGGTGCTTACCGCTTACACAATAAAGGAGGTATATTTAAATGTATATTTTTGATTACTTTTAACAAACTAACTAATAATTTAATGTTAAGCGGTGCGTTAGTTGCGAATGTGAGTACCAATACAAACCATTTTTGGTTTAATGGTACAAATAAAAAATATGTATTACATTTTGATCAATAAATTGAAAAAAAATTTAATGTCTGAATAACATTATAATCTGAATTACACTAAGTAGAAGTAATAAATCCAGTGTAAAGAGCATATAAAGTTAAAAAGCCATTCATTGATCATTCTTGTATTTATAATATTTAAGGACGGCGGTGTAATTGATCGGAGGTAAAATACTTTCATCGTTTTAATTTAGACTGCTCATTCTGCTATCATCTGTTTGAATTGATCAATTGATAATAAAAGGTGAAAATGTTACGTTTACTATCCGCTTAGTGTTTGCGTTAATATAAATCTTTCATCCAGCACATAACTGGCAACACGCGCTGGTTCTACAATCTCGTTTTCAAGTTTTTAGGTATATACCTGACGAGAATATGTGTCGTAATCTCCCGAACGCTGCCCAGCCGAGGGGAATCCCGAATCGATGAACCACGCTATCAAGCCCTCGGCATACTGTCGTCGGGCATCAGGCATAAATCGGGCATAGGGCGTTGTGAGTATCAAACACTATGGAACTTATACTATCCTGGCACACTGAACCACGCATCTCATGCGCGGGTATCTAGCGGCGCTTCAGGAGCATTACTGAATATCTATACCTAACTACACTAAAAGTTTTATCATTGTGACTTGGCAATATAATCCGAAGCTCCGCTCAACCTCTTGGGAAAATAGGGTGATGTTATAAATATTGTACTAGTGCGACCGTCAGGTGGTTAAGTAAGGTTATAGATTATTTTAGTTGATAAATAGATACATAATTGCTTAAATAGTATAATTCAAGATTTTTTATTAATATACTACAGTTTTATAATGTATAAAAATCTATCTCTATTTTTACCTAAAATTCTTACTGTAACAATATTATACTTACTGGTACAAATAATTTAAGAATGGCTCCTTTTAATAAAATTGATTTTATTCTACTTTTTCTTTTATACTTCTCAAGTAAATGTTTGCTGCAAATTTGTCTTTGGATTCCAACCAACTCGCCCAATTAACCTTATCCATTTTTTTTATTCTGTCTATATCTATATCGAATTCGCGGGTTCCCGCGACTGCACCTTGATACTATTCACACCGTTCAGTTATTTAGTTTAGATCTTTTATTTGACAACAATGGTTGATTGAATATTATTGTCATATTGCTTATTTGTGAGGCAGAAGAAGAAAATGATGCCAGAAGAAATAGTATCAGAAAAAGGAAAAGAAATATTTGGATTCATGATTTATGGAAGAAATGAAAACGTCACCCTTCGCGCCACTTCCGGCGGATTCCACAGACTGCGCCGACAGTAGCTACGAGAATTCTCGAGAATTCCCCGGGGGACGCGCGACTTTATTTTTTGGCTCATATCTAGTTTGCACGTTACACAATTAACATAAAATTCATTATACTATGTACAATTTCGTTACAAAAATTAGCTTCCATTCCGGTCGACGGCAATGTAAATTGAGCCTAATAAAATAATTGAAAATATTCTATATTTTAAACAGTATATAACATAAATTTTAACCAAAAATAGACGCGTCATGGCAGTTACGACGTCTTGCGAATTTACCTGTGAAATGTGCAACCATCAGGATTATTTATATTATTGACACCACAGTCACGGGACATGTAACCATTTTGGAAAACTATGAATTATAAACATTAACACTATTATAATCTAAAAAATTACAAAATATCTAGGATCTTATTTCTTGCGCGCCGACTTGTGCCGACCTGTCATTCAAAGTCTGCATCACAGAACACAATTACTCTCTACCAAGAGAAGAACGCCAACTTCATACTAAAAAACGGAAACACGTGTTTATGAGTGTACACTAAAAACGTCAACGGTGAGCGCCCATATAAAACTTTTTTAGCGGGAATTTCGAACCTTTGTATTCTGTGACTTTGAACTTTTTATTTAAGGCATATTCGAGTAATTTTGGCTCAAGCCTCACAAACCTATGGGATAAATTCCTATACATTTGAGCGGTTGCACCAAAATTACTCGAATATACTTTAGATTAGTATGTGAGATAAAATAAAACATAAGTATAGTTATGTAATTTTATTTTCTGGAAGACAGATTGTTTTATAAACTATACATTATTATTGATGTTTTTTATTGCTTTTGCACATAATATTTCCACGCTTGTTACTGATATAACACATGTTATTGTCAGAGAGTTATTCTTCATAGAACATTAACGTAAATTTAAATCAGCAAAATTCTCATGGTGATAACTTAACTCAGCCCAAATACTTGATCTGAAACAGATACAATTCGAGTCAATATAGTAATAATCCCTACAAATAACGGTCAATAAATTCAAAATATTTATAGACTTGCCACAATATTGTCATAAGTTTTTCTTTTCCTATTAGAGGAAACCTGCAGAAAGTGATCAGATGATTTTGTGCTTTTTATTTGCACAACACTTAACTTACTTTTGATGATGATCACACATCGTGCATAAAATTTTGAAATAATGAATTCATTTATAGTCAATGTCTTATACAGTGTTAACATCTCACAAAAAATCTTTACTATATATTCACGACGATATTATGACTGTGTATTTGCCTACAAACGAAAAAGAAGTATTCTGAGACCATAATAACTGAATTTAAGCAAAAATTAATAATAAATATTAAAATCTAAACCTACTCGTATGAAATAAATTTGAATAAATTTCAGAAAATATTTTCAATATGAAAGACGTTGACAAACAAATGTCATTTTTTTTCTTCTATTAATTCATGGCTTCTTTTGATAGAATTCTGCTAATATTTAATAATTTAATTTTAATCAATTAATAGGTAAATTAATTGTGCAAATCTCAGAGTAATATGTATGTAATTATACTTTAAAGAGCAATACCAAAAAAAGTTTAACACAGAATTAACATTTTTAGTTTCTTCCGATATTATATGAACTTTCATATCTAATTTTTAAAATGGCAATCTAAACCAACATGAAGGAAAGAAAAAGCGATATTTTTTTCTCGCTTTATTTTTACAAGCCCAACATGAACATTGACAAAATCATGATTGTGTGCAGATTTTTCAGCTTTCATACAAAGTTGCATCACCCTGGTCTGCATTTTAGCCATAAAAATTTTTCTTCTCCCTTGTACACTATGTCAGTCTATACGCCAGTATATTCTAAGTCTATGGGCAGGATCGTGCTTCGTGGTATTCCTTCCGTGACTTTTGAAGAGCTGTAATGATGATGATGCACACAACTGATACTGTGGCATAGCTGGCATGGGTGGCACCCGGGGCGGAAATCGTAGTTTCATTCCAAGAATGAAAACTGCTAAAATTAATAAATATCCGTTAAACGAGAAGTACGATTTTATTTAATCAATACAAATGAGAGTCATTAATAATTATGTTACAAGTTACAATATGCAGGCCACGTAGATAGATCTGTAAAAAGTTTTTTTTTGTATGAGACACTAAACAGTTATAATTTATTTTGAAAATATGTTTATTTACAATTAAAATATGAATGGTCCAATTTCCAAATACTCACATTTTTACGAGCTAAGTTGTAATATTCATTAATTTAATTGAAAAATATAGTATTGCGTCGATTTTATAAGAAAAGGAACCTCTTTATAGTATCTCCTCAATTTCAGGGGCACTCCCCTTGCTGCTTTAGCTAGCATTGGAATTCTCGGCTTCGACATATCGAACGACGTTCAGAACTGGGGTCACTTGGAAGGGAAGCCTAAATTGACCTCCAAAAAGCTTGGCGTGCTTAGTAGAGCGAGACCACAAATCTTTAAGGCACACCGCTTGCAGCTTTAAAAGGCGCAAGTTTGACCTCACATAGAATACTGTTCTAATATCTGGGCCGAGACACCCCAATACTAGCTGCTTTCACTTGAATGCATCCAGCGACCGCATCCAGAATCCTCGTACACTTAACTTTTAAAACAACGGACTTCTTTTTAAAAGGCCGGCAACGCATCTGCAATTCCCCTGGTGTTGCAGTTGTTCATGGGCGGCGGTAGTCACTTACCATCAGGTGAGCCGCATGCTCGTTTGCCCCCTCTCCTATATAAAGGTCCTCTTATCCAAAAAACTGTTTCAAGCTGAATCGACGTTCTACAAAAATGTCTAATTGTTCAGCTTTTTGCTGCAAATAAAATTTAAATTTACAAAAAGATAGCGTTACCTTCCATATATAAGTAATTTTTAATCACGTTATTGCTATTTAATTCTTTTTAAACTTAAAAATTACAACAATAACGGTCGTGTTGTTTCGGATTTGTTTATAAACTCAAGCCGCTCGCCCTCATACAAAATGCAGATCGGTCGAGCGACTGATTCGATTCTGTCACCGAGCTGTGTTTGTAACCGAGCGTTACTGTTATGTGTGTGGAATTGTTAGTTTATTATTTTAATTTTTATGTGTGAGTTTCTTAGTAACATACGATTGTTTTTGTGTGCGCAGATTTCCCCCCGCAAAAAATTACAGACTGTTCTGTATCGGGAAAAAACGCTGAGGCTGCTCCCCTCCGATCCGCCGGTGACCCGTGTTGCTTTATGTACAAAACACAAATTTCGCTGAATTAAATTTTAAAACTAAGAGTAGAGGAATATGCTGGGACTGTAGTGTAATAGATATTTAGGTACAGGACAATTTGCTGCTTTGTAACTTGTTTGTCTACCTTAAACCTTTTGATAAAAAGAACTTAAGCACTAAAGAGTTTAACTATACTATTATTTTATTCTGTGGTGTAACTTTCTATGTTTTCTAACCCTACCTACCAAAAGGATAATAATTACTCCACTCCAATGTCATATCCATAATAAAAGAGGAAATAATCACTTGATATTTTCTGTGATGACCAGTGACGACCAATAATGACAGTTTTATATTTAAAAAAAATATCTTAACATTTTATTTCCAAAGAGCTTTGATTAATAATTTCATAAATATGTTTAATGCTAATAGTAATATTTCCATCAAATTTGATCATGAAAAGTCATGTAGACGTCCACTATGTAATATCGATTTTTTTATCAAAAAATATAGGCATCGTATTTTGAAAGATTTAGCGTCTGATGAAAAGAGTAGTGGTATTATACCAATATGTTTTTCCACAAAGTTGCCTCAAATTTATTATGAAAAATGGGTTCAGGAAAACAACGACATGTACCTGGCGAATACACCGAACGAATATTTAGTAGAACAAAATTATTTAAGTCAAGCAGGCTTTATTTGCTCTATGATATATACTCCAGATGGCGAATTCATTATTGTTGGCCACTCAAGTGGAATGATCCAGGTGCTAATTTATATAAAAATGTTCTATGTGTTATAATTTAGTTGTCATTCCGCGGCTGTTGTTTATGTCCACTATGAGAAAAGCCAGAATACCTGTTTACTTTGTCGCGGCACTGACACTGTTGCATCCTAGACTTCTTATTAGTTTGTGATCCTAGTCTAGCTTCGGCCTTATCTGAATACATCGGGACGGGTGCGTATTCATTTGAAGCATTATATTTATATTATATTACTAGCTGGCCAGGTAGACGTTGTTCTGACGTTTGCGGCGACCCTCTGTCCTATAAAAAATATTGAGGGTCACTTATTGGGATAAAAACTATCCTATCTCTCAAGTTGGACCAAACTGCATACAGTGTGCAAAATTTCATTGAAATCAGTTCAGTAGTTTAGGAGTTCATCACGGACAAACAATGTGACACGTAATCTTTATCTATAAAGATATAATAGCGCGTATGGCTAGTATTGGTATTAGTATGTAATAAGCTACGCCGACACCACGGCGATGGACTACTTTGCAATTTGCGAGGGGTTTTCTTCCTCGCACGACTTCTTTGTGGAACCTTTTACCACCCGCGATTTTTTCGGACCGTTGCGACTTAGGGACCTTCAAGAAACGGGCCAATTGCTTTTTAATAAGCCGGCAACGCACCTGCCATTCCCATAATGTTGCAGTTGTTCATGGGTGACGGTCGACACTTACCATCAGGTGAGCCAAAGCGTAAACCCATCCAGCACCAATCAAGTTGTTAATTGCAATTAAAAATGCTGATATATCTCGTTTATTTATTTATTTATTTACTCTTTATTGTACACCAAAATACAAAATAACGAGTACATTTAAATCTAAAGTCGAATATGTACAACAGGCGGTCTTATCACTCTGAAAGTGATCTCTTCCAGACAACCTTAGCGTAGAGAACTGATGCAAACAATAGTTAAAAATAGAGGGGGCGTACAAAAAAAAAATGAAAATACATATAAATAAAGATAAGTGAAAATTATATATAATATCATATAATAGATTAAATGAAAAGAGTACGAAAAAGGAAAAGTAATTTATCTAATAGCGTTCTAAGTAATACGATTTAACAAGACTTTTGAAAGAGTGAAAAGATTTAGCACGACGAATGTGGAGAGGTAAAGAGTTCCACAAACGCACAGCAGTTACAGTAAAGGATTTCTTAAAAAAGGAGGAAGAGTGCAAAGGAGTAGAGAGAGAAAGATTGACAGAGGATCGAAGGAACCGATTATAGGTAAGGGAAAGATACTGGAAACGGTCTTTTAAATAATGAGGAGTGGAAGGATTAAACAGCACGCCATAAAATGCGGAGAGAATGTGAGTATTCCTGCGAAGGCGAGTCGGGAGCCATTTGAACTGTTTGCGAAATTCAGAGATATGATCATATTTGCGAAGACCAAACATAAATCTAATACATAAATTTTGAATGCTCTCAAGCTTATTAAGCTGCTCCTCGGTAATGTCAAGATAGCAGATATCAGCATAGTCAAGGATAGGCAGAAGTAGAGACTGGGCGAGCGTAACTTTAGTTACTGTGGGAAGAAAATTACGTAATCTACGTAAAGAGCTTAACACAGCAAACATTTTTCTATTAACCTCATTAACCTGTGAGGTCCAAGACATACAAGAGTCGAAATACAACCCCAGGTTTTTAACCTTGTTACTGTAAGGGATTAGAGTGCAGTCTACAGTTTAGAGTACAGATTAGACTATAATAGGAGGTAGGGAAGACCAGTCAAATTTTCCAATTAATCTAGAACTACCGATGACAATGGCCTGAGTTTTCTTAGGATTAATCGTTAAACCATAACATTTACTCCAGTTCAAAATACAAGTCGGATCAGTGTTAATAGTGTCAACTGCTTTAGACAAATCTTCAAGAGAGGACTGAATATAGATTTGGAGATCATAACCATACAAGTGGTAGGAAGAGGACAAAATAGAGTTAATGAAAATTGCAAACAGGAGAGGAGACAACACGCCACCTTGTGGTACACCAGCCACTGTAGTAGTTCAGGTGGAAAAAACGTCCTGCACCTGAATGCGCTGTCGGCGACCAAACAAGTAACTTCGAAACGAGTCAACTACAGTTGAAGATATGTTCAGAAAGCGCAGGATGCCCAACAAGATATCAAAATCTACAACAGTATTAAATGCATTACTAAAATTAAGTTACGTAAGAATGGTAAGCTTTTGTTTCTCCATACCATACCGAATATCATCGGTGATTTGTAAAAGTGCAGTAGCCGTACTATGGCCAGGACGGAAACCGAATTGCAAAGGATTTAAAAGATTATGATTTAAAAGATAGGTGCTTAATTGATTGTGCACAAGACGTTCTTAGTGGCGAAGTAAAACATCGTGAGGAAACTGCATGTCATGTCATGTAAGATGGAATAAAACTAATTTTACAAATTTTATCGCGTTTAATTTTAACTTTTTTAATTTCAGACGTTGCGGGCACTTTACAGCAACTTTTAATTATTAACTTCTGATCCGATCTACGCAGAATGAGCTTACAATATCTTGAAGTCTTACAATAATATAAATTGGGTTTGGATTTAATTTTATTAATTATGGGATCATCAAGCTTAATTGTGAATTGTGGTCTCATCATACAAGCTTGATTGTGAATGTGGTCTCTCTTACATAAGACAATTCAAACCCAAGCATACTACTGCAAGACTTCAAGATATTGTAAGCTCGTTCTGCGTAGATCGGACCAAAAATTAATAATTAAAAGTTGAAATTAGCCTTCGTTAACTATGACATCAGGACGTTAAACATCTCAGTCCCTCCCGTGACTAAAATAGTTAAAATTAAATGGGATAAAATTCGTAAAATTAGTTTTAATCCATGTCTAGTGTTTGCGTAAATATAAGAAATCATGCATGTCTAAGAATTTAAATGTTCCCCTGCAATAGTCACGCTTCGTGGTCGAATTTGTTTAAGCGCGTCAGCTCGCGTAAAGCTCTGTTGTTACTTAGCTGCTGTGAACGTTGCAATCCAGTATTAATAAGGTACCTCTGTGGTGCATGTATGATGTCTATGGTGTGGTGTCATGCCTGGTAGATGGATTGACGATCGAAGTGCTAGAGACATCTCGCACTTTTGACGTACCTATATAATTTTAATGTACCTATGTGTACTGTGCCTTTGACGGCGTTGCTCTGAGGCTGTTGGCCTTCGTTTGTTTGGTATCTAGATAAACTGGTCAGTTACACAGCCATCTATGGAAAGCCATATGGTTTTTCCGGTATTTCCCATAGTTGAATTCATGACACGTTATAAAGTAATGTATTTTCTTACGATGCCACCTCACGGAAATCTCCCGCAAATTTTATTTTCTAGGACAATAGTATAATTTTCCAAGATCTTATTAAATTATTTCAGGTATAGAAGCGCTCCGATATTGATGAACAAACAGAACTTATGATTTTAAATAATCTCTTAATATCCAATCTCTTTTTAGTAATATCTAAGGGCTTCCGTAATTTAATGCATTTCAAGTAACTGACATTAAATAGTCGACTGATAATCAAAATTCACTATACTTTTCGATGTGGTCCGCTTCTAGATATAACAGAGTTGTATTAGAATTATATTTCAATTGAACTCAATTTCTATTTATATCTATATCCAGCCGCAAAAGATGTAATAAAATGAAATAAAATTGCGAAACCTAAACATAAACAAAACATACACAGAGCACGATATAGTCTTGCCCCAGGTAGCGTCGGCATGTAGCACTCATTATCATAGTTTTGGTAGCACCTATACCGAGCTGTGTGAGATGCTCAAATTTCATCATGATCGGCATTGTCGACTAGTCGGCTGGCTAATCGATATTTTTCTAGTCGATCAGTCAGCTGATCTGATTTTTTATATTAGAAGGTTAGGGCGGCAACTCTCGTTGTAGAGACTAGTCACGCTTAGCTGTCGAATTTTCGATCCCAGCACCAGACATCTCGCACTTTTAACGCTGCTGCCATGCTGTATGATTATTTTACGTCTGATATATCTGTCATTCCCCATAGTCACCTCTTACGATACTTACAGGACGCCGAAACTAAACTTTTATATCTTTTTTCCCTCTTTTTCATGTAAGTTAAATATATTTAATTGTCGCTTATTTGCAATAAAATGGTTTATGTAAATTTTACGTAAGAAATGTACTTATTTTGTATAGTACCTAGGTAATGCCTTAAATTTCATACTGAGTGGACAATCTGAGTTCAACCCCTGCCGGCACTAAAGAAAATATAATTTAAATGGTGAACTGCCCTTAAAAATCGTGAAGAAACTTGCATGTCTGAAAATTAAAATATTTCTAGGACATGTGAAATCAGCTAACATGCAAAGAAACAGAAAAAAGACCAACTATTCCTTAATCCTCTCTAAATTAAAGGGGGTTTTGACTAAATTGCTGCTAGCCAGCTTAGGTAGCTTAGATAATGTCGGGGTCGGGGCAGTTATATTTTATTCTGTGGTTATATGTAGTTTCTGTACTATTTTGTGACGATTAAGCTTATGCGATTTCAAGGTATATTAACAGATGGCGCTGAAATAAAATATAGGTACATTTCTTTCTTGCCACCTCTAGTAATACAAGTCTGACAAAATTGAGTTTTCTCGTTAAAAAGTATATTATGAGTTACTTGAATCTCTCCAAATGTAAGGAGATTTAGCAGAAATCGCCACATATTAAACGCCTCATATATTTGACGTTGCTTCGCGTCGTCGGTCTGGGTTATCATTATTGTTAAATAATGTAATAATTTAAATAAAAAATTTAAAAAACATCCGAAACAAAAAGAGTTGATGATCTTTAAACAGCTGAACAGATTTTCTTGAAACATAGCTAAGAACACTTCGATTAAGACACCTTTCAAACGAAAAAAACTTAATCAAAATCGGTACAGTTTGAAAGACAGGACCACCAGCGAGCTCACGGTCCACTTACTATAAGTGGATGCTGTGACACAGACCTACATCTTGCTCGATTAAGTATCCAGAAGCGTTGTCACCCCTGAGGTCTTAGTCGAAATACAACGTTACCAGAAAAAAGAATCTCAGGTTATCGTCATTGACCAAACGAAACACAGCAGCATTACCTTTAGTAATTAAATTGTTGTACTACTCGTAATATTGGATTCAGCTTGGATTCGAACTCGTTACACACGATTCAATTGGCAATGGACAGCTACACACATCGTTATGTAGTAGCTATTTATTTATTTTATTCCTCAATAATAAATCAATTACAATTTTGCACTGTAATGACATAAATCTAGTAGGTTGCTGTTAAACATGAATGAGCGAAAGGAGATTCTTGCGGAATATATTAAAAATATCACCTTCTATTACGAAAATGACCAAAACCCACAAATCTGGTATCCAATGTTCTATCAAGGAGTGTTTAAAGAAAAAGACCCTAATGGGTGGGTTAAGGAAAATTATGTAAATTTTTTGAAGGACACTCCAAACAATATATTGTATAACAGGTGGTTTTTCTCTGAATATGGCTCTATAACCGCTTTAGCCTATTCACCGAATGGAAATTATATTGTTGTCGGTCATTCATCCGGGCTGATTCAGGTTTGTTTGTAGTAGTTATTATTTTGATTGATTTTAGTACATTCTTGGGATAGTACATATCCTTGTAATCTGGCGGTAGCAAAGGAGTCGGGTACGGGTATCGTTGTAAGTGAACAAAACGTGTAACGCGATCCAAACTCCGCGCTGGTTGGTGTTATTATTTATAAAACTGAAGCGACAAACGAACTTACAGTCCACCTTATCATGAGTTACTACTGCAGGCCATGGACACTTGCAGTGAACTTTAAGCAAAGAAGGCTTCGGGTGTGTTGTCACCTCTAAGGACTAAGATGGAATGCTTTACAGCCTGTAGTTATACTAGCTCTCTTTAACTTTCAGACCAGAACACAGTAGTGCAAGCACTGATATTTAGCGGTAGAAATACGTAAGAGGATATTACCAGACGTACCAGATCTACCCAGATGGAATCTTACCACCTAGTATACCATAATTTTAATATCTATTTGCTATTTGGTATGTAATCTCAATGTTACCACCAGTCACCCTAGCGTTAATTCTTTTGTTTAGGAAAATTATTGTACCACGCCTTTGGAAAATGAGGAGTACTCCTTTTTTATAGCGTAGTTCATCAACAAAACCTTTAAGGTCGTTTTAAATTATATTTCTCTAGATGCGACATGGCAGTACCGGGACAGTCCTTTGTACGCTGCGCAATATTCAGTACCCACCGAAGCCAATATACGCCCTTGAATACAGTTTACAAGAAGAGAGGGTCTGTTATGCGGCGTGTATGGATGGTGCTGTGTACCGAATTGAAATACCAAATGTAAGTGTCGATCATATATCCTGGTAGGTAAAAGTGAAAACATTACGTACGTCTGCATTTTTTATGAAATTTTGTGCGTTATTGGACAGGAAAAAATTTAGTGAACTATCTGTTACCGTTACAGCTTATTAATGTCCACTGCTGAACATATGCCTCCCCTATAGATTGCCTCATAGGGGGGATATTTGCCATAGTTGCCACGCTTAGCAAGCGGGTTGGCAACCGCACTTTTTATCTTTTTAGTCGTTATTATGTGCATATCCTGATTTGTTTCCCTCTGCCGCCCCTTACGTCCCACACGGGATGATATGGGGTAGTGGATATTCTTACACAGGTTTTGTGTCTGTTATTATAGAGAAATAATAGTACTAAAAAGAGGATTCTTATAGGATTTTATAATTAAATATTAAAAATATCAGCACTTCACCATGGGTCGTCGGGTTGGCAACCGGGTTGGCAAACTAATGTATGTTGCAGCGGCTCTAACTATGTACATTCAATTTAACTCCAAATGTCAAACATGTCAATACCAATGTAATTTTAAATGAGGAGGAGCTGAGTCTTGTCGATACCATAATTTTTCTTGGAATCACACTAGACGCGAAGCTTCAGTGGGGTCCCCATATATCAAAACTAGCAGGCACACTTAGTTCTGCAGCATATGCTGTAAAAAGTATTAGAAATCTTACCAGTGTTACACAGCTAGACTAGTTTACTTTAGCTATTTCCATAGCATAATGTCTTATGGTATTTTGCTATGGGGATAGAAATTATATATGTTTTACAGAAGAGGGCCATAAGAGCAATCTATGATTTAAAACCTAGAGTAGCTCAGACAAAAATTTAAGGAAATCAATATATTAACTTGAGCCTCTCAATACATTTATGTAAATGTAATGTACGTACACAAAAATAAAAGTAGTTTTACAAAAATAAGTGATATTCATTCTGTAAATACTAGGAACAGACACAATCTAGTAGTACCAGTTACTCGACTTTACCGAGTCAGTAATTCATTCATGGGTCGATGTTATACGCTTTTACAACAAAATCCCAGAAAATATACAAAATTTGACCTGCTCAAAGTTCAAAAACTTTATTAAACAAAGTTTGTATAAAAAGGGTTATAATAATATTAAGTAATCTATTGATAATAATAACACCTGGGAATGATGTGATGGCTGCAAAGCTATTTCTAATTTTGTTTTGTGTTGTCAATTGTGTAACATACATGATTGTAAGCTGTTTTTTTTTAAAAGTCCCGCTGCTTTCTTGCTGGATCTTCCCAGGACAGAGGTTTTTTCCGAACCAGTGGTAAATTAAACAAAAGAGTGACCTTCAATAAGTATTGTTTATAATCTGTATTGAATAAAAAAGTTTCTGTTTCTGTTACACCTACGACTTGACTTTTGAAAAATGTAGATGCGTGTTTTGTTTATGATGGTGCTATTATTTAATTAACAAATAAACAAGAGCTTAACAAAATCTTCCTTATAATGTTGAGTCGAGAAAACGAGCAAATAATCTACATGATGGTAAGTCGATACTATAGCCTATAGATATCTATTGTACATCTATTATAGATTAAGAATCAAAATGCTGATGCGTTGTCACACCTGACAACTTAGATGAAATGCCTCGTTAAAAAGTCTTCAGTTCTGTACACTCACCATACTCAATACAGCAGAATTATTCTGCTGTTTCATGCTGGTATTTTGTGAGAGCGTGGTAGGACCACGGTCGAGCCGAACCATTCGTGCTGCAGCTATGTATAGCTAGCATAGTTGCAGCGTGGCTCTACCACGTTAAGAAATTAAATTTATTGTACAAAAATATACGAGCATGCGTTTTAACATTTCGGGGCTTCTGTACCTGGTCTGACCGTAGGTGAGAAAATATTAAGTAAAGTTCAGACTTTACTGAATATATTCTTTATTTCGTGGAGCTTAGAATTGGGGTCCGGAAAAATAAACTATTTCATGGTCTAAACTAGAGCCTAGACCTTATTTCTCGGCCACTTAATGATTCGTGTACGTAAATATTTTAACGTGTTTTTTATTTATATATTTCGTTGACTTGTTTATTGTTATCGCTGCAAACATTGTTGGCGGCAATTTACAATCATTATATACGAGATAGTATAGTTCCGAGGCACATAATTGTTATACATTCTCAAGCTCTTTCTGGCCTTTCCCATAGTCACTTCTTACGACACCTACGGGACAAAATTTATTTATTTATTTATTAGTTTAATGGGGTGAAGGATTCTTTTACGCTGCCACCACATGGCTAGGTAAGTTGACAATGTCTGATGCTATTAACTCAAATACTCTAGGTGTCAGGACCCCAGAATTCAGCCTAGGAGTCCATCTGGATAAGTATCATCCTTTTACCTATTTATGCCGTCAATTAGCAGTGCCTGCACTGCAGTATTCCGATATGAAAGGTAGAGAAGTACAGATGTTCATGGGCTGTAGGAGCAATTTACCATCAGATGGAATTTTAGTTGAAAAAACTTTTAAAATATTTAGTTCAAAAAGTAAAAATGTTATCTTATTCAGCACTGAACAAGTGGTGAATTATTAGCTTATTATCTAACGATATTTATAATTAAAATTATGATATTTAAAATACTTATAGCTCAAGAAGTTCTGTCACTGCGCAAGTCAATGGACTTTATCAAAATTGAGTGAAAGCACGTGACATCATTAAACAGTCCAATAGACGACTTAAATTTCGCAAGGAACTACTGCGAATCTGGTACCACTGAAATTAGAATATAGAAGTTCTTCTTTGAAAATCTGAAGATTTTCAAAGAAGAACTTCTATAAAAATTGTATGAGGATATAGTGTAATAACTTTTTTGTTAATACTATTTTTTTAAATACTCATCACACCCTATTAAACTTGAAATTGAAAGTCGGCCGATTTCCAAAGTAGACTACTAAAAGTAATGATTTTTTTTTTAATTCACGCGAATACTACACAACAAATTTTACGGATGTTATCGCGTTTATAATTTGAACTGGGGGACTCTCCCCCGTGATCATGAGTGCTGTGAAGCGCCCTAAACGCTGGAAATTAAAAAAGCTAAAATTAAATGAGATAAAATTCGTAAAATTAAGTTTATTGGAGACTTCAACTACCTAAGTACCTGACCGTGTAGTGGCGGTGTAACCATATCCGCTACCAAATATAATCCCGTGGGTGTCGTAAGAGGCGACAGAGGGAAACAAATCAGAAGATGGGCAGCAGCGTCTTCCTAATAACGATTAAAAATAATAAATAAAAACTAGGGTTGGCAACCCGCTTACCAAGCGTTGCACCTATGGCAAATATCCCCTATGAGGCAATCTATGGGGGAGTCAGCAGTGGACTTCAATAGGCTGTAACGGTAACGGTAACTAAAGATATCTAGCAAATTTAAATATATGAAGTAGTTATTAACTAAAAGTCGTGTAAATCCAATTATAGCGTACTGGACAATTTCCAACTTACACGACAATTTACACGTGGTAGAATGGGTTGGCTCTACCGGGGAATGACCACGCCCTCACAGAATACCAGCGTAAAATAGCAGCTTCATGCTGCTGTGTTTCGTATGGTGAGTGTAGAGAACCGGAGACCCTTTTTACTGGAAATGATTCATTCCATCTAAATCCTCAGGGGTGACAACGCATCTGCATTTTGATTCTTAATCGAGGATTGTTGTAGATGTCTATGGGCCACAGCATCCACTTACCATCAAGTGGACTGTATTCTCGTTAGTCACCCTTATCCTATAAAAAAACTCCATACCCTTTTAAAAATGAAAATGGTTTATGTTAAGTACATTACATTTAATGTGATTTCATATTTCATATTAATCCTAATAATTCCATTTCCATGTGCAGTTCAACAAAACTTTTTAGTTACGTAACTATTCAAATAAATCTGTCCAACCAACTTAAGAACGGGTAAATCTAAGAACAGCCATATTTTTGGACAAGCATTACTATTTTTACCGCTATTTAAAGAAACTAAAATGTACATTTATCATTCTGCGCCAGTTAAATCGTGGCACAAATGAAAGTTTAGTGTCTTATATCATACAATAATTATTGTTTATTATCGCAGATTCCACAAATATGGAATTAAAAAAATAAGAGATATGGATATAATTCCAATTGCCGATCGGCATTCTCTGCCAATTAACTACATATTAATATTATAATTATTAATAAAACCGATTCTATTATACGAGATTTTGTATGCTATCCCAATTTTTTAATTTATGCGAATTCTAAAATCCGCTTAAACGACGTTGCTTGTTATTACTGAACCTTTTGTGGTTTGGGAAATAACAAATGGCAGACGTTCACATATGTGCCTAGCCGTGTTCTGAATTAAATTTCGAGGACAATTGAGGCCACAACGCTAACACAGAAATTACATTCCCGACCTAACGTCTCTATGTAATTACTGTCATTTAGGGTAGGTGGAATAAAAATTATCTAATAAATTAACGTAACTAAGTTAACAGCAACGATGTACTTTATACGTTATTTTAAAATTGGATAAAGACCGTAATAATCTCGTATTTTGCACCTTAGTTCATCTTGTGGGTCTCATAACAGATCACTAAGGATAGAAAAGTGTAAAGATTGTGATACTTGCTGTTGAATTTTAACCTATTCATCGTACCTTGTACCACATAGTGTGGTCCATTGATATTGTTAATTATTAAATCGTAAACGAGATTGCTGATCATGAGGTCCCGGGTTCGAATCCCGGTTGGGCCAAAACCAGTTATTGGATTTTTTGTCAAGAAATTCTCAAGGCGGTATTTCACCCACGTGCACCGGAAATCACGTAAAACCGTTGTTTCTGGGCTTGATCTCTCTCCGGCCGTGTCGGATTACCGCCCCATAGGAATATGAGAATGAGGAATAGTTACCCCGGCTCCCCCATTAAGGTAATGACTTTATATCACCCACTGAAGTCATGAAAGCTGTGCTAAGACTACCTTCACGCAAGACGCCGGGGATGGATGGAGTTACTACAACAGCTATACGACAACTGTCCAGAAGAGGGTTTGTTGCGCTATCCCGTCTCTACAACGGGATTCTGCGTAACGGACACTATCCCAATGGCAGGCAAAATCATCGTCCTATCCAAACCAGGAAGGACCGAATACAACCCGGAAGATACAGACCAATCACGCTACTACCGTACGTAGCGAAGTTATTTGTGAGACTGTTACTAAGAAGAATCGTCCCGCGTATCGAACTGCGGGACGAGTAATTTGAATTTAGAAGAGGACTCTATACCGGTGTGCTGTACTACCTTGCGACTGAGAACAACCGCGGCCGCATCTGTTTAGGTTTACTATTGGACATAGAGAAGGCCTTTGACAGAGTGTGGCACACGGGTCTCCTATACAAGCTAATCAACCAATCAACCATCTCACCAGCACTTGTACGGCTAGTGGCGTCATTTCTCGAGGAGCGGAAATCCTTCGTCTGGGTAGAGGGTAGCGACTCTACATGTAGATCCATCGAAGCAGGTGTTCCACAGGGCAGTTTTCTGTCACCACATCTATACGTAGTATATACAAACGACATACTGACACTCCATGGACAGCTGCAAGAATAGGAAGACGACGTAATGCTGGCGTTGTATGCGGATGACAGCGCATATTTCACATCGTCTAAAAAAGCAGAGGTTGCTGCCAAGAGGATGCATAGGCTGCTGAACACACTTTCTGAATGGCTGGATAAATGGCGGATGTCCATATCATCATCAACGTAGGAAAGACATCCATCATAATAACTAACCGCCTAGTACACGCGCCGGCACCACTCCAACTGAGAGGAGAAGTTATAGAGTGGAAGTCGACAGTGACATACCTGGGCTACTAAATAGATTGCTCGTTACGCATGGTCCCTCAAGTCAACTACACGGTTCGACAAACTAGAGCTGCGTGATCGATTTTATACCCCATGTTGGCATCAACTCTACCTAGGAAAACAAAACTCGGAATATTCAAGACTTACATCCGATCACGTTTGACATACGCGGCACCGGCGTGGTACACGTTAACATCACCCACACCGAGGAAAAGAATACAAGCCCAACAGAACCTCACACTGAGAATCATCGTAGGAGCCGGTCGATATGTCAGGAATGATATCATCGCAGGAAACCTGAGGATAGGGTCAGTCGAAAAGTTTATTAAACGCCTAGCTAGAAAAATGTATGACCAAGCTGACAACGGGCCACAAACACCTGTAAACTTGGCCCCCTTGCACCCCCGTCCCCCTGACGGCCGATGACTCCCGAGAGATCTCCTGAAGTCGCCTCTAATTATTGGGGGATCAGGGTGACTAGAGAGGAAACAACAACAAAACAAAAGGAACATGCTAAACAGAAGAAGTAAGAAGAAGAAGGAAAAACAATCCACATACAAAAGGCCTAAACACCAAAATCTGCACGTTCATGTGTAGTTTACAAGAACCCGGGGGCTCGTTACTCCCCTGAGAAGACTTCCGGTAAAGAGGTAAGCCTTGAAAGCCGATACCTGCGGTGTTGAATAACCCCTGTAGACGACCCACTGACTGAGGGAATAAAGAGTGCACCTGTGTTTGCGCTTACTTTCCGTTGAGACTGGAAGCCATGACCGAAATTCGTTCTGGAGGACATTATTATGACGTTCGTCGTTGGTCTAAGTATTTTATATCTGGCACAAATAAACCGTGTAATGGCGGTGCAAGAATATCCACTACCCCATATTGTCCCGTGGTGTCTGCAGTATCTTCCTGATACAACTCAAAATAATGGAGGGCAGCTATTGCTAACCCGCCTGCCAAGCGTGGCAAATGTGGCAAAATCCTCCCTATAAGGAAATATATGAGGGCCTATGTTCAGCAGTGGATTTTTGTAGGCTGTAATAAATGGATGTATGGATGGGCAAAAAGAAGACGGTTATATCGCCATTGGGAGCAATGAGATCCTTTATGAATTTCTAATAATCGTCTTTTTTATGGAATGAGGGTGGCAAACGTCAGCAAAGTCCTGATAATAAGTGGATGTTGTGGCCTATAGACATCTACATCTGTCCTGACCCCTGACGACTAAGATGGAATGCCTCGTTTCCAATAAAAAGGTTTCCGTTTACACTCTACACTCACCATACGTAACACAGCAGCATCAAGCTGCCATATAAGGTTCGTATTCTGTCAGAGCGTGGTCCTTCCCCGATCGAGCCGACCTTTGTGCTATGACTATAATATACAAGTAGCTGCAGTAGTAAGTGGTAGTACAAAATTCTTTACACGACATACACATCTTTCACGACACCGAATACATACTAAATGGGGTGATCACCGCCCGGCATCGCTGTGCCTAGATTTTATAACACGAATTTAAAAATGGTGAATTTTTGTGTTTCAATATTTTGATATTAGAAACTGGATATGATGATCCCTTTTTGTATGTAGAAAAGGCAACATTTTCAAATTATGACTATGTCAGTCTCATGCTAAGACCACATTAAATTACCTCTTCCATTAAATTTATGATTTTAACTACTATTTCAAATAATAGTTTCCAATGGTGAATGCAAGAGTTAATGAGATTTTTGACTTCAACTTTAGCTGCTCGAGTTCTGTTCCTCTCCACCTCAATTTATAGTTGTAAATTTTTTAAGTAGATTTTTAAACAATTAGACAAAACTTATAAACCTAATCGTTACCTTTTACAATATTTTTTTTTAGATAAACGTGTCAATAGAAGATCCACCAGAATTCTGTATTAGGGCAGATCCAGCCCTCGAATCAATGAATACGCAGTTCTATGGAGCTCCTGGAATCTCATCATCTTCTACACCATTTATTACGCGTACGTGTTAAGAGCTTAAATAAGTTATGAGGATAGAGGGAGCAAACAGTACCTATTTTTCAACTTACAAAATTATTGGTATTAATTAAAAAAAAAACATTGTGTAATATTTGGAGGGACATGTTATTTATCAGTTTTTAATGGTATCGGTAGTACAAACTGAGCGAACTTTGGTCTCACAATAATTTTTATATTAGGTCCTTACATATGAAATTGGCGTTTTGTACGGGAGGAATATAAAGTCAATTTTTTTTTTGTAAAATATATATAATTAATCAAAGTATCCACCATTGTTATCTATGCACTTTTGCCATCTCATAGGTAGTTCATTGATCCCTTTACTAAAAAAACCGTGGGGGCGAGAATCAATAAACTTTTTGAAGGCGGTTTGGACTGCCGCATCGGAGTTGAATTTTTTTCCTTGTAAGTTGCCCAAATTCCGGAAAAATGGTAATCTGTTGGAGCAAGGTCCGGGGAGTACGGTGGATGTCGCAGACATTCCAATTGTAGCTCATCTAATTTAGTGGTTGTTTGTTGTGCAGTGTGTGGTCTTGCGTTGTCGTGAAGCAGCAGTGGCCCAGAGCAATTGACCAATCTCGGTTGTTTAGCAGCTAGTTCTTCCTTCATGGTTTGCAGTTGCTGACAATAGATATCTGCCGTAATCGTTTGGCCAGATTTTAGAAAGCTGTAGTGAACGACACCGGCGCTAGTCCACCAAACACTCACAAGTAAATTTTTCTGAGTAAATTTTCGTTTAGGCCAGGATTTGGCTGGGTCTCCAGGGTTCAGCCATTGCGACGAGCACTTCCGATTATCGTACAGTATCCACTTTTCATCACAAGTCATGATTCGATTTAAAATCCCTTTATTATTGTGTCGGTTGAGCAAAGTAACACAGCAGTCGACGCGTGTTTGCAAGTTCGATTCACTCAATTCATGAGGTACCCATCGTTCAAGTTTTTTTACTTTCTCGATTTGCTTCAAGTGGATTAATACAGTCTTATCACTTACCCCGAAGCCTGCAGCTATCTCTTGAAGTGCTTTGTGATGGATCCGCTTCCATAATAGCCTTTAATTCTTCATTTTCCACTTTGGTCTCCGGCCGTCCACGGGGTTGGTTCTGAAGGTCGAAATTTCCAGAACGAAAACGTTAAAACCAAAAACGTACCGTGCTTTCTTTTGCGACACCAGCGCCGTACACATCATTAATCCTTGAGCTGTTTCTGCAGCACTGGTGCCACGGTAGAACTCGTACTCGTAAATATACCGATATTTCATGTTTTCCATTGTGTGGTAATAAGCGACGCCAAAGAATAAAATAATTTGGAAAAAAAACAAATGAATGACTGTTTTTAAAACTCAAATGTACCAGCTAAATGACTTTATAAATTTGAATTTGGAATTCTTAACCAAAGAGGAGATATTTCAGATCAAAGTGGTCATTACGAAAAAACGCTAATTTCATATGTAAAGACCTAATATTTACACCAATACTTGACTTGACACTTGAGTCTGTGAACATGCTCAAGTTCGTCTCCGCTATTACATCACTTTGATACACCAAAAATCCTTGCAAAAGAACGCCGATTCCTACTAAGGATGATTAGCGAGGCTATTGAAATAAAAAAAAAACATCCAAATGTCAATAGAATGCTGGGGGCTGCTTGGGATACTGTAATTAATAAAATTAAATCCAAACCCAAGCATACCACTGCAAGATTTGGAGATACATTAAGCTCGTGTTCTCGGACCAAATATTAATATTCAAAAACTGAAGGTAGCCCGAGATCGAAACGTCGGGAATTAAAAATAAGTAGAATAAGTTAAATTAAACGCTATAAAATCCATAAAATTAGTTTTATTCAATTAATTAATGGTTACTCTGGAACTCTTGTTACCTACCTCACTCTTCATTATCAACTAAATGTTACTTACTTGCGAGAAGTTTGCGTCCATCACACAGGTCTCGCAAATTTCAAAAGACATCATGCAGCTCTTATCATTACGTTTTTTTTATTTTCTTTATGCACGGCTTGTGAGGTTTTCATGAACCTGACATGGATTGGTTTAATAAAATTATTTGCTATTTTCTCCAATATTTTTTATGTTAAAAATTTGCTGTACTGCTGTTTTTTTTAATTCGTTCATTCAGATTGCTTTGACAGACAAGACAGAAGACACTGCTGCCTAACTTCTGTTTCAGTTTCTCTTTTTTTTTTTTTTTTTTTTATAGGAGAGGGGGCAAACGAGCATACGGCTCACCTGATGGTAAGTGACTACCGCCGCCCGAACAACTGCAACACCAGGGAACCAGAGGAATTGCAGATGCGTTGCCGGCCTTTTAAAAGGAGTAGGCTCTTTTCTTGAAGGTCCCTAAGTCGTATCGGTCCGGAAAATCCTGGTGGTAAACTATTCCACAAGGAAGTTGTGCGAGGAAGAAAACATCTTCTAAATCGCACAGTGGTGGACCGCCAATCATCCAGATGGTGTGGATGGTATCGGGAGTTCTGCCGCGATGTGCGATCGTGAAATTTGGCGGCTGGGATTAATCCGAACAATTCCTCAGAGCACTCCCCGTGGTAAATGCGAAAGAAAATGCAAAGAGATGCAACATCTCTTCGCAGCGCCAATGAATCGAGCCGATCGGAAAGGACTCGGTCGTCGACGATTCGAGCCGCTCTGCGCTGGATGCGGTCAAGTGGAAGGAGCTGGCACTGGGGAGCCCCAGCAGAGATGGAACAGTATTCCATGTGAGGCCGAACCTGCGCCTTGTAAAGTTGCAGGCGTTGTGCCGGCATGAAATACTGTCCCGCTCTGCTGAGCACGCCAAGCTTTTTAGAGGCCAATTTGGCCTTCTCTTCCAAGTGACCACGAAACTGCACGTCACTCGATATGTCGACGCCGAGGATTCCGATACTGGCTGAGGCAACAAAGTGCCTTGAAACTGAGGAGACACGACAAAGGGTTCTTTAGCGGTAAACGCGCAAACTTGTGTCTTCTGAGGATTAAACTGGACTAGATTTAGTCGCCCCAATCCGAGACTTTGTTCAGCAAAGACTCGACTTCAGACAAGTTTGTTCCGGTAGTCGGCGATGTTTTCCCGAGAAATATTGGCACGGCCGGTGTATAGAGCATCACCAGTGCTGTCATCCGCATAGCAATGAATGCTACCGGTTTGCAACATATCATTATCAGAAGAAACAGCGTTGGTGATAGCACGCAGCCTTGTGGAACACCAGCGTTAATAGGCTTGTAGTCGGAGCATGCACCGTCTACAACGACCTTGATGCTCCGATCTGCAAGAAAGCTGGTGATCTAATTGCACAATTTCTCGGGAAGCCCATAGGAAGGGAGCTTCGAAAGAAGCGCTTTGTGCCAAACCCGATCGAAAGCCTTCGCAATGTCCAAACTAACGGCCAATGCTTCCCCCTTGGACTCTACTGCCTCCGCCCATCTATGAGTCAGGTAGACCAGAAGATCACCAGCTGATCGACCCCGACGAAAACCGTATTGACGGTCACTAATCAGCTGGTGATCCTCAAGGTACCGCATGAGCTGGCAGTTTAAAACGGACTCCATTATTTTGGAGAACAAGGGGGCGATGGCGATAGGCCTGTAGTTGGACGGGTCTGAGCGGTCGCCTTTTTTAGGGATCGGTTGGACAAAAGCTGTCTTCCATGATTTCGGGACTACGCCTAGGGTAGGAGTACCGGAAAGACGCGTTAGAACCGGTGCCAACTCCGGAGCACGTCCTCAGCACAATTGGGGATTCGTCAGGCCCACTCGACTTGTGGATGTCCAGGAAGAGGAGTGCTTTGCGAACCGAGCGCTGTGAGAACCGCACATCCGGCATGGAGCACTCACACCGCGGGATGGTCAGCGGTGTGTTCCCCCCGTCATCAAGAGTCGAGTTGGACGCAAAAAGGGAGCCTAAAAGGTCGGCTTTCTCTTTTGCGGCGTGGGCCAGTGAGTCATCCTCCCTGTGCAGAGATGGTAGAGATGGCTTACAGAAATTCCCTTGGACAGCCTTGGCGAGAGACCAGAATGCACGGGTTCCCGAAGGAAGGCGAACTAGTTTCTCGCCAATTCTGCCTATGTGCTCTGACTTTGCCTTGGCAATAACTCTTTTGAAGGACCTGGAGGCGAAGTTATACTTCTTTTTAAGCATGCTGGTGTTTACATCCCGAGCCGCCGAAGCCTCAGCCCAGGCCTGATAGCACTCCTGCTTACTGCGTAATGCAGTCTTACAGGAGCGACCAAACCAAGGCTGAGATCTGCCTCCAATGGGTACCACAGATGATGGAATAAATAGTTCCATTCCCTGTAGCACCACATCAGTAACAGTCAGCAACAGCGCTGGGATCATCCGGCGAGAAGCAAACCCGCCCCCATGGGTAGGATGCAAAGAAAGACCGCATTCCGTCCCAATCCGCCGACCTGTAATGCCAAACACGGCGGCAACCTGCAGAACGCAACCGCGAGCGGAGCGTGAGTGGCACCACACTCCGGATCAGACAATGGTCCGAAGAGCCGAGAGGGGCATCGACGGAAACCTGATATCCGTCCGGATGAGAGGTCAGCAGAAGGTCCAACAGGGAAGGTGTATGATCCTCCACATCTGGAATTCGCGTAGGCGAAGTAACCAGTTGTGTCAGACCATATGCCAAGGCAAAGTCATAAACAGATCTTCCCGCATGATCGGTTAAACGTGAGCCGAGCCATTCGGCGTGGTGGGCGTTAAAATCACCAAGGATCACGATCTCTGCGGATGGGACCTGTTGTAGCAAGGAATCTGTAGCCATTTGGACGTGGTCGATGAGTCGGTCTGTTTCGGCATTACCGCTATGGGACCTATAGAGGCACCCGTAGACGCGCGGATGGTCGTCGCCATCTACGCGCAGCCAAAGGATGGACAGGTCTGAACCTTCAAGACTGCCGAGGCGTCGAGAACAGATGTCCTCTCTGACGTATACGCAACTCCAGCCCGAGGCACAAAGGAGTGTTCCAATTTGTACCCTGGGTAGGAGAGATACGAAGTATCAGCCGGAGAGAATACCTGCGTCTCGGTCAGAAAGAGCAAGGCCGGCTTCGCCGTCTCGAGATGGTAGTGGACAGCGTTTGGGTTCGAGTGAAGTCCCTGATGTTGCAGAAATTCACGGATAGCGTGGCAGGTCGCCTTGGTGTTGTTGCTCAGTTTGCCCCGAGCAGTTATTGTTTTGAGCAGAATTTTGCCCCAGAATACGCGGGGCAGCCTGAGCACCCACGCTCAGGAGGAGTAGCATGGTCGTGGATGCTCAGCGAGGGATTCTCAGGGTGCTGGTACCCTCCTGTAGTCTATTATTTAATTCCGCTACCATGTTGATGGGGGAGAATGGGCCCGGTCACCTGCACTCACCAGACGAAACGCAAAAGCAGAGCTTCCACTTCACGCCGGTATTCTGTGAGGTCGTGGTACTAACCCGGCTCGAGCCGGCCCATACGTGCAACAGCAAAAGCTGCTGCGTGGCTCTACTACCGTTAAACTACGTTTCTCTATGTTGTTACCTCTTACGACACCTCAGGGGTGTTACGGGGTAGTGAATGCTCTTCAGGATTCTCTTAGTCGCTACTACACGGACTAATTTTTACATGGTTTTTATTGACTTTTGTGTTTTCCCGTAGTTAACAAGTGGGCGGTGAAAAAGCAGACGCATTTTTAGCTGCGATAATACGAGTATTGCTTCTGCTAATAATTTTTAGCCAGACATTTATACCTATTACAGCTAGTGTCCATTATTACCAAAATAGTGAACCATAAATAAAATAATACTTTATTTCCAATGCACATTTTGCAGTAACAAATGAATTTTATCAAAATTTTATTTAATAATTTATTCGCTTCTGATGTTCAAAAAAAGAAGATAAACTTTGTCTTTGAAACTACAGAATTTGGTCAAATATTTTAAAAGTAACGACGATATAAAATTGTGCGATCCAGCGCGCGCAGGGCGGTCGGGCTCGGGCGTGCTGCGGGCGAGCTGGGGAAAAACATGGCTCATCGCCGCGTGAGCAAATGTACCTCTTCACGCTTAAATCGCTGAACCGATTTAGATGAAATTTGATATCGAGATAATTTAAGTCCCGGGGAAGGAAATAGGATAGCTTTGATCACGGAAATCATCCCTAAAGAGGGTGATGGAATTTACTAACAAAGTGCGATTATTGATGGATCATCTATGGTTTAAAGTATAATATCTACGCGGACGAAGTCGCGGGCAAAAACTAGTATAAAATAAAAAGAGGAATTGCAATTAGTGTTTGTGTCTGGCAACAATGTGATTACTAATCTGTGGTGCAGTGCCAATATACACAAAATAAATACTTGATTAAAATTTTGCTATAGTTATTTGTAATAACATTAAAATAACGCTCACATTGTTATATAGAAATAACCTTTATAATTTTATATAATTTTATTAGTAGACAATAAAAATGACCTTTCTTCTCAGAAAGGTACTCGGCGTTATCATTGGGAATTACAGCTGACCAGACGAAAATGGTCGTTGGTTACGGCGACGCCTCCATTAAAGTGTACGACATGGAAACCCAAGAGGTTATTTGAATTATTATTACAGTGTGAAAATTCCGTTTTATATTCTTACAACTTCACAAACAGATCTTGTTTACTTCGTGAGCTGAGTTTTCCATAATTTATATTTAGTGTGTGTTAACGAACATGTGCTCTAACAATCAGTCACTACATTGCGCATTTGGAATTCGAATTCCAGCCAAAGACAACACTCTCTATCTTAATATAGTAATGCTATGGTATTGCCCATAGCATTACTATATTAAGATAGAGATACCACATATGTGGTAGAGCCACGCTGCAGCTATATTATGGTTTTAACACGAATGGGTCATCTCGACCAGAGGAGGACCACGGTGTCACAAAAGACCATCGTAAAATAGCAGCTTAATGCTGCATTGTTTCGTATGGTGAGAGTAGAGAACCGGAGACCCTTTTTACTCCCATCTTAGTCCTCAAGCGTGACCACGCATCTGCATTTTGATTCTTAATTGAGGATAAATGTATGTGTGTCTATAGACCACAGTTTCCACTTACCATGAGGTCGAATGTGATGTGCTCGTTTGTCACCCTTATTCTATAAAAAAAGACTGGGTTGTTATGTTACTACCTGTTGTTTTATCACCATGCATCAGTGCACCTACTATCGTGTTTTGGTTTAAAGAATAAGAAGCCAAGTCCCTTTTAATGGTAACTAGGAATTCCACCATAGTCCTTTGAGGATGACAGCACATTTAGATTCTTAACCGAGGATAGATTAAGGTATCCTATGAACCACAATATCTACTTATCATCAGGTGGATGGTATTCTTGTTTTGTCACTCAAACTTGCATAAAACAGGCTTTGAGGTATTGCACCTTAGTCTTCAGGGGTAACAACGCAACTGAGGCTTTTCTGTTCGAAGTTAGTTTAACGTATCCATTGACTGCAGCAACAATTTACCGTCAGTTGGACTGTTAGCCCATTTATTATTATTTTATAATAAAGTATGAACATCGCAAGATGTACAACTTATTTGATTATAAATTTAGTTAGGATTTTTTAAGAATTGCAATTATATCTGTAGTTAGTATGCATAGTTTAATTATGTATGCCAAGGAACCAAAACTTATAATCTTAAACATTAATAATGTATATTACAATTTATAAAATACATAAAAAAGAGGAAAGCTGTTAAATGTAATGTAATAAAAAGAGTTTAATCTCATTTTATAGCGGTATCATATCTGCTTTATAGATCTTTGAGGATCCTTAAACCTTTATTAAGTGGTTCGCTGGTCAAGGATTATTTGAGAAGATATCTGATGAGAAGATATTACACGGTCTTATCTAGCTGTAGGTTATGATTAAACTACCGATTTAAAATAACATAAAAAAATATTTTCGGCCTATGTATTTATATTCGAATTTTAATTACCTATGTTGTTTTCTATTTTTTTTATAGAATAAGTGTAACAAACGAGCACACAGTTCTCTTGATGGTAAGTGGATGTTGTGGCCTATAGACATCTACTTATATCTTCGATTAAGAATCAAAATGAAGACGCGTTGTCATCGCTGAGGACTAAGATGGAATACCTCGTTTCCAGTAAAAAGGGTCTTTACGTAAAGTTCATCTTCCATCTTCTTTACTAGCCTCTGAAAGTCCACCGCATGACTTGGATTATGACTTGGATCTCTCCCGTAGTAGGGGGAATTTGCTATAATCGTCGGGCTTGGTAGGCAGATTGACGATTGACGAAAAAGTCGTTTTGTTATTAGACACGGCGTAAACGGGATGTTTATATCGCCACCTATAGGAGGAAATAAGATCGTCTGGTTGACCTTGTCTGGTAGTATTTTTCATAGTCGTCTATGGTGACACCTACAGAACAAGATTGGGTGATTGATTATCTTGAGCCACCACGCGGCAAGTAAAGTTTTATAAGAATACTGGCATTAATTATCAAAAAATTTTACTCAAGGGACCTCAAAAGGTGGGGATGACCATTACGAAATCTTTGAATGGGAAGTTAATAATGTTTTTTTATGCAGTTAGATTTGACATACAAAGTGCAGAAGCTGCGACTGCAGTTTATACCGAAGAAACTACAACGCATGCATACCGGCCAGGTCTGTGCGCTGAGTTGCCACGACCAGAAAATCTACATGTTTGCTAGTGGAGCCTGGGATAGAACTTTGAGGGTAAACAAGGTTTTATTTACCGACTGTTTTATAAACAACTTGTATTTGTTTCTTTTTCTTTTCTTATTTTTCTAAAATGTCTTATTGTCCATTACAACCCATCAAAAGTCCACTGCTGAACAATAGATTGCCTCATAGGGGTTATATTTGCCATAGTTGCCACAAAATGTCTTTTTTACTTTTACTTTTTTATAAGTGTATGCTAGTTTCTATGATGGAGCCCTTTATTATTTAAGTTTTATAACCACATATTTCCATAATTTTGAGCCATGTTGTTTCCATAATTTTGTATGCCGATTAAACGGCATTTTAGTTCTTAAATTATTTTTTGTAAATAATAATAATAATAATGAGTTATCATTTATCAAAATATTATTAAAGTTACAGCCTGTTTACGTCACACTGCTAGGCACAGACTTCCTCTCATTCCTGGGAGGGTTTCATGGCCAGGAAATCTCCGCTCGATGCCCCAATGCGTGTTGGCGGCTTCACATGATCACATGTCTTCAAAATAAAATCAAAATATTTCTTAAAATATAATATTAATTTAATTTATTATTATTTTACTTGAAAGCGGATAGCGATTTACTTTTCAGAGTAAGATAATTAAAAAAAAATGATAATGGGTACCGACTTGGAGCTCACCATCACCAATCCTGGTGAGTATGGGTAAATCTTCAAAGTAACGTATAAAAAGGTCATAAAAAAATGTGCGGATTGGATTCAAGCTATTTCATTATGGATTTTCATCTGTTGCATTTTGATTTTCTATAAATGACTGAGGTATTTGACGTCCCAATGTCATAGTTCACCACGGTTACCTCCAGATTAAAAATTTTTAATTTGGAGGTACTCGAAACGTTGGGAATATAAAATAAGTTAATATACGCGATAAAATCCGTAAAACTAGTTTTATTTAAATATGTAGTGTTCGCGTAAATATAAGAAATCATTAATAACAACATTTATTTTGCTTTGTATTTTTTTAAGATTTGGGACATTCGGTGCAAAATTGGCTGTGTAATGACATTCGAAGGTGTCAATATATGCTCCGACAGCATTGACTTAAACGTAAGTAACTACAAGTAAATATTATTGCGATTTGCAGCAGGAGAGGTCCTTTGTCTAGCAGTGAACGAATGGATGTGATCGTTTAGGAGCTGAGGAAAAAGCAACGTAGTAAGTGAGTATCACAAGCGACATATTTTAAGATTTCGTGCCCATACAGATATTTAAGAACAGTCCGTAAACCGTTTACTGTAGGCAGTCACACTTGACAGGCGGATTATTTCTTATGCCGTCAACACAAGGGCGATCAATTTAGATCATCGGATCAATTTTGATTCCGAAGAAACGAAGTCTAGAAGTGGTGGAACATTTATAAGGTGATACTTCTGTTTTAGAGGGACCATTGCCTAGCTGGCAGCTGGCAACCAACCGAAGCTCTGACAGTGTGGGACCTTGTAGCAAAGAAGAAACTGAATACTATACGAGTGCAAAATCGACGGCCTGATGTTGACGGCGAGTATATTTACGCTTGTCGATACTGGAGATCAAAACAGGTTGAATATTTTAAAGTTATAGTCTTCTAACAGTTTTTTTGCAATAACTTTTGGTTTATTTATTTTACTTTCGCAAAGATGAACTATAGTAATAAATATACAATTATAGTATTTGCGTTATAGCATGGTGCGGGTGACAGTTTACACTTTTGGCATGTCTAGAGATGGAACATTGTTAAATCGATTTATAAAAGGCGATTAGCGATACACAAAGCAAAGCAAAAATTATCGATTAGCTATCGATATAAAAATTAAAACCGAAACATATATTTCTTTATTATTAAACTACAATGCATGTAAAATTAAGTTAAAGTTTAATAAAAATTATGACATAATAGTTACATAATAGCTGTTCCCAGACCTCGCCCGCTTGGTATTTATTACGATTGAATTTCATGGGTTTTAATTTTTTTTACGCGGTATCCTAATTTTTTTTCTAAAATAAAATTAGCCTGTTTTACTCCTTATAACATCAGCTATCTGCCAGTGCCAGCTATAAACAACAGTCGGAACAAACAGACAGAAAATAAAAATCATCTTCTATTTCATGTTGATTGCAACATTCATATTGACATTTAAACAAATGAAATGGCTGCCAGCATCTGTAATTTTCAGTACGGCGTAGACTGCGCCGGCAGCTTTACAAGGTACGAGTGCTAGCGCCTTTTGCTATATGTGTATTAGTTTTGCCAGGTCCAATGGGCCAAATATCGGGACGGAAGGTAAAAATAATCGAGAATTTGGTTTATAAATCTAATGAAATAAAAATAAAAAATAGGTTTTTTGTAGCCATTTTGGCTGCCATGAGTTATGATAAAGTCGTTTTGACACAATGCGTAATTTGCTTTATTATTATTATTTTTGCCTGAGCTGACCAACGAATAATTTATCGTCCATACATCGGAAACACTGCATATTTGTCTATGTGAGTTTTGTTTCCGTAAATCAGAATTTGTTGAACGATTAGTTCTAATTCCAATACATATTTACGTGATTTTTATATATTCGATTTATTTCAAAACCGATTTTTGATAGTCTGTGGTTGTTCGTTATGGCATGGCATAGTTTAGCATGGCACATCACTGTCGTAAGTGGGCGGTACCCATCCATGAAGTACAACAATATCTGTATGACAGTTTATCTAAAAAATACGAAACTTCATAGGCGTGAGCTGTCACTCGCACCATGCTATAACGCAGACTATATAGTATGTGCAGTTTTGAGTTACAGATTATTTTAACCTTTTTTTATTCTAAATACTATGAGATTCAAATAAGAATAGGACTGACTTGGCGCCATATTATGACGTCATAGCTGTCAATTCAAACCAGTTGGGTGTGCAAAATAAATATTTTTGTAATGATATTTAATTACAAATAAATACAAAAGAACCATGAAAAAAGTTTTAATCAGAATCTAGCACTTCAATTACGCTCATCTTTGCATCACTTTCTGAGTAGTCATCATCATCATCAGTGCTGCTTTTCCCTATAAAAATAAAACATATTTACGTAGGTATTTAAAATATTCCACCGATTGTTATTTAAAAGAAAAATAGGCATTTTATTATCCGTGTTTATGATAAAACTAAAGTTATCATCGTCTTGAAGTATCTCCCTTTACTAGTATTCATTTCCGATTCGTTTGACGTGGTTTATTTTTTCTTCCAATCGTCACTGATAATTGTAGCAATTGATTCTAGTTTTAGGCTCTCAATTTGGAAACAACCGCGTAACAAAAAGAAGCACTTCACAAATAAATGCATCGCACGAAGCACGACAAAGCACACTGACATCGACAAGATGGCATACTCTTTGCTTTTGGCGAAATGTTGCCAACAATGAAAATAGAACAAAAAACAGTTTTAAATTATTCTTAAACTAATTAATATGACTTCAATAATAGGTAATACTAAGACTCAGTTAAATAAATATTTTATATTTGTGTGTGTGGAAAATTAATTTTATTTGCAAGCCATACTTTTCAAGTGACTGTTGACAGATCGCGGTTATTCGAGGTCATTGATGTTCCTATTCTTATTTTAATCGCATTTTAGGTACATGTATTATCAATGAACGTACCTATCTCTGTATTTGAATGGGTAAGTAACACAAAACGACAACATATCTAGATTTTGGTATATTTGACAACTAGTGACTTAATTATCAACTCTCCATACAGATATCATGGTCTAAGTTAGGTTATTATTGTAAATATTTATGTTGATCTAACTCGAGAACCCCGGTTATGATATAAAAATTAATAGTAGAGATTTCCTAGAGCTACATACGGCTTTTAAACACATAAGGTTTCATAGTGACAGAATATACCATAAAAGGCACCTAAGCTCCACACATTGGTTGGTATTGTTTTGTATTAGATATCTAGAAATCGAGTAAATTCGAGAGAAAGTGATAATTTATTTTTTACTAGGGTGGTCTGAAAAGTTTCCGACCTCAACGTGAAAATGGCAGCACTCGTCAATAAGGCTATTGAATGTAACCACCATCATTTACCAAAGTGAAATTTTGGGCAGCTGAATTTAAATGTGGCTGTGAGAGCTTGGGAGACGATGAACGTTCGGGACGTCCAAAACTGCAACTACTGACGATAACATCGCTAAAGTTCACCAAATGGTGCTAGACGACCGCCGAATTAAAGTGAGAGAGATAGCAGAGGCTATGAAAATGTCCAAAAAACGTGTTTGTCACATATTAAATCAAGATTTAGGCATGAGAAAGCTGTCTGTCAGCGCGTTGGGTGCTGCGTTTGTTCACGTTAGACCAAAAACGTGTTCGAATGAACATTTCCAACACTCTGTTAGCGCAGTTTAGTCGCAATAAATCCGAGTTTTGGCGCCGATTAATTACTGTTGATACATCTTGGATACACCATTATACGCCCGAAACAAATATACAGTCAAAACAGTGGACTGCAAAGGGGGAACCGGCTCCAAAAAAAGCAAAAACTGTTTTTTCGGCTGGGAAAGTGATGGCGACTGTTTTTTGGGATAGTCATGGAGTTCATGGAGTTCATCTTAATCGATTATCTTCAAAAAAGGAAAAATCATTACAGTAGCATACTACGCATCATTACTTGACAAACTGAAGGCAGAAATTGGGGAAAAACGGCCACATTTGCAGAAAATGAAAATCTTGTTTCACCATGACAACGCGCCGCCTCACACCTCAGCGGTTGCCATGGCGAAAATCCCCGAATTACGGTTTGAACTGCTTGACCATCCGCCTTACTCACCAGATCTAGCCCCAAGCGACTTCTTTTTGTTCGCTCATCTAAAAATTGCGCACGGAAAACAGAGATTTTCGTCAAATGAGGAGGCAATCACCTTCGTGAACATTTATTTTACAGAGAAAAACGCCGACTACTATGTGGATGGGTTAGAGAGATGGGAGCATCGCTGGGAGAAGTGTGTTTACAAGGAGATTATGTAGAAAAATAAAAATAAATTTTAAGAAAAAATGTCTTGTATCTTTGTCAGGTCGGAAACTTTTCAGACCACCCACATATAATATTATAGTGATAAACGAGTCCGCCCTTGACTTTTGTCATTTTTTATTCGAATTGACTGTTTCACTGTCACTATTAAGCGTAGTTTTTCCATGTCGTATTGATTTGGAAACGTATCGAAGTGGTGTTTCACTGAATTGTTGATTTTTAGTAATATTACATGTTTAAAGAAGCTAACAGTTCACTTGATGGTAGATAAATGGTTATCGTCGCCCCTGGGCACCTGTAACCATCTTCAAACGAAGATACAATCATAGATATCTTCTAGAAATATCTTATAGTAGGGGTTCTTCATACTCTTTAAATTGGAACACGACACTAGGTCCTCTGCTCCTTAGCGGTAGAAATAGGTAAGACGGTTCAAGTTCAGATCGGTTTCAAGGCATAAAACGAGCCTACTTAGAAAATATAAAACTACTTCGAAAATTAAAAAAAAAAGTATCCATAGAAAATATAGAAACTGAATAAACGCATGGAAAAACTGTTTTCTTTTCAGTTTAATCGCAAAGGAAAGTATGCTCTCATAGGTGGTAGCGGCACCAGCTGCTTAGAAGTGATTAATTTGCACAATCGGTACATTAGCTGCTCATATCCCGTTACTGGAACGATTCTGGCGATCGCCAGCCACCAAGAACGGATAGCCTTCGGAGGCACTGCTCCTGTTTTTAATATTGTCAGCTTCCACGATCCCAAACATGAGCAATATAGGACTGAAACTGAAGTAGATGGTTCAACATGGACTCCTGGCGATGAGTTTAAGGTTTATTCAGCAACAGATTTAGAAACATTTGAAAATTAGTTTAAAATATATTTTTTTGTTATTTTCTCAACTTTATAGTGTAATTCTGGTTTTTGTAATAAAGTTCTTTAAACGTTTTATGTTTTTTTATTTGTGTATATGTTATGGTTAATGTTAGTGTAAATAATAAACTTAAAATTAGCCGGCTAAATTTAGGTTTAGTTTTGAGAATAGACTAATGTACCTAAATAATTCTGAAGAGACCGAAACAGGTAAAAATTTGAAGGTGCAAGGTAAGGACTATATGGTGGATGCATTAATCAACACTTCCCAACCAAGCTCTCTCATTTTTTGCTGAGTGGCCTAAGATGTGTGTGGTCTGGCGTTATCATGATGAAAGACCACTCCTTTTATGTTGGTCAATTCCGGCCGTTTTTTCTCAATTTCTTGCTTGAGTGTCATTAGTTGTTGGCAGTAGAGATCCGAATCTATGGTTTTGCCCGGCGGTAAAAGCTCATAATAAACGATCCCCTTCCAATCCCACCATACACACAGCATCACCTTATTGCGTGTTAATCCGGGTTTCGCTACAGTTTGTGGAGCTTGACTACCATTTGACCATGATCTTTTTCGCACGTTCTTGTCGTAGGTGATCCACTTTTCATCACTAGTGATCAATCTTTTCAAAAATGGTTCGGTTTCATTACCTTTCAATAAATAATCGCAAATGAGTACACGATTCATTAGGTTTCTTTCAGTGAACTTGTGTGGTACCCAAATATCAAGCTTTTTTGTATAGCCAGACTTTTTCAAATGGGTCAAAACTGTTTTGTGGTCAATCCTCAATTCCTCGGCTATGTCGTAACTACTAATATGCTGATCTTGCTCCGCTTTTCAAAAATGGCATCGACTTTATCCGTATGAGGGCGACCAGAGCGAGCTGCATCTTTGAAATAAAAATTCCCGGACTGAAACCGCTTGAACCAACTTTGTGCTAATCTTCTGACACTGCACTAGGTCCATAAACGTCACAATTTTTTTTCGCGGCTTGAGTCGCATTTTCCCCTTTTTTGTAATAAAACTTTAGAATGACTTCACTCATTTTGGCGGACAGAAAAACAATTGAAAAATGGCGGGAAAGTGTTTTTATATTATGGTGTATAGTATTAATGTTAGTGAAAAGTTACTTTTATTTTTCTTTTTCTTAATATCTTATATGTATTGATATTAAAACCAGCCAGACACAAACAGTACAACCAAAGAGATTTTTCTTCAATTTTAAAGAAACAAAATACGAAGATTTTTTTCCCCGACCTGATATAATATATAACGTATAAAAATGTTCGTTTTGACTTACTGGCGACCGGTGATACCTAGTTTTAGCTATGAATGAAACGAATGTACCTAAGTTTAACCAAGTAGTGTATAGTTTAGTTTTTTTTTAAATGTTCACCAATCCGCTTTTGGGAAACGGGGTGCTTTTCTTTACTTTAAAAACTTTTTCAATAATAAGAAAGAACCTGTATCCAGCAAAGCCTTGGCACAGGAAGATCACAGTTAACTGAAATCTCCCTGTAGTAAGGATAGATTTGTTTCAAATGACTGCTCAGTAAAAAGTGACCTTCATACTATTTGATTTGACCCTGTCTTTACGATGCACGAATTAATTTATTCCAACATTTTATTTATTAAAGAATATTATTCACAATTGTGAAAAATAATAGTATAATATACTATAGAACTAGTATAAGTAGAAGGTATGTATATACTACAATTAAAATGTCTTTTTTGTTATTTTTTATTGCCGTCGTTGAAAAAAAAATTATTACTTATGTCCTTCAATTTTTAATTAATAATATATTTGAGATACTATTATACTCACAAGTATACGAGGCAATATCGCAAGCATTTACTAAGTTAATAATTAGTCGTTATCCGACAAATCCAGTATAATCCTTGTGCGTCATTTCATGGCAATGAGCAATTACAGATAGTACCTATATGTCATTTCTCTAACAACATTAATTTGTTACACTCGTACTTAGTCTAAAGTCAATTTCACATGGATTAAGATTATGTAGTTGATTAAACTTTTGCGAGTTAATACTTAGATTACTTAAAGGCAAAAAATCTTTTTTGACGTAACACTGTATTTTAAAATATTATTTTATAAATATCTCATTGCAGTAACCATTAGCTTATAAAATAGCACTTGATTGTAAGTGGCCACTACTGGTAAAAAAAAAACGTTTTTAAAAGAATCTCATGTAGTTTGGAGGCAGTTTACATACATAAATTGCACAAAGACAAACATCCGAACACCGAACAATTATTTGTAGGCCAAACAAATCCTTTTTTCGTGCGGGATTCGAACATGCGTTTCTCAGTGCCGCAAACTCAACGCTAAGTCACTGCGCCATCGAGCCGTCATACGAATATAAATATAGTCTGTTCGCTTACTGTGTTGCACCACCTTGGCACGTGCACGCGCATCTTGTCAAATGCTGCGACATCAAAAGTCGCCCGCAGGAGAATTTGGGGTTTTAAAACGAAGCGCCGCGCCGTAGTGAAAGGTTCTTTGCTACCTAACTTGTGTTTATTATTTATATACGTATTTTATTACAATAATCATAAGAGTAAAAATCTATAACAAACACTAATAAAATAAAAGCAAAATAAGAAGTACCGACACTATCTTAGTTTTTTTTTTTTTTTTTTTTTATAGAATAAGGGTGACAAACGAGCACACAGTCCACCTGATGGTAAGTGGTTGCTGTGGCCCATAGACATCTGCATCTATCTTCGTTTGCGAATTTAAATGCAGATGCGTTGTCCGCCGTGAGGACTAAGATAGAATAAATAGATTTACCGCTTTTTAAGGATATCGGAACCGCTTCGGCACTCGCAGTAGTACATGAGGTGATAGTTTCTCTTATGCCGTCACTATAACAGGAACTTCTTTGCCTTAGTACGTAATTTTATGTCCTCCAGACTGAATTTCGGTCACGGCAACCAGTTTCAGCGGAGACCAGACATCTGCGCAGGACATGATTATAGTGCCCGAATTTATGCGCAAGCACAGGTGCACTCTCTATTCCCTCATTCATAGTTCGATAGGACGGCAATCCAACAACACCGCCAACTTGCAGATTCGGGACTGCTACTAAGAATTTCTGGAAAGAGAAACAACAACAACTGTTTTTTTTGGAGATTCGAACCCGGGACCTCATCAGCAATCGCGCTTACGACCACCAGACTAAACTAAAGTCCACTGCTGATTTTGGGATACTTCCATAGATTGCCTCTTAAGAGGGACATATTAGCCATAGTTGTTACACTTGGCAGGTGGGTTGGAAACCGCAGTGTTTTTACTATCGTAAAATAAGCCAACATTGCAGATTCACATTTTTTTAGATTTTAGGAATAATATGCACTGGAATGTACAGCAACATTAATATTATTTTTATTTACTACAAAATGCTTTGCCAAATGCAATGTCAAAATGTGGTGTCCTATGATAAAACAAAATCGGGCTAGTTAGTTTACTCGCAAAACCGTCCAAATTTGCTCGTCCTTAATTTTTAAACAATCCGCAATACGCAAAAGAAATAAAATTCCACAATTATTTCTTTTGCGGCGCGTTGCATGCCGCAAAAGAAATAATTGTGGAAATATCGTTTTAAATTTGGAAGAGTTATATTGTTTAATTCTGAATCATGATACGTTCATTGTAGTTTAATGATAAATAACTATCAATTAATTTTGTCACCATATATAACTATCAATTAATTTTGTCACCATATATAACTATCAATAAATTTGTCGCCACCTAATGTAAGTTAATTGTACTATGCCTATAACCTTCACGTAAGTACAAACAATAAGTTGAAAAAGTTTTTTTTTTACCGCGATCGGATGAATGATATAGGAACGCATACGAGACAAACAAATGAACATTCATTTTCTTATATATTATCATCATCAGCATTACAGCCCATCACAAGTCCACTACTGAATATAGGTAATGCCAAAAGGAATTGTCCGAGCCACCTGTATCCATCGTCTTCCTGCATCTCTTACCAGGTCGTCACCCCATCTAGTGGGGGACTGCCTTACACTTCGCCGGTACGAGGCTGCCATGAGAGAACCAATCTTCCCATCGGTTGTCGGTTCGTCGAGCTATATGGACGTTCAATTGCCACTATATAAATAAAAGGCTCATTTATTATGTAATTAAACATTTAAAAACAAGGTACTTTAGTTCTAGAACAATACACATATTTATTAGTACATAGTACTTGTGTTGTTACGTCTCGGTTTAAAAGCTGAAGTATTAATTAAGGATGTTTTAATTAAAAACGACAACTTTGTCTGGACTCGACAACTAACTTTCATCTCCACCATTGCTGTATTTTTATCGCTCGTCACGAAATTTAACATTTTTCGTATTAAGTTCGTTATTTTTATGCTTTTCGGTCGAATTCACTTTCAAAGAACTTGAAATAAGACGACCGTGTTTTGTTTAGATAACTCCTATTGTAAAAGTAATATACACCATTTTCTTAGAGGACAAATAACTCATGACAATGAAGTAAGAACAAATAGAAATTAAATCTAACTACATAATAACAGTTATTTTAAGTATTTAACGCAATAAATATGAAATTGAGACTTTAATGACAATGAAATTAAACATAGTTTTTTGGGAGATAAAGCTGCCAGCGTCCGTAGGAATTTCGTGAATCTCCCTACACGTGTTCCTTGAGTAGTGCTAAACGAGCAGCACCACATACAGATAGGAGGTTGGTCCTCTACTAGTGAGAGGCCCAAACGAGGGTTAGTTACCACCCACCTGTAAAATACATACCGCCAAAAGACGCAAGTCGTGTTCCGGTATGGTGTTACGAGTAGGTAAATCCCATTTCTTTGGAAGGATGGCTCTGGACAGTTGCGTTGCACATAAGAGCCGGTTGTGGTGTATACATATCTTAGTGCTTGGTTATAAAGGCTAGCGGAATTCGAAGCACAGTTACACTGCTGGCCGATTGGTGATAATTGGGGGCCCAATTAATGAGCCAGCCAGCCATTTATGAAGGGCCGCCTCGCTATTTTACGAAAAATGATCTCCTCAGTGACCGTCAGTACGGGTTTCGTCGACGAAATCGATCGACTGAGGACCTTCTAGCGTATGCCACTCATATATGGCGCGAAGCCCTTGAGAACAGTAGCACTTGCTGTTTTTGCTTATGTATTGAAGATCTTTGACAGTGTTTGGCACGCTAGCTTTTTGGGCAAGCTTTATGCGTACGACTTATCCCCTGACTTAATTGACTGGGTCAAGGACTCTACGTGGTAGACACACTTTTAAACTATATTATGGGTGTAGCATGAATGGGTCGGCTCGATCGCGGTAGTAATGCTGTTGTGAGTGTAGAGATTCGGAGACCCTTTTTACTGGAAATGAGGCATTCCATCTTAGTTCTCAGAGGTAACAACAAATCTGCATTTTGATTCTTAATTGAGTATAAAAATAGATAGACATCTATTTTTATATGAGTCACAGCATCTATTTACCATCAGGAGGACTGCTGGTGTGCTCTCCGAGTCCTCGTCTATGGCTGCTCGTTCAATCCTTTAATACGTGGTAGAGCCATGCTGCAGCTATATTAATAGTATAGTTATAGCACGAATGGTTCGGCTCGACCGGGGAAGGACCACGCTCTCACAGAATACCAGCGTAAAATAGCAGCTTAACTCACAGTGTTTCGTATGGTGAGTGTAGAGAACTAGAGACCCTTTTTACTGGAAAAAAGGCATTCCATCTTAGTCCTCACGGTGACAACGCATCTGCATTTTGAGTCTTTATTAAGGAAAGATGTAGATGTCTATGGGTCACAGCAACCACTTACTGTGTAGGTGGACTGTTTGCTCGTTTGTCGCTCTATCCTATAACAAAAAATCCTATCGCGACAAACGTCGGAGTTCCTTAGGGGTCTGTTCTCTCCGCAACTCTCTTCCTGCTGTATATTAACGATCTACTTATACCCAGTATCTATGGGTATGCAGACGACAGCACAATTATAGAGAGGTACCAGCCGAATGCTAGGGCTAGTCGGGATCAAATCCAGTCCGAAAAAGAAGCTATGTAGAAGCAGTGCAAATTTCTTACTGCAGGCAGTCTTCAGATGGGGCGATACCAATCTCGTGAGATTCAACGCCTCCAAAACATGCGTGTCTCTTCACCGCTGGAAGGAGCCCAAATACCCCGGCTCCTACTTTTTGGAATATATCTATGGAGTGCACTGATTAATTTCAGTTGTTAGGGGTTGAGATTTCTCCAAACCTCAACTATGGGCGGTTCATTTAGTCCAGGGCCAAAGCAATCACAAGGAAGTGATGTAAACCACTTACTAAACCACACTTGAAAAAACCATAAAAATATCCCTATTATACATCTACAGTTTAAATAAAAAGTGTGTTTTAGTTTCCATTAATTAATATATTTGCTATTTTTGATCCTTTATGTTGTAATTCCTTGGTATTCAACAAACATTGAAATATATATTAAGTATGTGTATATACCACAGTTCGTTTCCATTTACGCTATATCACCACGCACCATCAGGTGAGATAGTAGTCAAGCACTGGTATATAATACCAATACGACTTAAGGACCTACGAGAAACGAGCTTATTCCTTTTTAAAAGACCGGCAACGCACCTGCCCCTGGTGTTGTAGTTATTCAGGGGCAGCAGTCGACACTTACCATCAGGTAAGCCACACGCACGTTTGCTCCCTCTTTTATAAAAAAAATACATTGTGGACACACATAATAGTTTAAGTTTAAAATTAGAAAAATTGTTTATACTTAAGATTGTCTCTGAATAGCACAGTATCCACTTACTATTAGGTGGACTACTCGTTTGTCAATAAAGTATTAAAAAAATATACCTATAGCGACATAAAGTCCTAGGTAGAAAATTATGTTTCTTTTAATATTAAATAGGAATTGTGATTCAAATGCTAGGATGTATAACAAATAACGGGATTTTGTGATATATATGTGATACATACTTCATCTTCTTTGAGTGTTTCGTATCCGTCACCATTAAGCTACTGTTATTTATTTACAATGTTCTCGGTTGTGAAGGAAAATATTGAGCGGAAATGTGTGGAAATGTCTGAAAAACAACATGCACTTAAGCAGCACGGCGAATTAACTGCTTCATAACCCTCTCAGAAATGAGAAGAGGCCTGTGCCCAGCAATTTGACGTATTTAGACTTTAACTTTATTAACTTCTTTTATCACGTATTATACGCAGTAAAGTGTAAATTTGGAAAACCCAAAAGTGCACGCCTCATGAGCGTTTCATTTAATTTTGAAATTGAGGTATGACCACATATCGAGAGTAGAGCACTCCCTCACGTTGTTAGGCGTGCAAAAGACAAGACTTTTTGTTTCTTATGCACTCACTGGACTTCTAATGCTAGGTGGTAGGACTTCTTTTCTGTCTAGGGGGGTGTCTGGGAAGGTATCACCTTCTTACCTATATGTTTGCCGCCAATAGCAGTACCTGCACTGCTGTGTTACTGTCTGAAGAATATAGAGAGCCAGTATAATATGAGGATCTCCATCTTAGTCCTCAGAGGTGACAACGCGTCTGTAGCCTTCTTTATTTGAGATTGCTGCATGTATCCTTGGGCTGCAATGTCAACTGCTGGCCACTTACCATCAGGTGGGTTGTAAGTTCGTTTGTTCTTACAATTTTATAAAAAAAGGTTCAATTAGATGAAGATACCGAGGCTTCTACCGATCACTTTGCAATTGATTTTAATGCAAATAGATATTCACATATTTTCAATTGAGGGATTATATACGCGGTATGTAATATTAGTATTAATATTAACACATAGGTAATAAATCCATTATATGTATTTAGAGACATAACATGTATTACTTACATTCGCAATGATCATTTAAACATTGTAGATACATATTCGCGCGTACCTAAGATTTAAAAAAGTTTGTATTGTCTATTCTGTTTTGTTTATATTGGCATCATTAAGATAGCCTATTAAGAGCAGGCTTTTCTCGAAATATTTGGTAATTAGTTTCTAACCGGACGTTCTACTTGCTAGAGCCATGTTTTAGCTATATTATGATTGTAGTATGAATGGTCGGCTCGACCGGGAAAGGACCACGCTCTAACAGAATACCAGCGTAAAATAGCAGCTTATTGCTGCTGTGTTTCGTATGATGAATGTAGAGAACTTAGTCCTCAGGGGTAATAATGTATCTGCATTTCGATTCTAAATTGAGGATAAATATAGATGTCTATAGGCCACTTCATCCACTTACCATCAGGTGGACTGTGTACTCGTTTGTTTCCCTTATTCTATTAAAAAAACTTTTACTAAGTATTTTGTCTCTTCAAGTAAATATTGAGAGAACTTAACGTATTAAGTGACGCGATTTTCTAGATAGTACAGTGTATCGTACTTGCCGGTTGCTATTTTTAAAACAAACAATTCATTTTAAAATTTTAATGCGCTTTTAGTAAAAAAAAATATCGTATAACAAGCTTCATACAGCGGCTATGTTGATATTAAAATATTTAGCTTGCCGCTTAACTTTTCAAATTATTTAGTAAGCGTTCCTTTGAACGCTAACCGACGTCACAAAAAGTCCTTTGTGCGAAGAATTTTAAAAAAATAACTCACAATCTGTTATGATAATTATATGTTGGCGTTTAAGGACTTATTTGACATTGTCCTTTTATTTTATGTGATGTTGTTTGGGGCGTGTAAATGTTTGCCTTTAATTTACATATCATTATTAAATTACCTTTTTTTCACACGTTTAGAATACATGTTATGTTATCCATGTCATTCAGCTTTGATTTGATGTTGCGGCTTATCTAACTTCGTATCCCTAACCTAATTCTATTATTATTAATAGCGGTCATACCAAATGGAACAAGGCTCAACTGTTAGAGATAATGAAATTGAGGGTTTAATTAATTAACCTGCGGGATATAAGAACTCAAGTTAAAATAATTATGAAATATTTAGTGTAATTAATACATAAGAATGTTATTGTTAGGTAATTAAACGGCAAATGAAATAAAAACGAAATGAAAGTTATTTATCTTTCGACGCAAGAAATTAAAATTTCATTTCCCTTCTTCTTTTGTTGTTTTTTTTTCATATTCTTACATTATCATCCAATCCTAAGCAATGTTCAAAATTTCAAGTATGTAAGTATCAGCTAATCGGGATGTTAGTTTAAAATCAATTACTAAATTCGACCCGAACAGACATACACGAAAGTTAAAGCTAATAAATGTACTGCAAAATAGTTGACATATTTGGTCATTACATGGGAATTATGCATACTTATACTATATTTAAAATATTTCAATTAAATGGCAGGCATATTACTAAAGCCCAGAAATCATAATTACATAGAGCATATGCTTTTACTTACTCTGAGTGTCTAAAAATATTATTTTATTCTTCTATATTTCTATAGGAGCACTAGCGATCCGCCCCGGCTTCACACGGGTGATTTCTGGACCTCGTCAACAGAGCCACCTACCGGGTCCATTGTAAATCTAAACCGTCGAATCAACGTAATCACACACACAACATTTCATCAAAATCGGTCCAGCCTTTTAGGTGGAGCTCAGTTACATACACACGAACATATAATTATACATTTATACCTTTTTCTTGAATCATTCTGTCTATTGATGAAAACTCCATCGAAATCTGTTACGTAGTTTAAAAGATCTAAGCGTACAGATGGCGGGAAGCGACATTAAAGTTTAATTTATTTTTTATTTTTAACGCCCCCGCAACGGATATATTGCGGATAGAATTTCATAAAATCCGTTTTTAGCTGATCTTTACTTGGCAAAAGAAATATTCCTACCAAATTTCAAATCTCTAGGCCTTATGGTTCCAGAGATATCGTGATGAGTCAATACATAGGTGGAAATCTCTTAATAATGACTAAAAATAAAAACTGCGATTGCCAACCCACTTGCCAAGCGTGGCAACTATGGCAAATATCCTCCTTATGATATAAATGGAATATAAGGGGGAGGCCTATGTTCAGCAGTGGGCTTTAATAGCCTGTAACGGTACCGGTAACGGAAGCCATGCAATCTTTCTGGTATATGTAATGAGGTAGTGGGTAAGTATACCTGTTTTCTGTTTTAATATATAATTATTAAAATAATACTTCTTTATATAATGAATTAATCTTTTAAGTATAGGTCGAAATTATACTCAGTATAATGTTGCAGGTGATCCTATAAAAATTAGGAAAGTAGAAATTTGAATAAAATATCAGAGACAAAAACGAATTCTAAATCAAAGAGAATTTCGAGACTAAAATATTTCACTCGGTGGTTAACTGCTCAAATTATTTATTAAGCGATGCCTTTGAACGTTTTCTCTCGTTACAAAGAATTATTTTATTCTTTGTGCTTTGAATTTGGCGAAATAGGTATCTCTTTTATTCGCATTATTATTCAAAACGACATTAAACTTGTACATACTTTTTATACTTTTCGAAATCAAAGTCAAAACTTTCATTCAATTTAGGCTTGGTTAAAACTCCTGTGAACGTCAGAATCTACACCGGTTCGCAAAAACAAGACTTTCTCAAAGAAGAACCGGCAAGAAACTTTGGGTGTCTTTATTAAGTTGACATAATATGTGTACATACAATTAATATAACACAATATAAGCTTGTGATACCAGTTTATTAAATCCACATAGTCAGAAATTCATTCATGGGGCAATGTATACTATATAACAACAAAAACGCAGAAAATATACAAGATCTCTCTATTAAGAAGTTTAAATATTTTATTGAACAAAAATATACAAAAAGGGTTATTATAATATAAATGAATAAATGATTGATAATAACCCTTGAGAATGATGGAGTCGCTTCCAAGCTATTTTTTAAATAAGTTTGATGAGTGGTTTAGACAACCTTTATCGCATAATTTTAATTTGAATAAAATCTTCCCGCCGGATTTCTTGTCTTCCCAGGACAGAGTTTTGTTCTGTACTAGTGGTAAAAGTAAAAAAAAATACTTTTAATAAGAATTTCTTGTAATCTACATTGAATAAAAAATTATTCTATTCTATTCTATTTTATAAAACAATAAATTTTATTAATAAAAAATTACTAGATACTTTACTTCATGCAGTCCAAATGTTGGTCATTATTAATTTGATACTTAGTTTAACATTGTTTTTGTAACATCGAGAAAGCTGATACAGTTTCGCGGGAAAATATTTTAAATTTAACAAGAAATTAAAAGCAGTTGCCAAAGTGTGTGCAAAAAGAACTGCTAAAACATAACGCTTGCGAGAGTTACATTGAAAAATTAGTCTTAGCATTGCGAATTTATCTGAGACTACAACAGGGAACAAGTTGCATCTGTGTTTAAATAAAGAAAGCATCTCCTGAAAGCGCGAACTCGTGTGCAGAGCTTTGGTGAACTTTCAACTTTACCCGCTTATGTAGCGCGGGAGCTACGTACCTACTCGTACGTCACCCCGATTCCCCATCCTCTAAAGGGGAGTGAGGCGTTTTCCGTACTTGGAGCGTGTATTTACAGCGCAACCTAAATATAGCGTGCCTCCGCTCAGCTGGTAAGGTAGGGGGTGTTAGGGGGAGTATTGGAAGGTAAACATTTCTCCCTCATTCCACAATACACCCCGCGAAAGGCCCGCGCGCGAGGTATGCCATTCGAGCTCGGACCGCAGAGGTGAGCAGACATCGTTTCTTGTTTACAATGCGCTCAATGCGAGGTCGTAACGCGACCATGACCGTACCAAGCTCAGGGGTGGACGGTCGAAGTAGCAATAAAAGCTTTCAAGGTTGCATTACTTTCGACATGCGATAAATGTTTAATAGAGCTTTCGTTATCACAACATGAATCAAAGCTAATTCCTGAAACATTTAAACTCTTAGATTAAAAAATAATGTTTGTATTTATATCAAATACTCATAACATCCTCTGATTTTTTATCATTTACTCCACATTCAAAATTAACATTTATAAAGAAAATTGCACCTCTCGGAAAACTGCTACGATTTACAATTTAAATTCTTTGTTATATCTTATCACAACATATATTTCGGGATTGACATAATTGGTGTTAGAATATAATAAAATATAACTAAATATAATGTATATTAATACTACTTCAATTTTTAATACTTTCTAAATATAAATCGGTAACGTTAGATATTTTGAAACTTCTAGACTATTTTGTGTACTATATTTGGAAGTTATTTTGTAATGGCGCATCGTCTGAGCTACGAGTAGTTTTTCCTCGGTGTTTAATAACTTTTTGATATAAGTAAGGTTAACTAATTAAGTAGGTATAAATCTACATTTTTCTTCGATTAAGAATCAAAATGAAGATGCGTTATCAGCCCCTGAGAAGTACTTAATTGTTGGATTGAATATACCTAATTACTAGAAAAATGGGTCTCCAGTTCTCTACAAAAACACAATATAAAAAAGCAGCATTATGCTGTTATTTTACGCTGGTATTCAAAAGAAGCGTGGCTCTTCCCTGGTCAAGCTGATCCATTCGTGCTGCAGTCATTATTCAGTTGCAGCGTGTCACTACCACATGATATTTCCATCATATCGAACTTCATTGCCCATTTAAAAGTAATTGCCCGCTTTTTGGAAGTACTTACATATTTAACTCATCTCCATGTTACAAGGTGTCATAAGTTCTATCAAAGTCTCAATACTGGGCAAAGGCCTCCTCCTATTTCTGAGAGGGTTATGGTGCTGTGAGTCCGCCGTGGGCGTGTTGTTCTTGTGCGTATTGGTGGACTTTGCTTGTTCTCGTAATATTTTATCTTAGATATGTAGGTTTCCTCGTGGTTAATTATCATAATTAACAATTTAATAGGTGCCGGCGGGTATCGAATCCGCGTTTGTGTACTATGAAATTTATTGAAACCGTTCAGCCCCTGAACTACCGCTCATATACTCTCAAATTATATTCATATACAAAGTTTTAAGCCGATCGACTTTTAAGTCGATTTTATCATCATCATTAACATCCTATCAAAAGACCACTGCTGATCATAGGCCCCCATTGATTACCTCATGGGGAAAATATTCGCCATAGTTGCTACGCAGGCGGGTTGGCAATCGCAGGGCGGGTTTTTATTAATTTGCGTTGTTATCAGGGAGTTGTTGCTGCCTATCTCCTGTTTCATTTTCCTCTGTCGCTTCTTACTAGACCCGTTGAATTATATAGGGTAGTGAATTCTTTTACGCCGCTACTACACGGCGTCGTTTAAGCCGATATGACATCGAAAATAATTGATTTCCAAGGATCAATATGTGAAATCGTACGAGAACACATACTTATATAATTGCAGATCAAGTATATCCCTTTAATGATGACTTAGTTGTTTCTACAATAAATTTTACATTTTATCTGACTATAAAGCTTTTAATTTCGTCTGTCGTAGACATAAATTTCAGAGGCTGAGAAATTCTGAGAAGTAACGGAAAGTAGAAAAGTTTTGGCATATTTAGGCCAACCTGATTTTATTATCTGCGAATAAAAACCGTAATCAAACGTTGAAGTTTAATTTATGTTTAAATTCCGCGCGATCATTAGAGGACAAATTTCGTGATTTTGTATATAAATTTTATTTATCAAGATATGAAATGGTTATGAAAATAACAAATCTATATATAATCACCGTCATCATAAACAATTTTTTAAGTTCATGGCTAGACATTGTACTTTCCAAGAATGCGCCAGCTGATATATGAATTACTTGGAAGACTCAACATCTCAACATCAATCATCTCATTGGTGAGTGCAGTGCCAGTTCTCGGTTTTGAAATTTGGGTTCATCGTTTTTGGATGGAATTTTCGCTATCAGTCAGTCGTAGAAAATTATTTCGTCACTCAGCAGAGGGGCATGAAGGTGAGCTTGGCATTTGGAGATAAAGTTAAACCCGGTCATGGTATTATTTAAATTAAATATTAATTTGATTTATGATTTAATATACAATTATTGCTGATCGGTGGTGGCGGTAGTGTAAGTAATTATTTCGTGTCGCGGGTATCTTAAGAGGTGACTATGAGAAGTGCCAAAAAATAGTATGCCTATAGAAGGCGGTGTACCATCGTGTTTTAACTAGTGGTAAAATATCCAGACCGGGCCACAATGCACCTGTCAAGCAAGATGATAAGAGTTCCTCGCCCTAATAAGAAAATCCCATCTCCAGCTGTAGACTTACGGGCTGATGCAGAAGAAATAATATGTATAGGATACCAATATGATTTTTCTTATAATGTTTAATTATTATCAGTAATTGTAGTAATTTTACCAACTTATTAACAAATATTTTTGTAAGTATATATAATTAAAGGATTTATGTATTTTACTTTGGTATTATCTACGGTCTACGATTTTGCGTTATTACAATGTTAATCTTGTTCAATTTCCGTTCTCATTATTTAGTTGATTGTAATCGTTAATGAATTCCAGGGCAATCTAGTGGGTAAATAGTTTCTTATTATTAAGCTAAAATATTTTTATATTTTACAAACTGGTAAATTATCGAGCGATATATTATATTTTCAAGTAAAAAAGTTGTATAGTTGTTGTTATTAGTTAAATAATATTTTAAATAATGTGCAAGTTTGTTTACCCTTCTGAGATCATAAATTGAAAATAAATCATATTGCTTTATGAACTTTGTTTGCTTTATGAGAAATACCGATGAAATGTAATTTTGTCCTCTTGGGCAATTTTTATGAAATCAATTTTCGATTTTTATTATAAAAGTTTGACAAATGTGCACAGGGACGTATACAAATAAGAATACAGAGAGTCAATCATCCCCGCCTTTTTTATATTATGAAAGTAACAAAAAAGAGTTACCACGTTGAGTTAGTAGATTATAACTCAATGAGCTACCGTTACATTTCTGATTTCATTGCTGTCACTTTAGCTGTTACGTTACTTACATCACATAATTCGTTTATACATAGAGAGTTAAATAAGGTAGAGATGAATGAGCTTTTTCATATTAGCCATATCATTTAATCACTTATTTGTACACTAGAAATAAAAGAAAGCAGCGATGTTAAATTTATTTAAACAGACGGAAAGATATATACATGCAAACACTAAAACATATAAAATAATGAGAAAATAAAATAAAAATACTAATTAAAATTTATGTTAAAAGGTGGTACAGTGGATGGTCATGCTGAAAGTAGATTTTTCAGACATTCTTTAGATGCACAGGATTGTAAAATGACAAAAAATTTCAGTGTGAAATACATAAATTAAAACCAAATATAAATAAACATTACATAAATATTGAATTATGGATAATTATATATTTATAAATATTTAAAAATAAATAATAGATGTAATATTAAAACTGATTTTTTTTTTATTAAAGAAGGCCTGCAATTTCGGACTCCTAGCCTAATATTTCTGCGATTTCATTCGGTAGTTGATATTTTAGAAATAGGACGAAAACTATCCGTCTTTTGTAAATAATGGATAAATTGGGTTTATTTTTGAATTTCATTGCAAAACTTACCCTTTGCAACTTGATTAGTTGGTTAGAGGTTACTAAAAACCTCTAACCAACTAATCATCCTTGGTAGGAATTGGTGTTCTTTTGCGAGGATTTGTGATCAAATCTAATGTAATGGCGGGGACGATCTTGAACATGTTCACAAACTGCAGACTTCCCGATACGTCGGTGCTTCAAATCAGCTATATATAGCTCACCATATATAGCAGTCTCCGCTATTACATTAGATTTGATAGACCACAAATCCTCGCAAAAGAACACCGATTCCTACCAAGGATGATTCGCGAGGCTATTGAAATTAAAAAACATCCTAATTTCAATAGAGAAGATGGATGGGTGCTGCCATCTGCTTGGGATCCTATAATTAATAAAATTAAATCCAAACCCAAGTATACCACTGCTAGACTTCAAGATACTGTAAGCTCATTCTGCGTAGATCGAACCAAAAATTTATATTAAAAAACTGAAGGTAGCCGGGCTAACTATGACATCGGGACGTCAAACACCCTCAGTCCCCCCCGTGACCATGGGTGCTGTAAAGCACCCGAAACGTCGGGAATTAAAAAGTTAAAATTAAACGCGATATAATCCGTAAAAATTAGTTTCATTTAATGTGTAGTCTTTGCGTAAATATAAGAAAACATTAAGTTCTTCATTTACCATTGTCCGTTCTATTTGGGCCCACCTTTTAGTCGTTATAGCGATCAAACCGCGTACTCACTTAATATGCTCATAGTATCAAGAAGGCCTTTTCTAAGTTCACGTATAGTGACGGGCAACTACGGAACCCCACATTGTGCGTGGCCCAACGCGCAATTGGCCGTTTTATTGTTTATTAAAATAAAATGTAAACAATTGCATTTATATATAAAATTTGAAGAAACTTTTCTCCGCTCTTGAGAGTTTTGTGAAATACATTTTATCTATACAAATAAATAAAATTGAAGTGTCTGTTTGTAATGTCAAAATAACAGCTTTTTACTAAATGCATATGAAAGTATATACGGTACTTATAAAATAACACAATTTTTAAAATTTTTGTCTGTCTGTCTGTCTGTTTGTTCCGGCGAATCTCCGAAACGGCTGGACCGATTATGACGGGTTTTTCACTGGCAGATAGCTGATGTTATAAGGAGTAACTTAGGCTACTTTTATTTTAGAAAAAGAATTAGCGTTCCGCGCAAAAAAATTAAAACCCATGAAATCCAATCTTAATAAATTACACGCGGGCAAAGTCGCAGGGAACAGCTAGTTTTAAATAAAAATAGTTACTCTCATACTACGAATGGTAATGGATAAAAATCCAGACCCGTACTAAATATTTGTAATCCAAATAATTTTTTTAACCATCATAAAGGATCGATAAATAACGAAATTTTATTTGTCGATCATTTATAATGGTAAAATTCGTGATCATATACTTGTGATCGGATTCAACCACCGCGGAAACTCCCGAATACCGAAAGAATTAGTCAACTGATAATATGATTAAGTGCGAAAGGGAACTAGCAAACAGGGAGTTACGCACTTATTATAAAAGTAAAGTCTATCACTTCATTTCGTACCGTGGGTGTCTTAAGAGGCGATTCAGGGAAACTCTAAAATATCTCATGGCTTCCGATAGATGGCGGTATAACAATCTTGTTTTTGCCTTAGGTAAAATACCCAGAGCGGTGACGGGGAGCAGCGTCAAAGTAGCACGTGTGGTACTGTTATAGCCTTTTAAAGTCCACTGCTGAACATAGGCTCCCCCATAGAGTAGTTCATAGAGGGAATATTTGCCAGTTGACAACCGCAGTTTTTTATATTAAGTCATTATTACGAGCAGGAAGACGCTGCTGCCAGATTTGTTTCCCTCTGTCGTTTCTTACAACACACACGGGATGATATGGGGTAGTGGATATTCTTACTCCGGAGCAACCTATAAATCAAAATTTTAAATTGCAATTAATAGTTCAAGTGGCAGTTATAACTTACGTGTTTCCGATGTAACGTTAAGTTATAAGACCTAAGTTAGGCTCGTATATACAGAGCAAAAAGCCATAAACATAATGTTATGAACTTTTGGATCTTTTAATAAAATGAAATGAAATACGTATTTCTTCGACGAAAGAAACTGAAATTTTGTTTATAAATTATAATATAATGTAAATTGTATTATTTAATTAATACTTTCATATTCTTTACTATATTATTCTTATTTTTTGCGTGTGTTGACGGTATAAAGTTAGTCCATCACCTCATTTCGTCCTATTGTTGTCGTTAGAGGCGATTATGGGAAATGCCAGAAAGATCTAGTTTTCAATAGACGCTGGTATAAACGTAACATACTTAGACATAAAATACTTAGGCCTGTGACGGGATCCCGTCAAATATGTGAGACGTCTGATCCTGCGACCTAATCCTAATCCGCCTGCCAAGCATTGCGCTTAAGGCAATTTTACAAACTACTTTATGTCAATTTTTTAGCGAATTGATGTAAATGAATTTAAATGGATTTAGAAATAAAATGTTGATTTCGTCTGATTACAACTGTATTCAGATTTAAAGTGAATGGTAACAAATGCGACGGGGTACAACAAAAAAAAAAATGCAATAAATTGTGGGTATAAACAAAACAAATTACAATAAAATAGATACAATAAATGAAGTTTTCTAGAAATTTAATAGTTCCTCCAGACCATAGATGGCGCTGCAACACTTTTTCCATACATTTAATTACAGCCTACAAAAATCCACTGCTGAACATAGGTCTCTAACAAAGATTGACTTATACGGGGGATTTTCCCGTAGTTGCTACGCTTGGCAGGTGGATTGGCAACCGCAGTTTTTAAAATTTTGAGTTGTTATCAGAAAGAAGCTGCTGCTTATTTCCTTATTCAGTTTCAATATGTCGCCTCTTACGACACCTACAGGAGGATATGGGGCAGTGAATATTCTAACACTGCCTCTACACGGTCTATCGGTAGATATTCAGACTATTTATTTTATAATTTTTAAAATTTTCATAAAATAACCATTTTTAGGTAAAATAGAACCTAGACTACACCTGACATTGCTTTCTACTTTGGTGAAGTTTCATCACAATGCGTTTAGCCATTCCGAAGAAGAAGAGTCCTGGCTGGTACAGAAAGACAAAAAATTTAGAAATGATTATTCCTGTCTTAATGGCATGCAAAACTCACGAGTTCAAAAAGGCTGTTATTTCGATATTACAGACAGACACTTCAATTTTATATATATGTAGAATTTTATATATTAATTAAAGTTACACCATCTACATTTACCTACACTACACACTTTCTTTATATTCCTAGGTAAATCCTCCCCACATACAACAATTTTTTTTTTCTAATCCTTTCACTGCCACTATTATTCGGTTTGTTTATATTGATCAATTAAATTATTATAAAAATAGCTGAAATAAACATGTAAACTTATAAAACATGGCGGTGTGGTGGTGCCGTAATTGAACTGATCACGCAATTTTTGAGCATAAAGTTTCAAAGCAGCCGCTGTTTCCGAAGGTCTGTGTTTTTACTTCTCATCCACTGCCAGCTAAATGGGCCTATTTACAGCCGTAATAACCTGACATCTGAGATTTGTGATCTGTGACTATATTCTTCCTCTACTGACAGTCAATTTATTTTTTAACTAATTTTTTTTAAATATTTTAATAAACAGACAACGCGTGGTAATTCACAACAGATCCAAGTAGAAAATCTATAATATTTGTTTGGTAAAAATTGACATTTGTTAGAATTCAAATTCTGGAATCTACGACCCTAATCACTAAGTTACGAGGTCATTGAAATGAGTACCGTTGCTCGAAGTTTTTTTTTTTACAATTGCATTCATTGCCTTATTATTCTTATCAAGCCAGGAAAGTAAAATAATATTACTTAGTTCTAATTCTATTTATGCAACGCTTAAGAAATAATAAAAGGACGACACTGATTTTCTCGAACTACTGTTAAAAGAAATATAACGAGAAGCTAAATATACCTCTCTCTGAATCGGGCGTAGCTCCGTAGCACCGTAACACCGTAGTGGGTTGGGGTGGCATAACGGGGCGTAGCACCGGCGTCGTAGCTGCATCGATCCGCGGGCCGTGACCTTGACCTGACCGCGTTCCCGGATGTACTGGCGCTGGCATAGTTGCGCTAATGTCGCTTTATTTAGCTTCTGGCTTTTATTAGCCTAGTTTGGTTCGGATCCGTTTCATGAACTAGTCTATGCGCGATTGAACATAATTCCCACACTTGTACTTTTGCTGCGTGATTCTTTGTTCAGTTTGTTTCTTTATTTTATTTTATTATATATGTTACTAAGTTAACGAGGTCATGAAGTGTTTTTGAATGCTTTTGTCAGTGATGCCTGTGCCACTTTCTTTGTGTTCTAAGGGCGCTGTTATTTTCTATTCTCTTAAAAGTTACAGCCTATATACGTCCCACTGCTGGGCACAGGCCTCCTCTCATTTCTGAGAGGGTTTTTAGGCCAAGGAAGTGTCCGCCGCGCTGCCCCAATGCGTGTTGGCGAACTTCACATGTCTTCGAAATATTTTTTTCTTCTTATTTCTCAGACATGCAGGTTTCCTCACGATGTTTTCCTTCACCGCCGAGCATGTGGTAAATCAGCACTTAAAATTGCAATTAACAATTTCATTGGTGCCGGCGGGGATCGAACTCGGGTTGCTCGTGTACTGTGAAACTTACAGCGAGCACTAACCATCTGAGCTACCACGGCTCAGATGGTTAGCGCTCTTCTATTCTATTCTCTTAGGTTTCTTTTAATTATTTTCCTTAATAGCCTTTTTATTAATCCAATGGATTTTATAGCTTAATATTTTCCAAATAGTTCTTCTTCTTCTTTTGAATTATGGCTTCTCTTGATAGAATTCTGCCAGTGTCAAGTCAGTCATGGGAGTGACAAGTAATTGCCGAATAGTTACCATGTTGGGTATGTGACTTTATGAGCGTCTCTAGTCATTGAGATTTAAGTTTGGAATTAACTACCACTAATCCTTCAATAGAACCTCGTTCGCTTATTAGCCTTGTTGTCAAGTGCAGGAAAGGAGACATTAATAGAAGAAGTTAGCACATACCCTTTATATTCCTATTAATATCTTTAATATATCTTTTTTTTTCTAAAGGATAGGGTGACAAACGAGCACACAGTCCACCTGATGGTAAGTGGTTGCTGTGACCCATAGACATCTACATCTATCCTCAATAAAGAATCAAAATGCAGATGCGTTGTCACTAGTGAGGACTAAGATGGAATGCCTCTTTTCAGTAAAAAGGGTCTCCGGTTCTCTACACTCACCATGCGAAACACTGTAGTGTTAAGCTGCTATTTTACGCTGGTATTCTGTGAGAGCGTGGTCCTTCCCCGGTCGAGCCGACCCATTCGCGCTACAACTATACTACTAATATAGCTGCAGTATGGCTCAACCACGTGTAAAATATCATATGTAAAGTATCATATTGTAATCTAATAATATTTTAACGTGCTTTAAACTTAATTGAATATGAATTTAATATATACGAGGGCGATACTGAAAGTTTTTAGAACTGGCCACTTGTAAACGATATAATAAAATATAAGTTCAAATTTTGAAAATGGAACTCTTTGCCAATATTATTGTGTATGTATTTTATTAATTTTTCATTTGTTTACGATTTGGCGGCAAATTGAAAATTGTATGTGTCACGTCAGCATGAATTTAACGCGAGAAAATTTTCGTACAATTATTTTTTTGACTTTCGATGTCATTTAAGTCAACAAGAAAGTTATCATAGACTTCGATTGGCCTTTCACAATGAAGCCCCATCTCGTGCCACTGTTTATAACTGGTTTAATGAGTTTAAACGTGGTCGCACTAATCTCACCGATGATCTGGGTGAGGGGCGGCCTTCTACGGCGACGACTGAAGATAACATCTGTGTTGTGCGGCGTATGATAGAGACTAACAAAAGAGTAACTTATCAGCATATTCGGACAAGCTTAGGCATTGGTATGAGTCAAGTGCACAAAATCCTCCATGAACATTTAGGTCAGGAAGCTTTGTGCCCGGTGGACACCTCATAATTTGACAGAGGCCCAAAAACTCCGTCGTGTTGATTGGTGTCGTGAAATGGTTCAAAGATTTAACGGAGGTGACTCAAATGCTGTGTTCCCTGAAGAGGTCACCAAAACGTAGCCAGTGGAGGGAGGCAACTGTGTCTACGAAAGGCCCATGTAGAGCCTTGTAGAACCTCCCGTGGAGCTCCTTCTCCTTCCATACGGTCTCCAGGTCGGAAATGCTCTGTACCGGCGGGTCTTGCCATTGCTCGTTGGCTAAGGATAGAGGGGTAAGTCCTTTATCACAAAAAATAACGTCCCTATAGAATGGATCATCCACTCTCGTCAGAAAGTAATTACGGAGGCTGCACACTTCGCTATTATGCATGGTAAGCGCGCTTAAAAAGCAGCGCCTACCATGTTTCCGCGGCAAGTACAGCGTCATTACTGACGATCTCGGGTGATGCATCCTGTGTGACGTCATAACAGTGCGGACTTTTCTATCCAGAGCGTTCAGTCCGGTCTGAGTCCACCTGAGCATGCCGAAGGTATATATGTGGACAGGCATGACCCAACCGTTATATGCGTGTGTCTTATTCACACCCGACAAAAGACTGTTAAGCACTTTTGTCAAGCGTGCATAAAACACATCGCAAACTGACTGTTTCATATCCGCCTCATCGATACCTATGTTCTGTGACATACCCAGGTATCGGTATGTTTCAGCCTCGGAAATGGTCCTTATGTTGATGGGCATAGATAAGTCTATGCTCTCAGAGTTAGCAACCCTACCCCTTTCGACATGGAGGACCGCACACTTATCCGTTCCCAGCTCCATTCTAATAGAATTGCTAAAATCACAAGCGATGTTTAGCAATTCCACAAGATGTGAGCGACTGGAGGCGAATAACTAGAGATCATCCATATAGAAAAGGTGGGTCACTTTTGTACCTCCTTTTCGAAGCTGAAATCCCCTTCCAGAACCCTCCAGTAAGGTACTGAGAGGGTTTAGAGAGAGGCAAAACCAGATTGGACTCAAACAATCGCCCTAGAAGATACCCCTTCTTATCCTTATGTGGTTCTCGGCAGCCGTCATCCGCTCGCCTAGATGACAAAGGATCGTACTCCACTGCCCCATACACTGCCCGAGGAAGTCTCTAACTGTACAGTCAACCTTGTACAGCTCGAGGACCCTCTTCAGCCATGTCGTATTGTTTTCAGCATGTATGAGGCACCGAGTCGAATGCCTTTTTGTAGTCTATCTAGGCGGCGGAGAGGTTCCGACGGTTGTGTTTAACCACCTTGCCAATGATCGCGTCAATGAGGAGTGGTTCCTTGGTTCCAAGACCACCGCCCCGACATCCATTTTGAGCGCGCGACATTACCTGATTTGAGTTCAGGTGACGAGTGATTCTCGCGCTCAAAATGGATGTTAGTGTCTTGTATATCGTGGGTAGACACGTAATGGGGCGGTATTTGCTCGGGTCTGTATTATCCCGGTCTTTAGGAACCAAATGAGTGATCCCAGTAGTGAAATGGCTCGGGAGCGACTTCTGGTCGAGAGCCTCTTGAAACTGTCGGGCGAGCACAGCGTGACACACCACGAACCCCTTCAGTCAGTAGTGATGCAGCCCGTCGAGGCCCGGACTTTTCCAGTTCGGGGCCCTTCGGACCGCCTCAGCTAAATCGTCCGGCGTTATGATGATGGGTTCCATGGGTGCAACATTCGCACACTGACTCGCCATAACTTTCGTCCAAAGGCCCTCACTGTGGTTTACGGGCTCTGACCACAGGCCGCGCCAGAATGCGACAGTGTCGGCCTCATTCGGTGCGTGGCCCGTTACACGTACCATTGGTCGCTCCAATGATTTATAGAGTCTCTTCTGATCACTCTGGAAGAGACGATTCTGGTTGAACCGTTTCAACCTCTCGGTATATCGCCGAATTCGCTTCCTCCAAGCAGCGATTCTCTGCTTCAGGTCGTCTATGCGCTCCGTCAGTTTTTGCGTAATATTCGGCTGGGACAAACTTATATTTGTCCCAGCAAACGCCATCCTGACGGTGCGCACAATTCTCGGTCTATTATTACCCGACCTGAAGCTTGTCAGTCTGCCGATGAGGGCTCTTGCCTTTGCGATACGGTTCTCAAGTATTGCTATATTACGTCTACTTGAGATATAATTATTATTTTACTGAAATTAAAATAAATTGTCAAAAGCAACAGCTACATAATGTTAATATCTATTATAGTTTTTGTAATCTTATTCTAAAGTAAATTTTTAATGTGTGTTTAAACAAAAGGCAAGTACACTGAAAATGAGCTCCATTTCCGTAGCCAAGACTTTTGTAAAACCGGTTTTAGTCGCGCATAACCGCTGTAATGTAAGAGTAGTTGAAATTTGTTTGCTTCGGAAACAGTGCATTTGGATCTATGTGAGCGCCGATTGTGGTCAGTTTAAGAGTTGCATGGTCACCTTTACTTGCATAAAAACCTATAAAAGTTAGACGAGATTAACTATCGCGATTATTAACTGTGCTATTCTTACATTTATGAAAATTAGCGTTTTGAAATTTATTTATTTCTCACCACAAAACCACAAATGTTAACACTAAATCTAATAGCTATATTAAAAAAAATGGTTATAGATCGCTGGTGCCTGGAGTAGGTAATAAAAACCTGAGTTACAGGTTACCAGTAAAAAAAGTCTCCGGTTCTCTACACTCACCATACGAAACACAATATTATTCTGTTGTATCGCTGGTATTCTGAAAAGCGTGGTCTAGCTCGGTCTAGCCGACCAATTCGTGCTGCAACCATAATATAGCTACGACATGGCTTTACCACGTAAAATATAACTGTCCTCATTATCTTGATGTAGATATTGAATTCTTAGATCACGTCTAGCATTTAATAGAAACCCTGTGAAAATGTCGCACTTTGAGATAGGCTTATGTGAAGTAAAATATCACAGTGAGTTACTATTTGTTGTGACGAGGACTATCTATTGTAGGGCCACGATAAATGTAATAGTATTAATTACTCCTTATATTTTTATACTTACATAATATTTTTAATGTATAACTAAATTGTACTATATTGTAAATTATTGTATATTATAATATAATTAAAAAGAGCTCAGCTGGGTTTTGTTGCTAGTTCTTCCCAAGCAGACGTTTTTTCCGAACCAGTGGTAAAAGCATAAATGGTTTTAATGAGTATTATTTGTAAGTGTTTGTATTATTTGTTTGTTTTGAAATATTCTATTCTATTGTATTCTAATATAACTCCCAATATTACATGCCTAGAAATGTCTTCGTCTATTGTTAAAAGGAGCGAATTACGAGAGTGAAGATCACCACGATAAAGTACGAGTCAGCTCTGAAAAAACTATCATTTGAGATTTGAGTGAATCTTTCTTATAGATAGCAAATTGACAAAAACTCACGTAGGACTTGATCGGACCGACGTCGTGTTATCGCTAACAAGTTTCTTTTTCACTGTACTCTTAAGCCGTAAAGATGGTTTGGAAAAAATGCCAATGACGTAAAAATGGATCGTTTTAAAATGAAATTATATTACTTGAGACTTTTTACGAAACGTAAAAGTAATGACTAGTTTTTAGCACATGAACATCGGCTTTCTGTTTGTTCATCACAGATGATTTAGAAAGTGTATGTTAGTTTCAGCGTGTGGTATGTTATTTAAAAGTTTAAAGCAAACAGTTTCAAAAATGTATAATTTATTCTTTTGTATTTAAATTTATTTATTACTATCGATCCGCCCCACTTCTTACTGGTGATTTCAGTATCTCAACAACAGCGTCACCTGCCGGATCCAATTGTGAATCAAACCATTCAGGGACCCACTCAAATACACACAAAAATTTCATCAGAATCGGTCGAGCCAATTTCGAGTTTTAGCGAGACTAACGGATAGCAATAAATTTTTATATGTAGAGATTTTTCCGAAAAATGTCTCAAAACTAACAGTTCTCCCACAGTCAGGGATTGAAAAGGTTCAAAAATATCGTTAAGAACCAGTATGAAACCTAAATGTTAGGCACTGTTAAAACAATTAGGTACTTTTATCTTACCGGTAGATGAGCGAAACAATATTATATTAGGTTTGATTTTATGAAATTACTAGTCATAAAATGATATTTTCGGCCATAGAGTTACAAATTTGTTTGTAATAAACCATTTCTTTAAGCCATTTTATTACGTAGCCTATCTATATATCTATTAAACAACCTTTATATTCAATCTCTATCCACTGTAGCTCTAAAATCCTGGAAAAAAAAACAAATAAGAAATTGAAAGGAAATTATCGGTACTGCGTTATTAACCTTTACTGGGTGGTAGAAATTCTTTTCCGCCACTCTCTCACTTATTCAGCCCCAAGTAGCAGTACCTGCACTGCTGTTTTCCGTTCTTAAGGGTACAGAGACAGTATTTGAAGCACAGGCTTTGAAGTATTCAATTTTGGTTCTTAGAGGTGACAACGCATATTATGTAGCCCTTTTCATTTGAATTTTGTGGTAGGTGTTCATGGACTGCAGTAGCCACTTTAATGGCTAACAGGTGGGCTCTGGGTTACCGTGTAGTGGCGGTGTAAGTTTATCCACTACCCCATATCATCCCGTGGGTGTCGTAAGAGGCGACAGAGGGAACAAATCAGGAGATGGGCAGCTGCGTCTTCCTAATAACGACTAAAAATAAAAAAACTGCGGTTGTCAACCCGCTTGCCAAGCGTGGCAACTATGGCAAATATCCCCCCTATGAGGCAATCTATGAGGGAGGCCTATGTTCAGCAGTGGATTTTAACAAGCTGTAACGGTAACGGTATCAGGTGGGCTCTGGGTCTATTTGTCATTTCAATGTTATAAATATCATACATTTTAAACATTGAAAAAAAAAAGCTTAACATTTAATGTTCTTAGGCCTTTATATCAAAATATTCGCTCAGAAAAATGTGACATATTTTTTAAGATACAATTTTCGTAACGAAGTTTTCCTTCAACAAGAAGCAGCACGTGGTAACTTACCACCATGAGTTTTGTGAAAATAAACTGTAATAACTATAGTAGGTGAGGGTAATATGGTCATCTAGTTAATATGGTCACTTAGTATATATACTTAGTTACTACTTTTAACTACTTATGGCCGTTTTAGGGTTCCGTACCCAAAGGGTAACCAACGGGATCCTATTACTAAGCCTCCGCTGTCGGTCCGTCCGTTAGTCTGCCTGTCAGCGGGCTGTATCTCATGATGCGTAATAGGTAGACAGTTGAAATTTTCACAGAATGTGTATTTCTGTTGCCGCTATAACAAAAAATAAAAATAAAAATAAATAAAAATTAAAGGGGCTTCCCTGCCAGCAACGTGTATTACGATAGTACGGAACCCTTCATGCGCGAGTCCGACTCGCACTTGGCCGGTTATTTCAGTTCTCCGTTAGCGTTACCGTTACAGCCTATTAAAGACCACTGCTGAACATAGGCCTCCCCTATAGATTGTCTCATAGAGGGGATAATTGCCATAGTTGCCACGCTTGGCAAGCTAGTTCGCAACCGCAGTTTTTATTTTTAGTCGTTATTAGAAAGACGCTGCTGCCCATCTCCTGATTTGTTTCCCTCAATTTTCAATTCTCTGTTAAAATTTATTCATAGCATAAAATACAACATGGACAAATTAAAAATACAAGTGTACGAATAAAATAGTTCAATTGTTCATTTTTGTATTCAGTCAGATTATAATTTATTTGATGGATAACTTTTACCTGCGGTTGAAAAATCGGCTATTAGTTCTATAAAACAGGAATACATTTTTTTTGCTTAAATTCAAAAACTCAATAGCGAACAATTATTTCGTTACGCTCCATATAAAACGAGGAAATCATTTTATACAGAAGCGAATATGCAGAGGAAATTATAAGCCCGATAACAAAAAAAAATCGTTTGGATTTCGTTCGATTCGTTTCGTTCATTTTTTAGAAATTCAAGTTTAGTGATAAAATGTTTTATTTGGACTGAAATACAGTTCGCATATAGGTATTTTATTACACGTGATATTTTACTACCCATAAATACAAACTCATATGACCTAAGGTGCTAAATTCTAACAGTTGCGTTGGCCTGTATCGAAAACATTTGGTATAAAGCCAAGTGTTATTGCATCCAATAACGATAGCTGTGTTCTGTTTCGAGTGCACATTTGTTGTAATCGATATATTTTAGCACAAATATGATGGTGATATTCTCTTAACGACTTGACTATAATTAAAAAAAATATTCAAAGGTACTGACTCGTAGAATCGCGTCGTTTAGTGGTGGCTTAGAATAATCTGTAGTGGATATCATCCTTCGGATACAGAGTTATTTGAAACAGGAGATGGGCAGCAGCATCTTCCAGATTATAATTGAAAATAATAAAATGTTATAAACCCGCCTGCCAAGCGTGGAAACTGTGGCAAATATCCCATATTAGGCAATCTATGGGGAGGCCTATGTTCATAAACATATAAACTCACGCCTGTCACCCAGAGGGGAAGGTAGAGATTACGGACTTCCTTTTGGCACGTTCCTGACACACCTCTCTCGCCTCCTTTATATCCATATACCTACGCATACATGGCCGTCATCTGGCCCATCTTCAATACATCGCCAATTTGGTCGATAAACTTTTATCTAGGGCGTCCCTTTATGAATCCGCCGTTCATTACTGCAACATAGATTTGCTTTGTCACTCTTTTCTCGTTCATTCTTTCTATATGACCAAACCACCGAAGCATTCCTGTCCTAATCCTGGTCACAACATCATCTTGGAATTGCCTATGTTCGATACCTATGTTCTTGCCTATGTTATATAATGAATGAATTAATAATTCGCACATAAGATAATATTATCTAAGGTGACACATGTGTACGCGCAATCACAGAGATATTTTTTATAGAATAAGGGTGACAAACGAGCGCACAGTCTACCAGCGATGGTAAGTGGATGCTGTGGTGCATAGACATCTACATTTATCCTGGATTAAGAATCAAAATGCAGATACGTTGTCACCCCTGAGGAATAAGATGGAATGCCTCATTTTCAAAAGGGTTTCCGGTTCTTTACACTCACCATAGGAAACACAGCAGCATTAAGCTGCTATTTAACGCTGGTATTCTATTAGGACGTGTTCCTAATCCGAGCCGACCCCGGACCCATTCATGCTACAACCATAATATACTTGCAGCGTGGCTCTACCACGCATAGAAAGTTAATTACTTCTCAACTTTTCTTAATCTACTAGAGCCCGATGCTAGGATGCAGTATCTATATAGGGATAGATAGCAGGATAATAAAAACACGGTATCATTACACACAACTATGTATATCATATGTATCTTATAATTTGTGTGCTTATTCGAACTCAAGACTTAAGACATAATTAGACACTTGGAAAACTTATTGAGCACTTAACTGAGACATATTTTCGTATTCCCACGTAAAATTGCTTAATTTTAGAGTTCCACTATCATACAAGGAATCACCATGATTACGTTGTGTCTCTGTTACTATGTAGCGCAGTAAAATAGTTTCTATTTTTGACAAAATGAGATAAAAGATGGCTGTATATTTATTCGATATATTTCAATATAATCGTATTTATGCAGAAGTTTCAAATATTTTTTACCGTTTGAACATCGATTTTCGTCATTAGATGGCTGTTTTATAAAAAACAAAAAAATAAAACATTTGGATTTTATATTTGGGTTTTATATAAATGACCCCATGTCTCATCAGATCATATGCTCATTTGTCGCGACTTTGTTCCTCTAGTTAGGCATTCGGCCTATTTAGTTACGAATCACGTTAAAAATATATTTGTGTGTTCATACACTTTACATATAAGATTTTCTAGAATTCGATTTCACACATTCGCTATCTAGTATACTAATTGATTTCCCGGCATCAGGGAGCCGATGCCGATCTTCAAGATGAATTATATATTCATATTTTATAAGCCGTCCATAAACCAGCTAACTTTGTCGATTCATTGTGATAGACGCATATATTAATACCTTAGAACAGACATATAAATAAATAGACGCTTAGATTTATGCCTTAGAATATAAACATAGGCCAACGTAAATATTATACGCAATATCTGTGCTTACCAAACTCAAACAGAACAATCGGAAGCCTGATTGATATCATTTGTGAACTGCATATTCATGATTGTTCCGGTTTATGAGCGAATTATTCAAATATATGCAATCTGGTTGCTGGCTAGGACGTTTGCAAAGATCGTGCAGCGTAGAAATGTACGTATGATAATGCGGGTGACTGCATGAGACACGGATAAAATTTTGCAAAATTTTAAAATTCCTTTCCACGTGAATATTTTAACGGAAACAAGGAAATATAACGTGTCTACAGAGGCCAATAAAGCTTTCGGAAATTTTCGTAAGCTAACTCCTACGTCTACGGGATGAGATGGGTCAGTGAAATCTCTGGGGTAAAGAAGTATTCTCTAACACTGTCGCCACGCATCAAATTTACTTCGCCTTATAAAAATTGGACTGTGCAGTGGCGGTTTAAGAATATTCAACATCTCATATCATCCCACGAGTGTCGTAAGAGGCAACAGAGGAAACGGAAACAACAGACGGGCAGCAGCATCTTCCTGATAAGAACTGAAAATTATAAAAAACTGCGGTGGCCAACTCGCCTGTTAAGTGCGGCAACTACGTAAAATTTCAGAAGATTATTACATTATATATTATATATGGCCCTGGCTGTAATGAATGAATGATGGATGATTTATTTATATTATTTTATAAAATAGTAAATTTATCTGGCCGAACAGATTTAGATTTTGGCGATAACATAATTATTTTATTTAAGTAATGGTTAGATTAGTATTTATTACACATATGGTAATGGTGACGAGTGAGCCCAAAGTCGACGGTAAGTAGATGCTATGGCCAATGGATATCTACATTTATCCCAACACTGAGGACTAAGATGGCTGGATGGATAGATGAGGCTTTTCACCAGTAAAGAGGTTTTTCAGTTCTGGTCCCTTACCATACGTAGCACAGCGTCATCAAGCTGCTATTTCAAGCTGGTGAGCGAGGTCCCGGTTAGTCGACCCATTCACATCGTAGCCACAATACATTGCAGTGAACCACACTGCAGCTCACTGCATTATATTGTGCAGCACGCGTTACACCAGCATCCTATTTTAATAACACTGCATTAAATTCTAACAAAATAGTTATATTCTAGCAATAATATTATTAATGGTGATGTAAAAAATAAAATATACGAGTATAATAAATAAAATATAAATAAATGCCAAGTAACTGTTTAGATTTTTTATATCGTTAAATAAAATCATTCCGTGTATTGCCTCATCTCTTACAACGACCGCTTTTGATGTCGAGCCGGAAGGATGGCAGATCAAATTAATTCTATTGTAACGAAACGACTACAGAAATTGCTTTCAGCCTGTTCATAATATTTTAATGAAAAAATCAATTATTTAAAAAGGGAAAGCTTCTTGAGAATATTAAAAGGGAAATTTTATGAAGATAATATTCATAATTTATTTTTATTAAAAATATAAAATATACCAAAATACGTAAATAAGACCCTTAAGAAAATAAGCATGACGGTTTGGTCGTACCGTAAACAAGATTTTCTTAGAGTGAAATAAAAAAATGACCATTGATCTTCATCTCTTACTATAATATATGAATATTTTACCTTTGTAATCCACAAAATCTTTTTCCGCGAAGGTCTTTTTTAGGTTTGGGAATAAAAAGTAGTCACTAGGGGCTAGATCTGGGCTATATGATGAGTGGTTAATTTCCTCAACCCCGCAGTCTCGTACAGCAGCCTTGGAGAGCCGCGCCATGTGAATCAGTGCGTTGTCATGAAGATGCAGCACTCCTTTGGTCAGCTTTCCTCTTCTCTTTTCTTTCTCTTTTCTTGATTCTCTCACTGACTTTCGTGAGGTAGCAAGTTATGCAATATGGTGTGTATGGTACTAACGGATAGATTAGTTATTTTTGCTAACATCTTAATTTTTACTCGTGCATCTTCTAATACAAGTTTTTCAATAATTTTCACATTTTTTCTGTAGCCGCTGTGATTGACCCACGCGGGCGGGGATGATCTTCGATGCTTTCCCTGCCTCTTTTAAATTCACTAGACCACTTTTGTTCGGTTGACATTAAAGGGCAGTCTTGGTAAATGGCCACCGTTTCTTCATGGATGTTGTTTTGAGTTTGATTTTTTTTTAATCACCGCACGGTGTTCGATTTTTTCAACATTGTCGAGTCAGTTATTCCCGACGTCTACGACTGAAGGTTACATAAGAAGTAATGAAGTTATCAAGACGAAATTTCATATTTATTTTATACCCTCAGGTAGTGTCGTTAGCTAATGAATTTTATTGAAATATTTGACAGATTACATTGTGGGGAAGTTAATATGTTAGAAATGTTTATTTCTGTAATATTAGTAATATTTTATAATATTTTGATACGAAATGAATAAACCAAACTACAGATATTGCAAAAAGCAGAAAAATTAAAAAAAAAAGTAAGTTGTAAATATAAAAAATGTTAAGGAGCAAACCACTGAGGCATTGTTTAATACTTTAAAAACCGCTAAACTTTTATTTAAAACGATACTTCTCAATTATATACCTAATAAGAAGTAACAAAAAACTTCACCCCAGTATCATTATTAGCTTTCTTTAACACACAGCACACTTTCACAACAAGTATTCTTGCCTCTCTATGAAAATATTTATGCTTATGTCTTTTTTACTTTTATATTTATAGCAAATAAGAATCTCTCTTTTATAATATGAAAATCAATATCGGAAATGAAAGATTCTCTTTGATTCGCAATGCTGAATACAAGTAATTCAATAAGTAAATTTTATTTAAGAATGATTTTCCGCCTGTCCCTTACCTGTGAGACTGAATAAAATGTGCCAATTATTTCTTTCAATTTTTAGCAGAAATTTCATCGGTATTATTTACAAATAGAATTACTGTTTTTATTTATTTTTAAATCTTTATTGCATTCCCTTAGAAAAAAAATGATACGAAGGGCGGAATTAATGCCTAAAGGCATTCTCTACCAGTCAACTCATGGAGTGGTGAGAATTTGACGTTACCGTTACACCGGTACAGCCTATTAAAGTCCACTGCTGAATATAGGTCTCCCCCATAGATTGCCTCATAAGGGGGATATTTGCCATAGTTTATATATTGTACCATAGTGGGCTGGCAACCGCAATTATTTATTTTTAGTCATTATTAGGAAGACGCTGCTGCCCGTCTCCTGATTTGTTTCCCTCTGTCGCCTCTTACGACACCCACGGGATGATATGGGGTAGTCGATGTTCTTACACCGCAACTACACGGTTTATACGGTACGGAGAATTTGACGTAGGTGTAGCAACTGAAAGAAAAAAAAAGAAAAGAATATAAACTAAAATAAAGACACATTATATGTAACAAAATATATATTGAAAGTTAGAAAGTTATCAACAGAACATATATCGCAAGTGTACGTGTGAATATAGCGACGATCACTCATTTTAATCTTTTATTTCTCTTTATAACAAGTTAGGGAGAAGGATAGCATAAGGGACAAGGGCCTTATTCGGTGTTAGACTTGCGAATAAAGCCTTAAATTCCTAGTTATAAACAGGTTTACATATACATGATTTACAAAATTTCAATTTTTAAGCCCAGAGTTTTAGCCGAGCTATTTTTAGTTTTGTTTTAGCATGGAATACAAAAATAAAACAACATAACTTTCAGCTTTGATTCGAACCCGGGATTAAATAGCCGGGAATGCTAATCGCTAAGCATGTTTTACCTTAAAGTTTTATCTTAGTTTTACAAGTTGATATATTATATTAGTAGACATAAAAGCTTTCTAAATGCGTACTCTGCTTCCTAACAACACTAAGGATTAATAGCTCCATTTGTAAGTTATGTGCGTCTTTGCGAAGTACTGCTCTTATTTTTATCTATTGGGCTTTATGTCTCTGTATTTTTCGTATAGTCTTTATCAAGGACGAGTTTTACATATCTGCGTATTTGTGTTTTTAGGACTCTGGAGTTTGACCTACATGTTTGAAACATGTCGATAATATATTTTATATAAGATGCCTAAAATTGAGATGAGGAAGTTATGACAAAACACGTCGTATCTATGTTAGTGATTTTAAAATCACAGTTATGATTGTTAAAAATAAATAAGAATATTCAAATCATTCAAAATTAATTTAAAAAAAAATAGAAAAAAAAATAAGAAAAGTAAAATAGCTCTTCAGGCATTTTCCTTATATACTTTTATAGGAGATATCAGAACAAACATTTTATGGCTAAATATATTTTAGATGAAGGAGTAAGGATATAAGTTTACATAAAGTTAGTACACATTGCAGCGTATTACAGCTGCGGTACGAAAAGTACTATGGTCAACCAGAATACTAGTGTGAAATAACACCATAATGCTGGTGTGTTTCGTATGGTAAGTGACAAGAGCCGGAGAACCTTATTGAACTTAATCGATAACAGATGTAGGCGTCTAAGGGTCACAGCATCTACTTACCACAAGATGGACTGTGTACTCGTTGTGACACCCTTGCTTCTATAAACAAAATAGGGGGAGGGAGGCCGCAATTATTAATACATATATAATGGCATCTTACCTTATCCAAGGTAAACATGAATTTGAATGTAAAAGTATGTTATTTGAAAGTCAAGCAGTCTTTGAGTATAGCTGTAACCTGGTCAGAAATTTCCTCTGACTAAAAACTCAACATTGTTTAACAAGAAATGTTTTATAACAAATTTCTATATGTACGCTAGCAAATTATAATAAATAATTAAACAAACAAATAAGTTTTGTTAAAAAACATTTCAAAAGATGTAAAATGATTTATCTAAGAAAATGATGTCTTACCTAGTTTGAAAAGCACTTCCCTTTCTCCCTCAATTACTTACGAATTTATCCCAAAACCACTCACCTAACCCTACTACACTAGGAATGCACACCACCGTCGATAATACGACACACGTTTCGCCTCTAAACAAGAAATCTGCGATGGTTAATCGCTAATGGCTGGTGGCTTACTTAACGGCCAGTCATCGCTGAGTTTATAATTACAACTGTTGTAAGATATTATACCGGTTTGGGAGCGTAAATAACATGTAACAAATTTTAAAATATTAGAAAATGTTATTGTATTAAATAACGTTATTTAACTGCTACGAGTATGTGGGAGCACCGTTAGGTATACACCTATCCGAATAGAAACATAACACTGGATACAATACTTTGTGGCAACAGCAATAGGTAAGAGGACCTAATCAGATGAACATTGAGGTAGGATAGGATCTTTACTATCTGTGATTAGTAAATATAAACACACACAGGCATATTTTGGATAACAATAATAAGAATATAATAACAATGTGGACGTCCTTCATGTTGTTAAAGATTTTTTGCGAATAAAACTTTTGTGGTCAAACATTTGGCTCTTTGAATAACAGAAAATGGTATTCATTTATATTTTTATCAAAGAAAGAAATGTATTTTTCTCAAGCTATCTTTTGTCTGCCACCTATCTGAGCAATAAATAATAAAAACGATATCTGTAAGGGAAGCGTAATTTATCTTGGTGGTCCTACTGAAAATCCGAGGAAAGACAAACTAAATATACCGTGGTGCAATTTTACGATATTGAGTAAAATAAAATAAGAGTACTTAAAAACTTTTAATGCAAATTTTTTATTTATCATTATTTTTTGTCTTCTCTTTGATTAAAATAGAACAGAATAGAATAATTTCTATTCAAAAATAGATGACAAGTATTTTAAAAAAAGTATTTTTTATTTTTACCACTGGTTCGGAAAAAACAATTGTCCTGGGAAGAACCAGGAAGAAATTTATTTTATTAAGGAAAATTATACTATAAAAAACAAAGGTTTGACAAACTACTTATAAAACTTATTTAATAAACAGCATAGAAGCGATCACCTCACCTCATTCCCAGGGATATTAATTATCAATCATGTAATCATTTATATTATAATTACTATTTTTAAACAGTTTTTGTTTAATAAAATATTTTAAACTTCGTAATAGAGACATCTTCTATATCTTGGACATTGTTATAAAACGTATACAATGAATTAATTAATGACTCTCTGAGTGTAGGTACAGTGGAGTCGAGTAACTAGCATCTCTAGCTTGTGTTTGTTCCTAATGTTTACACAATGCATATCACTTTTTTATTAAAACTGCTTTGATTTTGTGAACACACATGTGATTTTCGTAAATATTTTGAGAATCCATAGTTAATATTAAACTAAATTTTTCTCTGTGAGACTTTTTCGGTTTTAGGTTATAAATGGCTCTTCTCAGCTGCAAAACAAAAATAGTTTCTAAGTCAGTCGCATTCCTCAATAGCGAAATCCACTAAGACAATGCTACGAAAATAACTGAAATAAACCAATCTAGCTGTATCTACACTCGCGAAACTTCCAATCTTTTTTGGAATGGGTCTCCGGTTCTCTACACTCACCATACAAAGCACAGCAGTATTAAGCTGCTATTTTACGCTGGTATTCTGTGAGAGCGTGGTAGTTCCCCGGTCAAGCCGACCCATTCGTGCTACAACTATATTATAAATATAGCTGCAGCATGACTCTACCAAGTATGAAATGCTAAATCCCAAAACAAGAATTTAATTTTAAAATCTTTAAAAAAGATATAAAAACACTAGATAATTTTTCACGATGCTATGATTGCTCTCACACAAAATATTCTGTTGTGAACTAAGAGCCGGAACTATACTGGAAATGGAAACACGTGGTTTCTCAATAACCAATCACAGCGCGAGGAGCTTGGGCCCCCATCAGCTGCCGGCATGCCTCGATAAGCTATCTTTCTCGTAATTATGGCTGCGTAAAAAGCTAGTCGTATAATATATTCGTCCGTGATACAAAATCATTTCATCACCTGAAAGTTTTCGTTTTAAAAAAACTAGTTCCATTAAGGTTGTAGCATGATTGGTACGGGGAAGAACCACGCTCTCACAGAATATCAGCCTGAAATAACAGCTGCAGTGTGGTAAGTGCAGAGAACCGAAGGTCCATTTTACTGCTAAAGAGGCATTCTATCTAGGGGTGCCAATGCATTCGCGTTTTGGTTCTTAATCGAGGACAGATGTGGGTGTCTGGCCACAATATCCACTTATACTTGGATGGACTGTGTGCTTGTTTATCATCGTTATTTAATATTAAAAAATGGTTGCTGCTGCGAGGGTCACTTGGATGATGTTATTAATAATTGACGTCGTCTTATTCTTCTTCTTCTTTATCAGTTCTTAAAACTCAACTGCCTCCTCGTCCTGCATTGTGACTACCTATAATGAAATATACCCAGTTAGGTTACAGTGTCTAGGTAGAGGCCACAGTGTCCAGCAAGTAACAACTAATTGTCCTTCCTACAATGGAAGAGATTGACCTCTGTTCTTCTTTTTCCTGCCCTTTTCCTAGGTTTTTAGGTCGGTATAAAACACGTTCCTCTTCAATTCTCCTCTATTAATCGTCATCTCTTCATTCATTCTTTCTAACGCATATCATTCCTAACATAATCCAGCCATCTTTTGTTAGGCCTCCCCCTATTCTTATATCCATCGATTCTTATAAGTTCAAAAATGGTTGAGGGAAAGCGTTCGATGTTCCCGTTAGTATTAGGCGAGTGAGCTTATATCTTATGATGGTTTATTTTATGAAGCCGATTAAATTCCTTATTGAAATCTGGGTATTGTAGTAACGGGTCGTTAGTCAGTAGAGTCTTGCGTCTTCTGGATGCTGGAGCTCTCTAAGAAAGTGTCCATCGTCCATTATACGCTAGAAAATAGATGAAGAACTTTTGAGGCCCATAGGCATACGAAGAAAATAGAAATGACCGTTGTCGACCGAATCGACATTGAAAGCTGTTTTTGGAATATCTTGGGGATCCATTTCTACCTGGTAAAAACTGCTAGCCAGATCCAAGGTAGTGAAATATTGGCATCTTCCCAATTTGTCGAGAACAACGTTAATATTTGGTATTTATATTATAATATTTTATATAGGGTATTTATCATCGATTGTTTTTTCGTTAAATTTCCGAAAATAAACCACAATACGCCATGTTTTCCTACCTGAGGCATCTGATTTCTTTAGTGAAACCCAAATAAGCGAGCTCCATGCGCAATCTGTTGGTCGTATAATGTTCCATCATTTTACTTATTTGATCCCTAACTTGTGAACGGTGAACACATGGATATCGGTAGATCTTGGTGTGTACGGTAACTCATCGGTGGTAATACGATGTTTAATGGTCCAAGTTTCCCCTTTAATGTAAAATCGGATATATTTTATCGGTAACGTGGCGTGCACAAAGAGTTATAAGATTTGTTCTTTCCTCCTCATTTAAGTGATCTATAAGCCGTTGCGAAACTATTTCCTGCATCCGTACTGCCGGTTTACGCGTTATTGCACGTGCACTCTGCATTAAATATATCAGCGCGCGCGGGTCGTTCGAGCGAAAATATAATATCATTTGATGTGGGATTGTCAACTTCCAAATAACCGCAATTCTCGGTCAGGGTAGTAATGCACTCGTGTATTATGCAATTTCATACGATTTGTTCCCTAACGTGTACATCTCCGGTGGGTATGTTGGTAGGAATCCAATGACCTTTGAAGTGCCGGCCGGAATTATATCCTCGTATAAATTTATGTTACGCGACTTATACATTCTAATCGGGTTGGTTGCAGTGCGAATAACTAATTGACACTCTTTTAAGTTGATGTGAGCCTCTCAATGACCCAATAAATATAACCCAATCAGCCCGTCAAAGTATTAGTCGAAATGACATACAAATTTTTTATGTAATCAGAATCGTTGAACTATTCTAGTGGACTTACATGAACTCCATCCCGGTACTCCGCTCCTCCAGTCCTGGTCCAATGGTAGGAACCCCCTTCCGTTTCTGCCACAGGTCCGTACAATATCCTACCGACTGTGCCACTTACATTTGCGGCAGCTTAGAGAATAGGGTTGATGTGAAAGGAGACGAAGACTTTTTCCTATATTACTTCAATTTTCTAACTTACAAGATAACTTAACTATTGTGATAATGTATGTTCACAGAAATAATGAATGATCTTAACATTTAAACCTTGGTTTTTATACTATGTTGGGTAAATTGCGTCACGTTTAAAGACGTGCTGCTATTTGCTTAGCAGGCGGTGCTGTATGGTAGGTATATTCGTGACGGTACGCGGGTTGGAACGGTATGCAAGGTCGGTAGGCATATGTAACTCACACATAAACACCTAAAACCATGTTGTTGGTTTCAATTATGATTTAAAATGCATATGTGTGCGTGAGTGTGTTCTACAAAAAGCTGGGCTTGGTTCTAGCCCAGGTTTACGTCACTTAAAATGTACGCAGCGCTCTGTCTATCTTTCTTTGTTGTTCTGAGGGTTTTATTTTAATTTGTGAGAAATTACCTTTGCGTAGTACGTTTTACACGAGGAAACACAATAGACCCTTTTACACAATCTTCCATATTCAAAACATGTACATATTATACTACGTAGATATAAGTACATCTAATTTTATGTAGGAATTACGAGATAATTAAATTTTTACTAGCTCTTTTTATTCAAACAGCGAACTTTTTATTAAATCGAAAAAGTTATATTTAATTACATAAAATACTTAAATTAAAAACTTTATTTGGTGCGATACTGCCAAGGACAATGCCAAACCTCATCTTTATCTTCACATACTACAAATCATCAACCGAATCTACCAGAAATTAAAGTAAGTAGCCAAACCTGCCAAAAACGCCGAAATCTACCACATATGGTTGTTAAAAAAAATCTCCAAATATCATTCATCAACTAGAGAATATAGACAGGACTAGACACCGTTGAATTTATAACAGCATAAAGTTAAAATGCTATGTAGTGTCCTTTATTACTTGATGGAAAAATGTCAATCAGTAACTCATTTCCTTATCCAAACACCGAATAAGTTTTCTTTGTTTTCGTTCGTTAAGGTTTACTTGTATAAATATTTAACACGGTAGGTTGTGTCAAATATTTATACAAAAGATAGCTAAAAATACATATTATATCAATACTGTTAAGATAAAGATAAATGAAAATTTTAGAATTTCTTTTTTTTGTAGAATAAAGGTGCCAAACGCACAAATCACCTGATGGTAGGTGGATGCTGTGACCCATAGACGTCTACATTTATCGTCGATTGAGAATCAAAATGCAGATGCGTTGTCACCCCTGAGTATAAGATGGTATGCTCCGTTTCCAGTAAAAAGGGTTTCCGGTCTACACTCACCATACGAAGCACAGCAGCATAAAGCTGCTGATTTTACCCCGACCCCGGTCGAACCGACCCATTCGTGCCACAACCATATTATAGTTGCAATTTGGCTCTACCTCGTTAAAAGCTGCCTGAGAGGCATATGTTCAGCATTTCTTTGGCTTGTTTATAAACTATTTATAGACAAGCCAAAGCTAGCTTTTTAGATTTCAGCAGCAAAACAAATTTTGTATTTACATATAATAGGTCGGGGAAAAAGTTTCTTCGTATTTTGTTTGTATGAAATTAAAGAAAAATCTCTTTGGTTGTACTGTTTGTATCTGGTTGGTTTTAATATCAATACAAAAAGGGGAAAAATGCAACTCAAGCCGCGAAAAAAATTTGTGACGTTTATGGACCTTTTTTTTTTTTCATGGGGTAATGCCTACACATACCCGCCTCGCGGGGGCAAGGACGGGTTATGTCGGACTCGCACCGACTAAAACCCTATGATGTTCCACCTTCGTCGCATATTGGCAGGGCCACGGGAACGCTTTCGCACACATCGGTGGCCCCACCAGCGCTGGCCGCCCCATGGCGGCCCCTCCTCGGGAGAGGACTACTCCTCCCCCATCTCCTTCTCAAGTAAGGCGCACCAGAACACATAGCGCGCCCTCCTCCGCGGCCTCCAACTTCACATGCGCGACAGACGCCCCCGAGTCCAATGCGCGAAGGCTATGGGGCCAGGAAAAACTAGCACTCAGAAGCACCAGCCTTCCTAACCCCAGCGGCGGATTTGGTCTATGGCTCCGCTGCCAACCAAGATTCGGCTGCGGAGAGTAGGGACGTTTATGGACCTAATGCAGTGTCAGTAAGAGTAGGACAAAGTTGGTTCAAGCGTTTTCAGTCCGGGAATTTTGATGTCAAAATTGCAGGTCGCTCTTGTCGTCCTCATACGTATAAAGTCGATGCGATTTTTGAAAAAGTGGAGCAAGATCAGCATATTAGTAGTTACGACATAGATGAGGGTTGACCAAAAACAGTTTTGACCACATATTATACATTTGAAAAAGTCTGGCTATACAAAAAAGCTCGATATTTGGGTACCACACGAGCTACCTGAAAGAAACCTAATGATTCGTGTACTCATTTGCGATTATTTATTGAAACGTAATGAAACCGAACCATTTTTAAAAAGATTGATCATTGCTGATGAAAGTGGATCACCTACGACAAGAACGTGCAAAAAAAAAATCATGGTCAAAGGGTAGTCAAGCTCCACAGACTGTAGCGAAATCCGAATTGACACACAATAAGGTGATGGTGTGTGTATGGTGGGATTGGAAGGGCATCGTTTATTATGAGCTTTTACCGCCGGGCAAAACTATCGCTACTGTCAACAACTAATGAGACTCAAGCAAGAAATTGAGAAAAAACGACCGGAATTGATCAACAGAAAACGGAGTGGTCTTTCATCATGATAACGCCAGACCACACACATATTTGGCCATTCAACGAAAATTGAGAGAGCTTGGTTGGGAAGTGTTAATACATCCACCATATAGTGCCGATCCTGCACACTCAGATTTTCACCGGTTTCGGCCTCTTCAGAAATGAAATGAAATGAAATGAAATGAAATTAAATGAAATTAAATGAAATGAAATGAAGATTTATTTGCTTTGAAAAAGCTCAGAATTCTTTGGGTACTGTTAGGTTAATATTGAGAGGACTGTCAAAACTACTTGTTGCATTTTCTTTGATCATAAATCCCATGATTTCTACAGCAACGGTATTATGTCACTACCTACAAGATGGCAACAAGCTATCGAAGAAAATGGCACATATATATGATAATTATATTTAATTAAACTTTGAAAAAAATGTCATGAATTTTTTGTATTTAAAAATTGTATATAAACTACGAATATTATATATATATATATATATATATATATATATAATAGGCCGAATATATATATATATATATATATATATATATATATATATATATATAAGCCTTGGACAAATTGCCCGATTAGGTAAGTCAAAACCTTAAAACAAAAGTGTACAATCAATGCTTGTTGCCAGTGATGTCTTACGGAACTGAAACGTGGTCCTTCACTGCTGGCCGTATGAGGAAACAAAGTCACAAAGTTAAAGACACATAACGAGCGATTGATAGAGCTATGCTCGTAGTTTATCTACGTGATAGGATCCGTAACGGTAGAACTAGAATAACCGACATAGTACAATGGATTAGAAAGCAGAAGCTTTGAGCTTAACGAACTGACAACTGATGCGGAAAATGGTTCTGTTTGTGTTCTATTCTGTGATTGGCAGCCTCGTACCGGTGAGCTAAGTTTAGGACGGCCCCCCACTAGATGAAGTGTCGAACTGGTAAGAGATGCAGGAAGACAATGGATATAGGTATTTCAGGATCGTGTTTTTAGTTTTCTTTGAGAGAGGCCTAATATGTTCAGCAGTGGACTTGTAAAAGGCTGTAATAATGATGATGATGATATTTATATAAAAACCTTTGTTTATTATCCGGTTATTAACATACGTATTTGTTTTTTTTTTAACATATAAACTTTTTTATTAACAAAAGCTACATAAAGTGTTTTAACTAGCTAAAAATTATCGAGTACTTATCTCCCTAACCTTGATTTAACTTTCGGAACGTGTAACAAACACTTGCCAAAAGTAGAGTGTTATTGTTGTAGAGGTCGTTGGCAGCTTGCCAGGCGTTTTAGCCTTGATGAAACTGAAAAAAGCCTCTACTGGCACGTATTATTATTTTATATTATGTAGAAAGTATATAACTTTAAGATATGGTATATATATAGGAAAAATTTATTATGTTTATAGTGCTTAAATCGTAAAGTGGGAATTTCAGTCATGTATCATTATTTTATTTTATTACAGCTTGTCGCGTCCACTACTGAACATAGGCCTCCCCCATAGATTGGCAAATGCAGTTTTGCAATTTTTTATTATTTATAGTTGTTTTCAGGGAGATGCTGCTGCCCATCTCCCATTTCATTTCCCCCTGTCACCTTTTACGAAATCTACGGGATATTATGGGGTAATGCTTACGCCGCCGCTACACGACAAATATGTCCACGTTACGGCTAAAAGCCGAGGGCAGATACACTTAGGCTTAGCCGGCTACAACTAAGTGCAGCCGATAGCGGTTGTTTAAACTTAGTTGTATCTTATACAATTTATAAATAAGGTAAATTTCCCCGACATTGAGATGGCCCAAGGGCTACTGCAGCCACACTTTGAGCTACTGTTGCTGATATTACTTGATACGTGCTTTCGTATTTTTTATTAATTTAACAGTACGTTTAATTTTAATAAACCGCAATCTGCTACTTCTAGTTGTAGCCAGCTAAACCTAGGTTCATCCGCACTATATAAGTTATAAATATAGCCAATGAAGTTTATGAACTGAGAGCATGGATTTCATAAACCTCAATTAAAAAAGAATGGAATAAAGCTATCTGCGCGTCGATAACAGGAGCGCTCACAACCAAACTTCAATCAATCCTTGAAGTATCGTGGCGAATTAGTTAAAGGTTAAATTAACTAAAGTAGCGCTTAAGTAAAGTCCTTCATTTAGCTTTAGAGGGTCTTATTTTATAATAATTCTAAATGAGGTCAGAAGTAGAAAGAAGTTATAAGTTTGCAGACTCAGTAATAGATTTAAGTTTACTGGATCTTATGTTGAATTTGAGTAGACACGTATCAAAATCACTCTTTATTATAGTGTGACTATAAATAGGTGTAAGATTTAGGAGATAAAATTATACTTAAGGATACAGAAATTATGTAGTCTTTCGAAAGTGGATGCTGAAAGTCTTATAAGTATAATTTAATAAATCCTCTTAAGATAATTGAGCTTTGAATATCTAGTTCAGTTGCTAGCTTCATGAAATTCGCTCGTTATGCGGGATAAACAAATAAATCTCATAACTAGAGCAGAACTTGTAACAAAGTCTGTTTGGACAGAGATTTACAGTTAAAGCCCTTTGAATAGGAGTTTGTTACAGTTATACAGTAGTAAACAGTCGAAGCGCGTTGTCTTAATTTATTAATTAAATTATTGAATTTGAATTTTGCATCATCACCATCATCAACGATACAACCCTTCACAAGTCGATTGCTGAACATAGACCTTCCTCATGCAATGCCACAAAACGCCACCTGCATCCATCGACTTCCAGCTTGTCTTACTAGGTCATCATTCCATCTAGTAGAGGGCCGCTCAACACTTCGCTGGTACGAGGCCGCCACTCGAGAACCTTTCTTTCCGATCGGTTTTCGATTCTTCGAGCTAGACTAAGATGGAACGCCCCACGGCCTCTAATATTATACTGACTCTATACACCCTTCAGACTGGTACACAGTAGTCCATGCACAGCTATTTGGCGGCAGAAATAGGTAATAGGGTGGTGCCTACTTACACAGACTTCTAGGCTGAAAAAGAGTCCTACCTATAGAATAGAATAGAATAATTTTTATTCAATATAGATTATAATAAGTCTTATTGAAAGAGATTTTTTAGTTTAATCACTGTTTTGAATATAAACCTCTGTCCTGCAAAGAACCAGCAAGAAAGTCAGCCGGATTTTTTTTCTACTGTAATATTATACAATATAAAATATATTGTACAATTATTTACTACACTCATATAAGAAACAGCTTGGAAGCGTTCACCGCATTCCCAGGGGTTATTATCAACTATGTTGTAATCATTTATATTATAATAACCCTTTTTATAAAGCTTTGTAATCGAGTGACGTTGTATATTTTTTGGGACTTTGTTGTAATAGCGTATACATTGACCCATGAATGTACTACTACGTCTTTTGATATGAGTAGCTGGTATCACTAGTTTGTGTTTGTTCCAGGTTACTTTTGTTTTTGTGAACATACATAATTAAATTTTCGTAAATATACAGAGAGGTCAAAGTTGATTTAATAATTTCTTATTTTTTCTCTGATAGACACGGTTTTAGATAGTAAATAGCTCTTGCTGTCTCGACACTTGTGAGATTTCTAATCTTTTTACAGCATAGGCTGCAGAGCTTAGTCTGTTTGCTAGTTTAGATTTATGGGGCCCCAATGAAGTGTTGCGTAGAGAGTAATACCAAGAAAACAATGGAATAAAAACACATTGGTATTAATTTTTTTTACATTCAGTTTTATTTCCGTTTAAATGTAGATTATTAACGTTAAGCCAGTACATTAATTTTGATATAGCATTATTCATTCCTAGTACATAATATAGAAAACTAAGATATCATTATTACGAATGCTATCACGCAGAGAAACCCTTTCCATATCTCGCTGAGTGACCTTAAGCTTCTTTATACGTTAAGCAGTGAAGGACCACGTCTTAGATCCATACGTCTTCACTGGCAACACGCGCTTGTATTGGAAATTTACATAATATAAAGAAACTACTAGAATGATTACCATCTAGGACCCTAGCAACAGTTCAATCAAGTTAATCAAATCACTGTTGGTCAAATCGTGTACTGCCGGTGTAAGAATATCCACTACCCCATATCATCCCGTGGGTGTCGTAAGATGCGACAGAGGAAAACAAATCAGGAGATGGGCAGCAGTGTCTTCCTAATAACGACAAAAATAAATAAAAAAACTGCGATTGGTAGCTCGCTTGCCAAGCATGGCAACTATGGCAAATATCCCCCATATGAGGCAATCTATAAGGGAGGCCTATGTTCACCAGTGGACTTTAATAGGCTGTAACGGTAACGGTTGGTCAAACATTGGTCTAATAATGATGGTCAATTAACATGTTTAAACATTTTCTTAAAAAAATTGTAGTAATAGTGTTATACGTATATTAATTGAAATGACTGCTACCAAGCTCTTTTTATAATAATTTATAGTGAGTGTAAACAGTTTTTCGTAAAATGGTGATGTACGAACTAGAAAGTTAACCTCGCATACGAATTTCAAAATTACTACTGACTCAGCTGTAACCAGGTCAGCAAAGTTATTCAACCAAGCAAGTTAACATTAATTACGGTCTGAAAAGTTTTCATGATGCTTCAAAATGGCCACTTACGGAAGTTCCATCTAGTTTAACCTTTTTTAAGTTAATTTTTACATCCTCTCACTGTAAATAGTTTTATCGTAGATTATACTTGACCTAAACTTTAAAGTGCCCGAGCAGTCACATTTAGTGAATTCGTGTAATTATTTTATATTTTTTTCTTTGCTCTTCACTACTGGACAAAGGTCTTACCAAAGAACACACCAAGTATTTCTTGGCGAATTTGCCCATATCCAAAACACTAGGTTTTGCATTATTTATTTTCATTCGCCTGAGATGCGTATTTAAAGAAAAAAAGAAGAAAAGACAAGCGCAGAGCGTGTATCAGAGTTCTGCTAATACCCACCGTTTCCCATTACCACCCAAGGTAACGAGATACTAAACCACAAAAAGACAAGCGAAATGTATAAAAACATAATACTGACTCTGTCTACTTTCTTCAATAAAATAATCCGAGAATGTTTCAATAAGACCCAATAAAAAGTAGTAGTAAAAAAATAGTAGTAGTGTAGATAAAGATATATTTTTGTGAAACCAAAATTTATTATCGCACGAATATTGCCGCAAAATGAACGACTTTATCATGACCGCTTGATAAATATTTTGATCTATGGAATAATAAAACGGGAACGAGTTAATCAAACCGCAAAGTAAATAATCCCTGATACCGGATATTGAAAACTTTGTATCAATATTATATAAGAATTCTACGGAGTCTACCAAGTCTATCAAGCGTAAAGAACCATGGCAAATATACTCTCTATGAGACAATCTATGAGGGAGTTCTACGTTCAGCAGTCGACAAATCATTTTTTGCAGTTAACTTGACTTGAATATAAGTAGCAAACACCATAGTAATACTCCTATTATAAGTGTGAACGTTTGTTTGTTTTGATGTTTGTACTTTAATAGCTAGACGTATTCAACAAATCTTGGCATAAAAGTTATCACATGTTGATATACTATACGTTTTATAACAGTTCTTCATCGTCATCATCATCACAGCCCTTCATAAGTCCACTGCTGAACAGAGGCCTTCCCCAAGGAACGGCAAAAGACACGCTCCAGAGTCACCTGCATCCGTCGACTTTCTGCATGTCTTACAAAGTCGTCACTGCATCTAGTGGGACATAAAAGTTATTACTAGAATTTAATTTACTTCCAGTGAAGCGGCGATTAACAGCTAGTAATGTTATTAGAATTAGTAAAACATTTTACACTACAAATCTTAGTGCTACTTTAGTGTTAGTTGTAGTTACTTAGTTAACTTTAGTTTAGTGATACTTTAGCACCAGCAGGGCTAGCCAACTTGACATTCTACAAGCGTTATCGTTAATAGAAAACTATAAAAGTGAATGAAATCTACAATATGAACATGAATTTCATGTGACTTGACGTTCGATGTGTCATTCGCATTAATTTAGTTTTCTACTAGCGTCATCAATTGTAGAAAGCAACTTGCCTAACACAGTTGATTAACTAAACATCAAACGTTTATTTTCTTTACATTTTGTACGAAAATTATTTACGCACCCAATTTACGACTAAAAAGGGGTCTTAATATTTATATTTGATGGAATATTTAAAAGGGTTAACGCGGTGCTACGTTTTGCTTGTACAAGACGGCGTAATAAAATATTGAATGTAAAGTCTTTTTCAGTATTAAAAGTTGTATATGTACAAAAATTTTGTATGAGAAGGTATACGATATAAATTTTAAATTTCTTAACATTCAGCCATGCTGCAGATATAATATGGCTGTAGCACGGATAGGTCGGCTCGACCAGGGAAGTACCACGCTTTTCCAGAATACCAGCGTCAAATTGCAGCTTAATGCTGCTGTGTTACGTATGGGGAGTGCAGAGAACCGGAGACCCCTTTTGCTGGAAAACCCCTTTTCCAATAAAATGGGTTTTTCCATTCCATCTTAATCCTTAGGGGTGACAATGCATTTGCATTTTGATTCTTAATCGAGGATAAATGTAGATGTCTATGGGCTACAGCATCCACTTACAATCAGGTGTGCTGTGAGCTCGTTTGTCACACTTATTCTTTAAAAAAACGAATTGCTCTGCTGGCGGGATTGATGGGATTACGTCTCAACATCTTAAAGGTCTTGTAAGCACGTCTGTCAATGACGTAAGACAACGAAGAGACGATTAAGTGTAGCCATTCAGCAAGGAAAAGGACTGTGTGATAGTTTAAGTTTTTAATTTTAGTTCTTTTTATTAAGGTAAGAAATATTGTACATGATTTATAATGTATATAAAAAAAAGTTTAACTATTACAATTTCAAGAGCTGATTTACCACGTGATCGTTGGTAAAAGTAAACATCTTAAGAAAATCTGTGTGTGAGAAATATAATATTTCGAGGGTGAAGTCCGCTAAACGTATTGGAGCGGACTAATTGGTCTATGACCCTTTCATAAATGAGATATTGTGCACAGCAGGGAGATATTTATTGTAGAAGTCGAAGCAATAACGGTATTATTAAAAATATTATCTAACTTGGTGTTATAAGATGTATTATAAAGAAGAATAGCGGTTTAAGGAAAGGCAATTGGTAATAATAGATGGATATATAACGTGTGCGGGTCGGTCCCCTGGCTATTGTTTTATGCTATAAATATTGTGTATATAATAAAATAAAAATTAATATTAAATAATTATATAAAAAAAATCATCGTCAGTCATCTAACAGTCAACAAACAACATTCCTACGACTACTGCTGAAGTGCTGCAACCTCAATACAGCTGTAACGTATTTCTACCAAGTAAAATTATTAGGTCTTAATGATTTCTTATACTTACGCGAACACTACACATTGAATAAAACTATTTTTACGGATTCTATCGCGTTTAATTAACTTATTTTATTAAATTCCCGACGTTTGGGTCACGGGGGACTGAGGTGATTTACGTCCCGATGTCAGAGTTAACCCGGAGTACCTTCAGCTTTTTTAATGATTAATTTTGGTCCGATCTACGCAGAATGAACTTACTGTGTCTTGAAGTCTTGCAGTGATATGCTTGGGTTTAGTCTTAATTTTATTAATTACAGGATCCCAAGCAGGTGATAGTGCCCAGCCTCCCTCTCTATTGAAATTAGGATGTTTTTGATTTCAATAGCCTCGCGCATCATCCTTGGAAGGAATCGGTGTTCTTTAACAAGGATTTCTGTTCTATTAAATCTGATGAATCGGGGGTGATCCTGTTCGTGTTCACAGACTGCAGACTTCCCGAAGCGTCGATTCTTCACATCAGCTATGTGTTTTTTAACGCGGGTTTTTGTTTGTCTTTTAGTTTGTCCTATGAAAGAGGGACCACATTCAAAATCAAAATATACGCGATAGAATCCGTAAAAACTAGTTTTATTTAAATGGTTATTCATGTCTTAATGGCATGCAAATAACCCCTGAACTCAATAAAGGCATTAATTTCGATATTACAGACAGACATTTGAATTTTATTTATATTTATAGATATAAAGATTTGATTTAAACTCAATATAGTTTTTATATATTAACCAAAGTTACACAAACTACATTTAATATGTCCCGCATCTGGTCACATACTTCGTTTTATTTCTGAGAGGGTTATGAAGAAATGTTTGCAGCGCTGATTTAGTGCATGTCAGCGGACTTCACATGTATTTTTTTTTTATTCCTAAGACGTGCACGCAATATATAAGGAGGTATATGCTAACTTTTCTTACCAGTGCCTCACTTGTACGCAATGCACCCTGCTAATTTATGCACGAGGTAGTACACGACAAATTCGTCAAAAAGGATGAACCCAAATTTCAGAATGGTGGGGAATTACCAATGCGAGTTTCGGCTCTGTCTTCTTCAACACTGCTCAGCGTTGTTATTAGTAATGCATGCAAGCTAGTGCATTTTTGGAAAGGCCAGTCTAGCAGTGAATTTAAAATGGCTTTTAATACAACGTGATGTAGTCTATGCTGTTAAGACTTCCTAATCCTCGGCGCATGAAAGGCATATCAAGTATATACTATGCCTATAACCTTCACGGAAGTGCGAGCAATATGTTGACAAAGTTTTACCGAAATCTGATGAACGGTATGGCAGTGTATAATATACGAAGAAACAAATATTAATTTTTATATATTGGATAATGGATAATGGATATTCCGTTATAATTCTGTGGCTGTTCGTCTTACCGGGAATGATTACAGAAAGTATTTACTCCAGCAATAGATTAAATGAAACGGCACCAAGTTGAGAACGATCCAAGCACCACAAATGTTTTATAGTCCTGATTTGTAACTCTCATAGAAATTTTGAGCCACAACTGACAACAATGTATTTTTTCTCAAAGATTAAACATTGATGTGAGCTTAACTCAATCTGATCTCGTTATTGACGTATTGGTCGGCCCACGATTCCACAGCTGGACGTTGGCTTCTGCCAAATTACGATGGATTTACCGACCAGATATCCAGCACTATTGACGCTACTCGTCTTGATATTTTGCATCTGTTTTATAAGATGGCTACCGACATTTTTCATTTTTCTCTGGTATTTCCCATAGCCGACTCCAAGGCTTTTTTTCATATTGTTTTAAAAGGTTATCGTTTTAGTTGTTTTTAATGAAATCTTAAAATACCATCGGAGGTGTTTTCGATACAGTACTAACCAAAGTACATAGACAAGGCAATCTTTTGTAAAAAGTATGGAAATTAGGCTAAGTACAATGAACTATTTTAATGGAGGTTTATTAAACACTATTTCACTGATACTGAATAACCCTAGAGATCTTTGTTCATATTTAAAGTTTAAATAAGAACCAAAGGAGTATAAAGACGGTAGCAATTTATAAACTGGAAATAAAATAATTACTTACTCGTTTAACATTTTCTACCGACTTCAAAAAGGAGGAGGTACTCAATTCAACTGTATGTTTTTTTTGTGTGTTACCTCATAACTTTGTTCTACGTTTACCGATTTCGATGATTCTTTTTTTTATTTGAAAGCTGGTGCTTTTCATGTAGTCCCATATAAATTTGATCAAGGTCTGGCCAATAGTTTTTGAGTTATCCTTAATAATAGATATTGAAGTCGGTTGCACAAAATTTTTAATTTTTAAATATTTTTCCTCCATAATCCCCTTAGAAATGAAATGAAGCCTATGCCCTGCAGTGGGACAAATAAAAACTGCATCTTTTCTTTTATATAGAATATTTAAAAATAAATAATTATATAGACTAAATCAACACTTAAAATGTTTCTAGGGGTTTTGGCGGACACTTGACTCGGTAAAACCTGAAACTGTTATTGACGGTTCACCAACCTAAATATTTCGACATACGTATTCCATTTTTCTCCGACTCCGAGCTTCAATCGCCTGTGACCCTGTTTCAGCTAAATAAAAGAAAATACGCGCTGCGCAATGTTTACCGAATAAAGGAATCTTTTTCTTGTGACAAAATAGGCGTATCTAACGAGACAAATTTATCTTGACAGTTACTCTTCCCAGATATCCTAAAATGGCTGGAACAGTAAAATGTAGGTAGTTTATGTGTAATAAAAGATGTTTTGCTTGCGTTTTTCATTTATGTACACAATAAGTAATGTCTGACTAAACAAAAACAACATATGCCTAAATTGAAATGGCACCGGGCAAACTAAGATACAAGGGCTATTTATAAAGAAGAACGTTAAGCATACCAATATTTTTAAGTAAAACTTTATTTCTCGTTATTATGATTCGTCATAACATACAAACGGTTACCGAGCGCATATTAGACAATTGAGGCTACTTCATTATTCGACACAACGCGTAGGTGATTTGTGTCATATTGTCATTTATGCTACAACATCTGTTAAAATATTTTTTTGGTAATAATTATTTGCTATCTGACTTAAAAAAAGGAGTTGTATAATTCGACTGTACGCTTTTTTCTATGTTTGTTACGCTATATCTTCGTCAATTATGAACCGACTTTGATGATTCTTTTTATATTATATAGGTTATGAGGGTGGTTCCATATTTTAGAGATGCGTTATCACTTCAAGGAATAGGATAGAATACCTCGTTACCAAATCCTCATCGCTATCATATCGGCCAGTCAAGGAACGCCGTATTATGTAGGTTCGAACTCCACCTAAATACATTGTTAGCACAACCGCGTTATCGCATCCCCTCAGACGTAAGTGCGGATCGTAAATTCTGGAATACTAGAATTTTCATTTCTTTAATAACAATAACAGTGTAATTATAAGATAACTATTGTAATTTTAATACGATGTAGCTGTGTTTCAAAGAGAGTATAATTACAAGACTTAAAAGGCGCTGATAGGATATTAATCGTCAGCAGTAGTCGAGATTGAACACAAAAAGGAAGTTTTTGTGACAAAAAACTTACCGTCTTTGATTACTTTCATTTTCAAAACCTTAACTTGCTTAATAAACATATAATTTTAATTTGGTAGGATTCACTATAAAAACCTAATATATGTATGTTGTATTCATCTGATAGTTACCTACACTCCCGAGTCATTGACCTTGAACTCGGTGCTCATCCCGCATTTGTAATTTCAGTACACCGCAAAAGAGCAAAGGAAACCTTTGTGAGCTTTTATTTAACTTAAGTACCTACGCTACACTTTTAAATGTATTACCATATTCTATTAGGGTTTTCAAATTAGTAGTACTGGCATGAGAGTTCCATTTTTCAACTGTATTATAATATGGTACCTCAACGTTCTCCGCAATTAAAACCAATAGCAGTGCAAACAGTGTAATTTTGTGGCGTCTTAACGCAAAATCCGTTAAGTGTGACAGCAAAAGACAATATTAAAGAATAATTACAGTGCAAAACAAATCTTGTAGAAAAAAGTGAATCGAACATAACTTATTGTAACAAATTTGCAAATCATACAGCATTGTTACCAATATAACCAACGAATCTGTCAAACGTCAATTTTTTTTCAACCAAGAGTCTATGGCATGGTATCGAGACCTTTAGGCCAAAGAAATTAATTTCTACTGAACCAGTATTGCTAAAACAATAAATAATACCCTAAAAATGGACAAAAGCATGGAGTTGCTGTTGTCAAAACTGGACGTGAAACTGAATAAACAAACTGAAATTATAACAACGGCAGTAACAAAAAATGTTATGGAGGCAATAGATGAGAGATTAAAAACAATAACAGAGGAAAATGCTAAACTCAAAGACAAAATTTCTACATTGGAGCACAAACTTAACATAATAGAACTGGAAAAAAGAAAATATAACTTGGTCTTTTTTGGAGTTGAGGAGTCAGGTAAAACAGAAGCAGAGACGGTAGACTACATAAAAGATATAATAATAGAAACAGGAACACAAATAGATAGTCATGAAATCAAAAACATATACAGAATCGGCAAAAACAACAATAAGAGTCGCCCCGTCGTAGTTACCATAGCGTCTTTATGGAAAAAACACATTATATTGAGAAATAAGGCTAATCTCCCAGCAGGTATAAATGTCAAAGAGGATTACACTAAAGAAGTACTAGAAAAGCGGAAGCAGCTACAACCACTACTAGAAGAGGAAGGAAGAAAGGAAATATCGCTTTTCTTAAATATGACAAACTGATAGTGAAGAAACCGACTGACAAAACCAGAGATAAAGAAAGAGAAGATTCAGGCTCACCAAACTCATCAACCCAAAAGAAAATAAACTTGAAAGAAACCTCAAAGCCACCATTTGCCAAGAGTGTCTCAAAAGAAATGATAAAACCTAATAATATTCGTAACTATGTCGAACGAGGCAGAACAGCCTCACTATCTGAAACCTCAAAAAACTAGCAATGACCACCGGCACCCGGAACAAGATCAAAACAAATATGACAACATTGTTCAAACCAACCTCGGAAAAAAGCACCCCAAGCCGGCTGGTCACCGTGGGGCAAGATGACCACTACCCTTCATCAAATAAAAACAAACAGAATAATATAAATAAAAACAATAAAAACAACCATAGTTACGCAAACAAAAGCAAGAGTTTAAAATCAAGAAGAGAACAAGGCCTTAAAATATGCACATTCAATGTGAGATCCCTATCAACAAAAGAAAGAACTTTAGAACTAAATAATGCAATAGAAAAAATTAATTGGGACATCATAGGACTCGCAGAAGTTAAAAAGATAGGATATATCATTGAGGAACATAAAGACTATATATTTTGTTATATAGGAGAGACACAGGGACTTCATGGCGTAGGCTTCTTAATAAAGAAATCACTAAAAGGCAACATATTAAGCTTTTTGGGAATATCAGAGTGGCTCTGTTAAAACTGAACTTCGAGGAGGGACCACTATCACTGATACAAGTATATTCTCCACTGATAGTTCAAGTGAAGAAGAAATCACAAAATTCTACAATGACTTAACAAGAGCGCAAGAACTGGCTGATAAAAACAGGCTAATCATTGGAGATTTTAATGCAAAAATTGGACAACCTAAACCTCATGAAAATCTTATAATGGGCAAATATGGTTACGGCATAAGGAACGCTAGAGGTGAACGCCTAATACAATATGCACATGAGAACAAGTTGGCAGTGATGAACACATATTTCAAGAAGAAAAGTTCCAGAAAATGGACATGGATATCGCCAGATCATAAAACAAAAAACGAAATTGACTTTATACTGAGCCCCAACCCAAAATCCGTAACTAATGTAGAAGTTCTGAACAAAATAAGTTTCCCGTCTGACCACAGGATTCTAAGATGCTCTATAAAATTCAAAACCTAAAATTAATAGGAACTTTCAAAACCATACCCAATAAATTGAAGTCCATACATGATAAAAACAACTACATACAAAACCTAAAAAGAACTTACCAATATTGCAAAAATTTCTAAAGGAAAATAAAACTGTACAATCCTTCAGTGACAAACTGGAAGAAGCAATCAAAAAAAGCCTTAAAATTAATGTAAAAGCAAATAATAAACACAAAGAAAAGATCATTAGCGAACACACACAAAATTTAATTTGTAGAAGAACTGCACTTATGTTCACAAAGAACAAGTCCAAAGAAATGAGAGAGAACTAAAGAAATTGTTCAAAGAAACCAACAGATCAATCAAAAAGATTATACTAACCATAGAAGAAATTATAGAAAAAAATATGTATACTTTCCGTAGTTCAAAAGAGCCTTTAAGGAATTATCTACGCACAAAATTGGATACAAAGTCTAAAATGTGAAAAAGGTGAAAACAAAGACAGAGAAGGTATAATAAAATGTGCAACGGCTTTATACTTCTCTTTATGCAAAACCACCACGTGATATGACACAAGAAGAAAAAGATTATAGTAATATAACTGGAGAAGATATAGCAGAAACACCAGTAAACCCAATAACTGAAATGAAATATTGACCCAAATCAAACGACTAAAACCCGAAAAGAGCCCAGGCGAAGATAACATCACAAACGAAGCCCTCAAAATCGGAGCGCCAACCCACGCACATATCTAGCAGAATTATTCAATTTAGTACTGGAAAGAGCAAGTACCATCACAATGGAGTAAATCAAACATAATACTATTGTATAAAAGGGAATCCGCTCGACATCAGCAACTACAGGCCTATCAGCTTACTATCAACAATATATAAACTCTTTCATCAATCATCCTAAGAAGAATAGCACCAGATATTGACAATAATCAGCCAATAGAACAAGCGGGCTTCGGTCGCACTACTCAACAATAGACCACATTCACACAATGGAACAAATAATCGAGAAATATAAAGAATTAAAAACCACTCTACATAGCTTTTGTGGACTATTCCAAAGCATTCGACAGCATAGTACACCCACCTATATGGACTGCTCTAAAAATAATGATGTAAACAAAAGTATGTAAATATCATAAAAACATCTACTCTAAAATGTAAGTAGAGTAAAACTGGAAAGACAAGGGAAGAGTTCACAATTGGTAAAGGGGTGCAGCAGGGCGACCCGTTGTCTCCAAAAGCTATTCATAGCTGTACTTGAAGACATTTTCAAAACATTAAATGGGAAAATAAAGGCATATGGATACTCAATAATAAATTAACACACCTAAGGTTTGCAGATGACATTGTTCTTTTTAGTGAATCGGCGACAGATCTAGAAGCAATGCTACAAAGATTAAACTTTGAAAGCAAAAAATAGGTTTACACATGAACGCATCAAAACTAAAATAATGTCAAACAGTCAAAAGAAACAATCAAAGTAGAGCAAAACCGATAGAATATACAAATGAATATGTACTTAGGTAAATTAGTGTCCTTTGATGAAAATAGTAATGTAAACGAAATAGACAGACGAATAAGTGCAGCGTGGAAGAAATACTGGGCTCAAAAAGAAATTCTAAAAGGGAACTATAGTCTTAATATAAAAAAGACTATAATGGATTCTTGCATTCTTCCAAGCTTAACTTACGCTAGCCAGACTTGGGTCTTCACCGAAAAAGTAAAAAACAAAATTTCATCTTGTCAACATGCAATGGAACGTAGTATACTGAAATTGAGAAAAATACAAAAAACGAGAAATGCAGACATCCGCATGAAAACAAAATTAACAGATGCTCTTAATTTTAGTTTGAAACAGAAATGGAACTGGGCAGGGCACTTGTCTAGATATAAAGATAAGAGATGGACTTACCAAACAACAAAATGGCAGGGCCCAAAAGGCAAAAGAAACGTGGGAAGACAGAAGAAAAGATGGTCCGATGACATAATAAACATAGCAGGGAAAAGTTGGATGCATGCGGCCAAGGACAGGGAAAAATGGAAAAATATGGAGGAGGCTTTTACCCACAGGGGGGCCACATAACAAAGAAAAAATGGGAACGAAATTATTATAATTAGATTTAATACATTTGTAACAATTGTTAAGTGGAAAATAAAGCTGTAATAATAATGTTTACCTGGGACAAATAGTCCGACTAGGTAAGTCCAACTTCGACCGAGAGGTCAATCGACGGATTCAACTCGGTTGGGCAGCGTTCGGGAAATTACGGCACATCTTCTCGTCAGGTATACCTCAAAACTTAAAAACGAGACTGTACAACCAGTGCGTGTTGCCAGTGATGACCTATGGAACTGAGACGTGGTCCTTCACTGCTGGCCGGATGAGGAAGCTCAAGATCGCTCAGCGAGCTATGGAGAGGGCTATGCTCGGAGTTTCTCTGCGTAATAAACTTAGAAATGAGGATATCCGCAGTAGAACCAGAGTGACCGACATAGCCCAACGGATTAGTAAGCTGAAGTGGCAATGGGCCGGCCATATAGCTCGAAGAACCGACAACCGATGGGGAAAAAAGATTCTCGAGTAGCAGCCTCGTACCGGCGGACGAAGTGTAGGACGACCTGGTAAGATATGCAGGAAGTCGATGGATGCAGGTGGCTCAGGACCGTGCTTTGTGGCATTCCTTGGGGGAGGCCTATGTTCAGCAGTGGACTTGTGAAGGGCTGTGATGATGTTGATGATGAGGCGCGTAGAAAAGTTTAGTGTTTGGAGGAAATTAGTATATAGGGAGGTATATGCTAACTTTTCTTACCAATGCCTCACTTGTACGCAATGCACCCTGCTAATTTATGCACGAGGTAGTAAACGACAAATTCGTCAAAAAGGATGAACTCAAATTTCGCAATGGTGGGGAATTACCAATGCTAGTTCTGGCTCTGTCCTCTTCAACACTGCCCAGCGTTGTTCTTATTAATGGATGCAAGCTGTCAAACTGCATGCATTAAAAAGCTGTCAACCTATCTAAGGTCCACAGCTAAAAATAAGCCTCTCGAATAGATTACCTCATAGGAATAGTTGCCACGCTTGGCGGTAGCAACTTCAGCATTTCATTATTTTGAGCTGTTAAAGCAGATACTGCTGCCCATTGCTTATTTCAATTTCCCTCTGTCGTCTCTTTCGAAAAATTGAGGCGACATGGGTTAGTGAATTATTTAACGCCGCCATTACACGGCCAATGAAAATGCTTAGTTTATTAATGTCAGAGAAAAGGTGCAGCTTCTCATAGTTGCCACGTTGCCACACGAATGGGTCAGCTCGACCAGGTAAGGATCACGCTCTCGCAAAATACCAGCGTAAAATAGTAGCTTAACGCTGCTGTGTTTCGTTGGTAAGTGTAGAATGCCGGAGATCCATTTTACTGGTAACGAGGCATTCTATATTAATCCTCAGAGGGTGATATCTATTTAATAAAATAATTATCATTAAAATCGATTCACGGTTGAAGAAGGTATCGCGCAACATACATAAATATAAAAAACATACGGTCGAATTGTATGCCTCGTTCTTTTTTTAGGTCGACTTAAAACTATTATAAAATACTATATATTATAATGGAATAATATAACTTTTTCATTCTGTGTCATTCTGTGGCTGTTCGTCTTACGGAGAATGATTACAGAAAGTATTTACTCCAGCAATAGATTAAATAAAACGGCACCAAGTTGAGAACGATCCAGGCACCACAAAAGTTTTGTAGTCCTGATTTGTAACTCTCATAGAAATTTAGAGCCATAACCATAACATAACATATCAACCATAACAACAATGTATTTTTTCTCAAACATTAAACATTGATGTTAGCTTAACGGTTTAAAGTTTGATTTCATGTATGTAATCTTAATTTAAAAAAATTGTCAAAGTAACGATATATCTCAATCTCATCTTGTTATTATCATCTTAATCAGCCCACGATTCCACAGCTGGACGTTAAGTTAAAGTTAAAGTTACAGCCTATACGTGGGTATACGTCCCACTGCTGGGCACAGGCCTCCCCTCATTTCTGAGAGGGCTTTAGGGCAAGGAAATGTCCGCCGTGCTGCCCCAATGCGTGTTGGCGAACTTCACATGTCTTCGAATTTTTTACAAAGAACCTACTCGTGTTACTACTTTTTTTTTGCTCTATAACACTCTCAAAAATGAGAGGAGGCCTACGCCCCGCAGTGGGACGTTTAAAAACTGCATTTTCACTTTACTTTTACATAAAAAAATTAAAATCAATAATTTTATAGAATAAATTAACACTTAAAATGTTTCTAGCGGTTTTAGCGGAAACTTGACCGCCGGCGAATTGTTGTTCTTTTTTATCGTTTAAATAATAGTTTGTAGTACAGTGGCACAGAATAAATAATAGTACTATGTACAGAAGTTGCACTTCTTTAATGTTGACTGCTTGCCGATGTTTTAATAGCCTACATAATTATTATTAATCAGATAAATCGTGCACGCAAGTTAAATAAAACTTTATCGCTGCGCGCAAGTGTCCGTATTACTTTGCATCTTTTCAAAATCGAAACCTTATCCAAAACCAGATCCAATACCGTACCAAAAAGAGGAACCGTATTCCCGCGTTCATACAATAAGGAAGACATAATAACATATATAATAATAACATAGAAGCGCTCTGATTGATGGACGATTTGATTGGTCAATATTTCACCAAAACCAAACAACACCTTTTTTAATTAGGTTACTCAAGTAACCAATTACAATGATTAATTATCGAATTGACAATTATTTATTTGCTGGTGAAAAGAGCGCTGGTTCTTTTCTCGCTCAAAGGCTAAGTATTGCCATTCAGCGAGGAAACACAGCCAGCGTTATTGGCACGATACCACGAGGAGTAGTAGGATAATTAAGTTATTAGTTTTAGTTTTTTTTATTATAGTTTTTATTATTTATTTTTACAATTTATAACAATATTTGAGTTAAAAGTTAATAATTGAAAAGTTGAAGCTGATGAATAGACAGTTGTTTTAATGGGAGTTACTTGTCAATAAAGAGATTTGTAAACCAAAAGATTTTATTAGAACTAACTAGTTACATATTATGTTTCTGATAAATTGCTGTTATTGAATTGTAATATTAATAATTATATACTATTGATTATTATAACAATTAAACGACAACGCAAACTTTAGACTTCTTCAACAGAAGATGTCCTTGCGGCGACATATACAATATAATAATTGAAATACGTCCATAGCTAAATTTAAAATTAATAAAGCTATCTATTCATTATGTATAAATGTGACCTACTATGTATTGAATTGTTTATTTTATGTCTCATAAAATTTAAATACCTTTTAGAACCATACGGAGACAAAACCCGTGTTCGCCGATTCGTTATAGTACACGAACACGCTGCCAATATTCACATGCATAATTAAGATAGTTAAAAAATAAAAACCACGAAACAAAGTGAATTGAGTTTATGGAAAATACGCTCTACTAAGAGAGAGGACCAGTAATCAACTATTTAAGAAGTAAAGATATGATAGTATTGATGACGATCACAAGGTTTAATTTTAAGGTTGACGTTCTTACCCTAATACTACCAGTAAAACCTATGCTTTATCTAAAAATAGCGAAAATCACAAGTCATAAGTCAAACGAAGTCTATCAAAACTTAGTATTCGCAATAGTTCTAAAAACTTTTAGTTTCGTCCTAGGAAAATAAATAAGGAAAAGTAGTTACCTTTGTAAATAAATACTAATCGATGAACTAAAACTTTCAAAATAAATATGTAAAAAAACCTTCCCAGAAATATCAAAATAACGTTAAAGAGAGAGATTTTGTTTATTCAATTTATTCTAAATCTGTTACAATACAAATTCAGGATATATTTTATTCAAATCCTTTTATTCAGAGGCTGTTTACTTATCGCTCTTGAAAAATCCGACTTTTCAATAAAACCTCTTTATCTTCTTTTGCAGTATTTACATCTAAAGGCAACGGTTTTCCTAAACCGATATGAGACTCAGGCAACACACCAACAGTTCTTTTATTGTTGCGGATGTTCATGAGCGGCGAGGATCACTTAACATAATGTGAGCTGCATAATAGTCGGAACGTTTGCCTTCTCTTCTTTAAAAAAAAGTACAAGTACGAAACTCTACCTGTAACGGTACCACTGTGGGCACAAACATCCTGTCACTATTAAAAAGCAGTAATTCAGTAGATGTCGACTTCATATTATTCGAAATATTAATATGTTTTTTTGGATATGCAGGCTTCCTCACGATTTCATCGTGAGTTGTCGTTTGTACGTACCTTACATATAACGTAATACTACTCTCATAGATATACTCTTAACCTAGCGAAATAAGCACATATGACCCTTTAATGGTTACCGGATACCCTTTACTTGTATATCAAAGACCCTTTGCTAATAACGAGGCGTTCTATGTTAGTCCTCAGGGGCTATGGGCTACATCATTCACCTATCATTAGTTGGCCTGTGTGCTTGCCTGCGCCTTTACTTCTATAAAAAATCAGTAATTCGATTATATATTCTTATAGAAGAAGGATGACAAGGGAGCACACAGTCCATCTGATGGTAAGTGGATACTGTGGCCCATAGTCATTTACATCTATCCTCAATTAAGAATCAAAATTCAAAGGAGCTGTCACCCCTGAGGACTAAGATGGAATGCCTCGTTTCTAGTAACCCTTTTAACTTCGGTTCTCTATATTCACAATACGAAACACAACATTATTGAGCTGCTATTTTACGCTTGTATTCTAGGAGGCGTGGTCTTTCCGGTCGAGCCGACCCATTCGTACTACAACCATAATATAGCTACAGCATGGCTCTACGACGTAAAACTTTCAGTAGAAAATTAATTACCAAAGATTTCGAAAAAGCCAGTTTCGTAAAGTGTCTTAATTATGCCAATTTCAGGTGGCGGCTGTATTATCGGTGTGTGCGGCGTTTTGTAAATCACTCTGATGAGAGTTGACAAATGACAAAGATAATTCCGCGAGGTTCTTAGGGAAGGACATTAATATTTACTTTGGAAATTAGCTTGCGGTGTATTCCTTCAAGTTTGTAACTAAACTTACGCATTTTGAAATAAAAATTCCAGATTCCGCTGGGATATGCAACAAAAAGTAATAGTAGTAATAGCTCGAATCACATGATGTATGTATTTAAAATTCACTTTTATACCCAAATAAGAATTATAATAATAATTTATTTTAAATAAAAACATTCTATTCAATTCTATAATATAAGAATAATATGCTCGTCTTGTCATTAACCTTCTGATAGTCTCAATAAAAAATTAGTTCACTTTACTAACAATATACAAATGTATATAATTAAGGTTCTTATTGATACATTCTAATGACGTAACACAAAATAACCGGGAAATCTAGAAAAGGCATATTATGCGTGTTTTTTGTAGTTTTTCGTATCTCGAATATATACGCTACTATCCCGAATTTTCGTTTTGTAATCTTAATGAAATAAGAAGGTATAGGTATACTACTAATCCTCAGCACCAAATTATTTGTACTGAAGTGCATGGCACCCTAGAAATTATGAACCTGGATCTAGCAATCCTACATGGCACTGAAATTCGACAACTGGCACTGAAGCAGTGTAGCGGAATAAAAACCTCTGTTCTTTTTATATCCGCTCGAAGGGAAACTCTATGCCATAATTATTGGTAGTGGGTGTTTTACTTTTTGAATGCTCGATTCTGGATACTATTAGCTTGTAAATTGAAGTATTTACCATTAGAAGTAGTGTAATATTGAATCATCATCATCATCATTACAGTCCATATTACGTGCAATACAGAACAAAGACCTCCCCCAAGGACTGCCTCTAAGCAAGGTCCTGGTGCCACCTGCATCCATCGACTTTCTGCATCTCTTACCAGTTTGACACATCATCTAATATTGAATAAATATTACATAACGTTACTTTGACAGTTTTATTCAAAATGGCAGTTCAGTAAAATCCAAAATTTATTCCTCTTTGAATATTTACGACGAAAAAGCAGAAGAAAACACCTTTAGTATGTCACTAGAATAATATAATAAAACGAACAACATGAGAAAAACTTTACCTCAAAACATATGACATAAAATCTGACTCTATTTCTATCACACATTCATGGTTTTGCGAACATAAACGAGCCAGGTAGCTACGTGAAGCTATTGCGTACTCCTGGTTAGGGATGGACTGTCTGTGTGCGTAATGACATTGGAGTGGTGTGCGTGACCTACATTCTTCTCGCCGCCGCCGTCTACTTACTTCCACATAATAATAGATGATACTATATTTAGGGGATGGTTTATATGGACTATATAATTTAATTAATATAGCAATCAGGATATTTTATTTAGTCTATAAAATTATTACAATGTTATGACGCATGCACGCGTAGACCGTGTAGTGGCGGTGTAAGAATATCCACTACCCCCATATCGTCCCGAGGGTGTCGTAAGAGGCGACGGAGGGGAAATTAAACAGGAGATGGGCAGCAGCATCTCCCTGATAAAAACTCAAAATAATAAAAATTTGCGTTTCCTAATCCGCTTGCCAAGCGTGGCAACTATGGCAAAATTCCGAAATGAGGCAATCTATGAGGGAGGCCTATGTTCAGCAGTAGACTTTTATAGTCTGTAATGGATGGATGGATGGATTCTCGCATAAGATATGACACTGAATAAAAAATGTGTGTACTTTACTTTCGTAATGTAATTGTGTTATATTAGAAAAAATAGATTAAGTGCACGAAAAATAATGCCAAGAGATAAAAATTCTTCAAAAATAGTTACAGTATAGAAACCTAAGCTTAGAGCAGGAACCCAGTCGTCCCTCACCCTGAACGGGCTCGCTGTCTTTCATTTAATGTCAGGGACCGTGCGATCGATCTGCTGACCGCCTACACAGTCCGCTACCGTACCGCTACCGCCGGCCTTGTAAAGATTTAAGTTATGAAAATGCAGCGGGAATATGTAAATTCAATTTTAATGTCGCATTGATATATCTCAGTGGCTATTCGCACGCGCCGGTAATCGCAAGGATAAAGGTTTACATGTTAAGGTCCAACATCGCAATGTAGGGAATTAAATCTAAGTCCGACGTTTAAAAAGTTAATATGACCCAACTTATTAAATTGTATTGTCCTATAATCGACAATTATCCAAGCCTAGATTCATACTTGCTCAAGAAGGGTCCTTTATCATTACAAGTGCCTGCATTATTACGGATCGTAGTTCAGCGTATAGCGGAGTCGGATATTGTTTTGTAACTCTTTTATAATAACTTTTGAAGTAATAGTGGCAAATGAGCACACAGTTCACCTTATGATAAGTTTATACTATGGTCCATAGACACCAACATCTATCTTTGATTAAAAATCAAAATTCATTGTCACCCCTGAGGACTAAAACGAATGCATATTTTCCAGTTAATAGCGGCTACAATTTTTGTCACTCACTGTTCGAAACAATGCAGCACTACACTGCAATTTTATGCTGGTATTTTGTGCAAGCGTGGTTCATCTCACGTAGACCCGTTCATGCTGCAGGCATAATACGCTGCACCGTGGCGTGGTAAGTGCATATCCAATATCCCTTCAATGGTAATGCTAATCCGATCAACAGTCTGTGGTTTTTCGGTTCAACATATTCTAAATGGATAAGCTATAAGTCGGTCGTCAAATCATCGCCAAAATCGATTAACAGTATCCACGATATCGTAGACGTATTCTCCCTTACACACCAAAGTATTGATTTATTTTTATGTACGTTATATGTACCAACTACACGAGAATACTAAAAGACATTTATAATAGTATGTAATTATTTTTATTTATTTATTTATTACCTACAGGTATACCTCAAAACTTGAAAACAAGATATTACAATCAGAACGTGTGCCAGTACGCGCCAGTGATGACTTATGAATCCCGAACGTTGTCCTTCACTGCTGTCCGTATGAGGAAGCTCAAGGTCACTCAGCGTGCTACGGAGAGAGCCCTGCTCGGGATTTCTCTGCGTTATAAACTTAAAAATGATATGATATGAATGTATATCAACTTTTTAAAATAGTATTAAATTATTTTTTGAATTTATAATTTTCTTGGCATGAAATTGAACGCTTATTTTAATTACCATTTTCTTTGTTTCAAAAACATTTCACTCAGATACATTGCGTCGAAAACTTTGGTAAAGTGATTATAAAAGTTTTAATCGAATCTTATAAAATTTCTACGGTAAATCATCGTGGTAGAAATATAATTAATAAAATTTTATTAATAGGATCTTGTGAATAAAACTTTCTAAATCTTTTAAACAAGTGACACTAGACAAATTTTCATTTTTGGTGTTGAAAACTAATTTAAAAAGGAAAGGGAAGGGAGAATGAGGCTAAGAATGCCTTAAATGTATGAAAACTATCAGGTATTGTTATTATATTAAAAATGTGCATGTTGGCATTCTTCTTCCACTCCTTCTTAATCAGCCCGTAAATTGCCACTGCTGGACATTGGCCTCACCTGTGCTGTACCTGTTGCATAGTGGATTTGTCCATGGCAGTCGGATTGACGATTGCAATACCAGACGTCTCGCACCATAGTCGCTGCTGTCCTACGCCAGTCTTGGTAGTTACGTCTTCCATAAACGAGATGGGGTAAAAGCTTAGTAACTGACTGAGACAACAATTTTCTGTACAATGAATGGGTTTTCCCTCATACAAATTATGGTGATTGGAGTGTAAAACGAGAGATTTCAAACGTAGCCTAACCTGTTCTCGATATTACAGCTTACTTTTCTTTACTCGTATTTCATGACTTTTTATTTAAGATTTCTAACCTAACGTAAAGGAACCTTACTAGGTCTATTCACTTTCTATTTCTTAGTGTTCTAACGGACACTAAGATTAGGACACTAAGAAATGCCTTGAAATTGTTTTTTTGGCCTTCCGCAGACCGCTGCCGCGGCACGCTCGCTTCACTCGCTCGGCTCCTGCGTTGTTATCACCAATATGTTAAAGCTCCTCCTAGCTGCGGGCGTAATCGCATCTATCTATTAAAACTTTATCATCTTAAAAAACTTACTCGTATTTCAATATGAAGCGGTTTTCTAATGTTATATAACGATTGTAATCCACAAAATATAATTAAATTACTAAATTAAAATACTAATTTATTGCTTTTTAAAGTACATATTTAATTTATGCTTTTGCTCATAATATTATGACTAAACCATACATGCAGATCCGTTGAAAGAGTTCAATTTACAAATAACAGCAATAAAATTATGTAACGCACTAATATTCAGTACTTATAGCGCAATTACAAGTTCACCATATCGACCACATATTATATAATATAAATAAAAAAAAAAATTAATACTTGTCGATCACATTCATACATGTAGTGTAACGTTAATGAAGTCATTACACGATAACAACAAAACAAATTAAGTTTGCAAACTAAAAGAAACACTACTATCACGATGTAGTCAGCTTTGCAGCAGCTCAGCAGATGTATATGTCGGCTTTACAAGAACATAAACACTATAAACAAGATAACGGAAAGACTGATGGAATTACCGGACACCTCGCCTGCGTAGAACTTTATACTGCAATAACGAGTGGCTTTCTACTTCAACCCTAACTTCTATTTATATATATTCATATATCTGTGACAAATATTTATTCTAAACAGCCGATGATTTCCGACAATGTTCGGAAGATGTTACCGATATCCGATTACCTACACAAGATCTTAATCATTTTGCATTTACTAATGTCACTGTCTTAAAGTTACGTAATTTTACTAAGATTCGATTTTGTTACCTATAAATGCTTTGCGATACACTAACTCTGCTGCAAACTTGAATTTCTTTTTATGGCCCGAATCAAGTATGTTTTACGTTTAACGGAAATGAGTTTTCATAAACTTTACATTCGTAGTGTAAAAAATCATATATATTTTAATAATGTTTGTCAAACAAAGAATAAAAATCATAATCATATACTTTTTACCATATTTATTAAACGTTGCTTTTACGTCTTTCGCTTTTTTGTCGTCTGGTATTTAATATACTCCTTCCTATATTGGAATCCATTTTATTAAAATTTAATAACTCATATAAAATTAATACACTACTTACTCGTATTTATAAAATTCATATTGTTTCTCCGAAAGAATAATTTAACAATTTTACTTTTTATTTATTGATAGTGCCATAAGGGGAGGCTTATTTAAGCTTTACCTTACGTTCTCCCCGTTACAGCCCAACAAAAGTCCATCGCTGGACATGGGCCTCCCTCATAGATTTCCTCATAAGGGGGATATTCGCGATAGTTGCCACGCTTGGCCGGCGGGTTGGCAACCGCAGGTTTTTATTTTTAGTTTTTATTAGAAAAACGTTGCTACCCATCTCGTAGTTTATTTCATTCCGTCGCTTTTTACGACACCCACGGGATTGGGTAGTGAACATTCTAACACCGCCACTACACAGTTAATTAACCTAATCTCACGTCCTTGCCAATTTAAAACAATCAAATTACTTAAAACTTTTTATTGCTCGACGACTGCATGCGTACACTTATGGCACTATGATATCTTCGGTGCAATTGACACCTTTCAACTGTATTAGGAATTGACTTTCTGCCATAATCGAAAATAGACTAATAAAGCATTAAACTAACAACCTACATACGAGTACATCCCACAGTTGGCCACATGCCTTCTCTCAGTACTGGTAGGATGATGGTGGACTTCACTAACCCTCAAAAGATATTTTTAAATGATTCAATTCTACCAGTTTCCTCGCGATATTTTTCTCCACTGCTCACGGCGGGCATTATGATCCTCATATTCTATTTAAAATTACATATAATAGAACTTTATGTAATGTTTTGTTATATTTTTATTAATTAGAAAATTTATAACAATGTAAATAATATTTTTTCATCATCTAAACCGACATAAAATGACTTTTAAATTCGAACTTTACGACATTTCCAGCAACGATTCATATCCGAGCTGAAGGCAATAAATAGCATCTGTCGTTGTAAGGAAACTTTGTCAGTGGTTCTGGAACGAGTTGTATGTAATCCGTGTCGGCTTACCGCTAGGCTTAACGATCGACCGACATAAAATTCTATCGCTGAGGCTTAGGAGCCATAACATATAACAAATCATCCTAAAATGGAAATGACTGTAGGAAATTTAGCCTTTGTATAAAACAAAAATATAAGGTAAATTGTGATTCGATTGGGACTACGCTTACTCCGCATTACATCAAATGTGTACCGAGACTGAGATGTTTAATATACGTATTAGAGCCACGTTGCCATGTTGCAGCTATATTACGCTTGTAGCACGAATGGGTTGGCTCGACCGGGGAAGGACCCCGCTCTCACAGAACATTACCATAAAATAGCAGCTCAATTCTGCCGTGTTTCGTATGGTGACTAGAGAACCGGAGATCTTTTTTACTGGACACGAGGCATTACACCTTAGTTGTAAGGGGGTGACAACATCTGCGTTTTGATCCTTAATCGACGATAGATGTAAATGTCTATGGGCCACAGCATCCACTTACCATCAGGTGGGCTGTCTGCCCGTTTGTCACTCTTATTCTATAAAAAAAGTATACATGGGTTCTGAATTCAATTCCCATCCGAAGACAACAAGTGCAACTGAATATTATTTATTAAAACTATTTTTATATTATTCCCGGACGTTTCGGGTGCTTTACAGCAACCCATGGTCACGGGAGGGAGGACTGAACGTCGAAACGTCCGGGAATCAAAATAGTAAAATTAAACGCGATAAAATCCGTAAAAATAGTTTTATTCAATGTGTAGTGTTCGCGTAAATATAAGAAATCAACTGAATATTATATTGATTATCGTGTTTGGTGGTGTTATGATTGCTCTGTGTTTTTGACACTGCAACCTAGTCTATCTCCAAGCTAATTGCAGAGGCGCTTCATCCGGTGACATTAGGATAAAACAAGTGAATGCGCGTACAATTTTGACTTTACAATTAGCCAAAAGTATACGCGCGCGCAGGAGGGTTTGCCGATGATTTCCTGCTCCAGGCGACTGCGTACCACGTTATGCTTCATACCGTTTCGACGTGGCAAAAGCGCGTCTTTATCGAGATTGAAATAGTGTATATCTGAAACGGTGTAGGTACTTGTGAAAAAGCACTGTTTGATCTTCGTTTCAATTATTTAATTTTCTTAACCATAATTACGAATAATCCACTTCAACATCTACGCTTGGATAAAACTTTTTTAATCATCAACTCGAATTTCTAACTTTTCCCTAACTTTTTGATTCGTGAGCTGGACTGTTTCTAGGAGAAATAACAACTTAAATTATTGAAATAAAAGTGAAATGATTTCGTGCGTATAATTTTGACATTTAAAGCTAATACACACCAAAAGTGTGTTGCAGCATCAGTTCGTAATATGAGAAACTTACAGGAAAATTCTAAAATCTTAATTCCTATATTACCGTGTAAGTATATCCACTACCTGATATCATCCCGTGGCTGTCGTAAAAGGCGACAGAGGGAATCAAATCAGGAGATGGGTAGCAGCGTCTTCCTAATAACGACTAAAAATAAAAAACTGCGGTTACCAACCCGTGGCAACCCTATGAGGCAATCTATGGGGGATGCCTATGTACAGCAGTGAACTTTAATAGGCAGTAACGGTAACGGAATGTTTTGTGCGCAAGTCATGAACGCCAGTGGTACAACTCACATTTGATCTACAAATACTGAAAAACATGTATTAAAAATAAGTGATAACAATAATAAACAATATTAAAAAAACTTATTATTAAGTACATCTACAATTTGTTTTCATACATCATATACAGAAAAGGTTATAATCTTAAAATTATATTAAATAACAAGTGGTAAAATTAAAAAAAACATTACAACCGACTTCAATATAAATTATTAAGGATAACTCAAAAACTACTTTCAAATAAAAAAAAAGAATCATCGAAATCGGTTCGGGCGTCTTCGAGTAATCGGTGAACATACATAAAAAAAGATTCCGACGAATTGAGAACCTCCTCCTTTTTCAAGTCGGTTGAAAAGCAATGGCTCTTATGTTATAAACAGGAATTTCTCTTATTAATTGCTTCTATTTTATAGGTGGTAGGACTCCGTTTCAGCCTTCGAGTTCGTCCAACACCTCTCGTCCTCTTACCCATTTCTGCCGCCAAGTAGCAGTGCCTGCACTGCTATGTTCTGGTCTGAAGGGTATAGAGAGCTAGTATAACTATTACAGGCTATGAGTTATTCCATCTTCGTCCTTGGTAGTGATAATAATAATAATAATGTCTTCCAGACCGAATTTCGGTCACGTCGGTCAGCCTCTACGGAGACTAGCTATCTGCGCAGGACAGGATTATAGTGCCCAAGTGTATGCGCAAGCACAGCTTCACTCTCTGTTCCCTCACTCTCATAGTCCGATGGGACGGTTAACAGACTCGACCGGAGAGAGATCAAGCGCTGGACCAACTGCTTTCCGAGGAACGGGGGTGAGACACCGCCAACTTCCTGACTCCGGGCAGCTACTGGGAATTTCTTGATGGAAAAGCTCAATAACTGATTTTTTTGGCCCGACCCAGGATTCGAACCCGGGACCTCATGATCAACAGTCGCACTATTTCAACCACTAGACCAAAGAGTCAGTGATAACGCATCTATAGCCTTCTTTGTTTAAAGCTGGTTGCAGAATATACCCATTTTCTTTATTCTCCTAATTTATTATTATAATTCATAAGTCTTAAAATTCTATATTGTAAGGGAACATTGACATGAAAGGAAGCCAAAGGGAATATCACAATGTATCATAGACTTGAAAACCATTTGTCCTTTGTGCAAATATTGTTTCAGGACCCTTGACTAAGTAGACAATTACGTACTCGTATACCGCTGAGTATTGTATCCGACAATGCCAAGGAGAATAAAAACCGAGAAAGCGACATTTTTCATCGTTTGTTCTTGTCAACGCCTTCACATAGTAAAAAATAACCTCAAATAAAATGATAATAAATTTTATCCTAAATGACTACGATTCTGAAATAAAACCGGTTTTCAAAACGAAAAACCCGTAAATACTTATTTGTTGTAAATGTGACGGCATCAGCACCATTGTACGTGCGGCGGCGTTGGTGTAGCTAGACAGAATTCTTGTAAACAACACGTGTACCGCACACCTGCGCCAATGCACCTGCAGTGGCGCCCGTTTTGGTTTTATAAAACGGACGGAGCCTCCGCCGTTAAGGCAGTCTTGGCTCTGGCGTGGAACGGTGCGCTTGTCTTATTCCGTTACTAGCTTACCCTTGACTCGTTGGATAATTAATTCGTGCAAACGAATTAATTATTATTCTTAACAACAAAATTAGTCTCGGTACAATTTAGTTTGTATTAAGTTATCTATTGTAAATTAACCTTATTTAGAAGAAAAGTCCCGCTGGGTTTCGTCCTGGTTTTTCCCAGGACAGAGCTTTTATCCGAACCGGTGGTAGTAGTACTATATTGAATAAAAGTGGATTCTGGACTAGCATAAATAGTACTAAAAAAAAGATTAAGAAAAAAGAATAGTTCTTACTATCATTGCAGGGCTTTGTGCCGGTCCAGTGATATGGCTATAGGGAATAGTGATTCCGGACTAGCAAAAACAGTACTTGAAAAAAAATAAGAGGAAATAGAAAAAACAATGATTCTATAAAAAAAAGGGAGAAATTATTGCAGGGCTTGTGCCGATCTAGTGATATAGCTACAGAGACTAGTCTTTCTGATCTAGCATAAAGGTGATTATAGCTTTGTAGGGCTTACTGCTGGGACAAAATTGATTGTCGCACAAGTCTGAAAGGTCAATATAGACCCGGACTAGACGCTGTTATGTCAGGATAATCGAACGATGTTTTTCTGTCTACAGATAACTAAGATTGTGATGGAGCGCGTGCGAGGACGCACGCATATCAGCATGGCCGTGACGGCACCAGCACCATTGCACATGCGGCGGCGTCGGTGTAGCTAGACGGAATTCTTGTAAACGACACGTACACCGCACACCTGCGCCAATGTACCTGCGGTGGCGCCCGTTTTGGTTGTATAAAACGGACGGAGCGGCCGCCGTTAAGGCAGTCTTGGCTCTGGCGTGTAACGGTGCGCTTGTCTTATTCCGTTACTAGCTTACCCTTGACTCGTTGAATAATTAATTCGTGCAAACGAATTAATTACTATTCTTAACAACAAAATTACTCTCGGTACAATTTATAGTTTGTATTAAGTAATCTATTGTAAATTAACCTTATTTAAAAGAAAAGTCCCGCTGGGTTTCGTCCTGGTTCTTCCCAGGACAGAGGTTTTATCCGAACCGGTGGTAGTAGTACTATATTAAATAAAAGTGATTCTATTCTATTCTGAAAGCCTTTTCATGTGATTATTCATCATAATAACATCCTTAATAAGAAATGAGAATAAAGCTTTCCATTTAAGTTTTCTATATTCTTAATGACCTTTCTACAAATGTATTTATTTGTTGTATAAACACAATGTAAATAATATTTGTATTTTATTGAATTTGTTGTTTGCGTACCAAAAGATGTAGTACTAGGAAAACGATAATGTTATCTTATCATCGATACTCAACAAAATATTGTTACATAAAGTAATATTTTCTACTCATTATTATTTTTTTACGTTAACTGATTTCGATGATTCTTTTTTTATTTAAAAGCTGGTGCTTTTCATGTGCTCCCATATAAATTTAATCAAGGTCTGACCATTCGTTTTTGAGTTATCCTTAATAATACGAGTATATATTGAAGTCGGTTGTACAACATTTTTAATTTTTAATTATCGATGTAATGATAATGCAGACATGTTAATACCTACCCACTAGACCTGTATTTATCTAATACCTTTAAACGAGCAATTATATATATATATATATATATATATATATATATATATATATATATATATCGGAACTCGGAAACGGCTCCAACGTTTTTCATGAAATTTAGTATGCAAGGGGTTTCGGGGGCGATAAATCGACCTAACTAGGATTCATTTTTAGAAAATGTCGTTCTATCCGTGTTTTCAGGCAATGAAAAACTGCTACAATATCATTAGAATACGAAGGTAAATTTCGCCTCTGTCTACATAGTTGTAATAGCTCAAGTGAGAAATCGGGCGGTCCCGAAACCAGAAGACCCCGGCTCAAGTCCAGATGTCCTCTAGTTCGATTTTTCCCCCTTTTTTTTCAAGTTCCTTCTTTTGTGAGAAAAACTATTATTGGGAGCCCTTTATCAACGCATCTAATTTGTATCTAAGTATATTTAAAAAAAAACACTAAAAAAAAAGACCGTGCTTTAAAAAAAAGCATACGGTAGTAAATACATTAGCAAAGAAACCGACTTTGTGCAAATATTTTTATCCTATTGGCGATGTTTCGGTACAAAGATAAAAGTCAAATCAATAACTCTTTATCGATAATCAACTTAAATATAAACTGAAAAATATGACTCTTCCTGACATCTATTGGCGAGTAATAATACTATTATTTTTTTAATTGAAATATAATTTCCAAAAACAAGATTTCCAAAAAAAAAAAAACCGTGCATAGCTCGGTCATCCAGGTATTCATTCAAGCTAGCTGAACACAGACCTTCCCCAAGTACTGTACAAGTACAATGCGCCGAGTACTAATTTCTTAATTATTAGTTTAAACTGGTATAATAAGAATTGAACACCTTCATAAGGCTCTTAAGATTCTCTTTAAAGAAATTGTAAAAACGTGACGGCTCAGTGACGAGCCCGATTTTCGCTCGTAGCTTTGTTTCACTTACAATTATTACATATATTTATAAAATGCCTCCACGATACAGCGGAAATTCTTAGAAGGGGTATGAGTATTCGTGGCATTTTGCAGGCATAGTCGACTAACAATCCTGCTAAGAACGAGATCGTTAAATTTAATTACTCTTAGCCAGAATCAATCCACCCTTTCTACATCTTAACCCAATATCGATTTCAAATCGATGTTATTGAATTATGACAAATCAATTAAGATATTATTTAAAATTAAAATCATTACCGCCTCCGTTTTGATATTTATAAACCTCTGTATGGAGCCACGTCTTACCATTGACCAAAATAAATAATAAATCAATAATTGTATTGTTTTCCAATGCGATTCTCTTGTACTTGTTAATTACATATATGTATGTACCTATTATTTGTGCACAGAAGTTTCTGTTCGCTTGTACATTCAAATACACATGGCATTCCGTACACTCAAGTCCGCATTCAAATGCTATGCGGTACGGTTAAACACAGTTCAGATTTCTATTTACACTTAAATACTCATAGTATATTTGAAGATAAATCAATTCGTAATTAATATTTTAAGAACAAGTATACAACACTAATAATAAATGTTTACTATTAATATAATTATTTCTGGTAAAAGATGCAGGAAGTCGATGGATGCGGGTGGCTCCTGAGCCCTGAGCCGAACCGTGCTTTGTAGCATTCCTTGGGGAAGGCCTATGTTTATCAGTGAACTTGTGATTGGCTGTAATGATGATGATGATGAAGAAGAAGAACTTATTTGCGCGTCTTTAATGGACACTAGGTGGCCACTCGCCCTATCCTCCGCAACTCTATCGGGCCCCAGCGTTAATTGATGCGGTGGTGGTGGGGCTGCAGGGGGAGAGGAGTGTTGGTATTGCGAGGCGCCGCTCTCCCTACCCTCCGTAGGACCAGATCCGCCGCTGGGGTCAGGAAGGCTGGTGCTTTTGAGTGCTAGTTTTTCCTGGCCCCATGGCCTTCGCGCATCGGACACGGGGGCGTCTGTTGCGCATGTGAAGTTGGAGGCCGCGGAGGAAGGCGCGCCATGTGTTCTGGTGCGCCTTACCTGAGAAGGAGATGGGGGAGGAGTAGTCCTCTCCCGAGGAGGGGCCGCCATGGTGCGGCCAGCGCTGGTTGCCGGATGATGCGAAAGCGTTCCCGTGGCCCTGCCAATATGCGACGAAGGTGGAACACCATGGGGTTTTAGTCGGTGCGAGTCCGACATAACCCGTTCTTGCCCCCGCAAGGCGGGTATGCGTAGGCATTTCCTCATGTAAAAAAAAGGTTGTAGGACCTTTTCTTCGTGTCATTACAGGCTATGATTAATTCAATCTTAGTCCTACGGTAACAACGCATCAGTAGCCTTCTCTATTTGATGTAGGTTGCAGGTGTTCATGGGTTGCAGCAGCCACTTACCATCAGGTGGGCTGTAAGTTCGTTACTTATTTCAATTTTAAAAAAACGTCATTTTAAGTCGACTCAGAATAGCAGCGTCTTCCTAATAACGACTAAAAATAAAAACACTCGGTTGGAACGAAGTTACTTTCGTAGTATTTTTTAAATACTAGTAATGCTATTAAATATTACTAATATTCCCTTAAACCACTTCTGGTAAGCTTAAAATGCTTGTGTTAGAAGTGGTTCACGACAGTAGTCGAATGGCGGATTCGAACCCACGACCTTTCGAGTTCGCGGTCGGCGCCCTGCCATTAGGTTACTGGCGCTTCTAATATATTATCATTGATAAACGTATTATATTATTGATTAATAAATACAAATAAGTGAATTACTAGCGTTTATTAAAATGAAGCGTAATTTAAAATAAAATAATATTTCTTTTATGGCAAAATAAGAAAAAGTGCGAGGGAGATGGATATTATTCCATCTCGCTTCCTTATAGCCGCCAAGACGGCCTTGGCGGCACTACGTCAGAAGGGGTCGTGACGGAAAATTCTTACACTTTTTCTCGCCTAGCCCCCATCCGCCAAATTCGTACCGTCCGATAAAGAACTTCGTTCCAAAAACTGCGCTTGCCAAGCGTGACAATTATGACAAATATCCCCACTATGAGGCAATCGATGGGTAGGCCTATGTTCTGCAGTGGACTCTCTAACAGGCTATAACGGTAAAGGACTTTTAGGTATTCATTATCATCAACACTATTTAAGAGCTCATTAGTGCAGTGCCTATGTGTTTAATGACTTAGGTTCGTATTTCGTATGGTCTACAAAAGTGTAACAGAAAAGAGGATACCTGCAAAGTTTCTGTCGACGTTTCTTCTCTGGACATAGGATCCTCATTTTGAAACAATAGTAGATTAAAATCATGTTGATGTTTGAAAAATAATATTTTACTTTCTTACGTCTAAAAATAAAGATTTCATGTCATTTTATAAACAAATTTAAATATTAAAGCACACGTTTCAGAGTTGAAAATACTATAATGTCGTGTCGGTGATACCGATACTAAAAAAATTCTTTGGTAATTGTTCGTTCATAACATAGTAACTTTATTTTCCATTCAAAGAAATTAGGTTATATCGCCACAAAAAGGCGCTACTACACTTTTTGCTTTACTACTACAAGTTTTACTCGCCTCGAGAAACCTTTGAAATACTTCAAACTGAAATAAAATTCTATGAAAGCTTGGAGTTTTCAATGAATTTCGCTCGGTCGCATATGAATATGTTTTCATATATAAAATGCAATCCTTTAAAGAAATATTGGGGACGATTTTTATATGCAAAACTAGTTTCTGATCGCGACTCCACTCACGTGGAAACAGAACCGCTGCATGTTCACTTTCCTGCTTGCCTTTACAAGTTTTGGTCGAGTGCATTCTTTAAAGGCCTATTCAGCAGTAGATTAAATAAGCTGTTCGAGAAGAAGAAAGATGTATCTTTATCCTTGTTTACCCTTTATACCGTTCAAAGTTATGAGTAATAATTAGTTAGCAAGTTACAGCTTGTTTATACTTTATACGTGGTGCATCCATCGGTCGGGAAAGGATCACGCCCTCACAGAATACCAGCGTAAAAAGAATAGCTTAATGCTGCTGTGCTTCCTATGGTGAGTGTAGAGAACCGGAGACCCTTTTAACTGGAAACAAAGCAATCCATCTTAGTCCTCCGGGTTGACGACGAATCCGCATTTCTATTCTTAATTGAGGATAGATATAGGTCTATGTGCCACAGCATCCACTTAACATCAGGTGGACGGTGTGCTCGTTTGTCACCCTTATACTATAAAATAATACATCTTATAGCTGGGTACAGGCCTCCCTGTCAATTCTCCTGTCGCGCTGCTACATTGTGTGTACTGCACATATCCCAGAAATATTTTATTCCTCTGGCATGTATATTTCCTCACGACATTTTCCTTTACCACCGAGCACGTGGTAAAAAAGCATTTAAAATTGAGACTAACAATTTCATTGGTTCCGACGGAGATCGAAACCGGGTTGCTCGCAAACTGTGCATTTTACGGCGGTCGCTAGACAGTCCTCTACCAGACAGTCGCAGACCTAGTTATATGTATGGTTTTTCAAACATGCAGGTTAACTCATATGTTTGTTGGCAACTAATGGCAACTATGGCAAATATACTAAATGCCTCTCGCATGAGGCAATTTATGGGAAGGGCAGTAGACTTTTGATAAGCTGTAATCAATAAATGAATTCAAGAGAGCACACAGTCCACCTGATGATTAATGGATACTGTAGCCCATAGAAACCAACATAAAACCTTGATGGATTATTAAAATGCAAATGCATTATCAGCCCTGAAAACTAAAATGAAATGCCCGTAAAGTTCCTAAATGTTCTATTCATTCACATATGAAACACATTAGCATTTTGATGATATTTGCTAATTGATATTAGTTTTCTACAAAATTTTTCTTATACCGCATTTACAAGAATCTATATAGTTTCATACCTTTCGAATATAAATATTATATATTTAATTATCGTTCACGTAGAAGAGTTCATCAAAAGTATTAATTTTTAAGTAGGTTGTTGAATTTTCATCAACTTTTCCCTTACATTTTCGCTCGGCGCGCTTTCTTTTTGTAAATAATTGATACATTCATTTAAAATACAGTGAATGGGCGCAACGCAATTACTGAACTCGTGTCGGCACGAAAAAACATAGGTAATTTACGCCTAAAATTCTAATTTACCTACCTAAGTATAAAATATGTTAGAAAAGGTTATAATTTAGGGATCATTTTTAGATTTATATTTTATTTTGTATCGTAGTTAGTTTTTAGATTTGTTTATTTACTATAAAATAATAATGGTAACTTTTAATATATAACAGTAGCTTTTAATAGGCGTGGACGTGGCATAATATGGCCTCTGATCTATACAAGGGTGACTAACAATTATGCAGTCCACCTGACGGTAAATAGATAATGAAACTCATAGATACCGAAACATATCATCGATGAAAAATATTTTTTTTATTAGGAGAGGGAGCATGAGGCTCACCTGATGGTAAGTGACTACCACCGCCCATGAACAACTGCAACACCAGGGAATTGCAGATGCGTTGCCGGCCTTTTAAAAAGGAGTAGGCACTTTTCTTGAAGATACCTAAGTCGTATCAAATGGCAATGCGTTGTCACTACCGAGTTTAAGATGAAATGTTACTAATAAGAGGGTCTCCATTTCTCTCCACTTAGCACTCTCCAAACGAAACTCAGCAGCATTATGCTGCTATTTTATGCTAGTGTTATGTGAAAGCGTGCTTCTCCAGTTCAACGCTTCATTCGTGCTTCATGGTGCCTCTATCGTTAAAAATTGTTCTCATATCAACTACGAAGCGATTGCACCGCTTATAAATTCTAATTTTCGGTGATGAAGAATTGTAATGATAAAAAATATATATATAGTAGTCATCAGTTATTTGTCCCCAGCCTTTTTAATAACCGTTTGGTATTCGCCACACTTGACGGCCTGGCGATCGGTGCACCTCTTTTCATTCATTTATAGCAGCCTATTAAAAATCCACTGCTTAAGATAGGCCGCTCATAGATTGCATCATGACGGTTTAGCAATCGCAGTTTTTTTAAATTTTGAGTTGTTATCAGGAAGATACTGCTGTTCGTATCCTGTTTTTGTTTTCCATGTAGTGGCCGCGTTAGAGAATCCACTACCTCATATCATTCCGTAGGTGTAATAAGAAGCATTCTTTTAACCCCGCCGCAGAATTCACTATTTTGATTCCTCGAACATTTTTCCACATTAAATTTCTTTTAACCACTTAATTCCTTAACCTTCGACGACTTCAAATATGAAGAGCGTTGTACGATCCTATAAAGCCTATCTAAAAATTATGTCCAAGAACGTTGTCTATGGATGTCTATTATTTAAGAAAATGCTATGGAGCTTAGCAATTCAAAGTTCCAACAATTCCGAAGGTTTTTTTACCGAACTTGGGCCGCTTTTTATGATGCCGCAATACATTGGAATAGAAGTTCAGAACGGAATCATAAATCGTATCATTAGAAATTAACAACTGTATTCGAAGGGACCACTTTTCCTTCTCTTACCATCAAATTTGTAAAACAAATTGGTTGATTTCACGACGTTCGTTTAAATAAGATTAAAATGGTAATTTATTATAATTGAAGAAAGGATTAAGGTGGAGGTAAAAATGGTAATGAAATTTTAATGAAAGCAATTTTTATTTCTTCTCACGGCCCATAATTTACATTGATACGGAAGCACTTTTTTTTACTTATTATAAGCCAGTGCTTGAACCACATTTCCACCTGGTGGTAAGTGGTGATTAAGCCCTAGATGATAAATCGCACTGTCTTAACGTAACAATAGCCTATTTACTCTTGTCTTGAAGACGCCCAGATTGTATTCGGACGGAAAGTCAAACGCCGGCAGATCATCCACCCTTTGCTTTTATTTAATTATGCTTTCAGTTCAAATGCGTGGAATATCAACAAAAAAGGGGGGACACTCGCCGACCGCCTGATTGTCCGATGGTGGAAAGGGAAGCGAGGAATTAAAGCATGTACTAGGTTGATCAATAAGTTTTTGGAAACGCTGAAACTCTAAGATAAGTATATATTTGTTGTTGTTTGTATTTATTTTTCAACATTATCGCCTTTTAAGCTAATACACCTTGAATTATGTTTTGCAAGTTGGTTAATTCCCTTGGGAAAAAAGGCTTGATCCTGGGATTCCAAAAAGGCCTTTACAGCACATATCGCCTCATAGTTACCGTCGAATTTTATACTACGCAAGTGCTTTTTCAGGTGAGTAAAAATGTGAAAATCACTCGGAGTTAGATGCGGAGAATATAATAGGTGCTGCATCAACTGAAACCCAACAGTTCGAGTGGCAGCTCCTGCAACATCAGATTGATGGGCAGGGGCATTATCATAATTAAAAAGCACTCCAGCACGCAATTTTCCTCGACGTTTATTCTTTAATTCTTCGCGCTGTTTTTATTAATGATGCGTAATAATCTCCGGTTACTGTCTCTCTTTTACTTAAATAATCGATCATTATTATACCCATAACACAGAGACCATTATTTTTCCAGCGGATGCAGACGCCTTGAATCTGTTGGCTAGCGGGGAAGACGGTCTTTTCCACGCCTTGCTTTAGTTTTTCGTCTCCGGGTCAAAATGGTATCCGCGTTTCATCTAACGGTTACAAAACGAGCGCAAAAATAATCTGGATCTTCTTCAATTATTGCTAATATTAACTTTGAAATATCTAATTTTGCTTTCTTTTGGGCCTATTAACACTCGAGGAATCCAGCGCGCGGCCACCTTTCTGAATTTTAAGGTATGAGTTAAAATAAACTGATCGATTTTTTAACGTTTTCTTGCGTAGCGGCCGCTGTTGGCCGCCCGGAGCGAGTGTCGACATTGCAGGCGGTTCTGCCGCGTTTAAATTCAACGCACCAGTATGCCACTGTAGAATAAGACGGAGCATTGTCTGCCAAAGTAGACTGCAGTTCTTCGAAAACACTTTTTGTAGAATTTTACGTACCTCCATTTTGCATACGAATCAAATTCCCTGAAAAAATTTCTGGCCTTGTCTACTAAAGAATTTAAGATTCGAAGAAAATAAAACGCATTTCTATAACTCATTGATAAGTGTTCTATTCCGAAAACTTATTGATCAACCTAGTAATTCCTGCGCACACTCTCCGAAATGCATCATACCGAGAGGCTGGCTGATCCGCATCTGTGCTCGAGGCTGACAAGATTGTTTTCAACCAAATCAAGGTTACCAATAAGCCACCAGCCTTTGCAAATGAAATTATATAGTTTTATTGCCTCTCGTCACGAACTTGCACTCCACTATATTGAGGCGCTGCAGTTCTTCAAAACCACCATTCTTTATGCATGTATTAGATTATACATAATATAACTAATAGCTAAATAATCGTCTCGCACGAAATCCATCCTCCTAAACAAGCCGGTTTTCGAAATGGATTTAGTATTATAGACAACAGAAAAGGGGAAGGTAGTTATGTATGTAACCTTTTGGCCAATTGTACCTGGCGTGCCTTTTAAGTTCTGTCGTTTACATATTTACCGGCCATTTTGAATTTGGAACTGTTCAATATGCAAATTTGTTTAATGTCAGAATCTCAAAACAATTGAAAGTATGACGATTAATGCTATTGTTTAGTCACTGAGCCGTTTTGACAGGTCAGATCTGTCAGGTCACGGAAGAAAATGAATCTTACTGAGGAAAATATCCGTGAAATAATTTTCTACAACTTTCGAAGAGGTCTGACACGGCTTCAGTGTTTTAAAGAGCTAATTTATGTGTTCCATAACGAAGCCCCATGTCTAAGGACTGTTGAACGCTGGTATATAGAATTTCAGCGTGGACATACCAATCTTAGTGACACATCTCGTGAAGGACGTCCAAAATCCGCCTTCACTGAAGATAACATCGTTGCTGTGAGAAAACTAATTCTTGAAGGTCATCATGTGACATATTGAGAGATAAAAGCGTTATTAGGCATCTCAAGGACAACCATTCCGAAGATCTTGCATTAAGCGTTTGGAATGAGGAAGCTAATTTGCCGTTGGAGCCCGCATTTGCTTTCCGACGATCATAAGGCGACCCACGTCAGATGGTGTAAGAAAACTCTTCAAAGGTTCTACCGAGAAGAGTCAAATCACGTCTACGACATCATCAGTGGTGACAAATCTTGGATCATGATGAATGAATGATGAACAATCTACAATCTGGGTCTTCCAAGACGATCCCAAGCCGACTAAAGTTGTTCGCGCTCGAAGCACTTCAAAGAAAATGGTGGCCACGTTCATTGCGAAAACTGGCCATGTTGCGACGATTGTATTTGAAGATCGTAGAACAATTAGTGCAGAGTGGTATAAAACAGTTTGTTTACCACAAGTCATCGCCGAACTTCGAAAATCTAACCCAAAGCGACGCATCATCCTACACCATGACAACGCAAGCTCACACAGCGCTAGTCAAACGATTGAGTATTTGAAGCAGGAAAGCGTCGAAATTCTTGACCACCCTTCATACCCTAAACCCTAATGATTTCTCTACATTTCCTAAAATTAAGAAAAATCTTCGTGGTCAAAGGTTCGAGTCCGGTGAAGAAGCAGTCGACGCTTTCAAAACAGTCATATTGAACACCTCTAATTTGGAGTGAAATAAATGTTTTAATAACTGGTTCGAGCGAATGCAAAAGTGTATTAAACTACTTGGTGAATACTTTGAAAATCAATAAAAAGTACTATAAGGTTCTAGTTGTATTTTTTTGGTCAAACCACAAAATTTAAAAGGCATATCGTATAGAAGACAGACGACTTTGTATTGCGTGTGTGTACTATAAGAAATAGCTTTAAATTCTATCAAAATTTGTCACATTATCATTCGAAATATCGAAGTGCTGAATTGTTTGAACAGTAAGACTACGAAAGCTATTCAAGTACAGAACGAAAGTAGGAGAAACATATCCAAACGAAGAGGTGTAAAATATTTTGACTTTATATACCGAAACACTTCACTGCTGCATTGCAAAACGTTGTCAAGCTACTGGGTTGAAAAGAATACGAAATCAACATCAGTGGCAAATACATCACTTACTTTCAATTTGCAAACAATAAAGCCAATGTGCCAGAGTCGCTGGTGAACTTTAGCACTATGCTCAATATTCACAGTAATGACACCCAACAAATAGGTCTTAAAATCAAACATCATGTGTAACGTCTCTTTGTCATACCTAATGCCAATAGATTTTAGGATCACTAAACTTGAAACTTTGGATGAGTTTATTACCTAGGATAAATTACCAGACAAATAATGGACTGGCCTTATAACTCGAAGAATTGAAAACTAATTGGGAAGAAAGTTTTACGGATTTGATAGCTTATATTAACTTATTTTAAGTTCCCGACGTTTCGAGTACTTTACAACACTCATGGTCATCGGGGAGACAAAGGTGTTCGACGTCCCAATGTCATATGTATCTTGAAGGCTTGCAGTTGTATGCTTGGGTTGGGTCTTTTTTCTATACACAATGTGACTCAAGGTGTTATCAAGATTCCGAATATTAATACATCTAGAAAAGCTATATATTATATATTTGCCTCTAACTCCATTGTGAATTGAATTTTAGAATTTATGGAGTTAAGATGGTCTAAAAATGCAGTAACTTTATCTAAAGGTAGAATTGTGAAAGTATCGTCTACATACTGCTTGTGCTCCTAGTGTTGGGATAACGATTTTTTTTATAGAATAAGGGTGACAAACGAGCACACAGTCGACCTGATGGTAATAGTCTGAAAGCTGGCGACGAATTTTGGGAAGGTCCTTTTGGCAAGTTGAAAAATATAATTTCGTCAATTGGCGAATTCAGTCCCGCGAGTCTGGCAGAGAGTTTGCGGCTATTTCGTTACTGCGCAGCATATAACATTTGCAAAAAAAGAATATCCATAAAAATGTTTTTTTGGCAATTTGATTACTTTTTTATCTTTTAATTTAGTTTTTATATAATTCAAAAAAAATCCCAGACGTTTTTGTTGGCTATGAAGTATTACCAGACCTCTCCAAAATATTTTATTAAAATTCCCAAAAAATATAATTTTGGCAATCTCAAATTTTAATCACGTATTTATTGAGTAATTTTTATGATATCTGCAAATCGCCAGACAAATTAAGCGGTTGTAAACAATTCCCAGACGTGAATAAAGTTTACAAATGAATACGACAAGAAAGTCTAATGCGCAGCCATAAGCTCCGTGTAGTGGCGGGTAAGAATACCCACTACCACATATCTTCCCGTGGGTGTCGTAAGAGGCGACAGAGGGAAACTGAGGCAGAAGATTTTCTTTCTGATAACAGCAAAACAACAATAAGAAAACTGCGGTAGTCAACCCGCTCACCAAGCGTGGCAACTATGGCAATATACCCCCCATGATTAAAGTTACGAAGAGACGGCCCCCAGTCCCCGGTGACCCCGCTATTCCTGGCTACGGTGGCGACCATGGTAACGGCTGGGCAGAGGGTGCTAAGAATCTCCGGTGGAGGTTCGGATGCCACCTAAGACGACTCGACCTGGCAACATATAACGCACGCACCCTGAGGACTGAAGAGAAGATCCTGGAACTGGAAGAAGAGATATAAGGTTCAAAGAGAGGGGGAGGACATGGTAATCCTCGAATACGGCAACTTGTTCTATCACCGGGATTACCGGTTCTATCACGGGAGATCATCTGTCCCAAGGAGATGTCGGATTCATCGTCCACAAGTCTCTCGTTAACAACGTTGTAAAGATTGAGATTGTGTCGACGAGGGTTACTTACCTTATACTCAGAATCATTAAACGGTATTCGCTGAAGGTCCTACAGGTTTACGCACCAACCTCGGTACATCCCGATGAGGAGGTGGAGGAAATGTATGAGGATATATCTAGAGCCACGCATTCTTTCAAAACCCACTATACGGTGTTAGTGGGAGACTTCAATGCAAAACTAGGCACAAGAGTCTACAGCTGGCCGACTTCATGGAGAAAGAGGGACTCTTTATGATGAACTCTTTCTTCCAGAAGCGGCCCCACAGGAAGTGGACCTGGTCGAGCCCCGATGATTCGACTAAAAATGAGATTGACTTCATTATTACGACCACACGACAACTGTTCAGTGATGTCTCAGTGATCGCGAGGGTAAAAACCAGCAGCGATCACCGAATGGTGAGAGGCACACTTAACCTAAACAGTAAGTTGAAGAGGTCACGTCTAATGAAGTCAACGCTCCGTCCTCGTCGTGCTCTAATCCAAAGTCCCGAAACGTTCCAGCTCGAGCTACAAAACAGTTTTCAGTGCCTAGAAGATTGCAATGCAGTGGACGATATACTCTATGACTACAAGCTCGTGGAAACTGTCCATGCGGTCGGAGCTAAGTTTTGCCAGACCCGCCGCAGAAGAACACAAAAACTCTTCAATCACACTCTTTATCTCATGCCTGTTAGACGGGAAATGAAGCTGCAGTCTTCAGTAGATTTGACAGCATACAGGCAACTGAGCAGACAAATCTTCAAATGCATGCGGCGGGACTTACGCAACTTTAATACTACTCGTATTTAAGAAGCGATCGAGCGGAACCAGGGCTCCAAAGTCTTTGCTAGAGATCTGTCTGCCAGAAAGAGCCAACTGTCGAAGCTGAAGACTGATTGTGGCAGCGTCATTTCCGGGACAACTGAAATTTTGAGTGAGATTGAGAGGTTCTATGCGCAGCTGTACACATCATCGTTGGAGCCACACGCAAGTGTGAGTAACAATCCAAGAGCAAGTCTTATCCGACACTATTCCGAAGATATTCCGGACGTCAGTCTGAGCGAGATTAGAATGGCTTTCCAGCACCTTAAAAACGGCAAGGCCCCAGGCGAGGATGGAATTACAGCGGAGCTTCTGAAAGCGGGTGCAAAACCGGTACTTGAAGTCCTTCAGAAGCTCTTTAATTCCGTCCTCCATGGTGGTACTACACTGGAGGCGTGGAGCAGAAGTAAGGTGGTCTTGTTCTTCAAAAGGCGACAACGCTCTCTTTAAGAATTGCAGACCGATTTCCCTTCTGAACCGCGTCTACGTGCTGTTTTCGAGAGTCATTACGAATCGTCTCGCATGCAGACTCGACGACTTCCAGCCTCCCGAACAAGCCGGTTTCCGAAAAGGCTTTAGCACCACAGACTACATACATACATACCCAAATTGTACAGAAGTCCGAGGAGTACAATTTGCCACTACGTCAGGCGTATGTGGACTATGAGAAAGCCTTTGATTCTGTCGAAATTTGGGCGGTGCTGCAGTCCCTTCAGCGGTGCCAAGTTGACTGTCGGTATATCGAAGTGCTGAAGTGTTTGTACAGTAGTCAGTAAGTCCAACTTCGACGGAGAGGTCAATCGTCGGATTCAACTCAACTGGGCAGCGTTCGGGAAATTGCTGCATATCTTCTCGTCAGGTATACCTCAAAACTTGAAAACGAGACTGTACAACCAGTGCGTGTTACCAGTGATGACCTATGGAACTGAGACCTGGTGCTGCACTGCTGGCCGGATGAGGAAGCTCAAGGTCGCTCAGCGAGCTATGGAGAGGGCTATGCTCGGAGTTTCTCTGCGTGATAAACTTAGAAATGAGGATATCCGCAGTAGAACCAGAGTGACCGACATAGCCCAACGGATTAGTAAGCTGAAGTGGCAATAGGCCGGCCATATAGCTCGAAGAACCGACAACCGATGGGGAAAGAGGGCTCTCGAGTGGCGGCCTCGTACCGCCGGACGAAGTGTAGGGCGTCCCCCCACTAGATGGAGTGACGACCTGGTAAGACATGCAGGAAGTTGATGGATGCAGGTGACTCAGGACCGTGCTTTGTGGCATTCCTTGGGGGAGGCCTATGTTCAGCAGTGGACTTGTGAAGGGCTGTAATGATGATGAAATGATGAAGTACAAGAAAGATAGCTTATCGAGGCATGCCGGCAGCTGATGGGGGCCCAAGCTCCTCGCGCTGTGATTGGTTATTTAGAAACCACGTGTTTCCAGTATAGTTCCGGCTCTTAGTTCACAACAGGGTACTTTGTGTGAGAGCAATCGTAGTATCGTGAAAAATTATCTAGTGTATTTATATCTTTTTTAAAGATTTTAAAATTAAATTCTTGTTTTGGGATTTAGCATGTGTGTATGCGCATATTATATGATTGACTGATGGACTTAATTATACTTTTCATAATTTCAACTTGCCAAAAGGACCTTCCCAAAATTCGTCGCCAGCTCTCAGACTAATAAGGCATAAAGTGATGTCAATTCTGTTAAAAGTTCTGTTTCTGTTAAAAAATACGCTATCAACGCCGCTAGCGATGAAAAACGATTTAATGATATCGTCATATGACCATATCATGAAATAGCAACGTTGTGTTTAGTTATTAATATTTTCAAACGATTTCTATTCATTGATTTGGTCAAGCTATATCATGACATGGTCAATAAAGTGTGTTAAATATCATGAAATTACCACACCATTTCACGAAGTGATAGACTTATTTATGATATATGATCAATTCTATGATCTGGCCACGACATCTCTTTAATATAACAATAATGATAATGAAAATATTGCAATAATTGCAGACGAATCAGTTTTAATCAGTTAACATATAGATTAGTAATTGAAATAAAAACCTTATCAATTTTCATATTTTTGATAGACGTCACTTTTATCTATTGAAATTATTACACTTTTAAAATAAAATAACTAAAATACTAAAAAACCAAACGTTAAAATTTTTAAATAATTTTAAAAATCTAATTATTTAAACATATAAATGTAAGTTATTTATATAAATAACTGAAGGCAAAATATACAACCTTTTCCATTTGATGATAGATGGCGCTGTTTTGATAACTAAATCGGTGTAGTTTCAAATTATTTTACCAAGTTTCTAACTATATTTTAAACTTTATTTATTAATATGGTATTTATTTGAAAAACACCCGCCTATAACTATGATATAATAAAAATTAATATCTAAAGGAAGGAAAATACTTAACCTTCTTTATTTGAAGTTCCGTAATTGAATAAAAAGTAGCCTATAACTTGCCCCAGTTACTAACTACCTACATAAAAAATTTCATGTAAATCGTTCTAGTAGTTTTTTGCGTTTATCCGGAATACACAGACAGACAGACAGACAAAAATTCTAAAAACCATTAATTTGGCTTCAGAATCCTTTATTTATTATCCTGGACTTGTTTTTTCAAAACATATTAGAATTACAGACACGATTTTTCTACTGATTTATTATATGCATAGATAACAGTTATAATTATATGAATAACCATTTTCTAATAACGTTCATGTTATAATAAAAATATGAAATACAACATTTCTAAGGGCACAGTCGGTTTTATTAAATTAAATTGATGTGGAATAAGTACGTTTCATTTCTCGAGGGAAAGCTTTTCCTTAGCTTTCTCCGCCAAATGAAATATCTTAAAATTCAATAAAGTGGTAATAAGAACATTTCTTCCCAAGAGTAATAATTTCGTCAATACTTACTGGAAATATTTTCACCGAGTTCAAAAACCGAGAAGGTTCTATTTTTAGTGCGTTTGTTTTTTATGTATGTTCACCGATTGCTTGGAAACGGCTGAACTGAATAAAATTATTATTATTTTATTAAATTGGCTGTCAAGTAGGAGATGAAGATTTTAAAGCAACTGAAAGTTAAAAAAAGTTTCAGCCTATATACGTCCCACGTTGGGGCATAGGCCTCCTCTCATTTCTGAGAGCGTTTTATGGCAAGGGAAATGTTTGCCGCGCTGCCCAAATGCGTGTTGGCGAACGAAGTTTTTTTTCTTATTTCTCAAACATGCAGGTTTCCTCACGATGTTTTCCTTCACCACCGAGCACATGGTAAATCAGCACTTAAAATTGTAACTAACAATTTCATTGGTGCCGGCGGGGATTGAGCCCGGGTTACTCGGGTACTGTATGTGAAATTTACAGTGAGCGCTTAGCCCCTGAGCTACCACGGCTCTTCAACTATGTAGAAAACATTATAGTTGTTACCTTAAACTTGTATTATATTCCTTAGAGCACTCAAAATAGTAATTAAACTTTTATAAAAAATACAAACCGATTTCAAAATTTAAAAAAATCCACCTAGTAGCTTCTGAAATCTGGGGCTTTAATTCTTCAATAGTGGTTTTAAGTTTTAGCACCGATTTCAGAAGCTTAAGAAGTTTCAAAAGAAAAAATTACGTCAAAATTATTTTATTTATTTTTTAGTTTGTCGGCTTGTTATTTTTATTAAAAGTTTCATTATTTATTAAGTCGTCCAGTTTTCGTCAAGTTGTTTTAAAATCGAAGCTGTTTTGTAACCACAGTTTTGATTTTATCTTTTAATATTTTTATGTTCAGTAGAGGCATGCTTCATTTTAAGGCAATCTTGAAATGAATATTACAGAATAAATACTTGATGATTTAATAGTACGTTTTCGTTGTATATAATTAAATAATAGCACAGTATATCTCATAGAATATGTTAATATTAATACTGTATATTTGTAAAATTGGTTTATTTTTACTAAACATAAATACTACTTCTTCTTGGTTTAATTGCCCCATAAATAACTGGTCTTGCTAGCTAATTTGGCTTTACGTCTAAATTATCTTTTTCATTGAAAAGTAAGGTTACATTACTTCAATTTATTACGTCAGGTAGACTGTGTGCTTGTTTGCCACCCTCATTTTACATAAAAAAAAATAACTAATATTTATAGAAATAAAAAATACAAAAGGTTTTCAAAAATATTTCATATTTAGTAAATGGGGTGTCTAACTAAAATGAAGTGTTCATATGAAAAATTAAATAACGATAGTGGGTTAACTTAAAGCGATATAAAAGTTATACCGCTTTCCGGTTCCACTATGGAGTTTGTAATGTTCTGGACGAGTGCCAACTAGCTCAAAATATTACGTAAAGATGTAAACAGAATAAATTGAATTAAATGTAATTGTTTTTTTAATAATTAAGATGAGCATTAATTGTTTATTTAGATTATTAACTTTGTTGGAAATATCGGGAATACATCAGAAGGTTAATTGTTAAAAATAATAATAGTGTGAGAGCGGATGTTGAACTTGCTCTCCTGCTTACGCAATTAATCATTATCAGCAATAAAACAGCGTATTGCACTATCTTTGGTATAGAGCAATTACAGTTCGACCATACCTGTCCCGGTCAAAATTACACAGTAGTGTAACGTGAAGGACGTCATTACATGATAACACTAAAGTATACATACCAACAACAACACTACACATCACAGTGTAACACAGAACAGCCTCTCAGCAACACCATCTTCCTTGCCTGCACTAGAAGAATTATTACAACGAACAGAACCTCGATACTGTCATTCTATGAGTCTTAGCACTCGTCGAATTACTTAGGCGGAATCTCTCGCTCACGGCGCCTACAGTGAAATTTATACTGCACAAACGAGCGGCGGTTTTTCGATAACCCCTCAATTCTACCACGCCACCATCGATATGACACTCCGCTAGAGTGATGCAACCTCCCGCTCACTCTCGAGCCATCCGGTAATTTATAGACGCGCCGATAAGTTACTTTAGATATATCAAGTTCGTTACATAATAAATAGAATATTATCTATTATATGACATAAAATGTGTTTGACAGTTTTTTCATTGCAATATAAACTTAGCAAACAGTTCATGGTATGATGAATATTATGTAACAAAATCTACTGCTACTGGATGTATGATTTGGTAATATTAAAGAGGATATGTCATAATCATTGTGTAGCGGCAGCGTAAGAGAATCCATCAACGCATTTCATCTTGTATTTGCCTTAAAAGGCGAGTATAGGAAATGCCAGAAACATTTTATTGTTTCTTATAGATGGCTGTATAACTATCTCCAGATGTAAAATTCCCAGACCGGTAACATAGAGCAGCATCAAAAGTGAGCCGTCTGCCACTGTGATCGAATAATGATCCATACCTAATACAAGCGTTTTAGGCTTACGAGGAGTGATCAACGGGAGTATTTGTAATGTAATAGTGTAACTAGTATTCTTTAAATAAATTCTAACTAAAAAGGGACATCATCATCATCATAATTACAGCTTACCAAAAGTCCACTGCTGAACATAGAACTTACCCATAGATTGCCTCCTTGTGAGGGATATTATGCAATAGTTGATACGCTTGATAGGCTGGTTGGTAACGGACAGGCCTAAGTCTAGCAGTAGATAGGCGAAATGACGGATGCTTGCGATATTAGTGTGTAAGACATTTCTAAGAGTAATATTGCATAGTTATTCTAAAAAGTCCTGTTAATATGTTTCACGTGATATATATATAAAACTTATATTGTACTTAATATATTTATAATACTACAAAGACGCACTAAATACCAATAGGCTTTTCTACTAGTATTTCTTTAGATTTCATCAATATCATCATCATTACAGCCCATCACAAGTCCACGGCTGAACATACGAACCTCCAACTTTCAAACACAAAGTACGAAAGTACGACGAAAATATATATACCTATATATAATTGTAGTTCATAACATAATTAAAACAGAAGCAAAGAAATTGGAATACCAAAAAGTTTGTTTTATTAAATTGCTTTGATATTCAAGGTATAAATTACAAGAAAATTTTAAGTTGTAACAAACAGCAATTAAAAAGATGCCTTAACTTTCAAACTTGTTCGATGGTAGGTTAGTTCAAATCCCACTCTACTAATGAGATTTATTTGTTTACGCTCGCCTAAGCAGACAAAGTAAGAAACTAGAACAAACTCTGGGCAAACAACTCTTAAGAGCTTTTTTATTTCATTTAATTAACATAACTATTCGACTTAGAAATTTCAATGGCCATTGGAAATTTCCATTGTAGTTCAATGTTATAAATAAATAATAACAATATTTAAAAGGATAAAATATAGATGAGGTTAGCAGAGTCATTGTCATGATTACCAATATATTAGATCACCTTTCCCCTATTGTCACCCATATTGTTAACTACTTTCTTGACTGAGGTCAATATCTGACCCCGTGGAAAAGGGACGTCAGGGACATCATCAGGGACGGGATGGAAAACAAGAAAGTTACAGAGATAGTGCTAGTTGACTTTTCTAATGCGTTTAATAAAGTGAACCACAATAACCTTCTTGATATTCTTTCCTATTTTAGATTTGCTCCCTCAGCTTTGCATTTGTTCTCTTCCTATCTTCGCGATCGTCAGCAGTCTGTTAATGTAGGCAAAAGTCCTCTCGATGGGCTGACCTTAATTCTGGCGTATCGCAAGGCGGTATCCTTTCTCCTTTAATTTTCTCGATCGTTATTAATTCTATCATCTCCAATATTAATTGTTCGTACCATATGTATGCCGATGACTTGCAATTTTATGTGCAATCTGATGTTGATATTATTCATAATGCAATTGGAATATTAAATGCCAACCTCAGATCTGCATATGATTGGTCATTCTGGTTTGGCGTCATTGTCAATCCAGACAAATTCCAAACGCTATTTCAAACTTCGAGATTGCTAGCTAAAATGAATTCCATTACGTTGCCTTCCCAGTGATTGCTTAGTACCGTTCTCAAACTGTGTTAAAAATCTTGGCTTATATATAGACATCACCCTGAGCTGGGGGCCTCACATCACCGATATTAGTCGTAAAGTCTCTGCTACTTTAAGATCTCTTTATCGTTTGAAAAACTTCTTACCTCTCAAAACAAAGCTAATGCTTGTGCAATTATTAATATTTTCAATAAAATTTTGCTTGTTCTCTTCTCATTTTTATTTGATCCTAACACTCCTTAATTCAAAGATTCAAAGCAAGTTCAGTTTCTTTCTTTTACCCATGACAGGACTCTTCGTTCTTCTTCTAGTTATAGACATAAGAAAAACACCTAACAAGACAGCCTTCAAAACACTGTTACGCGAACATATATTACCAACATCAGTCGTTAATTGAAATAAATAATGTTGTTGTGGTTGTTGCTGTTTTCATCTCTTTCATTCTGTATAAGTATATTTATAGGTATATATTATGTTGTTTGATTTAGTACATGATATATTAGTAGTATTTGATGCAGTATGTGTCATTTTTAGCACTCTATCCTCGATTAAAATAAGAGTAAAATAAGTCAGAATAAGAATAAAAGTACAAATATATAAAATAAGAGTAAATAACAGCATATTAACGTCATTCTGCAGAGCATAGTTAAATAAAAAGTTTAGTGAAATTATAGCTGATACACGTCCTACTGCTAGAATACGGGTGTCTTCACATTTCTGAGGGTTTATGGATCAGTTGCTCCGTCTGTTTGTTCCAGTACGTGTTGGTGGATTTCAGATGATCTTGGAAATATTTCTTAGAGGTGCTAGTTTCCTGACTGACAATCACTTTGTATCAGCATTCAAAACGGTATAAACAATTACATCGGTACCGGCGGGAAAAGACCACTTCTTTTGCTGGTTGCAACAGTACTATGAGCGCTCAAGCTTGCAGGACATAGCCCTTATGTCTGAATGAATAAGGAAGTAATAAGAGGCCGCAAATGTTTTTATAATACTAACACTTACAACCAACTTTAAACAAATAAGGCTACTACGACATCGCCGTAAACACGCAATCTGTTTGCTCGTTTGTCACCCCTTTTACTTCTATATAATAAAGAACAGCTACTATTATTTCATTCATTGATATTGTTGCTAAGATCAAGTCTTTAAAAGAAAACATTCAAGTACAACAAGCATCAAGTCAAAGAAAATGCCTCTTTTTTTTACGATTCTTGTAAGTCACACGATTTTTACTTACAAAGTTATCTATAATATCCATCTTATGTTATTTATATATATATAATAAATCTGTAGAAAAGCCGTGTCTGTAATTCTAATATATTCTTGAAAAAACAAGTACAGGGGACTAAATAAAGGGTACTGAAGCCAAATTAGTGGTTTTTAGAATTTTTGTCTGTCTGTCTGTTTGTCTGTTTATTCTAGATTCACACAAAAACTACTGGACCGATTTCCATGAAATTTTGTATGTAGATAGTTATTAACCAGGGGTAACTTATAAGCTACTTTTATTCGATTACGGAACTTCAAAAAAAGAAGGTTAAGTATTTTCCTTTCTTTAGATATTAATTTTCTATTATATATGATTCTGTTAGTTATAAGCGGGATGATGGGTGTTTTTTCAAATAAACAACATATTTATAAATAAAGTTTAAAATTCGTTTTAACTGTTGTGTAATAATTTGAAACTACGCCGACTAATCTACGTTTTAGTTTTGAAAAGAGCGCCATCTATCATCAAATGCAAAAAGTAGTATATTTTGCCTTCAATTACTTATAAATTAAATAAATGAGTTATTTATATAACTCACATTTATATGTTTAAATAATTCGATTTATAAAATCATTTGAAAATCCTTAAAGTTCAATTTTTTAGCTTTTGCGTTATTTCATTTTAAAAGCGTAATAATTTTAATAGGTAATAGTGACGTCTATCAAACGCATGAAAATTGATATGGTTTTTAGTTCAATTACTAATCTATATGTAAACTGATTAATACTGGTCTGCCTGTAATTATCGCAAAATTTTAATTATCCTTATAATTTTATCAAAGAGATTTTTACATATTATGTCGTGGCCAGATCGTAAAATCTATATCTATACATATAATAATCCTGTAGAAAAGTCAGGTCTGTAATTCTAATATATTCATGAAAAAAAGTCCAGGGGACTAAATAAAGGGTTCTGAAGCCAAATTAGTGGTTTTTAGAATTTTTGTCTGTCTGTCTGTGTATTCCGGATTTACGCAAAAACTCCTGGACCGATTTACATGAAATTTTGTATGTAGGTAGATAGTAATATAGGCTACTTTTTATCCGATCACGGAACTTCAAAAAAGGAGGTTAAGTATTTTCCTTCCTTTAGATGTTAATTTTCTATTATATCTTAGTTATAGGCGGGATGACGGGAAGTTTTCAAATAAATACCATATTTATAAATTGGTAAAATAATTTGAAACTACACAGTTTTAGTTATGAAAACAGCGCCATCTATCATCAAATGGAAAAAGTAGTTTATTTTGCCTTCAGTTACTAATAAATTAAATAATATAAACAAATTACATTTATATGTTTAAATAATTTAAAATTATTTAAAAATTCTAACGTTGAGTTTTTTAGTATTCTTGTTATTTTATTTTATAAGTGTAATAATTTCAATAGATAATAGTGACGTCTATTAAAAATATGAAAATTGATAAGTGTTTTATTACAATTATTACTAATCTATATGAAAACCGATTCAAACTGGTCTGTCTGCAATTATTGCAAAATTTTCATAATCATTATTGTTTTATTAAAGAGATTTTTATATAGGTCGTGGCCAGATCGTAGAATTAATCATATATCATGAAGTAGTCTATCATTTCGTGAAATGGTTGGTAGTTTCATGATTTTAACACTGTTTGTTGACCCTGTCATGATATAGCTTGACCAAATCAATGAATAGAAATCGTTTGAAGATATTAATAACTAAACAAAACGTTGCCATTTCATTTTATGGTCATTAAATCGTTTTTCACCGCTAGCGGCCCTGATAGCGTATTTTTGACAGAAACTTTACCCCCACACTAGGATTTTCTCCTGTATCGTGGAGGCAGTTCACAAACACAAATTGCACAAGGACAAACATCCAGACCCGGAACAATTATTTGTAGGCCATACAAATACTTGATTCGTGCGGGATTCAAACCCGCGGGCCCCAGCGCAGCAATTAGAGCGCTCATTGCTAAGCCACTGCGCTACGGAGCCATCTGAATTGACATCACTTTATGCCTTATTGATATAACAAATAAATGTTTGCCTCTATCGCTGATATTACTATATAGTATAGTTTTGGCTTTCATTATTTCACTACTTGTAAATAAGATAAAATGGTAAGTCACTGGTAAAATTAAATAATAGAATGCTACTGAATATACGATGTAAATAATTGAAAATTCGTTCGTGGCATTGTTGGATGTGTAATTACTAGGTAGATGTAGTCAACAATCATGCAAAAGATTAGTTTTAGTTTTTATGAATTGTATTTAAACAAATATGAGGGCCGTGTAACTCGCCGTGATATTTCATCATGGCACAGGAGAAAAATGTGTACGATTCCCTCGAGGATGAATCTGTTAAAGAAATTTTTACGTGCTGACTTAACACGTGTCCGCTAAAGTGGTGAAGAATAACTTCGTGGAGAAACCTAGATGTCTGAATAATTAAAATAGTCGTGGAGATGTGAAAACCGCTAAAATGTATTGAAGCATTGCAGCATACTCTATTTTTCTGCCCACAAAACACTATAGGTAATGAGGAGCCCTGTGCACAGTAGTGAGACGTATATTAGCTGCTACTTTACTTGTTTTACCTTTAATGAGACTTGTTGATGAGTTTGTAATTTAAGATAGCTTTCATATTTTCAGACATATTAAGATATTTGTGACAGTCCTGTTTTCATAGCTCATATTCAGAACAAGCTCTTGCGGAAAAATAATTAAACTAAAGAAAGCGGATTTTACTTAAACAAAGGTTCATTTTATTTTACTTGTCAAAGGCGGTAATCTTAAAACCATGGTACGTAAGCATTATTATATATTATAGCATATATTTTAATTGCAGTTTGAAGTGTCGATTTACTACGTTCTAGGCGGTGAAGGTAAACCTGCATATCTGAGAAGTTTCCCAGTTGTGGTCATCGCGTTGGAATCAGCCAGCGAACACTTTTGCATAAAACTCTCTGCAGCATGTGCCCAGTAGTAACATGTATGTAAGCTGCTACGTTTTACTTTTCATGGGGCAATATATGCAGCTTTTATTTCATTCATATTTTCGGGTACGTTACTTTTTTGTTTGCACTCTACCGTAAATATTAAGGGTTGCAAAGACGAGTAGAACTCATTATCTTCGGCCTATCAAAAGTCCACTGAAATGAACATAGGCCTCCCCCATAAATTGTCAAGTAGCTGGATATTTGCTGGTAAAAGAAAATATCCAGCAAATATTTTCAAAAATTTAAAATTAAACGTGTTAACATCCGTAACATTTGCTTTACTTCATGTAGTATACATCATTATAGAACTGCATTTATGAAATTTTGAAGTCTACTCGAACGTAAAGAAAATCTACATCTATTTTATGGTGCCAATCAATATTAAATAGGACCAATGATATGAATAAAATATCTCAAATAAACATTATACAGTAAATTGATAGAAGACCATGAAATTCATAATTATTTTGTTAAAACTAAATTAACTTTAATTATGAATGAATGTAACGAGTAAAATGTAAATAATAATAGTAAATTTTGATACCAAGACAATTTACCTTTCTTATGGATACATCTTAAGACACGCGCGATATAAAAATAGTGGGTGTTTCTGGACATATATATTCACGTGTTCCTGTGTACGTATTATATCTATTTTTGTGACAGTTCTGGTTTCATAGCTCACATGAGTATATGTAAATGAAGAGGTTTTTGCGGAACAATACTTTAATTAGGTAACGAAGATAGCAGATTTTACTTAAACAAAGGTTTTTTTTTACTACATAGGTTTATTACATAGGCGGTACACAAACTGATCCAAACGTAAATTTCATAGAACATAAACATTACTATATATTTTAGCATATATTTTAATTGCAATTTGAAGTGTCGATTTACCACATTCTCGGCGGTGAAGGAAAACTTGCATATCTGAGAAGTTCCCCAGTTGAGGTGATCCCACGTTGTGATCAGCGTAGCGAACACTTTTTAGGCCAGAAACTCTCTGCGGCATGTGCCCAGTAGTGACATGTATTTAGGATGCTACTTTTTTAGTTTTGATGAGGCAATTATGCAGTTTTTATTTCATTCATATTTTTTGAGATGTTACTTTTTGTTTTCACTCTACCGTAAATATTAAGGGTAGCAAAGATTCGAAAAAGTAGAACTCATCATTGTCATCATTACAGCCTGTCAAAAGTCTAATGAACTGAACATAGACCTCAGTAGGATAGAATTGGGGCTTCTGCGTCACTTGCTCTCGCTTCGCTCGAGCTACGTGCCGCTGAAAGCCCCAATAGAGATCCACATTTTTAGTCGAACCAAATTAGTGCCTACATGTTCGCAAACTTCTTTATTATATCAATTTATTTAACCAATGGTGTCGATCGCAATGGTCTAGTGGCTTGTACTACGAGCGGACTACAAAGCGTGATGGTTGCGGTTTAATTCCCACACAGTACAAAAATTAGTGTGCATGAACACGTTTGTTTGTATTGTTGGAGGCCTTTTCTATGCGTAACTAGCGAACGCCAGTGGCTTCGCCCGCACGGTTTGCAATTTTCATATCCCGCAGGAACAAGTGTACTTGCACTTCCAGTAGAGTTATTGAGCATTATATTTAGAGCGTTTGTAAGATACTGCTGGTGTTTTGACTAACTTATATATATATAATATAATTTTGCCATGGGTCGACATAAAAACATACCTAAGCAACTAGTAAGAGATATTAACGCTAACCTGATCATATTGTTTAAACAAGACGACATAAATCTGAGACACATTTATGATGAACATGTAGGGTCTGACATGACATGGTCTCAGTTCCGTGAAATGTGCTCAACTGTGTGGAGTAAACCTTTCAATTATGTTGTTATAAATAAAGACTGTGAACGAAATAAAGGCAGTTACAGAATGAAGTTTGATACATTCATACTAGTAAGTCTACTAGTTTAGTTAAACGTTTAAATAGCTGCTATGTCACAAAGCAATAAGTTTCATTTGAGTAGTCAAACAGAGTACAATCCTTTACAATGGAACGAGACCTCAAGAAACAAATTGTAAAATCTGCTAAAGCTGTAAAAAAAAGGTAGAAATGATAAAAGATGCAGAAAATACAAACAATCTGGCTTTGGAAACAATATTTAAACCTATCGTTGATCCGCTTAATATACTTACCAGAAAAACTGAAGAAAAGAAACATTTAAATGAAGATACAGAGCAGCCTCACATTATAAAAAACTAAGTACAGCGAAAGTGAGTCATCGATTTCTTCAAGTGATGTGTTTGAGGATCCTGTTAATAATGAAGAAAACTCAGATAACGATGTTTATACAACATCCAACAAAACCCTCACTCACTCGCTTCCTGCGGATGATAATGACGCGAATGAAACTTCGTTTAAATCACTTTTAAAAGAAGTTAAAAAAGATACTGATTTGGTTTACTGGAACGATCCAAACGAGTTAGAGGAACGATTAAAATTACTTCTCGGATCATGGGCAGCTGGTAACACTGGGGTTTATAATAAAATTTATGAAATAATCGAAGAAATGCGTGAAGCTGGCATCATAAAAGACATTAAATATATTAAGCTGCCTACAGGAGGATTACGCAGTACCATTTCATTACAGAAGCCGACAAGATGGCAATGAATATAGACAAATTCGGTCTTCACGTTCATAAGCGTTTGCGACTATCTGAATGCACTAATATTCTCAGTGATACTTTAGTAAAAACAGACGCAGGTGACTTTGATTTGAAATCAACAAGATTAAAAGGACTGCAATCTCCTGAAAAAGACGATGAGACTGTAAATAAAGAATATGTGGATAAATGTGTTCAAGAACTTAAAAATGAAATGAAAACAATTCAGAATAATATCAAAAAGTACCTTAACAATTTAGAAAAATTGACTACTATCAATTTCAGTACATTGTATTACACGAAAAAGGAAATCGACCTCATGATTGCAGCAAAAGCTACACAAAATGAGTAAACAAGATATTGTCAATGAGCTTCACAAAGCAGCAAGAAGAAATTTTTCTCGTCAACATACAATTATTAAAGCAATAGATGATTTGGACGTAGTTATACAAAAACGTTCCAACTCACAAGTCATGCAAAAATGAGTTAAATATACAAATCTACTTATTTTGACATCTTCTATATGTTTCATTAATCTGTTTTAGTCCTGAAGTGACAGTTTTTGATATTTTATTTTGACATTACGTTCCATAACTTTTTTTGTATTACATTGCATTTTAACGATGAAGTGGAACCTCTACTGGAGAGAATTGGGGCTTTCAGCGGCACGTAGCTCGAGCGAAGCGAGAGCAAGTGACACAGAAGCCCAAATTCTATCATACTGACCTCCCCTATAAATTGTCAAATAGGCTGGATATTTGCTATACTTGCCACGCTTGGCAGGCAGGTTGGCAACCGTAGCTTTTATTATTTTGAACTGTTGTCATGAATATAAAGTTGTCCATCTTCTGTTTGTTTTCCTCTGTCGCCTCTTACGACAAACACGGAACGATATGAAGTGGCGGATTCTCTTTCGCCGCCACAACAAGGCGAACATTTTACTTACCTACCTTTCTACTCCCGTTCATTAGTGTAGTTCTTCCCACGTTCACTGTGAATAGAACTTAATTTGCAATAAAACTAATCTTAAGAATTTTATCGCGTTTAATTTTAACTTTTTTTAATTCTTGACGTTTCGGGAACTTTATAGTTGTTGTCTATCAGATCTGATACAATGGTTGGGACGATACTGAACATGTTGACATTCTTCAGACTTCCCGGAGCGTTGGTGCTTCACATCAGCGATATGTTATAAACTTTCATCCAAAATTATGTAAAAAAACTCACGTAAAAAAAGTTAAAATTAAACGTGATAAAATCTGTAAAATTAGTTTTATTTCATGTGTAGTGTACATCATTACTGCAGAACTGCATTTATGAAATTTCGACGTCTGCTCGAACGTAAAAAAATATCAGCAGCTATTTTATGGTGCCAATCAATATTAAATGGGCAGGGCCCCAGTGCCAGCTCCTTCCACTTGACCGCATCCAGCGCAGAGCGGTTCGAATCGTCGACGACCGAGTTCTTTCCGATCGGCTGGACTCACTGGCACTGCGTAGAGATGTTGCATCTCTTTGCGTATTTTATCACATGTACCACGAGTGCTCTGAGGAATTGTTCGGACTAATTCCAGCCGCTCAACATCACACATCGCGACAGAACTCGAGATACCATCCATACCATCTGGATGATTGGCGGTGCACCACTGTGCGATTTAGAAGAAGTTTTCCTCGCACAACTTCCTTGTGGAATCGATTACCACCAGCGATTTTTCCGGACCAATACGACTAAGGGACCTTCAAGAAAAGAGCTACTCCTTCTTAAAAGGCCGGCAACGCATCTGCAATTCCCCTGGTGTTGCAGTTGTTCATGGGCGGTGATAGTCACTTACCATCAGGTGAGCCGCATGCTCGTTTGCCCCTCTCCTATAAAAAAAAAATGGGACCAATGATATGAATCAAATATCGCAAATAAACATACCGTAAATTAATAAAATACCATGAAATCATCATTATTTTGTTAAAACTAAATTAATTTTAATTATGTGTGAATGTAAAGAGTAAAATGTGAATAATAGTAATAATCAATTTTGATTCCAGTAAATTTACCTTTCTTATGGATACATCGGAAGACACGCCCGATATAAAAAATAGTAGATGTTTCTAGACATATGTTATTAATGCAAATCTGAAACACTTATTTATTCACGTGTCTCTGTAGCATATTATATCATTGCCAAATATCAATCATCTACGTCCAATAGTCATAGAGAATTCAAAAAAAATATTTGGTAAACAGACATAGATACTCAGACACTGAGGTGACTCTAAAAGTGATCGAATTTTGTTAAATTTGATACGGAACAACATTAAATGATGTTTCTAAATTAAAGCCCACGCAAGCGAAGCCGCGGGTAAAAAGCTAGTCTTATATATATATATATATATATATATATATATATATATATATATATATATATATATATATATATATAAGAGATTTCCACCTATGTACTGACTCATCACGATATCTCTGGAACCATAAGGGCTAGAGACTTGAGATTTGGTAGGAATATTCCTTTCATGGAGTAGAGGTCATCTGAGAACGAATTTTACGAAATTCCACCCGCAAGGAGTTGCGAGGGAGTTAATTAAAAAAAATCACATTAACCCTGTTAAAAGCTTACGCCCTCCTTAAATTTTATATGTTTGCTGCGATAGGAAAATGGTAGCTATCATCAGATATGGCAGCGTTTTAAAAAGCAATAAAACTAAGTTCAAAAATTCCAAAAAACCTGGAAATAAGCTTTTGCCGCTTGATGAGCCGAGCATAATCAATTTTTGAAGACACAGTAACACACTATTCGCTTTCCCTATTATTTGTATTTATTCCATATAAAGCTAGAAGGGAATCGATAATGAAAACGCAGTATCGAAGACTGCCTGGAGTAAAAGATTTATTTATTTATTTATTTACACTTAATTTTACACCTTAATAAAAAGATTACAAAGAGCGGACTTAATGCCCTTTGGCATTCTCTCCCAGTCAACCATCATCATTCATCTCCAGAATTAATTATTATATTTTTTCTTCTATAAACATATGTAGGTTTAATAATCAAGAATTTGGCGTGCTAATTTGTGTGGAAATCCAATTCGTCCGTAAATGTGACAGACAACTAATTAATATACATTGCAAACGTAATGCAAGTGTAGGCAAATTTGGTACTATAATTCAACCAATTCGACATTAATGGCTGCCACACCCATTGTATATATCCCTGATTTCCTGAAATTGAGAATTCACTGCTTTTAGGTAACACGAAATTTAGAGTTATGAATCTGGAAATAATTATATTTTAAACATTTGAGCAAAAAAGTTCGTACTATTTTAACAATATTTTAAATCCTTTAAAATCGACGATTAAAAATATTGTCCTACGGTTATTTTGAACTAAAGCCACATCCATATTTTGCTGTAAATTAATCCATTACACCATTTCATTCCATGAGTGTCGTAAGAAGCGACTGTGGGATTAATATGTTGAAAAATCTTATGGCTTCCAAAAGATTGGCTGTATCACCATCTCGTTATCGCCAAGCGTAAAATGCTTCAAAGTTCAATCACCAAGTCCATCGTTTATAAATTTGTTTTGACTAAGAAATTTGTATAAATTTTTGTAATATAAATATTTGATTCGTAGCACGCCTAGATTGGATTTAGATAAAGCTCGTCATAAGTTTTCTCATCTAGACAAATGTGTATGTGATGCGTTTCCGAGTTTTTGAGGCAAATCAAATTTCTACGTGTGAAGAATTTCCGCTAAATACGAAATGTGATTTTAAAGCAAGAACAAAAGGTTGGAAAAATTTCTCACCAAGAAAAAGAAATAAGTCATTTTAGTATAGTAATTGCAGATTGAAATTAGATAACTTTTAATATCAAGATAATTTTTTTTTCTACATAACCTGTAGAAAAGTTGTTGTTTTCAAGTAAAAATTTTTTAGGCGTGACTTGATCTTTTTACGGACGGAAGTAAGAAGTAACGTTCAGACCGGAGAGCCTTTTCACAGGAAACGAGACATTCCATCTTAGTCCTCAGGGGTGACAACGCATCTGCAATTCGATTTTTAATCGGGGATAGATGTTAATGTCTAAGGGCCAAAGCATCCACTTACCATCGCGTGTACTGTGTGCTCGTATGTCAACTTTATTCTATAAAAATATAAATAAATCACTATAAAAGGAAAATCTTGTTAGTTGTAAGTGAAACAAAAATACATTTCGTATATTTTAATAATAATTTTTGTTGATCTTTATTTCTTTCGCAAATACTATATCCTTTCAAAAGAAGAAGAAATATATTTTTCCTTTGACCTTTTCACTGTTAGAAACATAACAAATTCAATAATGTGATAATATCAAGGCTTTTCAGAATTTTCCAATAATCGTATATTGATGATATACAATTTTCAGCACAATTTCGTTAAAATAACGTCTTTTATCAGAAATTTCAAAATTGAGTCAGAAGTGTGGTGGATTTATTTATATATTGGCAACCGCAGTTTTTTTTTTAATCGTTATTAGGAAGACGCTGCTGACATCTCCTGATTTGTTTCCCTCTGTCGCCTCTTACGACACCCACGGGATGATATGGGATAGTGGATATTCTTACACCGCCACTACATATAGTATTAACGCACAATTTCACTTCTCTTTTTTATTAATTTTTGCTTATAGCAATGAGCAGTATTTCAGAAATTTCACACTGCTAGGTATTGAGTCTTTTCTAATTTCGGGGCTATTGATGGATCGGAAACTTCCCATTTGGGTGTTGCTTACTCTAGAGCAGTCATGTCAAACAGACGGCCCGCGAATCATTGTAAAGTAACCCGCGAATCACTATAAAGCGGCCCGCAACCAGATTTAAAGATTTTAATTCTATCTACTTATAATAAAATCTCAGTAAATCTTTGATGTCCACGCTATACGTGTTTTATTATACGCGCCTTTTTGCTCACTCTTGTTTAGATTTAGTTCTTAAATAAAGATTCTTTTATCCCGGGATTCGAACCCGGGACCTCATGATCTACAACCCGCAACGCGCTTACTACCATTAAACTAACAAGACAGTCAAAGTAAATTAAAATCTATAGGTTTAAATTAAGTAGAAGCGTAAGAAAACAACGTTCAAAACGAGGAACACTGTTTAAACGAATATTATCACTGTGCGAAAAAGACGCAGGTATCCTTTTTGATTAAGTATCCTTGATTATTATTTGATATTGAACTTCAGGCTTGTAAAGTTTATTGGTTGTAGTAGGATTTCAAATAAGAAAAGAATAAAATAGTATAGAAGTATACATTGCCCCATAAATGAATTACTAATTCTGTGGAATCTAGTAACTGGCATTACAAGCTTGTGATTGTTCCTAGTATCTAAAGTAATGAATGCTTTTGCTATATCAAAGCTATTCATATTTTTATGTACAAACAATACATTTGTATTGCGATGCTAAAGTTAATATATTTAAATCTTAAAAAAATATCTGAGGACTCTTTACAATTTAAGTTATAAATTACCCGTACGGCGCTTTTTTGAACTGACTTGACACGGTTCAGTTTTATTTAAAGCAGACATTTTTTGCTTGAATTGTGTTTTTGTGGCGTTGAGCAATTCTATTTTCACCCGCTTTAAGATTAAAACAGAAACAGAAACTTTTTTTTTCAATATAGATTATAAATAATACTTATTGAAAGTCCCTCTATTGTTTAATTTACCACTGGTTCGGAAAAAACCTCCGTACTGGGAAGAACCAGCAAGAAACCCAGCGTCACTTTTTTTTCACAAAAAATAACAGCTTACAATCATATATGTTACACAATTAATAACACAAAACAAATTATAAATAGCTTGGTAGCGATCACCTCATTTCTAGAGGTTATATCCATAAATTCCTTAATATTATAATAACCCCTTTTATACAAACTTTGTTTAATACTGTAATAGTGGGGTATTGGGTCCACTATTAACAGACTCCGAGTGGTCTAGGAGCGGAGAAATGACACTATTTTTCTGATATGCCTTACTATGTGCAGGCGAATGGAGTATTTATTCAGTGAACCCTGTCTATATTTATATGCCCGGCTACATACTTAGTTTACCAATAGTAATAATTTTTATTTACTTAGCCAATTACAATTTATAAATTTTGACCAATGAAGATTAATCAATAAAATATTATGTACAAGTATTATATGTCGCGCTCCATTTGCCGGCGTAAGATTCGTGGATAGCTTCTCGTAGCTGCGTTGCTGGACGGGGCTATAAAAGTGATGCAGACCGGCGCGCGCGCGTAATCGGCAAGCGGCGGCAGCGTGGGACACATCTTCCGGAACAGCAAGAAGAAGCGAATCTGTGCCGTTGAAGAAACGGCTCGAAAATGGTCGACGGATGCATGAAGATTGCCGGCGTGTGAAGACGATGCGGCGCTGATGATATTTGCGGCTGCTTCTTGTTTCTATATTAGAACGTTAAATATATACGTCAAATTATCTCGCATCGATATGCAGCCCGCAGTATCTCAGTAGCCGGGGGTAATTAGGAAATAAATGTTTTCTTCAGATCTTCTGCGTTATGGTAGCAGCAGGGTAACATCATTTATTACCGTATAGGGTTGATTAGCCTGGCTGCTACAATACATTTTTTGAATGAAACTGATTTTTACGGATTATATCGCGTTTAATTTTAACTTTTTAATTCCCGACGTTTCAGGTGCTTTACAGCACCCATGGTCACGGGGGGGGGAGGGACTGAGGTGTTTGACGTCCCGATGTCATAGTTAGCCCGGCTACCTTCAGTTTTTTAATATTAATTTTTGGTTCGATCTACGCAGAATGAGCTTACAGTATCTTGAAATCTAGCAGTGGTATACTTGGGTTTGAATTTAATTTTATTAATTATAGACGGCTCCGTGGCGCAGTGGCTTAGCAATGAGTTGCAGCGCCAAGGGCCGCGGGCCGCGGGTTCGAATCCCACACGTAACAAGAATTTGTATGGCCTACAAATAATTTTTCCGGGTCTGGATGTTTGTCTTTGTGAAATTTATGTATGTAAACTGCCCCCACGATACAGGAGAAAATCTTAGTGTGAAGGTAACGTTTTTAAAATTGAGAATTAAATTGAGAATTTTAGGATCTCAAGCAGATGGCAGCATCCATCCATCTTCTCTATTGAAATTAGGATGTTTTTTAATTTCAATAGCCTCGCGAATCATCCTTGGTAGGAATCGGTGTTCTTTTGTGTCGGTGTTTGTTTGGTGTATTCACCATTTAAATATCGGTTGGTATGAGTCTTTTTCCTACACACAGTGTGACCAATAGTGTTATCAGGATTTCCGATGACTAAAACATCTAGGAAAGCTTAAGAATTGTTTGCCTCTAACTCCATTGTGAATTGTATTTTAGAGTTTATGGAATTAAGGTGGTTTAAAATAACAGTTACTTTGTCAGATGGTAAAATTGTGAAAGCATCGTCTACGTACCGCTTGTTGAATCTTGGATTTACAGGAGGAGTAAGAAGGGCTTTCTCCTCAAAGTCCTCCATGAATATGTCGGCGACTACGGGAGATACAGGTGAGCCCATCGCCACACCGTCTACTTGCTTGTAGAACTCTTCCTACCACAAGAGATGTGCCAGATGTGAAGCAATGTTGTTATCTTCTAGCTCCTAGTTACAATTGAGATGCAGTCTTCAATAGGTAAGCATGTGAATAGTGACTGAACATCAAAATTTACCATAGTTTTATTGTCAGTGAGATGTAGGTCTTTATCTTACTTACTTACTTATCTTCACGCACAATCCCTGACAGGGTAGCCAGAGAGAACAGATCGCCAAGTGTCACGATCCTTACATATCTCTTTCGCTTCTTTCAGATTCATAATCTTCTTCATGCATGCACGTCTAGGTATCCGAGTACTCTTGACCCTCCCCTCTTCGAGCAGTTTGCTCACATGGTCTTCGAAAGTTAGTCTCGGTCTACCTCGACACCTTTTAATATTAACTTTCGCGCTATATATTTTCTTCACCATTCGGTCTTCACTCATTCGCTCAACGTGCCCAAACCATCGAAGCACGCCCTTATCAATTTTGTGATAAGGTCATCTTTCAAACCTACCATATTGCGAATCTCTTCGTTTCGCTTTCGGTCAGCCATGGTAACGCCGCACATTTTACGAAGAGATCGCATCTCCACTGCATTCAACTTGCTTTTATGCTTCTTCTGGCATACCCAGGTTTCGCTGCCATATAACAAAGTTGGTACCAACACTGCGTTATGTATTGCAAGGCGTGCGCTCTTCACTACGCCTTGCCTTTTGACTAAAGCAGTCAAGGCACCATTGACTTTGTTCCCGGCAGCGACACGCCTGTCCACATCTAAATCACATCTTCCATCCCGCTAAAAGCACTCCCCAAGTATACAATTTCATTTACCTGTTCTAGACATTCTTGATTTACCCATATTTCACACTTCGTTCTTCGTCCCTTTCAAATACCAGAACCTTAGTTTTATTGGCATTCAAACGGAGACCTTAATTTCACATTCTCTTTCATACGCGTGACTAATGCCTGCAGTTCTGCCTCTGATGGTGCAATAAGCACTGCATCATCAGCATACAGCAGACAATTTACTTTTATGTCACCCAATTTCACACCCAGACAGCTATCTTTCAGCTTCTGTAAACAGCTGTCGAGATATAGTATGAACAGCCAGGAAGACATGACACAACCCTGTTTTACTCCCGTTTGGACGCTAAACATGGGTGACAGGTCATGCCCTACCCGCACACAGGCTTTACAGTCGCAGTAAAGTGCCTGCACAGCCCTTAGCAATCGACCATCCACACCGTACCCCGGCAACAATTCCACATTTTCTTCCTTACAACCTTATCAAATGCTTTCTCAAGATCCACAAAGCACAGAAAATCTTCTGGTTAGCAGCCGAAGCTTCTCCGTGATCATGCGGAGAGAAAATATTTGATCCGTGCATCCTCTTCCAGGTCTAAATCCGCATTGAGCCTCCCATAGAAATCTTCCGATTTCTCTTGCATCCTACGCATCAAAACCTTCGAGTATACTTTACTTGTTAAACTGGTCAGGCTGATCGCCCGATAGCACCCGCAGTCAAAATGTGAACCTTTACCTTATATAAAGGCACAATGACTGCGGATCGCCAATCATCCGGGACGTCCCCGTCCGCCAGCACAAATTGCACAGCAGATGAAAGCTGTCCCAGACGCGAGGCCCACCATACTTGATCATTTCAGCAGTAACTCTGTCTAGTCCCGCGGCCTTACCACATTTCAAACTTCGAATCGCACGTTCAATCTCTTCATACTGATGACCTCAGCGTCATCGAGGTCCAGGTCTGGCGTACCAGTCACGGAGTCATCCCGGATCCTCACTAAGATCATCACACGCATACATTTCTATAAAATTGCTCCATCGCTGCATGACGTCCGATTTTTCTGTGAGGACGTCATTAGTTCTCGAAAGCACTTTGTTCATTCTTAAGGCCGTCGCACCACTTCGGGTCCTTCCAACCTCTTTCCAGAAGAGTTTGGAGTTCTCCTAAAGTTGTGCGACAACCTTTGTCCGCTTCCATTCTACACTTTTCACGCATTTCTCAATCAATGCTTTCGTGTGAACTTTCTGCAGCTTATATCTTTCTTTCATCTTCTCTCTCATATCCTTATCATTACTAGAGGCCAAGTAGTCTAACCATGCTTTCTTCTTCTTCTTTACAGCTTTTTCACTTCATCATTCCACCATGCATCTCTTCTTTTATCTCACTAACAAAATGGTATGAATCCTTTGTGTGTGCTCTGGTATGTCTTCTCAGTGGTGACAGTATTTTTTCAAGTGTTGAGCCAACTTATAAGTTGGTGAATCGATCTGGCTTAGTTGGTGAAACGTCGGGAATAAAAAAATAAAAATAAAGTTACAGCCTATATACGTCCCACTACTGGGCACAGGCCTCTCATTTCTGAGAAGGTTTTAGGGCAAGGAAATGTCCGCCGCGCTGCCCCAATGCGTGTTGGCGAACTTCACATGTCTTCGAAATATTTTTTGATTTCTCAGACATGCAGGTTTCTCACGATGTTTTCTTCACCGCCGAGCACGTGGTAAATCAGCACTTAAAATTGCAATTAACAATTTCATTGGTGCCGGCGGGATAGAACCGGGTTGCTCGCGTACTGTGAAACTTACAGCGAGCGCCAACCATCTGAGCTACCACGGCTCTTAAAACGGGAATTAAAAGTTAAAATTAAACGCGATATAATCCGTAAAAATTAGTTTCATTTAATGTATAGTCTTTGCGTGAATATAAGAAAACATTACATTTTTTGAACTTTGAGCAAGTCAAATTTTGTATATTTTCTGGGATTTTGTTGTAAAAGAGTATACATCGCCCCGAGAATGAATTACTGACTCGGTAGAGTCGAGTAACTGGTACTACTAGCTTGTGTCTGTTCCTAGTATTTACAGAATGAATATTCCTTATTTTTTTAAAACTACTTATATTTTTGTGTATATACATTACATTTTCATAAATGTATTGAGGGCAAAGTTAATATATTAATTTCCTTAAATTTTTGTCTTCGCGACTCTTTAGGTTTTAAATCATAGATTGCTCTTATGGCCTTCTTCTGTAAAACATAAACAATTTCAGTGTCAGTCGCGTCTCCATAGCAAAATACCATACGACATTATGCTATGGAAATATAGCCTATTCACTCTTGCCTTGAAGACACCCATATTGTAATTGGATGGAAAGACAGATGCTAGCAACTTATTCTACTCCTTTGCTGTATGCATGACGAAAGATGTAGCAAACCGTTTGGTTCGAATGCGTGGCAAGTCAACAACGAAAGGCTGGAGACTGGCCAAACGTCTGGTTGTTCGATGGTGGAAGAGAGAGGGAGAAATTAAATTATGCAATTCCTGCGCACACTCTCCGAAATGCATCCTTTAGAAAAACGAAAGGCTTGCTACTTTGCGCCTGTGTTTGGGGCTGGTAAGATTGGTTTTAATCAGATCCGGGTCACCAATAAGCCTCTTAGCACGCCTTTCCATTGAGTCAAAAGTTACTAGGTGGCCTTTTACAGCACCAGTCCATATATGGCAGTAGTACTACATGCACGACCTGACTTGCGCTTTATATAAAGTAAGCAAATGTCCTGGCGTGAAGTACCGCCGCACCTTTGCAAGGACTCCGGCCTTGGACTCAATGAACCGCCTGAAGTTTGGGTTTGAGGATATCTCAACCCCCAACAACTGAAGGCGGTCAGTGTATTCCAGTGATACATTTCGGAAAGAATGAGCCAAGGTGAGCTGGCTCCTTTTTGCAGTGAAGAGACACGCTTGTGTTTTGGAGGCGTTGAATTTTACAAGTTTGGCATCGCGGCATTCGGAAATTGTGTGAGATTCACACGCTTAATCATAGCTTCACTTTCGAACTGGATTTGATACCAAATAGCTCGAGGACTTGGTTGGTATCTATCCACGACTGTGCTGTCGTGTGCATACCCATAGATATCGGGCATAAACAGATCATTAATATGCAGCAGGAAGAGAGTTGCGGAGAGAACGGGCCCCTGAGGAACACCGGCGTTAGACCGTTCACTTAGAAAGTCCTTTACCCAGTCAATCAGACCAGAGGATAAGTCGTACGCTGGAAGCTTATCCAAAAGGCTAGCGTGCCAAACGTTGTCAAAGGCCTTTGAGACATCATGGGAAATAGCTAGTGCTTCCCCTCTGTTCTCGAGTGCCTCGCCCCATACGTGCGTAGGGGGCATAGCATACGCTAGAAGGTCCTCAGCTGACCGATTTTGGCGAAACCCGTACTAGCGGTCATTGAGGAGGTCATTCTGTTCTAGGTATGCCATTAAGAGGGCATTCAATATACGTATAAGTATGGGTATGAGGATATAATTGAGATTGGCTGATAATTGGCAGGGTCGGTACGGCTGCCTTTTTTTGGGACAGGCTGCACGTTGGCTAGCTTCCAGGATTTTGGCACTATTCCAGTCTTAAATGAGAGGCGGAACAAGCGTGTCAGCACAGGAGACAACTCAGGTGCACAAGCCTTTAAAACTATAACTGGTATACCATCTGGTACACTAGCTTTATTTACGTCTAGACACCGCAAGGTTTTAAAAACCTCCTTATTTGTGGTGCGAACCTCCGACATAGAGGTCCCGCAGTGAGCTAATTCAGGTGGAACGTTGCTGCGACTGTCCAGACGCGAATTGCAGGCAAAGAGAGATGCGAACAAGTTCGCTTTCTCTTTAGCCGTATGGGCTAGTGTGCCATCCAGTTTTACCAACGGAGGCAGTGTGGGCCGACAGAAGTTTGTCTCGACCACTTCGGCAAGAGACCAAAAAGCTATAGTGCCGGATGGTCTGGCCGCGAGTTTTGCGCCAATAAGTTTGATGCGATCGAGAAGAATAAAGATCCGCAGAAGAGAAGCTGACCTCCCACCAAGGATAGGATGCAAAAAAGTGTCGTATCACATCCCAATCATCTGACTTATACCGCCATATTCGTCGAACATCTTGGGACTCGTAATCGGGTGGAGAATATGACGATACAGATTAGATAGATAGATTTCACCAGACAATGGTCAGATGTGCCCAAAAGGGAGGTAACCTGTACGTTATACCTGTCTGGTTCGGTAGTCAGCAGAAGATCTAAGCAATTGGTTGTATGAATGTCTACATCGGGTACCCTAGTCGCTTCCTTTATCAGCTGAGAAAGACTTAGCGTCAAAGCGAAATTCCACACTTCTCTTCCAGCATGGTTGGTCTTCTGGTATGGGAACAGCCATTCTTAGTGACAGGCGTTAAAGTCCCTCAGAAAGACCAGCTGTGCTGTAGGGTAACGATTTAGGGCCACATCAGCAGCCTCACTAAGGTGATCAAATAATAGGTTTGTCTCCTGGTCACCGCTGTGCGATCGATAGACACAGGCACAAAGGATTTATCAATACCTGTATCTATCATCACCCAGATTGTCGAAAAAGTGGGATCTTCAAGGTGATGGAGACACAGACTCTGGCACGTAGATGGAATTTGTGCTCCAGGGAGAATTCAGAATAGTCGAGGTACGCCGCATTCAATGGACATCCAATTTGGGTCTCCGTCAAGAAAAGAAGATGCGGCTTCTCCGTTTCGAGATGGTGATGGACTGCGCTGAGATTTGAGTGCAATCCCCGAATATTAGTGAGGTGAACTTAGGGAGAAGACGTGCAACCACTGTTTAGCTATACTTTTCTTTTTAAGACGTATAACAGTTAAAGAGTGAATAAGGATGGAGAATTGCAGTTGAACGAGGCGTTGCTTTAGCAACCAAATGATACTACCAGAGTTACTGCGCCCATGGAAACTTGATCTGGAGACTGCGGGTACGAACCGAACCTCCCCACAGATCGCCATCGGGTCCTCTCGCCCGTTCACTAACCAGCAAGATCAAGCCATCTTGGGATTTTTCGCTTGTTGGCTGGGCAGCCTTTCATGAGTAGCCAATGCACTAATTGGGCCCCCAACTACCTGCCGTCGACCAGCGGAACACCGTGCTTTGGATCACGCTACCCTCCACGACAACGCTACTGTTCAGACCCATTCTCCATAGCATCAATCCGGAACACGACAACGTCATTTGGCGACAAGACTTTGCATTGGTGGGTGGTAACTAAAAAAGTGGTAAAGCCAGCGGCCGAAACCTACCACCAGAATTGCTGCTGCTCGTTTAGCACTACCCGGGGGACACGTGTAGGGAGTCAGATATTCAAGTATTTCCTACGGACGCGAGCAGCCAAATCCCCCAAAACTCTTCATTCACTCATACTATTAATGACAACTTTTTGCGTTCTGTTACTTTAATATGAAATAATAAATTTAAGAGCATCACTTCTTACACCGTAGTGTTGAAGTTTTCTGATTAATGTTTCATGGTGAACACAATCGAAGGCTTTGGATAGGTCGCAGAATATACCCAAAGCATCCAGTGAATTCTCCAATGCATTGAAGATATATATTTAATTATCTCAACACCAGCATCAGTTGTCGAGCGACCCTTGTAAAGCCGAATTCATTTTTATGAAGTAAATTATTTACATTAATTTTTTTACATTTGATCAAGAATAATTTATTCAAAAATTGTTGGCAGTACAGAAATAGGTCTAAAATTGGCGGGGTCCAATTTAAATATCAAACCAGATTTAAATAAAGGTATTACTTTACTATTTTACCCAGATTCGATACTAGTATTAAAAATAATAACTAGTTGAGGTGCGATTGTATCTATTATAGACGCAATAACTTTAACGGAATCTCCCACAGATCTGCGGTTTTCTTAATATCAATAGTTTTAAAATATTTTATATAATATCTTTTGATGATACTTTATGAAATGTTAAAATCCTTGAACACGCATTTACATTTTGTTTAAGTAATGATTCGGTGACGGCAGAAGAATTCAGTGACTTAGTGGTTAAGATCGGAATATCATTAAATTGTTTTTAAAAAACCATTGCAATGTCCTGATCTGATTTAGTTCATTTGTTGTTATTAACTCGTAGTTTGAATTGCGACACTTGACCTTATCAGTTTCACTATTAATTATACTCCATTTCATTTTGATTACTTACAGATTTTAAATTTTGTAGGATTTTACTTATTTCAAACCAGCGCTTAGCTGTTATACCACCTGATGGTTAATGGTGATGTAGATAAAGATGGTAAATCACACATTCGTTATCATGTGTAAAGAGAAACTTAGGCGAAATAGTTCACTCCATTGCAGTACGCATTGCGAAGACGTAATACCCGTTAGTTTCAAATTCGTGGTTTGCCGACACTAAAGAGAGGGAGCCTACCTGAGTGTCTAGTTACGTAGTACTATTATTTATTATGTGGTCTAGTTGTCCGATAGTGGAAGGGAGAAGGAGGAAATTAAGTCATGTAATTCTCTCTGTAGTATTAGATTTATCCAGAATTGCTGACTATGCAATAACATTCTTCGAGAATTAACTGAAGCTTTCGCGATGATTATCAGCTTATGATAACTTAGCAAACTGCTAATCTTTTTAAGTCCGTACATTAGCTTAGCCTAATGGTTGTCTCAGAGAAAATGTCTTTAGGTATTAAGTTCTCCATATGTACTATTTTGTGGATTAAATATTAAATAAATAGATATATGGCAAGACTTGTGAATTGCAATACGCATTTAAGCAGCGTGGGCTGTTTTATATCCATTGTCTTCTTAATAATGTGAGGAGGTCAGCAGTGGAACATTTATAGGCTATTATTTACTATATCTAGCTACAAAAATTCGCTAATAAGATCTACTTTCATTAAATATAAAAGCAGTGTAACGAAGAATAATGGTCATTCATATAAATACAAATACTAATTGAGTTCATAAATCGATCTAACAGAAAGGCAAATGTACAATAAATTTTAACTAACGGGCGCCGGACGGTCGAACATGTTTAATTTGTTTGTCCGATCTTAACGAAATTGTACGTGTTAATTAAAAGAATGGACTCAGAAGCATAGTTGCTAAGCATTTAGTTGCGGCGCACGTGTTCGAATCCCGCACGGAACAAATTTGTATATGTTCGGCAAATAATTGCTTAGATCTTTTTAAACAAAAAAAGATGGAAAAAGAATAAGCCTAAATTAACCCAAAAAGCCTTCACACATCCTTTACAGCCTGTAAAGTCTACTGCTAAACATAGGCCTGCTCTTATGATGCAATCTATGCATAATTTTGCCATAGTTGCATGCATTTAACAGCAGTGAAGTTTATAGGACAATTTACTTTAACCTCTTTTATTCTCAGAATGTTATTTCTTATATTTACGCGAACATTACACATTGAATAAAACTATTTTTACGGATTATATCGCGTTTAATTATAATAAACAACGCGCGGTCTATCACCTGTCAAAACAATCTCTGGACGACGCGACAATAAAAGTTTTGGCCAAAGGTATGAATTTCGCAATAACACCGCGAAAAGTCCCGTATAAAAACATTATCTGTAGTGTTGAGGACTGTCTGTATAAAAATAATATTGGTAAGGAAGATTTCGAGGCCATACGTCAAGACATTTCGTCTTTGTTACGTCGAAGCTCAGTGCCGAAATTAAATCTTCCCAAATATGAATTTAATAATAATAACTTACGCAACAGACCAGATTTAACGATTCTCCGCGCAGATAAAGGTAATGTTACGGTTATAATAGATACGTCGGATTACAATTTTAAAATACAACAACTTTTATCGGATGAAAGTACGTACGTAAAGGTCAAAACAGACCCTACAACTAATACGCTTAAAACAACTAGCGATCTAATTAAGAAATACTCCGAGAAATTGAATCTAGACGTTAATTCGATAATACCTGCGTGTGCCAAACCACCGAAGTTGTATGGGTTACCAAAAATACACAAACCGAAAGCTCCATTACGTCCAATATTGAGTCAGATCGATTCACCAACTTACAGATTGGCTCAACTCTTAGCAAAAACACTATCACCACTCAGTGGACACACAAGAGCACACACTAAGGATTCATACCATTTTGTTAGTGAGATTAAAGACCTACATCTCGCTGACAATGAAACCATGGTCAGTTTTGATGTTCAGTCTCTATTTACATGCCTACCTGTTGAAGACTTCATCTCAATTGCAACTAGGAAACTAGAGGAAAACAACATGTCAGCAGAATATGCAGTATTACTTAGACATTGCCTTACATCTGGCTATCTATTGTGAAAGGAAGAGTTTTGCAAGCAAGTAGATGGTGTTGCAATGGGATCACCGGTATCTCCCATTGTCGCCGATATTTTCATGAAGGACTTTGAGGAGAAAGCCCTGCTTACTGCACCAGTAACTCCAAGGTTCTACAAGCGGTACGTAGACGATACTTTCACAATTTTACCATCAGACAAAGTAACTGCATTTTTAGAACATCTTAATTCTATAAACTCTAAACTTCAATTTACTATGGAGTTCGAGGCAAATAATTCTTTAGCTTTCCTAGATGTGTTAGTCATTCGAAATCCTAACAACACCATAGGTCATACTGTGTATAGAAAAAAGACCCATACAAACCGATATTTAAATGGTTAATCCCACCATCATCCTTCACAGTTAACTACCGTGGGCAAATCTTTGTTACAGAGAGCACGAGGGATCTGTGACAGCAAACCCCTGGCCGCCGAGCTTCAGCACGTCAAGCAGGTTCTGCACGACAACAAGCTTCGGGTCCCGCGCCTACGTCACAGTGACCGAGTGAAGCCGGCTACAGTTGAGCGTGTGCCTGCTGCACTACCATATGTCAGAGGTGTCACAGACAAGATTGGCTACATCTTGAAGCGAGCTTCTATTAGAACATTCTTCAAGCCGCCGAAGAAGAATAGTCAGTTCTTACCATCCGTCAAGTGCAATATTCCTCTACAAGATGCAGGAGTGTACAAGCGTGATTGTGAATGTAGTGTCTCATATATAGGGCAAACAAAACGGTCTATTAAAACCCGCGTAAAAGAACACATAGCTGACGTGAAGCACCAACGTTCCGGGAAGTCTGCAGTTTGTGATCATATACTAGACGGCCCCCGCCATTACATTAGATTTGATAAACCACAGATTCTCGCGAAAGAACATCGATTCCTGCCAAGGATGATACGTGAGGCTATTGAAATTAAAAAACATCCTTATTTCAATAGAGAGGGAGGCTGGGTACTACCACCTGCTTGGGATCCTGTAATTAATAAAGTTAAAACTAAACCCAAACATACCACTGCAAGACTTCAAGACACAGTTAGTTCATTCTGCGTAGATCGGACCAAAATTAATAATTAAAAAGCTGAAGGTACTCCGGATTAACTCTGACATCGGGACGTCAATCACCTCAGTCCCCCGTAACCATGGGTGCTGTAAAGCACCCGAAACGTCGGGAATTAATAAAAAAGTTAATTAAACGCGATATAATCCGTAAAAATAGTTTTATTCAATCTCAGAATGTTATTGGGGCTGGCAAGAAATCTGTTATCCATGGATGCATAGCTTTTACGTATAGTTGCATAAAAGCAATTTACGCGTGCTCTCTAAAAGTATTCGATCTGATGCAGCGGCGAGACTGCCACATCAACACCCGGAACACGTATATTGAAGATAAGAGGTAACGAAGGCCTGTATATATAAATTTAAAATTACAGCCTATATATATCCCACTACTGGGCACAGGCCTCCTGTCATAACTGAGAGGTTTATGGCAAAAAATGTCCGGCGCGCTGCCCTAATGCGTGTTGGCGAACTTAACATATCTTTGAAATATTTTTTTATTTCTTATTTCTCAGACATGAAGGTTTCTTCACGACGTTTTCCTTCACCGCCGAGTACGTGGCAAATCAGCACTTAAAATTGCAATTTTCATTGGTGCCGGTGGGGATCGAACCAAGGTTATACTGTGAAATTTACGGCGAGCGCTTAGCTCATGAGCTACATGATCCCTTCTTTTTTTACATTGGGAAATTTAAAAAAAAAGAAGGCCGCCCCATGGCAGCCCCGTCCTCGGGAGAGGACTTCTCCTTTTTGTTTCTCATGTAAGGCGCACCAGGAACTCAAGGCGCACCTTCCTTCACGGCCTCTAACTCCATCTGCGCATTTGACCCCTCCGACCCGATAAGCGGAAGCCCTGGGGCCACGACAAATGCGCACTCAAAAGCACCAGGTTTCCTGACCCCAGCGGCGGAGGGTAGGGAGAGCGGCGCCTCGTAATACCGACACTCCTCTCCCGCCGCGGTCCCACCACCACCGGATCAACGGTGCGGCCCCGTCAGTGTCAGGGAGGATAAGATGAGTGGCGCATCGCCATACCAATACTCTTCTTCCCCCGCGACGCCACTTCTGCTGCAGCGATAGTGGGGGAGGACATCCCTCTCGCCGCAGCCCACCATGACATATTCGAAATGGCCCTATACCTTGTGCCGCCAGCCAATTGGGTTCCTCTGTTCACCATGGGTGACCAAGCCACGGCCACTATGTCCCCCTGCCACGAACAACCGGGTGGCGGGCGGGCAAGGTGAGAACCCGTTCGGGGGGTTGTATGGTCCCTCTGCAGGTTACGCCTGTGTAGAGAGGTACAAAATGCTCTACATAAAGTTAGTTTGATCATCATCATCATTACAGCCCTTCACAAGTCCACTGCTGAACATAGGCCTCCCCCAAGGAATGCCACAAAGTACGGTCCCGAGCCACCTGCATCCATTTACTTCTTGCATGTCTTACCAGATCGTCACTCCATCTAGTGGGGGGACGCCCTACACTTCGCCTGCCGGTACGAGGCTGCCACTCGAGAACCTTTCTTCCCCATCGGTTGTCGGTTCTTCGAGCTATAAGGCCGGCCCATTGCCACTTCAGCTTACTAATCCTTTGGGCTATGTCGGTTACTCTGGTTCTACTGCGGATATCCTCATTTCTAAGTTTATCACGCAGAGAAACCCCGAGCATAGCCCTCTCCATAGCTCGCTGAGCGACCTTGAGCTTCCTCATACGGCCAGCAGTGAAGGACCACGTCTCAGTTCCGTATGTCATCACTGGCAACACGCACTGGTTGTACAATTTAGTTTTGAGGTTTTGAGGTATGCCTGACGAGAAGATGGGTCGTAATCTCCCGAACGCTGCCCAGCCGAGTTGAATCCGTCGATTGACCTCTCGGTCGAAGTTGGACTTACCTAGTCGGACCGTTTGTCCCAGGTAAACATATTCGTCAACAACTGAGCTTAGTGCTCCCAACAACTACCGGCATAGGTGTGACATGGACATTAAACATGATTTTGTTTTGTCCATGTTCATCTTGAGACCTATCCGTTGGGAGACACTATTGAGGTCATTGAGCATAGTGCTTAGTCCTCCAGCGATTCTGCCATAAGGACTATATCGTCGGCAAATCGAAGGTGAGTGATGTACTAGCCATTGATGTTAATACCGTATCCTTTCCAGTCCAGTAGCTTGAAAACGTCTTCCAATGCAGCGGTGAAGAGTTTCAGGATATTACGTCACCCTGTCTTACACCTCTCTGCAGTTGGATAGGTTTCGTACTCTGGTTCTGTACTCGGATAGCCATCGTAGCCCTACTGTACAAACACTTCAGCACCTCGATATACCGACAGTCCACTTGGCACCGCTGAAGGGACTGCAGCACCGCCAAATTTCGACGGAATCAAAGGCTTTCTCATAGTCCACATACGCAGGCAAAGTGGCAGATTGTACTCGTCGGTCTTCTGTACAATTTGCCGAAGAGTATGTATGTGGTCTATGGTGCTAAAGCCTTTTCGGAAACCGGCTTGTTCGGGAGGCTGGAAGTCATCGAGTCTGCATGCGAGACGATTCGTAATGATTCTCGAAAACAACACGTAGACGCGGCTCAGAAGGAAATCGGTCTGTAGTTCTTCAAGAGCGTTGTCGCCTTTCTTGAAGAACAAGACCACCGCACTTCTGCTCCACGCCTCCGGTGTAATGCCACCATGGAGGACGGAATTAAAGAGCTTCTGAAGGACTTCAAGTACCGGTTTTCCACCCGCTGAAGCTCCGCTGTAATTCCATCCTCGCCTGGGGCCTTACCATTTTAAGGTGCTGGAGAGCCATTCTAATCTCGCTCAGACTGACGTCCGGGATATCATCGGAATAGTGTCGGATAAGACTTGCTCTTGGATCGTTACTCACACTTGCGCGTGGCTCCAACGATGACGTGTACAGCTGCCCATAGAACCTCTCAATCTCACTCAAAATCTCAGGTGTCCCGGAAACGATGCTGCCACAATCGGACTTCAGCTTCGACAGTTGGCTCTTTCTGGCAGACAGATCTCTGGCAAAGACTTTGGAGCCCTGGTTCCGCTCGATCCTTCTTCAATACGAGCTGTATTGAAGTTGCGCAAGTCCCGCCGCATGCATTTGGAATCTGTCTGTTCAGTTGCCTGTATGCTGTCAAATCTGCTGAAGACTGCAGCTTCATCTCCCGTCTAACAACCATGAGATTAAGAGTGTGATCGGAGAGTTTTGTGTTCTTCTGCGACGTGTCTTACAGAACTTAGCTCCGACCGCATGGACAGTTTCCACAAGCTTGTCATTCATATCGTCCACTTCATTGCAAAATTCTAGGCACTGAAAACGATTTTGTAACTCGAGCTGAAAGTTTTCAGGATTTTGGATTAGAGCACGAGGGGACGGAGCGTTGACTTCATTAGACGTGACCTCTCAACAACGTTTAGGTTCAGTGTGCCTCTCACCATTCGGTGATCGCTGCCAGTTTTCACCTCGCGATCACTGAGACATCACTGAACAGTTGTCGTCTGGTCGTCATAATGAAGTCAATCTCATTTTGTCGAACCGTCGGGGCTCGACCAGGTCCACTTTCTGTGGGGCCGCTTTTGGAAGAAAGAGTTCATCATAAAGAGTCCTCTTTCTCCATAAAGTCGGCCAGCTGCTAACCTTGGGTTCCGTTTCCCTATTCCGAATTTCCCTACTTTCAGCTCACCGCTCTCTCTTGTGCCTAGTTTTGCGTTGAAGTCTCCCATTAACACCGTATAGTGGGTTTGGAGAATGCATGTCTCTAGAGATATCCTCATACATTTCCTCCACCTCCTCGTCGGGGTGTGCCGAGGTTGGTGCGTAAACCTGTATGACCTTCAGCGAATACCGTTTGGTGATTCTGAGTATAAGGTGCGCAACCCTCGTCGACACACTCCCGATCTTTACAACGTTGTTAACGAGAGACTTGTGGACGATAAATCCGACACCTCCTTGGGACAGATGGTCGCCCTCCCGGTGATAGAATAAGTTGCCGGATTCGAGGATTACCGTGTCCTCCCCCTCTCTTCGGACCTCGGATAGTCCTATTATATTCCAGCGTAACTTATCTATTTCTTCTTCCAGCTCCAGGATCTTCTCGTCAGTCCTCAGGGTGCGTGCGTTATATGTTGCCAGGTCGAGTCGTCGTAGGTGGCAACCGAACCTCCACCGGAGATTCTTAGCACCCCCTGCCCCGCCGTTACCATGGTCGCCACCGTAGCCATGAATAGCGGGGCCGCCGGGGACTGGGGCCGTTTCTTTGTGTCGTTGCTCATGGGGGTATATTGCCATAGTTGCCACGCTTGGCGAGCGGGTTGGCAACCGCAGTTTTATTGTTTTTGGCTTTTATCAGAAAGATGCTGCTGCCCATCTTCTGTATCAGTTTCCTTTGTCGACTCTTACGACACCCACGGGAAGATATGGGGTAGTGGGTATTCTTATCCGCCACTACACGGGGTTAAGTTAGTTTCACCTCCCAACATATTTGGCGCAGTCGCTTAGCAATGAGTTGCAGCGCTAAAGGCCGCGGATTCGAATCCCGGCGGAACAAGTATTTGTATGGCCTACAAATAATTGTTTCGGGTCTGGATTGTTTTTTCTTGTGAAATTTATGTACGTGGACTGCCCCAATGATACAGGAGAAAATGCTAGTGTGGATGTAACGCTTTTAAAAAAAATACCCTTGCCGAAAGAGACCTTTATTATCTTCCGATGTCGGCCGTATGGTATTTCAAATAATTTCCCTCGTTAGCTGAGTACAGTTAAAGTTAATAGGGTTTTTTGCACATTGTGAACCCGCAAATGACTCAAACACGTAATATTTTTTTAAGACCACTTATTGAAGCGCTCAGCAGCACCGTATCACCAAATAAAAACGCTTTAAATTTTTAATTGTTTTAAATATCTCTGTGAATGAGCCAGCTACCTGAGTTCGATCCCCGCCGACGCTAATTCAGCAGTGGTAGTGGTAGCAATATATGCTCTAGCCTTAATAATTTACTTTTACACGTGAAGGTAACAAACAAGCATTCAAGTAGGTTTTGAGGCTATTGGACATCCTCGATTAAAACATCGTTACCAATAAGAGGAAAAGTGGCTTTCTTCTCTAAAGAAAGAAAGAAACTCTTTATTTTCAGCCAACTTCAAAAAAAGCTGCGCCAGTACTCAAGGCGATAAGATTGGTTTCAATCAAATTCAAGTCACCAATTAGCCTTTTAGCACGCCTCTCCACTAAGTCCAACGCATATAGGTGTCATTTTCCAGCACCAGCCCAAATGTGACATCAGTGCACCATGCACGAACGGATTTGAGATTTCTATTGAGTCAGAAGCTGTCCCAGCGTGAAGTACCGCTACACTTGCAAGGATCCCTTTATTAAAGTAGTAGAGCCAGTTAATGCTAGAATGGGTCGGTTCGACCGGGGAAGGACCGCGCTCTTACAAAATACCAACGCAAAATAGCAGCTTAATGATGCTGTGTTTCATATGGTCAGTATAGAAAACCGGAGAACTTTTTTCTGAAACAAGGCATTCCGTCTTAGTTCTCAGGGGTGATAACACAACTGAATTTTAATTTAATTTTTAATTGAGGAAAGATATATAGTCATATGGGCCACAGCATCCATTTACCATCAGATTGACTATCTGCTCGTTTTTTTTACGATATGGGTGACAAACGTGCACATAGCATTTGTGGCCTTGTGGCTGTTCATTGAGTCCAGGGTTTGGCCCTGTCCGCCCCGCCTGCCTAAAGTTAATGTTCGAAGAAAGGAGGTTCGGTCTGACGGCTTCATGCCGCAGTGGCTTTGCAATGAATTGCAGCGCTTGGGGTCGCGGGTTCGAATACCGCACAGAACAAGTATTTGTATGGCCTACAAATAATTGTTCCCGGTCTGGATGTTTGTCCTTGTGCAATTTATGTTTGTAAACTGCCTCCACGATACAGGAGAAAATTGTAGTGTGGGGTAACGTTTTTAAAAGACGAAAAAAGACGAAAAATACGAAATCTCAACTGAAATTTCCACATAATAGCTTTTGGTACCAGACCCGAATACTTCTATGGCTATGAATTATTTTATTATTTTTGGTTCTTTGAAGTCGGCTTTTACTTTTGATCAAAACATTAATTTTAACACAAACCATTGACGTACACAATTACATAACAATATACAACTTAAACTACTTACTTAAACCTACAACTTAACTATAAGTGAATTTTATAGTATGACTTTGTACGTCGTAAGTCATGCCAAAACAGGCTCAGCATGAATTTCGGTAAACCACAACGCTGTTTTTGTTTTAGTAATAAGCAATCAAAGCCTTGTAGGATACCTACACATTTTATACGTGGTAGAGCCATGCTGCAGCTATATTAGTAGTATAGTTGTAGCACGAATGAGCCGGCTCGACCGGGGAAGGACCACGCTCTCACAGAATACCGGCGTCAAATAGCAGCTTAACACTGCTGTGTTTCGTGTGGTGAGTGTAGAGAACCGGAGACCCTTTTTACTGGAAAAGAGGCATTCCATCTTAGTCCTCACGGGTGACAACGCATCTGCATTTTGATTCTTTATTGAAGATAGATGTAGATGTCTATGGGTCACAGCAACCACTTACCATCAGGTGGACTGTGTGTTCGTTTGTCGCCCTATCCTATAAAAAAAATACAGTCCGAAGACTAACAAAACAATGTTTTTTTAACACAAAATCTCTCACAGAATCATTGTCTGCATCATACTACTATTTCATGTCCTTCCCCGGTCGAGCCGACCCATTCGTGCTGCAGTCAAAATACAGTTGCAACGTGCCTCTTATGCGTATAGCGTTAAAGTAAAACTTTAATGCGAATAAGAAAAAATTGTGCGGTTCTTGCGATAACTTTATTGTGTATTAATATTGTCGTGCAACAAAGAACCGCTTCGTAGCTGCCGCGTGACGTCAGATCGCTCTGACGTCAGGACTTGCGTACAAGTGGGTCAATAGAGCGCCAGCTCGGCCCGGGAGCAGCAGTCGGTAGCTAGATATAGGTCACCGTTTCAAAAATAAGCTCTTGGATTTAGAAGCCTTTCTTTCGTTTCAAAAATTTTTCTATTATCAATGAAATTTAAAAAGATGTTTCAACTTATATTATTCAGCAGAAATCACATTAGCTTAGTTTAAATGAATGTGAAAATTTTTGGTGAAAAATATGTCTATACGGAATTTATTGTTTAATATGAAGACAATATAATCAATATTTTTTAGAAGTTATGATATTATTTTTTAATATTATTATAAATACGAAAAACTAAAATTTATATTATAAACTAGCGAACTAGCTGCTTTGCACGGGTGATTTCTGGATCTCGAGAACAGCTCCACCTACCGGGTACAATTGTGAATCTAAACCATCCAGGGACCCACTCAAACACACTAAAAATTTAATCAGAATCGGTCGAGTCAGTTTCGAGTTTTAGCAAGACTAACAGACAGCAATCGATTTTATATATAGCGATAATAATATAAAATTTCGTTTGTTCTAAATCTTAGATCACCGAAAGTTCTTCAACGATTGCTTTAATTTTTTTTTTGACAAAACGTTATATATTCGAATTTACATTTCCATTCGAATACACGCGCGTTGTTAGTGCATACTTTTTGAACCACAGCAACGCGTGGTACAACAGCTTGTATTATATTATATAAAAATAAATTATTTTCTGTTTGTCCCATATGCATTCCTATATTCATCCGATTACAATGAAACTTCAGTGAGTTGTTGTGCGCGCGTTTGCGAATGTTTTGTTAAGAAAAACTTTGCAACGCATGCCGGGTACAGCTATTAGTTAATAAATGCCATATTAAAATATATTGCAATGTAGTATTCTTACACTATAAATAACAATTAAAATTAACAATAAAAAAGTAACAGCCTACTTTATACGCACCCACAGTAGGGTACAGGCCACCTGAAGTTTTAAGACGAACGCTTATGACCATGATATCATACTATCTTTCGGTCAATAAGAAAAAGTAAAATTTTCAGTTAATTAAAATTGATAATTCTTAAATATTTAGATAGTATTGGTAGTAGGGGAAAATTTGATCTTGCAAAGAGTGTTTCAAAAGTGCGTATCTTCATGCCTTGAAATTTTACTATATTAAATATATAACAAATGATTTTCACACAATTATATCAGAATTTGCACACAATGACTACAATATTATTCTAACGTGGCTTTTTATGAACTCTTTTTAAAAGTATATATCTAATTTTAATTTCATCATCATCATCATCATTTCATCATCATCACACCCCTTCACAAGTTCACTGCTGAACATAGGCCTCCCCCAAGAAATACCACAAAGCACGGTCTTATGCCACCTGCATCCATCGACTCCCTGCATATCTTTCGAGGTCGTCACTCCAACAAGTGGGAGGCCGCCCAATTTTAATTTTAATTTACATAACTTTAATTAAGCCCCTTCCTTATTTTCTCCATTATAAGAATATAAAATTTAAAGGTTATCAAGTTTCATCAAGCTTCACTTACAAAGTCTACGATAATTATTTCTAAGTTAAAAATTACTTTCTCAACACCACGTTTGAACTTTCAAAATAACTTTTAGCTAAGGCTTCGTTTTGTTCCTTTGTATTTTATTTAACCGTGTTTAAAGAAAAATATGTCTGTAAAAGTAATAATGGAAAGAACTTTATTTACAAATAGGTTATAAATATTTAGTGCGACGTATGTATGTGTGTGTGAATATTGCTCCTGTATTGTGTTCGTATGTAACGTATGTGTACCAGGTATATACGTTACTACCTCTTTTACCCAATATATTATACAAAGGAGGAACAATATTAATCAATTATGAAGGGAAATTTTATATAAGGTCGTTCTTTTTTTACAGTCCATTTCACAGAGTCTGAACAAAATAAATGAAACTTGTTCGAACGTCCATTAGCCAAAATTTATTGAACATTCGCTCTTTTGTTAGATGAATTTATGTAAGCACTCAATTGAAAGCACGAGTGCGACGACTGACGGTTATTTTTTATTATACTGAAAAAAATATATAGCACGGTAGGTCTAATATTTTTTGTTATTAATCACTTTATATTGTATTAGATTATTATTGGACTGCCTCGTTGGTCCAGTGGTCGTAAACGTGGCTGCTGATCATGAGGTCCCAGGTTCGAATACCTTGTCGGGCCAATAAAAGTTAGTTATTGAGTTTCTCTGTCAAGAAATTCTCAGTAGCCCAGAGTCAGGAATTCGGCGGAGTTTCACCCCCGTGCCTCAGAAAATATGTAAATTTTGGTTGGTCCCGTTGGTCACGCGCCTGATCTCTCTCCGGTTGTGTCGGTTTGCCGTCCCATCGGACTATGAGAGTGAGGGAATTGAGAGTGCACCTGTTCTTGTGCATACACTCGGGCACTATAATTCTGTCCTGCGCATATGGCTAGTCTTCGTGACCGATATTCGGTCTGGAGTACATTATTATTATTATTGTATTGAACAATTATTTTTATAGAAGTATGGATGACAAAGTATGGTTGAACCGTGGTAGCTCAGGGCCCAAGCGCTCGCTGTAAATTTCACAGTACGTGATTAACCCGGGTTCGATCTCCGCCGCAGAAATTGGTAATTGCAATTTTAAGCGCCGATTTACCACGCGCTCAGCGGTGAAGGAAAACATCGTGAGGAAACCTGCATGTCTGATAAATAAGAAAAAAAATATTTCGAAGACATGTGAAGTTCGCCATCACGCATTGGAGCAGGACGCGGCGGATATTTCCTTGCCCTAAAACCCTGTCAGATGAGAGAAGGCCTGTGCCCAGCAGCGGGACGTGTATAGGCTGTAACTTTACTTTACTTTACTTTTTATGGATCACAAACGGGCACACAGTCCGTCTCATGATAATGAGCTAATAGATACCTACATTATCACCCTTGAGGTCTAAGATAGAATACCAGTAAAATGTATTTTTGGATTTTAACACTCGCCGCACGAAGCACAACAGCATTAATTTGCTATTTTATGCTGGTCTTCTGTGAGAGCGTGGTCTTTCCTCTGACGAGCTGACCCATGCGTGCTGCAGCAATCTGACACTGCAGCGTTGCTCCACCACGTAAAACGATAATTATTGTAACTGTTTTCATATTTTTTGTAATATGTTATTTTCCAAGTGTTTATTACGTGATACTCGTGTTTGAGTACTGTTGGCTCTGCAATAATTATTTACTATAATGTCCTCCAGACCGAACTGCCATATAATATAGTATATACAAATAATACCTGTATTTCCCATGTAATGGCGGTGTAAGAATATCCACTACCCCATATCATCCCGTGGGTGTCGTAAGAGGCAACAGAGGGAAACAATTCAGGTGCTGAGCAGTAGCAATAACGACTAAAAATAAAAACTGCGGTTGCCAACCCTATGAGGCAATCTATGGGCGAGGTTTTTGTTCAGCTGGATCAGTGGACTTTAATAGGCTGTAACAGTAACAGCGGTGTTAGACAAACCATCACTCCTTTTCATCTCGTGAGTATCGAGAAGTCGTGAGAGGCAACTTTGCTGAATGTCAGAATAGTCTTAAGGCTTACGATATTACCATCAGTAGCGGTATAATTATCTCATTGACGTTAAGCATAAAAAAACCCAGATCAGAGACGAACAGCAGCGTCAAAGGTGCAAGATTAATTTTTAAAAACATTAGTGGTGGTGTAAGAATATCCACTATTCCATATCATCCCGTGGGTGTCGTAAGAGGCGACAGAGGGAAATTGAACCAGGAGATGGACAGAATCTTCCCGATAATAGCTGAATAAAAAAAAACTGTCAGTCGTAGGGCTGCACGTCAGAAGTAAAAACATCTTAGGTTCACAAACTTGTAAACATTATTTTTGGGTTGTTAAGAAATATTTTTTTAGGATGAATTTTTTATTAGAAATTATTTTTATCAATCTATTAACATAGTAATAAAATTTTCATTTATTGTGCTGTTTTACATGAAAAAAATGATTATTATCTGTATATAATACAAACAAATTTATAAATACATATCAATTTTATAAAATTTAACCCGTTGGATTTTCAACATTACTTTCGTCAATTTTATGGATCTGAGCGTGACGGTCACGCAATTTCACCCCCATCCCAAAAGTGTCCAACATGCCTAAAGAAATTTCACTTCAAAAATAAAAAACGCCTGAAAAGCGTGGCAACTATAGCAAAGATCCCCTTTATGAGACAATCTTAGGGGAGGTCTATGTTTAGCAGTGATGGTGGTCATTATATAAAAACTTTAACAAAGGGTAATCTCAATGTCTTGAGGCCTTCTCTCCCAGTCAACCCTGGGCGTAGTGATTTAATGAAATAGGTGCTCTATGAGTAAGATAACATTACGTTGAAAATTATTTTAACTAGATAACATAATACAAACATAGCGTAATATTAAAAATCCTCTATAAACATATAATCATATCTGATGTTCAATGTTCAAAAACGTAACAAAGAAGGTTTATATGCACAGACCGAATCGTATTCACATCCATTTTAATTTTTAATATTGACGCTGCTACGAGTATATCTATGTATATAAGTAGGTATTATGCTTGAATTGAAATTTCGTAGCCCGTTTGTGAAATCCGTTTATCACTCTCCTATCGAGTAAACTATTAGAATATCGAGTACGTACAAACGAGTTATCAAACAGATTGCCTGGTGTCTAAATGTATTTTGCTAATGCAAATATAATTTTAACTACACAAGGTATATATTTTTGTGTTATACGGTTCCGTATGCCGTTTGGTGGTGGCTTAAAAAAATTCCACCCCATTTCGCCACATTGGGGTCACAAGAGGCGACCTTGGAAAATACCATAAAGATCTTATAGCTGAAAACAATTGCGGCGAAACCAGCGTTGGACGCGAACAATAAATGAGAGTATAAAATGATGGTATTTATCTATTCGATAAGTAATTTGAACGATACCGTCACCGTTACACCGTTACAGCCTATTAAACTCCACTGCTAAACATAGACCTCCCCCATAGATTGCCTCACAGGGATGATATTTGCCATAGTTGCCATGCTTGGCAAGCGGGTTGGCAACCGCAGTTTTTTATTTTTAGTCGTTATTAGGAAGACGCTGCTGCCTATTTCCTGATTTGTTTCCCTTTGTCGCCTCTTACTGATATGGGGTAGTGGATATTCTTACACCGCTACTACACGGTCAATTTGAATGTATTAAATAATAATTAAAAAGTGTTCAGAATAATAATAAATCACAAAAGATTATGTAAAGGCAGGTAAGTGCAAAGGTATTTGGTTGAATAGTCTATTAAGGTTTATGTGTATTTTGCTGAAATTGTTAAGATATCGTCACCAGGAAGCCTTCGCCAAAGTAAGCTTATTTAAATGGCTCATGGACTTTGCAATATGATTAGTCAGCACTTAAATTCAAAATAACTTTCGAAAGTTTGTGTGTTAAAATCGTGTACCTATCGTGCATAAATAGTCTAAAAAGAGTTGTGGTGTGTACCTACAACGTCTTTTTGACTTCACATTCGAAAGTTGCTGCAATATATTTGACTTCAATATAAGTCATTTCATATTTCCACATTTTGAATGTGTTCGTAAGTTAGAGAAGATTATCGATCTGAAACTTGATTCTACGTCAATTTTTTCGACGCGTAATTGCATTGTAAACAGTTGATCAAGTTTTTATTCTATTCATTCCCAGAAACAAGAAGACGGACCCAGTCGTAGGGCATACGATCTACTATTTTGGCCTTTATTTTAATCTAAAACCCAAAAGCTTTTCCGGTTAGGTTGGTGCGACGATTGGTTTAACTTGCCAATCGATCTTGGCGCACCCATATTTGGTCTAGGAATGAATAGTTAGTACAAAAATGTGTATTAACAGAAATAATATAAATACAAATGACCAATGACTAAAATTATTTTTCTGTATCGTGGAGGCATTTTAAATACATAAATTGTATAAGGACAGAAACAGAAACAGAAACTTTTTTATTCAATATAGATTATAAATAATACTTATTGAAAGTCAATTTTGTTATTTACCACATGTTCGGAAAAAACCTCTGTCCTGGGAAGAACCAGCAAATAGCCCAGCGGGACTTCAAAAAAAAACAGCTTACAATCATGTATGTTTAATCATTCAATCATGTTTGTACAATTAACAACACAAAAAATTAGAAATAGCTTGGTAGCGATCACCTTTCCCAGGGTCATCCATAAATTCTTAATATTATAATAACCCTTTTCATACAAACTTAGTTTAATAGTGTTTGAACTTTGAGCAAGTCAAATTTTGTATATTTTCTGGGATTTTGTTGTAAAAGCGTATACATCGCCCCAAGAATTAATTACTGACTCGGTGGAGTCCAGTAACTGGTAATACTAGCTTGTGTCTGTTCCTAGTATTTACAGAATGAATATCTCTTATTTTTGTAAAACTACTTTTACTTTTGTGTACGTACATTACATTTTCATAAATGTATTGAGAGGAAAAAGTTAATATATTAATTTCCTTAAATGTTTGTCTCTTCTGTAAAACAAATATAATTTCAGTGTCAGTGGCGTGTCCCCAAAGCAAAATACCATACGATCTTATGCTATGAAAATAGCTAAAGTAAACTAGTCTAGCTGTTTCAACACTGGTAAGACTTCTAATCTTTTTTACAGCATATGCTGCAGAATTAAGTCTGCTCGCTAGTTTTGATATATGGGGTCCCATTGAAGCTTCGCGCCTAGTATGATTCCAAGAAAAATAGTGGTATCGGCAAGACTCAGCTTCTCCCCATTTAAAATTACATTGGTATTTAAATGTTTAGACTTATGAATTTCATACATTTAGTTTTAGTGTCATTTAAATGCAAATTATTAACATAATACTTCGTCATATTTTAATAAAATGGTTATCGCCCATACTGTTGTATTATTTGCTGATGATATTTGGATATATTAATATATACAAGAAACAGAAAGGGGCCGAGAATTGAGCCCTGAGGCATGCCCATTTGTACTATCGACCCGGAAAAACTCATACTGTTAATGACAACTTTTTGCGTTCTGTTACTTTAATATGAAATAATAAATTTAAGAGCATCACTTCTTACACCGTAGTGTTGAAGTTTTCTGATTAATGTTTCATGGTGAACACAATCGAAGGTTTTGGATTGGTTACAAAATGTACCCAAAGCATCCAGTGAATTCTCTAATGCATTGAAGATATATATTTCATTATCTCAACACCAGCATCAGTTGTCGAGCGATCCCTTTGAAACCAGATTTAAGTAAAAGTAAAGTAATACTTTTACTTAAATCTGGTAGTACATTGAACCCTGCCAATTTTAGACCTATACCTGTACTGCCAACACTAAGTAAAATTTTTGAAAAAATTATTCTTGTTCAAATGTAATAAAAAAAATTATGTAAATAATTCACTACTTAAAAATCAATTTGGTTTCAAAGGGATCGCTCGACAACTGATGCTGGTGTTGAGATAATGAAATATATATCTTCAATGCATTGGAGAATTCACTGGATGCTTTGGGTATATTTTGTAACCAATCCAAAACCTTCGATTGTGTTCACCATGAAACATTTCTATTTTCCTATTTTTCATTAAATCAGGAAACACACCAGATTCGATACTAGTATTAAAAAGAATAGATAGTTGAGGTGTGATTGTATCTATTATAGACGTAATAACTTTAACGGAAATCCCTGACAGATCTGCAGTTTTCTTAATATCAATGGTTTTAAAATATTTTACAATATCTTTTGATGATACTTTATTAAACGTAAAATTATTTGTACACGCATTTACATTTTGTTTATGTAATGTTTCGGTGACGGTCGGAGAAGAATTCAGCGACTTAATGGTTAAGATCAGAATATCAGTAAAATATTTCTCAAAAACCATTGCAACGTCCTGATCTGATTTAGTTAATTTGTAGTCAAAACTTACCAGTTTCACTATAAATTATACTCCATTTCATTTTATTAGAAGACGTCTTTATTTTGTATTATTAATATTTATGACAAATATATATAAACTCAAAACAATTATTTGTAAACCATACAAATACTAGTTCCGTGCAGGATTTAACCCGTGGCCATCGGCGCTGTAGCTCGACGCTAAACCACTGCGCTACGGAGCCGTCAATTTATTTCATCCAGGTCCTATCGTTATATTTTACATGTTTATGTAACTGAGACGTCGAAAATTCTCGTAAGATCTTAACGTATTCCGCTGAATTAACAGTCTTGTTATTTCCGTTAAAGATTGTCTTCAAAAGTAATAGAGCAATTATGTCTTTTTGTGAAACGGCAGCTCAATTAGTCGTTTTAGCTTAATGAAGTGACTTTTGGTGTTTCTAGCGAAGGTGTTTTGATATGTATAGTTTGCTTTTTGACGTAGTCGTTGAAATTAAAATAGGCCCTGTCCGTAAACAATGCCTCTTCAAGGCTATAACATCCTTAAAGCATAGGGTCAATTAAATGAAATGGTTTGACTTAATCTTCTCTCACTCCTGCACAATTTAAAGCTTATATGTGTACAATTTTAATCCAGATGTAAAATTCGCCTAAGACCACTTCAAACAAATCTGAATCATCCTATTTCATTCAATCAACATATTTTCTTCTTAAATGTGGTCGTTGGCTTTGCTTAATATTTTTTGTATATGCAGTTTTCTCTGGAGGCCTACTACGAAAATCGAACACACAAAGTTTTGTATGACAGATCGTATGATTTCCTATCACGAAACACGAATCCGAACATCGTTTCAAAGTTCGCGACTTGACGACAATTTTTCTACGCGCTTTTTTTTCCGGCTACAGAGTAGCCTGGGACTCCGTAATTCTCCGACGAAATGTAATTTGGCATTTTGTTCTTACAATACGTTGATCTTAAATTAACCTTACTTCTAACGATAACCTCCGACATTTCGTTTGCTTAAGTTATTTCATTACGGCGCTGATTTAATTCGAAGAAGAAACTGTAAGAGGGAGTTAAAAAAGGCGAGCGGAATCGGACAATACGGATATCTTTTTCGAAAAGCGGTTTTCTAAGTAATAAATTGTAAAATTACTCTCAATAGTTTTAAGCGCTGCTGCTGCTGTAACTTTATATGTTTTTGCTTTTTTGCTATTTTATAATCTAATTAATAAAATCTTTTCTACATAAATAACATTTATTTATTACTAATGTGTTTAAAATTGTTTTATAATTTTACTTTCATGCTTTGTTTAAATTTAAATTAACATTTGGCCACTCATTCTGCGTAATCCGCATTTAATTATAAAGAAGCGTCGTACGGTTAAGTACGAATAGCTGTTTTATATAGTTATTAAAATAAATATAATTATTATTCTAGAAAACTTTAAGTGAAGATAAATGTTGATACAACGAAATATAAAACAAATAGATGCACAACCTCGAAAGTTGCTATTAAATGTGCAAACTTACCTGAACGTTGCTTGATTTTAGATTCTAAACACCACACTATTAGTTGAATATATTTATTTTATGTTAAAACTCGAACTTGTAGCAGTATAGCCTTGGGGTGTTGCTGCATTACGCTCAATGTTACGGTAAACATTTGCTTTGCTATATTTTCATGTGCATGTTCAACGCTTGTTAAGTAAAGTAATAGTAGACTAAAAAATTATAACTTTATAATTTTTTTACATTACGTCGAGAATTCATTTAATTCATTGTTTTTATTCATATTATTTTCATCTCATCATTATCATCATTATAGCCCTTCACAAGTCATCAAGCACGATTTTGAGCCACCTGCATCCATCAACTTCCGGCTTGTCTTACCAGGTCGTCCCCTACACTTCGTCTACCGGTACCAGACTGCCACTCGAGAACCTTTCTTCCCCATCGGTTGTCGGTTGTTTGAGCTATATGGCTGGCCAATTGCCACTTCAGCTTACTTATCCGTTGGGCTATGTCGGTTACTCTGGTTCTACTGCGGAAACCCCGAGCATAGCCCTCTCCATATCCCTCCCTCTCCTTAGATGAAAATATGCAAGGTTATTTTAATCTAAGTAATAATAATAATGTCCTCCAGACCGAAGTTTGGTCACGGCGGCCAGCCTCAACGGAGACTAGCCATCGGAGCAGGACAGGATTATAGTGTCCAAGTGTATGCTCTAGCACAGGTGCACTCTCTATTCCCTCACTCTCATAGTCCAATGGGACGGTAAACCGACACGACCGGAGAGAGATTAGCCGCAGGTTCATCTAAGTTGACTTAGATGAATATGTAACAATGAGAGCTGCAAATATTTTTTATTAAAAATATATCTTTAAACATTCAACATTTTATATGTTTAAACAAGTATTTTGTGTATTTGTATGTTGTTTGTTTTTCTTTATTTTTGGAACGAAGTTCTTTATCGGACGGTATGAATTTGGCGGATGGAGGCTAGGCGAGAAAAAGTGTAATATTTTTCCGTCACGACCCCTTCTCACGTAGTGTAGACGGCCTTGGTGGCTATAAGGAAGCGAGATGGAATAATGTCCATCTCCCTCGCACTTTTTCTTTCTTGCCAAGAAAGAAATATTATTTTATTTTAAATGACGCTTCATTTTAATAGACGCTAGTTTTATTTGTTAATCAATTATATAATACGTTTATCAATAATAATATACTACGAAAGGAACTTCGTTCCAACCGAGTGTTCTACGACACTCACGCATGTTTAAAAAGATTTTAACATAAACAAGTATTTTGTGTATTTGTATGTTGTTTGTTTTTCTTTATTTTTTATGTTTGTATATTTTTCCTGAGTGTCTAATAACATTAATAATATACCCGGGCACATTTATTAACTTTGGATGGATCCTAGTTTTTAAAATAATTAATTTATGGAAAAAAACATATAAATATGGCAGTGGTAGAAATAAATAGTGTCTTAAAAAATATTTGTTTTAGTGTCAATATCCAGGAAAAAACAGAAGAATACTTTTATGTGTACTAAAACCAGCCCTGATGAATGCACCACATACAAGTGAGGTTTATATTTGGAAAAAAACTGCTACATTCATCTTACATTTCTTATCTTTCTAATAGAATTTATCTGATTTTCTCTAACATTATTTGCGTTAAATTTCTTCATCTTTACTAATCCGTAAACAGTCCATAGCCCGGTATGGAGTACTCTACTGCTTGACCTATAGTTGCTAAGATTTATTTGGCAATCACAGACTTCTTGCATCTTTGATGGTGCGTTGCACGACCCTGTCATTTCTCTTACAAATTAATAACATAAGTTTCATTTTATGGGAATTTTAGTGTTTATGGGAAAGCGAATAGGCGACACATTCCTCTTAATCTTTTTTAACCCCGAGTATTAGTTTTAAAACTATAATATTCGAATCAATCGCAACAAAACGATATTAAAAATCGCGTTTATACTACGAGTATAAGGTATATTATGTCACTTTTTTAACACAAGAGCTCTCTTTTACTATTTCACAACACAGAAATCTGTAGCGCAGAGGATTCTCGTAGCGTGCTTCAGTTTTGTATGCAAATAAAAACCTGATTCAATTAGAAACGAATAACATACGCTATTTGGAGTTTCAGAATTGCATAAAAATTCTGCAACGAGAGATTTTATTGCAATGCATTTTATTTTCTTCCAATTATTTAAATTTCATATTTTTTTACATAACGTTCACATAAATGCAATATTTATTGCCATTATATAATAACTTAATTTAAAAACTTAAATTATCATACACTCCTACTCCCCGCGGTATACCTTCTTGGCACTATACCGCTGGCTGCGTGTCCTCGCTGAATGCCTATACTTAGCCTTTGAGCGAGAGAAGAACTACCCCTTTTATCACCAGCAGCGGCAACTAGTCACAGTTTATAATTCATAAACTTTAGTTTTAAAATGTAATTTATCAATACATTTTATCAATCCACACATTATTTTTCATGGCTGACTCCATCATAGTTCTGGATTTTTTTTATTATAAGAAAGCCATTTTAAGGTGGTCATTCTATGATTAATCGATTATGATTAGTCGACTATATTGTCACGCCCATTTTTATATAATATAAGGATTATAAATTCCTCATATAATTTTGTTATTATAAAGCTACATTATGTTTGTCGATTTTCGATTTGAAAGGTGTTGTATGACCGATATCTAAGAGTCGTATTTGTATTTATGTATGTGGAACCTATAAAATACCAAAAGATCGTTGTTGAAAGGTCGGGAATGGAAAGCATTAAATTGATATTACGACTTTGTCTTCCTTTTTTTTTTTACTTGATACCATTTTATCGTTTACCAAGGTCTTTCAAAAATCTTAGGCTATTTATTGATCACACAACGAGCTGGGAAATACAGGTCACTGAAGTTTGTTGAAATTTGCCGTTACCGTTAAAAACTTTTACCGTTTAACTTTTTTTTTGCCATTCAAGATAAGGCTTATGCACGTACAGATATTCATACTACCGATTGTTGATTACTCTTACGTGAGATAACCAAATTTAACCAAAAATTTTCATAACAAGCTAGAACATCTTAAATATGAATTATTTTACAAATTTTTATCACCCATTGCTACGGGGTAGAATTTTTAGTCCGATCTACGCAGAACAGATTTACAGTATCATGAAATCTCGGAGTGTTATGCTTGGATTTGGATACCAACCATAATTATAGGGTACTAAGCAGATGATAGGACCAGCTATCTTATCTATGGAAATATAGATTTTTTTCTAATTTCAAAATCTCACGAATCATTTTTGTTTTACAGATTGCAAAATACTCAGTACGTCGGTACTACCGTCAGGTATAGTTATGTTATAAAACCGGGCTAAAAAAAATGCTGATTAGAACCTGCCAGCAAAGCGTGACAATTATGGCAACTATCCTGCAAATATGAGGCAGTCTGTGGGGGAGGCGTACGTTAAGCAGTGGACTTTGACAGGCAGTAATGACGATGATTAAATGTTTAGCAAAGCTGAACACACCAGTCTCTACTAACAGCACCTATTATGTACAATGACGAGAGACAAGTAACGAAGGTAGGAGAGAAATGGTAGTTGACGTGCTACTTGTATAATATCATAAATTTACATATTGGAATAGTGGTAGCTCAAGGTCTAAGCTCCACTGCGCCAGCGCCGATGAAATTGTGATTGCAATTTTATGTGTTGATTTAGCACGTACTCAGCGGTGAAGGAAAACATCGTGAGGAAGGAAGCCTGCATGTATTTCGAGGATATTTTTGAAGTCCGCCGACACTCACTGAAGCAGCGCGGCAGACTTATCGCCCCATAACCACAGAATAAATAATAGTACTACGTACTATAACCCTCTCAAAAATGAAAGAAGGCCTGTACCCAGTTTTGGGACGTATTACTTAACGTAACGTACGTTCTAGGATGTTTTGTGAGATAATTGTAATTTAAAAAAAAACATTCTAATAGTGTATTATAATTTTCAACGTTATGCTATTTTCATATAATGTACCTATCTACAATATATTTTTATTCCCGGGTTTTACTGGAAGGGAATGCCTAAAGGCATTACGCCTTTTCGCCGCTGAAAACCTTTTTAATCGACTTCAAAAAAAGGAGGACATTCACAAATCCATTGTAAGTTTTTGTATGTATATTCCGTAATATCTTCGTCAATTGTGGACCGATTTTAATGATTTTTTTATTAAAAGGCATATGAGTACATACATACATATATCAGCTTTGGTCCCATCTAAATTTGGACAAAAACGTCCACACCTAAGTGTCAAAATATGTTTTGATGTTTAACTCCCGGTGAAAACAGATATCTGTGTGTCTGTGTGTCGGTCTGTGGTATTATAGCTCCTAAATGAATAAACCGATTTTGATTAAGTTTTTTTTTTTCGTTTGATTAAGACACCTTGTCTTAATCGTGAGTGTTCTTAGCTATGTTTTAAGAAAATCGGTTCAGCCGTTTGAAGATCATCAGCTCTTTTTGTTTCGGAGGTTTTTAAAATTTTAAATTTAATTATACTATATGAGTGATATTGAGATTGTAATATTCCTTAATAAAAATTGTAACAAAATTAACTACAATGAGAAGTAAAAGCCGACTTCAAAAAACATAATAATTATAATAATAGGTCGGGGGAAAAGATTCTTCGTATTTTTTTGTATAAAATTGAAGAAAAATCACTTTGGTTGTACTGTTTAATTCTAGCTGGTTTTAATATCAATACATTTTTTTTTTAATAGGAGAGGGGGCAAACGAGCATGCGGTTCACCTGATGTTAAGTGACTACCGCCGCCCATGAACAACTGCAACACCAGGGGAATTGCAGATGCGTTGCCGGCCTTTTAAGAAGGAGTAGGCTCTTTTCTTGAAGGTCCCTAAGTCGTATCGGTACGGAAAAATCGCTGGTGGTAATCGATTCCACAAGGAAGTTGTGCGAGGAAGAAAACTTCTTCTAAATCGCACAGTGGTGGACCGCCAATCATCCAGATGGTATGGATGGTATCTCGAGTTCTGTCGCGATGTGCGATGGTGAAATTGAGCGGCTGGAATTAGTCCGAACAATTCCTCAGAGCACTCTCCGTGGTAAATGCGATAAAATACGCAAAGAGATGTAACATCTCTTCGCAGTGCCAGTGAGTCAAGCCGATCAGTAAGAACTCGCTCGTCGACGATCCGAGCTGCTCTGCGCTGGATGCGGTCAATTGAAAGGAGCTGGCACAGGGGAGCCCCTGCCCAGCGATGGGAACAGTATTCCATGTGGGGTCGAATTTGCGCCTTGTAAAGTCGCAAGCGGTGTGCCGGCTTGAAATACTGTCCCGCTCTGCTAAGCACGCCAAGCTTTTTAGAGGCCAATTTGGCCTTCTGTTCCAAGTGACCATGAAACTGCATCACTTGATATGTCGACACCGAGGATTCCGATACTGGCTGAGGCAATAAGGAGTGCCTTGAAACTGAGGAGATACGACAAAGGGTTCTTTTAGCGGTAAACGCGCAAACTTGTGTCTTCTGGGGATTGAACTGACTAGATTTAGTCGCCCCATTCTGAGACTTTGTTCAACAAAGTCTCGACTTCAGACACAAGTTTGTTCCGGTACTCAGTGACGTTTTCCCGAGAAATATTGGCACGGCCGGTGTATAAAGCATCACCAGTGCTGTCGTCTGCATAGCAATGAATGTTACCAGTTTGCAACATATCATTGATATGCAGAAGAAACAGCGTTGGTGATAGCACGCAGCCTTGTGGAACACCAGCGTTAATGGGCTTGTAATCGGAGCATGCACCGTCTACTACGACCTTGATGCTCCGATCTGCAAGAAAACTAGTGATACAATTGCACAATTTCTCGGGAAGCCCATAGGAAGGGAGCTTCGAAAGAAGCGCTTTGTGTCAAACCCGATCGAAGGCCTTCGCTACGTCCAAACTAACGGCCAACGCCTCCCTTGACCCACTGCCTCCGCCCATCTATGAGTTAGGTAACCTGAAGATCACCAGCTGAGCGACCTCGACGGAAACCGTACTGGCGGTCACTAATCAGCTGGTGATCCTCAAGGTACCGCATGAGCTGGCAGTTGATAACAGTTTCCATTACTTTGGAGAACAAGGAGGTGATAGCGATAGGCCTGTAGTTGGACGGATCTGAGCGGTCGCCTTTTAGGATCGGTGCACCGATGCTGCCTTCCATGAGTTCGGGACTACGCCTAGGGAGTAGGAGTACCGAAAAGACGCTTTAAAACCGGTGCCAACTCCGGAGCACACGTCTTCAGCACAATGGGTGGAACTCCATCAGGCCCACTCGACTTGTTGACGTCCAGGAGAGAAGTGCTGTTTAAGAAAGTGCTGTTTACAGAAGCGCACCGAGCGCTGTGTAAACAGCACTTCCGCATGGAGCACTCACACCGCGGGATGGTAGGCGGTATGTTCCCCCCGTCATCAAGAGACGAGTTGGAAGCAAAAAGAGAGCCTAGCAGATCGGCTTTCTCCTTTGCGTCATGGGCCAGTGAGTCGTCCACCCTGTGCAGAGATGGCAGAGATGGCTGACAGAAGTTCCCTTGGACAGCCTTGGCGAGAGACCAGAATGCACGTGTTCCCGTAGGGAGGCGAACTAGTTTCTCGCCAATTCTGCCGATGTGCTCTGACTTTGCCTTGGCAATGACACTTTTGAAGGACCTGGAGGCGGAATTATACTTCTTTTTAAGAGCGCTAGTGTTTACATTCCGGGACGTTGATGCGTCAGCCCAGGCCCGGTAACACTCCTGCTTATAGCGTGATGCAACTTTACAGGAGCGACCAAACCATGGCTGAGTTCTGCCTCCGATAGGCACCACAGATGATGGAATAAATAATTCCATTCCCTGAAGTACCACATCAGTGACAGAATCAGCAACAACGTTGGGATCATCCGGCGAGAAGCAAACCCGCCCCCAAGGATAGGATGCAAAAAAAGACCGCATCCCATCCCAATCGGCTGACCTATAGTGCCAAACACGGCGGCGAGCTGCAGATCGCAACTGCGATGGAAGCGTGAGTGGCACCGTGCTCCGGATCAGACAATGGTCCGAAGAGCCAAGAGGGGCATCGACGGAGACCTGATATCCGTCCGGATGAGAGGTCAGCAGAAGGTCCAACAGGGAAGGTACATGGTCTTCCACATCTGGGATCCGCGTAGGCGAAGTAACCAGTTGTGTCAGACCATATGCCAAGGCAAAGTCATAAACAGATCTACCCGCATGATCGGTTAAACGGGAACCAAGCCATTCAGCGTGGTGGGCGTTAAAATCACCGAGCATCACGATCTCTGCGGAAGGGACCTGTTGTAGCACGGAGTCTGCAGCCATTTGGACGTGGTCGATGAGTCGGTCTGTGTTGGCATTACCGCTATGGGACCTATAGAGGCACCCGTAGACGCGAGGATGGTCGTCGCTGTCTACGCGCAGCCATAGGATGGACAGGTCCGTACCTTCAAGACTGCCGAGGCGTCGATAACAGATGTCCTCTCTGACGTACACGCAAACTCCAGCCCGGGGCACAAAGGAGTGTTCCAATTTGTACCCCGGGCAGGAGAGATACGAAGTATCAGCCGGAGAGGACACCTGTGTCTCGGTTAGAAAGAGCAAGGCCGGCTTACAGGACACTAAGAAAAATTAAAATTGAAAAACACTTTCCCGCCATTTTTAAATTGTTTTTCTGTCCGCCAAAATGAGTGAATCTAACGAAGAAATTCGATACATTCTGAAGTTTTATTACAAAAAAGGGAAAAATGCGCCCCAAGCCGCGAAAAAAAAATTGTGACATATATGAACCTAATGCAGTGTCAGTAAGAGTAGCACAAAGTTGGTTCAAGCTTTTTCAGTCCGGGTATTTTGATGTCAAAGATGTAGCTCGCTCTGGTCGCTATATACGGATAAAGTCGATGCCTTTTTTGAATAACCAAAATATAAAAATTTTGTACAACCAGTTTCAATATAAATTATTAAGGATAACTCAAGAACTATTGGTCAGACCTTGATGAAATTTATATGGGACCACGTGAGAAGCACCAGCTTTCAAATAAAAAAAGAATCGAATCGAAATCGATTCACCTAGAAAAAGTAATGAGGTAACACACATAAAAAAGAATATACAGTCGAATTGAGTACCTCCTCCTTTTTGAAGTCGGTATAAAAGGATATGTATGTATATATATAGTATGGAGCAAGATCGACATACTAGTAGTTGCGACATAGCCGAGGAATTGAGGATTGACCACAAAACAGTTTTGACCACATTCGACCCATTTGAAAAAGTCTGTCTATACAAAAAAGCTCGATATTTGGGTTCCACATGAGCTCACGAAAGAAACTGAATGAAATGAATCGTGTACTCATTTGCGATTTTCTAATGAAACGTAATGAACCATTTTTGAAAAGATTGATCACTGGTGATGAAAAGTGCATCACCTACGACAACTCCATAGACTGTAGCGAAACCCGGATTAACACGCAATAAGGTGATGCTGTGAGTATGGTGGGATTGAAAGGGCATCGTTTATTATGAGCTTTTACCGCCGAGCAAAACCATCGATTCGGATCTCTACTGCCAACAACTAATGAGACTCAAGCAAGAAATGGAGAAAAAACAGCCGGAATTGATCAACAGAAAAGGAGTGGTCTTTCATCATGGTAACGTCAGACCATACACATCTTTGGCCACTCAGCAAAAATTGAGAGAGCTTGGTTGGGAAGTGTGCATACATCCATCATTTAGTCCTGATCTTGCATCCTCAGATTTTCACCTGTTTTGGTCTCTTCAGAATTCTTTGGGTATTGTTAGGTTAACATCATGAGACGGCTGTCAAAACTACTTGTCGCATTTTTTTGATAAAAATCCGAAGATTTCTACAGCAACTGGTCACTACCTACAAGATGACAACAAGTTATCGAACAAAATGGTTCATATATATAAGGTCCTTACATATGAAATTAGCGTTTTGTCGTACTGACCACTTTGATCTGAAATACATATCTCCTTTTTGGTTAAGAATTCCAAATTCAAATTTATAAATTCATTTAGCTGGTACATTTGAGTTTTGAAAAAAGTCATTCATTTGTTTTTCCTCATTATTTTTTTCTTTGGCGTCGCTTATTACCGCACAATGGAAACATGAAATATCGGTATATTTACGAGTACGAGGATTAATGATATGTAAGGGTGCTGGTGTCGCAAAAGAAAGCACGGTACGTTTTGGTTTCAACGTTTTCGTTCTGGAAATTTTAGACCTTCAGAACCAACCCCGTGGACGGCCGGAGACCAAAGTGGAAAATGAAGAATTAAAGGCTATTGTGGAAGTGGATCCATCACAAAGCACTTCAGAGATAGCTGCAGGCTTCGGGGTAAATGATAAAACTGTATTAATCCACTTGAAGCAAATCGGGAAAGTAAAAAAACTTGAACGATGGGTACCTCATGAATTGAGTGAATCGAACTAGCAAACACGCGTCGACTGCTGTGTTACTTTGCTCAACCGATCCAATAATGAAGGGATTTTAAATCGAATCATTACTTGTGATGAAAAGTGGATACTGTACGATAATCGGAAGCGCTCGTCGCAATGGCTGAACCCTGGAGATCCAGCCAAATCCTGCCCTAAACGAAAATTGACTCAGAAAAAGTTACTTGTGAGTGTTTGTTGGACTAGCGCCGGTGTCGTTCACTACAGCTTTCTAAAATCTGGCCAAACGATTATGGCAGATATCTATTGTCAGCAACTGCAAACCATAAAGAAAGAACTAGCTGCTAAACAACCGAGATTGGTCAATCGCTCTAGGCCACTGCTGCTTCACGACAACGCAAGACCACAAACTGCACAACAAACAACCACTAAGTTAGATGAGCTACAATTGGAATATCTGCGACATTCACCGTACTCCCCGGACCTTGCTCCAACAGATTACCATTTTTTTCGGAATTTGGACAACTTCTTACAAGGAAAAAAATTCAACTCCGATGCGGCAGTCCAAACCGCCTTCAAAGAGTTTATTGATTCTCGCCCCCATGGCTTTTTTTAGTAAAGGGATCAATGAACTACCTATGAGATGACAAAAGTGCATAGATAACAACGGTGCATACTTTGATTAATTAAATATATTTTACAAAAAAAAGATTGACTTTATATTCCCCCGTACAAAACGCCAATTTCATATTTAAGGACCTAATATTATAATTAAATGTAATTAAACTTTGAAAAAAAAATGAAGAAACCTTTTCCTCGACCTAATACTTTCACATTTTGAAATCGGGCCTTTAATTATTCTATACACTCTTTTCAAATCCACTTCTTGTACACATCTTATCACTGACTTCAGAATGTAAAATAATGATTCTATTCTTTTTAATTCTTTGAAGTCGGCTTTTTCTATTATAGTGCAAGTAAATAAATAAACTATATAATAAAAAAACTGGCAGCAAACTATTGTATATACAATACGTGTATTATCGTCATCACCTTTAACGATTATTGGACGACGAGCTTAAAATTTCAACTTAGACCACATTTCTGCTAGAGATATTCTTGAACACGTTTCAAAACGCTGTTATATTTTATCACTGCTTGCAGTGTCGAGTGCTAAGTTGTAAAGTGATATTTATTTAGATTAAATTCATTAAAATCTGATATCGACATGCTTTGCGTCGTTTACATTTTCTGTAAAATATAAATAGATATTTGAAAATTAGTTATTTTTTAGGGTTACCTTTGCTGTTAGATTACGACCATTGTCGACACGGCACGGCAAGTGGTTTTTAAGTGACGAATAGTAGTTATAACTTAATGTTGTCATATTATGGTTTAAATTTCAATGATAATAGTCGTAGCTACAAAAACAACTTTGCGGTAAGCTTATGGCACAAGCTACTGCAGCTCGTGTACACCTGCAACCAACTTCAAACAATGAAGGCTACAGATGCGTTGTCACGTCGGAGGACTAGATGGAATGCCTCACAGTCTGTAAATAGACTGGCTTTCTATACCCTTCAGATCAGAACACAGCAGTGCACGCACTGCTATTTAGCGGAAACAGAGTCGAAGACAGGACCTACTCAGGCGGACCCCTGAGCAGAAAACGATTACCTACCACCAAGCTGGAAAGAGAAAATGCTATTCAAAACAACCTACAGCTAACATTTTATTGCGCAGTCCGTTTTTCCTCCAAATTCTTAGCGGTGTTTCACCAACGGCTTTACGTACTTCGGAAAACACGTAAATCCGTTGGTCCTGTCCCTGCTCTCTTTAGTCGTGTCGGATTGCCGTCCTATCGGACTATGAGAGTGATGGACTAGAGAATGCACTTGTGCTTAATTACACTAAATACACTCGTGCACTATAATCCTGTCCAGCACAGATAGCTAGTCTCCGTTGAGACTGGCTGTCGTGACCGAACTTCGGTCTGGAGGAGGAGCCATAGATTTCATGGTAACTGGTCGATGAAGAACACTTACATTGACTTCCATACATTATGAGGAATTAAGATGTGGGTGCATTGTCAGCGAAGTGTCGAATAAAACACAAGGAAAATTATTTGCTCACCTGAACGAGGTGTCTGAAAGCACAACTGCGCGTTACACACTTGGCGGGTTGATTGAAAAAAGAAATGCCATACGGGGCTGCCTATAGAAAAGGCCAATGTCAAGCGATGGACTGATTTCGGGTCAATGATGATCAATTTATTATTATTTTTAGTAATAATGTATTATGATATAATGAAAACCTAAAAAATATAGTCTTAAGCACAGGCTATCATTCGTTTGCTAATTTATTATAAATGCCACTTTAAAAACTAGGGCGATGAGCGCGAGGGAGAGACACTTGAGATAAGTGGACACTGTCGGACGCCTTTTGTTACTGCAAGTTTTCAGTCTACTTTGTTGACATAAATCTACAAATAAAACAAAACAAATATGCAGTATATAATATTTATATACTACACATTTGTTTTGTTTTATTTATAATAGTTATAGTATACAATATTTCTAATGTAGTATATAGTAATATTTATATGCGGTAAAGACACGTTGTAGCATATTACAGCTGTGCAGTGCAGCACAAATGGTTCGACTCGACCGGGGAACTAAGCTCGCATAGAACATTAAAATAATAACATAAAATAGCAATATAATGTTACTGCATTTCGTGTACTGAATGATACTACTATACTATAATACTCGTCTCGTTAATAACTGTATCCGTTTTATTTTTCGTCTTCGGAAGTTTGATCATGTATCCTCATTCCGCACTCAGCTTAAGTGGCTTCCAATTCGTCAGCGAAGACACATTAGGATACTTAACATAGTTTTTGGAACGAAGTTCCTTATCGCACGGTACGAATTTGACGGATGGAGGCTAGGCGAGAAAAAATGTAAGATTTTTCCGTCACGACCTCCTTTCTATAGTGCGAGCGAGATGGAATAATATCCATCTCCCTCGCACTTTTTCTTATCTTGCCATGAAAGAAATATTATTTTAAATGACGCTTCATTTTAATAGACGCTAGTAATTCATTTATATGTATTTGTTAATCAATAATATAATACGTTTATTAATAATAATATACTACGAAAGGAACTTCGTTCCAACCTAGTGTTCCACGACACTCACGCATATTTGTTTTTCTATTTTATTCGATAACCACTATCCAAATTATCTGAAACATAATTAAGTTTCAGTTCCTGCGCGACATTCATGACAGACAGCTTCATTCATCGGAGACTCTTGCTCTCTTTATACCCCTTCACAGTTCGAGTTTCATATCTTCATCGTTTGCTGTCCAAGCCGCGCACCTATGGAATGATATGCCTGAAAAATTAAGACAACCTATCTGCAAACAAACATTTAAGAAGAATGTTCGAGGTCATTTTCTAAAATTGCTTTACAACTGCTAATCTCTTCCATCATTATAGTTGTAATCTCTGTATATTAGTTTCATCAGTATATTACGTATATTTACGTATCTTATATTATATTATTGTTACCGCCACTTCTCAAATTGAAATATTCCTCGTTTTTTAGGTCAATCTTATTGACGAATCAGATTCCTCTATAATACCTTTCATTCATTCCATTCATTCCTTCTTGCGACCGACAACCGGGTAAAAGAGGACTCTAAGTAAAAACACGCCCGCACGTGGAAGCATATTGTGTCACGCTCGCTATATCTATTTATTTATCATACACTTAAAATCACGGCCGCAAATTGTGTCAATTAAGTGTAAATCGCGCAAGAAAACTAGGAGTGTACCACGCGAGTGTCAACCACAAGTACGAAGAGAAGCTGCTGGCGTTCTCCAGGTGCGTTTTATGTGTCGGTTACGGTAACCTTCAGTTTTATGTGTCGGTTGCAAATTTCAACAAAATTCAATTCCAACTACCTATTACAGTCCACTTTATACCAATTTTAAACCACGCATCACCAATTATATTTTCTTTTAATATATAATTTTAATATTTGTGTGTATGTTTATATGAATGTGTATATTGATGTATGTGTATGTATATTTCTTTGTAACCGCCTTCGTAATTCTATCACTGCCCTAAGGTTGACTGGCAGAGAATGATTTGAGCATTAAGTCCGCCTTTCGCTCCTGTACTTAATATGTAAGGTTCAATAAAGTTTAAATAAATAAATGATCCGGAGGCCGGAAACGAGACGTTTCATTTTAGTACTCAGGGTCTATGAGCCACAGCGTTACTCGTTTGTCACTCTCATTTCTTTAAAAACAATGTAGCAACGCTGATCAAATATTTATCAAAGAAACTTTCCCAATGTGATCGAACTTGATCATTGTTACACGCGTCACTCATTCGAAGAAATGATTTGCTTACCAGTACCTCTAACTTTCTATGCAACTTTGTATGTTTTTAAAGACAAAGAAAAAATAATTAGTCAAAATTTAAATTTAACTCCAGCCCGCCCTTTTCCTACTCCGTAGTCTTAATAAATGTTCCTTTCTTCTTTCTTGCACGGTAACTATCGGAAGGATATCCAAAACCAAGTCCGTAATTGGCTTTACCAGGGTTCGCTCGACAATTAACGCCGGTGTTGAGCTGATTAAACATATTTTCTGTGCATGCGAGAATTCAGAGTATGCTTTGGCTAAAATACCAGCGTAATATAGCAGCTTAATGCTGCTGTGTTTCGTATGGTGAGTGTAGAGAACCGGAGATCCTTCTTACTGGAAATGAGGCATTCCATCTTAGTCCTCAGAGGGCACAACGCATCTGCATTTTGATTCTTAATCGAGTATAAATGTACATGCCTATGCGCCACAGTATCCAATCACCATCAGGTGGACTGTGTGCTCGTTTGTCACCCTCATTTTATAAAAAAATTGTGATCTCTCAAGGCTTCTGGCTGTGTTCACCATGAGACATTAATAAAGTAAACCTTAAATGAGTTTCAGTAAGTATTCTTGTAATCTATATTGAATAAAAGTGATTCTTGAATAGAAGTGATTGTTCTAAAAGAAAATGAAATACAATTAAAAAAACAAAAAAAAAGATAGTTTTTTGGTTTTTCTTTACCATTACCATACAACCTATCAAAAGTTCACTGTTGTTAGGCTTCTCCCATAGATTTCTTCTTGGCAACCGCAGGATTTTTATTATTTCAGGTTGTTATCAGGAAGATACTGCTACTCCTCTACTGATTTATTTCCTTCTAACGCCTCTTACGATACCCACAGAACAATTTGGGATAGTGGATATTTTAACACCGCCTCTTAAGGTTTTTATGTTTCGTCACAGAATAAATAACAGTACAGAGTTTTGGCATAGTTATATTTGTTTACACAAGCAATATACGCCCCGGGGGCCGAATGTTTCAGATGTCTGATTTTATATGAAATCTCGGGCTGTTAAAATGTCGCTGTTACTTTAATACGAACAACGCTCTCTGCAATTTTGTACACATGTCAGACAGTAAAGACATTCTTTATTTTTACAGGGAACGATACCATGTAATAGGAACATTACAGCTTGTTTTATCACTTGATACGTCATTTTTTTTTTAATTGCTCATTATTTTGTTAAAATCATATAACAATAATAACCACACATACCTATTATATTAAGTGAATAATTCTAAAATAACATAATTGTATTTTTTTTATAGGATAAGGATGACAAACGAGCACACAGTCCACCTGATGGTAAGTGGTTGCTGTGGCCCATAGACATCTACATCTATCCTCGATTACGAATCACTATGCAGATGCGTTGTCACCCGTGAGGACTAAGATGGAATGCCTCGTTTCCAGTAAAAAGGGTCTCCGGTTCTCTAAACTCACCATACGAAACACACCAGCGTTAAGCTGCTATTTTACGCTAGTATTTTGTGAGAGCGTGGTACAACTATACCAGTAATATAGCTGCAGCATGGTACTACCACGTATATTAATTATATTTAGGTATACGATATTATGTTATTTAAAAAATATAAAAAAATTATGAAGAACAAGGTATAGACTATTAACATACATCATTTTGGGTTAGGTTTTTGGTGGTAGAGCTATGATAAAGATATGTTATGAATGTAGCACGATCGAGTCAGCTCGACCGGGGAAGGATCACGCTCTCACTGAATACCAGCGTAAAATAGCAACATAATGCTGCTGTGATTCGTATGGTGAGTGTAAAGAACCGTTTATCTTTTTACCGGAAACGAGGCAATCCATCTTAGTGCTCAGGGGTAACAACGCATCTGCAATTTTATTCTTAACTAGCTGTGCTGTGCCCCGCAGTTCACCTGCTTATATCACGCGTTTGAACCGCGTGACCAGTGTTACCAACTTAGTGAATTTTACACTTAAACTAGTAGTTACGAACCCCCTACCCTCTTTTTAGTGGGGGCTTGTATACTGTTTATATTTGAACTCCGAATATATAACCATGTTTCCGAATTTCGCGAGAAACTGTGTGTTCGCGAAAAACGTGGCTTCCGATCAGTCTTTGCAGGAATATTTACATTCTTTTTCTTTTATATGTTGTATGTTGATTTATTTATTATTCACATAAAAGTTTAATGTTTTGTTAAAAGTTAAAGTTACAGCCTATATACATACATCTTATTTCTAAGAGGGTTTTTAAGGCAAGGAAATGTCCGCCGCGCTGACCCAATGCGTGTTGGCGAACTTCACATATCTTAATTTCTCAGACATGCATGTTTCCTCACGATGTTTTCCTTCACCGCCGAGCACGTGGTAAATCAGCACTTAAAATTGCGATTAACAATTTCATTGGTGACAGCGGCGATCGAACCCGGGTTGCTCGCGTACTGTGAAATTTACAGCGGGTGCTTAGCCCCTGAGCTACCGCGGCTAATGTTTTGTTATACAGTATGTAATAATTAAGGTAAACAATTACTAATACACCTGATTTTTCTTTCGTTATAAACAAAAATTTATTTAGTGGAAAATTTACTGATTATGAGTGTAAAGTCGCTTTTTGTTAGTAGTTTTCTGGTGGTTCTAGAATTTGAATTTGGTGGAGAGCTAGTTTAGTTGTTGACAACACTGCATGACAACATGTCATGACACCTCGCTCATAGAAGCGTTTTGTGTCAATCGCGCGACTAACTGAGTGTTGAATAATGCTCATAAATCTATTTTTAATTTTCAATAATTTTATGTCACAGAATACCTTATGTGGTTAGGTAGACACAGAATGCTTAGGTGGCTAATTTATAAAAAAATAGGTATATGGTATCGCGGACTTTTTTTTAGATGGAGTAAATATCTATATTTTTGTAGAACATAGTATTTACGTATCACTAACCATTACGCCAACGCACGGGAGCGCTTTTTCTTCTGACTTGCTTAATAATAATCAATGTTTAAGGCTAGCTTAGAGGTGTAGTCTAATGCTAGATAGCCTATACTATTTCTCATAAATCTGGCTATAATATACAAAAATAATTTTTCAAATCGGACTGGTAGCTCCAGAGATTAGCGTGTTTAAACAAACAAAAAACAAAAGAAACTCGTCCACTTTATTATATTAGTATATAGATCGAGGTTAGATCCACTTACCATCAAGGTGGATTGTATGCCCGTTTGATATTCTTATTCTTTAAAAAGATTTTGCATATATACTGTTTTGATTGCAATCAAATAAAATTGATTTAGTCTCTTATTATAAACATGTCTACGTGTAGACATCGCTCGGTTATTACTTATTAATTTAATTTTTAGTCTACTACAGTTACAAATAAAAAAAAATTACTCGACACTTTCTCATCACCAATTAATATCAACCTTATGATATTATATTATTAACCATATTAAATGTTACTAATACGCTTACACTAAATATAGCCTTCTAATGTCTGTAATAAAATTTATTACTATTTTAATGTTATGTAAATTTTTGAGTAATAAGATAACAATATACTTTTACAAAATGTGCCGTGGGGCCTCAACTCAAATCCCAGCGACACTACTTTTCACGTATTAGATCCCACAAATATTGAATACTGAATGAGGGAGGTTACCGGTCGTCGCTTACCTACTGTACTGCGTTTTTTTTTTCGTAGTTATTATCCTCTCCCGTTCTATTTCCATTACATCAACAGCCTAAAACCACTAATCGACATACGCCATTCCAAGTATGCGCCAATCAATCCAACATTACTTGCCTTGCCCTTAAGCTGTGGAAGGAAAAGTGGAGATCTCCCGCCGGGCAAGATATTCAGTCGACAGTCCGACGCTCCATGTGGTAGTACGAAGCTAATCTATGCATACTATATATGCCGGATGTATTCTGAAAACTTCGATAGCGTGATTCGTTGCGCTTGTGATGTGAAGACAGCCAGAGCCCATACACACCAATCTGGGTAGGCAGGTTGGTGAAGGCAGAGCTGAAACTTTCGTACTCGTAATGCTGTCTTCTATTACCAGTCCGTGAAATTTGAATTTTCTATCATCAGTCCCCAGAGCCACATCCGACAAGCAGAAGAGTACATTGCGGGCAGGTGAGATTAGTTGGGGAAGAAGAGGGCACATTCCACCCCTGACACTCACTCCTTTTCGTTTACGTATCTTTAGACATTGTAGTTTTAACTTGTAGTTAAAAAACGTTACCCCCATAGTTTCGTAGAGTGAGTGATGAAAAAGGGGACCCGTTTTTACAAGTAATGAGGAATTCCATCTTAATCCCCAGGAGAGACAACGCATCTGCATTTTGGATCTTAGCTAAGGATAGATGTAGGTATCTGTAGGCTTCAACATCCACTTACCATCGGTGGGACTGTGTGTTTATTTGGCACCCTTATTCCTATGAAAAATGCAAAACCCTATCAAATAAAAGAGACATGTGCTTAGCAGTAACAATTATGTAGGTTGTTACCTTTACATTCTCCATTACTATATCTGTTAGCTGAAGCCAGGCTGCCGCAACTTACATAGTAAAAATATATATGTACGAAAACGCAAGTGATAATATACTCTTTGGCTGAAGCAATCAAACCCACGATTACAGTAAACAATAAAACCCAATTCAGCGATTACACTGAACGCCCGCTCAAGGGTTCAGGAAAACAATCGAATGTTACGCGACCGTTAACCCTTCAGCGAATAAAGCACAAAATGATTTCGATGCACAGAAAATACAAACAATACGAGTTGCTACGTAAATGACACTCGCATTCAGTTATAGGTTAGTTAATTGAACGTTAACCCTTCACCGAGTGGTACGCAATAACATTAGGTAAGCATTTTCCATTTTCAGTTATTTTAAATCTTATTATTATTTAAAAATAAAATTTAAATGATTATTTGACTATAGTAACTATGACGTCATTACACTATCATCATTATCATCATTACAGCCCTTCACATATCCATTGCTGAACATAGGCCTCCCCAAAGAATGCCACAAAGCACGGTCCTGAGCCACCTGCATTCGTCGAATTCCTGCATGTTTTACGAGGTCGTCACTCCATCTAGTGGGGGCCGCTCCACACTTCGCCTACTCGGCTGGGCAGCGATCAGGGGAACACATCTTCTTGTCAGGTATATCCGCAGTAGAACCAGAGTAACCGACATAGCCCAACGGATTAGTAAGCTTAAGTGGCAATGGGCCGGCCATATAGCTCGAAGAACCGACAACCGATGGAGAAGCAAGGTTTTCGAGTGGCATTACACTATATTTTATTAAAATTAATATAGTAATCAAATAAAGATGTTTGTTTTGACAACTTTTACAAATAAAAAGGATTTCCATTGACTTTTTCATAGACATTGACAACTGTGAAATACCATAATATACTGTCTTGCTTTAACAGCGCTCATAAATTTATCCCTATAATTCCTAACCCTATAATTATGTAAGGACACTACTGATTTCAGTATTATGAAACAATGAATAATTCTTATCTTGAGCTCAATGCCCTCACAACGGTCACCGAACTGCAAGTGAACTGAATCTGCCCGTAGCCCGTAGCTTTGTACATGCTTGCTTTGCTATGCACAAGTCCGCTTTGTGTAATGAATTATTTTTCTTGTGATGAAAATTTTACTCTAAAAACTGAAGCTCAGGTACAGGCGGATTCTTGATCCTAAAACAAAAGAGAACCTATTTATTTTAAGAAGCATTCGCTGTTATTAATTTTGTATTCTATATTATGATGGATAGGTAGAGAGTTGGGATATAGCTTCATATTCATATCATAATATAGTACCTAAGCGACCGAGTTTTACACGTCGTTAGAAGAAAATATAATTTTTTAATTATTACACCTATCTAGAATATTTGTAAAGTAAACATAATCCAAGTACAAAATTACCGTTTCTGAGAATCCAGTTACATAAAAATATACATATTATTTTTTTCTTTTATTTAATCAAAAAGATATTAAAAGGATCGCTTTTTATCAATAAAACAATGATTTTCTGAAAAATACGGTAGAAACACTTTTCAACTAAAATTATGACCTCACGTTTAAAAAGTACGAACAGCACCATAAAAATTCACGTAACGTAAGTAACTTTGCAAATAAAAAAACATTTTATAAGTCTATTAAGAATATGATCCTTTAATATCTCCTATAGGATTTGTAAATTGGGGATATACTATCTCAAAGTAGTATTTGTGTATATGGACGTTTCAGTAGCTTCCAAGCTTAGCTTAGCATAGCTTTTATTGTAGAATAAGGGTGACAAACGAGCACACAGTCCACCTGATGATAAGTGGATGCTGTGACGCATAGACATCTACATCTATCCTCGATTAAGAATCAAAATCAGATGCGTTGTCACCCCTGAGGACTGAGATTGAATGCCTCGTTTCCAGTAAAAAGGGTTTCCGGTTATCTACACTCACTAAACGAAACACAGCAGCATTAGGATGCTATTTTACTCTCATATTCTGTAAGAGTGGTCCTTCCCCTATATAAATATATAATAGTTGACCTGTACTACTATTAATTTTTGATCCAATCAAACGAAGAATACACTAACATTATCGTGAAGTCTTGCAGTGGATTTGGATTTGAGTTGATTAATTATATGATCATAATTAATAGAATGAGGTGTTACTTTGCGGGAATCCATTATATTAAAGTGAGTAAAAATTACTTTGCCTATATCCGCTCAATATAGGCAAGGTAATTTTTACTAACTTTAATATATGACCATAAGCAGTTGATGCCGTGTGGTGGTGACGAAAGATAACCCACACACCTTTTCATTCCGTGGGTGCCGTGAACCCATAAAATATTTATGGACATTATCATCTTTATTAATCTACCCACATCTTTTAATTGCTCTAAATTAAAATTATATGGAGTGACTGTTAAATTCAGTTCAGTTAAACAATCGAACGGGTGTTGAACTTTAATTATGACAGAGAACAAAGAATGAAAATGCAAGTAATTTCATTGCATCGTTGATACAAGATCGTTCGTCAACGATACTCGTGCTGTCTTATTCAGTTACAGAATGTTAACCCCAAGGAGTATACATAAAATATAATACCCACGAAGGGTGGTACGTGACATGACATGACCGACAAAGATATGACCGATACCGTACTTTGAACTTTAAGTCATGGAAGTGGTAAATGCACGGAACTATACAGGTATTTTATTCTGAGATTTATAAACCCCATTGACAGGTACAGACTTGGTGAATTTTATACAAATAACTTTAAAGTAATAATAAATCAAATATATTTTATACTGAGGATTCCAATGTCTCATGTTGTACTTAAATTGTAAGCCTAAAACGAAGAAAATAGAACTTATTACATTCTTCTTTCAGGATCGTTTGGTCCAATACGTTCAACTGGTTGAACCACAGACATTCGAACTATATCCGTGGGTTGAAAATTTGGAACTACTCTAGTAGTAGCTCAGAGAATAGTGTTAGTGAAATTAAGTAGTTAATTTTAGAAAGACATTGTAGTTTTCATATCAAATATATTTTCTTAACATTGATGGCAATATTTTTTAGTTTTGTTAGTTTGTGTGGCTAAATGCTGACTAAATTAATATTTTTATACAGATTAGTGACTTTCTAGGTCTTCGTGACAGTTAAAATCATCATCATCACTTATCATAACAAAAGTACTAATACCACACGAACGAAGTCGCGGACTCGGCTAGTAAAAAAAAATTATTGGAAAAATCAACTATCAATGTTGAGTGGTCAATTATTTTTATATTTGTATTTTGTCTTAGCTCACAGCATCATCATCATTACAGCCCTTAACAAATCTACTGCTGGACAAAGGCCTCCCTCAAATAATGCCACAAAACACGGTCCCGAGTTACCTGCATGCATATACTTCTTGCATGTCTTACAATGTCGTCACTCCATCTACTGAAGTTTGCTTACCATTACTAGGCTATCACTAGAAAACCCCATCGTTTTTCGGTTCTAAGAGCAATATGGCCGAGTTTCCTGATCCTTTGGACTATGTCTACTGCTGACATCCTCATTACGAATTCTGTCACGCAGCGCACCTAACTGGCTTAATTTGACTAAAAAAGTATTTTATAAAAAATCGACACGGTACTTATATCAAATATTAAAATCAAAAAATTATTACAGAATCTTAAACATCGTTTTATTATAAATCATAATTGAACACTCTGAACACTAAGGCTGCATTGTAATAATGAAGTGCCTGAATGCAGGCAGCATCTGAAAATGCATTTGATAGTGATTAAAATATTATGGTAAGTGCACCTCTTAAATATTTTATTTAAATGCTGATTGCGTTTCAAAAGCTAAATATAAATTGTTTTATATTTTACTACGAAGGTATTACACAGAACAGAACATAGTTTAATGCTAGGAAACTTTAAGTACAACTGTGATGTAAATCGGAACTTTGCCTGTGGTTCGAGGGCCACTGACCGAAAGTGCATTGAGCTTGCAAGATTGGAAAAGTACTTAACAATATAATATATTATGTTATGACGATATGATATAGGTGATGAATATTCCGCCAGCAGTGGAAGTGCGACATAGGTTTTTTTTACGTTCATATATTCGATTATTCATTTTTATTAGTATTTACATGTCGTACGTAACATTATTTCGAATTCCGAAGTATTTTATGAAGCAGCGTGTATGATTAAATTAACAATACTCATGACAAATAATGATGTATATAGAGGAGAAACAACGTAAGATAAAAACACCACTCAACTGTGAAAATAGAGAATGTAATGTAATTACATTGCTTTTACTTTATTAATTCCTTACTTTCAATTAATTTGTTTGTAATGGTTTTCTATAGAAGAAGGAAAAGTAAGACATAATATGTTACTTAAGTTATCCAATAATTTTATCGGGTTCACTGTTTCAAAGAATCTTTTATTATTAAATCTATATATAAAAATCAATTGCTGTCCGTTAGTCTCGCTAAACTCAACAAGTGGTAAAATTAAAAATTAAAAACTCAAAAACTACTGGTCAGATCTTGATCAAATTTATATGAGACCACATGAGAAGCACAGCTTTTAAATTAAAAAAAAAAGAATTATCAAAATCAGTTCACCTAGAAAAAAGTTCTGAGGTAACGCACAAAAAAATACAGTTGAATTGAGAACCTCCTCCTTTATTTGAAGTCAGTTGAAAAGGCTCATCCGATTTTGATGAAATTTTTCATGTGAGTTTGAATGGGTCCCTAGATGGTTTAGATTCATATGTAGACCCGGATTTTTTTTTAATGCAATATAAAACGTAAACATAATGAAAAATGTTACGAATTATTTTTAAATTCCGTTCAATGAATTTGAAGAGAATTTTTATAGAATAAGGGTGAAAAACGAGTCCAAAGTCTACCTGATGGTAAGTAGAGGCTGTGGCCCATAGACATCTATTGTGGATTAAGAATAAAAATGCAGATGCGTTGTCATCCCTGATTACTAAGATGGGATGCCCCGTTTCCAGTAAAAAGGATCTCCGACCCTCTGTAACACGGCAGAATTATGCTGTTTTTCGGTACATTTTGTGACAAAACCAAACCAAATCAAACATAGCTAATTGCTACCACGTATAGAATGGTTCTTCATCTTCAAATGGTGGTGACTTTTTGTTGAAAATAATAGTTTTTATATTGTAAATACGATCTTCCTAGCCATTTTCTACAAAATTAACGATACCGGCTCATGTTTAGGTACATTTTTGTTCTATTATCAACATATATTAAGATTTCTAAAATACTATAAGTAGGCAGACATATTCAATAAAAATAGTGGTGTTTACTTTTTATCAAAATGTCACAAATAGTCGTAAAAAAATAAAACTGATGCTTATTTTTTCACATATTTTGCTAATACGGATGAATCATAATGAATTGCAATAAGGGTTATTTTATTTTTGGTGCCTGTTTTGATTTATTGTACAAAAATTTCGATGAAACCTCAGTCCGCGCTCGTTCGCCGTCATGAGTGGATACTGTATAGCCTGCCTGATTGCAGCAGCCGAAAAAGATCGCTGTACATACACAAAACATTCGAATTTGATACATAGGTACTTGACAAGACAAAATAATATTATTATTTTTATAATCACACATTTTTGTTATAATATTTTGTTTCGCTGAAAGTAAGTGGGATTTATATATATAAATAATTATATAAATGCCTATTCGTCGAGTAGAACTAGATATGCTGAGTTTGGGCTCGTTTTGTTAGTTATGATGAGACTTTACCTCCGGACTTGATGGAGAGACCTGATGGTGTACTTCGGTGACCATTGACAAAACGAGCCCAAACTCGGCACACCTAGTTCTACTCGTCCAGGAATTCCAGTAATGGTCGCCGAAGTGCACCATCAGGTCACTCTATCAAGTCCAGAAGTAAGCCCTCATGATGACTAACAAAACGTGCCCAAACTCGGCACACCAAGTTCTACTCGTCCAGGAATTCCAGCAGTAGTCATCGAAGTACACCATCAAGTCTCTCCATCAAGCCTGGACGTTAGGTCTCATAATAACTAACAAAACGAGCCCAAACTCGGCACACCTAGTTCTACTCGTCCAGGAATTCCAGCAGTAGTCGCCAAAGTACACCATCAGGTCTCTCGATCAAGCCCGGAGGTAAGGTCTAATCATAACTAACAAAACGAGCCCAAACTCGGCACACCTAGTTCTACTCGTCCAGGAATTCCAGCAGTAGTCACCGAAGTGCACCATCAGGTCACTCTATCAAGTCCGGAGGTAAGTTCTCATCATGACTAACAAAACGAGCCCAAACTCGGCACACCTAGTTCTACTCGTCCAGGAATTCCAGCAGTAGTCACCGAAGTACACCATCAGGTCACTCTATCAAGTCCGGAGGTAAGCTCTCATCATGACTAACAAAACGAGCCCAAACTCGGCACACCTAGTACTAATCGTCGAGGAGTTCCAGTAGCTGTCACCGAAGTATACCTTCAAGTCACTTCGCCAAGTCCGAAGCTAAAGTCTTATCATAACTAACAAAACCAGCCCAAAGTCCACAGCCACCATCTCACTGCTAGTAGTGGGCTTCTAGTGCCTAGCAGTCTCTGGAGCAGCTATTCGTATTTCGTATGTAATATATTTTTGTAGGTATAAGAAATGAGAAAAAAAATCAATCTTTCAAATTATCAAAATGTTTTTACTTGATTACGATTCCACACCCGCAGCTAACCGTGCGTACACTTGTGTGTGTGACCCGTGTCAATGTAATAGTTCGATTCTATACCTATTAAATTTGCAAACGCGTCCTTAACAGCTTGACACAATAAAAACCTATCAAGCATTCTATGGGGGAGGCCTATGTTCAGCAGTGGACTTTGGATAGACTAATGTCGTGAATTAAATAAAAAAAGATTTTATTGATTTCTTTTTACTTAAACGCAAATAAAAAAAGATAAATTTGTTGCCTTTAACAGCCTTTTATCTATCAACATTTGTGACAACACGCTTACAGAAATGATCAGTCTTGTGCTTAGCAGTGAGAGGTTCTCGTATATAACTGTTATTTACCGACAATTTAAATGCACAATACAATTGCGGAGCAGTGACATACGTCCATCGTGCAGCACGTCTATCCTACGATGAAAGCATCGAGTACTTTTAATATAGGATCATAGACTACTATGTTATAATACACGGAAAATTACAATCACTGTAGAACTCGGACAGTCTGACCAGTCTGATTGCACTGCATAATATAAAAGAAAAAGGATCGCGTTGATACGACCTTTGAAACATAGGTAATTACAAAAAATAACTTAGATAAGTTGAGTAATCGAAAAAAAAATAAGTTCTGTTTTTAAATATGATATGTTATTGTTATTAATTTTACCAATATTCCATAAGTTAAAGGGCATTATAATAGGTCTGATACCATTTTATTTGCTTTGATTTTTTTTTCATAAATGTGTTTTTTAAACAACAGTGTCCTAAGATATATATTTGAGATCAACATATATTTTTTCACTACCATAAACTGTACAGATTTGGCAAGATTCGTACGTAGTCTACGAACGTATTTTTTTGTAACGTCATCTATCCATCCTTCCATTAGAGCCGAAAGTCCACTGCTGAACATAGGCCTGCTCCATAGATTGCCTCATTGGGGAATTTGTCATAGTTGCCACTTTTGGCAGGCGGGCTGCCCATCTCCTATTTCAGTTGCACTCTGTCGCCTCTTACAACACCCACGGGACGATTAGGGGTAGTAGATATCCTTACATTGCCGCTACACGGTTAAGTTAGGTAACTTACTCAAGATTAAATGTTTTAAAAATATGGTGGAAAAAATATGGAATGAATATTCTTATTAAAATCACAGCGTGTAATACCTACAGTTAGTTAAAATAGTTTAATGTAAATTAATAAATCAGAATTTTATAAATAAATAAAATTTTTGCAAGTAGCAATCTGTCGGACATTAAGACAAATAATTTATTATTTGAAATTATTCTTCCTAATGTCCGACATATTTTATTAAAACATACATCATATTTTTGTAAGTTAATATGTAGAATATTTTAATCACTGTTGAATGCACGGATTTTAAACGCTTTTTTATTAAAGTGATTAAATCATTTTAAATAAAATATATATGTCTACAATAAATAACAATAATTACGTACAATTTGAATTACTAACGTTATTTTGGTTATTTGTACTTGTATGTATACATAATAAACAATACATACACACACATAATATAGATGTTATGTTTACAGCGCCATGGTAGCTCAAGAGATGAACGCACGTCTTAAATACCACATAGTACGCGACGAATTAGATCTTCGCCAGCAAAAAAAACATTATGTACCAAATTGACGCCGTAAATATAAATAGACAGTTTTTGATTTCATACTATCAAAATTACCCTGCAAATTAATTAACGAAAATAATGACAACAATGTAAAGTTTAAAGAAGAGATATTTGTTCTATTTGAATACCACTTTACTGATATCTGCCTGAATGTTATTGGTTAATATTCATTTTGAATTGAACGGCATGAGGGGTAAAAGAATTTTATAAAAAGCTGAAGCAGTACCCAATAATCGCTTCAGCTTTTTATAAAATTGAATAGTGGATTTGTCCGTAGATCGGAGACAATGGCAGTCACCCTGATACTGAAATTTGCATTTTAATTGTTCAGGGACAAACGGATCACGCAAGATATGCAATAATAACATACTTGGTAGAGCCAAGCTGCAGCTATATTTATAATATAGTTGTAGCACGAATGGGTCGGCTCGACCGGGGAAGGACCACGCTCTCACAGAATACCAGCGTAAAATAGCAGTTTAATGCTGCTGTGTTTCGTATGGTGAGTGTAGAGAACCAGAGACCCTTTTTACTGGAAAAGAAGCATTCCATCTCAGTCCTCAAGGCTGACAACGCATCTACAGTTTGATTCGCAAACAAGGATAGATGTAGATGTCTATGGGCCACAGCAACCACTTACCATCAGGTGGACTGTGTGCTCGTTTGTCACCCTATTTCTATAAAATAAAATAAAACAATTTGTTATTTATCCACAACTTAAAACGAACAAATATTCTGCGAAATTAGCTCTAGGCTCTATCATATTTTCTACCGACTTCAACAGGAGGAGGTATTCAATTCGACTGTATGTTTTTTTTTTGTGTGTTACCTCATAACTTTTTACTCGGTGAACCGATTTCAATAATTTTTTTTTTTTTGAAAGCTGATGCCTCACATGTAGTCCCATATAAATTTGATTAAGGTCTGACCAATAGTTTTTGAGTTATTCTTAATAATTTACATTGAAGTCGGTTGTACAAAATTTTTAATTTTAAATTATCTATATTTAACACAAAATTACAGATTTATCAAACGCAAATAAAAACATCAACTTTTTAAATTACCGACTTGTTGTCGTCACGTCGTTCTGACGTCAGAGTTTGCGTTGCGTACATATGGGTCAATAGAGCGGCAGCCTAGCCCGGGAGTGGCACCCCGTAGCTGGAAATAGGTCACCATTCTAAAAATATGTGTCTGGTTCAAAAGCCTCTTCAACGTGGCAGGATATTTCAGGTTAGCACTAGGCATGGTTAAGTTAAATTGTATAATTATTTTAATTCATTTCAATTAATTGATACATGGCAGCTCAGGGGCTAAGCGCTCGCTGTAAATTTTACAGTGCGAGAGCAACTTACCCTACTTTGATTTCCGCCGGTACCAATGAAATTGTTGATTGATTTACCACGTAATCGCTAGTGATGGAAACATCGTAAGGAAACCCACATATCTAAGAAATAAAAAATAAATTTTTCGAAGACATGCGAAGAGCGCGGTATCCAAAAGCTTCGTCTGTCACTAGAAGTTTTTTAAGTTTGTTAACTATAATTGTTTGTTTCGTGCGTAACAATTTCTTAATATGAACCAAAAGGACTATTATTTTAAAAGAAACTTATTTAGAAAATTCTTATCAATCCTTATTAGCTGATAGATAATAGCGGATTAAAGCAGCGGTAATTAATTCACTGAGTTTAGGCAAGACCTGTATGTGGTGGTGATGGGGCCTCGGGGGGAGGAAAGTGTTAGTATTACAATGTTCTGCTCTCCCTACTCTCCGCGGCTGAAATGTGGTCGGCAGCGGAGCCATAGACCAGATCCGCTCTTAGGGTTGGGAAAGCGGGAAAAAAAGCAGAGACTGCAATGGGTTAGCTGACTTTGGTGGTGCCGCGGATGTGTTCAAAGGCGTTCCCGTATCCCTGCACATGCAGCGAAGGTGAAACACCATGGGGTTTTAGTCGGTGCGAGACTGGTACGCGAGACAGGTATACGTAGGCATTTTTCCATTTAAAACAAAACAAAGCCATCAAAAATCATGATAACTTCGTTGTATACATATATTGTAAGTATATGTACCCAAAATGCATGAAAATGGAGGCTCTAATCAAACATTCAATAAAATTGAATCATCTTTACATTGTTGGAGATACGGCGACTATCAAAAAGTATTTTGGCGAATTCTTCAAAATGACTTCTACAGTGAAGTCAAAAGGCCGAAGGCGAGGTGACAATTTGTAATTTTGAACAAATGTTATATGGGCTTATTTTTAAAACTAAGACCGTTATATATACAGTAGATAAGTAATGTGCTCTTACGAATTCTAGTATGTATGAGTAGTGTTCATATGTTAATTAAAAGAAGACCTAATAAAACGATATAGAATCTCGCATCATTTAATCATACCTGTATATGACGTCATATCAAACCCTATTTTTATTTTTTTAATAAAATTTTATGTAATGGTTTTATTATCCAGTCTGCTTTGCTTCGGTTCTCTTCGGTACTCTGTGCCAATGTTTTGAACGGAATTACATCGGATATGTTTTGGGGCAGAGGTTTGATATTAGTTTTCATTCATCATTTTATACGTGGTAGAGCCATGCTGCAGCTATATTAGTAGTATAGTTGTAGCACGAATGGGTCGGCTCGACCGGGGAAGGACCATGCTCTCACAGAATACCAGCGTAAAATAGCAGCTTAATGCGCTGTGTTTCGTATGGCGAGTGTAGAGAACCGGAGAACCTTTTTACTGGAATAGAGGCATTCCATCTTAGTCCTCACGGGTGACAACGCATCTGCAATTTGATCCTTTATTGAGGATAGATGTAGATGTCTATGGGTTACAGCAACCATCAGGTGGACTGTGTGCTCGTTTGTCACCCTATCCTATAAAAAAATCATTGTAAATAAGAACTGTTTGTACCTATTAGTAAACGCAGAGTTAACTTACCGTCGTAGTATCTCGAAATATTTATATAATTATTTTGGCCTAATTAGGAGCATTATTCAACTCAGTGTCGTACTTGCATTTGCATATACTTTATACCCATTTCGACTAAAATTACGCTTGCCAAATCTTTACTGTACTCTTCTCGATTATGCTGACATTTTTTATCTTGATATAACCAAGGAGTAACTTTAAATTCGAGCGCCTTAAAAATATATATGAATACGTTTCATATTTGAATGTCTTAAACATAAACATGTCTCAGAATACCGTGCTAAGCTCAAATGGCTCCCAATCCACCTTCGTAGGAATACTAATTTTCTTTTTGCTTTCCACAGTCGACCCTAATTTACTGAAAGTTTTCAACTTCTTAGCTCCTCTGATAAGAGGGACCTTTCCCCTCGTTGCGGAGAAACTTTTCCTTCAATGTTCCTTGCACTCCTCTACTTTATACAAAAAATGATTCTCTGTTCTTGGAATCAAGCTTTCAAACTCTTAACCGTTGTCAATTAAACGTGCTCAAACACTACATTCTTTTAAAATGAAACTGTTTTCTGTTTATTTTTCATCTTCTACTTAACTAGTACTGGTCTGTGGTTATAAACGTTTTTTATTCATTATAAAACTGAGTGACAAACAAACTTACAGTCCACCTTCTAGGAAGTGGCTACTGTAGACCATGGACATCTGCAGCCAACTTCAACCAAAGAAGGCTACAGCTGCGTTGTGGCCCATAGGGCACATGTAAGTGATTCCATTTTAGTTCTCATGAGAATTAAGATGAAATCTCATATTAATCTTTATTGATAACCTTTTTCTACCGACTTCAAAAAGGAGACGGTACTCAATTCGACTGTATGTTTTTTTTATGTGTGTTACCTCATAACTTTCTTCTGGTTGAACCGATTTCGATGATTTTTTTTATATGAAAGCTGGTGATTCTCATGTGATCCCATATAAATTTGATCAAAGTCTGACCAATAGTTTTTGAGTTATCCTTAATAATTTATATTGAAGTCGGTTGTACAAAATTTTAAATTTTAAGTTATTGATTCACACCATGTAACTATACTGAGTCTCTATACCTTGCTATACCCCTCATACAGGAACACAACAGCGCAGGCTCTGCTATTTGGCGACAGAAATGGGTAAGAGGGTGGTTACCTACCCAGATTAGCCAGAAAAGGAGGCCTAGCACCTATAAAAGTTGATATAATAATAGTAAATATATATAATATATTTTAGATCATAGCTTTTATAGTGCACCCTTCTCATATTTTTTTTTCTTTTTTGTCTCTATGTAGGTTGTCTGATAGAAGTTGCTGAGTAGCAATAAGACCGCCTTTGTTATTTCTTTATGTTTCTTACTTACCTTGATGTGCAAAAAAGAATACTGTACTCGTACAGTGTTATATTGTATACCGACAAAACTATTATAAAGTAATTAAAAAAAGCTAAGTTAAATATAATTTATGAAAAAAAAGTATTGTAAATACTAGGGGCGTTCGTAGGAGTTGGGACTTTTCCAAGTCAAAGAACGTAATAGTGAAGCGACCTTTCGTTCATTGTTATAAATCGAGATAAAAAAACTTGTCGTTGATCGTTTTGTTGCAACAGTTCCACAAAGCCTCGGGAAATATTCAGTCTAGCTTGTTTCTGCGCATCGGTAAGCATTCTGGCAACACTAAGCGCAGTTCATATCCAAGCGTTCATTTTAAAATGTTATGTACCGTTGAAATCCTTCAGCAATAAAACGTACTGTGACACGACAATCTGATAAAACAATTTTTTCGACTATTTTAATCATTTCTTCGGTCACTGCTGCCGCGATATAAGCGATCTTTGATGGATATTCTTCCAAGATCGGCGCACTAACTTGCAACTGTAGAACACGTTTAACCATTTACCACTAATGTATCCCGTAAATCTTGATTGACTTCTTGTGTACTGAAATTTTTAAGCACAGACAATAACAACGCGTAGCTATCTCCTAATACGCTAGAACAAACCACTACAGATGCGTAAACAAATAACTTCTAAGTACTAAGTTCCAGAGAGTTTGTACCGAATTCTCTCTTTTTTTTAACGCCCCTCATATAATCTATAATTATGTGTCTAAGAGAATTCATTAGCTCTTCTCCTCCCAAGGATTATGCAAGTGTACATAGCAAGAGCTAGGAACATCTAATGAAAGGATGATGGTATAACTGTGTATATAATGATGGTATAATCCACACCGGGACCGGGAAGCATAATTAAAGATTCGCCATTCGGTCCAACATTCCACATTTACAGACTAATACAAAAAAAAATCTATTATTTTTGTGATTTGGATATACATTTGTACTTGTTTCACAATATTTATTTTAAAGTAGCGATCTGCCCCGGCTTCGCAATGTGATTTCTGGATCTCGATCATAACGCCACCTACCGGGTTCCTTTTGCAAATTTAAACCATCCAGGGACTCACTCAAATACACACGAAAAAATTTATCAAAATCGGTCCAGCCGTTCTCAAGTGATGATCTTTCATACATACGGCAATTAATTTTTATTTATATAGATTATAAAGATTATTAATTTATTACCTTAATTAAATATCTTTTAATTTAGATTTATTAAATAATAATTGAAAAGAAATAATTAACAACAAAGATAAATCATCATACATTTTGTATTTAACATAAGTACTCGAAACATAAACGCAAAGATAAACACAGCCGTTTTCAGCGCTTAGCACTAAATCAACTAAAACTCCTTCAAAAGCAAAGATTGATATAATTCAATCAAGATAAATTCCGAAACTTGTGATCTGAATAAAGGCACTATTGACCTCCCTCATAACATCGACGTAATTATCTCTTTCATGGTCCCATATAAAAGCAACAGCATTGTTGTAGCTTTGTGACCTCTTTTGACCGATTGTCACGACAGTTATGATCCGGTATCGATTGAAGTTTAGACTTTTTATTTTGCGCATTACTTCGCCTGCTATACGCATAGCTAACGTCGGTGATTCCTGTGAGACATGATAAAAATGAAAAAAAAATGAAGATTGTTAAATCTGTGACGCAGAATCTTTCTTAGACTGAATTGTTTTGACTTTTTGTAAGATAATGTAAATGAAGTTGAAGACGGTACAGAGTTCTATATATGACAATATAATAATATATTCTTCATAATTAAGTTAGATTGTTAGATGTTTTTTTTTTCTTAATATCGAAATCACTGAAATGATTGATGTACTATTGCGGCCAACCACAAGTACACTGTTTAACATAAGTCCTCTTCAGGAGACTGCCAAAAATCCCGGTATGTATCTATTTAAACCTGTTTTTTGTAAGGGTAACAAACGAGCACACAGTTCACCTGATTGTAAGTTCTGTATGCAATTAATGTAGCCCTTAAACACCTTTATCTATCCTTGATTAAGAATCAAAATGCAGATGCTCTGACACCCCCGAGGACTGAGATAGAATGCATCACTCACCATACGAAACACAGTAGCATTGTACTGCTATTTTACGCTAGCATTCTTTGTGAGCGTGGTTCTTCCCCGGTCAAGATTAGATGTTGCAGCGTGGTTGTACCACGTATTTATAGTATAGTAAGTGAGGGTAATGTGGTCATCCGGTTAATATGGTCACTTTCTTATAACTCAAAAACTACACCCTTGTTTGCATAGAAGGCTCTGTGATACGATAGCTCTTCATCAGTCAATCAAAATAAAGGGTCAAAATGGCGCTGCTTTATCGATGCCATTTTGACAGTTGATATTATAGTAAATATTTTAGTCGATTTTGTATTAGATTTTTTTAAGTTGATTTTTCGAAGTGTTCCTAATTATTGCCAAAGCTTGTTTGCAATTTTTTTCTTAATATATTAGTTATACTAGGTATACAACTTTGTGTTTTGTCTCTGTCCTCCTCCTAACTTTGGTGTTATAGGGCGATAAAGCTTAAAGTGACCATATTACCCTCACGTACCTTATTTGTATTGTTGACTGTGTCGTTGGTATCTAGTGGTTTAATACGTGAATGCTAATCATGTGGCCCGGGTTCGAACCTTGGGCGGGTCAGAATAAGTTATTGGGATTTTCTGTCAAGAAATTGTCATTAGCAGCGCGGAGTCAAGAAGTAGGCGGTGTTTTACCCCCGTGCCTTGGAAACCTCGTAAAACCGTTGGTCCTGCGTATGATCTCTCTTCAGTCGTGTCGGCCGTTGCCGTCCCATCGGACTAATGAGGAATATATAGTCCACCTGTGAGCGCACACACTCATGCATATAATAATCCTGTCCAGCGCAGTTGAAAAGTCTCCGTTGAGACCTGGCCACCGTGACCTAAATTCGGACTAAAATACATTATTATAATACATTCATATTTGCATTATATTACTCTTTGTTTCTCTTGACTTCGCCTTCTCTTCTTCTTCTTCTTAATTAGGCCATAACAAATCATAATGAGAAAGACCCAAGTCCAGCACATCAGGTCCATGGCCTCTCCCACTCTAAGACCTTCGACATTGCACCCCGCCGCTGGTCTGGTTATTTACACCAGTCATTTACAATATGGTATACCAATTTCTATCGGAGGCCACGAGGTCCTTCTGACCTTGAGTTTTCTTACACCGTTACCACGCAGCAAACTATTACGTTAAATAATTTTTACCGATACAGTCTGTCAAAAGTCCGCTGCTGAACGTAGACATAATTTTTTTATATTTCGCATAAATTGCCTCAAAGGGGGATATTTGCGATAGTTACTACGCTTGGCAGGCGGATTGGCAAACGCGTTTTTTCAATTATTTTACTTCTTTTAAAAAGACCTGCTGCCCATCTCCTGGTTTGTTTCCCTCTTTCACCTATTACAACACCCACGGCACGATATGTGGCGGTGTAAGATTATCCACTACAGCTTATTAAATATATAACATAGAATATAATGGAGAGTTTTATAAAGTTTTTAAAAATCCGTCATGAAAGTTTTATTCAATGTATATTATTCGCGTAAATATTATTATTTATTCATTACTCAGGTAATTACACCCACTTTGATAATACACTTAAAACTAGGGGTTAGTAAATTTACAGAATACAAAAATTATTATACATTACCAAAATTATCATTTATTATTAAACATACTGGGCCTGGAACCCATATGCACTGTGTTCCAGTGCCTCATCACAGGGCAATCTTACCTTCCATATATGGACGCCAGGAGGCTGTTGGTGCTGTCACGCACGCGACGCATCAAGGAGGCTATTCTTTTGCGTAATATTGTTGCAAAGCTGTCCACGCGTGCCTCGGCAAACATGCGTGATGCGCTGCAAAAGCGTGGCAGCCCCAACAACATCCTGAATCCATTGTTGTATTGAATATGCAGCGCATTGAGAGTTCAGCGAGTACACTTTATCCACAGACTGCGGGTGTAGAATGTCTGACAGTAGGCTTTGAATAATGTTATCTTAACTTCATTCGTAATATAAGTAAATATAAAATGTAACCTGTTCGTGGTACTTGTGATCCGTGAAGGAGTCATCTAGTATTTGATCTGTTATTTTCTTTACTTTATACACGTCAAATTTATTGTTTGGCTCAAGCTGGTATGTGTTGAGATAAATCAATGGAGGTCGCCTGTACTCCAAAGCAAGCTTAAAAAACAAAACCAATATTACCATGTAAACATACGCACAGACCGCGTTACCAAGTCTTTATCTACACTCTATTTTACTCAAATCTTTCTACACTTTCTATTACTCAAATCTTTCTACACTTTCTAAAAAGTAAATATATAGAAACAGTTTTAAATGTGTTTATGGATCAATGTTTTATGTTTTGCTGATTGTTATATTAATTGACCTCATTCCGATTTGGGTAGTCTTATCGTCAACCTTTTTAAAAACTTTGGCCTTGTCAAAAATGTGCTATTAGGTACAGTTATTAAAAAAAAATTGCCATAGCCTCCTCTCCTCGAACAGCGGTTAGATAACTTACCTGTATACAGTTTCGTGTGCGTGTAACGTTCAGACATAATTGTCATCATCATCATCACCAGTATCATGATAATCAGTATCATCATCATTATCAGCCCGCTTTTTATAGCTCGCAGTCTGAAAGTGAGGCCGATGAAGCTGTAAAGTCAACTGGAGAAATTAGCACTAACATCACAGAAATTAGACGACACTCTGGAGATGGGTAAGGTAGCGCAGAGCTAAGATCCCGTACCAAAATCTTCCTCGAATGTCCATTTCCAATATAATGATTAATCCAATATAGGATTTATGCTCGCTATATTTGAATAGGTTTTCAATCAGTTAATCGTCAGTGTCGTTCGTCAAACTACAGTTTAGTCAATCAACATAGTCCCTCACATTTAAAATGTTAACCTTACCTAGGTTAACACTTGATGCGGTAGATAATTAGCTTACGTAATGCAACTTGCCTGTTTTGTATCAGAACGTGTAGATGTAATTACCTGGGAAGTTCTATCAACTGGTTTTATGCCTGGCACACCCGTGAATCCAAAAGATGTTCTTCTCATACGAAGCCGGCTTATAGATTTTGGACCAAAATCTATCGGATCGCGAGTTGCGGACTGGCTTTTCAGAACCTGCATTGATACTTTACTTTTCTTTCCGTCTTCCATTTTTTTCTTGAACAAGGGATCTATGAAGTATTTTTCTAGAATCAAAGAAAATATAATCACTACGTTTATACGTACGTAAAATTCTAGGACTAGGTTTTAACTAAGAAATAAAAGTGAAGTTCTCAAATATATAGGTATATTAATATATGAGTGAGGTGATAGAAGCTACTTTGACATAACTCGCAACACGGCTTAGTTGATGGTTGTCACACAATTCACAGAAAAAATAATTTGATAAGTATCAAAAAAGTATATTATATATTTTTATAATTAAAACAAATTAACATTGACAAAATGTAGTTTTATTTTTTTAAGTACAATTTTTTTTATAAGGTTAAGTGCCGATTTACTATGATAAGCTGTACAGAAATATGTTTTAAGGAGACATGCTTGTCCAAAAAATAAAAAAGTTTCATGCGAAACTAAAAGAGTATGGTAATGGTAATGGGTTCGAATCCTCTATTTCACTACTGCCGTAAACCACTCCTAGGAAAAGCTAAAAAGAAATTTAGTAGTGTTAATAGCATTGATAGTATCTTGTAAATAAATACTTTAATTAAAATATTGCTGGCCTACTTATTTTGTAGTATCAAAATTAAATTGTCTCAGTAAATAAAGCCTGTTTGTAAGATTCTTTATTAAGAGTGTATATTAAGATTGTATATTTTTAATAATATTTTTGTAATTAAAATACCGTTATTATGAATAAAAATACAATTTTAAGCAATATTGCCAGTTTTAAAAGTCGCAAAATATATTTGTTCCTCACAAATATAAAATAAAAAACTTAAATTGAAAAGTACAATTATTATTTCTAAAATCAATAAGGTTCGCAATATTGTCTTCATTTTGTACTTTTTCAACCGACTTCAAAAAAAGGAGGAGATTCTCATTTCGATTGTATTTATTTTTATGTGTGTTACCTCAGAATTTTTTTCAGGGTGAACCGATTTTGATGATTCTTTTTTAATTTGAAAGCTGGTGCTTCTCGTGTGGTCTCACATAAATTTAATCACGATCTGACCAGTTTTGACCAGAGTTATACTTAATAATGCGTATTTAATTGGCTTCTACTACATTTATGATGTTCTCATTTTATTTATATTGAAGTCGGTTGTACAAAATTTTTAATTTTACCACTTGTATTAATTACAGTATGAACAAACTTTTTATTATGAAAAAACTACATATACTTTTATGTTTTTATTTAAGTTCATTCATTATATTATGAGACCAAAGTCAATATATTTATTTCTTTACGCTCTTCTCTGAATGACTCTTAATCTGATTATATAATACCAAGTTCTGAAGGTACGTCGAATGGTCGAGTGTGAAAATTTCTCGGCAAGTCTTTTATACAACCTGACAAAGGAAATGCTACTAGAACCGTTTCAATGTATAAAAAATTGTTAGAAGCAAGAAGAAAAATAAATCTGTATTTAAATAACAAAATACAATCTATTACTAAATCACAATCAACTTGTTATGATAAAAAAAAATATGTCGTTATTACAGTAGAGTATAAGTCATAAGGCACTAGGTCAAATTGTTTATTTGACTATATGTTTATAATAATTGACTTCACTTGAGAGAAAATAGTATCTCTCACGGAATAAAATATGTTGGTTCCTCCCGATCAGAGAAAACGGTTATCAATTTTTTGTAAGGATGAAAAACGCGCACACAGTCCACCTGATAACCCTGAGGACTAATATGGAATGTCCCGTTACCAGTTAAAAGGATTTTCGGTTCTCTACACTTATCATACGAAATATGGTGTTCTGTGCGAGTGTCGTCTTACCCCGGTCGAGCCGACCTATTCATGCTGCAGCTATAAAATAGCTTATATTAGCCTGAACATAGACCTCCCCGAAAGAATGCTACAAAGCATGGTCCTGAGCCATCTGCATCCATCGATTTCCAGCATCTTTTAGGTCGTCACTCCATCTAGTGGTGGGCCGCCCTACACTTCGGTCACCGGTGCGAGGCTGCCACTTGAAAACGTTTCTTCTCCATCGGTTGTCGATTCCTCGAGCTATATGGCTGGCCCATTGTCATTTCAGCTAGAAAGCTCAGTAAATCCGTATGTAACACAGTCTCGAAGAACCGATAACCGATGGGCAAAGGTTCTTTGAGTGGCAGCCTAGTATTGGTAAGCGTAGTGTTGGGTGACCCCTACTAGATGGAGTGACGACCTAAAAGATACTGGAAATCGATGGATGCAGATGGCTTAACAAAACACGCAGGTAATTGATACATGCAAGTGGCGCAGAAGCGTACTTTGTGTATATTTACGGGGAGGCCCATGTCCAGCAGTGGAATTGTGATGGACTGTATTAAGTGAATGAATGAGATATTGGCTGATTGCTGATTGATGTTATAAGATATAATCGTATAAGCCATAATCGCCACGCTTGGCAGGCGAATAGGCGAGAGCAGTACCAGCAGTCTCACTTCTTTGATCCGTTCCCGTCGAGCATTACACATCATAGATACGAAATTTTATAAGCGCTATCTCTCGGGGGATATATGATATTTTTTCACTTAGTCGACGACACGATAATAACCGGAATAATAGGATAATGGATTTTCTTCCATGGTTAGGTTAATAAATATTACTTACAACCGCAATTTATTACATTAAAGTGTAGTGAGAGAAGAACACTTAACAATGGGAAAAATAATAACTGGCCAAGTTTTTTTTAAATAGAATAAGCGTAACAAACGAGCACACAGTCCACCTGATGGTAAGTGGTTGCTGTGGCCCATAGACATCTACATCTATCTTCGTTTGCGAATTAAAATGCAGATGCGTTGTCAGCCGTGAGGACTAAGATAGAATGCCTCTTTTCCAGTAAAAAGGGTCTCCGGTTCTCTACACTCACCATACGAAACACAGCAGCATTAAGCTGCTATTTTACGCTGGTATTCTGTGAGAGCGTGGTCCTTCCCCGGTCGAGCCGACCCATTCGTGATGCGAGTCGGACTCGAGCATAAAAGGTTCCGTACCATCGTAAAACATGTTTCTACATAGTAGGGGAGCCCCCTTTAATTTTTAATTAATTTTTATTTTTATTATTTGTTGTTATAGCGGCAACAGAAATACACAATCTGTGAAAATTTTAAGTCTACCTATTACGGATTTCGTAGGTCACTGACGGACGGACGGCCGGACGGACGGACAGCGGAGGCTTAGTAATAGCATCCCGTTGGTTACCCTTTGGGTACGGAACCCTAAAAATGAAGTAATCTCAGCAATTGTCCATATTATTTTTGATTGATGATTAATCAAAGTAACCCTAATATTGGCCAAATCCTACGAAAAATTCTACAACTACCCGCCCCCCGTCTCCCCGGCCCCCACTAATCCAACTCATGTAGGTTAATTATAATTACTTAAATCATGTAAGTAATTCAAGAACTATGCGAATATGTTGAAATGAGAAATACTACATATTATATGATGCAATAAAATTTATTAGTTTATCCTAATAAATTAGTTTATACCTAAGTTAAAGCGGCGTTTCGTTTGATTTATGATTTAGTTTGAACTTGTGGTGTAAATGGATTTTGATAGCTACTGTTTGATTAACGATGTATTGAACATTTAAAGATTATATTGTTTATTTTCAATGTTATGTTTAATTAGATTTTCAGAATAGAACGATTTTACATAAATACTGATAAATAAGTTGAAAAAGTGCTTTGCTTTTACTGTGACTAAATTTCTCTGTGAATTTATTATATTTTTATTTTTTATCTGTCTGGTCAAGTGAAAGCCACCCAACTAAATTATTAGATTTTTCCTAACAATTGATAGCGCTTGTAATTTATTTTCAACTTAATAACTTTGGCTTACACTTTACCTGCCATGCAATTGGTGTGGACATATCCTAACCATCCTTTTAATGACGACCGAAACCACTTTTAAAGTGATTTATCAAAAATATTTTTTTATTTTATTTATCCCTTGTTATGTATCTATTATTTGTAATTTATTCATATTTTTTTAAACAATACTTTTGTAGATACATTGAGAAGACAGTTTTCTGATCAGATAAGATGAAACATATAAAATGAATCATACATAATATTTAAAATTATACTTTAAAGAAATTTTAGCAAACATCTCGAAAGGTCATCTAAATCATTTTTTACCACAAAAATAACTCTTTATGTTGAAAAATCGATTTTTTTTTATGCTACACGCGCGTGTTTTGATAGCTACATTGGATAACTAAGCTAAGTTTCCTTACTTAAATTTGGATCAACAATATTTTTGCAACTGACTGATTTGTGAAATACATAACGAAGAAAAAATAATGTAATAAGAAAACATCACCATGGCCATCTAAGACTCAAGAAAATTAGACTTTATTTCCTCTAGAGGAATAAAGAAAATTATTTCACTTACCAAATCATTTTCTCCCGCCGAGAGAGGAAACAATTTGCATAATACGTACTTCATTATTTCAAGGTGGCAAAAAGTTTCGAATAAACTTCGAACGTTTCAAATAATTTGCAGTGAATTTGGATATTCATTTATTTTAATGATCTATTATTTAAATTCATATATTTGAAAAGGCCACTTAAAAGACCTAATTAATAAATATGCTTAATTTTTATTCGATTTGGATCATTTACTAATTAATTATCTTTTTATTATTCTGAATATCGCCAATAATATAAGAATTAATTCTCGACAAAGTTATTAGTGCAGTTAGTTTCAAGTAATGCAGTTAAGAATAATCGCACGAATAACTTTGTCGATATCTGTCGACCCCGTTTAGCAATAATTTTTAGTTTTCAGTTTTTTCCCTTGAATATGAATTGATGCCAAATATCAAGTTTCAATGTAACCTAGAAGTGGCCTAGGTTTTTGATGTGTAAATCAATGAGTAATAAAAATTAGTCTTTTAACTCAAGAATTATAATAAGTTTACTAATGAAATAGTGATTCTAAGTAATCGAGAGCTTCTTGATGAAAACACAAAATTACAAGTGCGTAGGTCTCATAGTTTTTCGAATATTCGATAGTTCGAAAGCGACTCTAAAGGGTTCGTTTAAATATAACATTGTCGGTGCATCGCCCTTTTATTTTTCGCACTTGGCTGATACACTACCGTGTGTATAATTCAAAGATTGAGTACTAACACAGTATTACATAAAATACAAGTTTCCATAAGTTATGGTTTATGAAATAATAACGATATAAATTAAAGAAAAACTTCAGACTTATAAAATATAATATTACTAGTACTGAAATGGATGCCGGCTCAGCTCAGCTCAACTGCAGCAAAAATGTCTAGAGTCGTAGAGATACTTTAATTTTAATAAATTTTAATCTATAATAACTAATTTATAATCTCTAAAAGTTACCAAAATAGCATATATTAAACAATTAAACTACACAAATAAATCGAAGGAACTTAAGTGCCCAATTATTTCCAATTAATTCATCGTTTTATTGATTGGTTATTGGTTATAAATGCCATTTTACATATGAAAAAGCAAGATGTACATTCAAAGTTTGTATTCAAAAGTATTCTTAAGACTTAAGAATACGCTGTGGAGGTGGTAGATTGTTTCAGATTTGGCATGTCGTGTACTTAAAACTACGTAAGGCTGATAAGCTCTGTATATATTCTATATATCTATATGTATATTTATTAATATACATATTCTATAAATCTATATATTTACTATTACATAGTAAATATATAGATATATTACTTAGTTAGACGGGTCTGAGCGGTCGCCTTTTTTAGGGATCGGGTGGACAGAAGCCGTCTTCCATGTTTTTGGGACTACGCCTAGGGAGGAGGAGTACCGGAAAAGACGCGTTAGAACCGGTGCTAACTCCGGAGCACACGTCCTCAACGCAATTGGGGGGATTCCGTCAGGCCCACTCGACTTGTGGATGTCCAGGGAGAGGAGTGCTTTGCGAACCGAGCACTGTGTGAGCCACACAACCAGTATGGAGCACTCACACCGCGGGATGGTCGACGGTGTGTTCCCCCCGTCATCCAGAGTCGAGTTGGATGCAAAGAAAGAGCCTAGCAGATCGGCTTTCTCCTTTGCGGCATGGGCCAGTGAGTCGTCCTCCCTGTGCACAGATGGAAGAGATGGCTGACTGAAGTTCCCTTGGACTGCCTTGCCGAGAGACCAAAATGCATGGGTTCCCGAAGGAAGGCGTTCTCGCCAATTCTGCCTATGTACTCTGACTTTGCCTTGGCAATGACTCTTTTGAAGGACCTGGAGGCGGAATTATACTTCTTTTTAAGAGCGCTGGTGTTTACATCCCGGGACGTTGATGCGTCAGTTCAGGCCTGGTAGCACTCCTGCTTGTAGCGTGATGCTATTTTACAGGAGCGACTAAACCAAGGCTGAGATCTGCCTCCGATGGGCACCACAGAGGAAGGAATAAAAAGTTCCATACCCTGAATCATCAGCAACAGAATTAGCAACAACGTTAGGATTGTCCGGTGAGAAATAAACCCGCCCCCAAGGGTAGGATGCAAAGAAAGACCGCATCCCATCCCAATCGGCCGACCTATAGTGCCAAACACGGCGGCAGCCTGCAGAAAGCAACCGCGATTTCAGCGTGAGTGGCACCACACTCCGGACTAGACAATGGTCCGAGGAGCCAAAAGGGGCATCGACGGAGACCTGATATCTGTCCGGATGAGAGATCAGCAGAAGGTCCAACAGGGAAGGTGCATGATTCTCCACATCTGAAATCCGCGTAGGCGTCTTAACCAGTTGTGTCAGACCATTTTTTTTTCGTGGGGAAATCCTCATGGATACCTTCCGCTGCGGGGGCAACGAAAAGGTTATGCCGGACTCCTACCGGCTAAAACCCCACGGTGGTCACCATCAGCGTATACGAGGGGTCCCGGGATCTCCGTTCGGAACGCAACCGGGGCCCCTCCATCGCTTTGCTACACTAATAGCACGTCCCGGGGGCAGTACATGCTACCCCCAGCACCCTCGCAGTGCTACCACGATGTCTCGAGACCACTTCCGAGTCATCGTCCTCCTCGGGGGTTACATAACTAGGCACTCGAGGCCCCCGCCCCGAGTGTCTGCAACCCCGGAGGCCCCGTTTCTGGTAGGGGAACACCGTTTTCAAGAGGAGGGCCGTGACGAGCGCCTTGACGACGTCGTCTCCGCGCGGGATCTGCCCTCTCCCGATCCCGCTCAGAAGCCTCTTTCTGAATCATAACAGATTCACAGAAGGTGGCTACGGCCTCCACGCTGAATCCCGCTCAGCATCGCCGACACGACTGCTGGCAGGGAGAGGTTCCGTCCAATGCGGTTCACCAGGATTGTCCGCCTCCCCCACGCTGGGCATACTGCGAGCGTGGGAAGCGGAGTCCTGTTCCCGTCCACCACAGTGGAAGCAGTTCGCCGTCGTCTCGCGTTCGATCTTACACAGATAATCACCGAAGCACCCATGCCCGGTAATTATCTGTGTAAGTCTGTAGGTAAGTCTTCCTGTTCGTCGCTGCATCCAGGCTTCGAAAACCGACAGGATTGCTCCAATGACACGTTTGCGTTCATAGCGCTCCTCGTCGAGTGCGCCATGTCGCCAGGGCGTTTCGTCGTTCCTGCCGTTTAATTGATTCGAGCGCCTCTTCTGGCTCACTACCACCACTCTGGCGGAGGGCACGGATTCGGTTGTACACCCTCGCGTCCATTTCCGCCAGTATATCTAGTGGTGGAAAGCGAGCCAGGATTGTCGCCGCCTCAAAGGATATAGTGCAGTATCCTCGTACGATCCGTATGGCCATCCTCCGCTGGACACTGTAAATTTTAGTTCTAGCGTCGGATGGCTAGCCTTTTGCCCATACAGGTGCTCCATACAGAGCTACGGACCGTATAACTCCCGCATAGAGGCGACGTACTTCTCCGTCGGTCCCCCAGATTGGGCAGCAGTCTATGCATAGCACCCGCCACCTTTCGATTCGGGGACTAGGCGCTCGAAATGTACTTCGAAGCCCCAGCGACTGTCCAGGTGGAGGCCTAGGTACTTCATGTACCTCCCACTCTGACTTCGGACCCACCCACGCGGACGCACGAGTCGGGTGGTTCCTGCCCCGTGGTAATTTATGGAACCAGGGCCTCGGTCTTGTGAGGCGCTATTTCTAAGCCCAACTCGTGGATTTTGAGACGACGACTTCCACCCCAAGCTCGGCGAGCTCCTTGCCTCGAAGTTATCCCGCTGGCGATCACCAAGGTGTCGTCGGCATACACGACATTTACGCCAGCGGGAAGGTCGACTCGCAGAACCGCATCGTACGCGAGGTTCCACAGTAGTGGACCCAGCACCGAGCCCTGTGGAACCCCACGTTTGATCTCCTCCGGATCTTTCACCATCTTGCCCCACGTACAGAATGTACCTGTCGCGCAAGTAGTCCCCATAATACCTGCAGGCAGGGGCACCTGATGATATATCAGTGCCCCTGATTGCGTCCCAGGTAGAGTTAAAGGCGTTGACGATATCAAGACTTATCGCCAACGCCACCACCCTGTGATACTGTTTGTTCCGACAGGAGCGGACGCGCATAATCGCATCTACAGTGGAACGCTCCCGCCGGAATCCAAACTGGCTGTCAGCCAAATCGGGACCGACGCGACAGATGCCCGCTGAGCCGAGTGGCAACTATCCTCTCGAACAATTTGCCAATCTCGTCCAACAGGCATAGGGGTACGCAGAGGGAGAATCAGCGGCCCTGCCCTCCTTCTTCAAGAGGACCAGCCTTGCCTCTTTCCAGGCTGTGGGGAACTTGGACACCGCAGACAGCTGGTAAACAGCTGTCTGAGCCTGTTCCCAGGGCAGCCAGACTCAGCACTAGGGCCCGGCCCGATTCCGTCGGCCCCGGTGCTGTGTTCCGCTTTAAGCGGCTAACGGCTCGGTCCAACTCCTCGACGGTAACCCCCATCTCATCTCGCCACTCCCATGAAGACGGCAGGTGACCTTCGGGACCTGACTGGTCCTCTGGGAAGAGCGTGCTGATGACCCAGAGTTGTGTCAGACCATATGCCAAGGCAAAATCATGAACAGATCTCCCCGCATGACCGGTTAAACGTGAACTGAGCCATTCGGAGTGGTGGGCGTTAAAATCGCCAAGTATCACGATCTCTGCGGATGGGACCTGTTGTAGCAAGGAATCTGTAGCCATTTGGCCGTGGTCGATGAGTCGGTCGGTTTCGGCATTACTGATATGGGACCTATAGAGGCACCCGTAGACGCGCGGATGGTCAGAAAGAGCAAGGCCGGCTTCGCCGTCTCGAAATGGTAGTGGACAGCGTTTAGGTTCGAGTGAAGTCCTCTGATGTTGCAGAAATTCACGGATAGCGTGGCAGGGGTCGCCTTGGTCTTGTTGCTCAGATTGTATCGAGCAGTTATTGTTTTGAGCGGAATTTTGCCCCCCCCCCCACTACGCGGGGCAGCCTGAGCACCCACGCCCAGGAGTGGAGTAGCTTGGTCGTGGATGCTAAGCGAGGGATTCTCCAGAGGTGCTGGTACCCTCCTGGGGTAGTCTCATTTAATTCCGCTACCATGTTGATGGGGGTTAGGGGGGAATTGGGCCGCCGGCCACCTGCACTCACCAGACGAAACGCAGAAGCAGAACTTCCACTTCACGCCGGTAGTCAGTGAGGTCGTGGTACCAACCCGGCTCGAGCCGGCCCATACGTGCAACAGCAAAAGCTGCCGCGTGGCTCTACCACCGTTAAAATGATTTTGTATGTGGTCACGATAACTCCAAAAACTTGTTGTATCGAGACAGCGTATTTTTTATTAGCTTCAGAATTACATCCACTGATTCCCTATTTCATATCAATAGCCTAGTAAACGTCGTTTGTTAATCAAATGATTTTGAAGTTTTATAAGTTTTATTGCTATTAAAAATTTAAAGGCACTTTCATTTTTTTCTTTAGCCCTTGATAGACAAAGGACAAATGTACCATACAGCCTAAATCGATTTCATACTTTGTGTAATCAATTTATTTTGGTAATTTATTTTTTTCATCAAAACTAAATGAAACGCTCATGAGGCGTGCACTTTTAGATTTTCCAAACTATTTTCTTTGTCTGTCGACAATATAATTGAATTCAAAAGGAAATTAAGTTTCATTTAATTAATTATCCAGCAGCATGAGGAATAAGGTCTACAATATCTCTGGGTATTGAACTTGTAAGGCTTGATCTTTAATTAATTAATATTAAATGGCTCATGGAATAATTATTGGACTGCAACTCGGTGTCCGCTTGCAAAGTAACCAGTTCCATTTATTCACATATACAAAATGTATTTTATGTAAAATGGTCCAATGGTATGTACTCGTACGAAGTTTTTTTTAATATAAAATAAGGGTAACAAACTAGCATACAGTCCACCTGATGGTAAGTGGATGCTGTGACCTATACACATCTACATTTATCCTCGATTAAGAGTCAAAATGCAGATGCGTTGTCACCCCTGAGGACTAAGATGGAATGTCTCGTTTCCAGTAAAAAAGATCTGCGGTTCTCTACATTCACCACCTCAGCAGCATTAAGCTGCTATTTTATGCTGGTATTCTGAGAGACCGTGCTACAACCATAATATAGCTGCAGCTAGACAATCCACGTATAAGTATAGTTTTCTATAAATAGATTGGTATAAAATAAAATTTTATTTATTAAAATATCTTGATGTTTCTTATGTAAACGTGAAACATATTTGGTAAAAGTATTAATTTTTTTTTCATTTGAGATTCGTGTAAATTTTCTACCTAACTCATAGATGGGCGGAGGCAGTGGAGTCCAATGGGAGGCGTTGGCCTCCCATTGACCCACTGCCTCCGCCTTTAGTTTGGACATAGCGAAGGCCTTCGATCGGGTTTGGCACAAAGCGCTTCTTTCGAAGCTTCCTTCCTATGGGCTTCCCGAGAAATTGTGCAATTGGATCACCAGTTTCCTTGCAGATCGGAGCATCAAGGTCGTAGTAGACGGTGCATGCTCCAATTACAAGCCCATTAACGCTGGTGTTCCACAAGGCTGCATACTATCACCAACGCTGTTTTTTCTGCATATCAATAATATGTTGCAACATTCATTATACTTACTGGTAACATTCATTGCTATGCAGGCGACAGCACTGGTGATGCTTTATACACCGGCCGTGCCAATATTAAAATGCCGAAAATAAAACGCCGAGTACCGGAACAAACTTGTGTCTGAAGTCGAGACTTTGTTGTACAGTCTCGGACTGGGGGCGACTAAATCTAGTCCAGTTCAATCCCCAGAAGACACAAGTTTGCGCGTTTACCGCTAAAAAGAACCCCTTTGTCGTATCTCCTCAGTTTCAAGGCACTCCCCTTGTTGCCTCAGCCAGTATCGGAATCCTCGGTGTCGACATATAGAGTGATGTGCAGTTTCGTGGTCACTTGGAAGAGAAGGCCAAATTGGCCTCTAAACAGCTTGGCGTGCTCAGCAGAGTGGGACAGTATTTCATGCCGGCACATACTGTTCCCGTCTCTGGGCAGGGGCTCTCCAGTGCCAGATCCTTCCACTTGACCGCATCCAGTGCAGAGCGGTTCGAATCGCCGACGACTGAGTTTTTTCCGATCGGCTTGACTCACTGGCACTGCGTAGAGATGTTGCATCTCTTTCCGTATTTCATCGCATGTACCACGGAGAGTGCTCTGAGGAATTGTTCGGACTAATTCCAGACGCTCCATTTCACCATCGCACATCGCGACAAAACTCGCGATACAATCCATACCATCTGGATGATTGGCGGTCCACCACTGTGCGATTTAAAAGAAGTTTTCTTCCTCGCACAACTTCCTTGTGGAATCGATTACCACCAGCGATTTTTCCGGACCGATACCTTCAAGAAAAGAGCCTACTCCTTTTTAAAAGGCCGGCAACACATCTGCAATTCCCCTGATGTTGCAGTTGTTCATGAGCGGCGGTAGTCACTTACCATCAGGTGAGCCGCATTCTCGATTGCTCTCTCTCCTATAAATAAAAAATTAATAACATAATTATGGACAGTATGTGAGTCTGTAATAAATTGTTACTATATTATATTAAATTTGATTTTTTAAGGTAACGAAACTAGTAATCTGTATTTTTCGCCTTAAATCATAAAAGGTTGTTACTTATAGGACTAAGCTTAATAATTAAATACCTAATGAGATCAGTTTTACTTTAATTAGTTAGGTAAAACAATAATCCAATAATACCACATTTAGTGGCTCTTAGATGTGTGTAGCTTCACAAAGGTTATAAATACTTTCATTGTTTTTTTTTCAAGTGCTACAGAAATGTGAGAACAAAAGCCGAGAAAATAAAGGGAACCTGCATAAAGTTCAGGGTCAATGACTTTTAAGAGCGTTGCACAATCAAACACATTTTCATATAAGGTCTAAGCTGTTGCAAAATTATATTATATACTATTAATATTATATTTTCACTAGTAATTTATTTTGCACGTAGTGAGAGCTTGTATCAATACACGTAAGCTGGAGAAAAACTATCAGGAATAATAATCATAATATTATGAGGATTTATAATTCTGCTGTTTAGACAGTAAATTAAAATAAATAAATAAAATTATATTTTACTTTTTTATAAAATAAAAGTGACTAATGAGCACACAGCTCACCTGATGGAAAGTCGATGCTGTGGTCCATAGACGTCTATATCTATCCTAGATTAAGAATCAAAATATGTCTTGTCATCACAAGAATGAATGCCTTGTTTCTAGTGAAAAGGGTTTCCGGTTCCTTACACTCAACATAAGAAACAGCAGCTTTAAGGTACCGTTTTACCCTGATATTCTGTGAGAACGTGGTACTTCCCCGGTCGAGTCGACCCATTCGTGCTACAACCATAATATAGCGGCAGCGTGGCTCTACCACGTGTAAAATGTAGTTTTTTGTAGAGCTGCAGATATGCGACATTGCTCGACTTGCCTGTTTCGGCTCGGTTCCTGCTTTGACTGGCCTTTGTGTTGAACTTTCATCTTTCGATATCACCGCCCAACTTAGCGTCCGATGAAGCTGCAGTCTACCCAGTTGTTTGAAACGTTACGAGAAACAATATAATTACAGGCCGTGAGTAATTCCATCTTAGTTATCTGGTGTAATAACGGATCTGTCGTCGTGATTGTACATGTTCTAACCTCTTACCATCAGTTGAAGCGTTAGGTGGTTTGTAAGTCTTACATTAATTAACCACTTGTGTGAATTTTCCGGTAACTTTTCAGCTTATTTGTAAAACATGCGTTAACAGCACACAAATATATATATATATATATATATATATATATATATATATATATATATATATATATATATACATAGCATCTAAAATAAGAGATATTATTATTTCATGATTCCTCTCCAAATACAGGCGCACCGCGTCGAGTTAAAACTCCGCTGGGAAACAGTTTTGGTTGAAACATAGTGTATTATTCAAACTTTCCTCAGGTACGGATGTTCATTAGTCCGTAAATGAAATTGCTTGTTACATTTATGGCTTCATTGCCCTTTATAAAATTAATTATTTTATTTAAATTATACAAATAGATAGGCCAAGGCTTAAACTTCCTTGACTTTTCCCGGCCAAGCGTCAAGTTATGCGCAAGAAGAAGTTTTAAAGTTAAAATTAGCACTATAATTATAACGGTTTACATTTTAAGTAAAAATGGATCAAGTGTATGGTATGTACTATTCGTCTTCCATGCTACCATTTATAAGTGGTAGAGCCACGCTGCAGCTATATTATGGTTGTAGCACGAATGGGTCAGCTCCACCGGGGTAGCACCACGCTCTTACAGACCAGAGTAAAATGGCAGCTTAATGTTGCTGTGTTTCGTATAATGAGGGTAGAGAACCGGAGAACCTTTTTACTGGAAGCGAGGCATTCCATTTTAGACCCAGGAGTGATCAACGCATCTGCACGTTGATTCTTAATCCATACTAATATTATAAATGCGAAAGTGTGTTTGTTTGTTTATTTGTCCTTTTTCACGTCGCAACAGAGCGTCGGCATGGCATGATTTTTGTATGAGGATAGTTCGGTGGCTGTAGAGTGACATAGGCTACTTTTTTCCGCGGAAAACATCTCATTCCGTGGGAAAATAGAATATGTTGCACAAGTTTGTCCTTCTTTCACGTCGCAACAGAGCGTCGGCATGGCATGATTATTTGTATGGGGATAGTTCGGTGGCTGTAGAGTGACATAGGCTACTTTTTCAGCGGAAAACATATCATTCCTGTGGGAAAATCGAATATGTTGCAAAATTAAATTCAGCTAGGTGGCGCCACCGTGATTCCACAAGACGGACGACGGTACGATGGACGAACACAGAAGGTCGGAATATCTGGATTATTATGTCTTTTACCAACATTAAGATAAAAATGTATGGATCTGTATTTTCCACGCAGGACCGGAAGAGAGCGATAAAAACATAAAATTCACCAGCTGATTTTCTTCAAACGTTTTGGTGCATCGTAATTCACAGAATAGGCGATAACCTTGCAGACGATATTAAGTAATCCTTGATGCTCTGCCTACCCGCAAGGGTTACAGGCGTGGTTATAAGTATGAATCAGAAATACTATCACCACCTGTCACGCTTTCACCCTTAACTATTACTTAACAATGGTAGAAACAGTTCTTAGTAAGCCTTATTAATAAGCCTTAGTAATATTTATTGAACGGAAATGAATACAGTTCTTATATGTGGTTATGAATGAATCGGTATTACAATAAGAAAAATTGTGCAAAATTATAAGAAAAATATTTTTTGAGAGTTCTTATTAACTAACGTATACATAGTTTTAATTGATTCCGCTAGATGTCGTTACTAGGTTTTTAAAACGCGGTAACGAAATGTTTCCTGACATGTACTTAACTCCCGCCGTTGAGCCGCGCGTCAACTTATAGTGCATACGGTACCTATACGCTTAAATTGCTTCTATTTCGTAGCTTATTCGACTACCTGCTTTTGATTTCGGTTGTTTGTTATTTGCTTTGTGATTTGGTTAAGGTTGAATGGATTTATATTGGCTTTCATTTTCGGATTTGTGTATTTTCTTGGATCGGTTTTGTTGATTTGTTGGTATACCTTTATACATATTTAGACTCTGGCTTTGATTTTGGATTTTGTTTATTTAGAATCGTGAATTGGTTTTCGTTGTTTTAGGTTTTTAACAATATTTCAAAGGAATATTAATAGTATAGATAGTGTATACGGTACCTATACACTTACTTCTTTTCGTTGGTTATATTTATATTGACTACTGCTTTCGATTTCGGTTTTCTGCGATTTGTTTTGTGATTTGGTTTAAGTTGATTCGATTTTTTGGCTATCGTTTTCGGATTCGTGTTGTGTCTTGAATTGGTTTTGTTGTTTTGATTTTAAAAAATATTTAAAAGGAATATTTATTCCTTTTAGATATTTTGGATTTGCTTTTAAAAAAAATATTTAAAAGGAAATTTAATTCTTTTTGGTATTTTAACGTTTTTTTATAAATAGGTTTTTTCTTACTTCATAATGCCTCGCAAACGTAAGGCCAGCCTTTCAAGAGTATCTTCTCAAAGACAAGCGAAAAGATTAGCTCGATCGCTAGAATCTTTAGAAGATGCTGAACTGAGAAGGCAAGAACAAGCAGAGCGTCAGGCTGCTTTTAGAGCATCTGAGACACCTTCTCAACGTCAGCAAAGGCGTCTTGAACAGACAGAGCGTCAGGCTGCTTTAAGAGCTTCCGAAACACCTTCTCAAAGTCAGGAAAGGCGTCTTGAACAGGCAGAGCGTCAAGCTACTTTAAGAGCTTCTGAAACACCTTCTCAAAGTCAGCGAAGGCGTCTTGAACAGGCAGAGCGTCAAGCTACTTTAAGAGCTACTGAAACACCTGATCAAAGTCAGCAAAGGCGTCTTGAACAGGCAGAGCGTCAATCTACTTTAAGAGCTACTGAAACACCTGCTCAAAGTCAGCAAAGGCGTCTTGAACAGGCAGAGCGTCAAGCTACTTTAAGAGCTACTGAAACACCTGATCAAAGTCAGCAAAGGCGTCTTGAACAGGCAGAGCGTCAATCTACTTTAAGAGCTACTGAAATACCTGCTTAAAGTCAGCAAAGGCTATTCGAACAAGCGGAATGTCAGGCCGCCTTAAGAGCCGCGGAAACACCTGATGAAACTCAACACAGACTCATTGAGCAAGCTGAACGTCAATCTACTATAAGGGCATATGAAACACCAGAACAGACACAGGCGTGAAGAGATGCAAATGCACAGCTCCAAGCTGAACGTCGACAAAATTTTCAAAGAAACAATTGGTCGGTTTTAATGACGCAGCATTCAATTATGATCCGTTGATTGATTATAAAATCACAGGTTAGTTGTTATCGGACTGATGGACAAGGCGTGTCGATTTTAAAATGGAAAGATGAGACCGCAGGCATGTGTTGTTCCAATGGCAAAGTGTCTCTTCCGTTACTTGGGGAACCAGAAGAACCTTTGAAAACTCTTTATATGATGCTAATGAGTCACGGCGCTGTTTAAACAGGATCCGGAAATATAACTCATGCTTTCAAATGACGTCCTTCGAGTTGACCGGGAAATAATAATGCCGGGATTTTCGCCTACATTTACGGTGCAAGGGCAAATTTATCATAGAATAGGTTCACTTTTTCCAGCTGAAAACGAACAGCATAAATTTTACAAGTATATTTTATGGGTGACGAAAAATTGAGGTAGACCGTCGCTGCCAATTTATCCAGGAGTTGAGAGAGACACAGTGTTCAAAATTCAAAGATTCTTGCATGAACGTAACATTTTAGTCAAAACATTTAAAACTGCTTTAGAAAACCTACCTGAAGAGGATTATAAAGTCGTCATTCACGCAGATCGGACCCTCGAGGAGAGCATGAAAGGCACATGGAAAGACAATGCACCTTTGATAAACGAAATAGCAGCCGTAATTAGTGGTGATCAATTTTCTTCACGAGACATTGTCTTGCGAGCACGTGATGATACGTTGCAACGGGTAGCCGATACACACAAGTTTTATGACGCTCTGCAATACCCATTGATTTATTGCAAAGGACAAGAGGGTTATCGTTTTCAAATTCCACTCATTAACCCGGTCACAAAGGAGCCTACCTGAACAAAAGTATCATGTATGGATTTTTATGCGTATCATATGATGTTGCGAGAAAATGATTTTAACCTCTTAGCCCGGTGTAGATAATTATTTCATCAATTTTGGTAGACATGTATGTGAAGGTAGAAAGTGAACGTCTCCGTTATATATCTTTAAATCAAAAAGCTGCGCGTTGAGAATTATATACATTTACAAGATGCAGTTTCTAGCGACGCCAATGTAAACCCCAGAGATTTAGGTAAAATGGTAATTCTGCCCTCATCATTCATGGGGTCATTGTAGAAGCGTGCACGTCGCGACCCTGCCAGCCTTTTCAGGGCTGCAATTCACACAGCTGCGCACCCATGATAACGAGGGTTAGGGCGTCCCCAAGGCGACGCACACCAGCTAGTCCCCGTTGGTGGAATGCAGCGCAAAGCGGCGATGGGGACCGCCACCCGTCACGCACAGCCCGACACGGCGGAAGGTGGAGGACAGAGTGCAGAGTTGGCACGTGGAATGTTAGAGGAAGCATGAAAGATAAGACGAATAAGTTGATTGAAATAATGAAAGAAAGAGAATTAGATGTCGTGTATGTCAGAGACCAAACGGAAGGGCAGTGGTACTGAAGAGCTCCTGGCGGGGCGTTAGCTCTATGGTCCGGAGTCCTGAGAGCGAGAGCGCCCGCCAGGAGTGGGGTGCTGCTGTCGTCTCGGTTGGTCGACGTTATGACTGAATATAAGATTGTGAACTCAAGACTTCTCTGGGTTCGCTTTAAATTGGGACTGACGAAGTTATTCCTTTAGCTGTTTATGCCGGTAGCTTCGTCGTCCAGGGCTGAGCTGGAGGAGTTTTGGGAGAATGTAAGAGAAGTTCTAGATTTGGCTAAGGAAACGAAAGAATTGTTGTATGTGGTGATTTGAATGGATGGTTGGTACCGCTCGACCAGGGTACGAGTCGGTGCTTGGAAAGTTTGGCGATAAAGGGTTAATGATGCTGGCAAGCTTATACTGGCGGTATGCAAGGAAAGGGTCTTCTTGTGACAAACACTATGTTTAATCACAAGAAAATCCATATGTATACTAGAGAAAGTAAGAATGAGAGAAGTATGATCGATTTGTTCCTGGTGGATGACCGACTGCGAAAACAGGTGATGGATACGCGAGTGTTCAGGGTGCTGACCTAGGAACGGATCACTATCTAGTGATTACTAGATTTAGGGTCTGTTCGCGGGTTGGCGCTACCGGACGGCGGTAACAGAACCACAGTCGGTCTGTCGCATCCGAAGTTGGAAGCTTCAGGAAGCAGATACTAGGGACAAATATCATGAGGGTAGCCGAAAAGCTTGACACCATCGATGGCAGAAGTGAATGTGTGAGAGAACATGGCAGAACCTTAGGGATGGAATGGTAAGTGCAGCGGAAGAAGTGTGGAACAACAAAAGAGGCAGTAGTAAAAGAAGAGATGCATGGTGGAATGACGAAGTGAAAGAAGCTAAAGAAGAAGAAGAAAGCATGGTTAGACTACTTGGCCTCTAGTAATGATAAGGATATGAGAGAAGATGAAAGAAAGATATAAGCTGCAGAAAGTTCACACGAAAGCATTGATTGAGGAAATGCGTGAAAGGTGTAGAATGGAAGCGGACAAAGGTTGTCGCACAACTTTAAGGAGAACTCCAAACTCTTCTGGAAAGAGGTTGGAAGGACCCGAGTGGTGCGACGGCCTTAAGAATGAACAAAGTGCTTTGAGAACTAATGACGTCCTCACAGAAAAATCGGACGTCATGCAGCGATGGAGCGAATTTTATAGAGAAATGTATGCGTGTGATGATCTTAGTGAGGATCCGGGGATGACTCCGTGACTGGTACGCCAGACCTGGACCTCGATGACACTGAGGTCATCAGTATGAAAGAGATTGAACGTGCGATTCGAAGTTTGAAATGTGGTAAGGCTGCGGGACTAGACAGAGTTACTGCTGAAATGGTCAAGTATGGTGGGCCTCGCGTCTGGGACAGCTTTCATCTGCTGTGCAATTTGTGCTGGCGGACGGGGATGTCCCGGATGATTATGATCCGCAGTCATTGTGCCTTTATATAAAGGTAAAGGTTCACATTTTGACTGCGGGTGCTATCGGGCGATCAGCTTGACCAGTTTAGCAAGTAAAGTATACTCGAAGGTTTTGACACGTAGGATGCAAGAGAAATCGGAAAGATTTCTATGGGAGGCTCAATGCGGATTTAGACCTGGAAGAGGATGCACGGATCAAGTGTTTTCTCCGCATGATCGCGGAGAAGCTTCTGGCTGCTAACCAGAGGATTTTCTGTGCTTTTGTGGATCTTGAGAAAGCATTTGATAAGGTTGTAAGGAAGAAAATGTGGGAATTGTTGCCGGGGTACGGTGTGGATGGTCGATTGCTAAGGGCTGTACAAGCACTTTACTGTGACTGTAAAGCCTGTGTGCGGGTAGGGCATGACCTGTCACCCATGTTTAGCGTCCAAACGGGCGTAAAACAGGGTTGTGTCATGTCTTCCTGGCTGTTCATACTATATCTCGACAACTGTTTACAGAAGCTAAAGATAGCTGTCTGGGTGAAATTGGGTGACATAAAAGTAAATTGTCTGCTGTATGCTGATGATGCAGTGCTTATTGCACCATCAGAGGCAGAACTGCAGGCATTAGTCACGTGTATGAAAGAGGAATGTGAAATTAAAGGTCTCCGTTTGAATGCCAATAAAACTAAGGTTCTGGTATTTGAAAGGGACGAAGAGAGAACGAAATGTGAAATATGGGTAAATCAGGAATGTCTAGAACAGGTAAATGAAATTGTATACTTGGGGAGTGCTTTTAGCCGGGATGGAAGATGTGATTTAGATGTGGACAGGCGTGTCGCTGCCGGGAACAAAGTCAATGGTGCCTTGACTGCGTTAGTCAAAAGGCAAGGCGTAGTGAAGAGTGCACGCCTTGCAATACATAACGCAGTGTTGGTACCGACTTTGTTATATGGCAGCGAAACCTGGGTATGCCAGAAGAAGCATAAAAGCAAGTTGAATGCAGTGGAGATGCGATCTCTTCGTAAAATGTGCGGCGTTACCATGGCCGACCGAAAGCGAAACGAAGAGATTCGCAATATGGCAGGTTTGAAAGATGACCTTATCACAAAATTAATAAGGGCGTGCTTCGATGGTTTGGGCACGTTGAGCGAATGAGTGAAGACCGAATGGTGAAGAAAATATATAGCGAAAGTTAATATTAAAGGTGTCGAGGTAGACCGAGACTAACTCGAAGACCATGTGAGCAAACTGCTCGAAGAGGGAGGGTCAAGAGTACTCGGATACCTAGACGTGCATGTATGAAGAAGATTATGAATCTGAAAGAAGCGAAAGAGGTATGTAAGGATCGTGACACTTGGCGATCTGTTCTCTCTGGCTACCGTCAGGGACTGTGCGTGAAGATAAATAAAATAAAATAAATAAAATCATTCATTAACAGTCCTGCTACTACATGAGTACACACAAGACGCATTCGCCTATGTACGAACTTACGGAAGACCTGATCTTTTGTTACTTTTACTTGCAATCCCACATGGAAAGAAATAACTGAGAAGCTAATGTCGGGCCAAAAGTACTGACAGACACGATTTAGTTGCTAGAGTATTTAGATTAAAAGTACAAAAATTAATGTATGTAATTAACAAAGGGAAAATTTTCGGAGAGGTACAGTGCTTCACGTATTCAATTGAATGGCAAAAGAGGATTACCGCATGCCCACATTCTAATATAGCTTAAAGAGAAGTTGCGGCCCAGCCAAATAGACGACATAATAAGCGCCGAGATTCCGGATCCTGAGCAAGATAAAGAATTGTATGATAACATCGTCCGAAATATGATTCACGGTCCATGGAGCACGAAATTCAATATCGCCATATATGAAAGAAGGAAAATGTACAAAGAAATTCCTAAACAGCTATTAAAAGAAACAGTGCACAATGACAATGACCCTTTATACAGACGCAGAGCTTCCGAAGATGGTGGCAGGAAAGTTACAATCAAATCTCGCTCTGGAGCGTTCGAAACCTTAGATAACAGCTGGATTGTCCCGTATTCGCCCATTTTATGTAAAATGTTTAATGCCCACATTAATGTAGAAGCATGTAGCTCTGTCCGCGCAATCAAGTATATCTGTAATACATAAATAAAGGAAGCGACCAAGCAATATTTAATCTCAGGAGTGAAGGTGAGGCAAATCCGTTAATGAAGTACAGACCTTTCAAGCAGGGCGTTATGTCAGCAGTAACGAGGCAGCGTGGCGTCTCCTTGGCTTCATTTTACACGAAAGGCACCCAACAGTTACTCACCTTGCTGTGCACTTAGAAAATGGAGAGCGTGTATATTTCACCGAAAGAAATTCCCAAGAAAGAATTGCATCACCGCCAAAACTACACTAACAGCCTTCTTTCAACTTTGTCAAACCGACCCTTTGCAAAAACGTTGTTATATTCTGAAGTCCCCGCTATTATACTTGGAACACATCTAGGAAGGAGTGGAACGCCGTATTCAAGGCACGCCTGTTGCAAATTGGCCCGGTGTAAAGTCATCAGATGCCCTTGGTCGTGTATACCGTCCATGTAACAAATTTTGAATGTTTCTGTTTACGATTGCTGCTGCACCATGTTCGGGGTCCTACAGGATATAAAGACCTTAAAACTGTCAACGGTCAGGAATGCAACTTATAGAGAAGCATGTGAAGCTCTGCATCTTTTAGAAAACGATAATCACTGGGATGAAACCATGGATGAAGCTGTGCAGTGCCACTCACCAGCCAAAATTAGGATCTTTATGCAACTCTCATATCATCTTGCGGGCTATCTAATGCACATAAATTGTGGGACAAATATAAAGAGTACATGGCGGAAGATATTTGATATTTTGCGAAGGTTACAGCAGACACACGCGAACATGACATACAATGAACACATTTATAATGAAGCACTTGGAAAATTGAAGAAAAAGTAATGGCAATGGTAGGCAAAAATTAAGCGACTTTGGAATGATAAGCCTTCAGCGAACAACCGAAAATGAAATAAGTGATGAAATTATACGTGAAACAAACTAAGATATACCAGCTTTGCAGCAGCAATTAGCCGAATTTGTACCCGCTTGCTTCCCGAACAAAACGAGTTTTTGACAAAGTATTAGGACAAATTGAATCTGGAAATGGTGCACTTTTCTTTTAGATGCCCTGGAGGAACTGGGAAGACATTTTTGTTAAATTTATTATTAGCGCAAGTACGGAAAGATAAAAACATTGCTGTGGCCGTAGCTTCCTCCGGTATAGCCGCCACGCTGCTAAGCGGGGGCCGCACTGCACATTCTGTTTTAAAACTCCCTCTAAATCTAGCCCAGGAAGAATCGCCGATCTGCAACTTTAGCAAAATAGTGCACGAGGTATAATGCTACGACAATGCAAACTTTTAGTGGGACGAAAGTACAATGTCGCATAAAAAGCTGTAGAAGCACTAAATTGAACGCTCCAGGATTTGCGCAGCAATACCGATGTAATCGGAGGAATGGTGGTTTTATTGGCTGGTGACTTTCGCCAAACTTTACCTGTCATTCAAAAGGGCACACCTGCAGATGAAATTAAAGCATGCCTCAAGTCGTCTATTTTATGGAACAAGGTGACAAAATTCAGTTTAACTACGAATATGAGAGTGCATTTGTATAATGATATCAATGCTGGAAACTATGCTGACACACTATTAAAAATTGGCGATGGGCGGTTGGAAACGGATGCTGAGGGCTGCGTTAAATCGACGAGAGATTTTGTAATTTAGTACAGAGTCATTCCGAATTAATTGCGAGCGTTTATTCAGATTTAACGAACAACATGCATGAAGACAAATGGTTATGTGAAAGGGCGATTCTTGCACCAAAAATGAGAGCGTTAACAAAATAAATTCAGATATATTAAGCAGTAGCAGGAGAAATAACAGAGTATTTGTCAGTAGACACAGTTATGGACACAGAACAGAGCACTTCATATCCCGTAGAGTTTCTAAATTCTCTAGAGTTTGTCAGGTGTGCCCTCACAAGCTTCAATTAAAATTAGGCGTCCCAGTCATGCTAATGCGAATTTAGATGCTCCTCGGTTATGTAACGGGACAAGGCTGCGTGTGACACATCTTGGACGGAACATAATCGGTGCTACAATTTTGACAGGCGTAGGAAAATGTGAAAATGTTATTATACCACGGATCCCTATAATTCCCACAGATCTTCATTTTCAATTCAAAAGGTTGCAGTTCCTATTAAGCTCAGTTTTGCAATGACAATTAATAAAGCGCAAGGGCAAACGTTACAGGTAGCGGGGTCAACTTAGAAAACCGTGCTTCTCTCATGGTCAGCTGTATGTAGTATGTTCGCGTGTGTCAAATGCCCAGAATCATCACATTCTTTCCCCGAATGGAAAAACATATAACATTGTGTACAGTAGCGTCTTAAAATAGTGTTCAGTTAGTTTTTTTTCCAAAATTCCCACAATCAATTAATCAGAATTCCACAGATCTTCCTTTCAATTCAAAATTTCCTATTTAGCTCAGTTTCTTTTCAATTCCAAATGCTGCACCTATGACGGACCTATTAAGCTCAGTTTCCTTTCAACTCAAAAGGCTGCATCTCTGACGGATCTTTTATTTGGCTCAGTTTCCTTTCAATTCAGAAAACTGCATCTCTGACGAATCAATTTAGCTCAGTTTCTTTTCAAAAGTCTGCATCCTTACGGATAATTATGCTCAGTTTCCTTTAATTAAAAATATCCATTTCCATTTGGAATAAACAGGCTATTTTCATGCTTTCCTATACGCTGCGTTTCAAAACATTTAAATAGGCTGACGAATCAATTTTGCTCAGTTTCCTTTTAATGGCTGCATCTCTGACAAATCTATAAAACTCAGTTTTCTTTCAATTCAAAAGCAATGGATAGTTCATTTCCCAGTGACCATGAGGGCGAAGCCGCGGGTAACAGCTAGTTGAGGATAAATGTTGATGTATAATGACCACAGCATCCACTTACCATCTCGTTTGTCACCCTTATTCTATAAAAAAAACCAATAGCAGATTGTTTGTTATTGTTGCAATTTTTTTTAACATTTTCAATGTTTAAAAATGCATAAAAGTATCGTCATTCGCATTATTTTCCTATAACCTATACATAACTATCTAAAATGATTTTTGTTATAGATTTTTCTCAGAGATGCATTTGGAAAGGCGGTGGGAGAGAGCACTTCCAAGCATTTATTCTGAGAGATAATGATTGTACATTTTTAAAATGGTGCTTCAAAGACTGTAAGCATTAGATTTTTAACATCACGTCTGTAATAAAAACTCTTATAAGTGAACAGTTTTTTTTATAGTATAAATGTGACAAACGAGCACACAGTCCAACTGATGGTAAGTGGATGCTGTGGTTCATAGACATCTACATCTATCCTCGATTAAGAATCAAAATACAGATGCGTTGCCACCCCTGAGGACTAAGATGGAATGCCTTGTTTCTAGTAAAAAGGGTTACCGGTTCTCTACATTCACTATAGGAAGCACAGCAGCATTAAGCTGCTATCTGACGCTGGTATTCTGTGAGAGCGTGGTCCTTACCCGGTCGAGCCGACCCATTCGTGCTACAACCATAATAGCTGTGGCATGGCTCTACCACGTAACAAAACAAAACCGGTTTGCTTCAATTGACACGGAACCCTAGAAACTGATACCGAAGTAAGTAAAAACTTCATTTATGTGACACTTATTTAAATTTCTAATATTTTTATTATTCACAGAAGTATAAGAGTTTTCATCACCATCAACATCATCCTTACAATCTGTCAAAGTCAATAAACATGGCCCAAATATCAAAGAACATGGCATATGTTCAGCAGTGTAGTTTTCCATAGATTTCCTCATAATTTGCCGATTGCCGTAGCGGCACCGCCTGCCGGCACTGCCGCTTGGCAGATGTGTCGGGAACCGCAGGTATTTTTATTATTTTAAGTTTTTATTAGGAACACCTCTTACGACACCCACGGGGCAATATGGGGTAGTAGATATTCTTACACCGCTACTATACGGTAAAGTCTGCTGTTTCTTCTTCTTTCTTCCATTACCATTCCATTACAGCCTATTAAAGTCCACTGCTCAATATAGTCCTCCGTCATAGATTGTCTCATGGGGGGATTTTGCCATAGTTGCCACGCTTGACAAGCGGGTTGGCAACCGCAGTTTTTATTATTTTGAGTTGATATCAGGAAGATGCTGCTGCTCATCTCCTGTTTCATTTTCCGTCTATCGCCCCTTACGACATCCTCGGGACGATATTTGGTAGTGGATATTCTTACACCGCCACTACATCACAACTTCTTTCTTCATTAGCCCAAAAAAGTCCACTGCAGAACGTGGGCCTCGCCCGTTATAAAAATGATTTGCCTTTATGGCGCGCTTGTCACGTGGATTGGCGATCGCAATGCCAGGTATCTTGCACCTTTACGCTGCTGTCCGTATTTTACGTCTGGTCTAAATAGAATGGTTATACCGCCATCTATCGGAAGCCATAAGACCTTTTTAGCATTTCCCATAGTTGCCTCACGAAACCGACGGCACGGTGATAGATTTTATTACTCTAATAGAAAATTGTACAAATGTGACAGTCCAGGGACCTATCGTTGATATCATTCTTTTTTATAGTTTTCCATTAGCGTTAAAGGTTGTAATACGTCAACTTGACTAATACCACTGTCCGGTACGTCGGCGGCCCGTGTTGCTTTATGAATCCCACTGTGTTCGTTTTAAGTCAGAAGATAGTTATATGCATAAAGAAAGCTATGGACAAGCTTCATATTTAGAAAACCTTTTAATGTTTTCGTTGTAAACAGCTATTTGAATTTGAAAGTAGAAATTATCTTAGTATGTTTTATGAATATTGCACCTACGTTCAACCACATCACACAAAACGATAGTATCATTTCAAAAAGTTTTTCACATTATAAGTAAATATATATTAAAAACAAACTACAAATCTAATAAAAACAACTAAATATAAGGTACGAATGTAATAGATATTATTATTTTATGTTTTCTGTCCAAATCCAGACAGCGAGTTACAGCTCCACGGGGATACAGTACTGTGAAAACATATTTATTATTCAACTTTCCTTAGGTTCGTATCTCCATAAATTCGTGTATAACACTTTTATTTGATAACTAGCTGTTCCCCGCGACTTCGCCCGCGTGTAATTTTGGGTTTTAATTATGTTTCGCGGAACACTAATTCTATTTCTTTTTCTAAAATATAAGTAGCCTAAGTTACTCCTTATAACATCAGCTATCTGCCAGTGAAAGTCCCGTCAAAATCGGTCTAGCCGTTTCGGAGATTAGCCGGAACAAACAGACAGACAGACAGACAGACAGACAGACAGACAAAAATTTTAAAAATTGTGTTTTTGTTATAAGTACCGTATATACTTTCATATGCATTTAGTAAAAAGCTGTTATTTTAACATTACAAACAGACACTTCAATTTTATTTATTTGTATAGATATTCACAAGGCTTTGTTGTCAATGTATCCGATTGATGTGTCTAAATTTTGAGCTCAAATCCAAGACAGTATTTTTAAAATTAGATTATTTTAGCCTCAGTTCGTAGAATATTGATTGCTTCCATTTTGTATCATTGTATTTGAACATTTAATTCGAAATTATTTCGGAAATAATATTTCAGGAATACAAGGAAAGGTTTGGACATGTTGCCTTTGGGTAAACGGATACGCTAGGGGCAGTATAGCAAATCTCACTTTTGAAATGTTGTAATTGCAGTCGTGCAGGAAAACAAACTAACTTTATAGAAATTTATTATTTTCTAAAAATATATTTATGTTTAATTTTTTTAGTATGACTCCTTAATTCAATCAATACAAATGTTATAATGTTATAACATTGTGTGTAATTAATTATTTTCTTACAATAAGTTTGCGGGTACATCAATGTTTTAGATTTAGTTGAGTTATTTATTTTTACTTATATTTATAACTATGATGTAACACTGTTTAAGATAAATCATGTTTTTGAATGTAAAAACTCACGTAATAATCTCCAATATTTTATTGGAAACTTGTAACGGAAACCACACAAGCCGCACCATCTGTAGTTTAGCCTATAAAATACAGGTGTCATCGGCTTGTGGGGCAGTCTTTCAACCGAGGAGGTTAAAAATATAAATATTTTAATTTTTAACCTCCTTGCTTTTAACAACTGTTGAGTAGAGAACACGTACACGGAAGATAAATTGTGAGTGTTAATAATAATTATTATACCGACCTTGTTATTTTGTATGTGTAATGTACATTGTTATTATTATGAATATAACCTTGTTTAGATTTAGTGATATTTTGTACAATTAGGTAAATATATGATATTAGTGACGTATTAAGTGACTTTAATTAACACAAATATTTCAATAAATATGATTCAGATGTATTGATTGTAGCTAACGTGACCGACACCTCGCTTTCTGTCCCTTTTTTCGGTACTCCGTTTCGGTGTTGCCTAGGACAGATTCGGAACACAAAATTGTCCCAATTTATGGCAAATAGAAGATTTGAACAATGCGGGCAATTGCAAGATTTGAAAATTTTAAATGGCGTTTCAGAGGCGACTGGTTCTTCGCTGAGTTGGCTGATTCGCTGAAGACACCCCCAGCGATAGAGTAAACTCTGGTGCAACAGAGAAAAGGCCTAATGTCAAATGCCAAAATGTAGTACTTACATAATATAATGTTTGTTGTCGCGGAATTCCGTCGATCGATTCATAAACTTCCAAAACATAATGAGACTGCAAAAATTGTCGGATTTGTGAGGTGAAACCGAAATAATGTGTATGTAAAATTGAAGTCATTTTTTGAAAAACCACTAACACCTACCTAGGTTTTAGATGCGGAAACCTCATTTTTTTTATAGGATAAGGGTGACAAACGAGCACACAGTCGACCTGATGGTAAGTGGTTGCTGTGGCCAACAGACATCTACATCTATCCTCGACTATGAATCAAAATGCAGATGCGTTGTCACCCGTGAGGACTAAGGTGGAATGCCTCTTTTCCAGTAAAAAGGGTCTCCGGTTCTCTACACTCACCATACGAAACACAGCAGTGTTAAGCTGTTATTTTACGCTGCTATTCTGTGAGAGCGTGGTCCTTCCCCGGTCGATCCGACCCATTCGTGCTACAACTATACTACTAATATAGCTGTAGCATGGCTCTACCACAGTTACATGACGAAACTATAAGGGTTCCTTTTGTGTAACTACGGAACCCTAGAAACTGCGGTTGCCAAAAAAAGCGTGGTAACTATGGAAATTGTCCTCCTATGAAGCAATCTATGGGGGAAGCCTATGTTCAGCAGTGAACTTTAATAGGCTGTAACGGTTTAAAAATAAATATTTTAAATTTATTTTTAAACGTTAATTTAAACGTAAAAGTTTTATACTTGCTGCTGTAAGCCTTGGCTTGAGTTGTTGTTTGGCAGAGAGTGCGGCGTAGCGGAAATTTATATATCACGGGTTTGACTACTATACACCATAAACAACATAATATATTTCATCGACTTCCTGGAGTAGCTGCGCAAGCTATGAATTTTATGTGATTTCAGATGTTCCTTTTAATAGTGTGTTGAGTGTATGTACCTAAGACCTAAGCGTTAGTTTTATATTTTGTATAGATGTGTGTATAGTTTTATATTGTGTTTAGAAGTGTGTATATCTGTGTTGTATATACTAGTGTGAAGTTGAAACTGAAATACAACTTACTTAATATACATACTTAAAAATTTAATGAATTACGACCACCTGCGTGTTAGAGCCATGCTGCAGCTATATTATGGTTGTAGCACGAATGGGTCAACCAACCGGGGAAGGACAATGCTCTCACAGAATAACAGCGTAAAATATCAGCTTAATACTGCTGTATTTTCGTATGGAGACTGTAGAGAGCCGAATAGCCTTATTACTAGATTCGAGGAATTCCATCTCGGTCCTCAGGGCTGACAACGCATCTGCATTTTGATTATTAATTGAGGATAGACCACAGCATCCACTTACCATCAGGTGGACTGTGTGCTTGCTTAGTCACCCATATACTATTAAAAAAAACTTGGCGACCACTCGTATGGCAGGCAGCCTTCAGTGAAATTGCCGACACTGGGCGACGATGTCACCGGTCATTTCATCGACTAAATGCTGTTCGTCAAAAAAACTCCAAACAATGACATTCGAATATATACGTAAACCTTTAAATCTACTTGGCCCTAAGCATCTTGATTTTCTAAAGAATAACGACAACATGAAATGTTTTTTAGTTTTTAATTGGACTGCAGCTTTTTCCTTGAACGTTCGCAGCAGGCTAGCAATTAGTTATAACTGTATTGAATTCCTGTGATATCGAGAATTTTCTGTTACATTTCCAAAGAAAAGTCGTTCTATTTAAAGACGAAATATTTTATAAGGACAGAATAAAAATATTCCTAATATAAACCGTCAGTTGAACTTAATTGTTTGTTATTTTTGTTGGAAGGTTAACGACCAAGTTATTTATAAAATTTATATATAATTCGGCATCGTTATTAGTCATTACGGCAGAATCACTGGAGGAGCTTAGCAAAAAACTCAATGAATTCAAAAGCTCCACAGCGGATAGGTCTTAACATGAATATGGACAAGAAAAAGATCTATGCCTATATTCTGTGCCGGTAGATGTTGCGAACACTACTGGCACGGCACGCTCTAAGTTGTTGACGAGTATATTTACCTGGAGCAAATTGTGCGATTAGGTATGTCCAACTTTAACCAAGAGGTCAATCGAAGGATCCAACTGGGCTAGGCAACTTTCGGGAAACACACCTTCTCGTCACGTATTCCTCAAAACTTAAAAACAATCGTGTACAACTAGTGCATGACGCCAGATCATGACATATAGATCTGAAACATGGTAGTAAGCTGCTGACCGTATGAGGAAGCTTAAGGTCGCTCAACTAGCTAAAGAGAGGGATATGCTTGGAGTTTTTTCGCGTGATAAAAATCGTAATAAAGATATCCGCAGTAGAACCTAAGTTACCGACGTAGCTCTCTCTGAGCCTCTAATCGGTAAGCAAATTGTATGACGGTCCCTCTAGATGGTGTGACGACTTGACGAATAATGCATAATTATTCATTTATATCTATTTTGATGAAACCCCGGCAGTACAAGCCCCGTTATCACCACTTAAATTGTTAATCGCAAAAGTACCGAAAACATCGTGATGAAACTTCTCAGAGAAACTAAAATATTTCGAGAACATGCAAGACAGAGCCAACACTTACCACGGCGGATTAGCTGCCTATCAGAAATGTGAGGAAACCTGTACCCAGCAGTTGGACGCACGTAAACTGTTAGTTCCATTTACTGACATTGTTACTTGCCGTGTAATGGCGGCGTAAGTGAATCTACTACACCAAGTTATCCCTGGGTGAGCAGCAACCTCTTTTTAATAACAAACTCAAAATAATAAAAATCTGCGATTGCCAACCCGCCCGCCAAGCGTGGGAACTATGGCCACGTGCCTATGATGTAATCTTTGAGGGCGGCCTATGGTGGACTTTTGTTAGCTCTAATGCATGAATGAATGATTTTACATGGATATTAAAGTGCTTTTAAAATAGGTCGACCACTGCCTAATTTAAATTAGGACGTCGAACTCTACTCAGGCCCGGTTACTAAGGATGTTTCGACCTAAAAACGACTTACGCACACACTTTTGCTACTATGTCAAGTATTAAAAGTACTTATGTATATACCTTCCTGAATAAACGTAACCTTGGTGCGTTGTTAATCGTTTTGCCAATGAGGCAATCTATGGGCGAGGTCTATGTTTTGCAGTTGACTTTTGGTAGGCTGTAACAGAATCAGTAACGGTACCAGTTACCTTTCAATAATGATACATTATAAAACGTAGTATCATAAAACAAAATGAAAACTTTTTTGCGACATAAGAAAACAAAATTACGTTTATCAAACCTCAACATGTTTTTTATTCTATTGCAGTTTTAAAATGAGGCTCCTATTTCTGGAGAAGAATCAGCAAAAGAAACACCACAGGTGTCCTCTTGTATGTTATAATTTTTTAAAGGCCAATCGTAAAATATTCTTTATAAAAATACGAAATAAAGCTAATAAATGTGTTGCAAACTCGAGCAGGCCAGTCTCCCCACAAGCAAAGCCCCAAAAGTATTTCAGGGACGACTAGATGCTAAGAGATAAAATAACAATGTTATAACTCGAATGATTCAAATCTAAAACACCACAGAATTGATGACATGAGTAGAATTGTGAACGTCCCTAGAAAACTGGACGTCTGATAATTTTTGAAAAGGCTGATGTTACTTTCATGTACGATTCATGGAAACTTGTTATACGATATACGTGACAGAGCCACGCTGCAGTTATGTTATGGTTGTGGCACGAATAGATCGGCTCCACCGTGGTGGAACATCGCTCTCACAGAATACGAGTACCAGCGTAAATTAGCAGCTTGATGCTGGCAACGCATCTGCAGTATGATTCTTTATTAAATGTGTATGGGCCACAGCATCCACTTACCATCAGGTGGACTGTGTGCTCGTTTGTCACACTTACTTCATATAAAAAGTGTCGTATGCTTAATCATATTTTTAAATTCATTCTTTACTTACGATATTTTATGCTGCTGGCTGGAATTCATAAATGCTTATAAAATATATCAGTTAAATATATAAATTATATACTTAAAATAATATAAAATAAAATACAGTAAAATAAAATACGGTAATATAAATAAATAAAACCGCAGGCAAACAGACGGAAGCTCCCGGCGCAGAGATCAAACGACCGCGGGTTAGGGGGAAAGGGAAAGAAACCGACGAAAGATACGGGCGGCATCGAGGATTTATTAGTACGATTATTATTAGAGATGTGCTGAACAGTGATTTTGCCGAATAACCGAATACCGAATACTATTCGGTTTAACCTGTACCGAACCGGATATTCGGCCGAATTATTCGGTTTGCGATTTCATTGATGTCCGCTGCGTGTCACTAATCACTAGCTAGACGACGAGCGAGCCGTACCTAGCGTACTTTGCTTCGAAACATTGCACGATTACGTTATAATTAATAACAAATGTGTTTATTATTATAAAAATATTGATTAGAATGACTATATTGTGTTTGCAACATGAGTGGACGTAAAAGATCACGTACTTGGGACTTTTTTTAACTAAATAGAAGATGATAAAACAAAAGTGAAGTGCATTTTATGTAGTTGTGCTATTTCTCGCGGCGGATCAGGCCGCAGCGCTTCGACGAGTGGTATGACAAATCATTTGAATTCTACAACATAGAGTTCTGCAAATGAAAAATTTTACTGAGTCTCACTCAGGTGATCATATTCGTTCTGTTTTAGAAGAGTTATCTGCCACTTGGGACATAACTTCGCTTATCAACGTGATTATGAGAGATACATAATGGTCCCAATATGGTGAAAGCCATTAATGAAAGTTTGTTTGTAGGCAAGGGGTGTTTTATACATATGTTGCAATTGGCGATTAAATCTTCATTACAGGTTGAAAAAGTAAATGATGCTTTGACCTCTGTTAGAAGAATAGTGACACACTTCAACCACTCAAGCACGGCGCAAGAAAAGCTGAAAAATATCCAGAAAGAACTGAATCTTGCTGAGCATCAGCTTGTACAGGACGTCACAACGAGGTGGAACAGCACGTAATATATGTTGGAAAGAACCGTTGAACAAAAACGTGCGATTTCATTTTACATTTCGGACAATTCTGGCACAGTAAATATTCGAAACTGTACTGAAAGGCAGTAGCTGAATCTCAAAGAATGTCTAATACTATTAAAACTGTTTGAAGAAATCACCAAGTGATGGCCCACAGTAACACTCTGATCAAATTTTTAACAAAGCCCAAAATTTCACAAATATGTCCCAATATACCAGCAATGGTACAAAAGCTACAAAAAGAACTTCAGAGTCGTTTTCGAAATTTGGAACAAGATAAATATATTGCTTGTCTACATTGTTGGACCCCAGATTTAGAATGACATTTTTTGCTCCCGAAAAATGCGAACTAGTAAAAAGAAAGCTTTTTTTAGAAGCCATTTAAAGAAGCTGAAAGCTCAAGCGAAGATGAAATTGAAACAAACAGGGGAAGACCTCTACAAGATATTACACATTTTTAAAGGAATCGCATATAGCACTTTGGAACTGTTATGAAGAACTTGCCTCGACGAACCCTGTCATTTACGAAGATCCTGAAAGCCCAATTGCCGTGTAATTGGACAGTCGAAAACATGATCATATACTTGAAAAAACATATTCTTAAAAGTCTTCTGCCTAGAAACCAGAGCCCTTTTGATTGTTGGGCAAAGCATAAGTTTAAGTGCGTACATTTAGCTAATTTAGCCAGAGTATTTCTAAGTGCTCCTGGTAGAAGTGTCTACAGCGAAAGATTTAAAAGATTATTTTCAGAAGCAGGACTAGAGAGGGCTCAGAGCTTGGTGTTTCTGCACCATAAGTTTCCCTTGATAAATTACAAATACTCAAATATTTTTATTTATTTATCCTTTATTGCATTCCTTAAAACAAAAGAATACAAAGGGCGGACTTAATGCCTTGAGGCATTCTCTACCAGTCAACCCATGGTGTGGTGAGAATTTGACGTAGGTGTGGCAATATAGAATAAAATAACACTACACAAAACATAGGTAATCAAAATAAAAATATTAATTTTTTTTGATTATCTATGTTTTTTTATATATGTTCTCAATTATGATTATTTCCTTGTCAATTAGCCACATAAGTGTGTTCATTAAAAAAAAATTAATTTGAGGTTTAATTGCTTTATTTTATTACCTTTTCCAACACATTCTTATTATAAAACTAGCATTTTTGCTTTAACGTAAATCTTACTACAGAAGTTCTGTGCTGTCTGTGTAGTCTGTGTACAATAAATAGGTAAGAAAATTGAAATATTTGAACCGAATATATTCGGCACCAAAACCGAATAATTCGGCCGAATACAAATAGTGAATAAGGTGCCGAATACGCCGAATACCGAATACCAAACGAATATTCGGCGTATCGGCGTATTATATTTACAAGTATTTATGTCGATAAATTATTAGTATTACGTGATAGAATAACACTGCAGTTGCATTATGGACGTAACACGAATAACTCGGTGTAACTGAGAAAGGACGGCGTAAAATCTCAGTATAATGTTGCTATGTTAAGTGTAGAGAATCGGAAAACTTACAGACATTGCACTTTAATACTCAGCGATGACAATTCATTTAGTCAATTTCTAATAGAGTTTAGATGTAGGAATCTATGGGCCCCAGCATCCACTTATCTTCAGGTGGACTATGTGACTACCGAAAAGCATTATCATCTCAATTAACATAAGCCAAAACAAAAGTAAGCTAACTTAACTAAGTTCCTTAATCATTAAGTTAAATGCACGAAGTGGGTAACAAAATCGTCAACTTTTTAACAATCCGCAAGATGCTATTATAAATTAACAGGCGCTGAATTTTAAAAATAAAGTTAGTTTATATTTCAATTAAGTACTAGAATATGCAAACCATTCCAGTCCATACGGTCAATTGCTAAGCACTGCTCTTATGTTAGTTTCCTTATTTGTAGTTGTAAATTGCTTTCTATATTCGTAGCAAAATGCAAGTAGGTACCTTTCCGTTTAATACTTTTGAATCACGGGCATTTTTATTATAGGTTTTTGCTTAGCGTGTGATTACTACAATTTCCCCTCTAATATTCAATTTATAAAAATATTTTTAAAATATATTATTAACAACTAACAACCCGCCCTGACTTCGCCAGGTTTAAGATCAAAAGACCATTTATTTTATAATTATTTTTTTCAAAAAATCTCCAATTTTGTACTAAATATAGCCCAGATCCCTCCTGGCATTGCTCTCTATCTCTGTTGGTTAAGTTTCTTCGAAATCGGTTCAGCCATTCGGAAGATTAGATCGGACAGACAGACAAACAAAATTAGATTTTTGTCGGTTTGTCTTTTGTATTCATTTTGAATTTGAAAATGGTTATTTATTTCTTAATATCATAAAATACAACATTACATTTACATTACAAATACAATATAAAATTAAATAACACCCTGAGCATAATAGTAGCCAGTTATTTTAATATTACAGGCAGACACTTTAAGTTATTATTAACAATTAGAAGCTGCAAATATCACCAAAATAAAAATATTTTTCTAATATTGCACTTTCATTCTCTTTCTTGGAACTTAGAACGAGACTTGTGTACTAAATATTAAGTGTACTAGACAGTGAATAGTGCCTTCAGCTTTTGATAAATACGCTAACATAACTTTTTAATTTCATCGCGTTTCAAACTCTCCGGAGAGAATTTAATCTTAGACTTGTTCACGGATCCTGAGATCGAAATACGAAATGAGACGTTATAATTTTATAATCAGATTGGCAAATATACTCTTATTCATTTTCGGATAAGTAAGTAATATATAAAATAAATAATATACATAATATGTATTTTTAATTATGAAATATATTTTATTATATTCACCTTGAATATTCATATTTTTCATAATTTAAAGTTCGTAATATATACAGGTTGTCCAGTAAATAGTAGCCCAAACGAAATATGTCGAGAGATGAGACCGTGCTCAATGAGAAAATCCAAAAAAAAAAAAAATTGTTACAGTTTTCAAGATTTTTTGATTTTCATGACTTTGTCGAAAATTTATTACCTTAATACGTATAATTTCTGCCATTCTATTGAAATTGCGAAAACGTATTTTTTTTAGTGAATATTTTTGCTGACTAGATGTGTAACTACATGTTTATTGCATTTTCCCAACAAAGTGAATAGTTTCTTTAGTAAAAAATATTAAGTTGCAAATTTCTACGAGACAAGATTTTTCATCCAAGTTTAAGATACTGTGGTGTTAAAAAAAAGTCTACATCCTTGATGCCCATTGGGTTGAAAAATAGTACAATAAATTAAGATTTAAAAACAATAAAACAAAAAACAATTTTTAATAAAACAAAATAGTTGTTGCTATTTCATTGCTGAAGGGCCTAATTTTTCGATAAAAGTTTTTTTTTTGTTTTATTTTGCAGTACATCTCAAAATATTGTAAAAATTAGAGATTGTGGCCAAAATTAGAAAGATGGAACCAAAACTCACAACAAAACAAGTTTTCATGTTAATCAATCAACGTAAGAATGATTTATATATTTTTTAATTATATTGTTATTAATAAATTAATATTAACGTAAAGTTTTATTATTATCATAATTCTAAATCATTGGTAGGAATTTCAATAGCGTTTTAAAATCGATTCCAGTACAAGAATAGCGATAGACTAATTTGTCATGTTTACTCAATCTATCACTGTCGTTATGTTGTACTGAGCGCCGGCTCTGGCCTTGTGAACTAACCCGATAAGGAACCATTGAAGTGCTGAAATTACTTTCAATATCAATTTTGGTAAGGCTGTTATAAAAAACTTTTGAAAACAAATCCAAGTAGACCCTTTATTATAAGTGGACGTTCGAAAAAAAATATTTAATGTATTCTCAACTAAGATTATCGAAAATGTAACATTAAAATACAGGATTATTTTGCAAAAACAGGCCAAATTTACAGAGAAGGTTTAGAATAAATAATATAGGCAAATGGTGAAGAAAAATTAATTAAAAAATTCAATAATTCTGTCCTTTTTACATTTTCAGTTCAAAATGCGTAGTAATGCATTATTTTAACTGATTTTACTGCGCACGCACACATTCGTAAGGGTCAATCGACAAGCAAAAACGTTCTTGCCCATAAATCACATTCATCATCATCATCATTACAACCCTTCTCAAGTCCACTGCTGAACATAGGCCTCCCCAAGGAATGCCACAAAGCACGGTCCTGAGCCACCTGCAGCTATCGACTTCCTGCATGTCTTACCAGGTCGTCACTCCATCTAGTAGGGCGTCGCCCTACGCTTCACCTACCGGTACGAGGCTGCCACTCGAGAAACTTTTTCCCCATTGGTTGTCGGTTCTTCGAGCTATATGGCCGGCCTATTGTCACTTCAGCTTACTAATCCGTTGGGCTATGTCGGTCACTCTGGTTCTACTGCGAATATCCTCATTTCTAACTTTATCACGCAGAGAAACCCTGAGCATAGCCCTCTCCATACCTCGCTGAGCGACCTTGAGCGTCCTCATACGGCCAGCAGTGAAGGACCACGTCTCAGATCCATAAGTCATCACTGGCAACACGCACTGGTTGTACAATCTCTAACAAAAGTTTTAATATAATTTTTTTAATTTCGGTCTGTCTGTCTGTCCGAGCTAATCTTCGGAACAGCTGAACCGATTGTAATGAAACTTCACGAACACATAGAGAGCAATGCTAGGAGTTATCTAGGCGGGCTTCCCTAGCTGTGCGTCGTTTTTGTTAGAAAATTGCGAGAACTGAAACATCAGTCCACGGCTTTGCTTTCAAGAGCATCAGTTCCTACCATAGCATTGCTTGCCTAATACAAGGTAGCTCACCGTGTTGCCAAATGTAAGAAGCCACACACAATTGCTGAGGAACTGATTTTACCTGCAGCGGTTGATATGGTATCAGTGATGATTGGAGAATCGGCGGCTAAAGAAATAAAAAATGTACCTCTTTCAAACAATACGATTAGCCGCCGTATTCATGACATGGCAGAAGATATTAATGAGCAAATTGTGGAGAAACTTTCAGGCTTATTTGCCATTCAACTTGATGAAGCGACGGATAGTAATGACGATGCTCAATTGATATGTTACGTGCGGTACATACAAGAAACAAATGTGTGTGAGGATTTGTTATTTTGCAGAAAAATATGTGAAAGTGGTAAGGCTACTGATTTATTTGAGATCTTAGATTCATACATGATCGAAAATAATATTAAATGGGAGAACTGTGTGGGTGTGTGTACGGATGGTGCTCGAGCGATGTCTGGACAGTATGGAGGAGCTCTCATCAAAACCAAGGCTCCAAATGTAAAATGGACACACTGTGTCATACATTGAGAAGCTTTAGCTGCAAAGAAAATTACACCTGAATTAAATTTTGTGATGGATATAATTATCAAAGTGGTGAACTACATTAAAACACAACATGTAAGCAAGATTTTTCCATAAGCTTTGTGAAGAATTGGGTGGCGAGCATACTTCTTTAATTTATTATTGCAACTCTCGTTGGTTGTCCAAAGGCAATGTACTGGCACGTGTATATGAACTACGAAATGAGTTTTATACTTATCTACAGACAGAATTACGCAATGATGCGCAAAACTTTATTAATACAGATTTTATAATAAAATTGGCATATCTCTGTGACATATTTCAGAAATTAAATGATCTTAATAAGTCCTTGAATAAAACTACTTTTACGGATTATATCGCGTTTAATTAACTTATTTTATTAATTCCCGACGTTTCGGGTGCTTTACAGCACCCATGGTCACGGGGACTGAGATGATTGACGTCCCGATGTCAGTGTTAATCCGAGTACCTTCAACTTTTTAATTATTAATTTTGGTCCGATCTACAGAATGAACTAACTGTATCTTGAAGTCTTGCAGTGGTATGCTTGGGTTTAGTTTTAATTTTATTAATTACAGGATCCCAAGCAGGTGGTAGTCTTAGCCTCCTCTCTATTGAAATTAGGATGTTTTTAATTTCAATAGCCTCACGTATCATCCTTGGCAGGAATCGATGTTCTTTCGGGAGAATTTGTGGTTTATCAAATCTAATGTAATGGCGGGGCCGTCTAGGATATGATCACAAACTGCATCAGACATCTGATGGTAAAAAGACAAAGTAACTGCATTTTAGAACATCTTAATTCCATAAATTCTAAAATTCAATTTAATATGGAGTTAGAGGCAAATAATTCTTTAGCTTTTCTAGATGTGTTAGTCTTTCGAAATCCTAACAACACCATAGGTCATACTGTGTATAGAAAAAGACCTAATTTCAATAGAGAGGAGGCTGGTACTACCACCTGCTTGGGATCCTATAATTAATAAAATTAAAACTAAACCCAAGCATACCACTGCAAGACTTCAAGACACAGTTAGTTCATTCTGCGTAGATCGGACCAAAATTAATAATTAAAAATGCTGAAGGTACTCCGGATTAACACTGACATCGGGACGTCAATCACCTCAGTCCCCGTGACCATGGTGCTGTAAAGCACCCGAAACGTCGGGAATTAATAAAATAAGTTAATTAAACGCGATATAATCCGTAAAAGTAGTTTTATTCAAGGACAAAGATATATTGTTTCAAGCAGGGGAAAATATTTTTCCTTCTACTCATGAATGACTTTTAATCCACTTTATTGAATGCAGGCTTTATTTTCCGTTTCATAAAATCCTTTTCTTTCATCAAACAGGAAAACCCTGAAATATTGAAATAGAAACCGACTTGTTTATTATAGGTTACTATTGAACGTTGGATTTTTCCTTGTAAAGTAAATAATTACGTGGTAGAGCCATGCTGCAGCCTTATTATGGTTGTAGCACGAATGGGTCGCCTCGACCGGGGAAGGATTACGCACTCGCAGAATACCAGCATAAAATAGCAGCTTAAAGCTGCTGTGGTTTGAATGGAGAATGTAGAGAACCGGAGACCCTTTTTACTGGAAACTATGCATTAGGACTGTGTGCTCGTTTGTCACCTTTATTCTGTTTAAAAAAAAAGTTAATTATATCTATATTCGCTTGATGTATATATTTATCATAAAATTATCGGTAATTATGAGGTATTATGCTGAGTCGGATGCCTTCTCATTGCAACCGAATTTATTTGTATATACTCGTTTTTTGTTTATTTGTTATTTCTAATTCTAAATTCTTAATCTAATTTCTAGTGTACATTATGTTATAGTTGCGACTAAAGCATTTCATTTATGCATAACAGTTCAGTGAACCCTAAGTCCATTCTAAACTTTAGCAGACTCTACAGAGATCTTCTCGAAATTTAATCCACTTAAATTCACGTACACGGTTGAGAACGCCAAAACAAACAACAACTTGATGTAGTAATGAGCTTATCTTTGTTTAGCGTTGGAGCGTAGAAAGCGGCTTCGCGATATCTACACCAGGTGACAGAAACAGCGAGGGTAACAAAAGCTATCTTAGAGTATGTACGTAGATTTAATCTATTTATCTCAAAGATATTCGAGTAATTAATGTATTGTGTATTTAGAAACAGACGCGACATAGAAAAACTGAACACGGAGATGGGCAGCAGCATCTTCTTGGTAGCAGCTCAATAAAAATACCAAACTGCGGTTGCCAACCTGCTTGCCAAGCTTGGGAGCTAGAGCGAATATACCCCCTATTCCATAAGGGAGACCTATGTTCAACAGTGGACTTTTGATTGGCTGAAATCGTAATAGTATATAGAAACATAAAAACCCTCAGAAAAATAGAATTCTCGATTTTAGTAATGAATATTACGATTTTAGTAATATATTCCTAAATTGTCATCCGATTCCGAGAAAATTTCAACTCTCTAGCTGATCGGGAAGTTAGTTTAAATTATGATAAAATATTTTAAACCAACTTTTGAATAAAGAAAAAAAAATCAAAAAAAAATCAATTTTTGTAATTGATCGACCCGAACAGATACACGAAAGTGAGTTAATAAAAGCGGATAAAATGACAAGAGACAACTAGGTGGTAGGACTCTTTTTCTGCCTAGGAGTCCGTCTTGGTACGTACCACCCTCTTGCCTTTTTTTTTGCTACCGAATATAGTAGTGATTGCACTGCTGGGTTAAAGAGAGGTTATGGTCTAGTTTGAAGGTTATAGAGAGTAATGTACTACACATTACAGGCTGTGGGGCAATCCATCTTAGATCTCAGAGGTGACAATGGCTGCAGTTATCCATGGTTTGTGTAGCCATATAATATCAGGTGAACTTTAAGTGCGTTTGTCACTTTAGTTTTATAAAAAAGACACCTGCAATTCCTCTGATGTGACAGATGTTAATGGTCGGCGGCGACCACTAACTATCAGGTGAGCTGTATGCTCGTTTGTCTCCAATTCTATATAAAATAAAAATAGTGCGAGTAGGACACTGCTCTTCATTACGGATCCGTATAAACTGAATTATGTATTATTGTACACTAGTTTTTTACCCGCGGCTTCCCTCGCGTGAGCTTGAATTCAGGAACATCATTAAATGCTGTTCCGTGCCAAATTTAGCGGAATTCGATCACTTTTAGAGTCACCTCGGTGTCTAAGTCTCTATGTCTGTAAAATACTTTTTTTGAATTCTAAAAGACTATTAGACGTAGATGATTGGTATTTGGCATAGATATAATATGATACAGGAACACTTGAATATATATGTCTAGAAACACCTACTATTTTTTATATCGGGCGTGTCTTCCGATGTATCCATAAGAAAGGTAAATTGTCTTGGAATCAAAATTTATTATTATTATTTACATTTTACTCTTTACATTCATTCATAATTAAAATTAATTCGGTTTTAGCTGTTTGAATTTCATGGTCTTCTTTCAATTTACGGTATAATGTTTATTTGAGATATTTTATTCATATATTGATTGGCACTATAAAATAGATGTAGATATTTTTTTAAGTTCGAGTAGACTTCAAAATTTCATAAATGCAGGTCTATAATGATGTATACAACACATGGAATAAAACTAATGTTACGGATTTTATCACGTTTAATTAATTTTTTTTTACATGGGGTTTTTTTTACACATGTTTGGATGAAAGTTCCACAAAAACCCGCGTAAAAGAACATATCGTTGATGTTAAACACCGACGATCCAGGAAGTCAAAAGTATGTCAACATGTTTAGTATCGTCCCAACCATTATATCAGCACGTAAAATTTTATATAACAGATTCATCCTCGAGGGAATCGTACACGTTTTGCTCCTGTGCCATGATGAAATCTCACGGCGAGCTACACGGCCCTTGTATTTATTTAAATACAATTCATAAAAACTGAAACTAAGCTTTTGCATGATTGTTGATCACATCTACCTAGTAATTACACATCCAACGATGCCACGAACGAATTTTCAATTATTTACATCGTATATTCAGTAGCATTCTATTATTTAATTTTATCAATGACTTATCATTTTAGTTTATTTATAAGTAAGAAGATGGCGCTATTATTAGATGAAATAATGAAAGCCAAAACTATACTATCTAGTAATATCAGCGATAGAAGCGAACATTTATTTATTATATCAATAAGGCATAAAGTGATGTCAATTCTGTTAAAAATTCTGTTTCTGTTAAAAAATACGCTATCAGCGCCGCTAGCGGTGAAAAACGATTTAATGATATCGTCATATGACCATATCATGAAATAGCAATGTTGTGTTTAGTTATTAATATCTTCAAATGATTTCTATTCATTGACTTGGTCAAGCTATATCATGACATGGTCAACAAACAGTGTTAAATATCATGAAATGATCACACCATTTCACGAAATGATAGACTACTTTATGGTTTATGATCATATAAAAATCTCTTTAACACGTTCACTGCGGTTCACCCACAATCGGCCTGACGCGGTGCCAAATCAATGTGCGCACAGGATAAATAGATCTCTCTCGCTAGTGCGGAACCTGTTTCCTGGGCATTTTTACGAGTATGACAGGGACAAATATAGTTTTCGATTTGTGATTAACAATGTAGTAATATAGCAATTTAATAACGCGGCAGGCCTTTTTCGACCTCCGCCGCATAGAACATAAAAAAGTTATCTCAGTGCCGACCTGTTGCCGCACTGTGCAGATGCGTACGCGTCGAGCCGCCCGTAGTGTTGTGCTTGCTAAGGGAGGAGGACACGCTCGCGCTCGTCGGTTTCGTGCAAGCTTCGTTACAATGGCGCATCGTAAAAACAAAATAATACTAGAAAATGTTAGTGATAATAGAGAAGAATACGGCGGTTCGTGAATTTTGAATTTGAATTGAATTTTGAAGTCCCTAAGCGAAATAAATACAGAAAAATATTTCAAAAACTAGATGTTAAGCCATCCACCAGCAAATTAACAGTTTGGAAAATAAAATAATCCGCTCGGCAAATAAACATCAAAGATTTTTTAGCGACGACAGTGAGTGACGAAGAAATTTTCTATTAATTTTTTTTACTGAAGCTATAATTGAATCATTAACCGGAAAAAAAAATAAGCCCTGAGAATAAGTTACTAAATATTTCTGTAGGATTATTCTGAGGTCTACAACTTTCACCTCCGTGTTAAATCGCTCTGCAACAACGACGACAGGTAATTCATAAATAAAAATTATAGTTTAGGTGACTTTAAGCATCTTTTCCGACTTTTTGTCCTCCCGGTGGCTGCGTGATGCTCTTTTTGCCGTATGTCACACACTTGAGTGTGCTGCTCTGCTATGTCTCCGACTTCGGCTACATGGCTGTCAAATGCTTTCTTGCTCAAGTACCCAATTGCTCGTTCGTGTGCTGGGCCCTAGTTTCACTACTGTTTTAGCGGTTCACTGGTATGTTGTGTATATTATTTTCTCGTATCGCATGATGTTTTACATGGCTTACGCGGCCCGTGACTCCAATAGTATGCCGATAGCTGCACGTTACAGTAACAATTTTTTTTCATGTAAGTGGTAATAAAAAATACTACACTATCCATCACTTCCGTCCTGTGACATTGATTTATCTAATAAATGTAAAAATAATAATTAAAAACACATTTATTATAGAAACAAAAGTTGCCAATATCTATCAAAAAGTAAATAAGTCGTAGTAAGATTAGATATAATACAAGGCATGAGTAATAATGAATGGTGTAGTATCAATGAGGTTACTAAGAGTATTTATTCTTTACTAAATCCCTGTATAATCTACTAATTTATCAGACGTGAAATATATGTTATGAACAGCTATTTTATGCTATGGTTTTTAGTAATTTATAGTTTACTTTCTATTCAATTCCATAACGATACAATTTTCTACATCAACCGACCCTACCCTACCCTGCCCTGCCTGCCTTGAGCTGCCCTGTCCTGCTCTACCTACCCTACCCTTAACTTTATGACATGCTTGTATTATGTGGAGTAGGATAACGGTTATCACTTAACATTTAATTTGTTATGTCACTAACATCTTGTGTATATGCTTTAGAATGGCGCACGTATTTAAGCACAATATTATAAAACTTTTTATTACAGAAAATGCCGGAGAAATAAAAACCTCTGGATACGTTCTTGAAAAGGGTCCAAAAAGAAAAAATTGTGCACGGTGCTATGAAAAGCTAAGACTGATATTGATTTCCTCAGAAGCAAAAAAGAAAGTTAAGATAATTAAAACAGTCTGTGTCAAATGTAATGAGAGTGCACAGCATGTTACAAAGAGAGGCATGTCTAAATTAATTAATTTTATATAAAAGATTTTTTTAATAATATTTAATTTTGGTCTATCTTAATTACTCTTATTTTTGACTTGTTTGTAATTAACACATTAATAAGGCTTGGCTTGTGGTTATAAAATAAAATGAAATTAATGACTCGATATTTTCTTTTCTTTCACTATCCCATCACTAAAAAAATTACAATTTAGTGCGTTATCGGGCCCTATCGACCTGACATTTTCGATTGCTAATTCCTCATTTTCTGTTTGAAGGATCCAGGGGCGAGGGCAATGTATAGACAAGTGATTCATGAGGATTTTAAAAGTATAAAAAAATTAATGTGCAATACGCCTTGACTAAGATAATAGAGCTTTAATACCACATTGAGGTGTCGGGCCGAAAGGGCCAACCACGCACAATAAGAAAGTCAAGTGGGTGCATTTTTGGACTGCCACTGCACCAGCTGAAAGTCAGTGTTAATAAAACTATAATTATAATGAAAATTTTGCAATAATTGCAGACAGACCAGTTTTAATCAGTTTACGTATAGATTAGTAATTGACATAAAACCTTATCAATCTTCATATTTTTGATAGACGTCACAATTATCTATTGAAATTATTACGCTTTTAAAATACAATAACAAAAATACTAAAAAACTAAACGTTAAAATTTTTAAATAATTTTTAAATCTAATTATTTAAACATACTAATGTAAGTTATTTATATAATTTAATTTATTAGTAACTGAAGGCAAAATATACAACTTTTTCCATTTGTTTTTGTTTTTAAACGCAAAAGAATATAATATATATAATTTATAATAATAAGAATACTTATTATTAGAAACTATTCTGGAAGTTAATTGTTAAAAATAATAAAAGTGTAAGAGTGGATGTTTAACCTGCTCTCTTGCTTACACAATTAATCATCATCAGCATCAAAACAGCGTACTGCACTATAAATTCAGTGTAGAGTAAAATACAGTTCCACCATACCGTAATATGTCGTCGTCACAATCAATCAGTAGTGTTATGTGAACGACGTAATTACATGATAACACCAAAGTATGCAAACCAATAGAAACACTACCATGCATAAATGACAAATCTACTATATACTCGTAATAACTATATAATATACATTACATATATTTTTCACTTTTGACTTTAATATATTTCTTAGAACATTGGCCCATACTGACGACGCTAGGTGGCTAGGTTACCGTGTAGTGGCGGTATAAGCATATCCACTACCCCATATCATGCCGTGGGTGTCGTAAGAGACGATACAGGGAAACAAATCAGGAGATGGACTGCAGCGTCTTCCTAATAACGACTAAAAGTAAAAACCTGCGGTTGGCAACCCGCTCGCCAAGCATGGCAACTATGGCAAATATCCCCCTATAAGGTAATTTATGGGGGAGGCCTATGTTCGGCAGTGGACTTTAATAGGCTGTAACAGTACGGTAACAACGACGCTAGAGTGGCAGTTTGCTAAACCCAAATCCAAGAAAGGCATGTATAGTTGGGTGGCATGAACTTGAATAGAATAGTCCCGCAAAAAACTTAAAAAATGTTAATGATTAATATTTATATTAGTCATCATCATCATTCATCATTACAGCCCTTCTTAAGTCCACTGCTGAACATAGGCCTCCCCCAAGGAATGCCACAAAGCACGGTCCTGAGCCACCTGCATCCATCGACTTCCTGCATCTCTTACCAGGTCGTCACTCCATCTAGTGGGAACGCCCTACACTTCGCTCGCCGGTACGAGGCTGCCGCTCGAGAACCTTTTTCCCCCTCGGTTGTCGATTCTTCGAGCTATATGGCCGGCCCATTGCCACTTCAGCTTACTAATCAGTTGGGCTATGTTGGTTAGTCTGGTTCTACTGCGGATAGCCTCAATTCTAAGTTTATCACGCAGAGAATCCCCGAGCATAGCCCTCTCCATAGCTCGCTGAGCGACCTTGAGGTTCCTCATACGGACAGCAGTGAAGGACCACGTTCGGGATTCATAAGTCATCTCTGGCAACACACACTGGTTGTACAGCCTCGTTTTCAAGTTTTGAGGTATACCTGACGAGAAGATGTGCCGTAATTTCCCGAACGCTGCCCAGTCGAGTTGAATCCGTCGATTGACCTCTCGGTCGAAGTTAGACTTACCTAGTCGGACTTTTTGTCCCAGGTAAACATACTCATCAACAACTTCGAGCTTAGTGCTCCCAACAAATAACGGCATAGGTGTGACATGGACGTTATACATGATCTTTGTTTTGTCCATGTTCACCTTAAGACCTATCCGTTGGGAGGCACTATTGAGGTCATTGAGCATAGTGCTTAGGTCCTCCAGCGATTCTGCCATTAATGCGAAGGTGAGTGATGTACTCGCCATTGATGTTAATACCGTATCCTTTCCACTCCAATAACTTGAAAACGTCTTCCAATGCAGCGGTGAAGAGTTTCGGGGATATAACGTCACCCTGTCTTACACCTCTCTGCAGTTGGATAGGTTTCGTACTCTGGTTCTGTACTCGGATAGCCATCGTAGCCCCACTGTACAAATACTTCAGCACTTTGATATACCGACAGTTAACTTGGCACCGCTGAAGGGTAACTTGGCACTGCAGCACCGCCCAAATTTCGACGGAATCCAAAGGCTTACTCATAGTCCACATACGCCAGACATAGTGGCAAATTGTACTCCTCGAACTTCTGTACAATATTCCGAAGGGTATGTATGTGGTCTATGGTGCTAAATCCTTTTCGGAAACCGGCTTGTTCGGGAGGCTGGAAGTTGTCGAGTCTGCGTGCGAGACGATTCGTAATGACTTTCGAAAACAGCACGTAGACGCGGCTCAGAAGGGAAATCGGTTTGTATTTCTTCAAGACAGCGTTGTCGCCTTTCTTGAAGAACAAGACCACCGCACTTCTGCTCTACGCCTCCGGTGTAGTGCCACCATGGAGGACGGAATTAAAGAGCTTCTGAAGGACTTCAAGTACCGGTTTTCCACTTTCAGAAGCTCCGCTGAAATTCTATCCTCGCCCGGGACCTTGCCGTTTTTTAGGTGCTGGAGAGCCATTCTAATTTCGCTCAGACTGACGTCCGGAATATCATCGGCATAGTGTCGGACAAGACCTGCTCTTGGATCGTTACTCACACTTGCGTATTGCTCCAACGATTATGTGTACAGCTGCCCATAGAACCTCTCAATCTCACTCAAAATCTCAGATGTCCCGGAAACGACGCTGCCACACTCGGTCTTCAGCTTCGACAGTTGGCTCTTTCTGGCAGACAGATCTCTAGCAAAGACTTTGGAGCCCTGATTCTGCTCGATTGCTTCTACAATACGAGCTGTATTGAAGTTGCGTAAGTCCCGCCGCATGCATTTTGAGATCTGTGTGTTCAGTTGCCTGTACACTGTCAAATCTGTTTAAGACTGCAGCTTCATTTCCCGTCTAACAGCCATGAGATTAAGAGTGTGATCGGAGAGTTTTTGTGTTCTTCTGCGGCGGGTCTTGCAGAACTTAGCTCCGACCGCATGGACAGTTTCATCGTCCACTGCATTGCAATCTTCTAGGCACTGAAAACGGTTTTGTAGCTCGAGCTGAAAGGTTTCGGGACTTTGGATTAGAGCACGAGGGGGACGGAGCGTTGACTTCATTAGACGAGACCTCTCCAACTTAACGTTTAGGTTCAGTGTGTCTCTCATTATTCGGTGATCGCTGCCGGTTTTCACCCTCGCGATCACTGAGACATCACTGAATAGTTATCGTCTGGTCGTCATAAGATTTTTTTGTCCAACCGTCGGGGCTCGACCAGGTCCACTTCCTGCGGGACCGCTTCTGGAAGAAAGAGTTCATCATAAAGAGTCCCTCTTTCTCCATGAAGTCGGCCAGCTGCTGGCCCCTTGATTTGCCGTTGCCCTATAACAAATTTCCCTACCTTCAGCTCACCGTTCTCTCTTGTACCTAGTTTTGCGTAGAAGTCTCCCATTAACACCGCATAGTGAGTTTTGGAGGAATGCATGGCTCTAGATATATCCTCATACATTTCCTCCACCTCCTCATCGGGATGTGCCGAAGTTGGTGCGCAAACCTGTATGACCTTCAACGAATACCGTTTGGTGATTCTGAGAATAAGGTACGCAACCCTTGTCGACGCACACTCTCAATCTTAACAACGTTGTTACGAGAAACTTGTGGACGATAAATCCGACACCTCCTTGGGACAGATGGTCGCCCTCCCGGTGATAGAACAAGTTGCCGGATTCGAGGATTACCATGTCCTCCCCTCTCTTCGGACCTAGGATAATCCTATAATATTCCAGCGCAACTTGTCTATCTCTTGCGTGCGTTATATGTTGCCAGGTCAAGTCGTCTTAGGTGGCAACCGAACTTCCACCGGATATTTTTAGCACCCCTGCCCCGCCGTTACCATGGTCTCCACCGTAGCCAGAAAAAGCGCCGCCGCCGGGGACTGGGGACCGTCTCGTAGTAATTCATTCATGGGAGGTATATTTCCATACTTGCCATGTTTAACGAGCGGGTTGGCAACCGCAGTTTTTTTCTTGTTATTTTGCTGTTATCAGAAAGATGTTGCTGCCCATCTTCTGCCTCAGTTTCCCTCTGTCGCCTCTTACGACACCCACGGGAAGATATGGGGTAGTGGGTATTCTTACCCACCACTACACGGGGGGTTATATTAGTAGAAATTTTAAATTAGGTCTAATCAAGATACTTTCAGTTATTATTCGTCAATTTTATTTTGACAATCAATTTTTATGACACGATTTTAGGTTAAAGTCATCATTACATCATCATTACAGCATTCAGCAGCATCATTACATATCATCGTTTCTGGTAGACAGATCTCTAGCAAAGACTTTGGAGCCCTGGTTCAGCTCGATCGCTTCTTCAATACGAGCAGTATTAAAGTTGCGTAAGTCCCGCCGCATGCATTTGGAGATCTGTCTGTTCAGTTGCCTGTATGCTATCAAATCTACTGAAGATTGAAGCTTCATTTCCGTCTAACAGCCATGATATTAAGAGTGTGATCGGAGAGTTTTGTGTTCTTCTGCGGCGGGTCTTACAAAACTTAGCTCCGACCGCATGGACAGTTTCCACATGGACAGGTTAAAGTAAATCAATTAAAATATAGTTTCTCTAAATATGCTTATATTTAAAAAAACAGCCTTCAAAACGATTGTATATATATCGGTATGTATTAAACATTTATTTTGATTCAATATCAATATATTTCTGTTCAAATCGTTTATTTACATACATAAACACTCACGCCTGTCACCAGAGGGTTAGTCGTTTATTTGTAAAGGTAAAAAATCGTGACTGTGGGAAAATATAACAAAGCGGATGCTGGTAACCGAAAACATTATTATGAAATAAAATATAAGAATGTTTAATGTTCATCTACAAACCCAGCCCAACCGAAATATAACTTACCCATGTTCGCAAAATAAGTATTTAAAAGGTCAGAGGTCGCCCGTCGCTGTATCGCACGGGAAGCGGTCCTGAAACCGATCGATCCCCGCGCAATTGGGGTGTGAAATCCGTTTAAAGTAAATGTAAAATGTTACAGTTAGGTAACATTATTTGACAGAAAACTGTTTCGTTGATAAAAATACGCTCTCAGAAGGGGATTTAATTTAAGGGGTTTGGGGCTAGATGACCTAGGCAGAGCCTGACTTTATGGACTAATTATTTCATAAAAGTACTTCTTTTTAAATATTTTTTACTGGTGAAGTACCTTCTAATTTTATTAATTTGTTCTTATGAAAAAAAAGAAATCTCAATTGGTAAGGTTACCTATTTCAATTTTGCTTTTCCTCAAATTGCGCCGCTACATTTTTTGTAAGTGGGGAAATCTTTATCGATGCCTCTCAGCCACAGACAGGAAAAAATATTATGCTGAACTTCTACCAGCTAAACCCCACATTATTCAAATCTTCGGACTTTGTTAGAATTACGGAAATGAACTGAAGGCAGCTGCTCTTTACCAACGTAATGAAGATACGTGCCGTACGACCTCCCGAATCGGACGCACAATCTGCTGCCTACTCTCGAATTATCAAGTCTTTCTTTCCACAATTCAAACATAAAATGTCGTGCGTAAAACTACCGTATTTTTCACTTCCTTGTTTGGATCACCAATGGGTACATGGCCGTTAGAAAGCTCGCCCCCAAGTCACAAGGAGAAGGACCCGCCAACACACACGCTGCCTCTTAGTAGATGTTACAAAACCCACATTTTATGATCACCCTACGGCCATCGACCACTGAGATCTCAATAGGATTATAGTTCTCTCCGTCAGAGACTCTGTCCAAACGGGTGCCTCATAAAGTCCATAGGTCATAATACCATCGTAGAGTACCCAGGTTAGGTAGCAGCCACTTTAAAGCGGCCGCCGTTCCCATTAACAAGGGAACAAAACGAGGTAAATGCTCACGGAAGATCAAGGATGAGAGCAAGATACCGCATTTGACCCAACCTCGATACGCATATGAGCGACAACTGTGTATGACCCGAGTTGGCTATCTACGTGACCTAGGGAATCACATAGCGGCTGACACATTTAACGCAACCGTAACACAACTTACTAGTGTAATCGTCTACCACCAGCGATTTTTCCGGACCGATACGACCTACGCACCTGCGATTCCTCTGGTGTTGTAGTTGTTCGTGGGCGGCGGTCGACACTTACCATCAAATGAGCCGCATGCTCGTTTGCCCACTCTTCTACGAGAATAAAAAAAAAGGCTCAATCTTAAGGCTCATCCTTATCTTGACGACGACCTGTACCACCGTTTGTATGTCAAACTTTTTTATGACTACCTCGTTGGTCTAGTGGTCAAGAGCGACTGCCGATTGAGTACTCGGGTTCAAATCCTGGGTCGGGCCAAAATCTGTTAAAGTCGTTATCCGTAAAGTCGTTGGTCCTGCGCCTGATCTTTTCTGGTCGTATCCGATTCCCGAATTTTTAAGAAAAATTTCACAAGCCACACATAAAAAAGTCTCTATAGAGAACCTAGAAACTGTTTTCAGGCTAACGAAGAGGATACAAAAAGGATAATGACCTGTTCTTTATATAAATTTTATAGTACTACGTCTCGTGTTCTCTGTTTCTGGAAAATTTGTATAATATTTTTATTATATGTAGATTACCTATTATTGATTTTTATGCGCATGTTATCTATTAATTTTTATTAACACAAACCCTCTATTATTTCCTTTTTAGCGTTTTCTTTTTACAAATGAATAATTTTTAATTTTGTAATGTAAATAAAATGTAAAACAATGATATTGCAAAAAAAATTAACTCTCTGCGTTAATAATCTTTGAATATAAACATTGAATGATTTTTTACAACCTCTTTTGCTACTTGAACACTTACGTGCAGTACTCATACAATTAACTGAAAAGTACACAAGTTGTGAAAGGAATTCATTTGAATAAACTGCCTATCCTAATAAATAAACTTCAATTAGAAATCAAATCACTCTTTTTCATAATGTAGTTGAAAATTAAAAAGTTTTCTCCTTAATATTTCTTGCAAAAGTTTGATTCGTCACAATTAATTGCTCGAAACTGAATACTGAAATGAACGACGTTCTATCCCTTTTGCTTTCGTCCATTAATTCTGGCTACAGAAGAATATAATTCAAAGTTACTCCTTTAATTTAACAGTTTATTTCTGAACAGACGCTTAAAATAATCCTGAAGAAGTTGTTCGTTAAAGTTGAGTCTTACTGTTTTAAGCAATGACGTTTTGATCTAATATACTTGTAGTTCAACGTTATGATTTATAACACAAATCAATCTGACTCAATTAGCTAAGCCCTGAGTCACATGAAGCTGTAAGAGCTGCATAGGCTAACAGCACTTACATCAACGAAAATAGCCACAATAAGCTAAATGTCAAGTTGTTTTTTTTGTAGCAGTCTATTGCTGGAATATACCTCTCACTGTAGGGAAAAATTGTTGAAATCGGGGATTTTTTGACTTTGAGGACTTTGTCTACCGCAAGGTCACCGACGTGGTTTACTGGCGCTTCTAATGTCATGTCACTATTAGATTGCTACGGCTTTTTCCCAGAATTTACTTTATCTTCCTTTACTTTAACTTTCAAATAATGTGCTAAACTAAATTCTAGACTAGAATATTTGGTCGAAACACATGGGAAGTGGGCCATAACTCTATTGGTACGAAAAATGTAAACATTATTTTATTGTTATTAGAATATGTAAGTTTGTACTCTACTACTATTTACTCGTAGTCATTACTTAAATATGAATAAATAAACATTCAACAATAAGCGGAATCTATTTTGTTTATAACACAACTTATAACTTTGACGGCTCCGTGGCGCAGTGACTTAGCAATGAGTTGTTGCGCTGGGGGCCGCGGGTTCGAATCCCGCACGGAACAAGTATTTGTATGGCCTGCAAATAATTTTTCCTGGTCTGGATGTTTGTCGTTGTGCAATTTATATTTGTAAACTACCTCCACGATACGATACAGGAGAAAATCCTAGTGTGGGGGTAACGTTTTAAAAAAAAAGCTATTTAAGAAAAATAATTAAAACATTAATTTTAACTTTTAATGCTATGTTTTTATAAATTTTATATTTATTCATGAACATATAAGCGAATTTACACTATGATTTTACATACATAATTTGCACATGACAAATATCCAGACCAGACCCGGAACAGTTAATTGTAAGTAGGACAAAAATTTTAATATGTATATAGTTGTTGTTTTATGTGGGGTTCGAACCCGCGACCCACATCAACGCTGCCGAACACTTGGCTATTGCGCTATAGAGGCGTCAAACAAAATATTTATTCGTAAAAGAGGTCTTGACAAAACTCTCTTCAATAGTACCACCGACCTCATCGCATGGCATTACATCGGCCACCATTACGTGGCACTAACATGCATTATACACCACCATACCGAGCAGCCTAACGCCACCAATATTAAAGAATCTGACACCCTATTTCATCTCGTGGGTGTAGTAAGAGACAATAATGCAAGAAATATCTCATGGCTTCCCATAAATGGCGCTATAACCATCATCCGCGATCGCCAATCCATCTGCCAAGCGTAGCGACTAAAGCAAACATTCCTAACAACGAGAAAACCTATGCCAACAGTGTACCGTGGTCTGGTAAAGTAGAATAAGTAACTGGTATCTCCTGCGTAATTAATAGCTTCGTTTATTTGGAGGTGTAGTGGCGATGTAAGAATATCCACTACCCCATATCGTCCCGAGGATGTCTTAAGAGGCGGCAGAGGGAAAATGAAACAGAAGACGAGCAGCAGCATCTTCCTGATAACTAGTAAAACCTGATAAAATTGTATTTTATTACGTTATTTTATCTACATTTTTACACGTGGTAGAGCAATGCTGCAGCTATATTATGGTTGTAGCACGAATTGGTCAGCTCAACCGGGGAAGGTCAACGCTCTCACAGAACCAGCCTAAAATAGCAGCTTGATGCTGCTGTGTTTTGTATGGTGTAGTAAACTCTCTGGTTTTACTTGTCACTCACCATGAAGAATGTGAATGTAAGAAGGGTCTCTACCCTTCTTACTGGAAACGAGGCATTTGTTTTCCTCTGTCGCCTCTCTTACAATACCCACGGGACGATACGGAGTAGTGAATATTATGTTCACTAAACACTAAACATGTAAACAAAACTAATCTAAAAACATCTAATGTTATTATTAAAGCTGTTTCGTGAAAGTTGTAGCCGCGTTTTTATATTTATAGGTTTCTTAAAGTTCCTATCAATAAGTTTGGCTCGCTAAGTTAAACAATATAGGACTTAAACCTTTTGATAACAACTAAATCATTGTCCCCTTATAGAAAGCTTTTACAAACTTTGGCCCAATATTCGAAGACCTAAACTAACAGAACAGATTTATTTAGGAATCTTTGGTTGAAACACAAACTTCTGATAAACTTGTACCGTTTACAAACCGCTACAATATTATTCATCATAGAAGACCACAAATCGTCCGATGTTACAAAGGGGTCGCATGAAATAGCAATGACTAAATTTTAGATATTCTGAAATTCAATTCATCCTAAATTGAAATTCCAAATCAAAATATATTAATTTAGGATGAATGGAAATTCAGAATATCTAAATATTTTCGGCGTGTTCTATTATATTAATATTTTTTAGTTTTAGACGTTATTATTTATTACTTAGAGGTCTCCTTATTGATATATAAAATATTATTTTAACTACGTATAGGATACGACGCTGTAGAGCCATACTGCAAATAGATTATAGTTGTAACACGAATGTATTGGTTCGACTGGGGTAGGATCACGCTCTCATAAAATACCAACGTGAAATAGCCGCTTCATGCTGATGTGTTTCGTATGGCTGTTGTAGAGAACCGAATACCCTTTTTACTGCAAGCGAGGAATGCCATCCTAATCCTCAAGGGTGGCAACGCATTTGCATTTTGAATCCCAATCAAGGATAGATGTAGGTTGTTACTCCATCTAGTCGGGGGACGCCCTACACTTCGCCCGCCGATACGAGGCCGCCACTCGAGAACCTCTTTTCCCCATCGGTTGTCGGTTCTTCGAACTATATGGGCGGCCCATTGCCACTTCAGCTTACTAATCCCTTGGGCTATGTCAGTCTGGTTCTACTGCGGATATTCTCATTTCGAAGTTTATCACGCAGAGATACCCCGAGCATAGCCCTCTCCATAGCTCGCTGAGCAACTTTGAGCTTCCTCATACGGCGAGCAGTGAAGCATCACGTCTCAGTTCCATAGGTCATCACCGGCAACGCACTGTGGTTGTACAGTGTCGTTTTCAAGTTTTGAGGTATACCTGACGAGAAGATGTGCCGTAATTTCCCGAACGCTGCCCAGCCGAGTTAAATCCGTCGATTGACCTCACGGTCGAAGTTGGACTTACCTAATCGGACTATTTGTCCCAAGTAAACATATTCGTCAACAACTTAGAGCTTAGTGCTACCAACAACTACCGGCATAGGTGTGACATGGACGTTATACATGATCTTTGTTTTGTCCATGTTCATCTTAAGACCTATCCGTTGGGAGACACTATTGAGGTCATTGAGCATAGTGATTAGATCCTCCAGTGATTCTGCCATAAGTAATATATCGTCGGAAAATCGAAGGTGAGTGATGTACTCACCGTTGATGTTAATACCGTATCCTTTCCAGTCCAGTAGCTTGAAAACGTCTTCCAATGCAGCGGTGAAGAGTTTCGGGGATATAACGTCACCCTTACACCTCTCTGCATTTGGATAGGGTTCGTACTCTGGTTCTGTACGCGGATAGCCATCGTAGCCCTACTGTACAAACACTTCAGCACTTCGATATACCGACAGTCAACTTGGCACCGCTGAAGGCACTGCAGCACCGCCCAAATTTTGACGGAATCAAAGGCTTTCTCATAGACCACATACGCAAGGCAAGGTGGCAGATTGTACTTTTCGGTCTTCTTTACAATTTGCCGAAGGGTCTATGGTACTAAAGTCTTTTCGGAAACCGGCTTGTTCCGGAGGCTGGAAGTCGCCGAGTCTGCGTGCGAGACGATTCGTAATGACTCTCGAAAACAGCACGTAGACGTGGCTCAGAAGGGAAATCGGTCTGTAGTTCTTCAAGAGAGCGTTGTCGCCTTTCTTGAAGAACAAGACCACTGCACTTCTGCTCCACGCCTCCGGTATAGTCCTCTATAGAGGAGGACGGAATTAAACAGCTTCTGAAGGACTTCAAGTACCGGTTTTTCACCCGCTTTCAGAAGCTCCGCTGTAATTCCATCCTTGCCTGGGGCCTTGCCGTTTTAAGGTTCTGGAGAGCCATTCTAATCTCGCTCAGACTGACGTCCGCAAAATCATCAGAATAGTGTCAGATAAGACTTGCTCTTGCATCGTTACTCACACTTGCGTGTGGCGCCAACAATGATGTGTACAGCTGCCCATAGAACCTCTGAATCTCACACAAAATCTCAGGTGTCCCGGAAACGATGCTGCCACACTCGGTCTTCAGTTTCGACAGTTGGCTCTTTCTGGCAGATATATCTCTAACAAAGACTTTGCAGCTATGGTTCCGCTCGATCGCTTCTTCAATACGAGCTGTATTGAAGTTGCGTAAGTCCCGCCGCATGCATTTGGAGATTTGTCTGTTCAATTGCCTGTACGCTGTCAAATCTGCTGAAGACTGCAGCTTCATTTCCCGTCTAACAGCCATGAGATTAAGAGTGTGATCAAAGAGTTTTATGTGTTCTTCTGCGGCGGGTCTTGCAGAACTTAGCTCCGACCGCATGAACAGTTTCCACGAGCTTGTCATTCATATCGTCCAACAGAATTGTTATTGATAAGAATTAACATCCATTTCATGATTCAATTTCATTCATCCCGGGAACTTAGTCTACATTTATTGTTATTTAGTTAAGTATAAAATATCTTAAATTTGTATTTTGTCAAAATATGAAAGGTCAATACCTCGTTGATTTATTAAACACAACAAAAATATTAACTTTTATTTTAATTAATGTCCTTTCGAAAACTACTATGTAACAAAAATCTTACAATCAAAATCTCCCATGTGTAAAAAAAATAATTAAATAGGCTTTATCGTCAGCTTTACTTATTAATACAAAACAATTCCTCTTCATTTACATTTCAATTTCTAGTTTCTACTAAAAAACCAATGGAACTAAAATGTTTTCAAAGAAAATTTTTCAAGGGCAGGTTTTTTGCGTTTTTCTCGATAAGTTACTTTTTACACATGGGAAATTTTAAATTTGCAACGACGATATATATATATGCCCCAATGCGTGTTGTCCGCCTTCACGTATTCGAAATATTTTTTTCATTTCTCAGACATGCAGGTTTTCTCACCTTTTCTTTCACCGCCGAGGACGTGGTAAATTATATATAAAAAAAATCCCAGACATGTGAAGGCAGACAACACGCATTGGGGCAGTGCGGTGGACACTTCCTTTCCCTAAAACATTCTCAGAAGTGAGAGGAGGCCTGTACAGGAGGGCTGTAACTTTACTTTACTTTACTTTTACATTTTAGGACTCGTGCCAAATCTCGACACACGCACTGATTGGGAAAGGCTGTTAATTTATTATAGTGCTTTTAATTCAATTTGAAAACTATCTATTCACTGATATGATAAAGTCACCTCACTCCCATGGGTTATTAATACCCATGTATTTCTTAATATATTTAAAGTACTGACTCTATAAAGTCGGGTTACAGGTTAACCTTGTGTCTGTTTCTAGTATATTTATAGAATTTATATTGCATAGGTTTTAGGCTACTTATGTTTTTATGTAGAAAGATACGTTAATTTTTCGTAAATATATTTGACCGATGCATGAGAGTACTCCGAATCCGTCGACCGAGAGGTCAATCGACGGATTCAACTCGGCTGGGAAGCGTTCGGGAAATTACGACACATCTTCTCGTCAGGTATACCTCAAAATCTGAAAATGAGATTGTACCACCAGTGCGTATTGCCAGTGATGACTTGTGGATCTGAGACGTGGTCCTTTACTGCTGGCCGTATGAGGACGCTCAAGGTCGCTCAGCGAGCTATGGAGAGGTCTATGCACGGGGTTTCTCTGCGTGATAAACTTAGAAATGAGGATATCCGCATTAGAATTAGAGTGACCGACATAGTCCAACGGATTAGTAAGCTGAAGTGGCAATGGGCCGGCCATATAGCTCGAAGAACCGACAACCGATAGGGAAAAAATATTCTCGAGTGGCAGCCTCGTACCGGTAGTTCACCTAGGGCGACGCCCTACTAGATGGAGTGACGACGTGGTAAGACATGCAGGAAGTCGATGGAGCCAGGTGGCTCAGGACCGTGCTTTGTGGCATTCCTTGGGGGAGGCCTATGTTCAGCAGTGGACTTGTGAAGGACTGTAATGATGATGATGATGATGTATGAGAGAACGTTCTTTCCCCTGCAAAGTTATTTGTCTTATCATCCGACTTACCTTTTCTTTAAAGCAATATTTGGTACTTACCATAGGTTTATTGTACTCATATAACGTTCTCATCGTAAATTTACGGCATACGGGTATCAGTATCGAAAATATGCAAAAAAACTTGGAATATTCCGGAATGGATGAACTGTCTACGTAAATAATTAAGTTTATTCCGAACCCACAGGGAGCGAGCACTACTCGTCGTTGTCCAGATTTTAAGTATTATTTTTGAACTTTTATCTTTGAAACAGTTTTTATTTTTGTATATTTTATTTTTAGCATGAACCTAACGGTATTTTTTCTGTATGTACGAACATGTTTTTTATTGACATAAACATTGTAAAAAATTTACTTGAGTCTGACCACGTTTTTTTAACTGTAACATCTTGGATAATTTCTCTAAATTGATCATAGAATTTATCATAAAGCAGCGTATTAATAACATCCATACTGTAGAACAAAAAATCTCATTTTTGAAAGGGTAAAAATCATTTATGTGTCCATATTTTAAGCCCAGCAAAACCTTCAAATGCACGTTGTAATAATTTACACGAGTGCAATAATCGCAATTTTTCCCCACATTACATGTTCGTAGATTAATTGATTATGCGTTGGCAACAAGTACGGTAAATTCTTTACGTAAGGCTTTGTGTTGGCAGTGCGATAAGACTCAAGGAATCGTTGCACAAGTATGAAAACGAGACGATAAGAGCTGTATTGGCGACGGAAACATAAACATTGCATGCATTTGAACAGCATTGTATTATATTTAATAAACGGGTCCTATAAATCATTCCAAATATGCTTTATTCTTGATTATTCGATAAACTCTAGTCCTTCTTTTACTATAACTCTTTATTTATTCATTTTATCAACCTCCGTTAATTAAATAAGGAGTCTTGTAGCTTAATTAAATAAGGAATCTTGGTGGCTTACAGCTCACACATAGCTCAAACAGCCACAGGGTATGCTATTTACAAGACATTAAAACAAGTCTAATTGTCCTATAAATTATGAAGTTCCTCCACGTGATAACAGAAGCAGAAAATGCGCTTAAATTCTATTAATATTTGGATGACTTTTATTCCAAAGTATATTTTGGTGTTAATAAATTTTAGCTTGCCTTGTGGTGGCAGTTTTAAAATATCTGTTACCCCAACTAGTCCCTTCACGCAAAAGTCGACTAAAGGAACTACATGCCGGGAATATATAAAAATCTAGAGCTAAAGCATAGATACTACAATTGGTTGATCTTTATATGTATAAACTTGAAAATCAAAATGCAAATGCGTTGTCACCCCTGAGGACTAAGATTGAACGTTTCGTTTCCAGTAAAAACGGTCTCCGGTTCTCTACACTCACCATACGAAACACAGTAGTATTAATCTGCTGTTTCACGCTGATATTCTATAAGCACTATAAGTCAAGCGAACTCATTCGTACTACATCCATAATGTAGCTGCAATATGCCTCTACCACATACAACCTAACCTAAAATGATGAATGTTGATTTTATTTCTATTTCTATATCTCGGTCTGCGCAAAATTTAATAATTCTTACTTAGATTTACTATATTATGTTATTTTTTTTTATTAAAGCATCACCAACATTTGTATACATTGTTAAAATTATAATTTACCTACATACGTAGATAGGGTATTACTTTAAATCAGAATTACATCAACTGGTTCCCTATTTCATATCAATAGCCTAGAACGCGTCGTTTGTTAATAAAATGATTTTCAAGTTTTATAAATTTTGGCGCTTTTTTTTTCTTTAGCCCTTTATAGACAAAAGACAAATGTACCATACAGCCTATATTTATTTTATACTTTGTGTAATCGATTTATTTTGGTAATTTATTTTTTTCATCAAAACTAAATGAAACGCTCATGAGGCGAGCACTTTTGGATTTTCCAAACTATTTACATAATATAAAACGTATTATTTATTGTCAACGATACCACATAATAAATAATAAACGTGGTAAGGAGTATCCTTACCACCACTGAGATACTTTGTAATATAATATATAATAACTTATCTTATGATGAGTACCATCCTTTTTTTTATTAGTACATGACTTTACATACTTAGTTATTTTATTTTATTTCAGCAAGAAAACGCAGTCAGCGTTCTTGGCACTATTCCTCGGGGAGTAGGAGTGTATGGTCCATTTATATTTTAGTTTTAGTTTTTTTTTTAATTCAAAAATATTTTTTATTCTAATTCATTTTACACTGATGAATTGATACACTGACAGAATCTAGCGTTATTTTGCGGAAATTTTAATCAATTGGACTTAAAAAATGTTAATGTTGTTGTCCATAAACTGGTGAAAATTTCAGTATCTGTTTTAAATGTTCTGTGATTAAAAATTCTATCCTGCTTCACAGATTTACGTAACCATTTTAGTCCACGTCTTATACTCGTATTTTAGCTACACGTTCTTATGATTAATTAACAATTCCGATTAAGCGATTAATTTTGTAGCTTTGTCTTTTGACAAAAAATTGAGGCTATTGTGACAAAGAAACGATTAAGTGGCACCCTCTTATTTTCTTCTGTTAATAACGTACGTAACAAACCTCACTTACCGTTGGTAAATTTCATTAGCCTTATTAAACAAGAAATGTTAATACTGTTTTTAAAAAAATCCGACTGTGTAAAAAAATTACTAATAATACCTATTATACGATTATATAAGAATTTTATTACAGCTTTATTATAAGTTTTGAATATTTAAGCGAGAATGTTGCAAACCAACTTTAAATCGTTATAGATCCTGTGAATGGTCATTCATAATGAAAAATTACTGGAGAAACCTAAATATGATTTTCAAAGACCTAATCAATGATACCCCACTTGACATAGTTCGTCGATTTTAATTTTTTTTCTTTTAAGCAATATGGCGCCTGGTTGTCGCCATATTGAATTTTGATTACTGTCACAAAGTGAAGTCACAAGATTAAGTCAAATCGATTGACGTAAGAATCATTAAAATCGGCCCACGCGTTTGGTCTTTAGAGCGCCACAAAGAAACAAACATACATAAATACATACATATATAGACTGATAAACACATTACCCTCCGCAATCCGGTAAAAAGGGGCTATTTAGAGTTTTAAGGTTCTATTCTATTTATAGTAATGATGTCGTCAAGCGAGGCAATTATGACGAAATCTTGATACTAAGGAGAGACTTTTATTCCGTTACGTACTGTTGCGGGTTTTACAGTCCTCTTCTTTTCATTTAGTCACTAGTTTCATGGTAACTACCGCTGTTAGTGAAAGGCCTAGCATAAGTGTCTGATTCCACTGAGAACTAAATAATTACGAAAAAGATATCATATTTGTTCATAATATTATATTTTGACTCTTAGATCTAACTCGTTAGCTCAATTAATGTGGACATACATAGTCCTCCTTCATACATCGCCTCGTAGGGGGATATTTGCTATAGTTGCCACGCTTGGCCAGCGGGTTAGGAAACACAGTTGTAATATAATTTTACGTTGTTATTATGATGATATTCGTTAGATAATTTTTCACAATTCATGTAAACCGAGGTATTGACAACTATCGATTATCTTTAGATTAATGACTTTATCATCATCATCATCATCATTACAGCCCTTCACAAGTCCACTGCTGAACATAGGCCTCCCCCACGGAATGCCACAAAGCACGGTCCCGAGCCACCTGCATCCATTGACTTCCTGCATGTCGTACCAGGTCGTCACTCCATCTAGTGGGGGGGCGCCCTACACTTCGCCTGCCGGTACGAGGCTGCCACTCGAGAACCTTTCTTCCCCATCGGTTGTCGGTTCTTCGAGCTATATGGCCGGCCCATTGCCACTTCATCTTACTAATCCTTTGGGCTATGTCGGTTACTCTGGTTCTACTGCGGATATCCTCATTTCTAAGTTTATCACGCAGAGAAACATATAATATTTACATATGAATATTTCTGTCACCAAGCTCTATTTTAGACAGTGTGGCGGCGCTGTCGCGCTATCAAAGTTCCGAATTAAAAACAGTATATATACAATAGCTCCGAACTACCACTCGGAGCGTTGGCCGCTCCCCGGGCAGAACACCTTGCCCGGCGGGAGATCTCCCCTTTTCCTCCACCGGCCTAGCTTTACAAAGGTTCATCGCAGCACTATAATAATGCTTCCTGTTCCTTCAAGCTACTCTCTGCGCTACATTGTTCGGCACGGCTCTGAGCCTTACTGCTCGCCTCTGCTTCACGGCACTCTCGCAGATTACTTGCCTTCTTCTCGACTCACCGCAGACTACAAGGCAATTCCCTAGCACTTGCACATTCGTCGACATCTAGACTGCACTATCGACCTCCGGTCTGAGCAGGGGGGTGATGTGGCGGCGTTGTCGTCGCGCCACAAGCGAAATACATCGAAGCCTAAATCGCGCTATTAAAGTTCCGAATTAAAAACAGTATATATACAATAGCTCCGAACTACCACTCGGAGCGTTGGCCGCTCCCAGGGCAGAACATCTTACCCGGCGGGAGATCTCCCTTTTCCTTCCACCGGCCTAGCTTTACAAAGGTTCATCGCAGCACTATAATAATGCTTCCTGTTCCTTCAAGCTACTCTCTGCGCTACAGTGTTCGGCACGGCTCTGAGCCTTACTGCTCGCCTCTGCTTCACGGCACTCGCAGATTACTTGCTTTCTTCTCGACTCACCGCAGACTACAAGGCAATTCCTAGCACTTGCACATTCGTCGACATCTAGACTGCACTATCGACCTCCGGTCTGAGCAGGGGTTATGTGGCGGCGCTGTCGTCGCGCCACAAGCGAAATACATCGAAGCCTAAATCGCGCTATTAAAGTTCCGAATTAAAAACAGTATATATACAATAGCTCCGAACTACCACTCGGAGCGTTGGCCGCTCCCAGGGCAGAACATCTTACCCGGCGGGAGATCTCCCCTTTTCCTTCCACCGGCCACAGACAGTTACTAAGCCGTCTTTTAAAGCTCATTATATTCTCTTCTTATTACTTCATATAATATTCTTATGATTTCCATGGATAGCGATGGTGTATTTATATTACCAACATACAAATTTTTAATGATTTGCTCTATCAGTATGACTATCGATTTCTAACGAAACAAATAGAGATTACCAGCGAGATAATATTAACTTGTTTTATCTATTCCATAGATGATATGACTTTTAAAGTTCATGAGTAATATATTGAAAGTTAGAATTACAACATTAGAAAAACTAATATTCGCGATCGCGTTAAATTAACTTATTTTTACTTATTTTAATTCTCAACATTTCAAAATCAAATCATTATTGGAAGTACAAGATTATTTTCCAGTTTTGTTAGAAAGGTGACTGCAGTAAATCACTTGTTAAGCGTTCGCCCATTATACCGCTATGCACAAGCAACCGAAGTTCGATCACTGCCAACAATAATGAAACGTTTAATAGCAATTTTAAATTCCTGTCTGATAAATAAAACTAAAATATATATCTATGCCATGTTTGATGCGCTACTACTAAACGTATTGGTTATAGTTTATGGTATTATAGTTTATATCATTTATATTTTTATATTTTAGTTTTATAGTTTCTTAGATTTATGGCAACGCGGTAATCACTTGCCTGCTCAAAAACCTCGTTTTAGAAATGATAGGAGGCCTGTCACAAACCTTCTCAACTGAAACTTAAACTGCTACACACGCTGCGTGACCTCAGTGAGTATTCCCGCGTGCTATTTTCTTGTCTGTCGATCTCTCAGTTCGTATATACTTATTTATGCGATTTTTATAACTCATTGATGGTATTAGTTGATAGATATTATTTGTTATATTTAGTTGATGATTATTGCCTACTTATTATAATATATTGTATATTATGTACATAAAGTTATAAATACAATAATTACACTGATTAAAATTACCATATTTTACTTGTTGGGGTGTAATGATGATGATGATAGAGTTCACTTTTATTTCCCCATTTTTATATAATACGCGTTAATTGGTTTCTACACGAACAGCACTTATACACTAACTTTATCATTCGTTTGCGCCGACCATAAATTATAATTTACGTATGCCACTTTTAACCGTGTAGTAGTGGCAATTCATCACCCAGTATCGTTCCGCTTAGGGTCGACCATAGGAAATGTTAGCAAGATTTCATGGCTTGATAGATGACGGTATAATTTTTCTTTTTTTATAGAATAAAGGTGACAAACGAGCACACAGTCCCATGATGGTAGTCACGTAGTCACATGATGGTAAGTGTAGGCCTATAGACATCTACATTTATCCTCGATTAAGAATCAAAATGCAGATGCGTTGTCACCCCTGAGGACTAAGATGGAATGCCTCATTTTCAGTAAAAAGGGTCTCCGGTTCCCTACACTCACCATACGAAACACAGCAGCGTTAAGCTGCTATTTTACGCTGGTATTCTGTGAAAGCGTGGTCCTACCCCGGTCGACGCGGCCCATTCATGCTACAAGCATAAGATACACACGCAAAATACGCGCTTAGTCGCGGAAAATGACCCGTCGTAAACTAAACTAAACTAAAGAAGAGATGCATTTCTGCAGCAATGGGCCATAATCATGTTTTAATAACTTGTAATATACAAACTTATAGGATGTACAATAGTAACAAGACATAGGTAACAAATGAAGCGGCAGTAAAAGCATACAAGACTTTCAATTCTATAAGTATCCTTGTAATCTAATTTATAAAAATTAATGTTTGTTTGGTCGTATTTGAGGCCATACCGTTCATCAGACTGCGCTAAAACTTGGTCAACTTATTGCTTGCGCTTACGTGAAGGTTATAGGCATAGTACAGTTAACTTCCAGAGTACCGAAAAAATTATTTGAAATATATATATATAACATTCAATTTCAATGAATGTATTATCATTCCTAATTAAACAATATAACTTCCAAATTGTAAAACGATATTTCCACAATTATTTCTTCTGCGGCAGCAACGCGCCGGTTACCAGCTAGTGTTGAACAAAAATTATTCCATTGTATTCTATTCATTGTACTGCACCACATTTTTTCCAATATTATATTTTAGTCTAGAGTCACATCTATGAAAAACACAAATTCTTATTTTCGTGGAAGCGGGAAGTCTTTTCTTATTACGTTGTTTACATCAACCTTCGAGGCCCTTCATGTTTTTATTGAAATCATACTGTTTTTTACTACGGAACCTTGTTTAGGAAGAAGGAAATGCATCTTGCTTGACCTCGAATTACACTGACTTCTTCATGGATAAGTTAACTTAATTACAATGCAATACTGCCAGTCTACTAAGTTATAACTTTTTATGTAAAAAAACTATAATCGCTACATTGAGTAATAAGCGAGCAAGAAAAATTTAACATTTTTAAGGGCACAAATTAATGTATGAAGCACTTAGGGCATGCTTTCCGGATATCCGGATATAATAGTTTTACTATCCCGATAAAAGTCGGGTTCAACCGATGCTGCTCTTTTCTTAATGCGAATAAATATCTCGAGGCGGTGTTTTACCGTTACCGCTACAACCTATTAAAGTCCACTACTGAACATAGGCCTCCCCCATAGAATACCTCATAGGGGAACAATTGCCATAGTTGTCACGCTTGGCAAGCGGGTTGACAACCGCAGTCTTTTATTTTTAGTCGTTATTAGGAAGACGCTGCTGCCCATCCTGATTTATTTCCCTCTGTCGACTCTTACGACACCTAAAGATGGTATTTACTGTCATCTATTCCATTTTAATTAATCGAGACTGAAATAGGCACATTTTAACCGACTTCAAAAAAGAGGCGGGACGGCGGGAGGTTCTAAATTCGATTGTATGTTTTATTTTTCTTCTTAAAAGAAAGAAATATGTATGCAACAATGGTTCCGATGGGTCTGAAGTGTTTGACATTCTGATATCATAATCAAGGAAGGCTACCTTTATTACATAGTCCACTGCTAAATATGAACCCTCAAGGAATCCATCGACTTTTACATCTCTTACCGGGTCGTCACTCCATAGCACAAAATCGAGGTTTGCTTGATTCTGAGAAATCTCTCATTTACTTACACACACATTTACGTTTAATGTCCACATGAATATTTGGATCATTCTAAAAGTGTGTGTTTTTTTATAGAATATGGGTAACAAACGAGCACGCAGTCCACCTGATGGTAAGGGTATGCTGTGGCCTATAAATATCTACATTTATCCGAATTAAAAATCAAAATGCAGATGCGTTGTCACCCCTGAGGACTGAGAAGTATTGCCTCGTTTCGAATAAAAAGGGTCTCCAGTTCTCTACACTCATCAAACGAAACACAGCTGCGTTAAGCTGCTATTTTACGCTGGTATTCTGTGAGTTAAATTATTTAAACGATATTCTCATACTCACCACGCTAGTCAGGCGAACTGAGGAGCGGAAAGCCGATACCATGGTGTTGATAATACTACTCCTCATCACCAGTCTGTGCAATTTTGGTTTAGCGATTTTGGATGGATTTCCACCTTCACCTATATATTTGTATACCACAAGTAATAATAATTATTATTATTTTGAGGTATTTATAGAGTATTCTCATCTGGTTGGTTGGTCTGAATAAATTTATTAAAGAAAATAATAAATGAACATAAATATAAATATATTTAATATACTAACATAAATAAATTAATAATACATAAATAAATAAAATCCCAACCAGATGGAAGCCCTCGGCAGGGGAGACCAAACGGCCGAGGGTTAGAGGGAAAGGGAAAGAAACCGGCGGACGATGCGGGCGGTATCGAGGAGCACCGCCTTCTGCATTTGAGCCCGGAGCAGTCCGTCACGGAGTCCCAGTCGCCTCAGATGACCCGAAAGGCCGACCGGGATTAACCCGTTCGCAGAGACGACTACAGGAATAATTTTAGTTGGCAGACTACCCCACATGTCGGTCACCTCGTGAGCCAGGTCCAGATATTTTGTTTTCTTATCTGCTTCGGCTTTCACGAGGTTCTCGTCATATGGAATGGTAATGTCGACCAAAAATATCCTTAACTGGGCCCGGTCCATCAGCATAATATCAAGCTTATTCGCAAAAATAGTCCTGTCTGTGATGATGGCCCGGTTCCAGTAGAGCTTGGATCGGTCATTTTCAAGCACGGCTTCCGGCAATTACTTATAATAAGGCAGTTTCCGATCCACGAGACCGTATTTCAAGGCAAGCTCCTGGTGCAGAATCCTGGCTACTAGGTTGTGTCTGTGCAAATACTCAGAGTTAGAAAGCGCCGAACAACCGGAGATGACATGCCTAAGTGACTCACCGGGATGGCGACAAGCTCGACAGATGTCGACAGTGCCTTTCTTTAGGATGTATCTCCGATAGTTGTTGGTCTTAACAACCTGATCCTTTATTGCACAGACAAAACCCTCGGTTTCCCCGAAAAGGTGTCCAAAACGTAGCCAGTGGAGGGAGGCAACTGCGTCTACGAAAGGCTCATGAAGGGCCTTGTAGAACCTCCCGTGGAGCTCCTTCTCCTTCCATACGGTCTCCCGGTCGGAAATAGACTGTACTGCTGGGTCTTGCCATTGCTCGTTGGCTAAGGATAGAGGGGTTAGCCCTTTATCATAGATATTTAGAATGGATGGTGTGTGTGTGTGTGTGCGTGCGTGCGTGCGTGCGTGAGTGCGTGCTTGCGTATGTGTATGTGTGTGTGTGTGTGTGTGTGCGTGCGTTTGCGTGTGCGTGTGCGCGCGTGTGTGTGTGTGTGTGTGTGTGTGTGTGTGTGTGTGCGTGTGTGTGTGTATGTGTGCGTGCGTGCATTTGCGTGTGCGTGTTCGTGTACGCGTGCGCGTGCGTGTGCGTGTGCGTGTACGTGTGCGTGTGCGTGTGCGAGAGCGTGTGCGTGTGCGTGTGCGTGCGCGTGTGTGTGTGTGTGTGTGTGTGTGTGTGTGTGTAATATATCAACTTAAGGGTTTCAGCATAGATTCCGTTGTGTTATAATCAAGACTTTGTAGCCACTTAATAATATTTTGTTTACACTCATATTTACTTTTATTTTTTACATTAAATAAATAAATTACCTTTTTATATAAAAGGGTCCAAGAAATTGATAAAAACGTTGGCCAAATAAAGTTTTTAGGTGCACCGACCGAGTTATATTTTTGCGTTGTTGACGATATGACTGTTTACTGTTTACTTCGCTAGTGATAGTAGCAGTTTATATACATTAGCATGCTATTTTAATAATGTGTATAGTATAAAAAGTTGTGAAACTTTTTAAAAGTGCTTACTTTGAGTACTGCCCTTTGAACACACCCAATTAAAATCTTGCAGGTCATTGCGGCTCCACCCCAAATAGAAATACAGTAGCTAAGTATTGATTGACAAAGTGTAAAGTAAATCATTTTAATAACATTAGGTTCAGCTACATCTCTCAGGCGTTTAACACAAATATTAATTTTCGAACCCTACTAGACAACAAGCTTACGTGAAGATTGAAAGTGAGTCTATCATCAAAAATTAGTCCCAGATATTTTAGAGAATGGACCCTTTCTAGACTAGGACAGTCACAATTTGTTTTTACACTTAGTGCTTAGAAATTAATATAAAATTTATTAAATTAATATATAATTTATTTTTATAACATTCCACCTAAATTGTCATGTAAATTAGGTACCAACTTTAGGTTTTAGGTGTCAATAGCCTATCATTATAAAACACTTTAAAGTTAGTGTGAATTTCAATACTCATAGATAAAGTGGTTTAAAGCTACTTAATAACACATTTTGTAATTAAACTTAATACATTTTGTAATTTCTATCATGGGTAGATAAGCGACTTTGATTATTTTGTCTCGTGCCTCACGTTTCTTATTACAAATGTACATGTTCGGTTTGGACCGAAAGAGATGGAATTATGGATTTCGATAAGTACAGAAGATGCGGCCTATATATTTAAAATGTTTGGCATTAAAATGTGTAAACCACAAAATTTTGCATTAGCGCAATTTATTTTCTAGACCATCGACATTTCCTCGAAATATTTCATCTGCAGACACGCAGGTTTCCAAACGATAGATTCCTTCGCCGCCAAGTACGTGTAATATTAAAAATTTCAATAAGCCATTTAATTGGTATCGGTGGAGATCTAACTGTAAAAATTATAGCGTATAGCGTGTGATTAAGAAGTGTTGCCGACAGACTAAAACTTATTTGGTGTTAAATTAAATAAATAGAAAAATAAAAACTTAAAAGATTTTTATTTGTAGTATACATTATTAACCAGTAACCACTATTCTTCTTAGTCTCTTAAGTTTGGAGGATATTTGTGTTTTATATTTAAGCAAATTTGTAGTTTTAGTTCCAGACCATATGTTTCTCTTTAGTCACTCCTCTCGTGAATCTTGATATTTTAGCTCTAGCTATTTTATTCCATGCCAAAATAACGATTTTACGGAATCACACAATATTTTTCTATCATATACGTTTTACTCAATCATTATTTTCATGTAGATGCTAGAAATTTTTAGTACCGACATGCATTCGAATTTTCGACGTTTTTTTTAACAAAATGGGAAGTTATTTTTTAAATCATGCGGGGTGCCAAGTAAAAATTTTGAACCATCGTTATAATAATAATGTCCTCCAGACCGAATTTCAGTCACGGTAGTCAGTCTCAACGTAGACTAGCCATCTGCGTAGGTCAGGATTATAGTGCCCGAGTGCATGCGTCCACAAAGATGCACTTGCTACTCCCTCATTCTCATAGTCGGTTATCCGACACGAAAAGAGAGAGATCAGGCGCAGGATCAAAGGCTTTTTGTGCTTTCCGAGGCAAGGGGAAGAAACACTGACAACTTCCTTATTCCGGACTGCTACTGAGAATTTCTTAACAGAAAAACCCAGTAACTGATTTTGGCCCGACCCAGAATTCGAACCCGGGACCTCATGATCAGCAATCGTGGTTACGGCCACGAAACCAACGAGATAGTCAAAAGCAAGCACGTTTATAAAAATGTATTATCCATTCTGAGTTTAATTTTATTTCACATGCAAGAGCAAAACTTTAAAGATTTACCATTTCCTCCGCGGTTTCTCTTTAAACTGTCACTGTGAAAATCTGAACAAAATGTCGCGAATAACTGTAATATAATAAGATATGGATCGCAGGGAAATTATTATAATTGCGTAATTTTTTAAATCATTTGTCTTTTTCATCATGAAGATCGTTTACGTAAATCCGGAGAATGTATAGACGTAGAATGAGCTAAAATTATAACAGTTGAATAAATATACTAGCACTATTAATTGTTGTAAGCAGTCTAATAATTTAGACTGATGGTACGGCTTGCACGTGCAGCAGGGCGGGCGTGCAACGTGCCTGGGAATCAATACCTTGTATTACAATATCCTGAGCGATGTTTTCTCAAAATGTACAATATACATTACGTGTTTTGCTTAATATGCTGAACAAGCCGCAACTTCGCACGCCCCGTTGAATGCCATTTAAGGCCTTAGTTTAAAAACTTGTTGTGTATACTATACGCTCCGTCCGTTGAACTTCACTGAGACTTATAGCAGAGTAAAGGAGAGTACGATAGCTTCATACAAGCGTCTCGCAACGCACACACACAAGCTCGAGATTCGCCTCTGATGTAGGCAAATCTCGCGCTTGTGTGTGTAGAGAAAATAACGTGACATTTAGTACTGTCAACGCAAGCATCGAGTTATTTTCCGTGTTTGTCGCTTTTTTATAAAATGTAAATGACAAACGAACGTACAATCCACTTGATCCACTTCCATGATAGGCTACTGCAGCCCATGGACATTTGAAAACAACTTCGAACAAAGAAGGCTACAGGTGCGTTGTTGCCTATGAGGACTAAGATGGAAAGCCTCTCTGTCTGTAATTATAGTGGCTTTCTATACCCCTCGGACCGGAACATAGCATTGCTACACTGTTTATTGGTGGCAGAAATAGGTCAGATATTGATACCTACCCTGACAAACTCCTAGGAATAAAAGTGGACCTACCACCAGTACCATGTATGAAGCAGTCTTCTGAACTTCTGCTTACGGTATACTTGGGCGATTTTATTAATCTGATGCGCCATCTTTCCAAACGGCCTAATCACGCATATATCCTTCATGAAGATTCATCATTAATACCGATACTTTAAACATGTGTAAATACAAATTTAAAAACCGAATCGTAATTTAATAGAACTGACGGCCTAATTCGTTATTTTCCACGATCCCTACCCAATATGTGTAGGCACGCATATGGGACTTCTTGAGTTAAAAAGAAATGAAAACAATTTCTCAAAAGAATTTCTTACGCCACCATCCCGAGGGAAGGTAGAAGTTGTATCCCCTAATAATATTTACTTAAAGTTATGATCGAGTAGACTTGGCCAAATTCGACCACGTCGATAACTTTTTTATAATATGTGTATCCACAAGTACTGATAAGTTTGTGGATTATATTAAGCGTAAAAGTGAACAAGATATTATTATTAAACACGTAGTACCTATTAATAGAAATTAAAATATTTTTTTAATTGAACAGCCGTAGTAGCTTAGGGAATAAACGTTCACTATAAATTTCACAAAACGCGAGAAACCCAGGTTCAGTCCCCGCCGGCACCAATGAAATTGTTAATTGCAATTTACTGATTTAGCCCATACTCGGCGATGAAGGAAAACATTCGAAGTCGTAATGTTTATTAAATGAATATAATATAAATGTACATTAACATAATTTATTTACCAAATACACAGATAAACAAAAATCACTTTTAAGGTAATAATAAATTTCCATTATGTGACAACATTCTTTGATTTTGAAAGCTGTTAACGCAAAATATTTCGCCCCAGTAAAATGGTTTCCACCATTAAATAAGAATTACGCAGCGCTATTCCTAGCTTTACACAGTGGTACAGATTGTGTCACGTCACTGTGAAACAATTTATCATGGGCCAGCACTGAAAGCGGCGGCACCCTTACCCCAGTGCCCCAGACGTAAAATCAATATCACCTAATCCCGACTAACATAAATAAATGTAGAAGGTATCCTGCACGCTTGTGTACTCAGATGTGTTAATCAATCACTCTAGATCCTTTCTCCTAATTCCCATTATCGACGAGCCATTTAGTTCATAATTCGTAGGCCAAAATGGGGATTGCGTAATTGTGTTTCCTATAATTGGGTTCATTCTTATTTAGAACAGGTTAATATAATACATACCGAGATTTAATATTGAATATATTTAGTGACGATGTTGATAGTGAGTACTGACAAGCTTATAGGCATTCATTATAATGGCGAAAAAATGTTAGATATCAGAGGCTTATCAGAGAGTCGACCAAATCGCCTGAAAGATTTATTATGGAATAATTTGGTGATGATGATGCTGGTGAGTACTTGCCAACATAAAGGCTCTCATTATTACGACCATAATATGGGACAAACGCTTAATGCCTTAATGATATGTTCGGGATAAAACTCGTCTTTAGGGTAAGGCCTCAGAGGCATGCGTTTGGCGGGGCTGAACGTTTGGCATGAATAACAAACATGATTTACAATAGGCCAAACACCCCAGGACGCTACTACACCACACGCTCTGACAAATGCTCTCCATTATCTTAGGCTAAGATATAAATGGAGAGCATTTAGATATTGAACTGGCCAATACACGGCCAGAACACATTATAATTTATATATTTGTTATGTACGCCGACCACCCCGCTTAACCGAACGCTCTACTCTTAGGCCTTAACCCGAGACAGTTTGATTAAATTCGATTAAACTTTCGTTTAGTGTCACCTTCAGTTGCTGACTTGTCAGTATACATCAGTTCAGGAGCACTAAGGAAAACGTCCTACAAAACCGAAGAAAATCTCAGTCTTGTCCTCGATATGTCAAAGAAATCGCCGGGTACTACGTCGTAATTTAACTTATTGGATCCGAAAGGCAGTTCAGTTCGTTCTCAAAAGATCATCCAAATCGCATATGTAAGACAATAGCTTTACTAATGTGGATTTTTACTCGATTAAAAAACGTTAGAAACGAGCTAGAATACTTCATCTTTATCAGTCCGTATAAACCCAATGTTGGACACCATCCACTACGGCCTTTTCATTTGTAGGAAAGATGTGCCATAACTGCCATGCTTGGCAGGCGGATGTCGCTCGCAGCAAGACATATCGGTTTTTGATATGATTACCGTCACCCCTCTAAGTCTTTGCGTCTAGCGTAAACAAAAAATGAATATTTGTTGCTATATGCGTTTCTATTCCTTTTTTTTTTTTTATAATATGCGTTTCTATTCCAATTACAATGAAACTTTAATGAGTTATTGAGCGCGCTTCCGTGATGCCTTCTGAAAAAAGAAGACCGATGTGAAACGCATGCCGAGCGTGGCTTGTCGCATTCTACATGCAATATAAATTGCTAAATAATGGTGAAAAAGATTTATGTGACCTGTTTCAACGTAACTCTCCTTGTTACTGTACTGTTTTTAAATTTAGACAACTACGTGATCTAGTAGTAAAATTCTGGCGACTACAGTGGGTCGTGGATTCAATGCCTCTAAAAAGCTTGGCATGCTCAGCAGAGTGGGATAGCATTTCATGCCGGCACACCGCTTGCAACTTAAAAAGACGCAGGTTCGACCTCACATGGAATACTGTTCCCATCTCTGGGCCGGGATCCCCAGTGCCAGCTCCTTCCGCTTGACTGCATCCAGCGACTAGAATCGTCGACGACCGAGTTCTCACCGATCGGCTCGATTCACTGGCACTGCGAAGAGATGTTGCATCCCTTTGCATTTTCTATCGCATTTACCACGGGTAGTGCTCTGAGGAATTGTTCGGATTAATTCCAGCCGCCAAATTTCACCAACGCGCATCGCGTCAAAACTTACGTTACCATTCACATCATCTGGATGCTTGGCGGTCCACTACTGTGCGATTTACTAGTAGTTTTCTTCCTCACATGGCTAGTAGGCCAGCATACGCATCTGCCATTCCGCTGGTGTTGCACTTGTTCATGGGTGGCGCTCGATACTTACATAGATGAGCAGCATGCTCGTTTGCCCCCTCTTCTATAAAAAAATCACATAAATCTGAAACTGTATCCTAGCCTTACCCTCAACCTTACCTTTACTGAACCTTACCTTACCGTGTGTTGGGTGCATAAGGGAATCCATCACTTCATTTCGTTTAGTGGGTGTCATAAGAGACGACTTTGGGAAATGCTAGAAAGATCGAAAGGCTTCCGATACATGGTGTTAAAAATGGTGTTGAAAACTTAAATCGGCGACAGGAGCAGCCTCAAAAGTGCGAGACGTTTGGCTTTACGTGGTAGAGTCACGCTGCAGCTATATTATGGTTGTAGCACGAATGGGTCGGCTCGACCGGGGAATGACCACACTTTCACAGAATACCAGCGTAAAATAGCAGCTTAATGCTGATGTGTTTCGTATGGTGAGTGTAGAGAACCGGAGGCCCTTTTAACTGGAAAGGAGGCATTCTATCGTAGTGCTCAGGGATGACAATGCATCTGCATTTCGATTTTTAATCGAAGGTAAATGTAGATATCTATGAGCCACAGCATCCACTTAGCAACAGGTGGACTGTGTGCTCGTTTGTCACCTACAATTTAAAAAAAAACTTCTATCCACCTCCAAGCGTGAAGATAAAGACCAATGTTTCCCTACAAAGGGAGGAATCCATGCCCAGAAGTGGACTTTTATGGGCTGATAAAGAAAAAAGATGATGAGTCTTAACCTACCTTCGATCGTATTAAGTAATGGTTACATCTTTTAGAGTCAATTCAATTGTGTTAGCGCGTACATTTGTGACAGTATAATATTTTCTGCGCAGTCGAGAGTGGTATATTTCCAGCGCAAACAAGAGCGGTATATAGTGAATGGTATAATTGTTTAATGTAGAGAATAATGGATAGTTTTATTAAATGTAAATACAGAGTAACACGTCTCATTATAAACTTCTACTTTACAGTGACAAGTATGGCAAATATCATTCTTATGAGGCAATCTATGGAGGAGGCCTATCTTCGGCAGTGGACATTTGGTGGGCTGTAATGAATGAATGAATGCATGATAACTATGTTTAGTAGGTATATTTTGATGTTTCTTATTACCTTATTACCTCAATTTTAAGATGCCGTTAAGTCTCGTGTTGTCTCTATCACTTTAAGTCGAAGTGACTGTGACACCATGAGACTTAACGACTTAACTTAAAATTGGGTAACATTTGAGTTTTTGGCCATAAGCGAGCAATTCTTGTGTATATACATGTATATGTATAATTTATATATGTAATTGCTTTCTCGGAAACGGCTCTAACGATTTGAATAAAATTTAGATAAAGTTTCACTTTTCAAGTGTATCTAGATAGGTGTCATCCCAGGGAAAATTTATTTTTTCTAACATTTAGTAAATTTCGGTCGCCCATTGTTTAACGTAGGTGACACTACAATTAAGATTTTGTTCCTATTATAAGCCAATACTTGACTGCTATTCCATATGAAGGTAAATATTGATGTACCTTAACCTGTTATTGATATAAAAATTATCCTATCTAGATAATTACTAAAATTAAGCTACCATAGCTACCCTAAGAAAAATAAATATTTTTTAAAGCGAGGATCGAATTCCGATTATAAGACACTGCTTGACTACTATTCCAACAGATGGTAAACGGCGATGAAACTTCATACGTAGTAGAGCCATACTGCAGCTGCAGCTATACTATCGTTGTAGTACGAATGGGTCGGCTCGACAGGAGAAGGACTACGCTCTCACAGAAAACCAGCGCAAAATAGTAGCTAATTACTACCGTGCATTTCTAATGGTGAGTCTAGTGAATCGGAGACCCTTTTTACTTCAAATGAGGCATCCAATTTTTAACAGTGGTAGAGCCACGCGGCAGCCTTTGCTGTTGCACGTATGGGCCGGCTCGAACCGGGGTGGTACCACGACCTCACAGAAGACCAGCGTGAAGTAGAAGCTTTGCTTCTTCATTTCGTCTGGTGAGTGCAGGTGGCCGGAGGCCCAATCCCCCTCCCCCTTTATATGGTAGCGGAGTTAAATAAAACACTACCCCAGGAGGGTACCAGTACCCCGGGTGACGGAGAATCCCTCGCTGAGCACCAGTGTCCTCTCCGGCTGATACTTCGTATCTCTCCTACCCGGGGTACAAATTAGAATACTCCTTTGTGCCCCGGGCTGGAGTTTGCGTGTACGTCAGAGAGGACATCTGTTTTCGACGCCTCGGCAGCCTTGAAGGTACGGACCTGTCCGTCTTATGGCTAGGCGTAGAGAGCGACGACCATCCACGCGTCTACGGGTGCTTCTATAGGTCCCATAGCGGTAATGCCGACACAGACCGACTCATCAACCACGTCCAAATGGCTGCAGATTCCGTGCTACAACAGGTCCCATCCACATAGATCGTGATGCTTGGTGATTTTAACGCCCACCACGCTGAATGGCTTGGTTCTCGTTTAACCGATTATGCGGGTAGATCGGTTTATGACTTTGCTTTGGCATATGGTCTGACACAACTGCTTACCTCGCTTACGCGGATCCCAGATGTGGAAGATCATGTACCTTCCCTGTTGGACCTTCTGCTGACCTCTCATCCGGACGGATATCAGGTCTCCGTTAATGCCCCTCTTGGCTCCTCGGACCATTGTCTGATCCGGAGTACGGTGCCACTTACGCTCCCATCGCGATTGCGTTCTGCAGGTTGCCGCCGTGTTTGGCTTTATAGGTCAGCCGATTGGGACGAGATGCAATCTTTTGTTGCATCCTACCCTTGGAGGCGGGTTTGCTTCTCGCCGGATGATCCCAGCGTTGTTGCTGATTTTGTCGCTGTTGTGGTGCTACGGGAATGGAACTATATATTCCATCATCTGTGGTACCTATCGAAGGCAGAATCCAGCCATGGTTTGGTCGCTCCTGCAAAATTGCATTACGCCATAAGCAAGAGTGCTACCAGGCCTGGGCTCACACATCGACGTCTCGGGATGCAAATACCAGCGCTCTTAAAAAGAAGTATGATTCCGCCTCCAGGTCCTTCAAAAGTGTCATTGTCAAGGCAAAGTCAGAGCACACCGGCAGAATTGGCGAGAAACTAATTCGTCTTCCTTCGGGAACACGTGCATTCTGGTCTCTCGTCAAGGCTGTCCAAGGGAATTTCTGTCAGCCATCTCTCCCATCTCTGCACAGGGAGGACGACTCACTGGCTCGTGCCGCAAAGGACAAAGCCGATCTGCTGGGCTTTCTCTTTGCGTCCAACTCGACTCTTGATGACGGGGGGAACACACCGCCAACTATCCCGCGGTGTGAGTGCTCCATGCAAGAAGTGCTGTTTACCCAACACTTGGTGCACAGAGCACTCCTATCCCTGGACATCAACAAGTCGAGTGGGCCTGATGGCGTCCCTCCTATTGTACTGAAGACGTGTGCTCCGGAATTGGCACCGGTTTTAACACGTCTTTTCCGGTACTCCTACTCCCTAGGCGTAGTCCCGAAATCATGGAAGACAGCTTTCGTACACCCGAAACCTAAAAAAGGTAACCGCTCTGATCCGTCTAACTATAGGCCTATCGCCATCACCTCCTTGTTCTCTTAAATAATGTAGTCCATTATCAACAGCCAGCTCATGCGGTACCTTGAGGATCACCAGCTGATTAGTGACCGCCAATACGGTTTCCATCGCGGTCGCTCAGCTGGTGATCTTCTAGGTTACCTAACTCATAAATGGGTTCATCAAGCGATCGGAGCATCAAGGTTATATTAGATGGTGCATGCTCCGATTACAAGCCCATTAACACTGGTGTTCCACAAGGCTGCGTGCTATCACCAACGCTGTTTCTTCTGCATATCAATGACATGTTGCAAACCGGTAACATTCATTGCTATGCAGATGACAGCACTGGTGATGCTCTGTACACCGGCCATGCCAATATTTCTCGGGAAAACGTCGCCGAGTACCGGAACAAACTTGTGTCTGAAGTCGAGACTTTGTTGTTGACGTGCAGTTTCGTGGTCACTTGAAGAGAAGGCCAAATTGGCCTCTAAAAAGCTTGGCGTGCTCAGCAGAGCGGGACAGTATTTCATGCCGGCACACCGCCTGCAACTTTACAAGGCGCAGGTTCGGCCGCACATGGAATACTGTTCCCATCTCTGGGCTGGGGCTCCCCAGTGCCAGCTCCTTCCATTTGATCGCATCCAGCGCAGAGCTGTTCGAATCGTCGGCGACATCGTCGGTTTCAGATCAGCCTTACTCACTGGCACTGCGAAGAGATGTTGCATCTCTTTGCGTATTTTATCGCATTTACCACGGGGAGTGCTCTGAGGAATTGTTCGGACTAATTCCAGCCGCACAATTTCACCATCGCACAGCGCGACAAAAATCGCGATATTGTCCATACCATCTGGATGACTGGCGGTCCACCACTGTGCAATTTAAAAGAAGTTTTCTTCCTCGCACAACTTCCTTGTGGAATCGACTACCACCAGAGATTTTTCCGGACCGTTACGACTTAAGGACCTTCAAGGAAATAGCGTACTCCTTTTTAAAAGGCCGGCAACGCATCTGCAATTCCCCTGGTGTTGCAGTTGTTCATGGGCGGCGGTTATCACTTACCATCAGGTGAGCCGTATGCTCTTTGCCTACTGTCCTATAAAAAAAAACTTGATCCTTATCCTTAGGGTTGACAACGCATTTGTATTTTGATTCGTAATTGAGGATAAATGTAGATGTCTATGGGCCACAGCATCCACTAATATAATATATATCTAACTATAATCCATAAGGTGGACTGTGTGCTCTTTTGTCAGCCTTATGTATTCTATAAAAAATATGTTTTTGATGTACAAATAAAGATATTCACGTTAAAACGCTGCGAATTACGCAGCCTGAATTTATTTATGTGATGTGCGATAAACATTCTGGCTGAAGTGCCTTCGCAATTTCTCTGCGGAGGCACGAATTTACGAAACTTCAGTTTAATTTGAATGATTTATTTTGCAACAGCGGTAGGTGTTTCACGTTAATGGTTTTGATTTTGAGTTAGGGCGTGTTATGTTTCATAAACATTTTGCGTTTGTTAATCACAGTTTAAAGCAAACATTTGTTTTGTATTTCTAGATTACGTTTACAACATGCGAAGTACTTATATGAGTTAACTTCAACTGTCACCTATTATATTAAAACGAGTACGTGAAGAGAAAACTTGGGGCCCATTTTTAAGTATATTACACGCAAGGAGGAGTGTGAGATTTGGCATAGTTAAAAGTTATTTGGAGAAGAAAGAAAGAGAGAGCAGAAAGCTAAAATTTATATAAAATATGTGTCCCAAATCCATTATATAAAACAAAATAAAACATTCATTATGACGTAAGTTCTACGTTATTTCATACTGTCAATGTTAAAGACATAATAGCCTATGTTCAAACAGTCGCACGGAGTAGAGATTAATGTAAGTTGAATTCATAGATAATATGTATATATTATTATATATACTGATAGTTGAAAGTGAAATACAGCGATCGTATGTTGACCATATCATCATCATTATAGCTTTATACGTGGTAGAGCCACGCTGCAGCTATATTATGGTTGCAGCAGGAATGGGTCGGCTCGACCGAGGTAGCTGAATGCTGCTGTGTTTCGTATGGTGAGTGTAGAGAACCGGAGACCCTTTTTACTCTTAAGCATTCCATCTTAGTCCTCAGGGGTGACAACGCATCTGCATTTTGATTCTGAATTGACCATAAATGTAGATTTCTATGGCCCACAGCATCCACTTACCATCAGGTGGACTGTGTGCTCGTTTGTCACTCAATTCTATAAAAAAAGACTGTAACACTCCAATTATCAATTTAATCCAAGATAAAAAGGGAAATATACTTTCTTCCTATTTCTATCAAACATCAATGCCTCCATTGCTTTGTTTTGACAGTCTTGTTCATTTTCAACCAATAGTATAAGCTTGACCTGTTTATACCTCTAATCCTTTAATAATCTTTATCCTAGATAATTTAATTTAATTGTACTATAATCTAAATATTATATTAAAAATATATTGCTTTGCGAATATAAATTGAGGGGATTTAAAGTTAATAACGAACCTAAGCAAAATATTTTCATTGTTCACGAAACATTTCTCATCATTAGTAGCAAATTACTGTTTATTTTCGTGTTTTCTAATCATCTTGTTTACATCGGTGTATCGTTTTTAAGCTACTTTATATTAAATTACTTTTCGAAAATACTGAGAAAATCCCGGTCCTAGGGCATTATATACGAATAAATTAATAAACTAAAAATAGCTGATTAAAGCAATTAAAATAAATAATTTTATTTGAGTTTGTTGTAAAATTTCGTAACGTTAAGAACAGTACTATTCCGCTATCAGGCTTTTGTATTTTATTAAATGCCGTGTGGTGAACGGTAAGAGAATCCATCACCCAATTCGCTTCCGCTTGTGTCTTAAAAGGCGACATTATTATAGAATCAGGGTGACAAACAAGCATACAGTCCCACACAGAGCACGTATTCTCCCGATAGATTGCAGCATATGTTCAGCTGTGGACTATTGATAGGTTTCAATTAATGAATTAGCGTGTAGTGGCGGTAATACTACTTCGTACTACAACAAGAGGATAAATCGATGAAGTTAGTTTTGATCAAAAATATTCTAGTCTATTCTAATATAAAATGAAGTGACGCTTTGTTACTGTACATAATAAATAGTAATCAAAACCATAAAAAGAATAAGCAAAAATGATCTTGCTATCTCTATTACGTCTAATTCGCTTTGCTCCGTGTAACAGAAACAAAAGAATCTGTTCTAAAGCGGCTGCCATTTGTTAAACTAAGCGTTAGTAATGCTTATTGGATATTAAGTATATTCTGTCGTATTATTCTTCCAAGTGCTGAAATGGAATTGCATTAAACTTATTTATCAAAGCCGCAACTTGGTTAGGCATTGTTTAGTAAGGTAAAGTTACGGCTTTATATATACAACTGCCAGACACAAGCCTCTACTCATTTTAAGGGAGGGTTTTTAGGGCAAGTAAATGTCCGCCGCACTGCCACAATGCGTGTTGGCGGACTTCACATGTTTTCGTAATATTTCTTTATTTCTGAGACCTGCAGGTTTTCTCACGATGTTTTCCTTCATCGCCGAGCACAACGTAAATCAGTGACGGGGATCGAACCCGGGTTGCTCGCGTTTACAACGAGAGACTAACCCTGAGATACCACGGCTCTTCTCATTTCTAGTCTTTGTAAAAAAACTAAAATAACCTACATAATAATAATGTCCTCCAGTCTTAATCAAGTAACATAGGACGAAATTAAAGAGCACGAGTGTGAGCGCATGCACAGGTGCATTTTCTATTTCCTCACTCTCATAGTTCGATGGGATGGCAATCCGACATGATCGAAATGAGATACGGCGCAGAATCAATGGTTTTACGTGCTAACCGCCAACTTGTGTGTTTATCAGCGCATAACAATTTCAAGTGTTAATTTAATTATTTTATTGAAGCCGACGGAAATCGAACTCGATTTGCTCGCGTTCTTCATAAGACCGGCGCTTATCTAGCTACCTACCTACCTTAGCTAAACTACAATGGCTTTTTGCTTTAAGTCTCTCGGAGTAGTTTATTAAATGTAATATAAAGTATATAATTAGAGCAATGCACACATGACACGTTAACATTCATCAGAATACGCTTCAAGTAAACACAGTGTATGTTTGTTACAACTTTATATACAAGTATATTTTTTAATATAACATGGGTGACATGCGAGCTTACAGCCCACCCGATGGCAAGTGAATGCTGTGACCCATAGACATCCACATCCAACTATTTTTTTTTAAATCCATAGCATAATATTGTATGGAAATTTGCTGTGGAGAAACGCGACAGTTTCAGAAACAATTTTTACGCATAAAAGGGCCATAAGAGCAATATAAATTCCATATTGCATAATTGTGTTATTATTTTCATAAGATAGCTCTAATCGCTAAGCCGCGGGATTTATTTTTTAACTAGCGGCCCGCCCCGGTTTCACTTGGGTAAGATCTGTTAATGTAGCGTTATTTAGATGTAAGATAAACAAAGACCAATTTATTATAACAATTTTTCGTTTATTCAAAATAAACCTCCAAGTTTTTCAGATAAAATATAGACTACATCACTCCTGGCATTGTTCTCTGTCTGTTCGTGAAGTTTCATTACAATCTACAGATGACAGATAGACAGACAGAGATTTAAAAATGGTTACAGATGTCTTAATGGCATTCAAATAAGCTCAATTCCCTTCAGCTCAATATAAGGCAGTTATTCCGATATTACAGACAGACACTTCAATTTTATTTATATGTATAAATTATATTAATGGCATGTTTCTAAAGAAGTTAACACGTGAGACCAATCGATAACATTTTCTAAATTATCTACACGTATGTGCATTATCATTATCAATCAAAACATGACATGACGAAGTTAAAAGACATAGTTAAGATTTTTGATAACAGTATCAGAATCGAGACTACAGGCGTTGTTTTTAGTTAATTTACTCATGTTTCTGATACATTAATATTTAATATACAATTATAATAAGACGATAGATAAAAATATGAATATATGATACATGGTTTAGCAACAAAGTTTCAGCGGTAAAAAGAAGAGAGATAGAATAAAAACTCTCAATCCTCCTACACTTAACAAAACTGTAACAAATAAATGTAAATACTAGAAGACGTATGGTTCTTGTCGAGTTTATTTTTAAACTAGCTGTTCCCCGCGACTTCGCCCGCGTGTAATTTAGGGTTTTAATTTTTTTGCGCGGAACCCTAATTCTTTTTCTAAAATAAAAGTAACCTAAGTTACTCCTTATGACATCAGCTATCTGCCAGTGAAAGTCCCGTCAAAATCGGTCCAGACGTTTCAAAGATTAGCCGGAACAAACAGACAGACAGACAAAAATTGTAAAAATTGTATTTTTGTTATACATACCGTATATACTTTCATATGCATTTAGTAAAAAGGTGTAATTTTGACATTACAAACAGACACTTCAATTTTATTTATTTGTGTTGTATGTATGTATGTATATGTATGTATAGATATATAGACTAGCGACCCGCTCCAGCTTGGCCTGAGTGGAATGTATTAATGTTGCGTTTAGATTTAAGATAATCAAAGACCATTTTATTTTATCAATTTTTCGAGTTGTTTCGGATAAAATATAGCCATTCCGAAAATTATTAGTTCGGACAGACATATTAAAAATGGTTGAATTTGCAGTCCATTATAAGACATCACTTAATGGACTGCAAATACATCCTTCATTATAAGGCAGTTACTACGATATTAATAAAATTAAATAAACATAATGCCTTTTATACCTTGCATTATTACAGGATTATCTTATTCCCAGTTGGTATGTTAGTTGGCTAGTTAACTTAAATTTTGTATTAGTTTTGTTAGGTTTTTTTATGCAAGAACTCAGATTGGGTAAAGGCCTTCTCCAAAGATATTAATTACGAACAAATTTAAACACTTTTTAGATTTTTAGTCGTAAAAATACCGCCTCCTAAAATTTAGCTAAGTTCCGTGCGGTCGACTGTGGAACGTTTGACCGCTTTAATAGCATTTATTTTTAAGCACCTTCACAACTACTAACTACTACTTTAAACTTTAAATCCCTGGCCTTTTTATTTTTTTAGCCACGCATCATGGTTTTAATAGAGGCACGACTGTTATATCGTGTTAGTAAGAATTATGTTACATATATTATTATTAAATACATAGGTATTCATCTTCTTTTGATGGTAAGGAAAGGAACCATAGTGTCTCCATAGATAATCGTCCGTAACATGTAATATTGTCAAAATGTTGTTGCTTGAAAGTAAAGTGACTGACAAAATGGAAGACTGTAACTGTGGATATCCGTGAAGCCTTCGAGGGCAGTTGTCCCGTCAAAACCAAGACCTCAACACGAAAAGTTCCTTGATGGAACAATAAGCTGAAGAAGCTTAGGAAAAGACCAGGAAATTCTTCAATATGGCCAAAAAAAATAAAGAGTGGGATATTTATAGTGCAGCCCTAACCGAATATAATAAAGAAATTACGAAAGCTAAGAGAGCGTCGTTGAGGAAGCTATGCGAAGAAGTTGAGTCTTTGCCTCGCAGTGCAAGACTACACAAAATGCTATCGAAAGCTAAACCTAGTCAGATCGGGCTTCTTAAAAAGCCTGACGGTAACTTCACCACTAGTGAAACAATAACATTAGAGTTACTAGCGTCAACCCATTTCCCAGCGTCACATAAGACTTTTGCCTCGAACTTTTTCAGAGCTCTACGAAGGCCTTGTAATGAGGACTGGTGTAGGGCTGCAAAGATAATAAGGCCAAACCTCGTGCATATAAAACAAGCGGTGAGGATGGAATAATTTCCCTCCAACTACAGAGGAGTATCGATATCCTTCTTCCTTATCTGATGAAAATCTTCAGAGCAATTTTTGCGTGGGAATATATTCCAGAACGATGGACAAACGTCAAAGTTCTATTTATACCTAAGGCTGGTAGAAAGGACTACGCCTTACCAAAGTCTTTTAGACCTATAAGTCTATCTTTCTTTCTTCTCAAGACATTGGAAAAGGTTATAAATAAATATATTAGGCATGTAGCTCTAGCTATGAGGCCCATACATTACAATCAGCATGCTTACCGCAGAGGCTAATCTACGGAAACAGCCCTGATCAGTGTTATTGACAGGGTCGAAAAAGCTGTGGAGGATAAAGAAATAACTCTTTGTGCCTTTCTAGATATTGAGGCATCCACATCACTGCTGGTTATACATGACCACATCACTGCTGGTTGGGGGCCTGACATCTAAAAATGTTGACCCCTCGATCACCAGGTGGATGAAGTCGATGCTCTCCAACAGAAAGACAAAAATAGCGCTGTTTCAAACTTCGATTGAGGTTACAACTACAAGAGGCATTCGATCTTAGTCCTCACGGGTGACAACACATCTGCATTTAAATTCTTTATTGAGGATAGATGTAGATGTCTATGGGTCACAGCAACCACTTATCATCACGTGGACTGTGTGCTCGTTTGTCACATTATCCTATAAAAAAATTTAATCGAGAGTGTCCTTAGCTGTGTTTCAAGAAAATCTGTTCAGCCCTTTGAAGATCATCAACTCTTTTTGTTTCGGGGGTTTTTAATTTTGAAGTTATACTTCTTTTGGGGCGTTTAGGAAAAATTATGAGAGTGAATTTTTTACGATGCGCGCGGACACCGACAGCTAAAAACAACACCATGAAGTTGTTACGATGCGCGCGCACACTAACACCTCAAAGCGACAACTTCATTGGGTAACTGTCTCTCAAGTTTTTGTGGGAACTGATAACTATATTTAAGGTAGTTATTTTTGTTTTGTTACGCTAAAGAAGTATAACTTCCTACGTGCGTACATAAGTACACACACACGTTTTTTTTATTTAAGTTATATTATATAATACGCATACGTGCAACGGGGAGCATCGTCAAAGATGCGAGACGTCAATTTCAACAATTCACTTACCCAGCGTGATGATTGGATTCCTTCCTACAATGGGGGAGACCCATGTCCAGCTGTGGACGGGCCGCTGAAGAAGAAGAATGCATCACAGTTGACATATTTAATTTGTTAGCTTTATTGCTTTTACTGCTTCATCTTTCTCAGAAGTAGCAGATTAATTTCATTAAGGCATATCGACAAACATACGTCATTTTTGTTCCAAGAACAATTTTAACAACTACGAAACCATAATAAAACGTCATCACGATTTTTCAACCATCGGATAAAAACAAATTAAAAATTGCAGTTGTATGAATAAAATACCCCAATTGTTTCACTAATATTTAGGTTATGATTTATTTGATTGATAACTTTTATCTAACGATTGAAAAATCGGCACTAAGTTGAATTTACTTTTTAGTATACATGAGTTTTATTGAAAAAAAAATTCCATTGTGATCCAGAATCTCAAATCTTCAGCATTATCTATCCGATATAAGATAAAAACGCTCTGTTATCACAATCTTTTATCGCATAAGTATACAATGCTACATTTCATAAAACCCAAAGTTGTCTTATTTCCTTATTTTGTGTGATATAAATAAAAGATATCTATTTTAAGTTTCCAAAAGGCTACCAATAAAAGGCACATGACAGTTAGAGTAGGTTACTTCGCATCAGTAATTTCATTTTTTATTTAATACTAGCATTGCTGCCGCAGAAGAAATAATGTATAATGGAAAATTCGTTTTAAATTTGGAAAAGTTATTTTGTTTAATTAAGAATGATAATACATTCATTGAAATATAATTAAATATAAGACTTTCAAATAAATATGTCGGTACGATACGCGCGCCTCCTACTGTAAGTTAATTGAACTACGTCTATAACCTTCGCGCAAATGCAAGCAATAAGTTGACAAAGTTTTGGCGCAATCTGATGAACGGTATGGCAGTGCATAAAATACGAACAAACAAATATTAATTTTTATCTATTAGATTTATCTATGTATTATAATACGGCATATATATTATAGTATTTTATGTTAACACTATATATAAATACTCAAATAATCCCTCATATCGCCTTTTCCTTTTAGTAAAAGTTATCATTTCACACAGAAATCTTTTTATACATGTTGGGAAGTGTGATAAACGAAAACACAGTGCATCTAATGCTAAGAGGAAGCTGTGATCCGAAAATACCTATATCCTCGATTAGGTATCAAAATGCACATACGTTTTTATTCTTAAGAATTAAGATGGAATGATTCTTTACTAACTAAAAGGGTTTCCATTTCTTGTACCTAACCATACAAAACAAAGCTGAACTATGCTGCTTTTTTACGCTGGTATTCTCTTGATTTTGAGAGGAAAAAGCATTCCCCTATGTTTAATAATAAGAATAAATATTAATAATACTTATTCATTGACCATAAATAGCAAAGGGTATAAACTGAGACTGCATCTGCGCAGGACAGGAATATAGTGCACGAGTGTGTGCGCATATTGAAGTGCACTCTCTATTCCGTCACTCTCATAGTCCGATGGAACGGTATTCCGACACGACCGAAGTGAGAGCAGGCAGTCGTGGTTTTTAATCTCTATATAAAAAATTAATTGGTGTCCGTTAGTCTCGCTAAAACTTGAATTTTTCCAACCAAAACCAAATCAAAAACATTGTAATCTATAAGAAGTAAGCAGACTTTTTTTTAAGTTTATAATTAAATGATTTTATTCCCTTAGCTGAACTTGAATAAATAATTCTAAATTTTGTTTTATCTTCGTTGTTTTCTTCTCGTAGTCACAAAAGTTTTTTTCCTATAAAAAATTTTTGGGCTAAAACGTTAAATAAAAATGGATTTGTATGCACCTTTTTAAAATTGCCTATGAAACGTATAACAATGACAAAAAAAACTACTTCCGCTTCAAGTAAACTAGTAAGTGATTAAGTTTTTCGATTAAACTTATCGAACTTAAGAAAATCCTAAAAGGTCCTTCAACTTAGCGTTAAATTTTAAGCGTAAAATTTTCGTTTAAACTCTCGACAGACAAATTCATATGAGTATAATGCAACGAATTTCTCCAACACCAACGTTGTATCAACTGCAAAAGTTTTGAGAACATTTGACGAATTTACCAAATGAAAAATGTCTGTTGGGACGTGAATAATAAAATTAAAGAATTCAAAACGAACTGAGAATGCTGTGGTGTACAGTTACTGGTAACTAAAGGCTGAATCATTATTATTAATTATGTGCAAATAAATAAGAAGCGTAAAAATTTTAGTAATAAAGATCAACTGAGACAAAAGAATTTTAGACTACTACTAGAATCGATTTTTGATAATTAAAGGACCAATTTCTCAAAACATTTGAGAATACAGTCTTATTATTGAAAGAAATTATTTTACCTGATGGTTTTATCATTTTTAATACACTTTTTTGCATCAATTTAAAACATAATCTTTCGTTCTCATGTTCTTATAATTTCTTGAAATAAATTAATAATGCAAAGAAATTAAGCACATAATATTATCTATACTAGCCCCTAAGTTGATAGTTCAGATTTTATCATTCTAGGCATATAAATTATCTACGTGCATAATATTATCTATACTAGCCCCTAAGTTGATAGTTCAGATTTTATCATTCTAGGCATATAAATATCTACGTGCATAATATTATCTATACTAGCCCCTAAGTTGATAGTTCAGATTTTATCATTCTAGGCATATAAATTATCTACGTGAAACAGTCAGACACAATCAAAATATTTCTGTGATACACAGATAAGGGTAGATACTGAAGTGATTCTATAACTGTTCCTTTTTACTTTTTAGCCCGGATCGTTAAAAATGACTTAAGGACAAGCAAGCAACGATAACAGCAAAAAAAAGAAACATTAAGCCCAAAGAAAATTCTTGCGAGGAATCCACGTTGTGACTTGAACTCTACAACACAAAGGAAATTGTACTGCGTTTTGTTAAAAATGTATAATATTAATAACTAATCATACAAGTTCAAATGACACATAGATTTGTGGTTATTCACACTTACAACTATCCTCGATTAATATTAAAAATAGATATGCGTTGTCATCCCTGAGGACTAAGAAGAAATGCTTAAAAAGGTCTCGGTTTTCCTCAATACTAGAGAAAGCAACTGTATGATATTAATAAACGTTGCTATTCTGTGAGAACTTGATCGTACCTTGGTCAATGGGCCACAGTATCCACTTACCATCAGGTGGACTGTGTGCTCGTTTGTCATCCTTATTCTATAAAAAAAAAGAAGCGGCATAAGCAAGAATGCATCACGTGAGTTCAGCAAAGCCGTGACTGCGATCTAGTTTATAGCTGTTATTCAATTAGCGAACAATCACGATTACTGTAGCTCGACACCTCAATTTCATTATCGTGTCTAGTCGCTTAGAGGAAGTTCGCTAGCGACCATCCTAGAGACGTCAAAGTAAACTTGAGACTTAAGAATATGTTGGTGTTATAAAAATAAAAATTACCTAACAACTGAATTATAAAACTAAGTAAGTAATACTGCTAAAACTAAATTTATGCAAAATACAAACTGGGTATTACATATTTCGCTCAATTTTAATTTTTTTTCAGGTGATAAATTGTTTGTTCGTAGAAATTATTTGAGAATATCGTGAGTTTTTGTTTCCAATAAAATTTAACATATAATGGAAAACTTAAGACTTGAGACACTGTTTATAGAAATAAGCATGACAGACGAGCACACAGTTCATCCAATGGGAAGTTAGGAAATGGATACTGAAGCCCATAGACACAAATATGTATTCTTGTGTAAGGATCAAAAGCAAATACGTTGTCATATTTGAGGTCCTAAGATTGAATTTCTCATTACCAGTTTTTTTAATATAAAATAAGGGTAACAAACGAGCACACGGGCCACTTGAAGTTGAAGTGGATGCTGTGGCCCATAAGCATCTACAATGTCACCCCTGAGGACTAAGATGGAATGCCTCGTTTCCAGTAAAAAGGGTCTCCGGTTCTCTATTCTCACCATACGAAACACAGTAGCCTTAAGCTGCTATTTTACACTGGTATTCTGTGAGAGCATGTCTACGGTCTACGGTCGAGCCGACCCATTCGTGCTACAACTAATATAGCTGCAGCGTGGCTCTACCATGTATAAAAACCAGTTAAAATTATCTCCGATTCTCGTCCTCGCCGTACGAAACACAGCATTGTTTTGCTGCTATTTTACGCTGGTATATCGTGCAGTGGCGGTGGTAATGGCGGTAACCGAGTAGTGGCGGTGTAAGAATATCTACTACCCCATATCGTACTGAGGGTGTCGTAAGAGGCGACAGGCCGCAACAGGCAGCAGCGTCTTTTTAATAACAACTCAAAATAAAAAACTATGGCTGCCAAACGTGGCAACTATGGCTAAATACCCCTATGTCGCAATCTATGGGGGAGTCCTATTCCAGCCGTGGACTTTTATAGGCTGTAACGGTATTTTGTGTAAGTGTGGTCCTACCCCAGTCGAACCGACCCATTCGTGCTACAGCCCTTATCTCTTTAGCGTGGCTCTACCGTAAAGCTATATAAAGACTAACCTAGAAACAGAAACCTAGTAAATTCAATTTATATAACGTAGTAATTAAGTAATGATAGTATCAACTACTCAACTGCTTAGTATTCCAGTCTGTATATCCTGTGTTAGAATACCACCTCTGATATTGTATCTTAAGTTTATACGAGACAGGTAGGGTAGAAAGAGTTCCTTTTTTCTTTCATTTAGATATTATTTAAACGTGGTGTAGCCATGCTGCAGCTATATTAATTGTATAGTTGTAGCACGAATGGGTCGGCTTGACAGGGGAAGGACCACGCTCTCACAGAATACCAGCGTAAAATAGCAGATTAATGCTGCTGTGTTTCGTATGGTGAGTGTAGAGAACCGGATACCCTTTTTACTGAGAAAGAGGTATTCCATCTTAGTCCTCACGGCTGACAACGCATCTGCATTTTGATTCGCAAATGAGGACAAATGTAGATGTCTATGGGCCACAGCATCCACTTACCATCAGGTGGACTGTATGCTCGCTTATCACCCTTGTCATATTAAGAAAAAATATTAAGTTCCTAGCAGTTGAAAGGTATTGCTGCAGTTGTAATCAGCGAAGAAAACATTACAATCAGGTTTAAGACAATTTGCAATGACACTTAATTCTCCCCTATCGTGTGTTTGTAAGATGCGACAGAGGCAAATAAACCGGGAGATGGGCAGCAGAGCTCTTTTTAATAACTACTAAAAATAAAAACTGCGGTTGAAAACCCGCTTGCCAAGCGTGATAAATAAAGGCGACGGCAAATTTCCTCCTTATGAGGCAATATATAGAGAGCAGTGGACTTTGATAGGCTGTAAAAATTTAGTGATGAATGAACACTGTTTTACTTCCGAATCCGCATAAAATTATAAATGCGAAAGTGTGTGTGATGGTTAGTCCTTCTTTCATGCACCTTCGGAGCAACTGATTGACATGTTTTTTTTGCATAGAGATACTTTATGGGCCAGAAAGTGGCAGAGGCCACTTTATATTACAGATACCTCTCGGTTACATCTTGGAATAACACATTGGCTGTGATTTTTCAAAGTAAAATCTTTTTCCGAATTTCACACTGGTGAAGCTACGGGCAAAAGCTAGTTTTACAATAAGTACACAGTTTTTTTTTCATATGATATAAAGAAATCTTAGGATTAACATTATTTGAGCATTCATACTAGGTGGTAAGATTCTTTTTCTGGCAAGGAGTCCGCCTGGGTCGGTACCACCCTCTTACCTGTTCCTGTCACCAAATAGAAGTGCTTGCTCTGTCGTGTTCTGTTACAGGCTGTGAGACATTTCATTTAAAGTTCTCAGAAGTGATAACGCATCTATAGAATTCTTTGAATCAATTTGCCTGTAGGTGTCCATGAACTGCAGTAACTTAAATTTTTTTTAAAAGATCTCTTAATTAAACATAAATCAAAATCCATCATAATATCCAATTGACGTCACAAACGTTAAAGTTTGGATAACTCTAGCGTTACCGACGTAGTCTTTATCTCTACGTCACTCAACGAGCTACGAGACCGTAGCGAGTTAGATCCGGTTATTATTGTGAGTATATGCGCCTAATCTTATTGTTACGTCCTTAAACTTGTCAAGAGTATCAGCATGGTTAGAATGGACAAGTGCAGGCCCAGTCCCCGTGACCTACATCCGACGACCCTCGCTCGGGAAGCTGCTAATTTCCACCATCGCGGCCTGAAGCCTACGTCACAGCGGGGGCAGGGAGGCGCACGACGGCTCGCTGGCTGCCTCGTTCCGATCAGTCCGCCGCCCAACTCCGTTCAGCGACCACGCGTCCACACGCCGTGGCAAAACAACACGCCGCCCCGCGAACATTCATAGAACCTCACAAACACCGCCTGAACAAGAACCAGTGATAGAACTGTATTTTTTTAAAGTGCGATAAGAAACTGTGAAAGTATTTTTTTTATTAACAAAACTGTGATAGCGACTCAGGCGGGCGGAGGTTCGGGCGGGGCGCGTTCTGCTGACACAGTGGCTCAGTCAGCCGTCGGTCGTCGGGTAACAAGCACCATCGATTTTCTCCTTACGACTGTACGCAAGGTACGTAAAATCACGTGCTCGTATTTTCATCGCGGCTATTTCTACGCGCGTCGTATTTTCGAACGATCTGCTAAACGTTCAAGGCCGAGAATGTTTGCGCTAGGAATTACGCTTTTGGTTTGCGTAGGTGTTCTAGTTTTTCTACGTGTGTGATGAATTATCTTGTATCGTAACGAGTAGATCGAGAGGAAAGCAAATCGATTTCATGGTTTTACAGTTTTCAATGTACGTTTAGAATAAATAATGCGACAACAATTATATACTCACACGTTGTTGCAGTTTAGTTCGTAACATAATTATGTTCTCTTATTGTTAGGTAGATGCTAAGCATTAATTAGTGATATGTGCATTAGATGGTGTACACTTCTGTTAAACTAATGAGAATATATAATAGAAGGAAAAGATCGTAAGTTCTGTTTAGAAAAAAATCAATAAAACTATCATTAAGCCTTACCTGTACTTTAGATTGTTCATGACCTAGGCGTAAATCGCTATTGATGCTATATGCGTTCCTTGGCATGTATTCAGACAGGGATTTAACATAAATCTATGCAGGGATTCATTCAAACGATAATGTAATTACGACCACACGTGCATTATTTCATTTATCTCTCTACTCCAAGCGCTTGAAGGCGTTATAATTTGAATATAAAATTAAAACTCTACCGTAAAATTCACTTAAAGCTTCATTTCAATAATTAAATGTTCGCAATAACTTGCAAGGGTTTGAGGTAAAAAAATGTATTTTATCTCTTCAAATATTTCTTTATAGAAAAAATTATCTGTAAAAACAAATTATATGAACGTAAAGAATTATTAAATCAAATTCTTACCAACGTAAATTATAATAAATATTTACATTTACAAAATGTCAAGTTAGAAACACTTCATTTAAAAGTTAATTTAAAATTAATGTTGCCCGTTAACCGCAACAGTATTAATACTTAATTACGGATTAAATCGTAATAATCGATCTTTCATATAAACAAAGTTATGGATAAAAAATCATATTGAAATAAAATGCTACGTCGTTTTATTTTTTCGATTTCAAAGTTTACTTTCAGTTGCAAAGCAGTAAAATAAGTTTATTAGATTCTTATCGATATATACCTACTGCTTACACGTGATTGAAATAGAAAACTTTTAGTTCTTATTTTTTTCAAATTTTCTAGTACATACTTGACGAAAACGTAAAAAACGGAAGCAATTTTTAAGAAATTGTTTATTGAGATTATTTAATTTTGTTTGACATATTATCAGCGAGAAAAAAGTTCATTATAAAAATGAGTAAAATAACTTGCATGCTTATTGAATTTAAATGATGATAACAGTTAGTAGAGATGATTTATAAGCACTTCGTAGTATTTGTGAGTAGAAGTAATAGAGAATAGAGAGTGCACCCGTGCTTGTGCACGCACTCGTGCACTATAATCCTGTCTTGCGCAGATGGCTACTCTACGTTGAATGGCCGCCGTGGCCGATTTTTGGTCTAATGAACATTATTATCGTTCTAGTAATTTGCGCCTGAAAAATAGGTTACAAGTGAAAATTGTTATACTCGTATACTAAATTGTTTATAACAATTTTCACTTGCAAAACGCCCCAGCACGATAAGTAGACAGCCTAATGAAACATGCATGGATTCGATAGATTCAAGTGACACACAGTACAATGGGTTGGACAGTCCTCGTAGGTATTTTTTAAGAACTTGGGTTGCACTACACTACTACACTGACTAAAGTAAAAATAGAAACATCCTACTCCTACAGGAAAGGACTCTGCGTCAGTGCTACTGTACGTTTACCCTAAGCCCACGTTGTATTAGAAACCAGCGATCCGCTCCGGCTTCGCACGGGCAATTTCAGGATCTCGACAACAGCGCCACCTAACGGGTCAAAATACGAATCTAAACCATCTAGGGACACATTCAACATGCAAAAAGTTTGGTCAAAATACGTTGCGTAGTTTAAAAGATCTAAGCGTACAGACGGCGGGAAGCGGCTTTGTTTTACTATGTAGAGAAGAGATAGAGAAGAGAAGAAAATTCTAGGCAATTTTAATAAATATAATAGTTTGAGCTTATCATGACTTTTCCTTCTGAATTATCCACTTCTCTCAAAAATTGGAATCAAATTGATATAAAATACATTTAAAAATATCTATATTTGTTATTCCGATTAACAATTTGAATTGCGCAAAGAAATCGATTTCTATATTTCATTGTTTATACACAATTACAATGTTATCATATTTCTATTGTATTTCAAAAGATTAAATACTAGGAACACATAAAAATAATGTTTGTTACAAATTAGTTTATGCATACGTACAATATGGTGAGGGTCAAAGTCATGGTCATCTTATTAATTTGTGGTCATGGTAACATTTAATGGTTGGAGTAGTCTACACTTTTGAATTTAGGTTTACCAAAACATACATGTGACCACTGATTGCAATCGACAAACTCTTACAATGTAAATGTATGAGGGAAACCTTACATACTTGTAAATTTAAACCAGAAATCCCATTATGTACTCGTACATCCAGTTATTTTAATAAAATATAGTTTTACTCATAAATTCCATTGATTTTTCATCGGGCATCGGCTTTGATTAACGTAAATCTAAGCCGATGCACTTATCGATGTAATCTTAACCAAAATTTATATAAATGATTTCTTTCTTTCTTTCATAAAAAAAAATTTACCTCCACACTAGGATTTTCTCCTGTATTGTAGGGGTAGTTTACATACATAAACTTTATGAGGACAAACATCCAGACCGGAAAAATTACATGTAAGCAAATATTTGTTCCGTGCTGGATTCGAACCCGCGGCCCTTAGCGCTGCAACTCATTGCTAAGTCACTGCACTACGAGCCGTCAATCCATTCGTATTCGTACCCAAAATCTATTTAAAGGGCTCAAATTATTAAGTTGTCACTATCATCATCATCATTACAGACGTTCACAAGTCCACTGCTGAATATAGACCTCCCCCAAAGAATGCCACAAAGCACGGCCCTAAGCCACCTGCATCCATCGACTTCCTACATATCTTACCAGGTCGTCAATCCAATCAATCAATGATGTTAACAGTTACTATTATCAAATAAATTCTGTTTTTATATCTGGTAATTTTCAAAGGTCAAAATTTTATACATATTGATGTGACGAAGCGGTCACGTATTGATGTCAAGGCGGCAACGCATCGCGGCCACCACTAGTGACGACGTTAAAATCTTGATCATCGAAGATCACGTCGACTTCTTACTATGACCAAAACACTGAGTTGAAGGTTTTGATTGGATTTTCTCTACGTGAATAATAGATATAGAGGTGAATAGATGAGTTTTTATTAAATAAGTGTATTATTTAAAAAATAAACCGACTTGAATGAATATCGAATCTATTAAAATGTATGTAGCAACACTGTGAAAGTTTACTCTTGCAATAAATAATAAATTTTATAAAATCGATAACGGATGATGCCTCTATAATTTTGAGACAGTTTCTGGAATGTGTGGACAGATGTTGTCGTCGCGAAGTAGTGGAATAACATTTAATTGTTGTTTACGGAGCTCAGTACAAAATTTCAAGAATGGAAGCGATAAAAACCTTGAAAATCACCGTGTGTTCATTTGCGGTACCTGATTCATTCTCCAAAAATGTCAATATTGCGTGCCGTCTTTGTCATGATAAAACTCACGTTCAAAATATTTATATTATATGCGCGTATTATTAATTTTTCCATGGTAAAATACTCGGCAATGTTATGGAAAAAAGGGCAGAATAATATATATACGATTTTTAATTCCAAGCAGATTGCAATAAATTGAATATTAAAATAGCCAGTATGCGAAAATGGGAATTTCATACGTAAGAAACTTATGACACATTAAGTGAAGTATTATCATTTTTTTTAAATTATGCACCTCGTGCGCATAATTTGTTCTCCTTTTTTGAACAGCGAAGAATCGCGAGAAGCTGTTCTTAGGTTTTTATTCTACTTTTTTCACATTACGATATTAAACGAAGGCCAGTATTATCTTAATTTTTTAATTTATTACAGTAGAAATTTACAAACAACTTCAGCGTATATTCATTTAAATATCAACCTAAATCCAACAATAAATTGTCATTTGGATAGATGCAATAATTAGAACTAGTTGTTAATTTTACCGGTAGCCTAATTTTGACATTGTTATTTGTTACCCTCGGTGCAATCACGCAAGCATTGTAATGAAGGTCTCTTCCTCCTTGCGCAATTGTTCGAGGTTGTTTCTTTGAAACCAATCCATTAAAGCAAAAAAATATAAATGTAGTTTTATTTGTATATAATACATAAGTTAGGAGAGATTCCATGTGTTCAAAGGTTGTAGATACTGAGGAGGTTAATTACCTTCTCAGTATCGTAGAGGCGTTTTACATACTATAAATAAGTTAAATTACATACAGAAATAAGGCGTAAGATAATCCACTAACCCATATTATCTCGTGGGAGTCGTAAGCTCGCAAGAGACGACAGAGGAAATTTAACAGATTGGCAGCAATATCTTCTTGAAATCAGTATCAAAGTAACAAACAACAGCTGTTGCCAAGCGTGGCGAATATGGCAAATATGGGAGATATTTTAAGAGAAACAATGGGGGAAGCCTATATAAGAAGTGCACTTTTGATAGAATGAATGAAATAAAGACAGACATATTAGAATTTCACAGTTTCAAAAGTCAAAAAGACAGACTTCTTAAATTATTATCAGGATTTATTTATGGTAACAAACGAGCACACAATCCACCTAATGGTAAGTGGATGCTGGGGCCCATAGACATCCACATTTATCCTGAAATAAGAATCAAAATGCAGCTGCGTTGTCACCGCTGAGGACTAAGATGGAATGCCTCGTTTTTTGCCTTCGTAAAAAGGGTATCCGGTTCTCTACACTCACCATACGAAACACAGCAGCATTAAGCTGCTATTTTACGCTATTGTTCTGTGAGAGCGTGGTACTACTCCGGCCGAGCCAACCCATTCGTGCTGCAACCACAATATAGCTGCAGCATGGCTCCACCACGTATAATATCATCCAAGCAATCACTATAACTACCAACCCATTTAAAATATAACATCTAGTAATTTTTGTCTTTCGTATCCGAATTCGTAATTCGAATTCCTTATGAAGTATATGTATATAATTGCGCTACGAAAATATTATTCCTGTGGAGAAAAAATGTTGAAGATCGAACGATAAGCACGCGATATGACTATTTGCTCAATGAAATTACTAGAACGTAGTCGTAACAAGCCCTTCCAAAATACCATTACATTACAAGTTTTATTCGTTGTACTTAATATAATTTTTTTACAAAATGTTCTAATGCATGTGCAGAAGCGCTACAGTAGGATTTATTCTATCAATACATGCAACAAGCCTTAAAAGTAATTATATTATTAAAGTTACATTTTTTGACATTTGACTTTAATATAATAATTATAATTAAAATTAAACCATGGATAAATATAAAACACCTATAGAATAAGAAAAGAATAGCATATTTAAAATGTAAAACATATTTAAGAACCTTTTTTTATATCTGCACGCTCTCATATGTTTCGTAAGGTCAGTGTAGAGGACCGGAAACCCTTTTTACTTGAAACGAGGCATACCATCTTAGTCGTCAGGGGTGACAACGCATCTGCATTTTGATTCTTTATGGAAGACAGATGTAGATTCCTTAACCCACTCAAAAGGGTCGAAAATTAGACGACTTCTTAAAACTAAAAAGTGTACAATAATTTTAACATCATAGCTTTTGAGGTCGGGCTTTTAATTTTTTTTATACACTATGTCTTAGCAGCCATTTTAACAGCCTCACACTATCCATACCCATAATCCATTCCACCCACTTTCGTCTAGGGCGTGAATTCCCAATACTGCCGTTCACTTCTACAACATAAATTTGCTTTGTAACTCTTACCTCGTTCATTCTTTCTACATGACCAAACCACCGTAGCATTACTTTCTTGATCCTTGTCACAAACAGCATCTTACAAACCACATTTTTCTCTTATCGCACAATTTCTCATCCAGATTCAGATTCAGCCCTAACATACTCCATAATGACCGCATTTCTACAGCACAAATCGTGCTTCTTCTGCCACACCCAACTTTCACTACCATACATTAAGGTAGGAACTAACACAGAATTGTGAAAATTAAATGTGCCTCTATACCTTTCTCTTTCTACTATCATTTTGTGAAAAGAGAGAGAGACTTTAAGTTGAATGATTTTATAAGTAAGGCCGTAAGAATTTTTAATTTGTTCAAAATTGAATTTCGAAGAATGAAATGCAATAATGGATTAATATTAAACAAGCCCAATAAAATTTTGGTCTCATAAATTAAGCATTGAGAATATAAACTATTTTGAATAATTTGCATCTAATAAAATATCATCAGAGACTGACCTTTGCTTTAATATTAAACGAAATAATATGTGCCACTATTTTCAAACATAATATTCGTATATATTTTGGATAACCAAACAACGTAGTAAAGGTTTATTACGCTCTTTGTGGAAACTACGCCACAAATAGCTTGTAGTGTTAGTATGTGTTAATCAGAATAGTGTATTTATAGAGTTATATTTAAAACTTATACGTTATTCGTCTTTCTTGATTTATTATATTTCTTCTTCTTCATCATTATCAGTCGTAAAAGTCCACTGCTGGAATTGGCCTCTCCTAGGGACGATTTGCCCTCTTAGCATGTGGGTTGACGATTTTCGAACCAGATGCCTCCCACTTTTGACGCTGCTGCCTGTCGCCGGTTTTAGATAGATTACGTCTGGTATAAGATAGAGGGTTATATATCGGAATAGTTGCCAAACGGGACGAATATACGATTTGTTATAATCTCTTTATATAAAAATCAATTGTTGTCCGTTAGTGTCGCAAAAACGCGAAAATGACTCGACCGTTTTGATGAATTTCTTGTGTGTATTTGAGTGACTCCCTGGATGGTTTAAAAACTCAATTGGACCCGGTAGGTTGCGCTGTTGTCGAGATCCAGAAATCATCCGTGCAAAGCCGGGACGGATCGCTAGTATTTATTATATTTAAATAAATTTAATGAAATAAATTATAAATTTGGTTTGGTAGTGGCAGCGTAAGAATTGAATAAAATAATTGTGGATGACAGTATCCTATCTTATCTTGACGTTCGACCGAGTGCGCGTAGGTTAAGATAAAAAATTTAACATGCGTATACTTTTTGTACGATGTATCCAGCGCAGCTGACGAAAAGGAAAATCCTTTTCGTAAGACGGAAATTGTTATCGTTGTCGAAAATTATATAGTATATACTCGTGTTTATATTTACACTAAGGATTAGTTATCTTAAATGGCAATGGCCCGGCCATATAGCTCAAAAAATGTATAACTGATGGGGAAGATAAGCTATCGAGTGGCAGCCTCATACCGAAAAGCGAAGTGTAGGACAGCCCCCACTAAAAGAAAGGACGGCCTGGTAAAACATGCAGGAAGTCGATGGATGGAACATTGGATTATGAAAAGTAAAGATTATGGTGTAGATTTATGTATATCATTTTCTAATGTCAGTATATTACGCTCAAATTAAATCTTTTTTCATTTTCAATTCACTTATTACTTCGTTACATCGTCTGGATTTGTTAAAAAGTAAAATGTAAAGTTACAGCCTATATACGTCCCACTGCTGGGCACAGGCCTCCTCTCATTTCTAAGAGGGTTTTAGGGCAAGGAAATGTCCGCCGCGCTGCCCCAATGCGTGTTGGCGAACTTCACATGTCTTCGAAAATATTTTTTTTTATTTCTCAGACATGCAGGTTTCCTCACGATGTTTTCCTTCACCGGCGAGCACGTGGTAAATCAGCACTTAAAATTGCAATTAACAATTTCATTGGTGCCGGCGGGGATCGAACCCGGGTTGCTCGCGTACTGTGTAACTTACAGCGAGCGCTAACCATCTGAGCTACCACGGCTTTGTTAAGATTCAAGGAATCATTTACAGTTTTACGGCAAATCGCATTATGTATTAATAGCCTTGTCCAAGAATAATTACGTCAAAGATATCGTCGTAGTTTTTGTTCAAATACAGCTGGCAATAAAAAAAAGCTGAAGAAATAACAGGAAAACATAACAATGTAACAGATAACACGTAACCGTTGTAGTGCTGACAACAACAAATTTGCTCGGTATGGTACCGCATGTATCTAGGTTTCGAATCCCGGCTAGAGCCAATAGATGGACAAGAACACAAATTATAACTTTTCTGGTATATGTTACCCGCATCCCCGGATACTCGTATCTCCAATCTTGCCGCATAAGCGCCTCATCGGATACGGGTTATAAAGAACGAGTTTATAACTTCCAACTGAATGAATTAGAATTGAACACAAAAGTATACAAAGCGAAATAACCTAAATTTATTTTCAAAGGATAGACATTGTTACAAAAAGGGAAAAATGTTAAACAAAGTGAACAGATAAAAGAACTTAATATTAATATGCCCTTGGTTGACAAGATATGTAAAATAATTAAATATGTCAAATATTTTACGTTAATTTGCAACGAATTATAGTGCCTCCACTATCAGGGGTGAGGAAAGGAGTGTGTTAAAACAATTATGTTATTACTTATAGATTATAGATTACTTGAACACAATTACATTAGTATATTGTTGATACAAATTTCATTTGCGGTTACCCTCTATGTCACGGTTCTTGCGTCTTGACTTGTAAATAACAATAAAACGTATGTCACAGTTAAACGTAGTGATTATATTCTCTTTGGTCACAGTATAGGCAGTTTTCGATGAAGAATAAAAAAAATGTATTTTTAAAAGATTTTTTTTTTGAAATTTCTAAAAGCATACTTCCTTTTGAGATTATAATAGAGTATTGATTCTAAGTAAGAAATAAAATTAATCATTTATAAAAATGGATGTTTGCTATGTTATAGAAGTCATAGTACAACTTATTATCTCTTTTTACGTATTAAGGTACTCTACTCTACTCACTGCAACGGTCAATACAATGACCGTAACAGTATCGTCACATGCAAAATATTTGAAGTATAAATTAATATACAACGACGCCTACTAGACTGATCCATCACCAACCAAGACCATAGCGTGCCATGACTGGGTCGACAGCGAATTCACGACAAAGAATATTTGACAGATATCGATACGCTCCGTACATGGCACGCGACGTTACGAGTACCAAAGCGCTTTACGCAGGCGAACAAACGCGTTGTTACCGTGTATGCTCACTGTTGTCCAAAATAATATCAATAATTGCTAATTCTTTTACAGATAATTTTCTGATAGATATTTTTAAATATTTTTTACAACAACAACACTCTATGCTCCTCTCGGCGCGTCCATATCAACAAAATGAGCTACAATCGATAGAACGAGTGTCATAGTCGTACATATTGAATAGGGACGGTCACTAAAAGCGTTGTATACAGGTATGATACGTTGTTAACATTATAGTAACTGCTATTTCGTGCCTGATGTTTTCACAGCACGTTTTTAGCATATTATGAGTCGTTACAGTGGGCCGACACCGAAAATAGAATATCGTTAACTGACAGGTTCGCTCTTTTAACGCCAAATAAACGACATCGTTATAACGAATTGGTTATAATACGCCGCCGTTTTAAGATTATTATTTTATTTATTTTAAGGAAAATACAACACAATACGTTCACAAAATTTTAGTCTTGAAAACAATTAAAAATGAATATTTATGAAATGTATTTTTTGCATATCCTACACAATTCACTTGCATAAGCGCAATGTGTGATATTTAAAATTTAAATGTCAGTTTGACAGTGCTGTCGTGCGCGCACAGTAACTACACTACCTAGTAATTTTCTTTATAGCATTAATTAAATGAGAAATAAAATAAACCTAATTTGAACATACTAATAAGCGTTGCTAAGTTTATTGGTACTAAAACGTTTACGTTTACGTAAACATAAATATTGATAGATGAAGTACATGTATTAGATTATATTCATTTTATTAATTGCTGTTTGTGTATGTAATATATAAAACGTCTTTGCTCAGCAATATATTTTAATATATACTAATTATATAGTAACTATAATAGTTAACAAGCTACTGCATATATTTTTCATCACAATTTCAAATCAAGCAATGTAAAAAATATTTAAATTATTCGAATGCAGAACGAATTGCCTTGGCATCAAAAAATACAATATTTTTACACAAACTAGCACGTAATCTATGAGTACATTGCTATTGATGTTGCATCGAGATAAATTGATTTATTTTTGACGTGTCTTAAATGTATCCAAGATAACTGCGTGTCAAAAAGCGTTTTTAACATTGTAAATAAAGATTGTATAAAAAAAAACTCCAATTATTTTGGTTATAACCCTTTGCCATCAGTTAGAGGCTCCGATAACAGACACTTATTTCAGGTTCTTTGTTCTTATGCCAAAAAGATGTGGATATTAATATTCATTATTTTTATAATTGGCATATACTCAAATACTTTGCAAGGGTTTCCAAATTTAATTATGATATATACCTTAAAAGAAGTTTTAATTACCTAATTATTTTAAACTGTATACAAATAACACGAAGATCTCTATGTTCTTGCATGGATTATATTTTTACCAGGCTGCATCACGATTGAGCCCGCTCGACTGGTGAAGGACCACACTCGCCCAGAATGCAAGCGTAAAATGGCAGTAAAATCCTGGGCATACTCGTATTTCGTCATAGTTCTCAGGGTGACAACGCATGTAAATTTTTAATCAAGTATAGATAGATATCTAGGAGCAGCAATATGCGCTTACCACCACGTGGACTGGGTGCTCCTTTGTCACCCTTACTTGTATAAAAAAGCACAAAAAGCAATAGTTTAGACAAAACCATAGGTAATTAAAAATATGGATGTAAATAAAAATACAGTATGTTAAAGGGTAACGACATAAGTAATGTAAAATGTATTAAATAAATTATCTATACTTACGCTATTCTGTACTCATACTACAACCAATGGATACTATAAGAGTACCTCTGGGATGTTACCACTCTTTCATCTCTTTCAAACGCCATGCGGCAATACACTCCAGCTGTATTCCGTTGTGAAAGGTAGGAGAGCCTGTATAATTACAGGCTGTGAATTACTTCATCTTAGTCAAGTTTGACAACGCATTTATTTTGCAATTTGTTTGATCTTGGTCGCTGCTGTTCATGACTTACCATATCATAATATATTACTCTAACACACTTTTCTACCTTTTGCGATCTCGTCCATCCTAAGGTTGTCTAGAAGGAATCCCTTTTAACTATAAGACCGCCCATTGTATCACTGATTTTTTTCGTACTTCTTCTTTTTTATGTTTTGTATATCTATTTTGTATTGGGCCATACATGGTTTCTCTTTTGAAGTAAGAGCATTATTCTATCTTCATTTTTTTACGCAAATCCTTTAACAGCTCCTTATGTAACTTATTCAATTTCAGACAAGAAATCGCTAATTTCTTTTAAATTATTTACAATAATGTTATAAGCGTTACCGCACAGGAAAATCACATGGAATGACCAGAATTAAAAACATTATTTTGAAACCGTCTGTAAGTGAATAATTAATTCATTTGCATAACAAAAAGAATATACAGCACTAAACCGAGGAGACATTGCAAATGTCAAGTTAACTCGGCTCACAACCAATCAGGTGTCCACTTATTGAATAGTAGACTTTGAAACCACCTTCAAACATCTCATGGAGTTAAATAAACTATTTACATTTTTGAACATAATATACGATGTTTGGTTCTTATCTGGTGGACTGGACACAATGTAAATATTTTTCGCACTCATTTACAACGTGGCAAAAAATAAGAATCTTAAATTTAATCTGCTTTACGTGATATATTTTGAAGTTTGAGGAAATGTGGACTCCGCCAACACACACACTGAAGCACTTTATTAGGAACTCCACTCAATTACTCTCACAGTAATATTTTTTTTAGGATGTTTCTTTTATTTACTTTGTATTTACTATACCATCAGTAGGTAATATCCGGATATACAATTTAAGTATTTCAACAAAAACTTGTATTTGATGCCTAAATAGATTTATTTCAGAACACAAATACTATAATCTACTTCAATTGTATTCGTATTAAACCCATATAATATAAAAGTCGTATTCTTTCAACGCTATATATCAAGTAATAACTTTAGCACGGTATAGCACGTAAAATTAAAAAAAGATTTAACAACGAAAGTTGCAGTGTTCGTGCCCCGCAGCACCATTATCGTTTCATTTATCAGCAATAAATTATTGTCGTGTATAAACAAGCAGAGAATTTTGGTTCACACTTGCAGTCGTATTTAATTAAATATAAAACGTAAAGCACTTTAAAACACTAAAGATAGCTGCAGACAGCATGTCCTCTTTTTGTCACCAATTCTCAGAGAAAAAAGAACAATGCAATTATTAATTGCAATTTTAAATGCAGATTTAATAATCTCCTCTTCAGTAAAAAATATCACAAGGAGACCTTACGTCTGAGGAATAAAATGTTACGTAGCAAAAATAGAAAGAAGTTTGCGTCGTAGTGTTTTATAGTAGTACGTTCATAGGCTGTTATTTGTATTATGATTTTACACCATGTTACACCTACTTCACACAAAATTAGACCAATTTTACTGATTTCAACCCGTTTAATATTATTTAATTTTTAAATATCAATGTTCCAAATGCTTTGTAACTACTAAGAACGTCACGGGTAGACACATTCTTATTCTGCTTGTAATTATTATTATTAACCGGATAAATAAAGAATGCCACTGTCTGGGTGTTATTAACTATTATATACTGCATTTAAAGTTTTTGAACTTTAAAGAGTTTTCTTTAATTTTATACAGCGTTATGTTCATTCGAAGTATTTATATCTGGTTGCAATAAAATATTGAAAACAAACACACGTCCATTCATAGACACATTTATATTAATTCGAGTGCAAAAAACTCGTAAAGTCTGCGACGAAACTAGACAGCGTTGGTTGCAATTGGACTTAACCCGCACGCTAACTAAAAGGATATTGAATAATGAGTTTAGATCTAACCGACCGACCTCGAATAGTATCCGTCATAATTCATATCTGATTTATCGACGTAATTTTTTTTATAAAACTGAACAGACCAACTAACTAGCAGTCCATCTGATGGTAAGTGGCTACTGCAGTCAAGAACTGCAGCAAAGAAGCCTACAGATGTGTTGTCACGTCTGAGGTCTAAATGGAATACCTCACAGTCTGTAATTATACTCTCCCTCTATAACCTTCAAACTGGAACCCAGCAGCACAATGGCTCAGCAGAAACTGCACATGGACTCCTTGGCAGAAAGGGATAACGACCTCCTAACAAGTCCTTCAAAATTCTCCAATGTTAATTTCGTATTTTTTAGTAAAGAAACGAGAAACTATTACATCCAAAATCCAAAAAATATGAAATTACTTTAGCTTAAACAAATATTACCTAAATTAAGTATTTACTTGCTTCGAATATAACTGTGGTACAAAAACCGAACTAATATGTTCTTGAAATAGGAGTTTACAAATCATTTATGTCCTTAGACATATTTTAATTGGCAATTTAAAAAGTAGTGTTAAACATACTGAGTATTACGAATAATGACAAAATAGATTAGATAGACAATTCTGTTAAACAACTAACCTTCACGCTAACCGCTACGCGGTCTAATAAACCGCAACGTTATTAGATAACTGTGTAACTATGGTAGCGAATTCAGCTTGCGCTTAAATTAAATGTCGTGAATAATAATTTTTATTTTCCAGGTATTTTCTTTGATATATGTCCTATTAGAATTTACGCGTTACAAAAATAGTAAAAATTTCACGTAACAAATATCGAAAATTACACTATTAGGATCACTAGAACTAACTTCATAAATTCTGCGAGTTTCGATGACTATTTCACCGCCGACGGATTATCTGTATTATCGTTTAAATAATGGGTTGTAAAGAATCTTGATAGGTAAAAATGGTGTGATTTAATGTATTAAATATCTGGGCATGTAAATTATTACTGAAAACAATGAAACAGATGCTCCGATTGTGATATAAACCTCAAGTCATCTTGTCTGCATAGGCGTTTTGAGCTACTTGTGTTTTTGACTGTCTGTGAGTTAAAGCAGTCGTCAAAAAGTTCCCAAACACTTCACGATATAACTCATCAACTCATTTTAAATCTTTGTGAACAAAATATACGAAAAACTGTGTAGGCATAATTGTCCCTTAACCTTAACCCTTGGCCTAATGTGCCTATAAAATACAGTGGACACAGATATATAACGTTTATATAATGTTACAACTATACGTATATTTTGTATGATAATTATAAACTATATAAATCTGAATTTATAATTATATATAACCTTATAATTATAAACTTAAATTTTATACATTCATTGTTTTCTGTTTCAGTGTAACAAATCGATCAAAAACTTTAAGAAGGCCAATCTTTGTCTCTTATATATATAAATTACTATCACGGTCGTTGTTAACCTCAACCATAGATAATATTATAATAAACACCTTCAAATGTCCAAGTCACGTCATGCAACGTTCACAGTGCGGAAAAAAGAATAAAAATAAAACGGTGTCACGCATCGGAGATCATCCGTGCGTGCTGCCAGCGAAGCGATGAATGCCTCCATGACATTGGTTTAAGCTGAGCAATTCTAACAATGTCAACGCTGTTTCATGGCAATAACTTGCAACTAATATATATAAATTCGCGACGCTATTGTTTCACACCAGCAGTTACGGGTTACATAATTTAGTTAACGACGCTGTAATAATTCACTGCTTCCTAAAAGGATATTTCATTTAACCCCCCTATTCTAATCACAGCCGACCTTACACTGACCTTTGACATAAAGGTCGCAAACTTCTACATTTAATGCGGGTCAATAGGTTTTAGCACAATACTATAAGGCGCTAATTATACTGTTTTAAATATGTGCCTGACCTTATAACGTCACAATGTCACGTTCATTGCGTGTCACATCACTGTTGCTGGCAACAGACAAAAGCGACGCGATCATAGAACATAATATAAAAATAAAACATTATGTTGTATGATCGCGCTCATGATCCCAAAGGATACTTGCACCTACCTATATCAGTACATTTAATCCTATTAAAATATTATAATAATCTTGTCGCCGTACAGTGGCGGCGTAAAATTATCTATTACCCCATATCATCCTCTGAGTAGGAAATGAAACAGGAGATGTGCAGCAGCATCGTGATAAAAAATCGTAATAATAAAATATGCAGTTGCCAACCCGCCTGCCAAGCGCGCTAAATATCCCATCTATAAAGATTGATTTTAGATTATTTTTTTATAGGATAGGGTGACAAACGAGCACACAGTCCACCTGATGATAAGTGGTTGCTGTGACCCATAGACATCTACATCTATCTTCAATAAAGAATCAAAATGCAGATGCGTTGTCACCCGTGAGGACTAAGATGGAATGCCTCTTTTCCAGTAAAAAGGGTCTCCGGTTCTCTACACTCACCATACGAAACACAGCAGTGTTAAGCTGCTATTTTACGCTGGTATTCTGTGAGAGCGTGGTCCTTCCCCGGTCGAGCCGACCCATTCGTACTGCAACTATACTACTAATATAGCTGCAAAATGGCTCTACCACGTAAGAATAGGTAACTTATTCTCGTTTAGAGCCGGGGCGGCATCAGAGGCAGCTGAACTAAGTGGCGCAAATATGAGTCTCTGAGAGATGACTACATATTTGTGCCATTTGCTGTAGAGACTATCGGTCCGTGGGGTCCGCGTGCAGAGAAGTTCCTAAAGGAACACCATCCGCGACTGATCGTTGCTGCTGGTGATAAGAGGGCTGGTTCTTTTCTCGCTCAAAGGCTAAGTATAGCTATTCAGCGGGAAAACGCAGCCAGCGTTCTTGGCACGATGCCGCGGGAGTAGGACTGTATGATAATTAAGTTACTAGTTTTAGTTTTATTATAGTTTTTAATATTGTATATAATAAAATATTGTTTATTATGTTATGTAAAGTTTTAGTATTTTTTTTAAAAATGTATAAAGTCTGGAATACGATTTTTTACTGTACATTAATTTTAAGTTTCCATAAATCTAGCGAGGTATCTACAGTTAAAAGCAAAAACTTGTTGGTAACAATTTGCAATTCTAATATGAATAAGAAACCAACCCCAAATAAGCTCATCTATCAAAAATGGCTGGAAAACACATGGCACGGAAACGATAGAAAATATTACTGGGGCCCTTTTACAATCCCACATCAATCAAGTTTTTCTCGCGGCTATCCCTCGGGATCTATACAAAATAAATGGGTAACATTAATCATTATAGATGGATGAAGTTTGGCCCAGTTTCTTTCGAAAATGTCTTTTTTATCGCCGAATATATCTTTCAACTTTTTTGGTATTTGACATCTCTTAATAATATGTCAGAGAATAAAAAAGACAAAAACAATTGTATTACGAAATTTATTAGATGACCTATGGAAGCTACTTCTTTGTATTTTTTTTTTATAGAATAAGGGTGACAAACGTGCACACAGTCCACCTGATGGTAAGTGGTTGCTGTTGCCCATAGACATCTACATCTATCTTCGTTAGCGAATTTAAATGCAGATGCGTTGTCAGCCGTGAGGACTAAGATAGAATGCCTCTTTTCCAGTAAAAAGGGTCTCCGGTTCTCTACACTCACCATACGAAACACAGCAGCATTAAGCTGCTATTTTACGTTGGTATTCTGTGAGAGTGTGGTCCTTCCCCGGTCGAGCCGACCCATTCGTGCTACAACTATACTATTAATATAGCTGCAGCATGGCTCTACCACGTAAAAATATAAACATAATTATAAGCATAAAAAGCTTTCAACAGTATTAAAGTCGCCGATTCATGCGTGATCAATAAGAAAATATAATTAATTTTCTATTTGTGTGCTAGTTTCCATCGATTATGTAATATAGATACTAGTATAGTATGACGCAAATGCTAGCGACGCGACAATCAATAGATCAAACAAATCGTTACAAACAACCATCATCTCAAACTTACACTTCACATTCACACACTTTAAGGCTTTACCTTAAATGTTTTTCAAAGCGAAAACTTTAAAACTGGTTTCATTCAAAAGCTGAACTCACTTTTCCAAAAGTGTTTAATTAGAAAGTTCTTGTTATTCCCGTAAAAGGCATACGAAATTCGCTTAAAGATTATTCAACGTAATAAAAAACTTTTCAACGTGAAAGTACAGCAATACTTTACCACTTCAAGCCATTAAAGAACGTTCTTTAACAGCAAGTTCTTGCAGTATTTTCAGGTTGTAACTTTGTGCTAACTATTTTTATTTACATAAATTTATACTTATATTTTATTTTATTCATATTCAATACAGATTGCAAGAATTGGTTCGGAAAAACCTTCTGTCCTGGGAAGAACCAGTAAGAAACCCAGCGGGACTTTTTGTATACTTTTGAATATGTACACTGAGAGGCCAAAATTAATATATTTGTTTCTTTAAAATTTTCTCTAAAAGACTCCTTCGCACTGTCTTTGAATAATATTATTTATTTTAAATTAATAATAATGTCCTCCAGACCGAATTTCGGTCACGGCGGCCAGCCTCAATGGAGACTAGCCATCGGCGCAGGACAGGATTATAGTGCCCAAGTGTATGCGCAAGCACAGGTGGACTCTCTATTTCCTCACTCTCATAATCCGATGGGACGGTAAACCGATACGACCGGAGAGAGATCAGGCGCAGGCTTTACGTGCTTTCCGAGGCACGGGGGTTAGACACCGCCAACTTCCTGACTCCGGACAGCTACTGAGAATTTCTTGACGGAAAACCCCAATATCTGATTTAAATTACTAGGTAATTAATATATACTGTTCATTTCATATCATTTCGTTCATGTCGTAAGAGTTGAATACGGAAAAAGCCGACGGCGACTGGAAAAGCATGGCGATTACGATTGACGATTATTCCTATAATGCACCGAGATACTTCTTCAGTCGTGGTATATTAAGGGCTGGTAAAGAAGATATTAAATATACAAAAATTTCTCAACCGATATTTTATACTTAAAATTTAATTTTTAATCTAAACTCTATATCCAATATTACCATACAAAAGGGCTTTATTGAAATCATTAGCCTTAACTTACACGCAGACTATACTAACTTAATTTTACGGTAGTTTAGCAATTACGTCACGAACTTAAAGCATCCATGGCATTCTGATACGTACTTCATAAGAAAGAAGTGCTAATTTTCCACATTCTTACCACCGCCTACCTCTCATCGACCCAGACCCAGTAGCTTTTGTAATGCGAAAACTTTGACGTCAGCGACCCATATTACGGTACCGGCGCGGCGCCTCTTGTCTCAACCATGCGATTTAGATTCTGGTAACATATGCCTTTGTTGTGCTCGTTTCGAATAACTTAAAAAACCTAATTCTCGGTTGACTCTGAAAAACTTTCGCTTCTCATGAATTGAGTAACACAAAAGGGGTGAAACTTTTTTTAGGTGTTAAGTCTTAATACTATTTTTATCTTGTTTCCACATTTTCAATGAAACATAATTTATACGCTTTTATATAAAAAATTGGAGCTTTTTCGGTAGAATTATCATTATTTTTAACTGTGTTCTATTTAGTTTAACTTAGCATCATCCGTCTAGATTTTCTTGCATTTATTTTAACTTAAAAACAAACCAGAAATTTTAGTAAACTTAACCGCATTTTAGTATTGTTATAGTATTTGTATTCCCAATTACATTAGCGTAAGCTGGTGGAATATGTTAAGTAATTCCGCAGTATACACAATAACAATAAATGTTTGTGGAAGCGTGGTCGCATTCCTAAATACATAGATATAAGTTAAAATTTCAACATCTACATCTATCCTCTATATTTTGATTCTTAATAGAAGGTAAAGGGATGTCTATGGGCTACTGCACACACTTACCACCAGATAGACTGTGTGTGTTTATCACCCTTATTTTTGTAATAAAAATCGGAAATAAACAAATAAATTGATACTACGACAAAATATGTGACATATTTAATGAAGTATTGTCACCTCTGATAACTAAGGTAGAATGCCTCACAGCCTTTAATTTAATCGCCTCATTCACACCGAAATACAGCAATGCACGCACTGCTATGTGGCGGCAGAAATAGGTAAGAAAGTGGTACCTGCCTAGACGAACTTCTAGGCAGAAAATGAGACCTAGCACCTAAGTGCTTATTACTATTATTTCTTAAAATCTTTAGGGCATTAGTAGGACCACTGATAGAAAAATATGGTGGCTTCCAATTAAAGTTATTACATAATCATAAAAATGATAAATTAAATATTATATAGCCTCAAATGTACTGATAACGTTCGCCCGTAAGCACTAGTCGTCCCGGCCCCAGCAGCGGATCTGGTGCATCTAGTCTGGTCAGAGGGTACGGAGAATTGTGCATCGTTATATCGACACCTCTTTCTAGCGGCCCCACGATCCCTGCATCAGCGGTGCGACCCACCATAGTCGCGGAGAATAGGGCGCGCGGTGCCATTTTAACGGCGTTAATCGTACCCAAGTTGTAAAGACGACATGTAAATATCAACTTACAAAACATTGACATTACATCTCCAGCGCTAATGATTCGGGACCCCTCCGTAATGAAGTGGTCACGAAAAATTGTAATGTAACTCACACACAATTTCATAATATACATTTTAGAGATATTATACTCATGTATATAATATGTCATGTATTCTATGACAACAATTTTACGGATTTTATCGCGTTTAAATTTAACTTATTTTATTATATTTAACTTGCTTTCTGTAATGTTAATCCAAATTTCATTCCATTCTTATATGGGGCAAGATTATGTGCCTTCAAAAAGGATAACGGTATCCGTCCTATTGCCGTTGGTTCCACATTTCGACGCTTAACTTCAAAATTAGCTTGCAGGCACATAATCTCTAACCTAAGACAAAATTTCAGCCTACTCAACTAGGCTTTGGCACTAGAGGTGGCTGTGAGGCGGCGGTACATCTAGTACATTTTAACAAACTCTGATGCAGATGTTCTGTGAAGGTTGACCTAAGGAATGCTTTTAACTCTATCGATAGGGTAACCCTGCTGAAAGAAGTGGCTAACAATACCCCTGAAATTTATCACTACGTTTGGCAATGTTACAGTCAAAATACTAACTTGTTTTACGAAAACCATGTTATTGATTCTGCAGTCGGTGTTCAGCAGGGTGACCCACTAGGTCCAGCACTTTTCAGTTTGGGAATTCAACCCATTATTTCAAATTTGAAATCCAAGCTGAATATCTGGTACCTGGACGACGGTACACTGGGAGGTAGAGCAGATGACGTCCTCAGAGATCTTACTTATATTTTTCGAAATTTTAAAATATTGGTCTTGAACCAAATAGCAATAAATGAAATATTTTTTCCAATAATTTATCTATTTCTCACGGAGACACTTTAATTCAAAATTTCAATCATATTTCTCCAGGAATAAAAACTGTCAATACGGAATCACTATACCTGCTAGGTGCCCTGTTGTTTTCGATAGTATTAAACCTGTTTTAAAAACAAAATTTGATCAGTTTTAAACCACGTTGATAAATTGTATAAATTAAGCCCCACATTGCGCTTACTATCTTAAAATATTGTCTCCTTGTACCTAGATTTACATACTTACTCCGCTCGAGTCCAGTCTGGAAATGTTCGGATATTTTAAAGATATTGATAATAATCTTAAAATAGCTATAGAAAAATTCTAAATTTAACTTTAAATACAACAGCCTGGACTCAAGCTACTTTACCTATAAAATTTGGTGGTATTGGTGTGAGAAATCTTTCTAGCGTTGCATTGCCTGCTTTCCTTTTCCGTGCATAGTGTCAGTAATTTATGTAACATAATTTTAAATAATAAAGTAGACCTGTGCTTTGCTACGGAGGCAGGGCAGACATGGCAAACGCTCTGTCCCGGCGAAAATATTCCATTGGAGTTAACCAACAAAAACAGTGGATATTCCGTTGGTACAGAGGTGCAGAAAGATCTGTTTCATAATTTCCATAGTAACCAAGATAAGGCACGCTTCTAGCTGTTTCGACTAAGGAATCTAGTCACTGGTTACACGCTTTACCATCAAATAATCTCGGCACATTACTTGATGGGGAAAGCTTGCATCGCTGTAGAACTGACTAGAGCGGCGATTTGTCAACCCCATCAGTGCCCCTGTGGCAGCAGCGTCGACAAGTTTGGGCTCCACGGACTTTCTTGTAAGAAAAGTGCTGGTAGGTTTCACGGCACGGTTCTTGAACGATGTCATCCGAAGGACTCTTGTCTCTATAAATGTTCCCTCGGTTTTAGAGCCTTGTGGAATATTTAGAGACGATGGCAGGAGACCCGACGGTATGACATTGGTCCCTTGGGAGAGGTAAAGCCCTAGTGTGGGATGCTACTTGCGTAGACACTTTGGCGGCCTCTCATCTCAGGGGTACCTCGTTCAGAGCCGGAGCGGCATCAGAGGCAGCTGAACTGAGTAAGTGGCGCAAATATGAGTCTCTGAGAGATGACTACATATTTGTGCCATTTGCTGTAGAGACTATCGGTCCGTGGGGTCCACGTGCGATGGAGTTCTTAGGGAACTCCATCCGCGGCTGGTTGTTGCTGCTGGTGATAAGAGGGCTGGCTCTTTTCTCCTCAAAGGCTAAGTATAGCCATTCAGCGGGAAACGCAGCCAGCGTTCTTGGCACGATACCGCGTGAGCAGGACTGTTTGATAATTAAATTACTAGTTTTAGTTTTTTTTTTAATTATAGTTTTAATATAGTATATAATAAAATATTGTATATTGTGTTATGTAAATAAATGTATATTTTTATTAATCGATGTTTCAACTGTATGATTTCAAGATATTCTGAGCTCGTTCTGCGTAGATTTTTTGCAAAACCGAAGTGACTAACGAACTCTTAGTATATAGTCAGTATTTTTACAAGAAATACCTACCTGCCTACCTTCGATCTGGACCTGATCGAAAGTAGGCAAATTGAAAAATTACTTTTTCATACAAGTTAGTATGACCAAAGCACACAGTTCATCTGACGGTAAGTGGCAAATGTAGTCCATAAATTCTTAAAATCTATCCTTGATTAGAAATCAAAATGCAGATAGCAAAGAGCGTTTTCACCCTTAAGGACAAATATGGAAAGCCTCGTTAGTAGTAAAAGAGGCCACGAAAGGGTCGAACCGACCCACCGTGCTGCAGCCATAGTACAGAACGTGACGTCGACCATGTTTGGATATGGGTAGTTTAGGATAAACGATCGCGTTCTCTTTACATGTCTTTACATTCTCTTAATAAACTGATAACTTGAACTGATAACGGAGAAATTTTGAAACAAATTTTTAATATAAAATTTAAAACTTTGACGGCTCCGTGGCGCAGTGGCTTAGCAATGAGTTACAGCGCCAAGGGCCGCGGGTTCGAATCCCGCACGGAACAAATATTTGTATGACCTACAAATAATTGTTCCGGGTCTAGATGTTTAGCCTTATGAAATTTATGTATGTAAACTGCCCCCTCGATACAGGAGAAAATCATAGTGTGGAGGAAACGTTTTTTTTAAAACTTGAAAAAATGGTAAGCTTATTTTTACTAATAAAAAATGTAAAGCTTAGAAATTACTATAAGTAGAACAATGTATTATTTTTGAATCAACCGACAAACAATCAAAACTAATACTCGTATAGCGTGACTATTCAACCACTAGCATTTTAATTTGTAAATGTCGGAACTGGTCTACATAACATATGATTTTATTTACTGCTCACACGTGTGACCTTGTTTCTACTATTTAAGTTTTATAAACTTGTCCAATAATAGCGCTTAAAAGAAACTGAAGGCTTTTAGCCTTAATAGGTAATATATTAATAACTTAAATTATAATAAGTTAACATCTTCAATATTAGTTTGAAAATGATGACTAACTTATTTCATATTTATGCGAATACAACACGTTGAATAAAACTATGTATAAGGACTTTTTAGGTTTAGTTTCAATCTATTTTTAATTCCCGAGTTTTCGAGTGCTTTGTACCACCATGGTTTCATATTTCTAATTGCTAGGTATATGGATAAAACAACGTTGCATCCAAACGAAACGAAACTACATCACCAATCACAAAGACCACTGATTGCACTTAATCAGAGTAAGTTTAAGTTATATTCTAACAATTGTTGTTCAATAAAACCATGGGCCGATAATTCCGTTTATCTACTCATGTACCGATAATAAATTATCGAATGGCAAGTTGGCATTTGGTGTGATACAAATTAAAGGTAACATAATTCCCGAATAAGAATATAATAAATGGTCTTTGCACCATTTCATCACTTAAAGCAGTGCGCACTAATGAAATGAAATGTATTATAATGTAATGAAATTATTAATTGTAATTTTTAATGCTAATAATATAAGAAACGTGCGCGGCGGTGAAAGAAAACATCGTCAGGAAACCTTAATGTGTGTATTGTATTTATGTGTCAAACTTTTGTAATGTATTTAACTAGAATAGGATTTTTTTCTTTTCATTGGTTTTGTCCTTAATTTTCATTTTACCAACATCTTTATTTATTCCATCTTTCTCAGGGTTGAGTGGTAGGGCATGCCATAGAGCATTAAGTCGGCCCTTAGTAACCCCTAGTAGGTGTTGCAATAAAGGATAATTAACCATTTCACTGTCTCGTGAGTCACATATGAACATTTCGATTGTTTAACTATTGTGTTTTTGACGTGACAACGTCTTATAAATTGGTTTGCCGGGTGACACTTCAAGAAACTGCGTTACGCTCCGCTCACGTTATGCGCTCACAATGAGAACGAGTGAGAGGCACGCGTCCCTTCCACTCGGGCATGGTTAGCCCGCCTAAGAGCGAGAGAGACAGACATAATAAAATTATTTTACCACTCAAAGTCGTTGTCACGTAAAACTTTCGCCCGTATACCGACTTTACAGGCAACCAATTTTTTCGCGGACAGAGACTTTTTATAAAAATCTATAGAGTAATAAAAAACATATCTACAATGCTACCGACGTTAGGCAAATAAACTAACGCAGTTACTTACAACTTACTTTAGGAATAAATATCGTATATTCTGACTTACGAGTAGAGTAGAATATATTACGTCCGAAAAACAGCTTAGTTGGCAGTACGAAATAATTATTTTTATACTTATAAATATTTATATTTTATTATTTTATATTCATTCGCTCATTCATTACATTCTGTCAAAAGTTCAATGCTGGATGTAAGTTTCCCCATAGATGCCTCATAGGAGGAAATTGCCATAGTTGCCACGCTTGGCAGGCGCATTGGCAACTGCACTTTTTTATTAATATTTTCTTATAAGGACGATTCCGCTGCACATCCCCTAGTTTTCCTCTGTCGCCTCTCACGAAACCCACGGGATAATGTGGGGTAGTGGATTCTCTTATTCTTATTGCCGGCGAATTATAACAATATAAATATTAAACACAGCTGTTTTATGTAACATAAATGTTTAGCTATCAATATTTATTATTTTTTATTTATTTACTGTTTATCTATTTATCATCATCATCATCATCATCGTTACAGCCCTTCACAAGTCCACTGCTGAACATAGGCCTCCCCCAAGGAATACCACAAAACACGGTCCTGAGCTAGGATGTCTATTTATAAGTAACTAAAATAGAGATGATTACGTTTTCTCTTGAATAAGTTTTCTAATTATTTTATGTATTCATTTAACGTTTCGTTTTCTTCTGAACTCGTGATACAAGCACAAATCCATCATGAATAGGCCTTCCCCATTGATTCCCAAAATCCTCAATTCTGAATTTATATTGCTTAGAGCAAATTATCCACATTCCGTAGTCTTATCGTTACGCTAGTCATATGATCACGTAAAGAAATTACTTTAAAAATAAATAATTACCAAAAAAATATTTTATTTTCATTGTATACAATTCATGAATAAATTTTCTTTTTGCTTTTTTTTCTTAAATTTGCCCACTAGGCCTTTAACCTGTATAGTGGAGGCGTTTTATAAACATAAATTACTTTGAGATGAAAATCTAGACCCAGAACGACTAACACTTTGTTCCGTGCGGTATTCGAACACGTGGCATGTCAGCCAAACGCTTCGCTACTGCACTAGTAAGCCGTTAAATTTATCACTACATCTTAACAACTATGACGGATGTTTTCAAAGTGCTTATAAGTATAAAGAACCTACTTACTTACCCTACTTACGACTCCTTATCCTTTTTCGATGGAAAGCTAAAATAATCATCTCGGAAAAGGTAAACAGTCACAATCACTATATGACCTCATTCCACACCGAAAACAAATAGTTAAATTATAAAATATTAATTTCGGACTGGATTCTAACCTATTTGGCACTTATTTTCCAATTGTATGAGTTCTAATTAACACGAATCCATGCTTTCACCTCTCTATAAAACGGCTACTCTTATGTTGAATGAGAATTCGTGTTCCGAAAATTGTAATTCCAATTTGCTATTTCGTGTTCAATTAAACAAAGTTTGACAATTTCGCGAATGAATTGGTGCGTTGATTATTCGCTTTCGTATTATTAATTACGGAGCCAGCAACAGGAACAAATTTTAACATTTCACTGAACTTTAAGTGATATTCGTCCGTAAACAACGTTTAATCTCATACTTGCTTCAAATAAATCGGATGAAACAAACGCTATAATATAACTTTACCTTATGAATTATAATGGTTTTTATTTATAAGGCAACAAGTGTATTTCATACCAAATAGTTCGAATACAATTGGTTTTACTTTGTTAATATGAATCTTAAATTATAAACCTTTAAAAATTATAATTAATTAAACTCATATTGTATATAGGTGATAACTTTTAAATGCCCTTCTGGTTTGTTATTCATTTATACAGATCAACAGAATCTAGGGATACTATGTAATGTTAGTTGCAACTATTAGCTAATCTGTGACTTAAGTCTATTTAGTATACATTATTTTCTAGAAGTATCGTAGTTAACATCTTTAATACTTGCACGATATATATTAAATTCGTTACAGCATTAACATGTTTAAATGCGTTATCTTCTGTTATCTGCAACAAAACGTTTTAAATATTTAAATAAAAACATTGTTTTCTATAACAATACTAAGAGGTAAGACAATAATCCCCTCGTTGCAACCTCGTACACAACCAACAATTCATTTAAAATCATTGAATTGAAAAAAGAACTGCATGCAAATAAATTAGTTGATATTTAAATAACTATTATTGTTTTATAAAATTGAAGAGACAAACGTACTTACTGTATGTAAGTGGCCTGATGGTAAGTGGCCCCTTTAGCCCATGAACACCTGCAACTAATTTCAAATAAATAAGGCTATAGATGTGTTGTCACCTCTGAGAACTAAGATGGAATGCCTCATTCAACATTAAGCTGCTATTTTACGCTGATATTCGGTAAAATCGTGGTCCTTTCTCGGTCGAGCCGGCCCATTCGCGCTGTAACCATAACATAGCTCTACTACTTTACGTAAAAATAATTAACGTAAATCCGTACAAAAATATTTTAGCATAAAATAAAACTACTTTTACGGATTATATCGCGTTTAATTACTTATTTTTATTAATTCCCGACGTTTCGGGTGCTTTACAGCACCCATGGTCACGGAGGACTGAGGTGATTGACGTCCCGATGTCAGAGTTAATCCGGAGTACCTTCAGCTTTTTTAATTATTAATTTTGGTCCGATCTACGCAGAATGAACTAACTGTGTCTTGAAGTCTTGCAGTGGTATGCTTGGGTTTAGTTTTAATTTTATTAATTACAGGATCCCAAGCAGGTGGTAGTACCCAGCCTCCCTCTCTATTGAAATTAGGATGTTTTTTGATTTCAATAGCCTCACGTATCATCCTTGGCAGGAATCGATGTTCTTTCGCGAGAATTTTTGGTTTATCAAATCTAATGTAATGGCGGGGGCCGTCTAGAATATGATCACAAACTGCAGACTTCCCGGAACGTTGGTGCTTCACGTCAGCTATGTGTTCTTTTACGCGGGTTTTGATAGATCGTTTTGTTTGCCCTATATATGAGAGACTACATTCACAATCAAGCTTGTACACTCCTGCATCTTGTAGAGGAATATTGCACTTGACTGATGGTAAGAACTGACTAATCTTCTTCGGCGGCTTGAAGAATGTTCTAATAGAAGCTCGCATTATATTTTAGCATAAGTTTGGTAGCGATCCAGGCACCTTATTCCCGGGAAATCCATTATAATTGACAATAAGTCATTCACGCATCCTTAATATTATAATTTTCAAACCTGTTAATTGTTGTTATTTTTAGCGCCGTACACTATTAGTGATGTTGATATAAATGATCAACGAATTACTTACACTGAGTTGCTGAGTCGAGTGACCGACATAGCGACATTACAGTATTGTATTTTGATGCTAGGATAGAAGTTTTTGAATAAATTTGTATTTTCGTATTAAAGTTACTCGTAGTACGTATTTATGTATGACCTATTGAGAGGCAAAATATAGTAAATATATTTATTTGGGTTATTCGGTCCGTATTCGTTTTCATAAAACTTATATATATTCTTTATAATTTAAGCCATGAATTTCTCATTTTCTTTTTCATCAGTCGTGTTTCTCTTTAGGAAAATTCCATATCATATTATTTTATAAAAGTCACGTAAATAAAACGAAACTATTTTAACATTGGTTACCTAAACGTTGAAAACAGGTCCTTCAAAATTTGACTTCATGTATTTGTCATATAAAAAAAAACTTGTTTTGCGTCGAAAACTTGCACGTTAAATGGTTAAAACAAACAACAGGCAGGTGCAGGTGTACTGCATACATAGAACAAATAGACTATTTCACAGAATTTTTGAATTGATGTCAACGACTCAATAGCGAATATTTGCAAGCGATTTTTATTTCGTCATAAGAACCATAACTTCACATTATGGTATGTAATTCATATTCATAATAAAAAATTAAATCATATGATGTGTTGAGTGCAACACATCATATGACCACGAGAAATCCCACAAGTGTGTGGGATTTGTCGTGGTCAAATATTTTTTGAAAAAACAATCTTTTACCAGTCGTTAGAATACCACCTCAGGAAGGCCATAAAACAAAAAAACGTAAATTACGCAAGTGCCACTTGTAGGATTATACTTAGGGACCGTCGACATTATGGAGCAAAATATGTAATTCATATTTCATATTCATACTAAAAAGTAAAATCATGTGTGAAAAATAAAGGAACATAAGATTGATGATGGCATCGTTGCGACGCTTGGCAGGCTGGTTGGCAACCGCAACTTTTTTATAATTTTGGATTGTTTTTTTAAATACTCTACTCGTATGTTTTGTTAAATGTAAACAAATACGACCTTACTAAAATCTTTGGATATCACTCACTTAAATTAAGTATTAATTATTTCTATATCTGTCTCTTTCTATCGTCATTTAGTGAAAAGAGAGTGAGAAATTTTAAGCCTTTCTTAAATTGACACCAGTTTTTATAAGGCCCATAGAGTTTAAAAACTTAAAGCTTAAAGATTCGTTAACTTATTCTAAATCTATTTAATTATGCTATGTGTAAATGAAGGTTTTGTTATGCTTATGCTTATTATAAAATTGTCTGTTGTAGGATACCCGACATACCCGATAAATAAAGTACATTTTGTTTCAACTATATAATTTCATACCTTTAATAACTGATGACAGTATGGCTTAACAGTCAGAGAAACTAACTACGAGTATGTTGCTCATACTGAGGTCGAATTCCAGCCCAAACTAATCTTCTGGACTGTTTAAGAGTTACGCTCTTGTCGATGAGGTAACTCCCAAAACATGCTATCGCTCACCACCTTCTTCACTACTTTGTAACAAAAGTAACTTGAACCTTTATCGTAAATTTTTTCTTTTACTTCCTTAAAATAACTTTTTGCCGTCCTGTTTCTACGTTACTTTCCTTATCCCTTTTGCTTTTTAAATGTATTATAATACCATACTAAGTGACCAATAAGAATATTAAATATACAACAAAAATATTTTTTCCTAACACATGCTTATTCGTAATCATAAAACATTAAAGCACGTTAAGCCGTTGATCCTGCGCTTGATCTCTCTCCGGTTGTGTTGGTTTGCCGTCCCATCAGACTATGAGAGTGCGGGAATAAAGAGTGCACCTGTGCTTGCACATACACTTGGGCACTATAATCCTGCCCTGCGCAAATGGCTAGTCTCCGTTGAGTCGCCGTGACCGAAATTCGGTCTGGAGGACATCATCCGTAATCATCTCCGTTTAAATTATGGAGGATCCATTCTCATCACAAAAGCTTAAATTCTTTTCGTATTTAAGGAAACTTGATGCATATTCAATTGAAACGTGTGTTATATTGCAATAGATACATTACTCTTATGAGTAGAAATTATAATACACGATAAAATTATTTAATTGAGGTGGAGTAATTTCATTGTTATTACAATTTTTCAGTAATCGTTCAATGCACTTTATTACTCTGACAGGTTTACCAGTGAATAAACTCTTAACCGACGTCGATGTCCTATAAATTGATATCGTTCCCTAACTCGACCCACACCGGAAAATATTCAAAGCTGATGACACGTAATCGCAGATTAACCGCCATACACACGGTCTAAATGGTGAAAGGGGAGTCTTTATTTCTCTATGAAACAAAACACATGGTCCTTCGAGCAAGATAAAGGTACCATTACAGCCCGTTGGAGTCGAATTACTTTTTATATCATGGTCTTAACAGTGTGGGACACGTACATTGGAGTTTTGCTGTGCAATAATAATATTATTTTTCTGTTGTAACAAACAGTAGCTTCAAATTAACCGTTGGTAAATATCCTTCTGTTTTAAAATAAGCAGCAATTGTTAGCACTGGTTTATTAAGAAACAAAAGTTAACATAATATAACTTTATATATCTCATACACCATCTGCTTAATTCTAAATTCAAATCCTAATCACAAAATGGCAACAATATATAATATATTTTTGTTATATACTTAAATAAAATGCTTAGCCGAATTAATTAATTAATTAGTTTAATGGGTGATCATTAAATTAATTAATTACTCAACTAAAGTCCGTAATCGTTTTGTGAAGGTTACAAATATTTATAAACAGTCTATAACTTATCAACAAGGACAATCAGAACGACCCCTCAACCCTGATTTACATCCGAAACTCGTTCTTGTCCTTGCTTACACAAGGCATTACAATCACGCTGCACTGCATATTTATGAGTCTAACGCCGTTATAGCATTAGAAGTTACATTAATCAATTCAAATACTGAAATATTATTACATAAAATGTGATTTAGAGGTAACAATCAAACTAAATTTTTTATCAATATCATGGACAAAATAGTTTTCATGATACAGTATCCTTGCTTTATTTTTGAACTTTCGGCGTTGAATTAGATATCTCTACATATAAAAATCAATTGCTCGCTAAAACTCAATAACGGATCGACCGATTTTGATGAAATTTTTGTGTGTATTTTAATATGTCCCTAGATGGTTTATTTCACATTTACCCATGGACCCGGTAGGTGGCGCTGTTGTCGAGATCCAGAAATCAGCTGTGCGAAGCCGGGGCGGATCGCTAGTAGATTATAAAGTTAGAACTTCTTAGCTCCTTCTTATTTTTATATTTCAGCCCATAAATGTCCTTTGCTGGGCCTCCTAGGAGGATTTGTTTTAATCGCCAAAGTTGGCAGGTGGATTGGCTTCGTAGCACTGCCAGCCGTCTCGCACCTTAAACGCTGCATCCAAGCTAACCTAGTCTGGGTGTTTTACTTGTGACGTAAACGAGATAATTATACCCTCATTTATCAGAGGCAATGAGATTTTTTAGGCTTTTCCAGAGTCGCCTCTTACGCAACCCACGGGACCAAAAGTGGTAATTGATTCTCTTACGCCGCCATCTCATGGTTAGAGTTCATTATATTTGTATAAAATATATAACAGCAAAAATTCGATTTATAGTATAAAGGTGATCAACTTAAATTAAAATTTACTATTTTTTCAAAAGAAGCTGAAAGAATCATTGTTTCTGTTTAATCGAACTTAAAACTTCTTTTAACTTTTATTGATTTACCGTTACCGTTATTAGGCGTTAAAAGCAACTGCTAAACATATTTGCCATAGTTGCCATGCTTAGCAAGCGGGTTGGCAACTGCAGTTTTTTTTTTATTGTTATTAAGAGACGCTGCTACCAATCTCCTGGTTTATTTTCCTTTGTCGCATCTTACGACACCCACGGGACATTACACTGTGGTTCATATTAAATTAATATTCAGTCTTTAATTAAAGAAAGCTCTTAAATAAATATAGCTCGTATACAATATATTAAAGTTATACTTTGCTTTTAGAAAGTAGCAGTCGATTTTCTTTTATCTTAAATAAATTGTAACAATTAGCATAACAATGTGACAACAACAAGGATATATGTATGTAAATATTTTAATACATACCCAAAAATTTTCGTTGAATAGATTTGCCCCCAACGCACCACTTATATTCAGCCGCGGTAATCTGGATGCTGCTTTTATTATGCAAATGAACAACAGAAATCGCGTTACGACACATTATAAGCTCAAAGCTCGCCTTCTCATTTTATGTAAATGATTGAGAAATGTTCTTACTACGCGCTCAAATAACTGTAGCATTAACATAATATAATTAAGTTGTTTGGCCTTTAGGTACATACGTATTGTCAAAAATTATAAGATACTCTTCATACTGCAAACGTTGTAATATATATTGCCAAAAAAAATCCGTTTCAAAAATAAATAGAGAGACTAGAACGCTTTAAGTCCGAGATATTATCTGGTACCACTGATATATATATAGATGTCAGTGTCTGGTACGGTTATCTTTTATAACTGTCATGTAATGCATTTATGAAAAATGTTTTCATTTAAGGGGACAGATGTCCAGCAGTTAAAAATCACTATATGACTAATTGTATTGACATCTCTTTATGTCATATTATATTTTATCAGTTCATATATACCTAACTATTAAAGACCTTTTTATTAATTTATGTTAAAGTAGGTAGTAAAATCTTTTACTTTCATTTAATTTTTCCGAATAAGATTTTATTTTCATATTGATCCTTATAATTAATGTTGTGTACATCTATAATAGAGAGGTGGGCACAAGAAAAAAACATAATTAAATATAAGACATATATACAAAGAGATTTAAATATACTACTACTTAAATGTCTTTGCATATATAGTAATATCACACATATGTATTACTGTTCATATACCCTATTAGTTTCGAGATATATAAAATAACGTTATAAATTAAAAATAAGTCAGCTTAACCTTCGATCCATTCATAGAAATTCAAAATAGTTTACATAAAAGATAATCTTAAAGAAATTTATATCATTTTAATATTCCTTTCGCGAACTAAAAGTAAATATTAAGTTCAATAAATACCAATAAAACTACCTTTCACCATCCGCTCGCCGTTCGCCATTCAAACGTAAAATATATTTAAAAGCTTTCTGAAAGCCACAAAATGTGAAAATATGTCTTCTTCAGACATCATTAAATTCACTTTGACTTTAAATACTTTGGGAGATACCTTCGAATGATAATATTTCTCTTTCAATGCGGTTTACTCTGACATAAGGTAGAGAGGATTACTGTGCGATAACCGTACATTAGACCATTAGATCTGAAGCCTTTGTAGTATAGACGGATGACAGCCATTTGTAACAATGTAATTGACAGACTGCTGGGGGTTGAGAATGCAATAGCGCAAACTGTTTATCAAAACTCAAAGACAAGTCAAGATTAAATTGAACATAACTTTTTATGATTTGAATGCCTCGTTGGTCTAGTGGTGATAGTAGCAGGATTGCTAATCATGTGGGGACCACATGATTAGCAATCCCGGTTAAAATTCAGGGTTAAAGTAGCAGCCCAGGTTCAGGTTGGCAGTGATTCACTCCGTACCCTAGAAAGCACGTACAGCCATTGGTCCGGCTGATCTCTCTCGTGTCGGTTCGTATTGCCGTTTCGGACTAAGATATTGAAGAGTGTTGTACTGTTGACTGTGCTTGCACACACACTCGTCCCCTAAAATCCTGTCCTGCGCAGGTTGCTAATCTCCTGAGACTGGCCGCCGTTACCGAAATTCGGTATGAAGGACATTATTATTATTACTTAGACGTCATCAGTTCCATGTTAGTTTGGGACTTATAGGTCCTATGTTTACAAGGGACTTATAACATAAAAAATGTACCAACAGTGTTACCTGCCTAACATGTCGTAAAAGACGACTAATGGAATTATGTGTTTGTGATTGCGTAATCGATTTACAAGCTACCTATCACTCTCACAATTTCCCACCTAAGCCCACTTGGCTAAACATGGTTCGAGTAGTTTGCTGCTCCTTGGAATGTGCCGGGGTTCAGGCGTGACGCTTTGTACATAGACATAACTTATTAGACGTAATATGAAGTTTTATAATACAGTAACAACTTCACTTTAATTAAATTAATTAAATTATATTTACTACACGCAAGCATTACTAAGCATTTCTTGTTAAGCTTTCTCAAATACATCTTTAACAATAAACGGCGAAGTCCACCTATAGTAAGTGGACCTTATAAGTACATGGTAGAGCCACGTCGTGCTAAATTACGCCTGCCCGCACGGATCGGCTCTGCAGGGTAAGCACCACCCTCGCAAGAACACTCAAATATCAGCATAATTTTGCTGTATTTCGTATGATAAGTGACAAGAACCACATACGCTTTTACTGGTAACGAGGCATATCATTATAATCTCAAGGGTAACAACGTATCCGAATTTTGATACTTAATTGAGAATAGATTTAGGTGTCTACGACCAACAGTACTACTTTCCATCAGGATCAGGTGACTGTGTGCCTGTTTGTCACTACTTCACTTACTTCTATAAAATAATACAATATACTCGTACATATCTGCTAAATACATGAAACTATATCCTTAAACGAAATCTCTTGTTGCAACGCCTTACCCAGTGTGTATCAACAAAGAAGGTCAAAAAGATTAATTATTCTAGTAGAAGCTCCAAAAGTGCCTTTAAAGAGATTATTATGCAATACACGCAAAAAAAAAAACAAATGAGTTAAATTCCTTAAACGGTTATACTGACGCCAAACATTTAAATTCTTTATTTTCTACCGACTTCAAAAAGGACTGTATGTTTTTTTTGTGTTACCTCATAACTTTGTTTTACGTGAACCGATTTCGATGATTCTTTTTTTATTTGAAAGCTGGTGCTTATCATGTGGTCCCATATAAATTTTATCACGGTCTGACCAATAGTTTTTGAGTTATCCTTAATTATACATATTGAAGTCGGTTGTACAAAATTTTTAACTTTAAATTATGTGCATTTACAAACCGTTGAAAAATTATTTCCTCGTACCTAAACCTTCTAAACCTTCTTTCCTCGTAAACGTTACTCTATGTAATAAACAACGGTTCTTCAACGTGAACAAATATAAAACATCTTTAAATATGGATGGAGCTGAAATTTACTCCAACTATTTAAATCGAGCTAACAGTAAGCCTCCGGTCTCACGTTACTGCACAGTGAACTCTGATAACATTGATATAAGAGATTTTATTGTGCGGCGCATAAAAGGGGGTTGTGGGGCAGTGGGCCGCCAGATCGATACTGGGGTACAGATATAAATAGGACGGGCGAACTTTAAGGCCGTACGCCCCCTAACGCTCGGTTTCATTCTTGTGAATCGATTCAAAGATGAGATGGATGCTGTAATAACGTCTGTGGTGTCAGAAAGAGGAGATATTGACGTATTATGTTAAGTAACTTTAACGAGGTCACAATAAATTCTTTTATATTATCTAGCCTTGCATGGAATTCGTCACAAATCTTCTGAAGTTTTACGAGGAATCGTAAAGAAGAGAATTTAGGAAAATATATACTTAAGACTACATATCTCATTAGAATAAATATTTTTATTTCTTAGAAAGATTTGTTTTTATATTCTTTTATAAATCTTACGCCATTTTTGTTTTTATTTCTTTTTGGTATTTGAAGGCCTCTATCCTTCAAGCTACCAAATAAAGTATTTTTACAATAGGCATTCATGTTGTGTAGTGGCGAAAAAAGTGGAGTAAGAGGTGACAGAGTTATACTGAAACAGGATGGGCAGCAGTGCTAAAAGTGGCAACTATTGCAAATATTCTCCCTATGAGGCAATCTATTGGGAAGGTCTATGTTCAGCAGTGGACTCTTGATAGGTTGTAATGTATGAAATTAATGATCATTTAAAAATATTATCGCCCAGTTTATTTTTAAGTGTCATATTTTTATGTGTAATTTTTTAATTTACTCGCTGCTATATGATATGCATAACAAAATCATCCTCAAACATTTTCCAGGTGAATTACTTATTCACATAATTATGTGTCGCAAATTGTTACCCATGTCACTAAAAGAAGGTCATGATGAGAAATGACAGAAATTTGACCTTGGTACAAATGAAAAGGGCAAAGCGTTTACCCCGAGGTATTTATTATTAAAATTAAAGAGCCCGAAGCAGGGTTGTGCAATGTTTAAATAACTTGTTTTAAAATACTGATTTAAAAAACGAATACGTTATTACGTATTAGAGATATAGATATTAGAGACGTTTTGCATACATAAAACCAAGAGCAAACAACCAGACCCGACGACACGGCGGCCTCAATAATAACTGTCGTATAGTGGGGGTGGTAAAGGAAGTGGAAGTGGGTGTCGTAGAAGCAACAGAGGGAAATTGACACTTGTAATGGGTAGCTGCATCTTTCTGAACAACTCAAAAATAATAAAAGAACTACGTTTGCCATCACGCCTGCGAAGAATGGCAACTATAGCAAATATTCTCCCAATGAGGCAATCTATGAGTAATTAGTCTGGTAGTATGGGGTAATTTTCAGCAATGTACTTTTAATATGCTGAATTAAATGAAGGAATAAATAATAACAGATGAAGTGACGTGCAATTTTTTCAGTGTAACATTAATGATGATAATTTCAACCACGGTAACACATTGCAAATACTCTGGAAAGCTATCAAATATTATTTACTATAGTAGCCACGCTTGGCAAGCGGGTTGGCAACAACTGTTTTTTTTTCTTCACCTGTTATCAGGAAGATGCTGCCGTTGATCTCCTGGTTCAGTTTTCTTCTGTCGTCACTAACGACACCTACAGGAAGATATGGGGTAGTGGATATTCGTACACCGCCACTACACTGTTGACACAGTACTTACACAGTACAATACAGAACCGTTATAATAAAAAAATTGGAAACTTTTTCTTTACTATCCAAGCATTCGCCATCTCTTATAAATTAACCCATACAAATAATAATAGTGTTTTCTCAGACCGAGGCAGTTTGCCTAAACATGCGAGCTGTGAAGTATGAAGGTCAGAATAATTAATTTGGCGGGTGTTTAATCACGAAGCTCCGAATAAATTTACGTCGAACGTAGTCAGTAAATCTTTAGAACGACGGTATTTATCGAATTTAGCGTTCAGCACTTTATCTTTTCTTTGGTAGGATATATTTTTATCTTAAAAACGAAAAACGAAACGAATTGGATTTCCGTTTGTACTATCCAATTCGTTTCTGATTTAGATGAAGTTGTTTTTCGCTTTTTTCATTAAATAATAGTCATTCTTATTGAATTAAAAAAACGAATCTCTCAGCATCGTCTCTTAAATAAAGCAATTATCATCATCATCATGGTTATTATTAGCCCGTAAAAGTCCACTTCAAGATATGAGTCACTCCCGTTAAAGTGATGATTTGAATGGAATGAATTAAATGGATTGATACTGGGATTACCATAGGTCTCACACTTTTGACGCTACTTCCCATCGCTGGCCTGTGTATTTTACGCCTGGTGTAAAGAAATGGTTATACCGCTATCCATCGGAATCAATATTATGATCTTTCTGGAATTTCTCCTAGTTACAACCCTCACGAAACGAAATGGATTAATGGGTTCCCTTACATTGCCACCACGCGGCATTAATACCATATACTTATGTCTGGTCTCATAATACGTATTATTTAACTCTTAGTAAACTGTTAATAGTTTTAACATGGGTACTCTTCCAACTATTATAAGCCTTCATTTAACGTGTTTTCATATTTATCTCTCGATCAAAAATCGGTCTCGTCTTCTTTGATCCAAAGGGCTAATTTATTAGCCCACGCGGTCGTTAGCATTAACAGTAAAAATGTTTATTATAGAATTTATATAAAGTAACTACCAATAATTTCGCTTTTCTACAAAACTCATGAAAGCCAAACAGCTATGAAACTGGCTTATCTTGAAACCTTCTTCAGAACACTTCAAAGGGTTTCCAACTCCTTTTCATTTATTTCAGTAGTAAAAGTTTTGCATCGGTCCTTATCGAAAGCCTGAGTATGGGACAATAAGGTAATTTCAAGAAAAAGGTTTGTCATTCCGACGACTGTTTATCCTTTTTGCTTCGTAGCTCGTACATTTATATAAAAATATTTCATGAACCATTAAATACTATTTCATCGAACCTTTTTTATCGTGGCGATCACAGACTACCAAGAGGATACTACGCATGTGGCGATTGATGTGATCATGTTGTTACTCTTCAGGGTCCGCTGCCGAAGATAAGATGTGCATACAATTTGGTCCCGTCCACGATCGGATTCTTTTAATATTCTTTACTTTAAAAGAAGAAAAATTATTAAACAGTCTTTCCATTTAAAGTGGGGTGACATTAGCAAGGTCTTTTAAAATTATTATGTGGCTCCATCAAGGAATATTTACAGTTTAACTTACTTTTATAAGATTTAGCTTCAAAGTTTAAGATCGCTGTGTGGTGATGAGACTTTTTAAACAATGCTACTAAAATCTTGGAAAATCTAAACATAACTTTCATCGCATATGTTAGGTGAGAACTATAATAAACACTGTATTTTATAGAACTCTAGCACTCAATACATCTGATGGTAAGTGGATGCTGTGGACCATAGACACCTTCATCTATCCTCGGTTAAGAATCAAAATCATTTGCATTTTTAAGTCACTCCTGAGTGACATGATGAAACGTCACTCACATTATGGAACATAGCAGTATTATGTTGCTATTTAACGCTGGCATTCTGTGCGAACATGGTCGTTTCAACCCGTTCCTGTTGTCGCTATAACGTGGTGCAGCGCTTTTTTTATAAGATTTTCAGACAAACTTACCGTCCACTTGATGGTAGTGTAGCCACAGCCTATGAACACTTGCATCCAACTTCAAACAAAGAAAACTACGGGTGCGTTGTTACCTTCGACGACCAGAATAAAATGCCTTACATCCTGTAATTATACTGGCTCTACTGGCTCTTTATAACCTTCAGACCGGAACAGAGCAATGAAAGCACTATTATTGGAGGCAGCAATAAGTAAGTGAGTAGCACTGAGAACCACCTTTGCAGAAAAGAAATCCCATCACCTAGTAAAGCCAGCGTAGCTATGCCACGTAACGAAACTTATCATCATTTAAATTTTAAACAAGTAATAATATAAAAAAAATTGTACAACCGACTTCAATATAAATTATCAAGGATAACTCAAAAACTAGACCACATGAGAAAATTTCTCTTGTGAAAATTTCGCTTTCAAATAAAAAAAGAATCATCAAAATCGGTTCCTAGAAAACAGTTATGAGGTAACACACATAAAAAGTACAGTCGAATTGAGTACCTCCTCCTTTTTGAAGTCGGTTAAAAAATATAGATAATCTGCACATCTCCCATCGCAATACGTAAAACACACTAGGAATTTTTTTGCATTAATATGATCGTCAAAGTTGTAATTTCTGAAAGTTATGTTTTCGAATCTATTAACCAAATGGAAACAATATTACATGCAAACGGGTCGATAAATTTGGCTCTTGGCCAGAAATATTTTTAAGCCCTCACCAGCACTTCGCAACATCTTTACTAATTAACTTTTCGGCTGAGATGGAAATGTGCTAAGTAATTTTGTAACAGAAATACGATCTCACAAGTTTTGGCACATATCTGACGAATCTTTAAAAATGCCTTCCTGTATGTGTACAAGACATGGCAATCACTCATTTTAGACGGTTTTACATTCACTATTTTTAATATTAAAATGTTGTGTAGAAGTGATGTAAGAATATCCAACTATTCCAAATCGTCCCATGGGTATCGTAAGAGGCGACAGAGAGAAACGAAGAAATGTGCATCAGCTTATACCTAATAACAGAAGCTGCGGTTGCCATCCTGCTTGCCAAGCTTGGTGGCTATGACAAATATTGTGTGGCAATTTATGGCTAAACCTATGTTCAACTATGGACTTGATAGACTGTAATGAATGAAAAAAAATTAAATATCTGAAAGTAATTGGCAAAAACACTTTCAAATACTTGGCACAGCATATTACAGTCGAAAATAAATTATAATATATTTTATTATTAATAGTGTTGTAGTTATTTTGTTTAGACACTAAGGCAACGACAGTTACATGAATTTATTGTCACTTGGTTTATATGATTTATAACTAACTGCCATCCATTGGCAACTAGATGGTATTGTCAAAATGCGATTCATAATAACGTTACCGCAGTGCTTATTGATCACATTCACGTCTGGAAATTGAACCCCTTTACCATATTTATCACACTTGGCAGGCGGTTTGTCCACCGCATTTTCATTATTATTTTGATTTGTTATCAGAAAGATGCTGCAGTCCATCTCCGGAGGAAAACTAACCTCTGTCGCCTCTTAGGACACCCACGGGATGATATGGAGTAGTAGATTTTACGCCGCTAATACACGGCACATTTGGATACTTTGGAGTATAAAGTAGAGTAAATTTTATTACTGACCAGTGAGAATAAAACATTTTGCTTTGCGCTAACTTTAAAACCGTATCACATACACAAGAAAATGTGCTGATATAGGTAATGATCCGTAAAGACTCGAAGAGAACTAATACCACCAAATAAATTTATACAAATTATACACTTTTAGCGTAAAAATCATTTTGATAACATATAACCACTTAACGAAATTAAAAAAAAAAACAGAAATATCACGCAGAAAGTCAATTCCATTCATACTTTAAGCCCGTAAATATTTTACACAATAAATCGAAGCCTTTTAATCGGATCGCCATCGGAATGAAGCCTACAACGATTCGCACCAGGATTACACAATAGCACTGCATGACGCAAAACCTAATTATTACACATTACGCACAGTTTAAGTAGTTACAACTAAAATAAATTTGAAAACATTTGTTGTTCGTCCGTTTATCAAATAGATATTATAATTAATATCAAATACAACGGTTTCTCTAAAACTCAACCACACACCACCAGCAAATGACAGCCATTTATGAAACATACGAGTATTTTGATGCTCGCAATCTCACTTATCAAAACCTATAGGGTACTTACAGTTGACCTACAATCATTAAATTCGGCACACACCAGTATAGAAAAAAATCCGAAAACCCTCAATTTGTAATTAAATCGAATTTTCGATACTTATTTGAGAAATAGAAAAGGTGTGCCTATGGGCCACAGCATCCATTTAGCAAAAGGTGGACTTTGTACCCATTTTACACCCTTATTTTTATATAAAATAAGTAAATAACATTCACGATTATTAAATCATTTAATGGCGGTGTAAGAATATTCACTAACCCATATCGTTCCGTGGTTATCGTAAGAGGCGACATAGAGTAACCGTAATAGGAGACAGGCAGCAACATCTTCCTGATAGCAACTCAATAAAAAACAGCGGTTGCCAACCCTCCTGCCTAGCGTGGCAACTATGGCAATATCCCCTTATTAGGCAATCTAAGGGCAAGGCATATGCCCTTAGATTGCCTAATAAGGGGATATTGCAGTGGACTTTTATAGGCTGTGATGGATGGATGAATGGATGACTCACAATTATAAGCGCGATTTTACATTGTATTGTATTTGTTTCGATGAATTATCTCGTACAATCCTCCTTATATTACATATAAGTTCACTGAACTCTTGCTTATCATATGAGACTAAAGACATTTGGAAATTGAAACAGACTAGCGGTGGGTGTGAACATATTTTGTAGTTCAGTCAAGTGCTGAACATTGTAGACGTATCTTCTTATTTTCTTTATAGTACCAAGTTATTTCTCTCCTACGTGACCGTCGTACTCAAGAGATGTGGAAATGATCACTTGTGAGTGTAGACACTGAGAGGAATGTATGTGTGTACGTATTTTTAAGTATATTACGTATTTCATATGTTTGGCGAAAACATATTATGATTGTTAGAGTAGTCACAAGTAACTTTATCTCCTGACCAAGTAACTTTTTCGAAAGCATCTATTTTGAACATTGCTATAAAATCACACAGTAGTTTATTTACATAATAAAAAAAATATTGTTAATAATAACAATTACTACTGAAGACGGCTTTGTTACAAAGTCTAGAGAGTTAAATAGCCTACATAGGTCCCACTGTTGACCATGGATTTAAACCTAACCACATTTTTGAAAAGGTATAATATTACGAAGGGCGCGTGCTGCTTCAGTGTGAATTTTCAGACACCTGTCTTCGAATTATTTTAACTAGAAAACTACGTTATTCTAATTGAATATACAATATATATCCTAGTATATATATCCTAGTAAAGTAAATATAAATATATATCCTAGTAAAGTAATTACAGCAAAATACGTCCTACTGGCCACAAGCACATGAGTAAATTTCCGTTTATTTACTCATGTGCCACAAGCATTCTGTCATTCGTGGGTCCAAAGGGTTCTGGTGCTACCGCGCAGCTTAATTATGTGTTGGTGGGCTTCACGTTTCCTCAAAATATTTTATTATTCAGACGTGGTTTCTTCATTATCTTTTCCTACACCACCGAACACTTGGTGAATCAGTACTAAAAATTACTATTTAACAATTTCATTGGTCGACGACGGGGTCGAACTCGGGTTATTTGAAATATATGTAATTTAAATAAAAATATAAATATGTTCCTCGACTTAAAACCCTCTCAGAAATGAGAATAGGCTGTACCGCAGTTAAAAATAGTATAAACCTAGTATACTTACTGTGCCTGTAACCAGCAGTGCCATATGTATGTTGTTACCTTACTTTATTTCATACTAAAAACAACTTACCATAGTTTATTACACGTAGTCTAATGTAAAAACTGTTAAATATAAAAATGTTACCAACCAACACGACATCTTAGGAACTTGTCGCAAAGATTTTATCATTTCTTAATCTCCTTAAGCTTAATGCACTCCTAAACATCTACAGTATCAAAAGCTTGGGCCTTTCGAAATCAAAAAAATATTTTAATGTTTATAAAATATTATTAAATAAATCGGACAAATTCTAGATTTTTTGCTGTCAGAATTTATAGACAATGTTTGATTACCAAGCATTTAGTAGCATTAGGATGTATTTTGATGCGGTTTTCTCTATAATTTAAAAAAAATACTGTCTAAATTTTCTCGTATACTACAAACTTATTTTATTTAAAGTTAGAAGAAAAATGTTGACGTTTTGTGGTCAAGTCGTAAATACTGATAAATCGCACCAGTGCGAAGCCGGGGCAAGTCGCTAGAAGCAGAGAGGGTAGCTTTTGCACTTCCCACCGCTGCGCTGGCCACATGCCTTCTCTCATTTCTGAAAGTAAATTTAAAAGTAAGGTTATGAATTAGTTCGCCGCGGTGCTTCAGTGCGCGTTGCCGGACTTCGTATGTCCTCCTAGTATTTTATTTCCCAGACACGCAGGTTTCCTTATCATGTTGTCCGTCACCGCCGAGTACGAGGACCTTTAACAGATAGTAGTGACTGCTTTTCTGACTAGTAGGTAGGTAGGGCTTCCATCTGGGTAGCCCACCCCTATTGCTGCTGCCAATAGCAATGCTATATATATACAATTGTTCCGGTTACAAGGGTATAGAGTGGACTGTAAGTTTGTTTATCACTTCAGTTTTTTTTTTTTTAAAACGGCGGAGTTGAACCCTGGTTGATCACGTACTGTGAAATTTATGGTGAACGAGCGCTTAGCCCCTGGGCTAACATAGTAGAATGGTGATAAAATCAAATTATTGAAAAACCTTATCGCTGTGTATTTTTAATTAATACAAATGAAACTCAAAGTTTATTAACTTTAAACTTAATTTTAATCAAAATTAATTTCATTTATTTTACTCTAATAGAAACCTACACCCAAATTTAATTATACACTGCTTTCTGAGAAAATATTGAAACCGGTTAGTTTCTTCTACATAAGCTATATATTTAAGTTACTAAAAATAGACTTTCATATAAGAGTAACAATACTTGAATTTTATAGTTGAAATATTAAAAAATTGCTAAGAGGAGGCTAAAATGGTAGGCCTACTTCCTTTACTTCTCTCTGTACAGAGTATATAAAGAAACAAAAGTATTATCCTTCTTAAAATTATTCGCAACTAATTATATGTATATACATATGTTTATAGTATGTACGTAACGTTATAATTTGGGAGGATAAACAATTAATATCAAAAGGGGGAAATTAGAACAACGTATTTAATATTATGACGATCTTAAATATTTTTAGGTTACCATTACTGCAAATCTTCCCTAATATGAATTGCTTCCTGGTTGTTGATAATTATTTAAGCCATGACAAGTTTGAGTATGCCTGATAAAATTATAATAATATATAATTTTTATTATGGTTTTTTTGGTGGAGAGACGTGCTAGCTCAAGGGCTAAGCGCTCGCTGTAAATTTCACAGTACGCGAGCAACCCGGGTTCGACACCCGCCGGCACGAATGAAATTGTTCATTGCAATTTGAAGTGCTGATTTAAAAATAAGAAAAAATATATTTCGTAGACGTGAAGTTTGCCAACACGCATTAGGGCAGCGCGGCGGACATTTCCTTGCCCTAAACCCTCTCAGAAATGAGAGGCCTGTACTCAGCAGTGGGACGTATATAGGCTGTAACTTTACTTTTATATATTTTTTAACATTGTACTTACTTATACGAGTATTTGAATGTTATAAATAAATGATAATTATAAAACAATTATCAATACAACACAGACACAAAAAACTAGTTCAACCGATTAATAAAGCTTCCACGTTAATACATAAAAATATTTTTTCATAGAACAGAAAAACTATACGACAGTCACGGACACTCAAACACGTGATCGGAGCACACAAATAACCCGACCGTTTCTATACTATAGAGTTACAAATATACTACACGTGAGCGGAAATTTTGTTAGGAAAATTTTCCTTACAAAATTTCCTTCCCTCCTTAGAAATTTTCCTTACAAAATTTTCGTATAAAATTATTAATTCCAATTACTTAAGCACATGACATATAAACTGAGTCGCAGTAGAGTCCACTACTAAATATGGACTTCGAATTGTTTGCGGTTCCAACAATGGCTAAGTGTTTCGTGAGGCACAGCGGACCGCGGATTCAAATCCCTTACGAAATAATTATTTTATGTCTCCAAATAGTTGTTCCGGGTCTGAATTGGATATATGTATATATGGATATATGTATGTACATGAGCAATTTCTGTATGGAAAACGCCTTCTTGAAAGAAATTTCGAGAATATATTTTACATTAAATTAAATCAAACATACGTTAAGTGATATAATATTTTAAGGACGAAACCTAGCTGCGTTCCAAGAAAAACTAAATTATTATTTATAACCAACTTTATTTGACCTTGTCTTGGCGGTGTAAGAATATCAACTACCCCATATCGACCCGTGGCGTGGGAGTCGTAAGAGGCGACAGACGGAAACAAATCAGACGATGGGCAGCAGCGTCTTCCTAATAACAACTATAAATAAAAAACTGCGGTTGCCAACTTGCGAACTGCCTAGCCTGGCAACTAGGTAAATATCTCCTCCCTGAGGTAAGTTCAGCAGAGAACTTTTGATAGACTGTAACGGTATTTAACTATGGACTTATTTCTCAATTTTATTAAAAATTATGAAATCATACCTACATTCATGGGACTAAATACAAAATAAATATATTAAAAAATTATATACAGAAAATAGTTTAATTGTTTCTCTTTTATATTCAGATAGGTTATAAATTGATTGATAACTTTTATATCGCGATTAAAAATCAGTCCTTAATCAACTAAATCAAGTCACTATGCGAATATTCTTTGCTATTGGAAGTTGATCTTCATAGTTCTACAGAGAATTTTCTCCCACACAAGTGATCGTAGCAGAAGGTCGATGTTAATTTTGTATTTGAAACGACAGCGAACAATTCATGGGCGGACTAAGGCCGGGAGCGTTGACCGGATATCACAACATTGTGGAGCGAAATTGTTGCGTTTTATGCTGCAATAGTGAATGAATCACATACGTACGGTTGGAAATAAAACTCTATAAAAAGATTCAGCTTTTTCGATTATATTTGCTATTTATATTGTTTTTGTTTACTACATGGCTCATGCTTTCGTGAACTGACGCTCTACTCAAATAACATTTAGATTATTTTTAAATTATAAACACATTTCAATTATCTTCCGATCTGGTTTAAATTTTCTTACAATCTTTATAAAAAAATTGTCAGCAAAATCAGTTTACAGACTTCGGAGATATTGTGTTAGAAAATAAAAAATAAATAGATGTGTAGGTACTTAAAAGTTTATATTTTTACCTATATTATAATTAATATAAAGCCAACGCAATTTTTCCAAGAGTACTAAATACTAAAGTGTAAAAAAAAATAATGGAGTGACTCGTTTAATTTCCGTAGCCTTTCTTTTGCCAAAAATACATTTACCATGTAAATTATTAATAAAATACCAAGAACTCGACTGCAGTGATCTAACTCATTTAAGAATTTAATTTTTATACAAATTATGTATATTTTGAATGTACTTTTTATGTGATATACCATACCATACACGGTACATTTGCCTATTATTTTTTAGCTTGTTTTGAGTACCATATCTAATACCTTTAAAAGAGCAATTCTTAACATAAACACTCACGCCTGTCACCCAGAGGGGTAGCAGAGATTATGGACTTCCATTTGGCACGATCCTGACACACCTCTCACCTCCTCCACATCCATATACCTACGCATACACGCTCGTCGGTTAAGGGTACTTTAATTTGGCCCATTTTCAGTATATCGCCAATTTGGTCGATAAACCTTCGTCTAGGACGTCCTTCCTGACTCTGCCGTTCACCTCTGCCTCATAAATTTGCTTTGTCACTCTTTCCTCATTCATTCTTTCTACATGACCAAACCACCGAAGCATTCCTTTCTTAATCCTGGTCACAACATCATCTTGCAAACCACACTCTTCTCTTATCACACAATTTCTCACTCTGTCATTCAGATTCAGCCCTAACATACTCCTTAATGACCGCATTTCTACAGCATTTATTCTACTCTCGTGCTTCTTCTGCCACACCCAACTTTCACTACCATACATTAAAGTAGGGACTAACACAGCATTGTGAATTGCCATACGTGCCTTTTGGACACATTCTGACTTTCCACAACAGAGTGTAGAGCCCCATTTACTTTATTTCCTGCGTTCACTCGTCGTTCTATATCCTTATCATACCTACCATCTCTGCTAAATACACATCCCAAATACACAAACTCATCTACTTGCTCGACCAATTCCCCTTCTATTCTTATTTCATATTGTTTTACTTTCTTCTCTTTCAAAGACCATAACTTTCGTCTTACTTGCGTTCACTTTCATTCCCTTTTTAATGAAATGTTCATTAATGTAACCATCATTTGCAACTCGGCCGCCGACGACGCGAGTATGACTTGATCATCGGCGTACAAAAGGCATTTGACGGTTAACTCACCCATTCTTATTATTATTCTTATTCTTGTATATATATATATAATCGGAATCTCGGCAAGGACTCGACGATTTTCATGAAATTTAGTATGCAGGAGTTTCGGGGCGATAAATCGATCTAGCTAGGATTCATTTTAGAAAATGTCGTTTTATCCGTGTTTTAGGCAATGAAAACCGGTACAATATAATTAGAATACGAAGGTAAATTCGCCAGCATCTTCAAGGTTATAATAGCTCAGTCGGGAAATCGGGCGATCCCGAATCCAGATGACCCCGATTCAAGTCCAAATGTCTCCAATCCGTTTATTTTTACCCTTTTTTTTAAAGTTCCTTCTTTTGTGAGAAAAGCTATTATTGGGAGCCCTTTGTCAACGCATCTAATTCGTATCTAAGTTTTTTTTAAACGGTAGATAACATTGAAAACTATTATTCATATTTCATCAGTATGTAATTCGTATCTAAATATAATTTACAAAAAACACGATTTACGAAAAACAATACCGAGCAAAGCTCGGTCATCCAGGTACTTTATATTAATGTACGCCATTTTATTTTAAGATGACTTCACAATATAGTCAATGTAACGCCTAAGATATCACTTGCTTCAACTAGAAGAATAGATTTAAATATATGGGTAGACATAGAAACGGACATATGTATATACCAGTCAAAAATATTAATCTTCTTTGGATCCGCTACAGTCGGACAAAATATGCTCTTCGTTGTTGTTACCATCATCATCATCACCGTGAAATAGTTAAGGATCTATTTCCGACTGCTTCGGTTTGGTTTCGGTTACGGATATACAATTAAAGTTCTTTAACTGCTTTAGATAAGTATATAATTTAATAGGGAAGCAAAATATTATGTAAATGACTATAAAGAATGTAAGTATATTAAAATTTCAAATTTAGAATAGTAAAATGTTTTTTAAGAATTTTCTTCACTAACCTTCCACATGTTATTCCGGATTCTAAAATAAATGAAACCATTTGCATCCATTCGTGGCGATTAAATCGCGTAATTAAATCGATTATTACCATGAACGATAGCGCAGTAACTAACTTCAGTATTGACGGAAGCAATATGGTTTGCAATTGCAGAAGGTCACTCATTCTGATTACAGTCGTAGTCAGATAACCATCCATTGTCACGGCTGTTAGCTGCAGAGGCCATAGCATTGTAGTTTTTACGCGGACATATAACATTAGGAATAACTTTCTAGAGTTGTTGTTCATATTATACAAATTAGATAAATTTTATAATAAATTTAATAATAATTACTAACCGTGGGAGCTCAAGTACCTTCAAGTAGGTTGCCTTTAAATTTATTGTGAAAATTCTTAATTGCAATTTTATATTGTATGTATGTCATATTATACTCGGCGGATGCAGATCCGAAAAATTTAAGAAAAATCGAGATGGAGGAGGCGGTGAAGTCGGCCAACACGCATTTAGACAGCGCACCGGACTCCATTTATACTACTCCAGTCCATCTAAACAAGGCAGCAGCACGTCGCATCCTAATACTAACTACAGCCCATAAAAGTCCACAGCAGAACATAGGCGTACCACTATAGATTACCTCATATTTGCCACAGTTGCCACGCTTAGCAAGCGAGCTAGTAACCGCTGATGTTTTTGTTATTACGAGTTGTTGTCAGAAAGATGCAGATGTCCATATACTGTTTCACTTTTCTCTGTTGCCTCTTACGACACCCACAGGATGATATTTAGTAGTGGATTCGCTTACATCGCAACTATATGGCGTAAGGGAAGCCACACAACGGTCTGTACCTAGTCCTAAAACCCTGTTATAAGTGTGAGTAGGCATCTGCGCAACTATAGGACACATATATAGGCTGTCATTTTACTTTATAAAACATACTAGTTATTTATTCTTCTTCATCATCAGCTCGTAAAAGTCCACTGCTGGACATGTGCCTCCGCCGTTGTAGAGACAATTTGTCTTAATCGTCACACTTGGCAAATGTATTGACAATCGCGATCGCGTCGCACCTTTGACGGTGCTAACAATCGCCAGGTTTTTTTTTCTGTGGCTGACGTAAAGAGATGGTTATACTGCCACCTATCGGAAGCCCTGGGAATGAAGCCTCTGAATGCGTTCTCTTACACACCAACATTTTTTTTTATTGAATATGGGTGACAAACGAGTACACAGTCCACCTAATAGTAAGTGGATGCTGTGGCCCATAGACATAAACAACATCTATCTTCAATAAAGAATCAAAATGCAGATGCGTTGTCACCCCTGAGGGCTAAGGTGGAATGCCTCGTTTCCAGTAAAAGGGGGAGTTCTCATACCATATGAAACACAGAAGCATTAAGCTGCTATTTTACGCTAGTACTGTGAGAGCGTGGTCCTACCCCGGTCGAGCCCACGCATTCGTGCTACAACTATAATATATCTGCAGCACGGCTCTACCGCGTAAAAATTGGTTAGTTATACTCATTTCTAATTATTATAATTAATGTTTTTTTTCTTTGTTTACAGTGATACCAAACATGCATATTGAAGTACAAGTCGCCCTCAACTTTGTCATATCGTATTTGTACAACAAGCTGCCAAGGCGGCGTGTGAATATCTTCGGTGAAGAGCTGGAAAAGGCGCTTAAGGATAAGTTCCGGGGTCACTGGTACCCAGACAGGCCGTGCAGGGGCTCAGCGTTCCGTTGCTTGAAGACCGGGGGTCCTCTGGACCCAGTATTAGAGCGAGCAGCGCGGGAGTCTGGGGTCCCGGTCCGCGATGTGCTTGAACACCTCCCACGAGATCTGGCTGTTTGGGTTGATCCAGGTATGATTTTAAATGTGTTTCAAAAAATAAAATATTTTTCAAATGCGTTATTATTCAATAACTATAAAGAAAATGTTGAAGATAATACTATTGTCAAACTTGTTTATAAACAAGTTATAGAGAACAAAACGGTTTTGCAACCTGTCCATAATTCACAACATACTAACTAAAGTAACATCTATCAAATATGGTCGTGCTCGTTTCATTGCATAAGGCGTTAAGTAGTCGAGGTCAGGTTAATTTAATATAAGCACAGCCCTGTCAACAAGTACATATAATTTTCTATGTGAGTTTTCAATTTTACGGGCACGTAAAATAATTATTATGTATCCAACGTTTTCCTTGACTATTAGAAACAATGCGTATGAATAAAGATGTTGCTCATAATATAAACGTTTATTCACACGTAGACCTCTTAACAAGTCGTAATTAATTTTTACTTGACAGGTAAAATATATACTGACTTGGCTAGCTTATTCGAGGTATAAACAAGCGATTACCGATAGCTATTAGATTTCCTTAGCGCTTTTTAGTCGTATAGGTAATCTAGTGTTTAGTTTAGTAAATGCATTTACGAATTATATTATACTAGCAAAACCCGGTAGACGTTGTCCTGCCTGTGTATATCAATATTGATGGCGATCGATTGAACTGTATAGAAGTTGATATCCTGCAGCGCCAACTAATAGTAAGTTACGACAAATTGAAATTGAAAAAATACATATGTTATATATGCCAACTCTCATAGTGATCGGTCAAATGGTGTGGAAGTCTATTAATCTAAAGCCGACAATATCCATTTTAAATTACATTATATTCCCACCACACAGAGTAATGAATGAATCCATCACACTTGTCTGACTATATTAAGCATAACGATTAGATAAAGATGTAGGTACATTGTGTCTCTAATTTTTCTGAACAAATTCTAGATTGTGGGACTATTTTTCTGCCTAGGAGTCCGTCTGGCTACGTTCACACCCTTTTTTTTTAATTGCGAGGCATTCCACCGAGGCAGTCCTTAGAGGTGACAACGCATCTGTAATCTTCTTTGTATAAATTCGGTTGCACGTGTCCATGGACAGCCACTTAATCGTCTGCAAGTTCATTTGTCAATTCAATTTTATGTATAAAAAATTAATTATTAAATCATAAAATTGTAACAAGCTAAACGATTTGTTGTAAATAATTTAAAACTTTATTTTCATTTTCTTTCCAGGCGAAGTTTCCTATCGCATTGGTGAAAAAGGTGCGGTGAAGGTACTTTTCAGCAGCGACGAGAGGGCAGCTGACGAAAGGACCGACAGAGAGGTTGGTCTCAAATAAAAAATTATATTCGAACCGTTTAAACACACATAAATAATCATGTTAATAATACTCTACTCCCTAGCAAAATTTTTCTTAAATATTCTGTTAAAAATAATTATATCTAAACATGAAATCATAGCTGCTGTCCCACTAGTAGATAATATTTGCTTTATTTGATGATTGGTTATGAACTTGTTTATGATATTGAAAGCGAACAGCAATAAAAACATAATTTAAAACTAATTCTATACACACCGGAGTATATAAAAAGTGCATCCATAGTGATAGTTCTTCGTTATTTCTACCGCGCGAACTAATGTCAGAAATGTCGCCAAAAATAAAAATTCATTTATTTTGGTGCTTGGTGGAAAAGGGACATCTCTATTGACTGCAAGCAATCTAGCAAATAAATTTTGATTTTTTTTTTTGACATTCGGTATCAGTAATCGTATCAGCAAACCCATATCGTTTTTAGCTTTCACTCGTTGTTGGGATTTGGAAAGGTCTGCAGCTAATATAATTTGTCCGTGCGTTTACAGGTAACACGCGCGTTCAACCCCGAGGCGCAGTGCTTCCGGCCAGTGGAGCCGGCGGCGCCGTCGCCGCCAGCGCCGGCAGCCTTCTCGCCTGCGCCACCATTCCGCGCTCAGCCGCTGACCTTCACCACGGCCACCTTCGCGCAGACCAAGTTCGGCAGCACTAAGCTGAAAACAAGCAGCAAGCGGGCCAACCGCATGTCGCCCACTGAGTTCAGCAACTACATCAAGCAGCGCGCCGTACAACAGCAACTGGCGGCGCGTGCGCTCTCCCCGGGCGCCGAGGCTGGCGCCTACTTCGGCACGCGACGCGAAGCCCCTGCACACCTCCTGCTTGCCAACTGAGTCGCGCACTAACCTCTTCGCGCCCTTATAGAGTCTTTACTTTTTTACGAAAGAGGCGCGCGCCGCGATTTATTTTTTTATGTTTCGCGGGGGCGTCCCGCGCCGCCCGCCGCTTGTGATAACCGTACGATTTTCCATAACTTTTTGTATTCTCGTTCGTTACGTCGATGTGTAAATTTATCGATAGAAGCAATAATCAGCCGCGCGACTCGCCGGCGATTTATTTTCGTAATATTAAAAAATAAGCCGAGTCGATTTTTTGGTGTCTTCGTTCGATATCGATGTAATGTTCGTAGGGTGTAAGGAGCGAGAGGCCAAGTGGCCGCGTGCGCTTACGACGACGTACCTTCTAGAGCGAGCCTGTATACATACGTCCTCCGATCTAAGAAAATACTAATATTTAATATGTATACATTATATATATATTCGTACGCGAATCGTCTAATTTTTCACGTGGAAACGAAATGCCAATAGAGAAATTACGTATTTTTAATATTGAAATTCATACTTACTAAGTATATAGTGTACTGGCATGTATTGTAATTCGTGTAATACCTAAATGTTTGCATATCCGTTCGGACGCGGTCGGACGGCGCGGCGGGCCGCCCGAAGGCGTCGGAGATCTCACCTAGTTTAATCATCACTTGTACGATTGTACCCTTATAATAATAATTATAATATAATATAAATAAATATAGGTCTAGCTACGTTTCAATCTAACAGTATTTTTTTAAGAAGATATTAGTCCTTGTGTACATTACCGGCCGACTGCACTACGGGGGTCGGCTTTAGTCCGTACGGTATACTTATATAATATTGTTATAAAAGACATGAATATAAATAAATGATAGAAAAAATATTTCTCAATTCATAAAATAACGGGTGCATGCAAATTCATGGAAATAAAGTACTATGTGTTATTTATCTTTTTTATATTTCACTTAGCAATTGGGCTCAGTGTTTCAATCGAGGTAATGATATGTAGTAGTGGTAGTTGACTGTGCGGGGCGCAATGTACAGAGTGCAAGTATGTGGGTAGCCTGTCGTTTTAGGCCAGGATAGCACTAGGCAACTTGTGGTTAAATTCCATTGACAATGTGTGTGTTCCAATGAAAATACTTCGCGCAGCTATGTAAACAGTAATCTGTTGGAATACATACATTTTAAATAAGCAATAGTAAGCTGCACATTGTTGCCTAGTAAACGGCCAGCATTAGTGGGCGCTCACCTCAAGTTCCGACGCGTAATAATGACAAGGTGTATAGGGAATTTGCATCTATTTTTTTACTATTTTTATATTTTGATGATTTAGATTTAAGTCTAGTTGTATGATTTTAATACTTTGTCGATACCCTATTCCTATTAAAAAGATTACGTAACTATGCAGCGGGCTCGATTGAAAACCTGACCAAAACGCTACAGTATTTTGTAGATAAAATCTATAATGTAAGTTTAATATAATACAATTTAGCGTAATGAGATTTTTTATTAATAAAGATAACTTTTTATTTTCTTTCTTTTGTAAGATAATATATTCGATGGAAGTGTTAAAGATAATATAATATTTGCATAATATAGTAAATGCGGTACTCCATACCCGCGAATATAATTAGTCAATAATAATTTTTCATATTGTTGTACGACTTTTTAAGTTTATATTAAAATGTTTTGTGCAATCTATAACGCGTATTATTTAAGCCATGCCTCCTTTAAACATTAATTGAAAGTAAAGCTGTACGTAACAATCTAAAATACACAATATAAAATTATTTTCTTTGCTGATATTATTTTAAAATCAATAACATAGGTAATTAAAGTTGGTTACTTTTGTTTTATCAATGGATTCACCAAAAAAAATTTTTACATACGACCAAACACCTGTGTGGTCGTATGTACTAATGCCCAACGATATTTCAATTAAATGAACACATTGGTATTGGTTTATTGCTCAAATAACCAGTTTGCCTAAGTTAATTCGAATTTAGAAGGCGATTCAATGCGTGCACGGAATGAGCAAAGAAAAAGATATATAGGATAATAATTAATAATAATTTCGAAGACATGTGAAGTTCGCCAACACGCATTGGGGCAGCGCGGCGGACATTTCCTTGCCCTAAAACCTTCTCAGAAATGAGAGGAGGCCTGTGCCCAGCAGTGGGACGTATATAGGCTGTAACTTTACTTTACTTTACTGCATTGGGTGTCTATTAAGTTGTCACTGTGGAGTAGTGTCGTGTGCTGTAATAGCTCGCTGGTTACACGGAAATAGTAGGGAAAGCTGTAATATTACCACCACTTATCCTAACGTGCTAATACAACCCTATTGCCCTATTACTGTACCATGAGACCTAAGATTGCAGACGGAAAACAGGAAAGAAGTAGGTACAGATGTTCTTTTCCGCAGTGAGAGGAATACTGACCGATGTGTCGAGGCGAACCTGACACATCGACCAATAGCAGTACTCAACGGAACAGCGTCGATGTCCTAATCCAAAGAGAGTTTATTTACAAATTACCTAACTATATACATGGCTATTTTGCAATAACCGGCCAAATTTGTAGAACAGGTTCAGAATAAGTAATATAAGCAAATGATGAAGAAAAATTAATTAAAAAAAATTTCAAAAGTTCTGTCCTTTTTATCTTTTAAATTCAAAATGCGTGGTAATGCATTATTTTAACTGATTTTACTGCGCACGCACACATTCGTAATGGTCGATCGGTGGGCAAAAACTTTGTTGCCCATAAATCACATTCAATTTGGGATTATTTCAAATAAAGTAGAAGCCTTATTTACTGTTCAAAAACTGCAGTAACGGTATATCATTATTTATATATTAGAACTAAAGTTTAAAATTTGGCTACTCTTTGAAAAATAACCCTGTATATAATAATTAATCACCTATTTGTATTTGCAAGTAAAATAAAAACGAAACAAGTATTTACAAATTAAGCACTGCGTTGCATTACGAAGTCTAATTTTTTTTTGTCAGATCACTGCACTGCTGAGTTGCATACTCCTTGTTCCAATACGGCACATGAACAGTTTTTATCGTGTGACACTGAGCTCGCACGACCGAGCGAGGCAGCTCGGACTGATTATGCCTATTAAAAATTGTTGCAATCATCATTTCGTATTCCCCTTTTTCCTCCTTCAAAAGTGGACCGATTTTTATTTTTTTGAGAACAAAATGAAAAGGGATTGTGGCAATCTGTATATTTTTCTTTTATTATGTGTTTTTTGAATGGTTTTGATGGATGTCTAATAACGGCGACATATTAGGACAGTTTAAGTAATTTTAGAAGGATCCAACTTTTAAAAGAATTAATTTAGAGGAAAAAACAAAACATACGAAAAATAATAAAACATGGCAGTGATTGAGATTGTGTCTTAAAAATATTTGCTCTAATACCATTATCCAAATAGAAAACAGACGAAACCATTTTTATAAACCGGCCAGATAACCTCTTAATATCGAAAAGCAGTACACTTCAAGTAGGAACACTAATTACGGAACAAAATATACTAAACAGCGTCACAATGGCTTAAAATACTCCTTAGCCCTAACCCTCAGCGAAATACAAAGATTGTGTAAACGGAATAATTTTGAAGGCAAGATAGAGTGTAGCAACAGAAAAGCTAAGTGAGTGCGTTTTACCATTTTTGACTACATCACATCACAACATAATATCATCAGGTGCGACAACACTCTAGCTTAGAATAGTTAAAAATAGTAAAGCCAGAATATCGTAATATAGGTAATCTATGCATATTTGCCATGAATGGCAGGCTGAAGTAGTATTACAGTGCTAGTATATAAGTTGTTACTGATTTATGTAGAGTCAGTCATGAATAAACTTCTTGATCAAGCGCTCGTGTTTAATTCAACCTCGTAATATTACATGGCGACCCTGCCAGGCGCGTTCCGGGAACTGATAGCGTAGCGGGCGAAAAGTGCAGACCGGGCGAATTCCTGTGTGCCTCGGTGCTTCAAGTTAGCTAAAATGTTTGTCGAATATATTATTTGGACTGACGCTTACTGTGCTGGCGAGTTTTGAAAGTTATAATCATGGGAAAATCATACTCAAAACTGAAGATAAGGAAATTATTATATCTCAAAATGCATCAGGAGGAAATAATAGTGCAAGTTACTCCGAACAAGAAAATCACGTCAAGATAAACAATATACTGATTACTACGTTTTTGGTGTTGATGGCGATTGCCATACTTGCAATCATTTACCTAAAACTCAAGGAGAGGCATAAGAAGTGGATAGAACAGCGAGTGAATTACGAATTTTTGAGAAAAGTACGAAGCCGTTTGTCTGGGCGCTGGGAGCAGGAACCAGTGCGTGAAGAAGGAGTCGTTAAGTGTTCGTGAGCTGGTAATAAATATGTGCTATATGTGAAGTACGTGTTCTGTGCTGCAGTGTTATTTTAGTTTAAAAATATATATAATATAGACATTAACGATAGTTTTAGAATTAGAAATATGAATTTTATCTATCAATAAATAATTGTTTAAACTAAAAATAAAAATATAAGTAAATCAATGTAATATCGAACACACGATTCGTGGAATTACGGCCCATGTGCAACCATTGTGCAACTCAGTTTTTTTTATGTGCTCGGTCGTATGACAGTGTTTCGATTTATAATAAAATTAAAACGAAGTGAATGAAATATGACGCGGTGTTACATATTTCGTTGCGTGTATTATGGCCGAAAAGTTAATAGAATTATATGAAAATTTATTAAAAATACGTCAATATCTAACAAAAAGGCCAGAGCAGATATAAAGGTCAGTTGCGTCCAAAAAATTACTAGAGGCCGAAACATTGTTAAAAGATAGCGAGCTATTATTTTCTAATTTAAGTCGTCAAGGTAAACAATCGGAAATTAATTTAATTACTAGTACATATAAAAAAGTTTGCTCTTTATATTCTGAAATATCTCAATTGTGTACTTTGCCTAGTTGTAAAATAAGTTTAGAAACAATGGATTTTGATATTAAAACAGCGTGTGGGTTGATACCTATTTTAGATAATAAGGAGGATACTACGAAACGATTGATTGATGCAGTGAAATGTATGCAGATATGCTTAACGAGGCAGGAAAAATTTATTAATTAAATTTGTTTTTAAAGGGAGATTATCAGAAAACGCTAAGCTACGCGTTGCTGATAATTATGTGTCAGTTAGTAGTATGATTAAAGATTTTAGGAAAAACTATTGACAAAAGTTTACACGGCTATACATAAACAAATTCAGTCCTTGAACCAGGGATTTAGATCAGTTGATGAATACGGGTCTCAACTCGAAAGACTGCTAACAGAGTTAACTATTTCACAGGCTGAGGGCGACGCAACAAAATGCGCAGTCCTTAAACCTATTAATGAAAAATGGTCATTAAAAGTTTACAGATGGTCTTAAAAGTGAAAAGCTCAGCACAATCATCGCAGCCCGCAACTACTCCTTGCTCAAGGACGCGATCCAGGCGGCTAAGGACGAGTCCACACCATCGTCGTCCAGTTCCGGGTCTGCTGAGGTGATGAAGATGACTAGAGGTAGGTTCGTTAACCGTTTTCTAGATCTCAAGGACAAAACAGGGCCGGGCGTCTAAATTACGGCACCAGTAGGAGTAATTATCAAAATAATTATAGTAATTATTCAAATAGATATCAGAGATTTTCAAGGCCTTTTCAATATTCGCCGCGTGGTAGAGGACAGTCCTACAGATCAAATTATCATTATAATAGACGTGGCAACCAGGGATTTTACAATAAAATGTTTTGCAGCTCGAAGTAACGACAACAAAGAACGAGCTGGTGAAAATATGGAGCAAAAACCTAATGAGATAGACAACAATCAGTTTTTTCGTTCTCAATAATTTCATTTTTTCATGTAGAGGTAACTCTAAGTTTGTAAATTTTCACATTCATGGTATGAAACTTGTGTTATTGATAGATACTGGAGCATCCATTTCGGTTATTAAGGAAGAAGTACTTCCAAGATCAGCATGTGTTCTTAAAGATAATTTGGTTGTTAATGGAATTGGAGGCAAGATATGTTCTTCCGGATATGTAGAGATCGACATTTATGCTTCTAGAGACAATAAATTCCATAACAAATTTCACATTTTCAAAATTTACCTATAACCGTCGATGGAATATTAGGATTAGACTTTATGAACAAGTACGGAGCCAATATTGATTTAAACAAAATTTACTAACGTTACGGATAGGACGAGAGAATTGTGTTTTGCCAATTTATGACAAACCTGATTACAGTAATACATTATTAATACCGCCTCGAAGTGAATCAATTCATTTTGTATATTTGGATACGGAAGCAAAAGGCGATTGTTTTGTTAGCGCAAAGGAAATAATGGAAGGCGTTTTTGGCAGGTACTATTGTTCGACCAAAAATAAAAGAGTCCCAATAAAGATTTTAAATACTAGGGAAGAAGAAGTAAATTTGAATAATTTCATATTAAACGTAGAACTTTAGATGATTTTAACGCTTTCAAATTTTGCCAAAACAAAAGTAGTTCAGAAAGATGTGATATCTTATTATCTTTATTAGAATTGAAGCATTTGAATGAAGAAGAAAAGCAATCTATAGAAAAATTTGCACTAAATATTCAGACATTTTCTTTTACCCAACGATAAGTTAGAAACTACAAATATTTGTGAACAAACTATACAACTGAAAGATAACATCAATCCTATTTACACGAAACCATACCGTTTACCACAAGCTTTAAAGCCCGAAATAAATAAACAGATAAAAAGATGCTTAGAGATGATATTATAGAAGAATCTACTAGTGAATGGTCTAGTCCCATACTACTAGTTCCCAAAAATCTGATGGTTGTCAAAATGGCGTTTAGTAATTGATTTTCGAAAACTAAATGAAAATATAGTAGATGATAAATTTCGCTGCCGAACATCACTGATATTCTTGATTCATTATCAGGCTCTATATATTTTACCCATTTAGATTTACAACAAGGCTATTATCAGGTGAAACTGGCACCAGAAAGCCGAAAGTATACTGCATTTTCGACTAGTACAGGACATTATCAATTAAAACGTCTACCAATGGGGCTCAAAACTTCTTGTAGTGCTTTTAGTAGAGTCATGTCAATTGCTATGTCAGGATTAACTTTCGAGAAGTGTTTTATTTATTTGGACGATCTAATAATTTTGGAAGATCCTTAACTATTCACAACCAAAATCTAGTAGATGTTTTCGAAAGACTGAGAAAGGTAAATTTAAAACTGAATCCTACTAAGTGCGAATTTCTAAAGAAGGAAATTTGTATCTTGGTCATTTAGTGTCTGCCAACGGTGTCTCACCTGATCCAGAAAAGACCCGAATTTTGGAGCATTATCCGTCCCTCAAAATGTAGACGAAGTAAGAAGGTTTGTTGCATTTTGCAACTACTATAGGAAATTCACCTCTTTTGCAACAATTACTATGCCTTTAAATAGTTTACTCAAGAAAGACGCACCATTTGTTTGGTCTTCAGAGTGTCAGAACGCATTTAATTTTCTAAAAATTCATTAATAACACCCCAATACTTCAATATCCTGATTTTTCTGAATCAAATGAATTCGTTTTGCAAACAGATGCGTCTGATGTAGCTGTAGGAGCAGTTTTGTGTAACAAAAATATGAAACCAATCGTACACTAGTAGGCCATTAAATAAAGCAGAAAAAATTACCCAGTTATCCAAAAGGAATTAACAGCAATTGTGTGGGCAGTAAAATATTTTAGACCATACCTATTTGGCAGGACTTTTACCATAATGACAGACCACAAACCTTTGATTTACTTATTTGGAATGAAAGATCCGTCTAGTCGGTTGATAAAGTTTCGATTAATTCTAGAAGAATATGATTTTAAAATATGTTATGTGAAGGGTAAAGACAATGTTGTGGCGGATGCACTGTCTAGAATTTGTATAACGTCGAGTGAGTTAAAGAATATGAAAGAACAAGTCTTAGCTGTGACAACTAGAGCGCAAAGAGAAGAATGGAAGAGGATGTAAACAGGAAAGGGGTTGTGATTAATAATGACACTGACGGGTGGCCTGATCAACCACGAGTCGTGGAATTATTAAGACAACCGTATGATTCTATTGAAATGAAACTGTGAAAGGAGATATTATAAAAGGATTAAAAAAGAGACTTAGTCAAGGAAGAACGAGATTGTTTTAATTTTGTGCCAAGCAAATGCGTTAGTATAAACCTTGAATTTAGATTGCTCTTCTCATGAGCCGAATTTGCAACTAAATTAAAAGAGTTTTGTGAGATAATAAAAGTAAAAGAACTATGCATAGTAAAAGATGATAAAATGAAGAATTTATAAAAGGTTTATGTAGTGAAATTAAGACATTAAATGAGTGGACCGGTCCTCGAATATGTGTTCTGAAAGGAATTAAAAGAATTTACGACAATAAAGAAAAACAATTCATTTTGAATGATTATCATTTGCTACCTACCAGTGGGCATGTTGAATGAATAGGATGGCTAATAACATAAAAGGAGATATTATTGGCCAGGATTAGATGCCGATGTTCGAAAATTTATAAGTGAATGTAAAATGTGTCAGAAAATGAAATATAGTAGGTATACCAAACAACCAATGACTATAACTACCACGGCGTCGACTGCGTTTGAGAAAGTTTTTCTTGATCTTGTGGGTCCCTTGGACAAGGATGAGTACGGTAATTGCTATATTTTAACGCTCCAATGTGAATTAACAAAATATATAGAGGCATACCCATTACCCAATAAAGAAACACTTACTGTGGCAAAAGCTTTTGTAAATAATTTTATCCTAAGATTCGGTATACCTAGTTCCTTAGCTACTGATAGGGAACTGAATTTGTTTCTCAAGTGATGGAACAGGTGTGTAGCTTATTAAATATAGAAAAGTTGACGTCAACTGCATATCACCATCAATCAATTGGTTCGCTTGAGATTGCTCATGCATTTAGGTCATTTTAAGAACTTATAGCACCAATATGGGCTATTCATGGTCTCATTGGATTCCATTCTGGTGTTTTAGTTATAATACTTGTGTAAACACTCAAACAAAATACACACCATTCGAACTTGTATTTGGCAGGCCATGTCGTTTGCCTAATAATTTGAAACAAGACGTGGTGGAACCACTTTATAATTCTGATAATTATTGTTTAGATTTAAAATATAAGTTACAGGTAGCTTTAAGAGATGCAAGACATAATTTAATAGCTTGTAAAGAAATAAGAAAAACAAATATGATAAAACATGTAATCCTGTATTCTATGATAAGGATGAACTTATTTTAATTAAAATGAATGTGCTCGTAAATTAGATTGTATTTTTGATGGACCTTTAAAGTCTTAGAAGATTTAGGAACAAATGTTAAGATTTTTAGAAATAATAAAGTAGATATAGTGCATAAGGATAGAACAAAAGGTTCGTTGAGTAAGCAATGTTTTAAAAAAATATTTTATAAAATATTAGTTTGTGCTTATGTATTAAGTATGCTGAACTTTTTTTTTCTTTTTTATCCACCCCGAGGTGAAGTAGTATTACAGTGCTAGTATATGTTAAGTTACTGATTTATGTAGAGTCAGTCATGAATAAACTTTGATCAAGCGCTCGTGTTTAATTCAACCTCGTAATATTACAAGGCGGTTGACAACAGCAGTTTTTGGAACGAAATTCCTTATCGGACGGTATGAATTTGGCGGATGGGAGCTAGGCCAGGCCTCTGTCACTCTTGCTACCTGCGTGAAATAATTACCTACAATCGCGAGGCGCCCCAGCCCGGCTAGCATGGGCGGGGGACAAAAACTTTATCCCCCGATTATATCCACTGACAAGAGATAAAATTATCTTGTTATGTCAAACGGGGAGAAGTATATCCCCGTTTGACATAACGAGTAGACATATATCCCCCGTCCGTAGCATGGAGCTAAATGAAAGATAAAAAATTATGCTTTTTTTACATTTGAAAGGGACAATTTTATCCTAGTTCATTGGACGTGGGTTGAAGTTTATATTCATACAAAAAAATCTTATCTAAGTCTAAGTCTATCTCCCATTTTATCTACTGTGGATATTATATCCACCGGTGTGCCCATGCTCTAAGGGTGGATAAAACTAAGCGAGGGGATAAACATTTTCTCCTTTCCCCGGGGATAAAATTGTCTCCTGCCCATGCTAGCCCTGCAGGAGTAGATCGCAGTCGGGGCTAGCGCGTTCTAGGCGATTGAATGTTAAAGTTTTTTTAACAGCGTTTACGTAAATAGTTTTTTGTAAATACTTGTTGAAATACTCGTCGAAATAGTTTTAGTTATAAAATAGTTTAAAAAGTTTTAATGTAATTTAAGAATAATATATTGTATATTACCTATCTATTTGATAAATTATAGTGGCAAAACGTCGTTCCTAATATAATTGTTGCGGGGATGGATGCTTAATGAGCAATTAAAAGGATTCAGATACATCATTTTTTAAGTTACCGAAGGATAATGAAAGGTGAATTTATTTCATTTTTCGTTAGATAGGTACTTATAGCGAAAAAAGAATTAAGTAATAATTTAACTACAGAAGTAAGAAAGTAACCTAAGTACTTTATTACAAACCTTAGTTGAAATTTACTTCACTACCCAAGTACCTACTTACATACCTATACTTGTCTTTGTAATTAAAATATTTTAAGTTATAATAGCACAAAATACTGAAATTAGAACTTTGTTTACATGATTTTTAACTAAGTAGATTACGATCATATTTCTTTATTTCTTTATTCTCATATTCTTCTTTATTCGTTTATTTGTTGTTTACTCTATCTACCTATATGAACCAAGCATCGCGATTCCCGACGAATGGCCTTGCAAGTTGCATGCGTTGGGCATCAGAGAACTCACATAGTAGCGAAAATATGGTCGATTATAGTCAGCATAGGTACTTTACCTAAGTAACTTGCCATTTCACAGTGTATTTTTTTACTCTTTATTAACAGCCCTTGGTAACCACGGAAAGAGAAAAGATGCAAAGTAATACGGACACTCACACGCAGCGATAAAGTTTTATTTAGCTTGCGTGCGCGATTTAACTGATTAATAATAACTATGTAGGCTATTAAAACGTCGGCAAGCAGTCAACATCAACGGAGTGCAACTTCTGTACGTAGTACTATTATTTATTCTGTGGCTAGGCGAGAAAAAGTGTAAGATTTATCCGTCACGACCCCTTCTGACGTAATGTAGACGGCCTTGGCGGCTATAAGGAAGCGAGATGGAATAATATCCATTTCCCTTGCACTTTTTCTTATCTTGCCATGAAAGAAATATTATTTTATTTTAAATGACGCCTCATTTTAATGGACTCTAGCAATTCATTTATTTGTATTTGTTAATCAATAATATAATACGTTTATCAATAATAATACACTACCAAAGGAACTTCGTTCCAACCGAGTGTTCCTCGACACTCACGCATGTTTTTTATTTTCTTAATATTATTAGAAAGACGCTGCTGCCCATCTCCTGCTATGTTTCCCTTTGTCGCCTATTACTACACCCACGGGACGATATGGGGTAGTGGATATTCTTACACGGTTAATAAACGGTTTAATAAACAATGTTTCTTAATAAATGTTTGAGTTGAGTGATTTTTATCTGTTATTATTAATTTAACAAAAAAATTATCAACCACATTTCATAAAAAGTTATTAAGTATTTAAAATGTTGAATTTATTCATTATTCTTCAGATAACAATTTTTTTGCTTTAAGAAGTTAGTAGTTCTATTGTATGAAAAATATACGTATAAAAATGCTTAACTTTCATGGTATGATTTTAATTAATTATTATGTTACTTTTTTGTGAATTTAAGTTTAAGTTAAAGGTTTGCCGATGATTTAGTATCAGAGTAAATTTGCAACGTACCTAATCGGTTTGAAGCTTCTCTACTTGACCCCAATTTTAATTTTATTAACTTATACCACTGTCTCAACTCAGATAATTATGTAATGTTTATACTCATAACACTAAATAGAGACGTAGATATAAAGTGTAATAAATTCATAATTAAAACTGATTAAGTGCGTAGATGACACGAATACCGAGAGTTCCGTACAATATATTTTTTTTAAACTTACTAACTTAGATATACACTTTTTATAGTATAGCGATTACAAAATAAGCATAAAGGTGACAATTCCCCGGTCGAGCCGACCAACTTCTACCATAATAGAGCTGCAGTGTGACTCTACTACGTTACAAAGAGAATACGACAAAGGAACTGAAAAAATACGCATAATATAATATAGACCAACATGCGGACAAACGTAAGTAAAGTTACAGCCTATATATATATATATATATATATATATATATATATATATATGTTCCACTGCTAGGTACAGGTTTCACGTTAACGTGACGTCACGTTTAACGTTAATAATCTACATTTAAACGGAAATAAACCAAATGTATTAAATTTACAACAACGAATGTTAAAAATCTGGGTACCAATGTGTTTTTAAATGGGGAAGAACTGAGCCCTGTTGAATCCACTGTTTTTATTGGCATCACTCTCGACGCAATGCTTCAGTGGGGAACCCATATATTCTGTAAACACTAGGAACAAACACAAGCTAGTGATACCAGTTTCTCGACTCCACAGAGTCAGTAATTCATTCTTGGGGCAATGTATACGCTATTACAACAAGGTCCCGGAAAGTGTATAGGCTCTCTCTATTACCAAGTTTAAATGTTTTGTTAAGCTGAAACTGTATAAAAAGGGTTATTATAGTATAAATGAATACATGGTTGATAATAACCCCTGGGAATGAGGTGGTCGCTTCCAAGCAGTTTCTAAAATAAATTTTGTACTTAAATAGTTTGTACAACCATTAATGTAAAATTTACTTTAAAAAAAAAGTCCCGCTGGGTTTCTTGCTGGTTATCCCAGGACAGAGGTTTTTTTTCGAACCAGTGGTGAAGTAAAAAATGACTCAATAAGAATTACACATGTAATCTATATTGAATAAAAAATTATTCTATTCTATTCTTTCGTCTAATTTCTGAAAGGGATATGGTGCAATAAGTCCGTCGCGCTGCTCCAGTGCATATTGGTGAATTTCACATGTTTTCGATAGAGTAGAGGTGAGGTAGGGAAATCGCAACTCGCAACAATCGAGATAGGGCAACGGAACCCCCTTGGGTTCCGTTGCCCTATCTCGATTGACCCAGAAGAGTGATCTTTTTTTTCTAGAAACGGCCCCAAAGAAAGTGGACGTCGAGCCCTGACGGCAGATTTGACAGCATACATATAACTGAACATACAGATCTCCAAATGCATGCGGCGGGACTTTCGTATTGAAGAAGCGATCGAGCGGAGCCAGGGTTCCAGTCTGCCAGATATTAGTCTGCCAGAAAGAGCCGACTGTCGAAGCTGAAGACCGAATGTCGCAGCATCGTTTCCAGGACACCTGAGATTGAGAAGTTCTATGGGCACACGTCTTTATTGTCGGAGCCATACGTAAGTCTTAGTAACAATCCAAGAGCAAGCAAAGTCTTAACCGACACTATTCCGATGATATCCCGTACGTCAGTCTGTGCGAGATTAGAATGGCTCTCCAGCACCTTAAAAACGGCTAGGCCCCGGGCGAGGATGGAATTACAGCAGCAGAAGCTTCTGAAAGTGGGTGGAAAACCGGTACTTAAGTCCTGCAGAAGGTCTTTAATTCCGTCCTCCATGGTGGCACTACTCCGGAAGCGTGGAGTAGAAGTGCGGTGGTCTTGTTCTTCAAGAAAGGCGACAACGCTCTTTTGAAGAACTACAGACCGATTTCGATCGAGTACAGAACCAGAGTACGAAACCAATCCAACTGCAGATAGGTGTAAGACGGTGACGTTATATCCCCGAAACTCTTCACCGCTGCAATAGACGTTTTTAAGATACTGGACTCGAAAGAATACGGTATTAACATCAATTGCGAGTACATCACTTACCTTCGATTTGCCGACGATAGTAGTCCTTATCTTATTATGCTCAATGACCCCAATAGTGTCTCGCTCTACATGTTTTTCTGGCAGTTGTCTTAGAATGACACAATTGGTCAATCAAACGTGTCAACACCCCCTTCCTTCGTCGCATTTCGTAGACTAGTAGTATATAGTAATCTTTGGTCGCATTATAACCGAGAATTTCTATTGTCTGGATACTAGAGCAATTAGTGCTATGCATAGTCGAAATCAAGACTACACAATAAATAAGTTAATTAAACGCGATAGAATCCGTAAAAGTAATTTTATTCAATATTCACTACACATTTTTTTTGAAAATGGCATAGGTACTTATGTGTTATTTTGATCGAATGCATGTAGCGATATGGGGATGTAATTTCAGGTTTATTTTTTGCAGGCCGCAAGTTATTTACCAAAAATTCGAACCTGTTTTTGATATTGTAGCTCTAAATAGGTGGTCCATCAACATAATTGGTCAATTTTGTTAAGGTGTTCTATACGTATAAGCCACTGCGAAACTGCTATTCATTAATACAAACAGAGCAATTAAGTTCTTTGTCATTAAACATGTTAAAAATTAATTTGCTAAGATAAGTGCTAAGCACTTAGTCGTCAGCCACCGCAGACTACTCCACCTGAGAATGCCTCGTGTAAATGCGAAACACGTGTCTTATTATCGATGGAGGTGTATCTTTCCTAGAGTAGTGGTGTTGGGAGTAGTGGTGTTGGGAGTAGTGGTGTTGGGAGTAGTGGTGTTGGGAGTAGTGGTGTTGGGAGTAGTGGTGTTGGGAGTAGTAGTGTTGGAAGTAGTGGTGTTGGGAGTAGTGGTGTTGGGATTATGTGGTGTTGGGAATAGTGGTGCGGGCAATACGTGTTCGTTACAACATATGACGTTATCTTCTTTTACCCAAACATAAGTTCATCATCATCATCATCCAGTTCAGATGCAACGTACATTACGTATATATCACCCTCACTCTGGTTTAAGCACCATGATATTCCCCCAAAATGTTCACTATTTCATTTCTTTAGAAGACTTGACATAGATAAGTTAGTGAAACACGGGTCATGGGTGACTACAGGTAATTACTCGAAAACGAATAAACGTACACGCACTTAGCGAAACGTCACGGGCTACATACAGCTAAATACGGAAGGCCCTCATGCACAGAATTCAAGGTTAATTTCTTACTAAAACCAATTTTAAAAAAAATACGTGGGTTCATCCACGACCCTAAGTCGTGGTTCTAGGGTTAAAATAGGGATAAAATAAAATAAAAGGCATTTCAATTAAGTCACTTTATTTACCAAACCACAAAGATGACAAAAGTAAACCTCATCTATGGACCATAATTACTCCTAATTGAAGATCTCTTTTAATCAAGAACAACAATTTTAATATTGGTTCAATAAAATTAAATTCCATCTGTTACTTTTCAATATAACATAGATTAAAATGCATGACGATTCTTATAATTAGGTCTGTATAATGGTTAGTCTATTAATAATACAATTTGAAATGAGAAACCTAAGTCTTTTTAGTTTTAAATTAAAAATCATATCACAATTATATTTTTAAAGATTTTTGTAAAACTTACGGAATCAAGACATCACAAGAAATAAGACAACTGCATACATACATAAAATACATCATCGTGAGACCACTAACGAACATTTTGTTATAAATTAATATTCGTACTGAAAAATAAATATCACGCATATTTTTTAATCAGAACATAGAATCGTAATATATTCTTTCTGTCAACATGTACTTGATTATTCAAGAAAGTACATAAATGCATAAAAGATTTGTTTTTGTTTCAGAATCAGAATAACATTGTACAAATACAGTGAATTTTTATTTTACAATTTAATTAATTTACAGTACCTATTATATTAAAACTACATAATTGTATACCCTAAAATTACCTACGATGAAAATGAATCAAGCAAATTTTTGGCACTATTTGATTTAAGATGATAACGCGAAACATAGACTAAAATATTATTATCTGTGCAAAAGTATAAATACTATACTAAGTTTCATTTATAACAAATTTCAATACAAATCTTGTCTATATGTATAGTAATAGCAGTAACAACGTTGTAGGCCCAATGTAGATACCAATGTTTATCACCATAGATGAGGAGGTACGCCATTAGTGGTTAGTTTATTTGTATAAAATATACATTTGCAATTACTATGAAATAATCAGTACAATTTAACGAAACTTAAACGACTGTTTTAGTCGAAAATCATCAAGATCCTAACTAGTAATAACATGAAAATATTTACATGTAAGTTGAATTCTTAATATTAAAATATTTTAAAAATTAAAATAAATCGTCGCTGATCACAATGATCTAACCGAAAAGCAATTTCAGGATAATGATACTTCAACTTAGAACATAAATCAAGACTGCTAATTTATGACTGGTTTTGACTAATTATAAAATTTTGGCCCATGATTCCAATAATAAAATATATAGAAATAGATACATTATTCCACCTTACATAAATACCATATTCATAAATACGTAATCGTGATAAGTACATCTAAGACTTATCCAATGTGAGTTAATAATTACCATTACAAGAAAACAAATTTGTAACAGTCTTCCAAAATCACAATGGACAGATCAATGTAATAAATACGACAAATGAGCAAAGGCTTAAAATAATAAAATAAAGAAAAAACCTCACTATCATTAAAAAAAACCAACCAAAGTAGTCTAGGAATGACATTGATACGACACTTAAATTATTTTTCCCAAGACAGTAGTTACACTGTTGTCTCATCGAGTTATGATCAGAAGGATCATGTAGTATATACAATTACAATAATTAAGACATTTATTGGTGCTAAGTCGACTCCGTAATAAACATTGTGCCTTAATAATTACACACACAATTCCAGATTTAATTCTGAGTTCTTTGAACCTATTGTAACCTATTGTTACTTCATCAAGTGATATTGGGTAGTCGACGTTCTAGGGCGAAGATCAGTGCGCCATCTCAATGTGCCGTTGCAAACTTTTCTTGTTCATGTAAAAACGGTCACACATTGCACATGGGAAAAAAACCTTTTCATTGTCCGCATGTCTGGCTCGTGTGTGGGACGAGAGGTCGATAGCTCTAGCAAAGTAAACTTTGCAAATGTTGCAGAAGAATTTTGTTGGAGTAGCATGCATGGAGCGGTGGGCAATCAGATCACGGGGTGTGGCGACTCCATCCCCACATTGTGCGCAGGTGAATTCACCAGGAGGTGGAACACTGGTCCCATCATCTTCAGACTCCCCTGACTCATCACCATGATGCCTTGCTCGGTGGGCTCTAAGGGCGCTCTCATTATCATATTGAACACCACAAAGGTCACATGCGTGAACGTCATCCTCCATCTGATCAGTTGCAGCTGAACTACCCTCTCCACTTTCGTAATGTTTCTTCATATGAACAATCAGCGTTGATTTCCGCGTAAAACTCTTGTCACAAACGGGACAAAATACGGAGTTAGGTTGATGGACCTCATCCATGTGACGTTGATAAGCCGCTCGTTTTGTGAACTCTTTATCACATATTGTGCAATATCTATCTTCTGCTCCAGTGGATGAATTCTGCTGTTCTAATTCTACTGAATCATCGGAACGCATTTTCTTATTTGGGTTAACAACAGTCACTTCTACTTCCGGTGGTAATCTCCTTTTGACTACAGTTGCAGGAGTCGAATGAGTCACTTTTGCAAGTTGGGAGGGATCGACAATTTCATGTTTGCTAACTTTGCTTGTTACTTTGTGCTGAGGCATCCATAGACCTGTATTGTTGGCAGCCGCTTTTCCGTCAGGCGATCGTAAATGCCATCCACGGTGACTTTTTAATGCAGAAATGGAAGTATAACTTTTGTGACAAATCTCGCAATCAAAGGTTTGGGGCGAAGATTGTATTTGATTAATACATTGATGGTTTTGCAGCGCTAGCAAACCTACGAATTGTTTTCCGCATGTATCACATGGATATCGAGCTTGGTATTCTAAGCTAGGATCTATAGAATCCTGGTCACCTTCATAATCTACTTCCAATTCTTGACTAATTTCTTGTGACTTACTAGAACCTTGGTTTTCATTATATCCTAATAACTCCCTAGCATGAGCAGCTTTTAAATGCTCATATAATTCCAATGTCGAATTTAGAGGCTTACCACAAATCTTGCACATCTGAACTGATGATTTGTGAACATTTTTCCTATGACGGTAGTAAGATTTTTTGTCTGAAAAAGTAATTTTACAAATCGTGCAGCTAGATCTGCCGGTTTCACTACTTCCCATCATTTGAGAATCGGGACTACCACTAGCACTAGCGTTAATAATTCCATGCTTAGCTCGTTTGTGTTTCCATAAACTTGTCCTGAGAGGAAACCGTTTAAAGCATAGTTCACAAGAATAGGGTGTTGGATCTTGAGGAGAAGTTTGCGGTTGCAAGCTATTTGTTAAATTAGTAAAATTAAAACTGTTAAACTGGGGAGTGGAAAGTACAGCACCATTTTCATCTAAATTGTATTCATCTTCTTCAGTAGATGCTTGCATCGTATTTTCTTCACTATCATTTCTGTCTCCAACAATATCAGCATGTAACACTTTCTTATGCTTCCAGATATTTTTCTTGTGCATAAAGCCCTTTCCACAGATATCACATGAATAAGGTGCATTGGGAACATTGCAATTAGGTTTGAAAGATACAAAACCAGGCTGTACCATAGAAAAAGATTTTATCGGTTTCCCAACAATTTGCGGCGCAAATCCTTTAGGTTCCCCTGGTTTCCGATTAGTTGTAGGTACTTTAGCGTGAATACGCATATGGTTTGAATAGGCTTGACGACTTTTGAACGACCTAATACAAATGTCACAGAAAAATTCAGAATCTAAAGCGGCGCTTGCTCCTACCCCAGGGTGGACTTGTTGGACGTGTTCTGAAAGTTTTTGCGGCGTGCTATAAGAATTAGTACAAATACTGCAAGGATAGAACTTCACTCTCAAATGCGTATTTTTATGCTCTGCCAGTTCCGATGGTCTTAAAAATTTCTTATAACATTGATCACAATGATGAGCAATTTGATTATGTTCAGCCACCTGATGATCTGTCCAAGCATCAACGGTTTCAAATATGGCGTTACATTCTGTGCATGAATAATGATATTCTTCGGCCTCTTCTTTGACGAGCGACATGTCAGGCTCATTGGTCTGCATTCCTAAGGTTCTATCAGAATGTTCCATATAAATGTGTTTGTTAAGATCAGCAGCTTGTTCAAATTTGGAATCACAATGCTGGCAATAATGAGGTTTTTCCTCGCAATGAATTATCTTCAAATGTTTAACTAAATTGGGATAGCTGCTATTCTTCTTACCGCAAATCGGACAATCTGTTGGTCTACCGTCAACACATTTGTTCTGATTATCAGTTTGGTCGAAATTCCCGGCATGTACAGACAATGCGTGGTCATTAAAAGCTTGCATGTTACTAAATATTTCTGTACATAGGTCGCACGCGATGTAAACCGTACACTCTCCGTTACGTATATGTCTTTTCCATATAGCCTTGTCTTTAAATCGAGAACCGCAGTGAACACAAGCAAGATGCACACGGGATTGACCATCCTCATGCACATCCAATACATGTTTCATAATAAATTGTTTAAGTTGGAATTTCGCTGGACATAATTTACATGCATATGACCTAGCATTAAAAATATCTTTATATTGAACTTTAGTATCTTTAGGCTCATCTTCTAAAACTAAATCATCAGTGATTCCATTTTCGTTATAAATAATTTTCCACAAATCTGTGCACGTGTTAGACCGCATATGGCTAAGTAAAGCGCCAATATGGCCAAAAGTGACTACGCAGTTGTAGCATGTATGTTTTGGGACCTTGTGCCCATTTTTCTGTAAATGTTGTATTACAGCCTTACGCCGCGGATGTTCTTTATCACAACATAGACATCTTTTGGTATTGATTTGTTCAATGATATCGCGATACTTATGAATAAAATCTCTTTGTGTCTTAGTCACATATAATTTGTCAGGATCAAGTTCTTTTACAGTATCTGCAGTATCATTTGGGTCAGCTGTTTCATCAAGCTCCTCTTCTTCGTTTATCTCACTATTAAACGAATTAATTTGCAAGTCTTCATTAATTTCTACAACTGGAGCTATAGGTGGTAGCTCATCATCGTCATCTTCATTTTCTTCATGGTTATACTCTGGCTGTTCACCATCCCTCTCGTCATTGTCTTCTTCTCCTTCTTTGGTTTCATCTTCCTCTCTACCTTCCGTTTCATTAATGATTTGTATTTCATCTTGACTATCAGCAGTATCGTCAATGTGATCATTGTCATTGTCGCTTTGGTTTCTTTCAATATTATTTTCATCGCCATTGTCCAAATTTTCTATTTCATTTCCTTCCTCACCTTCGTTTTCAACTTGGTGATCTTCAACTTTGCCTTCACCTTCCACCGCGTCTTCTTGCTGACGTGCGATTTCAATTTCATTTTCAGAATCCATATCAACAGTGTCGTAATTATGCCTCTGATTATTTTGCGTATCACCATCTACCTCTTCGTCATCTTGTTGTTGATTATAAGTATCTGGTTCTTCCAGAATGGTTTCTACTTGGAATGAAGCTATCTCCGGCTCAGAAATCAAAGTTTCCGGACTTTCTGGAGCAGAGTTGATTATTTCTGGTTCGGATACTAAAATTTCAGGTTTTGTTGTCAATAATGTTTTTAAAATTTGAGGTTCTTTTTTCTTTATTTGCAAGTCTTTAAGAGCTTTTATGCGAAGTGGATATGGCAAATTATTTTGCGAGCCTTTTGGCGCTTTTATTGGTATAGGCTTTGGTGGGGTGACAACCTTCTGCTGCATATTTTTTGAAGGTATTCCTTTTTGAACAAGCTGCATTTTATGGCTGATTGGATTAGGCATAAGCCTTGCTTTGGGATTAAATGGATTGGGTCGGAGTTTTGGTTGCATGTGTGTCTGAGACTTTTTAATGGTTATTTTATTTGTGTATCTATCAAAACTATGCGCAGTAAGCTCATGACGCCTTGCGTTATGCGAATACCTATAAGATCGACCGCATACTAAACAATCCTTGGAGGCAAGTTGTTGGATTCCTTGTCGGGCATGCAATGTTTCACCAGTGGGACGCATGACAGTGATGGACACTTCAGGCATATTGGTGGGCGCACTTGTATAATGTTGACTGGAATCATTCATCTCTTCATCTTCTTCTTCATCTTTTTCACTGTCCATGCCCTGAAATACCATTATAGATAAAATCAACAACATTATAGTGAAACTACTGGAAAAGATGGAAAAACAAGGGTAAAAACAAAATATATTTGAAAAGCAACTTTAAAAAACTGCTTTTTTCACGGCTATGTGGCACAGTGGGTTAGCATTTATTTGCTGCACTGAGGGCGCGAGTTCAAATCCCGCACAGAATAAGTATTTGTATGGCCTACAAATAATTGCACCTAGTCTGGATGATTGTCCTTGTGCAATTCATATATGTAAACTGCCTCCACGATACAGGAGATAATCCTAGTGTAGAAGTGCATTTATTATTAAAATTTTAAATATGCGCAGTTTTATTGGATAGCTTGGATAGTTTTATTGGTAACATGGTCTTGTTTCCGTAAGAAACTTGAAATATCTGGGTCAAAAATTCTTATTACAATCCTGTCTTTATATATATGCTACTAAAAATATTGATGTGATTGAAAATCTGAGGATGCAAGGTCAAGATCATAATTACGGTGAATGTATCAACACTTTCCAATCAGGTTCTCCCAATTGTTGTTGCTTTCTGATGAATGAACACACCCTTTCTGCTTTTGCAACTCAGGTTGTATTGTATAAATAAGAGGCTTGAATCTCTTCTGCTGTAGGCAATAGAGATCAGAAATTATACTTTAACCTGCAGTAAACCCATAATGATAGATATCTTTCAAATAACACACCATTCCTGATAATAACGAGAGTCCAGAAGTGCACTGTTTACGGGCTGACGAAAAGGTAAATATTTATCTACTTTAGCACAAATCACATAGACTCATTTGTTATAGAAAAACAATTGAAATCGCAGAAAACATTTATCTCCAATAGTATCAAAAACTAGACAGGTATAACTAATTCTCGCGAAATTTCTTAGGCTCTGATGACATCATTTAGAAACAAATGCTGTGAGCCTAACCTAACCTAACTTAAGGATTGTTTAAAAGATTTCACATAATTAAAAATATAATTTGCGGTGTTTAATAAGTTTAAAATTTTGTTTTATAATTTGCGGCTAAACCTTTTTATTGCGTTAAAACCTTACATTTTAAGTAGTCGGATTTTCATCTAAGGCGGCATCTGAAATTATGACTACAGTGCTGCAAGCTGCGGAATCCCACACCGAACGTTATTTGTGCGGTGTATTTGTTCGAAAAGCTAAATACAGGGGATGAGTGGCAGCAGTGCAAAAGTATTAATGCCAATCTACTCGCTCAGCGTGTTTTATGCAAATCTTTCAAGTTGGTAATTAATGCCCGTCGGCACATTCTTTATATATAATTAAGTATCTAATTATATACTATTAATGAATAATTATTTTCTCAGTTGTGAGGTTTATTTTATTTCAATATTTAAAAAGCTATCTAATAAAAACTTTACATCTGAGAAGAATAATTAGTTCCTTAATTGAATGCGATAACAATAAAATTTTATCTTTGTTAATATTTTTTTTAAAACATGTTTTGCAAGACCATGTCGCTAAGTGTTAAATGCATCTGACAAAGTTCAGGTACCATCTAGAGCCAACTTTAGTCAAATTACACAAATTATTGATTTTCAAGTTTTATTAAGTTGCAATTATTTCCATGTGTTTGACTCTGTATCCTAGTCTATTGCATATACGTTACATAAACGAGTGAGTGACTCAGTGTTTGCGTCTATATTTGTGGCACTGCAATAATATGTGCTGCGAAACTGATCCACCCGAAAAATATTTAGATGTTATATACCTATCTAATATATAAAAAATAATTTTTGTTTGTTCGTATTTTATGCGCTGCCATCCCGTTCATCAAATTGCGCTAAAACTTTGTCAACTTATTGCTTCCACTTGTGCGAAGTTTATAGGCGTAGTACAACTAACTTACAATAGGTGGCAGGCATATCATACCAACAAACTTTTTGAAAGTTATACATTATTCAACTTTAATAGCTTGGTAGTGATCACCTCATTCCCAGGGGTAATTATCATCCATAAATTCCTTAATATTATAACCCTTTTTATACAAACTTTGTTTAAAGTTTTTAGGAAGTGAGATTAAAATGTCACAGTCAGTTGTAAAAGTGTATATATCGCCCCAAGAATGAATTACTGAGTCAGTGGAGTCGAGTAACTGGTGCTACTAGCATGTGTCTGTTTCTAGTATTTACAGAGTGAATATTACTTATTTTTTTAAAACTACTTATATTTTTGTGTACATACATTACATTTTTGTAAATTCATTGAGAGGCCAAAGTTAATACATTAATTTCTTTTCTCCTTACTCTTTAGGTTTTTAATCACATATTGCTCTAACGGCCCTCTTCTGCAAAACAAATATAATTTCAGCCAGTGTTAGTAGAGTGCCCCCATAACAAAATACCACATGACATTATACTACGGCAATATAGCTAAATTAACTAGTCAAGCTGATTCAACACTGGAAGAGTTCTAAGTTTTTTACAGCCAATAAGTCTGCTTGATGGTTTCGATATACGGGGGCCCCGTTAAAGATTCGAATCTAATGTAATTGTAACAAAAAAAATGTAATGTAACAAGAAAAATGGTGGTATCGACAAGACTCAACTCTTCACCGTTTAAAATTACATTAGTATTTTGATGTTTAACATTTGGAGTTATGAATTTCATGTTTAGTATTAGTGCCATTTAAATGCAAATTATTAACGTTAAACCAATTCACTAATTGAGATATAGCATTATTTATTTCGTCATATTTTACTAAATGTCATTTTAGTTTGAAAATTAATGGAGCATCTTCAGCAAATAATACTATCTCATGGTTATCCCCTGCTTAGTAAGGTAAGTCAACAAAATAATAATACCTAATTAAAATATTGAATCAAAATAATTATTTACCTCTTCTTCATACATAAAATAAATATTTATTTTAAAAAAATTGTTACAAAATTTACTTTAGTAACTTTATTTTATGTCAATTGAAATTGTATGAGAATATATTGTAATGATGTCCAAGCTTAAAATAATCTATATATTTTTTAATACTAAAAATCTAATTTCACCTAAAATATTATACTGACAGCGTACATGATTAATGCACCACCAATAATGTACAACTACCCAATTATTACAAAAAAAGTTTTTTTGAATTCGATGTTATTTCTCTTGAGATATTATAGCATAATTTTTAAAGAAATCAATGAAATATCGTATCTGTTGCATTACAATTAGGGCTAAACTAATAATCTTCCGCTCACCAGATGTCGCTAGTTGACACTGAGGTGAAGTTTTTTGTTACACAATGTCATTTAAAGTAAGTTTTAATAAAAGTTTATCAGTTTCTAGAGTATTATATTAATACACAAAACAATGCCTCAGTTTTGCCTTTGTTCTTTAATTTTTTGCACATTTTTAACTCTTTTCTTAATTTTTCTACTTATATTAATATCTTTGTTTGGTTTGTTTATTTTTAAATATAATAAATTTAATATAATAAATGTAAAATATAACTAATAGTACAGAAAGAAACATTAACCTTTATATTTTTCGAACAAATTAACGTCCTCGCTATGAAATCTATCTAATATTACACCTAATTTTAAGTGGCGCCGACCTGGTGGCAGAAAAAGTCGTGGACGCCTTCATTCATTTTGAATAATATTGTTTATGTGAGAAACTATTTTAATACTATTGACAAAATGTGTGATGTCCATAATTTCAACATGCATAATAAATATAAACTTTCTTCTCACAAGGTATTCTGCAGTAGGGATTTGTTAAAGCGATAGCATAGCATTCTTGACTTTCAAAGTGCTGTTTAAAGGCCAATTTAGAAAGAAATATTTTAACTTTGACTTTTATTAAGGCACAATTAACAAAAGATAAACCTGAGAGTTGTTTCAAACGGTAATGTTATACTTTATTATTTGCATAGGTAGACAGGGAAAAACTTGTTTAAATTGATTTGCATTGAACTAATAATCATACCCATTCATTAACGAAGGTATATTGAAATAAAAATATTTCAACTTTATATTACTGGTGAGACAACTTATATTATTCACACATAGTACAGACAGGAGTAGTGTGCTCTCTACAAATAAATTGACCGCATCTAACACAATATTGCCTTGTTCTTCTATCTCTTTTCATTGTCTTGACACAAATTCGGCATCTCCTTCTGCCCTTATATGAAGGTGTAAGATGATCCAAAAACATCAACTTTTTTTTCTTAGCTCTGCCATCAAGCACGCGGGGTATTTCTTCATTACTCTCCAATAGACTCACAGCTAAGTCTTTTATGAACAAACGCCTTTGAACAATATTTTCAGAGTTTTGTGAAACCCATATCACTTGCGCATTGACTGCTGCTATATTGAGTAGCATAAAAAACAATGAGAGAGTCCAGTCATTAGTATTCTGCATTGTAGTATAATAATGCATTAGTACATCGATAAGTTCCACTGAAGGCTGGTTCTTTTTATAAACTGATACAACTGTTTGGTGATTAACATGCCCTTTCTTGTAAAACATTGGGTCATTAGACAAAATATTTATAGACTTTTGGCTTGTATTCACATATGATGTTAAAGAAACACTGTCATTCAAAAATCCACTTACAAAAGTTTGACTTTTTCTATAGTTGGACAGAAACAGTGGTGGTACAATATCATCACTTGGATTTAACGCGGCAATACTAAATAGCTTGTACTCTTTTTGTAATCTGTCCATTAAAGTAAGTGATGTGTACCAAGAATCCATAATAATTGTTCGTCCAGATCCAGCCAAATGTTGTACTAACTTGTTAACTATATCACTTGCACTAAAATATGGATCAGTTATAACATCCATGTTGCTGATGTAAAAATTTGAAGAATCAACAAGAAGCACTACTTTTATTCCACATTTTAAAGGCTTCTTTTTTATGTTATACCTAAAAGGGCAAGGTCCATAAACTGGTAGGAGAACTTCATCTATAACAGCTACATTTTCAATGTCATAGGCTGTCCTACAATTTAATGCAAATATTTCAAAGGCTTTACGAATGCGTTTCATAACATCAAACTGCATTATATTGTCACTATCTCCATGGTCAAAACTTAGGTTCTGAAGGAGGAATTTAAATCGGTCAAGCTTCATTGCATTTTGGATGCAAATAATTCCAAACTCATCATGCCACAGGTCGCTACATTTCTGATTTGTAGGACGCATTATACCATGAAAATATAAAATTCCAATAAGAGATTTAAGTTCATTCATATTTGTTGCAGCTGCGTAGCCTCCTTTCTTGCAATTTGCAATTTTTTCATTTGTGGATGTCACTATAAGTTCAAGCAAATCATCAGTAAATAAAAGTTCCCAGGCATTTCTTGGTAATGGACAATGTTTTTGAGTAATTTCGTGACGCTTCCTAAGTTTTAACACTTCTTTCACCTTTACATTATTATTAGTTGTTGATAGCAAGGGATTTTTAGAAATAATTTCCTCATTTTTACATATATAACCATTTTTACTATCAAAGTATTTTTCATTGACATCAAACATTAATTCAGTTTCAGAGTCAGAATCATGATCTGAATGATGTAACACATCGCATTCTTCAGTGGACTGCAAAGAGTCTATGACCTCATCATCTTGAATTATATCCAATATTGCATGCACCCGGTGCCAGTCCATCCGGGGATCTATATAGTTCTGTGAATGAAATTAATTCAATTAAGGTATTCTCACACTGGTATTCTTCATTTTGTCTTCTGATTTGTTTTTATAACTGGCTATTTGGAAGAATAAACTATAAATAGTAAATAAGATTTACAATGAATGTACTTAAGTATCAGATAATACAAACACAGAGATATAATTTTGTGCTATATTCATTCTCAGTTTGAATGATAAGTCACATAGATATTTATTTAATCTTTACCTTATCACTCCTCGGTGTAAGACCCAACGATGCCAAGATAGGTGGACCTTCTGGTTGCACTTTACTGGATGTAGATGCATTCTGAAATTAAAAACACAAAATATGTACAATACAAACATATTAACATAAAATAGAATGCTAGCAGAACTTGTTTATAAACTTCAAATGTGAGGCTATATTTATATGAAATTTAAGAAAACTAAAGTTTATCTCAATTTTATAAATGATGATAACTTTATAAACAAGTCACAATTGATTGGCTTGTTGCTAATAAATGACCTTGACATACAAGCAAACCTTCTGCTGAAGTTACATTTATATAAGGATAACTCCAAAAAAAAAAGTTTAAAATTGTATAAAATATCATGTATTTACATTTAACAATTATCATTCAACATACCTCAAGGTCAGGATATGAGCCATCAATAACCACTCCATCATCATAAGCCTCATCAGACAAAGGTTCACTTTTAATTTGCACCTGTGAAAACATAACAAATGTGTTTGTAATAATAAAGTTGACAATTCCAAGCTTAAATGGTTAAAGAAATAAACCAACCTCTTCTAGTTGGCTGCCATCATTTTTAATCAGAGACTGTAGTTTGTTTTGTGTCCTTTCACATACAGCCTTAAAAATGTGCCAATTATTAACATTGTCCATGCATTTCTTGCAAACATTACTTGGCAGGTCGTCATCTTCGTTTATCTGAAAAAATTATCATACGCAATCAATGTATGAAGGCCGAAAGACGCGCGTGTTTCATCAGAACGGGCGAGTCAAACCGCGCCTCGTGTATAGATAGATACGACGCGAGGAGAAACTAAGTAGGCGTAGGTATAACCGCGCGACGGACGGCTGCTCCTCGACCGAATAAGTAGAAGCGAGTCGAGTGGCAACCAGTGAGCCCCTCGAGGGTTACCGCTCGATATAGGCACACACACATACACACCTATAGCGCACTCACGCCACACCGACGCTCGCACCGTGAAGGATAAGCTATCCTGGCCTGGTCTCGTCCGATAAATCAATACATCCAACGCCATGCCTATCTAGCGATACGCAGACCCCCTCCCGACCAGACCCCCGGGAATAATGCCAAACCCGACCCTCACAATACGCGCCATTCCTCGCCGGCTGCACGGAATGCGACGCGACGCGGCCACGAGCCGAGCGATAGCGGTGGAACATTACAAAATGGTGGACGATCTTACGACATCTCCACCTAAACGCAGCGCTGCCTGTCATTACTCAAACCGGGGCGGATGACGAGTTCTCACGTACACCAAGGGTCTACTTTCACTCAAAACACCATTCTAAAACTTATTTTACATATTACATACCTGTACGGACACACAATCCTTAATTTTTGATGCGATGGCAGGAGGTTCCGAGTTATCCGAACTGGTGGTAGGAAATATCGGCAGTAATTCGCCTCGAGATGACAAGCACAGTCTACAAACACGATCATAATTCACACTCATTGTAAATAAACAAAATTTTGAATGCAAAAACTTCTTCTACAGCATTTAATAAACGGACGCCATGTCACCACGAACACTTCAACACAAAGCACTGCACATCGTTCTAGCTTGAGTATGAAAGCGGCTGATGATGAGGACGAGAAGTCGATGTTCGGTCGGAATAGCTGGGTCGAGTCGCCGACCACCTGTCGTTCTGCGCATGTGCGCGTAAAATGGCGTCAGGGTGTCCAACATAATGATACAAACAAGCACTTATATCCAGATAATTCAAACATTTTTAGTAAGGTTTGTATGATAGCTTTTACAGTTTTGTAAAAAAAAAATTAAATTACATTCGTTACATTCATTAAAATAATAAACGTAAGAGGTAATATTGTAACATTGATATAACTTTATATTTTGCTCCTTAACGGTGCTTGTATACTACACGAAATAATTACCGTCTGATATAGCAGACCATTATTATGTCTGCATGGTCGTGTATATTTGTGCATTATCCGTAATTTTTCTAGACCAGTTTTTTATTTTTAGATTTTGGACCGGATTGTTCCATAAAAGAATGCTCAAACCTGTATTTTGTTTAATTAGGCTATAAAATCTTAGGCGACAGTCTGGTTGTCCTGTACATTGTGTTATTTTTATGTCTACTCAAAAGAGTCAAAAATTAAACTTTTAATAAAATTGTAACCGATTTCAAAGAAGTAACAAGAATAAAATAATTTTAACAATATTATAGTCCGAACACGCTAACACTGCAATGAAATAACATTGCAACTTGAAAAAATTTCTTATATGGTATCATTTTGCAGCAGTCACTAAGTGTTATTTTTGTGGTATTTGAGACTGATAATGATTAAATATTTTTTTTAAATTATTTTAGACAATAAAGTCAAGTTTATAATACAACTGTTCTTTTTATTCCTACATAATAATATATTTGAAAAGGTTCTGAACACGACATATAATATATAAAATACGCATAATCGAGGAAATATGAGCAGTTATAAAGCACGTACCAAAAGAGGTCGCATCGCTATACTTGAAGTCATCAGTAACCAAAAAAATCCAGGATGTTGTAAATAATTTAGTAAAAATTTAAGTTACAGCCTATATACGTCCCACTGCTGGGCACAGGCCTCCTCTCATTACAGAAAGATTTTTAGGGCAAGGAAATATCCGCCATTCTGCCCCAATGCGTGTTGGCGAACTTCACATGTCTTTGAAATATTTTTATGTTTTTTTCTTATTTCTGAGACATGCACGTAGACACGATGTTTTCCTTTACCGCCGAGTAAGTGGTAAATCAGCCCTTAAAATTGCAATTAACAATTTAATTGGTGCCGGCTGAGATCGAACCCGCGTTGCTCGCGTACTGTGAAATTTAGAGCGAGCGCTTAACCCCTGCGGTACCACGGCAATTTAGTAACTTTGTTATAAAATGATAAAATATCTTTTAGATACATAACAGATGACTACTAAACGGCAAAATATGACTGAGATTTTAGGCATCAAAAATATATATGATCTAAATCGTTTTTTGTAGAATATTTGGTGATACCACATACAAAACTTTAAACTACTCTTTTTAGATCTCTGCAAAGCTAGCTTGGACTGTATGTTGAATTTGTTTTCCACATAATATGAAGAAATTATTTTATTAATTTTAGTTTTGTGGTTGGTTTTTACTTTTACCATGTTTATTTATTTAAATTCGACTTAGCCCGAAAACCTTACATCGAGTTGGCAACACTGGGCCAAATACACATAACACTGGGTAAAATACGTAATTCACATGCATGACGAAATTACCGTGTAGTGCTAGTACACGAGCGTACTAAATGATTTTACTTAAATATTGATGATATTTTTACATAATTTTAATAATAAACTTGTACCAAATAAAAATAGCATTAACTAAAATTAATTTTACTGATCAAATAGCTTTTTAAAAGTACGTGCTTTACAGCACCCATGTCTCTGTAAAGCGCCCATAAAGTAATTCCCGACATTTCGGTTTAAAAATTTAATATTAAAATCCGTAAAGTTAGTTTTATTCAATGTGCATTATTCGCGTAAATTTAAGAAATCATTACATATAAAATAGCGCTATATATTTAATAAATATATACCAAAATGTAAAAACCAATTTCTTTAAATGTTGTTTATCCCTGTATAACATAGCTATCTCTTTCTAATGTACTCGATAGAAGCGCCAAATTTAAACATCTGTGAACATAGCAGCTGTTTCTAGGAAGCGGGAAATACAAACTGTACAGATAAATTAATATTTTTATAAAAGGATAAAAGCAATGATATTGTAAGTTTTTTCGACTGTTGTAATTATTTTTAAAATTTATTTCATTGAATTGTGCTATAAATTTGGACACATTTTTACTTTAACTTTAAAAAATAATTAGTACTGCCAACTTAATAGAATGATAGAGTGGGAGACTTAAAAAATGTAGAAGTGGAAGGCATACAGTATACCTACTACGAAGAAACGAAGAATAGTAATATAAAAAAAAAACTTGAATGAAATTGTCGAATGAATAGTAATAACTTTATTTAATATAATATTATGTTCATAAGTTTTTAAAATACTTTGGATTGGATTGATCAATTTTTTTGCAACTTATTTTTGTTAACAAAATTGTAGTTAATATATAGTACCTATGTTTAAAGAGGTACTTAGTGTATATGTATGTACCGTAAAATTACTACCGCAAAAATTTGCAGGTACTGACCTTTTTTAGTTTTTCTTACTTTTAAGCAATTTTAAGTATCAATATTTCTCTTTTATATTATGTACAAAATATAAAAGCAGTGACTAAAAAAACTCTACTAGTCGCGTTGCTCGAGAGGTGAAAGATAGACTAGACTAATTAGGAAAGATGGGACCGATTTCAAGGAAAAAGGAATTTTTCTTATTTTTAACCGACTTCAAAAAAGGAGGAGGTACTCAATTCGACTGTTTTTTTATGTGTTACCTCAGAACTTTTTCTAGGTGAACCGATTTTGATGATTTTTTTTTATTTGAAAGCTGGTGCTTCTCATGTTGTCCCATATATAATGATCAAGATCTGACGACTTCGACTATAGGTACCTACATTGATGATGTTCTCATTTTATTTATATTGAAGTCGATCGTACATTTTTTTTAATTTTAACACTTGTCAAAGCCTTAGTATTTTAAGTAGATCCAAGGTTACAGCTTGTTTGAGGTTCTTGCTTTTAAACTATTGTTGTCAAAAGCGAGGGTCCAATTATTGTTTAGTTTTTGCGTAGGTACTACAATGATATAAAATAAATAATCACGCAAATGTATAATAATTTACTTATTCATAAAATATTCATCAAGATATATTTAAGATTCGCTTATTTAAGTAAACTCAATATTTTAATTTAAAATAGATGAAAATGTTTTTTTAATGTACCTAGTCTGAGTAAGGTTGGCTAGTGGTAGACAACATAATAAAACACTTGTATTGATTAAATTCGTTTTATTATAAGCAACATTTAAATGCCACACATCATTTTAAAACACATTGATTACTGCATTAGAACTATTCGAACAAGTTATAATGTTCTTAAACGTATAAGTACCTACTTAGGTACATTATTTGTTTTTTCTGATAGCTATTCTTAAAACATTTTTATTTCTAATTGCACAAATATTAAATGTACATTATCATAGTATATTATACGATCAAATTTCACAAACAGTTTATTTATGATGTAATTACAGTTACAGGCTACTTACTAGGTACCTTCTTCCTTACATACTCGCCGGTAGCCTATTTTTGAAATGGCTGCAGGTGTCAATGTATTGCAGTGGGCACTTACCAGGTGAACTGTAAGCCCGTTTACAACTTTATTTTTAAATAAAAAGTAAAGATGGTGTAACTTGTGAGTGAGTGTCACAGGAAGTTTTACCTCGAAATATAATTAATACATAAAGGCTTTATGTAATATAACAATAATGGATTAAAATAACAGAAATTTTAATTAAAAAATAAAATACAAAAGAAAATTGTAAATTAAAACATTGCGAATCGAATTTCATAATACCTACAAACAACTTTAGGTAGGGGTTTGATATAAAATAATATTTTACAAGTAATACCCGATTACTTTAGAAGATCCAGTATCGTATTATACGAAAAATGAGTTTTTTCTACAATCTGTTTTTTTTTTATACATAATTATTTTTTTGTAACGTGTGCTAAATAATTATTAACTAGTTTGATGATTTTTATACACATATTTGTAAAATACATATTATGTATCTATTTATCTATTTTTGAGTTTGACATTAATAAAACAGTGTTTATCAAATTTAATAAGCTTGGATAATAAAAAAAATATGTAACCCGACTTAACTTATCAAACTGGTTTAGGATCATACTCTACTGGTGACTAAAATCAACTAAATACCTACCTATTATTTATTCTGTGCTGATACTCGTATCACATCTTTCGTGAATTAAAAATACAATCATATTGATTAAACAAAATACTTTATTTACGTAGTATTTGTGCTTTATCTCTCTGCTTTATTCAAGCTTTGTAGACATTTTCGCTGTTCATAGTATTGTGATATAAATATTATGAACCTATATTTTAAATTCAACATAAGTAGGAAAAAAGAGAAACATGGTGTTTTTTTTTAAAATTATTTCTTGCTTAATAATATAATATAATATAAATAACATCACACGACACAAATGTGCCACGAAGCGTGCGTTTATGTTGGTCCACTTTGAATCGGCCGCGTTCCAATTTTAAAAAGTGGCGGGAATTTCGGTATTCCATCTACGAGCATGGCGGACACGAAGACCTTTGTTCCTGTGACGGTTGCGCGCGCACTGCTAGCCTGGCTGGGTCAACAGGGTTCGCTTTCGCGACTAGAGCGCGCGCCACATGAGCAAAAGCCGCTTCCACATTCAGTCCGGTTTTCGCTGACGTCTCCATAAATGCGACTTGATATTCTCTCGCCAAGCGCTGTCCCTCCTCGCGTCTCACCGCCCTCTCTAAGCCGCTGTCGGATTTGTTTCCTGCAGGAAAATAAAGCGGTTATATCCTCTTCTACAGGAAGGTTTTGACCCGATTTATGTACGGACGAGGAATTTGCTAGAATCTTGAAGCTATTGCTATTATAAAATATGTTTGTACAGCATTATAACACGTTCTTCGATCAATCATGATATCATAATTTGAAACTAAATCTATCTTATTATATCAAAACTTTTTCTTCAATAATAGTTAACGCTAACCGACTAGGTGTTAGGATTCTATTTATGGCTAGGAGTTCATCTGGGTGGGAACCCCCCTCTTACTTATTTCTGCCGTCAGTAACATTGTACGCTTTTATTTATTAACGTTTTACGTAGTAGAGCCCCGCTGCTGTTACATTTTATGTTTGCAGAATGAATGAGTCGGCTTAACCGGGAAGGACCACGCTCTCACAGAATACAAGCGTAAACGCTGCTGTGTTTCGTATGGTGAGTGTAGTTAACTTGAGAACCTTTTTACTGGAAACGAGGCATTCCGTCTTAGTCCTCAGGGGTGACAACGCATCTGGATTTTGATTCTTAATCGAGGATAGATGAAGATGTCTATGGGCCCTTGTCGCCCTTATTCTATAAAAAAGCATTGTTAGTTACTTAAGTTATTACATACCAGAATAGCGTACAACGCTACTAGCCATACAAATACTTGAATTCGAACCCGCGGCCCTCACCGTGCGCCACGGAGTAGCCAGAATACGATTGAAAAGCACGATTTACATTTTGGAATTTCATTGAACCAATATTATCATTATCCAAGAGCTCCTGCCACATCCAGGAGCAGGATCTTGGGCAAATGCTCTTTTTAATTTTAATTATCTTAAAAGTAATAACAAATGCGGTAATATTGTAACGTACAATGTTTTTGCAGTCAGCTGTTTTGCAATATGAAAAATAAATATGAAAACCTTATTAACCTAAACCCAGAAGGTTTAGGTTAATAAGGTTTTCATATTTTCCATTTTTCTTATTTTAAAGAGTGTTTTTAAAGAGTTAAATTAAGCACAGGGAATACATTGATATTCCGTGTGCTTAATTTAACGCCTGTACATAGGAAGGACTAATCTAGTATTCCTAGACACATGTTTTTTTTATAGTATAACGGTGACAAACGAGCACACAGTGCACCTGATGGTAAGTGGTTGCTGTGGCCCATAGACATCTACATCTATCGTCGTTTGCGAATCAAAATGCAGAATGCGTTGTCACCCGTGAGGACTAAGATGGAATGCCTTTTTTCCAGTAAAAAGGGTCTCCGGTTCTCTACACTCACCTTACGAAACACAGCAGTGTTAAGCTGCTATTTTACGCTGGTATTCTGTGGAAACGTGGTCCTTCCTCGGTCGGGTCGACCCATTTGTGCTACAACTATACAATTAATATAGCTGCAGCATGGCTGTACCACGTAAAACGTTAATAAATAAAAGCGTACAACGCTACTGACAGCAGAAATAGGTAGAGGAAGAGGGTGGTTCGTACCCTCGTACCCTTGGTAGTGTCTGAGGCAAGTTTGGAAAAGAAGTAGGCGACGCACCGGCAATGTTCAATTAATTCCGAGTTACTTTCGACGCCACGATAATTCAAAAACTATTTTGCATATCTATTAAAGCCCCCTGAATAGTCTACAAAGGACTGCCTGTTTAATGGCAACTGGTGCGACGCGATCATCGCCTGGAGCGGCTCTTAATGCACTTCTTATGCCTAACGCCCCTTGATCTTTATTTCGGCAAGGAGACGAGGCCTAGTTTAGGATTAACATCCTATACATGAGACGCGATCCCTGCTCGACTCAATGAAGGAAACACCGACTTTATGCATGATCTCCAATATTATGCGTCCACTATACACTTTTAATAAAAAGTACATAGTGGAACTACCCTTCAGAGAAGACTGGCTGAATAGACGGGTTATCTGTGAGGTCGGTAGCCTTATATGGTGTGGTGCCATGTCTATCCTGGAACTAAACAACTCAAGGATGTGCCGATTCTGTTCCTTAACGGAAGGAACACCTCTGCACATCTTAACTGATTGTCGACTCTAAATGCGCAAACGTAACATTCATCTGTGAAACTATCTACTTAGCCCAGAAGAAGTGAAATTGCTCACAGCTAGCAACTCCTTCTATTCATTGAAGACATACTCGTAGGGCTTAGCAGTGAACTATAGCCATAGCAACGATCACATTAGATCTTACTGCTCGCAGTGATACTGGTCTTTCTAGACCTGCATAGCTGCTCGCACAAAATAAAATTAAAAATAAAAAGCCCGCTGATTTTTTTTTAAATTACAGACTATCAGAAGTCCACAAGTGAACAGAGGCTTCCCATGTAGATTTACTTATAGAGGGGATATTTGTTAAAGTTGTCACGCCTGGCACACGGGTTGGCATCCGCAATTTTTATTTTATGTTTTTAGGAAGACGCTGCTGCCCATCTCCTGGATGTTTCTCTCTGTCGCCTCTTACGACACCCACGGGTTGATATTGGGTAGTGGATATTCTTACACCGTAAATTAATATACAGTATAAATATTAAAAGTTTGGTACTTATACCCAAATACTCAAAGCCTGCTCAATTTTAAGACGCCGTTAAGTCTCATGCTGTCTCTATCATTTTATTAGAGGATTATAAGTATTAATTTTATTCTGTGCGTATCGTAAAAACGACTTGGGTTTATGCTCGTAAGAGCGTCCCTTTTAAAAAAGAAGAACATAATATATAAAACAATTATTAAATTACCCAGTAGCATTATGACCACGTCGTCTTGTGCGTACTCTCGTATCTCACCAAGCCAGGCGCGTATGTTGTCAAAACTTATCTTGTTGGTCACGTCGTATAGAAGCAGAAGTGCTGGTAACAAAAGTAAAATACCATATTAGAAATTTAAATTGAAAAAGATTTTACGAAAAAATACTGAAGCTAGAGCTGAACGTCACAGCCTTTCGCCTTCACAATCGAATTAATTTAATCTAGCTTGTTGTACAAAGAGAAATACATACATTACTTCGTAAAGGGATATACATACATTACTTCGTAAAGGGATATACATACATACTTAATATGCATTCTACTAGCTGAACCCCGCAGACGTTGTCCTGCCAGTTAATATCATAGGTTGTGTTCATCAACGTTTTTTATTTTAGCGCATGCAATTTAATTTATTAATTGCCGCGCATGATTGAAAAATAAGCAAATAAAATCAAAAATTTAAATTTTGTTTGTTTCTAAGTTTTTTTTTAGTTTATCAATATAAACCTTCTCTATTGAAAAATACATATATATATACCAAAATTCATCGTGATCGATCAAATAGATTTTGAGTTAAACGATTTCATATATACAAACATCCTCTTTTCTACCGACTTCAAAAGGAGGAGGTACTCAATTCGACTGTATGTTTTTTTATGTGTGTTACCTCATAATTTTTTTCTGGGTGAACCGATTTCGATGATTATTTTTTTATTTGAAAGCTGGTACTTCTCATGTGGTCCCATATAAATTTGATCAAGGTCTGACCAATAGTTTTTGAGTTATTCTTAATAATTTATACTGAAGTCGGTTGTACAAAATTTTTAATTTTAAATTATATATGTATACCACTCTATTAAAAATAAAAGCCATAGCTTTTTTTTATAAATGTGGCCTCCGATAGTATGGTGGATGGAGTTCTACGACCTATTTCTAAACAATAAGTATTCTTTGTTCTTTGTTAGATGTGCTGTGGCTGTGATTGTCTCCGTGTGTCTCTACCGCTACATGTGCAATCATCCGATCTTATCGCGTACAACGAAAAGGCATAATGTATCGGAATTTAAGTGATTGTTCGTTGATAATCATCGATTATCATATCGATTTTACGTGCTATTTCTATTATCACGATCTGAATGACTTCATCGAAATAATGTGTGCAGAATTAAATCGATTAAAACTGCTAAAGAAATACAGGTCCTTTGAATTTGAAAATAGTTGTTACTGCTTGTAGAAATAAAATGATGGTTAAACTGAGATGTTGTTTCAGTAGGAAGTAATATCCTTCAGGTACCATATTTATACAAATAAAAAAAAATTGAAGTGTCTGTTTGTAATGTCAAAATAACAAAAAAAAACAATTTTAAATTGTTTTGTCTGTTTGTCTGTCTGTTTCTTCCGTCTAATCTTCGAAATGGCTGGACCGATTGTAACTTAGGCTACTTTTATTTTACAAAAAGATTTAAAAAGATTTACCGTGTAAAAAAAAACGCACGAAATCCAATCGTAATAAATTTCACGCGAACGAAGTCGCGTGGAACCGCCAGTAGGTAGGTAGGACTATATGTATATGCGTGAATTGTAATTGCGGCAGAATATATTACAATGAATACATTCATTTAGATAAATAGAATTTTGGTCAGAGAACCTGACTACCGAATCTTAGATTTCGATACCATCCGGAGTTAACATTTGTATACAAAATTAAAAACACAAATTGTTGGCTCTTGGGTCTAATTGGCCTATGATTTATTTTGTGTCTATTTCTAATCACAAAAACATAGGCGATAGATCGCATGTCTGTTATGCTGTCGTTTTTTTTTTTTAATTTGTCATAATTTTAATAAAATATGACCCACATCTTACAGGAAAACGAGGTGACCATTTGTTTCTGTGTGATTCACGCTCGGTGACATTTCGCTCAATTTCATATCACCAATCACCATACCTACAGTTGACCTGCACTTTGTTTCGGCAACATAGTTATAAAGCCATGCTTCATTCAGTCAGTATATCGCAAACGTTTTCGTTTTCTCGCCGACTTCAAATTTCTCTACCGTGAATTGGCCCCAATCCACCTGAAGGTATTTCTTCTCATTGCTAAGTTTGTGCGGCATCAACCTCGAACAATGCTTACTTAGAGAAAGTTTGTTGTGTATGAATGGATTGCACTACTGCCTGATCCAATACCCAGTTCTAGCTCAAGTTCTACATATCGTAATTCATCAGTTTTTGAGAAAAAATTTCATCTGTTCATACAAAAACATTTTCAAAAAATTTGAAAATGTTTTTGTATAGAACATAATATTGTAAAAGAGCATAATATTGTAAAATACTTCAACAGTATTCTTATTAACAAAACCGAGGATCTATGGGGGAGTTCCGTCATGGTCGCCACACACGGTCAGTTAAACTGATCAGTTTAACTGACGTACATCCAAAAACTGACCGTGAGTGTGAAATCTTAAGTTAAAATTTTTAACTGGCGGCAAGTTACGGAATTTTTCCGCCGTACTGTCAGTTAAACTGCTCAGTTGAACTGACGTACATGCAATAACTGATCGTGAGTGTGAAATCTTAAGTTGAAATTTTTAACTGACGGCAACCCACGGATTTTTCCGGGCGCACCGTAATGCGCTGGCTTTAGTTCGTTTCAATTATTGGTAAGTACTTACTTTCTTAGTAGCTACTTACATTATTTCTATGCTGTTTAGATTTTATATTATTTTATATATTTAGAGAAGTTTGTTTGATGGAGGGTGAAGACCAAGGTGACTGTGATGATGTCACCTTCCTTATGGTGGACTCAGAAGGTGAGCAAAGGATCTCAGTGATGCTACTACGTAGAACCATCGTGTTTGGACTCATTTTCAAAAGGTTAATGGAGACCTAGATGACTGTGATGATATCACCTTTCTGATGGTGCAATCCGAAGGTGGGTGTAGGATCTCAGTGACGGCACTAGATAGAACGATCGTGTTTGAACTCATTTGAAAGGGCTCATAAAGACCTAGGTGACTGTTATGACCTCACATTTTTTGAAGGTGCAATCTGAAGGTGGGTATAGGATCTCAGTAACGGAACTAGATAGAACGATCGTGTTTGGACTTATTTGAAAGGGCTCATAAAGACCTAGCTGACTATTATGACCTCACCTTTTTGATGGTGCAATCCGAAGGTGGGTATAGGATCTCAGTGACGGTACTAGATAGAACGATCGTGTTTGAACTCATTTGAAAGGGCTTATAAAGACCTAGGTCACTGTGATGATATTACCTCATGATGGTGGACTTAGAAGGTGGGGTAAATGATCTCAGTTATGCCGCTACGAAATACCATCGTGTTTGGGCTCATTTGAAAGGGTTCAAGTAGACTAAGATGAATGAGTAAATATGCCATGATTTTAAGAAGAAGTAACTAGTCGAAATACTCTTTCAGATTTATTGTGGTTTGTGGCTTATTACCAGACTGTGTAATAGTAAAAACAGTATTATTACTCACTTAATTTATTAGGTTTTCAGACAATTAAAAAACCAACAAAACTCCCAAGTAGGTACAATTTAGAAATCGGCCATATATTTTACAGGCAATAAAAACAAGGCAGACCGGAAAAAGCATAACCAACTACAACCAGAAGACGATAATATCTGCGTACTTCAAGAAAACCTACAAGCACCATAAAAATTTTTGGATTTTATTTTGTTTAATTTAACTTATTTTAATTCGTGACGTTTGGGTGCTTCAACTTTATTTTAGAATGTAACATGTAGCGTGCTCAATTAGATAAACATAGAAAGTTAGGCCATCCTAACTATTTTCGTTACTGAAAACCGATAAGCATTATCTGGTCATCATAAGACCTTCAGAATGTGCCCATACCCACGGATTTTTCTGGGCGCACCGTAATCCGCTGGCTTCAATTCATTTGCATCACGCCAAACTAACCGTGAGTGAGCTTGCTTATAGCAGGGCTCCGTCACTCGTCCAAGGTCTCGCGTTATATACCTACCGGCTAGCGTACCCCGGGAGTGCAAGTATCAGTGGGGTGTCGCACGCTCTACAGATAATTTAATTTTTAATCATTAAAAGAAACAGTTAAAAATAAATAACCCATTTATTAAATAAATAAAATTTACCATAATGAATAAAATTATCATAATATCTGATCCATTTCTTAAAATTGTCTTAATACTTAAGACTTACTTTTGAAGTGTTATTATATAGGAAATGATATACCTGTGTATATATATATACATACTTCTCAATAAAGAATCAAAATGCAGATGCGTTGTCACCCGTGAGGACTAAGATGGAATGCCTCTTTTCCAGTAAAAAGGGTCTCCGGTTCTCTACACTCACCAAACGAAACACAGCAGTGTTAAGCAGTGCTATTTTACGCTGGTATTCTGTGTGTGTATTTCTGTCAAGCCGACCCATTCGTGCTACAACTATACTACCAATATAGCTGCAGCATGGCTCCACCACGTTAAAAATTATAGGAGTCACGCCAACCGAATGCGCACGGCTGCGGCTTCGTCTATCGAGAAATGAAATCCGTTCCGTTTGAACTAGGACTGTTGATAAAATATCGATATATCGAAAAATCGATATTATTATTTAGAAAAATCGATATTTAATTCCAATATTTTTTGGACGTCATATCGATAGTTTGATATTGAAATATATACCGGGTGATTGGGAGATGGGTGCAAAGCTTTCAAGGGTCGCTAGTATAGACAATTGAGAACCATTTGAGCCATGCTAGTCTTAGATGAAATCTAAGCATTTTTTTTAAATAAGTTTTTATTATTTTTAGTGAAAATGCCCAAAATTTTCTAATTAAATATTATTTATGACCAAATTAAACAATAAAAAAAAACATGTTTTTTATTTTATTCTATTAAAGTCATGTGTAAGCAATCTAATAAGACATGTTTTAAGCACATGTATCTCAAGATAATTTATATACAGACGTTTGAAGTTTAAGAAAAAAATCTAAAATGTATAAATACTGTGTTTAGCTCTCATTTAAAAAAAAAACTAGGCTAGGTTTTTTCGTTCAAACCTCTTTGAAAATATGCTTGATTATCGCTCTTTGTTTTGAGGTATCATTCATGCCGATATCATAAAAAATGTTGAATCTAAGTCTTACAAGCAAATTTGAGGGAGTAAATTTAAATTTTTGGCTAACTTATTAAAACGAAATTTTAATTGAAATCTTTTATTATTCATGTTCAAACTGACGACCGTTATTTCTAATGCAAGCACGGGCCCGACATTGTATATCGGCAGTCGATTTTTTTTTAAATAATAAGTTTTATGTTTTTATTTTTTCTCGTAAATCATTTAGGCCCGTATTAATAAACGTTACTCAACGACGAACTCAAGTGCGTAATCATTTGATACGCCCTCATTACGAAATCAGCATCTCAAGATCGTTGCTAATTAATAAACACATAAAAACAGTATCTCAAAACGCTGTACTTAGGAATACTGTTCTGTGACTTGCACTCAAGTATACACACTTGAGAGTCGAGTTTCGTTTATTAATCAGTGTGGCACTCAGCTGATATCGTAAACCTAAACCGCATCTTGAGATATGTTTATTAATAAGATCATAACCTCAAGATTGTACTCAAGTGCGTGTACTTGAGCTGAGTAACGTTTATTAATATGGGCCTTAGTGCCTAATAATCGTAGTAGTCACACAGCTGAACATATAAAATAACGAGTATTTTCGAAAACTCTTACTGAAAAATATTGGTACACATAATTGTCTTATTTAAATTAAGCAATAATTACTAAGAACTATAACCTAACATTTTCATACGTTTATAATTTAATTTGTTTAATAAATATACTAAATTATAAACTGTGTAAATCATTTTTGAGCTGACTTACGATTGTTTTCTTTTAAATAAAGCCGATATATCGCTATTTTTTCGATATATAAAACTCCGATATTGATATATTTATAACTATCGATATATTGAAAATCCGATATTTTAAAAATATCAACAGTCCTAGTTTGAACTGATCAGTTGGACTGATGTCAGTTTAACTGACCGTGTGTGTCGGCCATTAGAGTTATTACGTCGTCAAGAGATACAATCGCCCCTCACCTAGTTGTTATTTTAATACCAGTATTAAAATCGAATCTGGTGTGTTTCCTGATCTAGTAATCTAATATAAAAATAAATATCTTGAAATCTAGTAATACATTTAACCCTGCTAATTTTAGATCGAATTCTGTACTGCCAACTAATTCTAAAAGAAATATTTTTTTTATTGAATTAGGATGACAAATAAGTACAGAGTCTACCTGATGGTAAGTGGTTGCACATAGACAATCTACATCTATCCTCAATTAGGAAGGAAAATGCAGATGCATTGTTACCTCTGCGGACTAAGATAGAATGCCTCGTTTTCAGTAAGAAGGCTCTCCGGTTCTCTACACCCAACCAACGAAATACAACAGCATTTTAATGCTATTTTACGCTGGTATTCTGTGAGAGCGAGGTCCTTCTCTGGTTAAGCCGACCCAAAAACTTTGGATCAAATGTTAAGGTTTTTAATAGTTATAAATTACTCCATAAAATGAATTTGGTTTTACAGGGGCAGTCGCTCTACTAATGACGCCACGTCAGTATTGAGCTTTTTAAATGTATATATTTTTATGTTTAAGAGAATTCACCGGATACTTTGTATATAAATTTTTTATGATCTTTCCAAGACTGCGTTCATCCATGCGAAATTACAATTTAGTTGACTTAGCTCTGCAGCATAATATGCTGTAAAAAATATTAGAAGCCATAATTGTGTTAAACCGACTTGATTAGTTTATTTTAGTTATTTCCACATAATGTATGTACGTATGAAATCTTGTTATGGGATAATGCGACTGACACTGAAGCCCGTCGAGTCCCGGACTTTTCCAGTTCGTAGCCCTACGGACTGCTTCAGTTACGTCGTCTGGAGTTATGACGACGGGGTCCATGGGTGGAGGTAGTTTGTCTCTGTAACATCGCGCGTTACCTCAAAGTGATTTTTAAACTCTTTGACCTCAACTAGCAGAGAGAATGTCGAATACGGGTGATATTGCCTTGTCCTCAATCCAATCTTTGGGTCTGAAATAGAGGACGTCGTTTAAAATGACGTCTGACAACCATATTTTTGTAGTCGTCGGCTTCGCCGGTAAGAGTTGAGATAAGAACAGGCGCCGAGCTCCATAGCAGTTCCAAGAACCTTGTACATTAACTACATCAATTATAAGTGGTTAATATGCACAATGTAAATGAGAAAATACATATCCTCGATTCAGTTTAGTTTACACGTATTGTGAATATATTAGTAATATATACGGTTTGTATTCTCGAAAGCAAAATTTAAATCGATTTAAATTTTCAGCTCAAACATAGATTAAATCGATTTAATCTATGCTTGAGCTGAGCCAAATATTTCACCGTAACTAATAGAATGCTAAATACATTTTTTACTAATTAAAAATTGTTAGACTTGAAATTTCCAGATCGGAGGACATTATTGGGATATGTGCTTAGCAGAATAATTTGCAATATAATACCTATCAGAGACCACACAACTTGATACTGTTATTCTGTATACTGTTTACACAAAATTGTAATTAAGGGATAAGCCCTTTAGTTAAATATGTTGGTTGTCTGAATATATATTTAGGCAAATACATTTTGGCAAAATTGTCGGACTTAAAATGTCTATCGACGTGGTAATAAGTTCTCGAACTCTTTTGCAAGATATCTCGTGAAGGTAAAAGAAGATTAAGTTCTGTAAGTTAAGTTCTTCATGAGATTAGATTCAGTGGTATAGTTCATGGCATACTTTGATGCAAAATTACTATGGCCTAGTTCATAACCGTGCAAAAGCTTTTTTTCAGTTTTCCAGGCTGTAGTAGGTACTATAAGGAACCAATCTTACCAGATTCGAGCAAAGGCGCAAAAAAGCAGGTAACCTTTCGGTTTTTTACAGAATGCATTTCGGCGAGTGTGTGCAGGAATTGCATGACCCCTCCCTTTTCTTTCTATATCTATATATTATTCGAACCAAACAGCTTGCTTCGTCTAAATAATGCGTACAGCAAAGGAGTGGAATAATTTGCCAGCAGCTCTCTTTCCATCCGATTATAATGTGGGTGTCTTTAAGGCAAGAGTGAATAGCCTAAGTCAGTGCGCTTTACCATCTTCGGTTGCACCACCATTTACCATCAAGTGGGATAGTAGTCATGCACTGCCTTATATTAGAAAAAAAGGGATAGGGATACTTGAGCATTAAACAAGTGGTAAAATTAAAAATTTTGTACAACCGACTTCAATATAAATTATTAAGGACGTAACTCAAAAACTACTGGTCAGACCTCGATCAAATTTATATGGGACCACATGAGAAGCACCAGCTTTCAAATAAATGAAGAATCATCGAAATCAGTTCACCTAGAAAAAGTTATAAGGTAACACACATAAAAAAACACAGTCGAATTGAGTACCTTCTCCTTGAAGTCGAAAATTACAAGTGCATAATGTATTGTTCGCCTCACAATAGTGTATCTAAATATATAAAAATTTGAAACTTTTATGTTTTTATGCATGTTAATGTAAATATAATATAAGTCTTGTCTCAATGGATACGAGTTCGTCTAAAATTTTTAAATAAAATTTTGCACTTTTTTAAACCAAGAAGGCAAGAATTTACAAACCATGATTACAAACCAAGATAAACAAAATTAAATGGCGATTAATTATATTTACGCGTGTGGTAGTGGCGTGGCGTAAGAGAATTTATTGCTCCATAACATTCCATGGATGCCGTAAGAGGCAATAAAGGGAAATGAAACAGGAGATGGGCAACGTACCTACGCATAAACCGAACGTCCACCGCAAACTAAAGTAACTCAGTTTATCTTAGCTCGCATAGTTGAACCAGTTTTTCATACATGTGCTGTGCACTAGGTACAATAGCCAAACTAAGTCATTCGCTTAGTGTTGTTTTGTTTTGGCTTATTTTTCGGTTGACATGCAACGATTTTCCAGGTTAGCTTAGCTTAGTTCACTGAGCCTAGTTTTCACATAGTTTAGTTCGCGGTGGACGGCTTTATACCTCCCTTAGTGGACTTTTGATAAGCTGTAACGTACGAACGAATAAATGATTGTAAATAATAAACATCACCAAAAACGAATATGAAAATGGGGGCTAAGTTTATTAAAAGGAAAAAGACGTTCAGAGCTGTCAACGTCGCTGATAGAGTGTGCAGCCGCAATGTTCTATATAGACTACATTTACTTGAATAGCTAAGAATTAGAGAAATTCCTATGCAATATTATGCATATTATGGTGTTTATCGACGAGATACATCGATCGATCGATGAGAAATTTTGTGGTCAAATTAAACTTTCAGTCTGTTGTGTGGACACGATCCGGTTTGTTATATGCTGATCACGTTACAAACTGCACGGCATCATGGAGGTCAGATTGCCAAGCAGTATTCTACCGACTCTTGTTCACTTTTTTCACCTTTTCTTGGACCGCTTGTTCATATTTTTAATAAAATTGTCTCTCTAGTCTTAATATATCTAGTAAAAATAAAAAGACTTATATATTATTAAAAAAGCAGGGAAAGTAATTGATCAACCATCTGCTTTAGATAAGTATTTTATTTCTTTGATTATAGAGTTTACCTAAACGACTGGTGCGATCAGTTAAATACTGCGTCAGTCAAAGAATAGGATTTTTTTTTGGAGTTTATGGCCTGGTATCTAGACCTTTAGGCCAAGTCTTGGGTATTTTTATTCGGTTTATTATAATTTCATCAAATGTTTATTTATCCTTCATAGTACACTGCTTCACAATAGGTTGATGCGTCACATTGTGCAGCCCTTGGTAGATTTTGACGGCAACTTGAGTCAGCAGACAGCTGACAGTTGGCGATGGTATCTCAAGGCGCCTAAGCAGATAGACACCTTATCTTGAGAATCACATCACCATCAGAGCACTTGTTTCATCGTTTCCACTAATAGTTCACATGCGCAGACACTTAATACACAAAATCGCACCACTTTTACATATCAAAATCCACTTCAAACCATTATTCAAACAATAATACAGGAGCAGCAAACCGCCGCCGATCAAGTTCCCGCCAAAACTCCAAGAATAGGAATTTTTAAGTTTGACCACAGAATAAATAATAGTACGTTTGACAGCCTAAAAAACGCTGGAGATAGTAAATTACCTACGATAGTATTGCAAGACATAAGAGGACGAAATAATTTGAGGTTTTGTCACAATTGTATCATTTATTCATTATAGGTATAGGTAGTATACAATTTTACGTATTCAATTCCAATTCAAACCATTATCGTAAAAAGTAATAAGAACCTGATTAACTTCTTCTTCTATGGAAAGAGTACAGCACGGTAGCACAGTACAGTAATTATAAGTACATAATGACTTCCGTTTAAAAACTTTAGTAATTACTAAGTTAGTCGAGTCGACATAATACTTTTTTAATCTGTGGAAGGTTTGATTTTACGTAGGAGAGAATGTGTCTTGTGTCCTCATGTTGTGAATGTGCGCTCCTAGATGGCGCATAAATGTGTTTAAAAACGCCTGTAACGCATTTGCTTTTGTAGATTTTAATCCAGTTCTAAAAAGTACTAAAATGTGCAATACTTGAAAAAAAAAACATAATGATAATTTCATATTGAATAAAAGAAATGTAATATTATTACCATGTGCATCTCTGTAGTAAGCGTGAGTGACGCTACGGAAGCGCTCTTGGCCAGCTGTGTCCCAAATTTGAAGCTTTACTTTGACGCCGTCTACTGTAACTACCTTATTCTGTAAACAGGTGGTGTTAGTAGTAGTAAAATATTAAAATAATATAATCATGTTCTACTTAACTAATTAAACTTTTTACTACTTTTAAACAACGAATAACAAAATAAATTAATCACTTTTAGTTACAATAAGTTTCCTGTTATCTTTTTATATTAATAATATTATAAGATTATAAAACTTATCAACACGCATTGATCATGTTGTGATGTTGAAGATGAACACGCTGTGATGATCCTAGTGAGAAAAGTATTATAGGTCATGGTATTGAAATTATTGTATTATCATCATTTCTTAATACCTCTGCAAAATTTCAAAAAATTCAGACATCTGGAAGTGAATGAAAACTGAGATATAACATTCTATTACATACACACATTAGGTCAAGCCAATATGGAGAGCGTAAAAAATGAGTGTATGACCCCTGAATATAAATACTAATATATTAAATATGATAGTTGTTAAGCAAAATATATGTATTATGTATAATTATTATTCATAAAAGAGACAACTAAATAAGATTTACCGACTCAGACCAACAAAGAAATTGAGATGCCATTACTTAAAGCAGGATATTGTATTATTTGTAACTAAAATCATTAACGTAATAAATGATTCTTAATCTAAATAAATTTACAAAAATGTTAGAAAATTGTGAATTGAGATGACGCATGTCAACAACATTTTGTTACAGAATAGGGGTGGCAAACGTGCATAGAGTCCACTTGATGGTACCTAAGTGATGGTGTAGCCTATAGACATATAAGTAAATCTATCGTCGATTAAAATGTAGAAGTGTTGTCTCCCCTGAGTAAGATAAAATACTTCTATTTTTACAGATACTTCGTTATCTGTAAAAATGTCTCCAGTTTCCTTCAATCACCTTACGAAACACAGTAGCATTAAGCTGCAATTTTACGCTAGTATTATACCTATGAGAGCGTGGTCCGCCCCAAGTCGAGACGAGCCATTCGTGCTGTAATTGTAACTAAAATATAACTGCAGAGTGGCTCTACCACGTTAAGCATAGTCATTACCACTATTTATGGGGTTAATATTGCCTACCTATGTCATTAGCTTAGAGAATCAGTTCTTACATTATACCTATTTAATAATAATAAGAGATGTAGAGATGTGTACGTATGGTATAAAATAAGTGTTAAGAAAACCTTTTCGTCCAAAACAATAAGACCAATTATTTAGGTGAGTTTAAAAGTGATTTTGTATAATCTATGACTCTTGGTAAATTTAAAAATTAAGTTTAAAGTAACTACCTACATTTATTTCAATAATCTTGAGGATTAAGGTAGCCGTATGTAGCGGCGAAAGAGCTTATTTCGTCTCATGGGTGTCGCAAGAGGCGACTCTGGGAAATACTAGAAGGTTCTCATTGCTTCCGATAGATGGCGGTATAGATATATATAATTTAGTATTATCACAGAATAAAAATAATAGTACAAGAAGTATTATGCAAGATATAAAATATCCAAACCGGCAATGGGAAGTAGTGTCAATGCGCTACGATCACACATTTGTTTGCCAAGCGTTGCGCTTTAAGCTAATCTCTTGAAAGCAGTACCTATAGTTACTGCAAGAAGATAAATAATTGAACTTCATTTCTAGTTTTAAACTATAATGTCCGTTTTAAGCACATTCAAAACCTTAACATTAGCAAAATAAAACTGTGGCCATTAAAGCTACAAAGGTTAAAAAAAGAAATAAGGCATAAAAGCATTTTATATTAAGCTATCACGGCGACCTTAATAGCAGTCGGCGACAGATGCAATAAATCAACCGGTAAAAACTACAAACAAAAAGTTCCCCTGTAATAATAAATCACTCAGTGATGGAGTCAATTCCATCACAGCTGCGGGTTAGGGGCGGGTACGGAAAAAGCGCGCTAAACTTCAACACCAATAGCGTGCTGGCAACCGGGCTGCGTGTATCCGTGACTGGCCCGTTACGACCGAACCCTTGGTTATTATTAGTTAATTGCCTTTTTTTATTCTATAATATGATTTGAGAAAAAACAATATTAGTCAGATACCTTCCACTTAGTGTTATTATGTCTTTTTTTATTTGATTTTAAATATATTATTCTTCCCTTTTCTTCTTCTCAAATTAAAAAAAAAATAGGTACTTTTAGTTCTTTTTTTAAATATCTTAAGTATAATGTAGATAATAAAGGTTATATCAAAGCTAATATTAATATCCTATATCCTGAAATGAATTAAAAATTAAAAAACTTTTTTACTTCATCTGATGTGTGATGTATCAATTTATAATATCTAATGCTTTACAAGTTTTTTAAAGATTTATAATATTTAATATTTAAGAAAATAATAATGTTGAAGAGGAAATGACATCGCTGTTATATCGCATCCTATATAGGCTTGTACCCGGAAGTCGATGCCGACGGTCGAAATGTAGTTTCCGGAGAGGAATGTGCCATCACGGAAGCGGACTAGCATGCATGTCTTGCCAACGCCGCTGTCGCCGAGAAGCATCACCTGAATATATAAAACTATAAGTCCGTAAAAGGTAAAGATTGTTAAACTTTAGGGTACTAAGTACATTAAATAAAATATTATCATCATCATGATAACAGCTTTTCCCCTTCCCTAGACTGCTTCGTTAGTCCAGTGGTCGTAAACGGGGTTGCTGATCATGAGGTTTCGGGTTCAAATCCCGGGTTGGGCCAAAATTGGGTTTTTCTGTTAAGAAATTCTCAGTAGCAGCCTGGAGTTAGAAAGTTGGCGGTGTTTCATCCCCGTGCCTCGGGAAGCACGTAAAGCCGTTGGTCCTGCTCCTGGTCTCTCTCCGGCCGTGTATGATGGGATATACACGGGCACTATAATGCTGTCCTGCGCAGATGACTAGTCTACGTTCAGACTGACCGCCGTCACCGAAATTCGGTCTGGAAGACATTATTATTAACAACCCTTCACAAGTCCACTGCTGAAAGTAGACATCCTCCAAGTAATACTACAAAGCACGGTCCTGAGGCAACTGCATTCTTCGATTTCTCATATGTTTTACCAGACCGTTACCTACCGTTAGGCTATGGTTTTGATGACTCTGGTTCTGCTGCAGATATCATCATTACGAATTCTAATGACGGATCATGCATTAGAATCCGTAATGATGATGCCCACACTAATAACTCCCTCCATAGCACATTGAGAGACCTCAGGTTTCCTCATTTGGCAAGCGGTGAAGTATCATGTCTCAGACCCATATGCCATTACTGGCACTGTCATTACACGTACTGGTTATACACTTTTGTTTTAAAGTTTTGAGGATTACTTGACTAGATGTGTCGTTATCTCCCAAGCGTTGCCCAGCAGAGTTGGATCCGTGGATAGGCCTACTAGTCGAAGTTTAACGTATAGTCCCTCTAATTCACGAAGTCGAGCGGGCTTTACTCGTGGTTGAAAGTGTACATGCACATTGCAATAGGTAGTGTACTTGTCTGACGCACACTATCGCAATGTACCTACATGCACTAACGGAGCGATCAGTTGTGAGCGTGTTGCTAACCATAGGTACCTCCTTTTGGTCTCACGCACATTTTGGTACATATACAGATATGTGCTTACCACAAGTAAAGCCCACTCGACTTCGTGAATTGCTAGAACTAAACCTAGTCAGATAATTTGTCATATGGAAACGAAAATAACTTCGAGCGTATTGCTCCCGACAATTACCGCCATAGGTGTGACATGGACGTTACACATCACAACCTTTGTGTTGTCCATTTTATTACTTATTGTTTAGGGATAGGTACCGATGGCGAATTTAAAGTCGAGGGTTCGAATCCGCCATTCGACATCTGAAACATTCCTAGCACAAAGCATTTTAAACATAGTATCATCGCTAGTATTTTTGTTTAAAAAAATATCATCAAATGGATATTCATCATCATCGTCATCAGACACCATCATTTTAAACAAGAATTTCGTCTATGTTTAAAAAAAAGATAAAATGTACCTATACAAAATGAATGATTTTTTTTTCTATTTCTTATTCATTTAAAGAAAAAGATAAAATAAACCTTTCCAAATACATCGTATTTGTCTTCTTGTTTGTTCTGCTGTTCCCACGTCTCTGTAGGCGACGGAGGCTCACTGTGAGGCATGACTCCAACTTCTTGGTCACTTTTATCGTCATCTTCTCTCGCTTCTGGCATGTTTCGTGCCCATGTCGGCCGGACTCTTCCTATCACCACTCTCTTTTCCATCTGTCTATTGTCCATGGCGTTTGGATTCCACATTCTGATAGCTTTGATTTTTCAAATACGGATCATTTTATTTTATGAACTTGATGTCACAATTAACGAAACGATTGTCCTTTACCTGTCACTTACTCTTAAAAATTTTTTTTAAGGCTATGCGCTATTCAGTTGATGATATTAAAAAAAATCTTATATCACAATAAAATTATATTGTGCATTTAGGTACCTACTATAGTTTTAGTTATGAATATCTATGTCCCTCATCATTATTACAATCATCATCATCATAAGCATTACATTCCTTCTCACGGCCACTGTCAAACAGAGGCAGCCTCCAAATAATGCTATAAAACACGGTCTTGAGTTAACTGCAACAATCGATTTCCTTTCCGGCATGTCTTACCAGATGTCATTCCATCTGTGATCCTAAATGATGACAATACATTCATTAATTTGTTGCAGTTCATCAAAAGTCAACGTTTTACAGGCGGGATAGCAACAGCATTTTTTTATTACTTTAGAACCTCACAAGTCGGACCACGATAAGGTTAAAACCTCTACAACTCGAAAGTAACCCTTGTTCCGTTCTCTTAAAGCCCCAATACCTTTATCACTCGAAATCTGAGCCCTTGACAAGTCGAATTAATCAGTACTTTCGTACAATGTACCTTAGTAGTTAGGGGAGACCGGGGCCACAATTAACAAAAATTGCATTTTTAGTTGTACGTTCGAAATTATTAAATATTAAGACTTCATTTTTATGTGACATGATACTTGAACTATTCAGGCTGTTATTAACATCAATCAAACATAAAATAAATGATGTCTTTAATAGAAAATTATTTCTCAAAAAAGTCAGTAGTTAATTCTTACTTCATGATCGGGGTTGCAATTAACAGCTCTGAGGTAAGCCCGCCGATTTGTTAATTATAGCCCCAAAGGTTTTGGTTTTAAATAACATAATAAAATATTGGTTAACAAATCAGTCAAAAAAAATGAAGTGTTATTAAGTATAAAATATGCTTCTGAGGAAACAAAAAACATAATCATATCAACGTTCATTTTTAGCATAAATCAAGAAATTGTAAAGTAAAAAATTTTTGTTACTTGCGTAAAAAAATAGTCCTCTACACAACTCACTCGGAATTAAACGGAAGACTACCCCAGGAGGGTACCAGCATCCCTAGAGAATCCCTCGCTGAGCATCCACGCCCATGCTACCCTACCTACCTGTCCATCCTATGGCTGCGCGTAGACAGCGACGACCATCCCCGCGTCTACGGATGCCTCTATAGGTCCCATAGCGGTAATGCCGACACAGACCGACTCATCGACCACGTCCAAATGGCTGCAGATTCCGTGCTACAACAGGTCCCATCCGCAGAGATCGTGATGCTCGGTGATTTTAACGCCCACCACGCTGAATGGCTTGGTTCCCGTTTAACCGATCATGCGGGTAGATCTGTTTATGACTTTGCCTTGGCATATGGTCTGACACAACTGGTTACTTCGCCTACGCGGATCGCAGATGTGGAGGACCATGTGCCTTCCCTGTTGGAATTTCTGCTGACCTCTCATCCGGACGGATATCAGGTATCCGTCGATGCCCCTCTTGGTTCTTCGGACCATTGTCTGATCCGGAGTACGGTGCCATTCACGCTCCCATCGCAGTTGCGATCTGCAGTTCGCCGTCGTGTTTGGCACTATAGGTCGGCCGATTGGGATGGGATGCGGTCTTTTTTTGCATCCTACCCTTGGGAGCGGGTTTGCTTCTCGCCGGATGATCCCAACGTTGTTGCTGATTCTGTCGCTGATGTGGTACTTCAGGGAATAGAATTATTTATTCTATCATCTGTGGTGCCTATCGGAGGCAGAACTCAGCCATGGTTTGGTCGCTCCTGTAAAATTGCATCACGCTATAAGCAGGAGTGCTATCGGGCCTGGGCTGACGCATCAACGTTCCGGGATGTAAACACCAGCGCTCTTAAAAAGAAGTATAATTCCGCCTCCAGGTCCTTCAAAAGTGTCATTGCCAAGGCAAAGTCAGAGCACGTCGGCAGAATTGGCGAGAAACTAGTTCGCCTCCCTTCGGGAACACGTGCATTCTGGTCTCTCGCCAAGGCTGTCCAAGGAACTTCTGTCGACATCTCTGCCATCTCAGCACAGGGTGGACGACCACTGGCCATGACGCAAAGGAGAAAGCCGATCTGCTAGGCCTTTTTGCTTCTAACTCGACTCTTGATGACGGGGAACATACTGGCTACCATCCCGCGGTGTGAGAGTATTCCATGCAGGAAGTGCTGTTTACACAGCGCTCGGTGCGTAAAGCACCCTCCTGGACGTCACAAGTCGAGGGCCTGATGGAGTCCCACCCATTGTGCTAAAGACGTGTGCTCCGAGTTGGCACCGGTTTTAACGCGTCTTTCCGGTACTCCACTCCTAGGCGTAGTTCCGAAATCATGGAAGACAGCTTTGTGCAGCCGATCCCTAAAAAGGCGACCGCTCAGATCCGTCCAACTACAGGGCTATCGCTATCACCTCCTTGTTCCAAAAGTAATGGAAACCGTTATTAACCGCCAGCTCATGCGGTACCTTGAGGATCACCAGCTGATTAGTGACCGCCAATACGGTTTCCGTCGAGGTCGATCAGCTGGTGATCTTCTGGTTACCTAACTCATAGATGGGCGGCAGTGAGTCCAAGGGGAGGCGTTGGCCGTTAGTTTGACGTAGCGAAGCCTTCGATCGGGTTTGGCACAAAGCGCTTTTCGAAGCCCTTCCTATGGGCTTCCTGAGAAATTGTGCAATTGGATCACCAGTTTTCGCAGATCGGAGCATCAAGGTCGTTGTAGACGGTGCATGCTCCGATTACAAGCCCATTAACGCTGGTGTTCCAGAAGGCTGCGTGCTATCACCTACGCTGTTTCTTCTGCATATCAATGATATGTTGCAAACCGGTAACATTCATTGCTATGCAGACGACAGCACTGGTGATGTTTTATACACCGGCCGTGCCAATATTTGTCGGGAAAACGTCGCTGAGTACCGGAACAAACTTGTGTTCGAAGTCGAGACTTTGCTGAACAAAGTCTCAGATTGGGCGACTAAATCTAGTCCAGTTCAATCCCAGAAGACAGAAGTTTGCGCGTTTACCGCTAATAAGAACCCCTTTGTCGTATCTCTCCTAAGTTTCAAGCACTTTGTTGCCTCAGCCAGTATCGAAAACTGGCGTCGACATATAGAGTGACGTGCAGTTTCGTGGTCACTTGGAAGAGAAGGCCAAAATGGCCTCTAAAAAGCTTGGCGTGCTCAGCAGAGCGGGACAGTATTTCATGCCGGCACACCGCTTGCAACTTTACAAGGCGCAGGTTCGGCCCCACATGTAATACTGTTCCCATCTCTGGGCAGGGGCTCCCCAGTGCCAGCTCCTTCCACTTGACCGCATCCATCGCAGAGCGGTTCGAATCGTCGACGATCGAGTTATTTTCGATCGGCTGGACTCACTGGCACTGCGTAGAGATGTTGCATCTCTTTGCGTATTTTATCGCATCTATCACGGGGAGTGCTCTGATGAATTGTTCGGACTAATTCCAGCCGCTCAAATTTACCATCGCACATCGTGACAGAACTCGAGATATCATCCATACCATCTGGATGATTGGCGGTCCACCACTGTGCGATTTAGAAGAAGTTTTCTTCCTGGCACAACTTCCTTGTGGAATCGATTACCACCAGCGATTTTTCCGGACCGATACGACTTAGGGACCTTCAAGAAAAGAGCCTACTCCTTCTTAAAGGTGGCAACGCATCTGCAATTCCCCTGGTGTTGCAGTTGTTCATGGGCGGCGGTAGTTACTTACCATCAGGTGAGCCGCATGCTCGTTTGCCCCCTCCCCCCTCTCCTATAAAAAAAAAAACAATCCCGAGTCATACGGCGTGATCTCAACGGCGTTTTAAAACACACGCTGTAGGTTCAGTATGTATAGTTTTAGAGAAATTCGCTTGTTAATTCTTACCTGTGTTAATTGTAGCCCCGGCTTCCCCTACATATATTCCTTCTATTTGTGACATTCCTTGGGAAAGGCCTATGTTGAGCAGTGGTCTTGTGAAGGACTGTAATAATGATGATGATTCCCTCTATAACTTTAATATATTTGAGCTCTTTATCTCGAACATATCGATGTTTGATTCTACAGCCTTTACAATTTAATGATTTTAAATTAATAAACTTAAACTAAGTAAGGTACCGACTTTAAGAATATTGCTGACAATATTACTGACTTTTTGAATATTTAGTATGTTGATGTTGTATGTTTACGCATACCTATAAATTCTTAAGTTGTGAATAAACATTACCTCTGTAACAAGTATTTTTATTTATCTCTTATATATAATTATATACTTAGATATAATGAAATCTAAACCTCTCCAAGTCGAACATTTACCAACAAAAACCCTTCTATGTCAAAACGCTTTATAAGTCGAAACCTCTATTAACTTTTTACATCTCCCTTGAAGTTTAACTAACCTATATGGGTTCTACTGCATTCATTTGTCATCAGGAAGATGCAGTTGCCATCTCCTGTTTCAGTTTTCCTCTGTCGCCCCTTACAACACCAACAGGATGATATGAGTCTATTATGCTACTGATGACGACTAATGATGAGAATGGACAGTAACAAAGTAAAGTAACAAAGTAAAGTAACAGTACGTGTCACTGCTGGGCACTGCATTCACATGTCCTTGAAATATTTTTTTTAACTTCTCAAACATTTTAACGGTGGTAGAGCCACGCAGCAGCTTTTGCTGTTGCACGTATGGGCCGGCTCGAGCCGGGTTAGTACCACGACCTCACAGAATACCGGCGTGAAGTGGAAGCTCTGCTTTTGCGTTTCGTATGGTGAGTGCAGGTGACCGGAGGCCCAATTCTCCCCCCACCCCATCAACATGGTAGCGGAATTAAATAATAGACTACCCCAGGAGGGTACCAGCACCCCTGGAGAATCCCTCGCTGAGCATCCACGACCATGCTACTCCACCCTGAGCGTGGTGCTCAGGCTGCCCCGCGTATTCTGGGGGCAAAATTCCGCTCAGAACAATAACTGCTCGGGGCAAACTGAGCAACAACACAAGGCGACCCCTGCCACGCTATCCGTGAATTTCTGCAACATCAGGGGACTGCACTCGAACCTAAACGCCGTCCACTACCATCTCGAGACGGCTAAGCCGGCCTTGCTCTTCTGACCGAGACGCAGGTGTCCTCTCCGGCTGATACTTCGTATCTCTCCTACCCAGGGTACAAATTGGAACACTCCTTTGTGCCTCAGGCTGGAGTTGCGTATACGTCAGAGGACATCTGTTCTCGACGCCTCGGCAGTCTTGAAGGTTCGGACCTGTCCATCCTTTGGCTGCGCGTAGATGGCGACGACCATCCGCGCGTCTACGGGTGCCTTTATAGGTCCCATAGCGGTAATGCCGAAACAAACCGACTCATCGACCACGTCCAAATGGCTACAGATTCCTTGTTACAACAGGTCCCATCCGCAGAGATCGTGATCCTTGGAGATTTTAACGCCCACCACGCTGAATGGCGCGGTTCACGTTTAACCGATCATGCGGGAAGATCTGTTTATGACTTTGCCTTGGCATATGGTCTGACACAACTGGTTACTTCGCCTACGCGAATTCCAGATGTGGAGGATCATATACCTTCCTGTTGGACCTTCTGCTGACCTCTCATCCGGACGGATATCAGGTTTCCGTCGATGCCTCTCGGCTCTTCGGACCATTGTCTGATCCGGGTGTGGTGCCACTCACGCTCCGCTCGCGGTTGCGTTCTGCAGGTTGCCGCCGTGTTTGGCATTACAGGTCGGCGGATTGGGACGGAATGCGGTCTTTCTTTGCATCCTACCCATGGGGGCGGGTTTGCTTCTCGCCGGATGATCCCAGCGCTGTTGCTGACTCTGTCACTGATGTGGTGCTACAGGGAATGGAACTATTTATTCCATCATCTGTGGTACCCATTGGAGGCAGATCTCGGCCTTGGTTTGGTCGCTCCTGTAAGACTGCATTATGCCGTAAGCAGGAGTGCTATCAGGCCTGGGCTGAGGCTTCGGCGGCTCGGGATGTAAACACCAGCATGCTTAAAAAGAAGTATAACTTCGCCTCCAGGTTATTGCTAAGGCAAAGTCAGAGCACATAGGCAGAATTGGCGAGAAACTAGTTCGCCTTCCTTCGGGAACCCGTGCATTCTGGTCTCTCGCCAAGGCTGTCCAAGGGAATTTCTGTAAGCCATCTCTACCATCTCTGCACAGGGAGGACGACTCACTGGCCCACGCCGCAAAAGAGAAAGCCGACCTTTTAGGCTCCCTTTTTGCGTCCAACTCGACTCTTGATGACGGGGGGAACACACTGCCGACCATCCCGCGGTGTGAGTGCTCCATGCCGGATGTGCGGTTCTCACAGCGCTCGGTTCGCAAAGCACTCCTCTCCTGGACATCCACAAGTCGAGTGGGCCTGACGGAATCCCCAATTGTGCTGAGGACGTGTGCTCGGAGTTGGCACCGGTTCTAACGCGTCTTTTCCGGTACTCCTACTCCCTAGGCGTAGTCCCGAAATCATGGAAGACAGCTTTTGTCCAACCAATCCCTAAAAAAGGCGACCGCTCAGACCCGTCCAACTACAGGCCTATCGCCATCACCCCCTTGTTCTCCAAAATAATGGAGTCCGTTATAAACTGCCAGCTCATGCGGTAGCTTGAGGATCACCAGCTGATTAGTGACCGTCAATACGGTTTTCGTCGGGATCGATCAGCTGGTGATCTTCTGGTCTACCTGACTCATAGATGGGCGGAGGCAGTAGAGTCCAAGGGGGAGGCATTGGCCGTTAGTTTGGACATTGCGAAGGCTTTCGATCGGGTTTGGCACAAAGCGCTTCTTTCGAAGCTCCCTTCCTATGGGCTTCCCGAGAAATTGTGCAATTGGATCACCAGCTTTCTTGCAGATCGGAGCATCAAGGTCGTTGTAGACGGTGCATGCTCCGACTACAAGCCTATTAACGCTGGTGTTCCACAAGGCTGCGTGCTATCACCAACGCTGTTTCTTCTGCATATCAATGATATGTTGCAAACCGGTAGCATTCATTGCTATGCGGATGACAGCACTGGTGATGCTCTATACACCGGCCGTGCCAATATTTCTCGGGAAAACGTCGCAGAGTACCGGAACAAACTTGTGTCTGAAGTCGAGTCTTTGCTGAACAAGGTCTCGGATTGGGGGCGACTAAATCTAGTCCAGTTTAATCCTCAGAAGACAAAAGTTTGCGCGTTTACCGCTAAAAAGAACCCCTTTGTCGTGTCTCCTCAGTTTCAAGGCACTCCCCTTGTTGCCTCAGCCAGTATCGGAATCCTCGGCGTCGACATATCGAGTGACGCAGTTTCGTGGTCACTTGAAGAGAAGGCCAAATTGGCCTCTAAAAGCTTGGCGTGCTCAGCAGAGCGACGGTATTTCATGCCGGCACAACGCCTGCAACTTTACAAGGCGCAGGTTCGGCCTCACATGGAATACTGTTCCCATCTCTGGACTGGGGCCCCCAGTGCCAGCTCCTTCCACTTGACCGCATCCAGCGCAGAGCGGCTCGAATCGTCAACGACCGAGTCCTTTCCGATCGGCTCGATTCATTGGCGCTGCGAAGAGATGTTGCATCTCTTTGCATTTTCTTTCGCATTTACCACGGGAGTGCTCTGAGGAATTGTTCGGATTAATCCCAGCCGCCAAATTTCACGATCGCACATCGCGGCAGAACTCCCGATACCATCCACACCATCTGGATGATTGGCGGTCCACCACTGTGCGATTTAGAAGATGTTTTCTTCCTCGCACAACTTCCTTGTGGAATAGTTTACCACCAGGGATTTTTCCGGACCGACACGACTTAGGGACCTTCAAGAAAAGAGCCTACTCCTTTTTAAAAGGCCGGCAACGCATCTGCAATTCCTCTGGTTCCCCTGGTGTTGCAGTTGTTCATGGGCGGCGGTAGTCACTTACCATCAGGTGAGCCGCATGCTCGTTTGCCCCCTCTCCTATAAAAAAAAAAACATTATATAATAATAATAAGCTCCAGTGCATGCGCAAGCACAAGTGCACTCTCTCTTCCCTCACTCTCATAGTCCGGTACGACGGTAATCCGACACGACCGGAGAGAGGAGTACGAACCCGGGACTTCTTAATCAGCAACCACGTTTACGACGATTAGACCAACGAGGTTGTCATTGATTATGGAAGTCAACCAAGTTGGCGGACTTCACATGTCTTGAATATGTTTTATTCCTCTGACAATTTGTAATAAACAATTACATTGGTGGGCGCAGATTGTACGCGGGTTGCTTGCGTACCGTTAAATTTTATTACGAGTGGTTAGCCCCTTAGCTATATTTTCACGTACAAGTAATGTAAAATAATATTGACATCTTAATAAAAATATTAATGTGATAAAAAGTGGGTAAGTATACGTCTATTTATTAGGGCGATGAGTCGGAAAGTTTCGGATGTAAAAACATTGTTCATAATGAGTTCGCAGAAAAATTTGCTTAATAAATTTAAACTTTTGTAACTTCTCTAAAGTAGGAAGGAGCACTTAATTAGATTATTTATTATCTCGAGAAGAAAAATAATAATGTAAGGAACGATCCTCTTCTAATGATATAATATTTTTATTAGCGTTGTATGAATGAAAATTGAAAACTCTGTCTGGTGATTGTTATCAATATAGTAACTTTGAAAAAATAAAAAATAAATTAGCATCTTTAGAATATTTGAAAAAAATTAAGTAAAAAGGGTTTCGGTTCTCTGCTCCCACCATACGAAATACAGCAGTATTAAGCTGCTATTTACGCTGGTATTCTGTGAGAGCGTGGTCCTACCACAAGAGTAAAGAAACCGTACAGAGGCAAAGCTTCATTCAACCGCGCGAATCGGTTGCACAACTACAAGCACGCGGGGCATGTGTGCGTGACCACTGGTCGCTTGTCGCGTACGCGGCGAGACTGCAAAAACCGGTTTGCTGGCACAGCCAGTGGACAACAATCTCAGGGTCAGTGCGACGCACGTTGTTTGTTTTGTTAGTTGCAAGTTTGAATATTTTAATGTAAAAACGTGGTATTATTAATAATGGTTGTTTATTGTACTGTGTGTATGAATAATACTAGAAAAAATAAAAATATATCATACATTAAATATCCCAAGGAGTAGTAGGTAAGTAAATATTTGATTATTACTTTTTCAAGTAAGTACCTTTATTTTATTGTATGATCCTATTTTAAATAAGAAGAGGGTTCTACACGGTGTGTTTTTACCTTTTTATTGTTTTTACAAGCTTTTACTAAACATTTGTAGGTATGTGGGTGGGTTGGTAACCGTTGGTATGTAGTAGGTATGTCGGTTAAGTTCACATATTGCAAGTAAGATTTGAACCACTTCCCGATGTCTGATTGAGTTGAAATTTTGTATACTGTAATTTCAGTGACAATGCAATAATATGATAGATATTATTTTGTTTAATTTGTCTTCACCTATTGTGACAACCCTAACAAAATAGGTAACAATTTTGACAGTTCTTTAGAAGCTTTGCCTCTGTACGGTTTCTTTACTCATGTGGTCCTACCCCGGTCGAGCTGACCAATTCATGCTACAACCATAATATAGTTGCAGCGTGGTTCTACCACGTTTACTTATTTCTAATATCACCAAATTTTTTAAATATAATAATAATTATTTTTATTCGTAATCCCTAATATAATTACCATCATCATCATAACAGCCCATCACAAGTCCACTGCTCTCCCAAGGAATGCCACAAAGCACGGCCATGAGCCACCTGCATCCATCGACTGTTTGTATCTCTTACTAGGTCATCACTTCGCTTACCGGTATGAGGCTTCCACTCGAGAACTTTTCTTCCTCATCGGTTGTCGGTTCTTCTAGCTATATTGACGGCCCATTGCTGCTTCAACTTACTATTCCGTTGGACTATGTTGGTTACTCTGGTTCTACTGCGGATATCCTCGTTACGAAGTCTATCGCGCAGAGAAACTCCGAACATATTTCGCTGAGCGACTCTGAGCCTCATACATCAATCTTAATATATTATATAATTTTTAATTCAAACCTCCCCGAACTGTTGCTAGTTTGGGCTTCAAAGATGGCGAGACATTTGTCCCCAAGTCTGTCGGTGTGCCCTTAAAGGGCAAAGTATAAAATGGCCGCTATTCTGTCAACGCTTTGCCTATCAACAAGCCTTTTCATAAATAAGAACAGGTTATGTAACCGGTAACACAGTGAATTGATTGTTGTCCGCAGCGGGAGATTGACATCTTTGCGTTTGCCGATCAAAATAATCATGTGAAAACTGCATATCTGAGAAATTAAAAAAGGAATATTTTTAGGATATTTTTTTCACTAAAACACTCTCAGAAATGAGAGTAGGCCTGAACCCAGCAGTGAAACTTCACTTTACTTTGCAAGACTGGGAGAAGCCCATGTCTTGCTTTGACGGTCTACCAATGGCTGTTGGGACCTCAGACCAACAAAAAAGTTAAAACACTACGTACATTACAAGTGACCTCGAAACTAAGCCTAAACGATGCTCAACTCGTTGTAAGAACACGCACTCACGCACACATATGCATCTAAAATCATTTACAATTTTGCAAGCAACAACATGGCTTCAGGTGTATTCGTGTGCTATTATAGTGAAGAACTTTTACGAGATGATAAAGGAAGAAAAAAGAAAGTGGTGGTGAATTTTTCACAATACACAGTATTTAATTTATTTTACTAGTTCAGACGTAGTAAAATAAATTAAATACTGTTATATTTTTTATAGTCACTTTTAAAGTCGAGGAAAAGAATACAATTTTATTTTTGTGTTTACAGTCTGTTTTTTCAACGGGTAGATGTAGTTTACAGTTAGTTACAAATAAAACTGTTTACGATTTTCTTTTCACTTTCTTTTTGAAGTTTTTTTCCAAGAAGTTAAACGCTGAAAGCTTAGGATACTTAGGATATTCAAATTAGAAAAAATATATAATATTTTAATACTTAGTAAAGATGTGACAAGGATAAAAAAAGATAATTATTTTAATATTTAGGTATTATGAACGAATTTACAACCACTTTTACGAACCCAAAGCTTTTAGAGTTTCCTTTGATGCTTTAAAATCAGACAATTTCGTTTGAAGTGAGCTGTAATAAAAATAATCGAGTTCCGCTCAATAACGTTAGTGTGAATTTCGAGAAGGGCGCACTGTGATTGCAATGTCATGGACCTGTGTGTTTGAAGAGGTGTTATAATTTGATGTAGGCATGTAGAAGTGGTGGAGCAATGGTTGCTCCACTCACCGTAAATAATTAATAGAATCAGGATGTTACTTTGGGGATATCCTATTATTATAGATGTTAAAATTAATTAATATTGTAAAAAATCTCAATATATAAAAATTAACTGCTCGCTAAAACTCGAAGTTGGCTCGACCGATTCTGATGAAATATTTTGTTTGAGTGGATGGATGGTTTAGACTTACAGTTGGACCCAGTAGGTGGCGCAATTGTCGAGATCCGGAAATCACCCGTGCGAAGTTATTCAATATTAATTAATTTTTAACATCTTTAACTCACCGTAAAATTTTACAATACGCGAACGGACCGATAAGTAACGCAAGTAGGTACATAATATGAGCAAATTCAAATATATATATTATACAAACATAAAAAAATGACTTAATCTATTGATCTATTTATACATTTAAATAAAATTGAAGTATCTTTCTTTCACATTGAAATAACTGGTTTCTATTAAATTCAGGGGGCTATTTACACGCTATTAGGAAATAAATAATCCTTTTTGAAATTTTAGTCTGTCTGTGTCTGTTTCAACGGACTATGATGAAACTCTACGAACAGATAGAGAGCAATACCAGGAGGGATCTAGGCTATATCTTATGCGAAAAACTTAAAGATTTTTTTTTGAAAATACGAAAAATTGATAAAATAAATAGTCTTTGATTATATCTAAACATTAATGAATCCCATCCAGGCGAAGCTGGGGCGTGTCGTCAGTAACAAAATAACAACCAACACTAATCTTCTGTACAAGATGCAATTAACTTTAGGTAACTGATAATGCTTACCATGTGCTGATGGAGTATGCCCTAAATCAGACTAAAAGAAGTGCATTCCCTCATTTGATATCTCAATTAGGTGATTGTTATATTATTTAGACGATACCATTGTCAGACGAAGCTATATTATGATATGGATTAGTTGCTTTTAGGTTGTAAGTATAATATTTTATCGTTTTAAATGTAAACGAGGTGACATAATGGCATTGGTGATTAAGCCTCGAAATAAAGAGAAAAACAAATGCAATTAAGGTTCGAAACAAAATTTACATTGGATTAGATAATTAGAGCAACGAAAATGTTACCGGCTTAGCTTAATGCTACAGCAACAGGGTTACCGCAACGCTGATATTCTGTTGTAGCCACATAACTCTCGAGCAATCGCTGAACACAACATTGCTATTGTTAATGTAATCACTCGACTGCCTCGTTGGTCCAGTGGTTGTAGTAGTGCGACTGCAGATCATGAGGGCCTGGGTTCGAATCCTGAGTCGGACCAAAAAAATCAATTATTGAGTTTTTCCGTCAAAAAATTCTCAGTGATAAGAGAAGAGTGTAGTTTGCAAGATGATGTTGTGACCAGGATTAAGAAAGGAATGATTCGGTGGTTTGGTCATGTAGAAATAATTAATGAGGAAAGAGTGACAAAGCAAATTTATATTGCAGAAGTGAGCGGCAGAGTCGGGAAGGGACACCCTAGGCGAAAGTTTATCGACCAAATTGGGCCAAATTAAGAGTACCCTTAAGCGACGAGCATGTATGCGTAGGTATCCATATACCATCCACACATCCATATGTGAAGGAGGCGAGAGAGGTGTGCCAGGATCGTGCCAAATGGAAGTCCGTAGTCTCTCTGTTGTGTTTCTTATGGTGAGTGTAGAGTTTCGGAGACCCTTTTTACTGGAAACGAGGCATTACATCTTAGTACTTAGGGGTGACAACGCATTTTGATTCTTAATCGAGGATAGATGTAGTTGTTTATTGGCCACAGTATCCACTTACCATCAGATGGACGGTGTGCTCGTTTGTCCCCCTTCCTTAACTAAAAAAGTTTTGATTAAAAATAACCGTTGCTTTCGCTTTTATATCAACTAAACGAATTTGAATTTTGGACATAACAGAGCAAATTTTACAAAAGCTAAAGTAATGAAACTAGAGATTGTTTAGAAACTGTCTGGTGGAAATTTGTAAACAGCTCCCTTCAAAATCAATTGTTAACTAATGAGAACAATCCTAAAACTTTCACAGATAATTATACTTAGTGCCGACTTATCAATCGTCAGATATAGCCTGACCGAATATATAAGTTAAAAATTGATTTGTTATATTCATACAACCATAATTTTTAATTTCTTTATGTTTTAGATCATCCTATGAACTCTATATGATGATTGTAATATTAGCTCTTACTTATATTGATAAGTAACTTAATCCGATAAATTAAAACGCATTTCAGTGATCCAGAATTATTGAAACAAAAACATTATTTATAATATAATTTCAAATAAAAAATTTTGTACAACCGACTTCAATATTAATTATTAAGAATAACTTAAAAAATATTGGTCAGACCTTGATCAAATTTATATGGGACCAAATGAGAAGCACCAGCTTTCAAATAAAAAAAGAATCATCGAAATCGGTTCCCCCAGAAAAAAGTTATGAGGTAACACACATAAAAAAAAAGAAAAAAAAACATACAGTCGAATCGAGTAGCGTCTCCTTTTTGAAGTCGGTAGAAAATATACATAGGTAGTATCCGTTACCGTTACAGCCTATTAAAGTCCACTGCTGAACATAGACCTGTCACATAGATTCTAATTGGGGATATTTGCCATAGTCGTTATTAGAAAGACGCTCCTGACCATCTCTTGATTTCTTCCCCTCTGTCGACGTTATATTTACGTGGGTGTCGTAACACGACACCCACGTAAATATAGTATGAATTTTTCTTTTTAGGTACGAATTAACCACCCATTAGTCGATAAGTCAAAAAGCTTAAACATCAAGATTTCCGTGTAATTCAATCTCTATCTATAAATCTGAGCAGTTTTCTTCACTCACAGTATTAAAAAATATTATTTTTAACGATACGTTATTTGCGTTCTTAAATAGAATATTAGAAAGGTCTACGAGAAAATGTTCCGTGTTTCCATGTGTAATATGTGGCAAACTTTAGTATATTTATTACAGTGCATTGCAAATGGAGTTTTCAGGTTGATCATAATGTACGCTAAAAGCTTTTGGGTGAGCGTAGTTGATTTTTAAAATTATCGAGGCCAAGGTTTATATTCTCACAATTTTTTAACTCTAAGGACCTACGTGCTTTGTGGCTTTTCTTGCGGAGGCCTATATTTGAATGGCTGTGATGGATAAATTAAAGAAAAAGGAAACTACGTATAGTTTTGATTGTTACGTTATATTTAGAGAATTAATTTAATTACAAATCCTACAGTTGGCTCAAAATCGTCAATCAGTGCCGTAGGTATTTATATAAGAGGGAGCAATCGAGCAAGCGGCTCACCCGATGGGATTATAAATGACTACCGCCGCTAATATATATATGGCTAGTTGAGAACAGAAGTGATCCAAGTCGCATTTTTTAGGAAACTGAGTTAGGTACCTTTTTGGGCTTCATACACCTCAACTTAAAGTATGTAGAAGTGATCCAAGTGCTATCGGCATTTTTTGGATATCGGATCTTAATTTCAAAAATTAGAAAAATAAAATTTCATAAAGGAGATAGTAGAATTTACTTCAATGATGACTATTCAGATGATTATGACTTTTCAGATTTGGACAAGGGTGGTAATAGAGATATTTTTATAAATAGCCTAAAGTCTTTCACACCAATTTCACACAAACTTACACAATGGTAATAATCTATTAAATGCCATTACGGTAGCCATGAAAACGCGTTTTGCTCCATATCTCGAAATTTACAAAATGCTACTTGGATCACTTCTGTTCTCAACCAGCCATATACAGATATACCTACCGCCGGTTTGTGTCTAACAGTAGAGTTGTAACGGAAGTAGTTTTTTTATTATTTTCAGTGGTTATCAGGACCATGCCTCTGCCCGTCTTCTGTTTCATTTCCCTCTGTCGCATCTTACGACATCCACGGATGGTATTGGGTAGTGGGTTTTCAAACACCAACGCTACTCGGTTTATATATTTATTTATTTACTAGCTGTTCCCCGTAAGTTGTTGCAATATAACTTTTGGGATCATTTACATGACTTACCGGTATCGGTGTAGAAATAGTACAATAATTATTTTTTATAATTATATATTAAGTTTTCTTAGTTCTTTACAATGTCATTATAAAGATAAGATGTCAATAAGATAATATTACGTTAATGTAATAATAATAATATTAATAATAGCACTTAGTAACAATTTGTGAAGTAGGTATAACTTAATAATAAAGTTTCAATTATGAATAGTAATTAAATACATTTGAAATTAGAAAAACATTGACATTTTTGATATTAACAAGCGTTTTTTTTTATTAAATAATATGTACATCTCTATTGTAACTTGTTCAAAGGAATTCATTAATTCATAGATTTAGAAAAAAAAAACAATTAAATTAATATAATATAAAAAATACTTAATTAAATCAATATACACATATGGTGTCACTTTTGTTCCTAAACTATTTTATATGTCAGAAAATCTTTTACGGAATAAAAACATCGGTCAAGGAGCCACTGAGTTAAAGTTCTTTTGAATTTGTTGATATTTAATAGTTTTATATTCTCTGGTAACTTGTTAAATATTTTAGTTGACATACAAAAACAACTTTTACTATACATATTAAGTCTTTGTTGTGGTGTATATAATTTACCTATACTTCATTGTGTGATGGAAATAAGTATGAATGCTTTTTCACAAAAACACTTATTTCTAGTGTGTACAGACAAGGTAATGGTAAAATTTTTAGTTCTTTAAATAATGATGTACAGTTTTCATAAAATTCAACACCACATAACGCTCTTATACAGTTTTTTTGCTTTGTATAATAAATGGAATGTATAAATGGAATGAATTTGCCGCATAAACGGAATTTCCCTAACAATCAATCCATATCGTAAGAGGGATGGTACATATCCATGATAGGTAATAACGGCTATTTCCTGAGAAGCTATAAATCTTAAACGTCGCAAGGCAATATTTATTAATTTTATAATATGATCTTTCCAATTTAAATTTTTGTCTAGAATTATGCCTAAAAAATTGGTTGAATTTACTGGTTGAATTTCGTTTATAATATTATAATCAATAAAATAATCAATAATAATAAATAATCAATAAATACAGCAATATACATTGACGTAGTAGCGGTGTATAAGAAAATCCATCATCAGATTTCGTCCCATGGGTGACTATGGGAAATTTCAGAAAGATCTTATGGTTTTCGATGGCTGACAGTCCCGTTTGCATCAAAGGTGCGAGACGTCTGAGGCTGTCATCACCAAATCGGTCACCAAACGTGACAACTATGAGAGAGGCCCATGTTCAGTAGTAAACTTTTATAAGTTTAAAAAAAAGACCAATAAAATTTCTTACGTCTTAAATGGAAAATTGTCAGATAGTGGTACCAGAGCTTAGAGATGTACAATTAAGTAGATACTCAATGGTCCGACTTCGATATAATTCACCGTAGCGGAAATATTTGTTTGACTGACGTATTCCTATGAGAGCTTTACTTTAAACTGTTTGTAATTAACTTAAAATTATCTTGCATATAAAATTTGATGTAATAGAATGTGCATAATAATGTCTGCAGCAGACAATTCTAAAAACGATAATGTGCCTAACAGTGTATACGCGAACAGCTGTTTTGTTCATTATGAGTTTTTGTCTTTGAAGTAATATTCATATTTTTCATCTCCTCGTTTCTTATAAAGTTACTGAAAGAGATGACATTTTCGATGAATAGAATGTGTAATTAAAATCTCTGCTTTCTAGCGTTTTCACTGAAAGGGCTTAAAGCGGACATTCTCTAATTAAAACAATTTATGTTATACTAGAATGTATCGTGTAACTGAATATTTTTATGTGATATGTGTAATGAAAACAGAGTTAAAACTTAAAGTGAAAAATTGAAAAGAGATAAATTAATAAATTAAAATAATACGTAATGCATAACTTATTAAAAGTATCTATGTATTTTATTAATTCGTATTTCCTGAGTGCAGTGAGAGTATGAGTGCAGTATAAAAATAATGAATTAGATTAAATGAGAGCTAGGGAGCGTGTCCTTATCAAGTCGACAGTAAAGCCCAAGCTCTCCGCTACATGTTCGAGTATTACAATGGTTCGTTATTCGCTGCTGACTCTCCAGTGTGGTGGCAGCGTTATAGAATCTATGTCGTTCGGCAGGCGTTATAAGAGTCGATTAAGGAAAATACCAGGAAGATAGGAAATGAACAGCATCCAAGCCGCCAGGCGTCTGTACTGCGACCACCCGTTTTCATCTGAGCGTGGAAACAACAGCAAATACTTCCTAAAGAAGGGGCCTACTTTGAGCAGTCGATTATTTACCGACTGATGAGGAGAATGAATATAGTATTGAGGCGTAATACAGAGACAGTCTTGAGTTGAACTTAAATTCCACAATGGTCAAAATTTGAATAATTAATGACTCAAGCCTTCTATTAATTATAAAAACTTCTGGTAAAGAAATAAATATTGCACACATCGAACGCGAAGCGGAGATGTAGTGCTCTATTGTCACCAAATCAAAAAATCGTGATCCACTCAACTTAAATCACTTCCACCAGCTTTATATTGCACTTATATAATAAAAAAGTACACCAATAGCAAGAGGAGTTTTCAATTAATACTTCTGATGTATTTATAAGATTATTTATTTCAATTATTATTAAAAAATAATAATTGAAAATAATTTCACTTGGACGTCACCCAAGCGAAATTATTTTCAATTAATTTTTTTAATTTATTTTTTTGTTGGTCGGTGGTTAGCCGTGCACATACTTGTGTTAGTGTACGTAGGCCTCAGGCACATGAGTAAAGAAACCGTACCGTACAGAGGCAAAGCTTCATACAACTGCGCTGTGATAGGTATACTACTAGAAGCTTGAAGCGCGTGTGTGCGTGATCAATGACGGCTCGTCACGTACAGAGAGAAACTGCTTTAAACCGACTCGGCCAGTGCTCAAACTCAGGGTTGTGTAAAAATTAATAAGTGTCAAAGTTTGTTTTTAAAGAATAATTCGTATCAAATTAAATGTCAAAATTGTAAATATGGTTTACTAATACCTACGTTGATTTAAATCTTATCGAGGTTGCTGCAAGAGATACGCTAATTTTGTAAATAAAATTAATAATTTGTTTGATTTTTTACACTCAAGTATACTGCGATCTCTAATAAATATAAAAGAGCTTTTCGATGCGATAGTTATCAAATTGAGTTTTTAAAAGAAATGCTAACATTTTTCAGGAACTTAAAATCAATAAGAAATGATAGGCAGAAAGACGTAACAAATAGCATGAATTTCATTCACGGATTCCAAGTCTATACAATCTTTAATAGAACTTCATGAAGAATTAAAATCAGAAGAAATTAAATTAATTTATATTTACGAGATGTCTCTACTGAAAATTTCGAGAATATTTTGACCTCGAAAGAAACATTGTAAATATTGGTAGTGAAATATTAAAACGTGTGCAAGAGTTTATATTTGTTATGAAATGCGAGTGCTTTCCAATATATTATTTAAAAAAACTTTACATTAAATTTAGAATTTACCATTTTATTAAAAGCCACAACAAATTATTCAAGAACAATAATTATAAAAGTAAAATATTTAGAATACGTAGTTTGTAAAAAATATTATATTTTAAGTATCTATTAAAATGCTGATAAACGTTTTGTTTATTTAATTTTATCCTCCTGTGCCAACCCTACCAAAATAGGTAAACATTTTGACAGCTCCTTAGAAGCTCTGTACAGTTTCTTTACTCATGTGCCTCGGGAGCGCTACTCCCGAGCGCCTGCAGCCTACGCACACTAACACAATGTGTATGTGCACGGCTAACAACAACCAAAGTCAAAACTTCATCGTGAAATACAATAACTATAATAGATTTATACTTACGCCTCCACCACACAATAATTCATATTTGCAATATTGTAGATAAAAATAGAAACGAATCTGAGAACATGGAGCTGGAGCGAGTAAAGGCCGAGTGTTTAACTCAATCAGTCGAGTAAAATGTTATATGTGGGTGGCTGAACGCTTCCTAATATAAAATGCAAAACACGGAATTTACAGAAATATGTAAGTAAAATTAAAGTGTATTATAAGAATCATACCGTAAATATTTTTGCAAGTTATTGTAGAAAGGGTCATAAGGGTAATATAAATGAGACGCGGCCTGTGCCCAGCTGTGGGACGTATTACAGGCTTTAACTTTGCTACTTCACTATCACTAACTCAAACGTGGAATGTTAAGGTAAAGTTCATTACAATACTATTATCATAATATGAGTGCCTCGTTGGTCTAGTAAGCGCGACTGCTGATTCATCCAGAGTCTGGAAAAAATCAATTATCGGGTTATTCTGTCAAGTAATTCTCAGTTGCGAAGTAGGTGGTATTGCCCCCCTCCCCCCCACCCCGTGCCTCAGCAAGCACGTAAAGCTGTTGGTCCTATAGTTTGGTCTAGTTTACGTGGCGGCTGGCCACCGTGAACGAAATTCCGTCTAGAGGACATTATTATTATTATAACTAAAATAAGAAAATATATTTTAATAAAATATTGTATATTATGTTATGTAAATAAATAATAAATATTTTATAGTAATATGATATTTAGATATAATAAATATAATTTTAATAAAAGATGATAAAGGAAAACTAATTTAATCATATATTGTAATAATTTTATGGCTGACGTGTTATTACAGATTCTCTTAATATGCACCTAAAATAGCTCACAAAGCAAAAATGTTACAATCGACATGATCGTTTCGAATTCCACGAAGATATTAATATCTCGCGCTTATTTAAGTTACGTACGTGCACGTACGTAGTGCACCGTGGTAGCTCAGGGGCTATGCGCTCACTGTAAATTTCACAGTACGTGGGCAGCCCGGGTTCGATCCCCGCCGGCACCAATGAAATTGTTAATTGCAATTTTAATAGCTGATTTACCACGTGCATGGCAGTGAAAGAAAACATCGTGAGGAAACCTGCATGTCTGAGAAATAATGAACTTAATAGTAGCTTAAACTTAGGTTTCGTTTTGAGCGTAAGCTAACTACATAATATTATTATTCCGAATCTCAATGTATGTACATGTGCAATTTATGTATATATGTTAAAACACCTCCACGATGCAGGAAAAATACTAAACTAGTGTAAATTAACGTTAAAGAAGGAATCTTGACCACAAACACAAATGGTTGTGAATTAGAAATGATGTAAAATTTTACTTAAAATATGTTACGTCCATGCTGAAATTAATTATCAATAATAATCGAATACCGAGCCAAAATTAATTTATCTTCGTCAACATGACACATGTCGTAGGAAGCAACAGTTGGTTTGTGGTTTAGGGCGGTGACATTGACAAAGACTCGGTAGATCCCCATCCCATTTTGGTCTTTAGAGCGAGGCCACACGCGGAGCTGCGGTGGCAATGACGCGCCTGAGTGATAAGGCATCCTTGATTATTTTATAAGGGTCCTACTATTATGAAATTCGTGATAAAACACACAGTGGTGCGATGCCGTACAGCATCTCACCGTTTATTGACTTGTTGCGAAGCCGGAGCGACAAATCGAACTAACTTATATAGCACTAATTCACTCATGATAAGATCTACCAATGTTGTGGCGAAGTTTCATTAGAACATCTTCAGTTAGTACGACTACGATGAAACATTCGCCTAGTCAAGACATCAATACAGCGTACATTTTTCATGATTTGTCGAAATTACACAGAGCGGCATGCGACACTTGTTTTCTTTATTCGTAATATCATCGTCAAGTGAAGACAATGACAGTGCAATTGCAATAACCATAAAACATAACAGTAATGGGTTCTTCTCATCACATATTTTGCGCTATTTCAAAATAATATTTGTACAATGTATGAAAATATTTAACAAGCATAAATGAATAATTTTGCGGAACCCTGGTGACTTTTTCACGGAACCCTTAGGTTCCGCGGAACCCAGTTTAGGAATCTCTGATCTACATATATACAGAATACCTACAGCAGCTGCACGTGTCTGCACTCTGCACAGACAAAACATTCTTGCCGACAATGGTGGCCGTTGCCGGTCCGTGTATACGCTGGTACACTACGCTCACGTATGTTAGATGTAAATACGCTCATAGATAATAATTTATTTATCTCTATGCTGTTACGTGTCTGCCACGTGCGGTGTATGCAGATGTAAAGGAAGCTTAATGCAACACCCTTCCGTCCGTGAGGTACCTACTATGGCGAAGGTCGAATCAATGAGGACATCCATGACTTTTTCTGCCACCAGGGCGTTAATGATGAAAAGGATAAATGATATTTCCCGATTTTGTTGCAAAAATTAATTTTAAATATATATAATACCCTCCTATCTGAAACTAATCACGATCGTATCAAATGTTACCTACAGTTGATGACTTTTATAAAGTGAAGCAGATTATTATAAAAGATTCACAAACAACCCCGCGCTATAAACTTGCGGCCTCTAAACTTCGCTTCGACAGCTCTAAACTGCTCGGAACAAGTTTTATTAAGTTCTCAAGTTTTAATTACCGACAATGAGGGCTTCCACGACTTTTTCAGCCAACAGGGCGGCGCCACGTAGGGTTGAGGTGAAATATTTGACAGATTTTATAGCGGGGGAAGTTAATTTGTTAGAAAAGTGTCTATATAGATTAAGGTTTCTTTATGAATTATCAAAATGGATAAACCAAACAGGATATTCCTAAAAGTAAAAGATATAAAAAGAGAGTTAAAATGTGCAAAAAATTAAAGAGCAACCACTGAGGCGTTGTTTTGTCAATTTGGTTGTATACACTAGAAACATATATTTCACACAGGGTGACACTGTGTAACAAATAACTTCATATCAGTCTTAACTAGTGACATCTGGTGTGCAGTACATTTTTACCCTTATTTTCAAGACAAAACATAATGCGCGTAAACTCAAAAACATTTAGGTACAAGAAGTTTAATGACGTTTAATACAGTAAAAAAAGATTATTCTATTACTAGCGACCCGCCCCGGCTTCGCCTGCGTAGGATCTATCAATGTGGCGTTATTTAGATTAAAGATAATAAACAAGGATATTTATCAATTCTTCGAATTTTCAAAAAAAAAAAATATATAAGTATCTCGAAGCTTTTCGCATAAAATATAGTCTAGATCACTCCTGGTATTACTCTCTATCTGTTCTTGATGTTTCACCACAATCGCTGCAGCCTCTCCGACGCAATACTTATTATATTTTTTACGTGGTAGAGCCATGCTGCAGCTATATTAGTAGTATAGTTATAGCACGAATGGGGCGGCTCGACCGGGGAAGGCATTATGCAGCGTTCAGATGGTGTTTCTTGTGTTTTAACTATGTTAAATTGATTAAGCTTCAGAGTAGTTTATCAATTAAAAAGAAAACATTAAGTACAATAACACAAATTACCGTGAAATCCCTAAAACTTTATTTTTTATTAACACCTACTTTGTAGAGCCACGCTGCAACTAATTATGTTTGTAGCACGAATGGGTCGGCTTGACCGGCTCTCACAGAATACCAGCGTAAAATAGCAGCTTAACACTGCTGTGTTTCGTATGGTGAGTGTAGAGAACCGGAGACCCTTTTTACTGGAAAAGAGGCATTCCATCTTATTCCTCACGGGTGACAACGCATCTGCATTTTGATTCTTTATTGAGGATAGATGTAGATGTCTATGGGTCACAGCAACCACTTACTATCAGGTGGACTGTGTGCTCGTTTATCACCCTATCCTATAAAAAAAAAACGCATTTTATAAGTATGCTAAATTTCAATAATCTACGATACACACTCAGGGAAAACCCCACATGACAGGCAGACTCTTTTCACTGGAAACGAGGCATTCCATCTCAGTCCTCAGGGGTGACAACGTATCTGCATTTTGATTCTTAGTCGAGCATAAATGTAGATGTCTATGGACCACAGCATCCACTTTGATAGCATCAGGTGGACTATATGCTCGTTTGTCACACTTATTCTATAAAAAAAGACAACCACCGAGTCAAACCCATAAGTGTTTGGTTTTCCGAATCTGGCACGAAATTATAGAAAGAATATTAGAATGAGAACAATTATGGAGTATTTAAGAATATTCATTCATCTTCATCAGGCTGTTATAATTCATTTTAGGACATATAAGACGATGAAAACATCAGCACGTGAGAATCTAGAACAACGAGAGAACTTTGAAGGATTTAAACCATGCTGAATAAACGCCATGCGGCTTGACATGTTTTCGCTATAAAATCTTAATAATATTTCTCACAGTCCACTCACACGATACGACTTGAGTTGATGGATTCAATTACGCCACTACCACAGGCGAGTTTATTTTTTTAAAGACGAGGGGGAAATAATATATTAGATATATTATACTAGCTACTGTCTATTAATATGGAGTTATTTCTATTTAAGATTATCAAAAACCATTTGTTTTACCATTTTTCCTTTATTTTAAAATCTCAATTTTTTCGGATAAAATATCGTCTAGATTTATTTTTACCGTTTAGATTACTTTCTATCAGTTAGTGAAGTTTCATTACAATCAGCTAAGCCATTCCGAAGATTAGCCCGTTCAGACAGTCAGACAGACAGATAAAAAATTTAAAAATGGTTCCTTAAAACCTGGCAACTTTTCCATTTTTGGAAGGCCTAAAAATTTTCCAGCAAAAAACGCACTCTCAGACTAGGCGTCAACGTTATTTTTGATTTGCTTCTTTGTGTAGCAAGTAACAGTTTATGCTAGTGGCAAGGTTGTTTCCCTACTATTCAATCTTTCATACAAATTTATTTATGAAAGATTGAATAATAGGGATATATGTGTCAGGGTTGTCAAAAATCCTTGTCACAATAATTTATTAGGCAAAAATTAAAAATATATCAAACAAAAATACTCCCTTCTTAAATTAAAAATCAAATTGGTGCAATAATAAGCTTGAATCAATTACAGTAAAGATCAAAAATAAAGCTAGTCACAATTATTTTTAACAAGTATTAATTTTTTATTAGTCATCACTCATCATCATCATTTTATTACGATCAGGTAAAAAAATAATTTAACCAGTGGACGGCCAGTTGTTACCCTTTCTTCGAGGGATATGGACGTGAAAGAACTTGTAATTTGTGCGTATCTCGTAAAAACGCAAAGTTATAAGACATTGGATTCATCCTCTTTTCTAGAACGGCACTCAAAAGGCATATTTCATACCATATTGCTTTACGGTTTTCAATTTCACGAATAAATTTCTCCGTATCAAAGTCATTTTGTGGTTTCGGAACACAAAATACGTCTGGCTGCTACGACAAGTGCGCGGTGACTGACGGCAGCCACATACATTTCGCCTACTCGCTCTGGCTGCGCGCAGCCAACTGGCTGCCGTGCAATCGGGCGTGCTTCTATGGCTGCCGCAGCCGGGTTCGTGGCTGCTTAAGTGCGCGGGCTCCATACACCGTCATATGTTCGACTGGCTGCCGCAGCCTGGCTGCCGCAGCCAGGCTGCCTAGTGCGCGGCAGGCCTAAATGCAGTAAAAAGATTATTCTATTACTAGCGACCGCCCCGGCTTCGCCTGCATAGGATCTATCAATGTGGCGTTATTTAGATTAAAGATAATAAACAAGGATATTTATCAATTCTTGAATTTTCAAAAAAATCAGTATCTCAAAGCTTTTCGCATAAAATATATAGTATGTGCCATATCGATTGAAAAAACGGACAATGACCTCAGATATGAGCCGAGTGTCAAAAGGCGTAACTTACAAAATCTCAATTTAGATGTGATAACAATATTTAAATATTGATATTATTCACTTCTAGGTCAGCACATATGTTTTGTTTTTTTGTTTCTTAAATAATATTGTCTGTGGTTCCTATAAACATAGTAAAATCTTACGGTACATCGCGAAAAATGTGTTATATTTTATATTTCAATTTATGGTAAGTAACGCAGCAATTCATTTAATAACAGTTTCATATTAAAAAAATATTTGAAGCAATATAATCACCATATTGAGCTTTTGCAAATTCATCCCTTTAAAATAAACAAAACGCGCGTTACGTCAGTTCGTTCTAAAAGAAACGTGACAATGGCAGCCAGAGATGCGTCACCTTTTTTGGGCCGGTCCGCCATTTTGTTTTCATTCGTGTTCGGATAGCGCTTGCGTGTGTACGTCTCGGTAATTCATAGCATTCATTGCATTGTTTTAGTTGAGTTTTACTGTTAAATTTGTTATATCGTTAAGTTTTTGTTTTTGAATCTGTTATATTAGTTTTACTGTGACGGTCGTTACTAAATCGACATGAGTTCAGGAGAATTTGGTGAAGGACCCGGTCCTTCAACATCAAGTGGAAAGAGACGTCGCCGACCCATAATAAACGTAGCAGGTACGTACAAATAGGTACAAATGCGACGACGTAGCCTTTCTATTTCTTAAAGCGCTCTTTATGTGACCATGTGGTATTTATTTTCTAAAACAATATGTATTTATGTGATGTAGTACTATGGTAGTATATTTTGTCATTTATTTACAGGCCCATCTTCTGGAGCACCTTAACGTCACCAGTAAAAAGAGAAAACCTACCACTTTGTCGGTCGGGGAACAAGAGATTATCATTAATGTATACAAATATGTCAAAACACCTGGCCCGAAGACGTGTATCCTTCAAACGTTAATATGGTAGAAAAGGTTTCGAGATCTCAGAGTCAGCAAGAGCACTATATATCGCGTATTATGTATAGAGAGATCCCATAAAATACCAGAAAAGGGAATATTATTAAAAGAAAAAGTCTGTAATTGACAAGTTGGACGATTATGATAAATCGGCTATAAGAGCGAAAGTGCATCAGTTCTTTTCTTGCAGGAGAATTACCGACTTTAGACAAAATTTTGCTCAGTATAAATCAAGATGACCAGTTGCCAAACTTGAGCAAAACTTCCTGCGACGTGTGTTGCGCCATTTAAAATTCAAATATATAAAGAGAAACAGAAAAAGTGGTCTAATAGATCGCCCAGAGATAGTTCTGTGGCGTACCAGATATTTGAGAGAAATACAAATATTAAGAAACGAGGACGTAACATTTTTACCTTGACGAAACATGGATTAACGCAGGTCATACTATGGGAGGTATGGAAGACACCACAATTGAATCTTCTCGTCAATCACGGTTAGAAGGCTACTTACTGGCGCGGTGCTCCCCCTTCGGTAAAGGAAAGCGATTAATAGTTGTACACGTTGGCAATGAAAATGGCTTTTTGAGATGATTGGGTATTTGAATCATCATCTACTGGTGACTACCATGAGAGTTGACGCTTCCATTTCGAGGACTGGTTTAGAAAAGTAATAGAAAACTGCAAAGCGGCGATGTCATAGTTATGGATAACGCTAGTTACCACTCCAGACGTTTAGAAAAACCCCAACAATGTCTTCGGAAACAAAATATGCAGGAATGGCTAGAATCTAAACAGATCGCATACGTGCCCTCGGACACAAAGACCCACTTAATGGAAAAATAGGCAGTTAAAGATAACTATCGAAGTTACGTCACCGACGAGATGGCAAAAGAAAAGCATCACAGTGGTAAGGTTACCTTTATCACCTGAGCTTAACCCCATTGAACTGTGTGGGCAGATGTGAAAGGGTACGTTGCACGAAAAATACAACTTTCAAGTTAAAAGATGTTAAAATTTACTTAAAGATGGTTTAACTCAAATCACGCCAGATAAATGGAAAACTGTGTTCAGCATGTCCTTAAGGTTGAACAAAATGTGGCATGGATGATAGAATTGACCAAACTGCAGATCGCTTTATAATTAATGTTACAGATAGTTCATCAAGTGAAGATACGAGTGATGATTGCACCGAATAAAATAAAGTTCTTATATAATATTAAAATAAAGTTTTATCTTTTGCATAAGTACGTACTTATTCGGTGTCGTTATCACTCGAATCTTATATGTATTATAAATTAATGTTTTTGTTGTTAAATGAATAAAGTACTTTATAATAGATGATTTTTCCACAGCGATCTTTCACATAACTTTTAATAATAGTTAATAAATATATATTATATCAATCATTATAAAAAATCATTATAAATAAAGAAAGTACTATATAAAAATGTGCCTATATATTGAAGGTTTGTAACCCTGGTTAAACGACCGAAAGGTCATTGTCCGTTTTTCAATCGATTTGGCACATACTATAGTCTAGATCACTCCTGGTATTACTCTCTATCTGTTCTTGATGTTTCACCACAATCGCTGCAGCCTCTCCGACGCATTACTTATTATATTTTTCACGTGGTAGAGCCATGCCGCAGCTATATTAGTAGTATAGTTATAGCACGAATGGGGCGGCTCGACCGGGAAGGATCACGCCTCACAGAATACCAGCGTAAAATAGCAGCTTAACACTGCTGTGTTTCGTATGGTGAGTGTAGAGAACCGGAGACCCTTTTTACTGGAAAAGAGGCATTCCATCTTAGTCCTCACGGGTGACAACGCATCTGCATTTTGATTCTTTATTGAGGATAGATGTAGATGTCTATGGGTCACAGCAACCACTTACTATCAGGTGGACTGTGTGCTCGTTTGTCACCCTATCCTATAAAAAAAAAAACGCATTTTATAAGTATGCTAAATTTCAATAATCTACGTTACACACTCAGGGAAAACCCCACATGACAGGCAGACTCTTTTCACTGGAAACGAGGCATTCCATCTCAGTCCTCATGGGTGACAACGTATCTGCATTTTGATTCTTAGTCGAGCATAAATGTAGATGTCTATGGACCACAGCATCCACTTTGATAGCATCAGGTGGACTATATGCTCGTTTGTCACACTTATTCTATAAAAAAAGACAACCACCGAGTCAAACCCATAAGTGTTTGGTTTTCCGAATCTGGCACGAAATTATAGAAAGAATATTAGAATGAGAACAATTATGGAGTATTTAAGAATATTCATTCATCTTCATCAGGCTGTTATAACTCATTTCAGGACATATAAGATGATGAAAACATCAGCACGTGAGAATCTAGAACGACGAGAGAACTTTGAAGGATTTAAACCATGCTGAACAAACACCATGCGGCTTGACATGTTTTCGCTATAAAATCTTACTAATATTTCTCACAGTCCACTCACACGATACGACTTGAGTTGATGGATTCAATTACGCCACCACCACAGGCGAGTTTATTTTTTTAAAGACGAGGGGGAAATTATATATTAAATATATTATACTAGCTACTGTCTATTAATATGGAGTTATTTCTATTTAGGATTATCAAAAACCATTTGTTTTATCATTTTTCCTTTATTTTAAAATCTCATTTTTTTTTTCGGATAATATCTAGATTTATTTTACCGTTTAGATTACTTTCTATCAGTTAGTGAAGTTTCATTACAATCAGCTAAGCCATTCCGAAGATTAGCCCGTTCAGACAGTCAGACAGACAGATAAAAAATTTAAAAATGGTTCCATAAAACCTGGCAACTTTTCCATTTTTGGAAGGCCTAAAAACTTTCCAGCAAAAAACGTACTCTCAGACTAGGCGTCAACGTTAAATGTGACATTATATTCTTCATAGATTTGGTATTTATTAGTGATTTAAAAAAATAATAACATTAAATAGACAAAATATTCAAAAATTAAAAATGGCAAAATTAACTTTACTTTGTGGCAACTTTGCCATAAGGGATTTTTTGAAAATAATAGGATTTGACTTTAAGGATGAAGATAAGTTTACCACAACATAATATAATACACAACATTCAGAGTCTTGATTTGCTTCTTTGTGTTGCAAGTAACAGTTTATGCTAGTGGCAAGGTTGCTTCCCTATTATTCAATCTTTCATACAAACTTATTTATGAAAGATTGAATAGGGATATGTGTAGGGTACCAGCAAGTAGAAAACATGTCAAAGTAACCGGCACATTGTGACGTCACTAGTGTGGTAACTTTGCCAAGTTAGTTTTATAGATAAATGTTAAGACCAACATGTTGAAAACGAAATATTAAATTTCCTAACCATTAATATTACGTAAATACAAAGATATATATACCTATATTCTGTATTTCAAACAAAATCAACTAAGTTCTGGAGCATTGAACAAAGGTAACCCCTTTGTTCAATGCTCCAGACACATCGCCGGCATAATTCCGCGTTAAAATAAAATGCCAAAATTAATTCTCATGTTGCCATATTGAAAACAATACTGTCAATTAGTTATTTAATTTTCATCCAAAAATTTACATAATATGTGGATAAACGTTACGTCGTCCGTGTTAATCGTAATTTTGTACCTGTACATCCCTGATGGCAAAGTTAACTTCCATTGGTAAAGATGCCAGACTTGACTGTTCATGTCTTAACTGCGTACAATTAAAAGCTCAATATAAGACAGTTATTTTCATATTACAGACAGACTCTTCAATTTTATTTATATGTACTCATAGAACGACCGTTTAGTGGCGGTGAAAGAATATCCACTACCCCATATCATCCCGTGGGTGTAGTAAGACTCGACAGAGGGAAACAAATCAGGAGATGGGCAGCAGAGTTTTCCGAATAACGACTAAAAATAAAAATAAACTGCGGTTGCCAACCGGCTCGCTAAGCGTGGCAACTATTGCAAATATCCTTCCTATAAGGCAATCTATGGGGGAGGCCTATGTTTAGCAGTGGACTTTATTAGGCTGTAAAGGTAACGGTAACTTATATATGTATAGATTATTATTCTGATTTAAAAATTTGCTATATAGTCTGACAGCGGCTACTTAAAGTTTTAAGTTATGACATGCTTTACGTGCTGTCGTGCATGTACAATGTAAACTTGTAATGACATGCATACTGCGTGTTGGCGGTTGATTAACAATTCATTTAATTTTCCATCCTGCTGGATAAGACTAATGAAGACGATTATGTCTTCTGATTGGTGTGTCATGCAACAGCTCAGTTAGACACAAAAAAGTATTTTAACCAGGTCCAAAATACGAGAAGGTTAATCGCTTCACGATTGGAATATTCCACACGTATGTTTTTTTGATCTATTATCACTGATTTTTTTGGAAAAAAGCAAAAACTTTATTTTTCCACTGTTTTTCGAAAAAAACTCCATCCCGGGAATGAAGTTTTTAATGTACTTACCTATTTAAACACATATACTTATAATATACTGGCGTATTTATAAGTCTATGGTTTCTAGTTGTTACCTTGAACTTGTGTTGTTACTTAGACTAACTCAAACGGGTAAATAATTAAACTTTAACTAAACGGTAGTAAAACAAGTTTTTTTTTTTTCTAGTTTTGAAGCAGAACCGACTTCATAACTAGAAAAAACTTGTTTTATTACCGACTTCAGAAGCTATGTGGGATAATTTTTTTAATTTTTGAATTCGGCTCTACTTTATATCAAAGGTTTAATAATATAGAATGTTATTGTCAAAATACACTTCCATATAAATTCGCCTATACGACGTCCATGGGATGAAACAGGTTGTTTGATTTTCTTACACTGCCACCCCACATCTTCCCATGTTCACATGTATATATTCCTGTCATGATATAACCCATTTAATCAATAATTGGTCTTAACGGAACACCGGCTTAAAATAGTGTGTATGGAAATCACATTGTCGAGTATTACGTTCATTAATCGAATTACTGTTGGTACAAAATGGATACCGACACAACCTGGTAAAACAGTTTATAAACCTCGCAAGCGCTGCCTAAGCTATTTACTCAATTATCTATGTCGAGTAACGACTATACGTTTATATCCTATAATATTGTACGAGCAATATTCATATATTTGTTTGTTATTTGTAATCGTGTTCTCGAAAACGGCTTTAACGATTTCGATTAAATGAAACTAATTTTACGGATTTTATCGCGTTTAATTTAACTTTTTAATTCTCGACTGAAACACAATCGAAATTCTGACAACACTATTGGTCACACTGTGTATAGGAAAAAGACCCATACTAACCGATATTTAAGCGGTGAATCTCGCCACCATTCATCACAGTTAGCTACCGTGGCAAAATCTTTCTTTTAGAGAGCGCAAGGGACCTGTGACCGAAAATATCTGGCCGCCGAACTTCAGCACGTCAAGCAAGTATTGCAAGACAACAAGCTTCGGGTCCTGCACCTACGTCACAGTGACCGAGTGAAGCTGCCCAGCCAGGCTAACTATGACACCGGGACGTCAAACACCGCAGTCCCCCCCGCCCCTCCGTGACCACGTGGGAATTAAAAGGTTAAACTAAACGCGATAATATCCGTAAAAAAAATCGTAAAATTAATTTCATTATATGTGTATTTGTCGCGTAAATATAACAAATGATTTCGATTATATTAAAATTATACCTGAAAAATCGATCTAGCTAGGTCTGATTTCTAGGAAAATTCGTGTTGTCCGTGATTTCACGCAAAAAGAAACAAACTTGACTTGCCCGAGCAATAATATTGGTAATTTCGCCAGAGAGATCATTTTCTCAATAACCGGAGTGCGCAAGTTCGAATCCAGCCATAATATGGTCAGATTTTTGTTTTTTTTTTGTTTTTAGTATTCTAGCCCACACGGCCCCACAGCTGGCCAAAAATTATTATCGTCTAATAAAATGTTCAATTTGCGGAGTTTTGTTACGTACATTATACATATGCGTAATTTTTAACCGTGAGCTCAAAGCATTATTTACCACACAATATTTATACAGAAAATAATTGTTTTATCGATATGCAATCAAAAACTAATAAACAAATAAATATAATATGTATATTTATATGGACCATATATTTTAAGCGTTCAGCAAATAATAAACTTATTTTGAGAATATAATCGTCGCGTGCGAGTGAATGATCAGCCCATTCCCTTCCGTAGGGGGAAGGAAGGTCTCATGCGATCTGATAGATAGGTGTACAGTTACCTCGTATAATTTAGTTGTAAACAGACCTTACGTCGTAAATGAATTTTTAGTAGAGAAAATGAATAATTAGTACTCATAATTTATTGTTTAATTATTATATCTGAATCCTAATTCATACTGTTAAAACTAATACTAAAACCGTTAAAAAGTAATAAAAATAACATAAATCCATAGTGTAATAAAATTCGTAACGTAACTTAGTCCGAGGGATGAGTAAGATGATGTGGCAAGGGGCCACAAGGTATCATTAATGGGACATATAGCTCGAAGAACCGGCAATCGCTCGGAAATAAATGTTTTGAAAGTCATACCCTTGCGCGTGGCGGTCGTCTACTAAATAGAGCCACGCATATAGAGTATAGACACGCAGGTAGATGATGAGTGCATTCGGCTTAGGTGCTTAGTATCATGTTTTGTGAGTCTTTAGGAGGCAAATGGTTACAAATATGCTCGACAGACTGTAATGATCATAACAATGATGATGATAGAGTCGTGTCCCCCTCAAGGCGAAGTGTTCGCCAAAGCTGAAGTCAAAACAGTCAACAATACAGCCAGAAAAATAAATTTATTTTTTAGGGTATTATTTATTTATTTAGAAAACCAACAGATGTTATGAATAGAAACAATAAAGATATATTTTTGAATATAACAGGCAAATATGTTTCCCTGTATAAATTTTAAATTTTGTCTTCTTTTTAAATTTATAAATATTAAATTGAGGTTTAGGTTCCGACTTATATTTTATAAAATAAGGATGACAAATGGGCACAAAGTTCAACTGATGGTAAGTAGGTGCTGGGACTCATAGATATCGTAGACACACATATATCACTGACAAAGACCTAAAATGTAGAATGTTACATAACCAGTAAAAAGGATATCCGAGTGGAGAATTTTACACTGGTATTCTGTAAGAGTGTGGCCCTTCTCCGGTAAAACAGATTTATTAATGCCGCTTCATAATTAGCCCTAACATGATATTATGACGATAATTTAAACGAGCCTTAGGATATTACGTCACTGTGGAATATGTTGAATGAGAGTTATAATTCATTTAAATGTCGTGTAGTGCGTCGTAAGAGAATCCACTATCCCATATCATTCCGTGGGTGTTTTAGAGATGACAGATAGAAACGGAAAAAGGATAGGCAGCAGCATCTTCCTGATAACAGCTCGAAATATTAAATAATACTGCAGTTACCATCCCACCTGCCACGAGTGGCAACTATGGCAAATATATCCCCTACGAGGTAATCAATAGGGGATGCCTATGTTTAGCTATAGCTTTTGGTATTAAAAATAAACGAATGCACAAATACCTAAAACATAAGCATTACTTAAAGCGTTCATAATGCAGCTTATCAATGAGAGCAAGTACGCTGAAACTATCTTAACTGATAGACACCATATTCAAGGCAAATAAATTACAGAATTAAAAATAAACTAACGTAGCAACCTATAGAGGCCCCATGACTAAGCACATCACTCGTCTTATTAACGAAAATAGTTTTTCTTACCATAAAGCGCTGATGGACTGCATAAGTATTTGTACATACCATTATAATATTCTATCAACATACCAGTATAATATAATATCAGCACGCATCTTTCTTAATATAGGCTACATCAAACACGACGGGATAGACGAATGAGTGCTCAATTATTTTCGTTAATTAGTCGTTTTTGCTTATATAAATTGCTCTTATAAACAGCACTAGATAATGTAAATTCTCTCATATAAATAACTCGTGTACATATAGTACTGGATTATAGCACTTTGTGTATTTTTAAAAGGTTTTTGATCTATCATAAGAACGATTATATTTATTGTAGAAGTTATTAACTTTGGTGAAAGTTTAAATCAAAGTTTTTCGAATTCATTAAACCTAAAGCAAATTGAACCGAGTGCAGATGAAAATTATTACTGCTGGAGGGCACGGAATGGAAATAACAAGTGAAAACTTCTCGACTGCAATATGTCTAATCCGCTGCAATATTAATTAAAATTTCCATTGGCTGTCTGTAGATTTGTTTAACTTGCTGAAATAAGTTTGATTAACTTTAGCCAAGCATTTTTCATGTATATTAAAAAAATGTTACGTCTATCGTAGCTTATTTTAGATATAGAAGTAGAGGCAATCTAGCATATGGCTCATCCGATGGTAAGTGGTCGCTACCTGCACCTTCATGTACATCAGCAATACCGAAGGAATTGCAGGTGCGTTGCCGGCCCTCATTTTTGCTTTTTATTAATCCTTTAAATCCACTGCTGGACCGGACTTTTCAAGTGATTGTCCGATGAGGCATTTATTGAAAGATTTGCTCACCATTACCACGGTGATAATACTTCTTTTCTGCCTAGTAGTCCGTCTAAATAGATACCACAATTTTATCTATCTTTATAGCCAAGCAGACCTAGTGTCACAAACACCGTTAGGACAACTGATGGAACGCAGCGAGTCCGCAGATGGGTGCACCGCACAACCCTCCACACCGCGTACACACCGTACACCCGCGTCCCTGGGCGATTCTCACCGCATCGAACGGTACGAGTTAGTCGTCAGAGCCGGGGCCCGCCACCTTGTTCGGACGGTGGTTAGATAACTCATCCATGTCACGGTGTGATCACAACAACACACAAGATTATTTGTTTTAGTGCAACGTTGCTTGCACTAAAATAAATAATCTCCACCCACTCTTTAGCTCTGAGCCCCGTGAAGATGTAAGAGCCAAAAGGCTAACAGCACTAACATCATCAGAAATCAGAAGCAGCTGTGCATGTACTGCTGTGTTGCGGTTTAAAGTGCATAGAGAGGCTGTGTTATAGGCTGTGAGGCATTCCGTCTTAGTCCTCAGAGTTAAAAACATAATATCTGAGATCTTCTATGCTTGAAGTTGGTTGCAGATAACCATGTAGTAGCCACTTACGGTGGACGTTAAGTTCGCTTGTCATTTTTATTTTATTAAAAAAAACACCAAGGTGGTCAGGCGGATTACGGGCAATGTGCAGTTAAGAATTAAAATTCTTAATTGTAATTAAATTGCAAAATTTTTATTGTAGTTTTAAGAGCTTTAGGAGGTAAAAAAATTTTGTGTAAAAGAAATATTTAAAATAATCGAGGACATATGAAAAACAGGTGCTGGCAAATCATCACACTTTTTTGCTGTACGCAAAGAACGACAAAGCGGAGCGGACCGTTCGCTTCGAATGCATGGTATGTTGACCACGAAAGACAACCTATGAACAGTAATGGAACAAGTGGTAAAATTGAAAAATTTGTACAAACGACTTCAATATAAATTATTAAGGATAACTCAGTGACTACTAGTCAGACCTTGATCAAATTTATAACAACATGAGAAACACCAGCTTTCAAATAAAAAGAGTCATCGAAATCGGTTCACCGAGAAAAAAGTTATGAGGTAACACACATTAAAAAAAACATACAGTCGAATTGAGTACCTCCTCCTTTTTGAAGTCGGTAGAAAAAGGAGAAATAATATTTAGCTCCTAATCTACAAAATCTTATTAAATTGTTATTTAGTTTTCTTCAAAACCCATTACGATTAAACAGCTAGAGCGAATCGCATGCAGTAAGTCACTTAGCTAACAACTTGAATTAGTTATAAAGGATCTCGCTGTTATAAACATGTTTCAACAAACAAATTTCCTTAATTCAAAAGGGTAGTACATTACTCGCCAATACGATCTAATAATTTGTTTAGATGGACAAAGTTACGGGAAATATGTATCTTTATAAGGACAACTTCCCTCGGAAATTGATTGAATCATTGGTTATTGGTTAAATGTTGGCCATAAACTTGTCCGAGGGATGAACCAACTTTCTAAGCGGGTAACTAGTCACAACTTAATTATATTATTAATGTAACTGCTTTAACCGTAGGAAAGAGAATCAAAGTTAGTTTTACGTATAAATTCCAATGTTTTCTCTTTTTTTCTTGCTTAATGAAACGTTATCGCGGTAACGGTATGACTTGCACGCGGATACACATCCAGACCCGGCAGAATTGTTAGTAGACCATGCAATCGTTCCGTGTGGCATTTACCTTGCGAAACCTACAGTCCTGTATCGCCGCAGGCAAATGCTTAGCGGCTATGTGATATTGACTATTATTTGACATAAAATAAAAATATGTATAAAAACGTATATATTAAATTACATAATGAAGTGTCAGGAGAAAAAAAAATGTCTTAAGTTTTACTCATATTTTCCATAAAACCTGTAAATTTACATATCGAATAATTTTCTTCTTGAAGAGTTAATCAATTTCAAGTATTATGGCAGCAAAATCATTAAATGGGCAAATACGCAGTGGTGAGCGTAGGCTTAAATAATCCTCATTCATGTTAAATCGTCACAACTGATCAAATCAAAATAGATACTTGGTAAAATAAGGAAAATAAATTAATATATTGGACATCTTAATTACTGTAAAGGTTACCGTCTTAATAAAATATTTATTTAGTCGCATATCAGCAGCATATTCGAGACCGTTACCGTTACAGCCTATTAAAGTCCACTGCTGAACATAGGCCACCCTCATAGATTGCCTCACAAGGGGGATATTTGCTAGTTTTTTTACGTGGTAGAGCCATGCTGCAGCTATTTTGTGGTTGCAGCACGAATGGGTCGGCTCGTCCGGGGTAGGACCACGCTCTCACAGAATACCAGCCTCAGGGTGACAACGCATCTGCATTTTGATTCTTAATTGAGGATAAATGTAGATCTCTATGGGCCACAGCAACCACTTACCATCAGGTAGACTGTGTGCTTGTTCGTCACCCTTATTCTATAAAAAAAATGCGATGCTTGGCAAGCGGGTTGGCAACCGCAGTTTTTTTATTTTGAGTCATTATTAGGAAAACGCTGATGCCCATCTCCTGATTTGTTTCCCTCTGTTGCTTCTTACGACACCCACGGGTTGATATGGGATAGTGGTTATTTTTACACCTCCACTATACGGCCCATTTATTCGAGACACTACGTAGTAATTAGAACTATGCAAATTTGAAATTAAGTTGAATAGAGACTACTTTATCTGCCAAGCTTGTAATAATGTATTGTAAAGTAGGTCAAATAATTTCAAGTACTTATTTTACTTATACTTCAATGTTTTCAAAATCCATCGTCACTAAGGTGTTCATCGTCCTGATGTCATCGAACGAGCTCACAATATCTTGAAATCTTACAGCTGTATTTCTTGAGTTATGATTATGTTGGCAGCACGCAGCTATGTTGCTATTATATTGAAATTAGGAATATTTTTAATTTTAGTAACCACACGAATCATTCTTGGTAGGATTTTTTTTTGTCTATCAGCATGTTCACAGACTCAGTTCACAGGCAGATCAGTCAGTCAGTAATACAATATTAAAAATCATTAAATTAGTTAAATTCAAGTAAATTTCTTTTTTAAAATATATTGCACGTTTAGATAAAAATATTACGGTATAGTTGTTATTGTGATAGTTAAATAAAAGTAAGAGATTAAAACGATCGCGCAGAATACGAGCGTGAAATAGCAACAGTAGGTGAGAGACGAGAACCGGAGATATTTATACTGGTAGTGAAGCATTCCATCCTAGTCCACTGGGTGACAAAGCAACCGCATTTTGATTTTGATTCTTATTATAGAGGAATATATGGTGAACTGTGTGCTCGCCCACCTCTTGTGTAATAAAGACGAATGTCCATCGATTGCTTCAGAATATAATGTCTATAAACATATGTAATAATCATTTCGTTGTGGCTGATGCGACTTCAAACTAGGTTTCTTATTAATAAAAGGTCTACGTTTCACCAAGATCCCACCTGATTTTAAGTGGTTGAAAAAATGCTTATTTACGTTTGCACCTAATATTCTAAATTATAGTGGCCAGGGAAAGTAGACGCAGGTAAAGAATTCCAATCCCTCGCTGTTTCGCACCAAAAACGATAAATCCAAACGTTTTGTCCGGGCCCGAGGCATGTCAATTGTCAGCAAGGAAAGAATGAACTCCAATTGTACATTCGAGTCAGCAAAATGAGGATGGAGGAAATAAAGAGTGCAACTCTTGTGTACTTTTCAATGAATGTTGCACTTTTTATTTTGTAGCCTGTGACCAAAGAAAAGTATTAACAGAGAAAAAACAGTTCAACAGTTCACCAAACATTTTTCCCTGTGCATGTTGTATAATTTAAGTTATATATTACGATTACTATCATAATTACAGTCAACAAATGAATATTCATTATCGATAACTGTGTTCTTGAGCCACTTGTATCCGTCCAATACCTTTATTAGGTCGTTTCTACATACAGTCGGATGTTGCCTTTCATAACTTTTGACGATAAAGACTGCCGCGCCAAATGTATTTTAGTCTGGCCTTTTCAAGAATGATTTAACTAGCATTCGGCCTTTTGCAATTATTCGATATGTAAAACCAAGCGGTATGAGAAACAATATTCATTTTGTTAAAGCAAACGATATAATTTCGGGCCTCGCGACTTGCTATGCGATCTATTAAAGGTGACTAATATTTTGCCACTCCTGTCGTGTTTATTTTTGAGAACGCTGTAATGTAAACAGACTGTCTCCTGAAGAAACAGGTCGAGGTGATAGACTACATTCTTTTAGTAAATGAATAAAATTTCAGAATAAAATCCTTAAAATATAATTCTAAAATCGGATATAAAATTTTGAAATTATTTAAAGACTAAAGAAAGATTACTTTAAAATTTATCAATTAAAGACAATATGTGTAATATATAATAATAAAGTGTAATGTGTGGAAATAACTCTTACTAAAATGGGTGCAGCTGAAAACCTTTGCGTATACGATCTATTAAAGGTGACTAATATTTTGCCACTCCTGTCGTGTTTATTTTTGAGAACGCTGTAATGTAAACAGACTGTCCCCTGAAGAAACAGGTCGAGGTTATAGACTAGATTCTTTTAGTAAATGCATAAAATTTCAGAATAAAATCCTTAAAATATAATTCTAAAATCGGATATAAAATTTTGAAATTATTTAAAGACTAAAGAAAGATTACTTTAAAATTTATCAATTAAAGACAATATATAATAATAAAGTGTAATGTGTGGAAATAACTCTTACTAAAATGGGTACAGCTGAAAACCTTTGCGTATACGATCTATTAAAGGTGACTAATATTTTGCCACTCCTGTCGTGTTTATTTTTGAGAACGCTGTAATGTAAACAGACTGTCCCCTGAAGAAACAGGTCGAGGTTATAGACTAGATTCTTTTAGTAAATGCATAAAATTTCAGAATAAAATCCTTAAAATATAATTCTAAAATCGGATATAAAATTTTGAAATTATTTAAAGACTAAAGAAAGATTACTTTAAAATTTATCAATTAAAGACAATAAGTGTAATGTGTGGACATAACTCTTACTCTGCACATGCAAATCTAATAGAAAGTGATTTTCTTTTTTCCTTAATTCCTAATCTTACTTATTTCAATGAAAAACATGTTTTAACATTGTAATGTTATGGTTTCACATTCTTAAGTTCAACTGTATCAATTTTTATCTGTATTGATCTTAATCGAATATTCAATCATTTGTATTTGTTTATTTTAGTTTTATTGTATTTATTTAGGCGAAGAACCCTCACTTGTTACTATAAAATCTTTCTTATCCGTGTTTGCGACAGTTTCAATAAACACTGTAAAGATGCTGATATATTCAGTGAGTCGTTTAATGCGTATGAAACAAAAATAACTCTATGTGAGAAATAATGATGTGGTCTCCGTTTTCTTTTTATTTCTTCTGTCTTTTCAAATCTATTGTTTTAGTTTCATTTTGTTAACCTTATTTTTTCTTAACGAACCTTTAAATAAACGAAGTTCTGTTGATTACTGTAAATTAAGTTTCAATAGACTTGTGAAGGACTGTAATGATGTTAATGATAAAAACGAAGAGTATTTAATATTATATTTAATTTATTCCTCTTCCTTTCTTTATTAATATAATCTTTCTTTGTTTATATTTTTCAGTTAAATAAAGATTTTATTTTACATGTAAGTATCTTCTAAACCAATCCCTTGCACTATCTATCATAACGTATTGCATTCCGGTGTGGGGTGGAGCTGCAAATACCCAATTTCTCAACTTGGAAAGAGCCCAACGAATCCTTATTAAGGTCATGTATTTTAAAAAAAGACGTTTTCCCACTGAAAAACTGTATCAAATAAGTGGTCTACTCTCAGTTAGACAATTATACGTTACTATGACAACCCTCAAAGCACACAAATCCCTGCCCTTTGACCCATGCATCTTGAAAAAGCGGCGAAAAGATGTTATGGCTGTGAGTTCTGGTACCAAAACAGTGTTTGCTAGTAGGCAATTTAGGTCACGTTCTGCATTCCTATATAATATAATAAATAGAGAATTAAACATATACGACAAAAGGTACAAGGAGTGTAAAAACCTTATACTAAAATGGGTGCAGCCGAAAACGTATGACGAAACTGAATTTGTGATGGGCCGCATTTCATAATTCGCTGTTGTTTACAATATATCACACAATAATACTTTCTCTACACACACACACACGCACGCTCGCACGAACGCACGCACGCACGCACGCACGCTCGCACGCACGCACGCACTCACGCACGCACGCACGCACGCACGCACGCACGCACGCACGCACGTACGCACGCGCGCACGCACGCACGCACGCACGCACGCCCCCGCCCGCACTCACGCACGCACGCACGCACGCACGCACGCAGGCACGCACGCACACACACACACACACACACACACACACACACACACACGCACGCACACACGCACGCGCGCACACACACACACACACACACACACACACACACACACACACTTGGTTTTTAATTTTTGTTGTTAAAATAGAGTTTATTGTCATTTTTGGTTTTTAGAATTAAAAAATGTATGTTTAGATAAGGAAGAGCGGGGTTTCCAAACACAAGCATTACTTGCTTAAATGGACACCCCAATCAACTATGTAATTAATTTAAGTTTGGTGAAGCAAAATATTTTTTTTTTTACTAATGATCTGTGTATATTCAATATGTTGTGCTGAGTGGTGGATGCCGTGTGGTGTTGGCATAAGAGAATATGTCGTCCCATTTGCCCCGTGGGTATCATAAGAGGCGACTATAGGATATGCCAAAACTATTTTATTGCTTTCGATAGATGGCGGTATAATCATTTTGTTTACGCCCGACATGAAATATCAATAGAGCGCTACTGTAAAAATAATTGTATGAAGTCTGTTAGAAAACGCAAATTGGACGTTACATAAAAAAAGAACTGCATGATATGCAAAAGAATTATCAGTAAAATGTAAAATAATTTACAAGTGTAAAATACTTTAATACTGAAACTCAATATTACACGAGAATCCTTAAAGTTTTAAGAGTAACTTTGTTTTAAAACTTGCAAAATCTGTTTGAAGTGACTTGTGATAAAGACCAACAAGTCCCGTTTCATAATATTACGTATTTTGTGAGAGGCTTTTCGTAATTGCAATGTCGCCTTTGTATCTCAAGGGCGTATATTTGGTACCTAGAAAAATAAAAATATTTAGGTTATTTCATTCATTAATTCATTCATTCACAGCCTATCAATAGTCCACTGCTGAACATAGAACTCCCCATAGATTTCCTTACAGGCGGGATATTTGCCTTATTTGCCACGCTTGGCTGGAGAATTGGCTACTGCAGTTTTTTATTATTATTTGAAGTGGTTCTTACGAAGATGTTGCTGCTCAACTCTTGTGATGGATTTTCTTACGTCGCCACTTTAGGTCACTTATTCCGAATTTTAATATTAACACGAGCACATAGTCCACCTGATGGTAAGTGGATGCTGAGGCTCATAGATATTTATCTTTTGTTAATAACTAAAATGCAGATGCGTTGTAACCTCTTAAGACAAACATAGAATGTCTTTTTTCTGGTAATAAGGGTTGATGAAGATTCCAGTTCCTAATAATCATAATGCGAAAGTTCCTCATTTTTACTGATTTGTAATCTATACAAATAAATACAATAAAATGTCTTTGTGTAATATAGAAATAACTGCCTTCTCTATAGCTCAAAGGGTTATTTTTGCATGCTTTTAGGACATTATTCCGAAGATATCCCGGACGTCAGTCTGAGCGAGATTAGAATGGCTCTTCAGCACCTTAAAAACGGCAAGGCCCCAGGTGAGGATGGAATTACAGCGGAGCTTCTGAAAGCGGGAGGAAAGCCGGTACTTGAAGTCCTTCAGAAGCCCTTTAATTCCGTCATCCATGGTGGCACTACTCCGGAGGCGTGGAGCAGAAGTGCGGTTTTCTTGTTCTTCAAGAAAGTCTCTTGAAGAACTACAGACCGATTTCCCTTCTGAGCCGCGTCTACGTGCCGTTTTCGAGAGTCATTACGATTCGCCTCGCTTGCAGACTCGACGACTTCCAGCCTATCGAACAAGCCGGTTTCCGAAAAGGCTTTAGCACCTTAGACCGCATACATACCCTCTGGAAAATTGTACAGAAGTCCGAAGAGTACAATTTGCCACTATGTCTGGCGTATGTGGACTATGAGAAAGCCTTTGATTCCGTCGAAATTTGGGCAGTGCTGTAGTCCCTTCAGCGGTGCCAAGTGGACTGTCGGTATATCGAGGTGCTGAAGTGTTTGTACAGTAGGGCTACGATGGCTATCCGAGTACAGAACCAGAGTACGAAACCTATCCAACTGCAGAGAGGTGTAAGACAGCGTGACGTAATATCCCGAAACTCTTCACCGCTGCATTGGAAGACGTTTTCAAGCTTCTGGACTGGAAAGGATACGGTATTAACATCAACGGCGAGTACATCACTCACCTTCGATTTGCCGACGATATAGTCCTTATGGCAGAATCGCTGGAGGACATAAGCACTATGCTTAATGACCTCAATAGTGTCTCCTAACATGGACAAAACAAAGATCATGTTTAATGTCCATGCCACACCTATGCTGGTAGTTGTTGGGAGCACTAAGCTCGAAGTTGTTGACGAGTATGTTTACCTGGGACAAATAGTCCGACTAGGTGAGTCCAACTTCGACCGAGAGGTCAATCGACGGATTCAACTCGGCTGGGCAGCGTTCGGGAAATTACGGCACATCTTCTCGTCAGGTATACCTCAAAACTTGAAAACTAGACTGTACAACCAGTGCGTGTTGCCAGTGATGACTTATGGATCTGAGACGTGGTCCTTCACTGCTGGCCGTATGAGGACGCTCAAGGTCGCTCATCGAGCTATGGAGAGGGCTATGTTCGGGGTTTCTCTGCGTGATAAACTTAGAAACGAGGATAACCGCAGTAGACCCAGAGTGACCGACATAGCCCAACGGATTAGTAAGCTGAAGTGGGAATGGGCATTCCATATAGCTCGAAGAACCGATAACCGATGGGGAAAAAAGGTTCTCGAGTGGCGGCCTCGTACCGACGGACGAAGTGTAGGGCGTCCCCCAACTAGATGGAGTGACGACCTGGTAAGACATGCAGGAAGTCGATGGGTGCAGGTGGCTCAGGACCGTTCTTTGTGGCATTCCTTGGGGGAGGCCTATGTTCAGCAGTGGACTTGTGATGGGCTGTAATGATGAATGATGATGATGAATTTTTTTCTGCTTCAACACCATTTTGCACCAAAAGTATTTATTACACATATGCCAAAAGTACGAGTGCTTAAGGATAAGGCGATTAAACTTATATCACGTAAAATTACTAGATTTTTTTTTTATAGAATAAAGGTGACAAGCGAGCACAGTCCACCTGATTGTAAGTGGATGCTGGGGCCCATAGACATCTACATCTATCTTCGATTAAGAATCAAAATGCAGATGCGTTGTCACCCCTGAGGACTAAGATGGAATGCCTCGTATCCAGTAAAAGGGTCTCCATCTCCAGTTCTCTACACTCACCATACGAAACACAGCAGCATTCCCCGGTCTAGCCGACCCATTCGTGCTAAAGCCATGATACTATCTTTAATTTTTATCTTACATTTTTTTCAATATCGCACATAGTTTTCGAGATGATAGTACAAAACTGAGTTTAAAGTGGTTTTTCAATACCCAATAATAGTGTGTATAATAAATAATATTGCAGCATATACCTAGTATTTGTAGCTTTATTGGAACGAAGTTCCTTTATGACGGTACGAATTTGGCGGATGGGGGCTAGGCGAGAAAAAGTGTAAGATTTTTCCGTGCATCCCCCTCGCACTTTTTCTTATCTTGCCATGAAAGAAATATTATTTTATTTTAAATGACGCTTCAGTTTAATAGACGCTAGTAATTAATTAATTTGTCTTTGTTAATCAATAATATAATACGTTTATCAATAATAATATACTACGAAAGGAACTTCGTTCCAACCGAATGTTTTAGCCCATTTTGGCCGAGGTTTCTAGCAAGCGCCAAAATCGAGCGAACTGTTACGATGGCCGCGACGCAATTTTACCATCTCTAGATCAACTTCTAGAGATGATTAAAATTACTTTTTTATATTATACAGTCAATATAAACCATTAATTTAAAAGTTTTAAAATCATTTATAATCTTAATTTTAGCCAATCTTGAACAGAATTTCTTAGGGTTTTTAAGCTTTCGGCTTCGGCCAAAATTCGACCTTCGGTCAGACACTTAATTCTTATTGATAATCATAGCCAATACAAAAAGATGAACGCTATTTATAATATTATGTATGACGTGTTTACTATTATAAATATGTATGTATTAAAGGTATATAAAAGTGCATAGCCATAACGTAAAACCTTTTTAAAATAAATCAAACTCAGTGCCTACGGCGCTTTGATTAAAGCTCGTTGTGCACACGAAAGGGAATTACGTTCACGTGAGTGGGCTCGATTATTGAGGTGTGATGTAGTTATTTTTAGTTGTGGGAGGGTTTTGCCAGAACCTCAGCATTAGCAAATACTGGAGCGGGCTATTATCTTCGAGGGTTTGTTTAGGACGTTGTCATTTGTTTGTGCGGTAATGTGTCACAAAAATGTTGTTAGGTCTCTAATTTGTTTTCATTGTTTTGTTTTTTTTTTGTATTACTATATATATTTTATAAAATTGTAACGGTTTTCTTGATGGGTATAGAAAAATTATTTTACAGCTTAATCAAATTTTCTAGATAAGTTATAATATTTTGGGTTCGTTATAATTTATACCAGTCCGTCACTCTATCTAGAAATAAGAAATATTTTTTTATAGGATGAGGGTAACGAACGAGGACACAGTCCACCTGATGGTAAGTGGATGCTGTGGCTCGCTTCGGGGCCCGCGCCTACGTCACAGTGACCGAGTGAAGCCGGCCACGATCGAGCGTGTGCCTGCTTTACTACCATACGTCATAAGAGTCACAGACAAGATGGGCTACATCTTGAAGCGAGCTTCCATTAAAACCTAGTGTAATATATCTCTACAAGATGCAGGTATACAAGCTTAGTTGTTAATGTGGTTAATAGGACAAACAAAAAGATCTATAAAAGCCCAGATAAAAGAACATATAGCTAACGTGAAGCACAAAATCCTCGCAAGAGAACACCGATTCCTACCAAGGATGATTCGCGAGGCTATTGAAATAAAAAAAAACATCCTTATTTCAATAGAGAAGATGGATGGGTGCTTCCATCTGCTTGGGATCCTATAATTAATAAAATTAAATCGAAACCCAAGCATACTACTGCAAGACTTCAAGATACTGTAAGCTCATTCTGCGTAGATCGGACCAAAAATTAATATTCAAAAACTGAAGGTACATCGGGACGTTAAACCTCAGACCCTATGGTCACGGGGAACGTCGGGAATTAAAAGGTTAAATTAAACGCGATAAAATCCGTAAAATTGGTTTCATTGAATGTGTAGTGTTCGAATAAAAAATCATTAAGATACACTCTTTTATTTTTCATGCGGAACATAGCTAAATTTTCATTACTTTAAAACGTATTTACGCAAAATAACGCCTCTATCTTTTAATTACATTAAAAACGATTTTTTTTTACAAAGGACAAAATTTCTTGATATCACAGCATTGACAATATTTTTTGACTTTTGTCCCAAAAGGAGAGCAATGTCTTTCGGCTGTATGTACGTGTGTTTGACTGTAGCTTGGTAACCTTATAGCTAAAATGGTTTGACAGATTTAAAAAAGTGTAGTGTCTTTAAAGAGCTTCACCAGTGCGATGGTATCAGCTCTGTAATCAAGCCGGTAGCCCAGCGTGATGAGTATGGACACATCTTTCAAGTAATGCTCACCATTAGGCACGTTCTTAGAAAGGGACAAACTTTTCAACAACCCTTACAAAAATACCTTACCTTATAAAAATTTCATTGCTGTCGGCGGGGTCGAACCCGGGTTAGTTAATAAATTCTTCTTCATTATCATTAGCCAATAAAGATTCACTGCTGGAAATGGGCCTCTCTCTTCGTAGGGAGGATTCGCTTGACAAGCGGATTGTCGACTCCTTGCATCTTTGAAGCTGCTGCTTGTCGCTGGTCTGAGTATTTCAACTGTGGTGTAAACGAGATGATAAACCACCATCTATCGGAAGCTATAAGATTTTATTGGCGTTTCCTATAATCGTCTCCCACGGGACGAAATGGAGTGATGGATGCCCTTATGACACCACCACACGGCGGGGTTTAATTACTGCTGGTAAGCTTGTCATCTGGACGCCACGGTACAGATACACATACAAGCAAGGAAAATATATGTAATTTCCACGCTGTACTAGAGCGGATATTTTTGTGTTTAGGCAGTTAATTCTCTTATTGTTATTATTTCATTGATATTATTATAAATATGTGCAATTATGTTTAATAAGAATTGACCTTGTATGCAAAATAATCATTAATAAGGCGAGGTTGAACTTAGAAAGACCGTCATACTTAATGTCTCGATAATATCAGAAACACTATACGACCCTTTAATATAAGATACCTCATCTTGCCACATAAAACGTTACTAACGCGATATATTACTCGCAGTATATTAAATTTTTCTTATTTACCCATAAACTTACTTTCCATTTATTGTATGCATTGACAATGATGCGTATGGTGTTTACAATAAAAACTTTAAGCATGCACTAACAAGTCAATATGGCATTGAAACCAGTTTTGCGATTGCTTATTTCTTAACCTTATTTTGCCCTTTAGAGGTTTCAAAAGTAAGGGATGGTATTTATTTTATGAAAAGTGCATGAAATTAATTTACCTTTATTTTACCTTGAAATGACGTCATAACTAGGCTGAATGAAGTGAGGCCAAATTCTTGTGATTTATAAACCATATTGTCATTATTGAAAAATTGTCAAATCTATACATATAATAAATCTGTAGAAAAGTCGTGTCTGTAATTCTAATATATTCTCGAAAAAAACAAATCCAGGGGACTAAATAAAGGGTTCTGAAGCCAAATTAGTGGTTTTTAGAATTTCTGTCTGTCTGCCTGTCTTTCTGTGTATTACGGATTCACGCAAAAACTACTGGAACGATTTACATGAAATTTCGTATGTAGGTAGTTAGTACTTTTAATCCGATTACGGAAGTTCAAAAAAGAAGGTTAAGTATTTTCCTTCCTTTAGATGTTACTTTTATATTATATCTTAGTTTTGGTGGGATGACGGGTGCTTTTCAAATAAATACCATACTTAAAATATAGTTATAACCTTTGTAAAATAATTTGAAACTAAACCGATTTACTTATTTTTTTTTCTTGTTTACCTAACACATAGATGGGCGCAGGCGATCGAGTCCAAGGGGAGGCATTGGCCGTTAGTTTGGACATAGCGAAGGCTTTCGATCGGGTCTGGCACAAAGCGCTTCTTTCGAAGCTTCCTTCCTATGGGCTTCCCGAGAAATTGTGCAATTAGATCACCTGTTTTCTGGCTGATCGGAGCATCAAGGTCGTAGTAGACGGTGCATGCTCCGATTACAAGCCTATTAACGCTGGTGTTCCACAAGGCTGCGTGCTATCACCAACGTTGTTTCTTCTGCATATCAATGATATGTTGCAAACCGGTAACTATGCTATGCGGATGACAGCATTGGTGATGCTCTATACACCGGCTGTGCCAGTATTTCTCGGGAAAACGTCGCCGAGTACCGTAACAAACTAGTGTTTGAAGTCGAGACTTTGTTAAACAAAGTTTCGGATTGGGGCGACTAAATCTAGTCCAGTTCAATCCCCAGAAGACACAAGTTTGCGCGTTTACCGCTGAAAGGAACCCCTTTGTCGTATCTCCTCAGTTTCAAGGCACTTCCCTTGTTGCCTCACCCAGTATTGGAATCCTCGGCATCGACATATCGAGTGACGTGCAGTTTCGTCGTCACTTGGAAGAGAAGGCCAAATTGGCCTCTAAAAAGCTTGGCGTGCTCAGCAAAGCGGGACAGTATTTCATGCAGGAACACCGCCTGCAACTTTACAAGGCGCAGGTTCGGCCTCACATGGAATACTGTTCCCATCTCAGGGCAGGGGCTCCCCAGTACCAGCTCCTTCCACTTGACCGCATCCAGCGCAGAGCAGTTCGAATCGTCGACGACTTGACTCACTAGCACTGCGTAGAGATGTTGCATCTCTTTGCGTATTTTATCGCATGTACCACGGGGAGTGCTCTGAGGATTTGTTCGGACTAATTCCAGCCGCTCAATTTCACCATCGCACATCGCGACAAAACTCGCGATACCATCCACATACCATCTAGATGATTGGCGGTCCACCACTGTGCGATTAAGAAGATGATTTCTTCCTCGCACAACTTCCTTGTGGAATGGATTACGACCAGCGATTTTTCCGAACCGATATGACTTAGGGACCTTCAAGAAAAGAGCCTACTCCTTTTTAAAAGGCCGTCAACGCATCTGCAATTCCCCTGGTGTTGCAGTTGTTCATGGGCGGCGGTAGTCACTTACCATCAGGTGAATCGCATGCTCGTTTGCCCCCTCTCCTATAAAAGAAAGGAAAAAGTTGTACATTTTGCCTTCAGTTACAAATAAATTAAATTATATAAATAACTTACATTTATATGTTTAAATAATTAGATTTTTAAAATTATTTAAAAATTCTAACGCTTAGTTTTTTAGTATTTTTGTTATTGTATTTTAAAAGCGTAATAATTTCAATAGATAATTGTGACGTCTATGAAAAATATGAAGATTGATAAGGTTTTTATTTCAATTACTAATCTATATACGTAAACTGATTAAAACTGGTCTGTCTGCAATTATTGCAAAATTTTCATTATTATTATAGTTTTATTAAAGAGATTTTTAAAAAGTAGTCTATCATTTCATGAAATGGTGTGGTCATTTCATGATATTTAACACTGTTTGTTGATCATGTCATGATATACATAGCTTCACCAAATCAATGAATAGAAATCGTTTGAAGATATTAACAACTAAACACAATGTTGCTATTTCATGATATGGTCATATGACGATATCATTAAATCGTTTTTCACTGCTAGTGACGCTGATAGCGTAGTTTTTAACAGAAACAGAATTTTTAACAGAATTGACATCACTTTAGGCCTGATTGATATAATAAATAAATGTTCGCTTCTCTCGCTGATATTACTAGATAGTATAGTTTTGGTTTTCATTATTTCATCTAATAATAGCGCCATCTACTTACTTCTAAATAAACTAAAATGGTAAGTCACTGATAAAATTAAATAATAGAATGCTACTGAATATACGATGGAAATAATTGAAAATCAGTTCGTGGCATCGTTGGATGTGTAATTACTAGGTAGATGTGGTCAACAATCATGTAAAAGCTTAGTTTCAGTTTTTATGAATTGTATTTAAACAAATACGAGGGCCGTGTAGCTCGCCGTGAGATTTCATCATGGCACGGGAGCAAAACGTCTACGATTCCCTCGAGGATGAATCTGTTATTTAAAAATTTACGTGCTGACTTATCACGTGTCCGTTAAAGTGGTGAAGAATAACTTCGTGGGGAAACCTAGATATCTGAGTAATTAAAATAGTCGTGGAGATTTAAAAACCGTTAATATGCATTGAGCATTGCAGCATACTCTATTTCTCTGTCCACAAAATACTATAGATAATGAGGAGCCCTGTGCACAGTAGTAAGACGTATACCTTTACTTATACTGCTACTTTACTTTTTTACCTTTAATGAGACTTATAAATCAGTACCAGCTCCTTCCACTATTAGGTAATTTAAGACAGCTTTCATATTTTCAGACATATGAAAATATTTGTGACAGTCCTGGTTTCATAGCTTATACGAGTATATGTAAATGAACAGGCTCTTGCGGAAAAATACTTTAATTAAAGAAAGCAGATTTTACTTAAACAATGATTCATTTTATTTTACTTGTCAAAGGCGGTAATCAAACTGATTAAAACTTAAATTTCATGGTACTTAAGCATTATTATATAGTTAAGTATATATTTTAATTGCAATTTGAAGTGTTCTCGGCGGTGAAGTAAAACCTGCATATCTGAGAAGTTTCACAGTGGAGGTCATCCCACGTTGGAATCAGCGCAGCAAACACTTTTTTGGCTAAAAACTCTGCGGCCTGTGCTCAGTAGTAACATGTATGTAAGCTGCTACTTTTTTACTTTTCAAGGGGCAATATATGATAGATAGATAGATAACACTTTATTGTACGCCAAAAAATAACATAAATATTAACAAAAAAGGAGAAATAGAAATGTGGTACAATGGGCGGTCTTATCGCTAAGAGCGATCTATTCCAGGCAACCTTTAGATGGACAGGATTGCAAGAAAACAATAAAAACATGTGTGAGGTTTGGCGACAAAAATAACATTATTTTTATTAAAGCCATAAAATAGAAATATAGGATGGATATATAAGAACATAGATAAGATAAATTACATACATATTTATTAATATATATGTATGTATATGCATATAAATATATATTTTTATAAATATAAATATATAAAAGTACAAATATATACTTTAAAACTATTACATATAACATAAATGTGCCATACATATAAACAAATAGTGTAACTAGATAAAGGTAGAATAATTATATACAAATGAACTTGATAGAATCAAAGTTGAAAAAGTAATCATGTACATGTTTCTTAAAAACCGGTAGGGATTGAGCGCGTCTTGCTGATAACGGCAAGTCATTCCATAATCGGACAGCTTGTATTGTGAATGATCTGTCCAAAAATTTGGTAGTGTGAGCTGGCATTTTCATATCAAATTTTCTGATGATCTCAAATGTCTCAAATGTGAGTCATGGAGGAATTCAAACCGATTTTTTAGGTAAGAAGGATAGAAAGGATTAAAAAGAATATTATAAAGAAGCGAGAGAATATGAGCATTCCGGCGAAAACGGATTGGCAACCACTTGAGCCTTTTACGAAAATCTGACACATGATCATATTTACAAACCAAATATGAATCTTATACAAAAAATTTTAAGTCGCTCAAGTTTATCAAGTTGCATTTCAGTGAGATCAAGATAGCTGACATCTGCATAATCGAGTATTGGAAGCAGAAGAGTTTGCGCAAGCGCAATCTTAGTGGCAGTTGGTAAAAGGTTTCGTAGTCTTCTCAAAGAATGAGCAACTGCAAAAAGTTTACGACTAACTTCCTGTAACACTGTAACAACTGTAACTGTATATGCAGTTTTTATTTCATTTATATTTTCGCGTATGTTACTTTTTTGTTTTCGCTGGGTTTGCAAAGATGGGTAGAACTCATTATCGTCAGCCTATCAAAAGTCCACTGAAATGAACATAGGCCTCCCCCATAAATTGTCAAGTAGCTTGATATTTGCTATAGTTGCCACGCTTGGTAGGTGGGTTGGCAACCGCAGCTATTTTGATCTGTGGTCAGGAAGATGATGCTGCCTGCCTCCTGTTTGTTTTCCTATGTCGCCTTTTATGACGGTACGATATGAGGTGGCGGATTCTCTTTCACCGCCACAACAAGGCGAACATTTTTCTACTCCCGTTCATGAGTATAGTGCTTCCCACGTTCACTGTGAATAAAATTTATAAGGAATAAAACTAATTTTAAGGATTTTATCGCGTTTAATTTAAATTTTTTTAATTCCCGAAGTTTTGGGCACTTTACAGCACCTATGGTCACGGGAGGACTGAGGTGTTTGACGACCTCATGTCATAGTTAGAATAGAATAGAATAAATGCAGTAGTATGCTTGGGTTTGAATTTTATTTTATTAATTATGGGGTCTTTAGCAGATGGTAACTCTCAGCCATCTTCCGTATTAAAATTAGGATGTTTTTTTTTAATTTCAATAGCCTCGCGAATCATCATTGGTAGGAATCGGTGTTCTATTGCAAGGATTTGTTGTCTATCAGATACGATATAATGGTTGGGACGATACTAAACATGTTGACATACTTTAGACTTCCCGGAGCGTCGGTGCTTAACATCAAAGATATGTACTTTTACGCGGGTTTTTGTGGAACTTTCATCCAAAGATGCGTAAAAAAACCCCACGTAAAAAAAGTTTAGATTAAACGTGATAAAATCCGTAACATTAGTTTTTTCCGTGTGTAGTATATATAATTATAGACCAGCGTTTATGAAATTTTGAAGTCTACTCGAACTTAAAAAAATATCTACATCTGTTTTATGATGCCAATCATTATTAAATAGGACCAATGATATGAATAAAATATCTCAAATAAACATTATACCGTAAATTGATAGAAGACCATGAAATTCAAACAACTAAAACTAAATTAATTTTAATTTTGAATGAATGTAAAGAGTAAAATGTACTTAAACATTTTTAATTCCAAGACAACTTACCTTTGTTATGGATACCTCGGAAGACACGCCCGATATAAAAAATTGTAGGTGTTTCTAGACATATATATTCACGAGTTCCTGTAGTATATTAAATCTATTGCAAATACCAATAATCTACGTCTAATAGTCTTTTAGAATTCAAAAAAAATATCTTTGACAGACATAGAGACACAGACACCTAGGTGACACTAAAAGTGATCGAATTTCGCTAAATTTGGCACGGAACAGCATTTAATGATGTTCCTTAATTAAAGCTCACGCGAGCGAAGCCGCGGGTAAAAAGCTAGTTTGTTTATAAAATACGATAACCCTTGCATTGGCCATTGCTTTGCTACAAGAGACAGTCCGTCCTCTTTAAGCTTGGATTTTTTAATTACCAACCAGTTCGTTCGAGGTAACTCCGCCACTTAATACAAAGTAATCAACAGTTATTTATACTACGGACTACCGTATAAATACCGTTTTTTCCTTGCCATTATTTGATCTAATTAAACACCCAAACATAACAGTACGAGTATATGCGAAAAACAACGTATGTATATGGTTAATGTAAACAATAAACATTTAATCTATATAAAATGTCAATTTATAAGTCATTATTACTTTTTTATGCCTGACAAAGGCAGCGAACTCTTCAGCCTCCCCTATGACGTCATCCTTAGTAAAAGTTTGAAAAGCTATTAAATTAATTTTTAATAGCTTTTTAAACTACGGCTATTGAACGAATGTGATTAAAATTTGTGCTTATAATAACCTTATATATAATGCAAAAATATAAAACCACAACATAAAAGTTTATATATGTATCGCATTAAAAGTTTTTTACTGCGCTGACTTGACTGACTTGTATCGTTATTTGATTTGTTTGTACGTGGTAGAGCTACGCTCAACCGGGGAACGGAAACGTTGCACAAAATAAAAGTGTAAAATAGCATTAAAAAAAATAGCCGTATTTATTTCATTTGTGAGTGCAGAGAACCGGAGACCCTTTTACTAGTAAACAGGCATTCCATCCTAGTCCTCAGGGGTGACCAACACGTCTGCATTTTGATTCTTTATCAACGATAGATATAGATGCTAATGTGCCACAGCATCCACTTACCTTCAGGTGGACTATATGCTCATTTGTAACAGCAGTCGAAGAAGAAGTTTATGGGCTTTTGAAAAAGGACTATACGTGGTAGAGCCACGCTTTAGTTACATTGTGGTTGTACGGCACGGGTCGGTACGACCGGGGAGGGACCGCGCCTCACCGAATACCAACATGAAATAACAGCTTAATGCTGTTGTGTTTCATATGGTGAGTGTAGAAAACGGAAACCCTTTTTAATGGAAACGAGGCATACCATTTTAGCCCTCAGGGATGACAATGCATTCTGCATTTTTATTCTTAAGTGAAGATAGATGTAGACGGGCCACAGCATCCACTTACCATCAGGTGGAATGTGTGCTCATTTGTCACCCTTATTATATATTGAATTAAAAAAAATAAATGAGAAATTTTATTTTGTCAAACTTATGTAAAATTTTATTAGAATGAATGACAAAGGTGAAAAGTTTATCTCAGTCCAATGATAGTTTTAAATACTGGTCAAAATCTACAGTAAGGCAAAATCACTAAAACAAAAGTCTGATATTAGAAACAATTCAGTTCATAATTTGGATTTTGCTTATTATTCGTTAATTTAAAATTGCAAACGTCGAAAAAACAAACGATCAGTTGACAAAAATGAACCAAATTAAGAAAAAAAATTAAAATTATACAGGAAAGAAACATTTTTGTACATAACATTTTATTCATTTTTGTCATAAATGCCGAGGAAACGTGGGCTATAATCGGTACTTAACGTTGCCCACTCTAGCTCTTCAAACTGCTTCCAGTCTCCTTGGCATACTTCTAATCAAGTTATCAATAAAATTTAAAGAAATCGCGTTCCATTTCTCTGTAATGCGTTTTTAAGGTCTCTGAAATTAGCGGGGGCACAATTTCTTTCCTTAATTTGTCTTCCAAGCTTATCCCATACATGCTCTATGGGGTTTAAGTCGGACGAGGGCGCTGGGAACCCCATAGCATTGATTTCAACGTCTCGTAGGTATTCGTCAACTACGGCGGCAGAATGGTATTATCATACATAAAAACAAATCTATCTCCTATAAAAGGGCAAATGACACTACAATTTTGCATAATCTCAATTTCCCTCAACTACCTGAAGTTCTGCTAAGGAATAAGATGGAATGCCTGTAAAATGTGTCTCAGATTTTCCTAACTCAGCGAATAGAATAGAATCATTTTTCGCAATATAGATTACAAAAATATTTATTGAAAATGGTGGACCTCCAATTATGCCTCTTTTCCAATAATGTTGCAGTAAGCGTACCTGTCTCTTGGGCATCTTCACACTTTAATCCTTCCATCATCTGGCTTCAGGCAAAATCTGAACTTATCTGTGAATAAAACTTGACTCCAAGCATCGTCATTCCAATTTTCGTGATTGCGAGCAAAATTAACGAGGGCTACTCGATGGTATGTGGGGGCCTCTGGTGAAAAAAGTGTGAATTATTCAGGCCGATTTCAGTGTTTTTCTCACAGTTTTTGTGCTTACTGTAACCTCTCAAACTTCTTGGAGCTTCGTTCTTACCTCAGAAGAAGTTAAGGTCCGGTTTCTAAGCACGCTGGTAACGATGAACCGGTCATCTCTGGCCACAATTTTCCGTTTACATCCCTGTCCTGCGAATCTCGTATACTGTCCGGTCTGCCGATACCTCTTCACAACTCGGTGTATAGATTTTGATACTCGTAATGTTTGGGCCACATTTTTGTAGGTGTGCCCAGTTACAATTAAACTAACAGCCCTAGCAACTTGCTTGCCGTTTAGATCTGGCATTCTAAGTTTATTTGCAGTAACAAATCACAATTAACACCATAAACAAGGTAGTAAAGGCAAAAATTTAAACAAAACCTAAATTTAAACTCCAATTCAAAAGTTTTCAAAACTTTTCGCAGCATGAAAGAACGCAATATTACGCAATAATTACGAGTATATAAAATCTAATGAAATTCGGAAAATTCATTCCAAAACTTTATTTTATATTAATAGAATTTACTTATATTTGTGGCCAGTACGCACGATAATTACAACAGGAGAAATTAAATCTTTTTTTTTGCGTTCCACTAAATTTGTCCATGAGTGTATATAAAGGAGGATGTCCTGAGTGACTGACTCATCATCAATACACAGACGGCTTGACGTAGAAATCTGAAATTGGGACAGCAGCTGCCTTTTATGACGTAGGCATCCACTAAAAAAGGATTTTGGAAAATTCAACCCCTAAGAGGGTGATATAGGGTTGTTAAAGTTTGTATGAAACTAACAACTACTACTAACTACTAGGCGAGGTTGACGAGAAACTTACCGTACTTGATTTTCAAAACACACCTTACTTCAGGTTGGCTTCAAATTTGTATGGACAATACAATAGAATAGAATAATTTTTATTCAATATTGATTACATCTAATTCTTATTGAAAGTCATTTTTTATTTTTACCACTGGTTCGGAAAAAAAACCTCTGTCCTGGGAAGAAACAGCAAGAAACCCAGAGGGACTTTTTTTTAAAAGTATAACTTACAATATAATATTTATACAATTGTTATGAAAACATTTAGAAACAGCATCAATCATGTAATTTAGAAGTATAATAACGCTTATTAAACAATTGCATGCCTTAAGCGCGCGTAGGTATGTTCTACTAACGCCTAAAAATGAAGTTGTACACATAAATGATATAAAAAGCACATTTTCAGAAAGATAAATGATTGTTGAAGTAAAAATTTTTTTTGTAATCGATTAATTGCTATTTTTATTTAAAAAAAGTGGTTTTAGTGGCTTATGGTGTGGATTTATCAAGTCCGCATGGAGGGGTAAACACGATAACTTTTGAAAATATAAATTTTTATAAAAAATCTATTTTTTATTTTTTCATCTATCATGTGGAAAGCCATGGAATGTAAATAGCAGTTTAATTTTGTTTTGTTTAGTTATAATAAATTTTTGCTTTGGGCAGCCTCGTAATAATTTATTTTACTAAATACAGTTTATCTCACTCCATCATCCGTCAATCCGTCATTCAGCCATTCCGTCCTCCGGCCTCAGCTGCCGTCGTGAGTGGATACTGTATCGCTTGTTTGCAGCGAAAAAGATCGCTGTAGAAATACAAAATATTCGAAAAACCAAATTTGATACATACTTGACAAGGTAAGATATTATTATTTTTATAATCACAGTTTTTTATTAGAATATTTTGTTTCGCTAAAAGTAAGTAGGATTTATTATAAATATACTTAAATACGTCTTGGTCTTTATGGAGTGACTACTGGAACTCCTCGACGAGTAGAACTAGGTGTGCTAAGTTTGGGTTCATTTTGATAGTTATCTTAACACCTTCCTCCGGACTTGAGAAGTGACAGAAGGTGTACTTCGATGAATGCTGCTGGAACTCCTCGATCATTAAAATTAGGTGGGTCGAGTTTGGTCTCCGTTTGTTAGTTATGATAAGACCTTACCTACGGACTTGATGGAGTGACTTGAAGGTGTACTTAGGTGAATGCTACTGGAACTCTTTGACGAATAGAACTACAATTTACATTTTTTTGAAATATTTTTTCACGATCATATGAGCATTATGAGTCGTGCACTTTTGGATTTCCCAAACTTTTTTTTTATTGACGTTTGAGATAAAATTATCGAAAAATTGGAAGTATAGTAATAAGCTTATTAGTGAAAGCTTGTGTGTATTTAAGCTCCTTTAAAAAAATTACGTATAATATAAGTGCTTAAGGCATGCATTTGGATTTACCAAAAGTTTTTTTGCTTAATAAATAATTTAAACCTTTTGATAAATAAGGTCTGCATATTTTCTGGGACTTTGTTGTAGAAGCGTATACATTGCCCCATGAAGGAATTACTGACTCTTTGGAGTCGAGTAACTGGTATAACTAACTTTTGCTTGTTCCTAGTATTTACAGAATGAACATCACTATTTTTAATAAAACTGTTTTCATTTTTATGTACATACATTAAATTTTCGTAAATATATTGCGAGGCCAAAGTTAATATATTTTTTTTTTCTAAGGGATTTAATACATTTCGTTTTATTACCGTTTAAAAGCAAATTATTGACGTTAAATCAGTGTACTACTTTTGATATAGCATTATTCACTTCGTCATATTTTAATAATTGCCATTTAAGTCGGAAAATCAACGAAGTATCATCAGCAAATAAAACTATATCATGGTTATTCCCTACCATATAAGGTAAGTCATTAATATAAACTAAGAACAGGAAGAGGCCAAGAATTGAGCCCTGAGGAACATCCATAGAAACTACCGATCCGGAAGAACTGCTCCCATTAACAACAACTGTTTGCGTTTTATTATTTAGATATAATGTAATAAGTTTGAGTGCTATGTTTTTTACACCATAATGATGAAGCTTCCTGATTGATGTCTCATGGTGTACGCAGTTGAAAGCATTGGAAAGATCACAAAATATACCCAAAGCATCCTCTGAATTTTCTCATGTACAGAAAATATGTTTAATCAGCTCAACACCGGCGTCAGTTGTCGAGCGACCTCTTGTAAAACCAAACTGATTTTTATGGAGAAATTTATTTACATTAATAAAAGCTTAACATTTGATCTAGAATAATTTTTTCAAAGTACAGGAATAGGTGTAAAATTAGTGGGGTCAAATGTACTACCAGATTTAAAATAAGGTATATGTAGCTTTACTTTGTTTCATTAAATCAGGATAGACACCAGATTCGATACTAGTATTGAAAATAATAGTAAGTCGGGGTGCGATTACATCTATTTTATAGACGCAACAACTTTAACGGAAATCCCACATAGACCTACTGTTTTCTTAACATCAATAGTTTTGAAATATTTTACAATAACTCCTGATAATATTTTATGAAATGATATTTACTTACATTTTGTTTGAGTAATGACTCGGCGACAGTAGGGGAGGAATTCAGTGACTTTGTAGTCAAGATCAGAATGTCGTAAAAATATTGTTCAAAAGCCGCTGTAACATCTTGATCTGATTTTGCACGCCTCATAACGCGACGCGTTATTAGGTATTAGGTAGAGTGTTACTCTCGACACGTCAAGGTCAAGCAATTTTGTGGTCTTAAAATGCCTCTATCACAACCATATTGCACTTATACGATAATATGAGTAGGGTAGGTCAAGAAAACACTAATTAATCCATCTTATATTTTCTAAAAAATCATTTTATATTGCTTCTTTAAAAAACGGTTTGAAAAAAAATTAACGTGGATGTCCGGATGTTGATTTTCTATGTGGTCACGATAACTCCCGAAAAAATTGACGTGTCGAGACCGGTTTTTTTTTATTAGCTTCAGAATTGCATCAACTGGTTCCCTATTCCATATCAATAGCCTAGTACGCGTCGTTTGTTAATAAAATGATTTTCTGGTTTTAAAAGTTTTATTGCTATTAAAAATTTAAAGGGGCTTTCATTTTTTTCTTTAGCCCTTTGATACACAAAAGACAAAAATGTACCATACAGCCTATATAGATTTTATATTTTATGTAATCGATTTATATTGGTAATTTATTTTTTTCATCGAAATTAAATGAAATGCTCATGAGGCGTGCATTTTTGGATTTTATTCTATTGTTAAATTATTGTTAAAGTTTAATTCAAAATTTGAGTTGTGTAATTTCATCTTGCCTGTTTCACTATTCATTATACTCCAAGTCATTTTAATATTTAAAAAAAAATTAATAAAGGTATTCTTAAGTTTGTTTCTTATTTGGCTGTGGAACACACTCTTTAAGTATTTCTTATTATTGTTGCTTTAAATTAAAAAAATAGCTGCAAATACTCTAAAATTAAAATAATAAAATATCCATTTTATTTATTTTCAAAAATCATTCAAAACGAGGGTGCGAGGATTCTATAAAAAATATTGTATTTAGATGCACAGCCCAAGCCGCTAGACAAAGAAGCGTGAAATTGGAACAAGAGTTTCCTTTAGTTACGTAGTCATCCACTAGGAAAGGATTTTCGAAATTCATACCCGAGCATGAAATATGGCTACAGTTTGTACCAACCACATCTTGTGTATATTTTATTGGGCGATTTCATATTTGGATGGTGAAAAATTGGGTTATTCCGAATTCATACGAATTATTAAATGATTTTTGTAACTTGTGAATTGGCACAATTACTTTTAGATTAAATTAAGGAAATACGCATTTTTTAATTTTCCGAAAATTTAATCGTATAAGACCAGGGTACAAAAACAAAAAAAATTAGTTTTTTTTACTTGTAAGGTAGTGGGGATACCCTTAAAATGAAATGATGATATAAATGGATAGTACATATTTTAAAACTTTATAAAATCTGCTCTATTTACTCTTTAATGATAATAAAATAATTGAATGTACTGTGGAGTACGAAGTGAAATATTCTTAGATCGGTTTCCATTATTCAAAAGACTTTAGTCTTATTTAAAATCTGCGATTATTATCATTCCGAAATATAACAACGTTGCCATGTGATAGCTTGAGCTTTTCGTTTTATGCGATCCCATGATACGCGTGGGTCATAACTCTCTAGGCGTTACAACATAGACGCGGATAACACCGCGGGGCGAAGAGCTAATGCAGTAGGTATAGTCAAAGGATCTTTACGTCCTTTGGTAATTTATATTTTGGTCATTAAAATTACTATAACTTGCTTAATGTGTTATATTTGTCGTGTGTCTCAAATGTTACATCTCAAATGTTAAAAAGATAAAAAAGAGTTAGAGATTGTATATTTTAGTGCTGATTGCAGGTAATAAAATTTCTGATAGTCTTCGTGCTTGGAAGTTTAAATCGTGATAGAGCCACGCTGCAGCTATAAAATTGTTGTAACATTAATGCTGCTGTGTTTCGTATTGTGAGTGTAGAGAACCGGAGTCCCTTTTTACTGGAAACGAGGCATTCCATCTTAGTCCTCACGGGTGACAACGCATCTGCATTTTGATTGTCACTCTTATTCTATAAAAAAAGGTGAAGGAAAACCTCGCGAGGAAATTTGAATATTCGAACATTACAGAGTCGCTGGTTAATAAGCGGGTTGTGTGTGAAAGTTAGTCGGTTGACTTTCAACACATTGGTAGTTGTGACTTAAGTTACAAGTGACAATTGCAGAAACTAAGCTACAATGCGCTGAAATCAACTTGAGACGCGCGCTCCCCTTCCGCCTACCATTCACGACCTCGTCGCCACAATACGGACTGTCAATACGCTCTGTTGTCATTCGAGCCAGCTTTCAAGTTAATTTCTTCGCGTAATAACTTGCAAGTGAGGTTGGCACTTAAACAAAAAGTTTAAAGTTAGTAAGTAAAATTATAAAATAATAAATACCAGTAAATGCTCGTTTAAGAGATTAACTCGTGAACACCTTACGAAACAAAACATCGTTACATGATATGAATGATTTTATGTTATGTTATATGCATAATATAGTATGTATGTATATATGTTTTTTTTAAAGGATAAGCGTGACAAGCGAGCACATAATCCACCTGATGGTAAGTGGTTGCTGTGGCCCATATACATCTACATCTATCCTCGTTTGCGAATCAAAATGCAGCTGCGTTGTCAGCCTTTAGGACTAAGATGGAATGCGTCTTTTCCAGTAAAAAGGGTCTCCGGTTTTCTACACTCACCATACACACAGCAGCATCTCCGTCCTTCCCCGGTCGAGCCGACCCATTCGTGCTAGAACTATACAATTAATATACCTGCAGCATGGCTCTACCACGTTTAATATAATGTGTTTATATAATGGGTATATGCATATATATATTTTATGTATATTGTTTTATATGTTTATGTAGAATTGTTTATATATGTATTTGTATTTATATTTGTATTGATATATAATATATAAATATAATATTATATAAATATATACAAGGTTGTGACGGGTAGTTGTATCGTCAACACGTAAATTTTGGTGTGCGCCTATTTATATTTATTATAAATTTAACAGTGTGTATTAAGCGTTATAAATTAATTAATTGGTTATTAAACTCATCTGCGCTCACTTTCTCACAACTTATCCTATAATTATACTCAATATTTGAAAAATACCATCTAATATGGATGTCCAGCTGACTAATAATCTTAGTGAACTTGAAAAGATGTTCGAGTCCCGAATGCCGGATTATGAAGAGAAGCTACTAAAAGTCAAAACTGAGAGCAGTTCATCAAATCCTGACATATCTTCATTGTCTCGTGAGTTCTCTGAGTTTAAATCATTTGTTTGGCAAACTCTTTCTACAATTCAAACACAAATAAATTTACTATGCCTTGGCCTTGATAGACATGAAACGGCGATGCGAAATAAAGTTCTGTTGTTCCATGGCATTGTCGAAAAACAAAATGAAAACCTCCGTGACGTTATTTTTAATATAATATCTAATCAATTAAAGCTGACAGATATAGAAAAGGATTGTGTTAAGGTCTACCCCCGGCTTGGATCATCTCAAAGTAAGACACGACCAGTTTTGGTTCGATTTTTTGATACTGAGCATAGGCAGTTTATTTGAGATAACAAAGACAATCTAAAAGGCTCCGGTATCACCATCTCAGAGTTTTTAACGAAAACCAGGCATCACATATTTACTAAAGCACGTAAACATTTTGGAATTAAGCACTGTTGGTCATCTGAAGGAAAAATTGTTATAATGCACCCCGATAAAACTCGACAAAAATTGAAACGCTGGCTGAATTGGAACTACTCATCGTGAAATATCCTTCTAGCTCCTCTACTAACGATAACGCATCACAGTCCGTTAATAGAATCCGTTGTTTGTGTGTACATAAATTGTTAAATTAATAAATAAATAAATAATAAATATAAAATATATAAGTTTGTATTGATATATATATGTATATATATTTTTTTGTAATCAATAAGTAAGTATACACCTGCCACAATAGCTCACCTCGCTACGGGTTGACTGGCAGAGAATGCCGACAGGCAGAGAATGCCGACAGGCATTAAGTCCGCCCATTGTTACCTTAGTCGTAAGGTGTGACAATAAATAATAAATAAATAAGTTCACACGTATCAAGACCTTAGATCAATACTATACAGAATGTGCATGTAATCTCTATATAAATTAACTCGTATGCGAATGGAAAACCGTCCGATATGTCCACCGTGAATGTGAGCGAGTCAACCGTAATGGAACACAAAGGCTTTAAATCGATTTATAAAAGGGTTACGCGTAGACTTAACAGAATTACTGAATACAAATAACTAATCAGATCACTAAGTTCATATTAAGTTCACTGAGCTGTTTTTAATACATTTACTGTTCAAGGGTTATATGAAATAATATAATTAAAACAAGCAATATTTGTTTGGGTGTACTTATATTTAATCACGCACTCACATAATAACATTGCGACCAAGCGATAGTTGCTAAATGGTTAAGGATACGGACCGTAATCTCAGCAAGGCGTGGGTTCGAATCTGCCATTCGAACAATGTCGTTAATCAACACAAGCATTTTAAGCTTACTTGGACTGGTTAACGAGAGTATTAGTAATACAAAAGCATTACTACAATTTTTTAAATATCACCTTTATAACATTGGATATTGGATACACTTGGACCGCAGACACGATACCCTTGCCTATTGCTAATATTGTGTAGATCATTTACACTTTACACGTAGTGTAACGTTTTTACAAGGTCACGCTGCAGCTATGTTATGGTTGTAGCCGTGGGTCAGCGCGGGGTACGACCAGGCACGGGGTGTTTCGTATGAAGAGTGGAGACCCAGAAACTTTTTACTGGAAACGAGACATTCCATCTTAGTACCTAGGGGTGACGACGCATCTGCATTTTGATTCTTAATCGAGGATACATGTAAATATTTATGGGCCACAGCATCCACTTACCATCAGGTGGAATATGTGCTCGTTTGTCACCCTTATTCTATAGAAAAAAAACACTCAAATTGGCTAGACTCAAATTGGCCTTCTTCTTCTTTAGCCTTTAGTAGAGCGGATTTGCATAAAATTTTGCGCTTAGTACTTAGAACCAGATCTTTTTGGCAAATCACATAGTCGTCTCTTACGACACCCGTGGGATCAAAAATGATTCTTAGCGATCCTAAATTTGTGAAAATACAAGTGTGACAAACTTAGAAATAACACAAAAAACGCAGGTTAAGTAAATGTTTATATAATCAAATATTGGGTACACAGGCTTTTTCGCATTCCATTCTGATGTTAGTTTTTTCCAACCATATTTCCGTAGGAGTTTTCACTCCTGTTAAGTTAAAGTTACGTCCCGTCCGTCGTATTTAGACTGTAACTTTAACTTTAACTTTAAAGTAATAACACTTCTTTAACTTTTCATACGCTTTGTAAGAGAACCTACAATACACATATCAGCCGCAGCGTTTTCAATTAATTACGAAAGTTCTTACTCGTGCAAGGCAAAATACCTAAAACATTATGAGGAAACCTGCAAGTCTAAGAAACAAAATATTTCGAGTATATAAAGAGTCGGACTTATTACTCCATAACCTTTTCAGAAATGAGATGACGTTTTCCAGACCGTATTAAGGCTTTTTATAACTTACTTTCAAATATTTTCTATAGTCTACGTCACAATACCCACGGTAAAAATTAAGTGGTGCATAATTCCCATAACCAGGAAAAAGAATATATGTAATTTATGCATTAGTAATAAATTACAAATGTACCGTGTAGTGCGGTAGGTGGTAGGCGCGGTAGGCGGTAGGCGGTGTACGAGTATCCACTACTCCATATCATCCCGTGGGTGACGTAAGAGGCGACAAAGGGAACCAAATCAGAAGATGGACAGCAGCGTCTTGCTAATAACGAGTAAAATTTTAAAACTGTGGTTGCCAACCCGCTTGCCAAGCGTGGCAACTATGGAGAATATCCCCCCTATGTGGCAATCTTTGGGGGAGGCCTATATTCAGCAGTAGGCTGTAAACACAGAATACTATATTGTGTATGTATTATAATATTATATGGCTGTAACGGTAAAAAAAGTACATATTTATATGTACTTTTTTATACATCTGTTTAATAAGACTATTGAATGATAGTCTTATTAAACAGATGTATCTGAAGAAAGTATCTGATGCAATAAATAAACGAAATAATAAACATTGATTATTATAGCATAATCCTATGAGAAAAATATAAAAACGAATCTAATAATTGACTCTTGTTGACTCTAACAGTAATTGTTGCATATTGCTTTCATTTTGAATTTATTTTCTTTGTTTCTTATACATTTTAAATCCATATTGGCTGCAGAGCAAATGAGTCGACTGAATCGGGGATGGACCATGCACTTGCGTAAAATGACAGCATAATGCTGTATGTTTCATATAGTGGGCGATGAGAACCGAAGACTATTTTTATTAACAGAAGTAAGACTGCATCTGCCTTTTGATTATTAACCGAAGGTAAATGTAGGTATTTAGTAGCCATAGTATTCAAATACCATCAGAGGGAATGTGAGCTCGTTTGTGATCCTTTCTTGTATAAAAATCAAACACAGCTATTTTATATCAATTTATATTAAACTCATCTATGCTAATAAGTAAAATTTTCTGATATCTACACTAAAATATGCTTGCTAGAATCGCATTGATACGAGTTAGTTCGTTATGTGTTACGTTGGAAAATTACTTGTACCGTGAAGCTGATATTAACACGTGGAAGATCCTCTATATTGTTTCTGAAATTATTCATTTGGGTATGAAAAGGAAATGATTGAAACTGAAAATAAATTATTCATTACTTTATTCACAAATAAAAAATTAAACTAATGCCAAATAAGGAAACTTTAAGTTTCTCAGCGAGCTCTCTGCGTTTCTCTGTTTGACTAAATTTGTAATGAAGATACATAAAGTAGAACTAGAGTAACCTATATAGCTCAACAAATAAATAAGCCGTACTGATAATAGGCCGGCCATTTTGCTTGAAGAATCGGCAAGCAATGGGGCAATGATTTTCGGTACCGGTAATCTGAGTGTAGGACGGCACTCCACTAGATGGAGTGACAACCTGGGAAGGCATGCAGGAAGTCGATCGATACAGGTGTCAAAGTCTAAGTCAATATCAAAATATTTTCATTCAAACTAGCGTTTACAAAGCATTTATTGAAAGTCAACAAAGCTAGGTACGCCATCGCTTCACCAAGTCCCTACTACATATTTGAGACAAGAAACTCACAAGTAGACTATTTTTCTCCTAGCAGATACAATTAATTTGTTTTATATAAGGGGGCTCAAAACTTGAAAACGAGATACTACAACGTGGTCCTTCACTGCTGGCCGTATGAGGACGCTCAAGGTCGCTCAGAGAGCTATGGAGAGGGCTATGCTCGGGGTTTATCCGCGTGATAAATTTAGAATAGAATAGAACAGGATAGGATAGAATAGAATAGAATAGAGTAGGCTAGAATATAATAGATTAGAATAGAATAGAATATAATAGAATAGAATAGAAGAGAATAGAACAGAATAGAATGGATTATAATAGAATAGAATAATTTTTATTCAATATAGATTATTACATAATACTTATTTATAAAAAAAGTCAGTGAAAGTTTATTTACCACTGGTTCGGAAAATACCTCTGTCCTGGGAAGAACCAGCAAGAAACCCAGCGGGACTTTTTTTTAAATATATTTCACTTCACCTCATTCCCAGGGTTTTCTTTCACTTATGTATTCTTTTATATTATAATAACCCTTTTCGTACAATTTTTCTTTAATAAAACATTTAAACTTGCTTATTGACAAATTTTGTACATTTTCTGGGATTTTGTTGTAAAAGCGTATAAATTGCCCCATAAATGAATTACTAATTCTGTGGAGTCTAGTAACTGGTATTACAAGCTAATGTTTGTTCCTGCTATTTAAAGTATGAACATCTTTATTCTAATCAAAGCTATTTATATTTGTATGTATGTAGAAATGAGGATATCCGCAGTGGAACCAAAGTAACCGACATAGCCCAACGGATTAGTAAGCTGAAGTGGCAATGGGCCGGCCATATAGCTCGAAGAACTGACAACCGACGGGGAAGCAAGGTTATCGAGTGGCAGCCTCGTACCGGTAGGCGAAGTTCACACTCCGCCCCACGGCGGCCTCCCACTAGATGGAGTTACGACCTGGTAAAACATGCAGGAAGTCGATGGATGCAGGTGGCTCAGGACCGTGCTTTGTGGCATAACTTGGGAGGCCTATGTTCAGCAGTGGACATTGTGAAAGGCTGTAATGATGATGATGATTTAATAAAACTAAACAAAAGGTATCCATGTGACCTCACAAATCTGTAGCGGTCTATAGACTATACTATTAAATTTGTACGTTATTGAAAACTGATCGTTTCCGTTTAACAAGCAAAAACAAATTTCGATAGTTTAATTAAGATTTGACAAGTTATTGACCCAGTTGCAGAGCTACTGCGTTCATTGTGTAAGCGTCATGTAAAGGTTACGTAAATGCAATAAAACGTATTGGATATATATAAAAGTACGTTCCGTGTTTTGCAATATCATTTTATTTACTAGCGATGGAATTTTAGTAAAGCTGATTTTTACCAATTGTATCACTTGTTAACTATGATAGACTGGAGTGAAATGTACACCTCGGATAACTTGGACGAATTGTTATATTTGTTTTACAATAAAATTTACGAATGCTTTGATAAATGTGTCCCACTAAAAAGAGTAGTTTGACCAGCAGGTACGTATACTTGGTTTGGCATACAACTGCCCTTATTAGGTTTATAAAACTAAGACACAAATTTCACAAACGAAATCGAGGAATTTGCGCTTACGAATTTGCGCAGTGATTACGAAGAGTTCTCGCGATACAGGGCTATAGTTAAAACTGAAACAAAGAGGGCGCATAACCAATATCGAAACCGTATGCAGGGACATTTAGCATCGGAGCCTAAAGCCTTTTGGGAGTATATAAGATTGAGGAAAGGTACATCGGGAAGTAGAAAACTATTGAAGGATGGAAAGGTTTTGTTAGATAGTGAATGGGCTGGAGAATTCGCAAATTTTTTCCAGTTCGTATACAGCCAGGAACCACCTTTGTTAAGCGCGACGGCAGCTGGTGCTGCGGCGGCAAGAGCAGCGGCGGGTGCGTGGGCTCAGCTCGAACCTATGCGACCAGTTGATGTTCTGCGTGCGCTGGCACACCTCCCCTCGAAGCATTTGGTCGGACCAGATGGCATACCGGCCTTCGTATTTAAGGATTGTAGGACTGTACTAGTGAAACCATTGTTGCGCATTTTCAATGTATGTATTGAAAGCGCTACGTTTCCTGATCAATGGAAACTCACTAGAGTTGTGCCTGTACCGAAAGGTAGTGAAGGATCGACGCCTAGTGACTACAGACCCGTGGCAGTCCTAAGCACTCCAGCGAAAGTGTTCGAGATGGCCATTCACAATTGCCTGTACCCACAAATTAGAGCACAGTTGTCTGACGCGCAGCACGGCTTCCGCCCTGGGCGGGGGACAACTGGGAACTTACTGGAGCTGATGACGCCATTAGTACCCGCGGTTGATGCTGGTGGACGTAGCCTACTTCGATTTCAGAAAGGCTTTCGATGCGGTCGACAACGATGTTCTACTTTGTAAGTTGGCTTGTGTAGGCTGCACACCTCGCACGCTATCATTTTTCGCCAGTTATCTGCGGACCGGCAGCAGTTCGTTGATTGCAATGGGCACTTTTCTAGACCCTACCCTACTAGATCTGGTGTTAGTCAGGGCAGCAATCTAGGTCCTTTGCTTTTAATTTAATGATAAATGTTTTTTTTTTATAGGATAAGGGTGACAAACGAGCACACAGTCCACCTGATGGTAAGTGGTTGCTGTGGCCCATAGACATCTACATCTATCCTCGATTACGAATCAAAATGCAGATGCGTTGTCACCCGTGAGGACTAAGATGGAATGCCTCGTTTCCAGTAAAAGGGTCTCCGGTTCTCTACACTCACCATACGAAACACAGCAGCGTTAAGCTGCTATTTTACACTGGTATTCTGTGAGAGCGTGGTCCTTCCCCGGTCGAGCCGACCCATTCGTGCTACAACTATACCAGTAATATAGCTGCAGCATGGCTCTACCACGTAAAAGATTTGCCCAAAGTAGTAAATTCTTGTACTTCATTACTGTTTGCCGATGATCTAAAATTAGTTTCAGAAATTAGAGATAAATCTGATAGCGATTCTTTACAGCATGATATTAATAAAGTTTTAGAATGGAGCATAGATAATAAACTTTTTTTAAATGTCTCTAAATACTCAGTGCTGTCCTTTAGTCGCTCACGCGCCCTAATTCATCACCAATACGTGATGGACAGGAAGCTGCTTCATAGAGTAACGGAGGTTAGAGATCTTGGTGTACATTTTACATATAAGTAATGTTTGTATAAAGGGATTCCGTAACCTCGGATTGATAATGCGTCTTGCAAATAAATCTCGGGGCTCTGAGAGCGCTATATGATGCACTCGTCAGGAGCCACTTAGAGTGTAACGCCGTAATTTGGACTCCTCACGAAGCCAAATACAAATTTATGTTAGAGTGAATCCAAAATGGAGATAGAAAAGATAAGAAAATAATGATAGAGATAGAAAAGATTTTCTAATTAGGAGGGTTCTATCACCTGCAAAAGAATACATAGGCGGATTAATTAATTCTCCGCTAATCCACCACCCCCTATCATCCCATGGGTGTCGTAAGAGGGGATGGAGAGAAATGCAACAGGATATAGGCATCTACCTGATAATATCTCAGATTAATTTAAAAAACTGCGGTTGCCAACCTGCCTGCCAAGCGCGGCAACTATTGCAAATATTAGTCCTATGAGACAATCTATGGGGGAGACCTATGTTCAGGAGAGAACTTGTGGTGGCGTAAGTGATTAACGCATCCGATTGTGTCCCGTAGGTCCATAATAAACGACTGCGGAAAAAGCTAGAAAGTCCTCGTGGTCTTCCATAGATTGCGATATACTATTTCGTAGAAAACACATGTAAACATACAGATTGGCGACGAGGAGCAGCGTGAAAGACGCGACACTTTTTTCACTTTACTGTCACCAATTTGCTTGCGCTGATCATGGTAGAGCCTACACAATAGGACAGTCCCATGTAACTGTAGAGTGTTACTCACTGTTACAGAAGAGTTCTTTATTGATAAATTCATGTTCAATGACATTTTGTAAATTGTTTAAGACTATGGTATATGTTATACGTAGAGCTAACACACGGTCGAATTCAGTCCGTTCCGGACAACGGATTTTGTCGCTTCTTGCAAACTCTACCGTTACAGCCTGTTAAAGTTCATTGCTGAACATAGATATAGATAGATTGATAGATTACCTTTCTCTTTGCCTGTGCTTGACAACTAGATCTGGGTATGATATCATTATAAAGTCAAGAAGAGTAGAAGAACAAATGGGAAAGTTATGGGTAGTCGCAAGGGGTAGGATTTGCATATTACACGCTTCAATTATAGACTCAAGTTTATTAGCCCGATTGTTGTTAAGCAAACATATATCAAAGTAACTCATCAAAATAATATGACTGTAAGTAGTGACTATGGGGAAAAAAGGTTCTCGAGTGGCAGCCTCGTACTGGTAGGCGAAGTGTAGGGCGACCCCCCACTAGATGGAGTGACGACCTGGTAAGACATGCAGGCAGTCGATGGATGCAGGTGGCGTAACTTGGGGGAGGCCTATGTTCAGCAGTGGACATTGTGAAAGGCTGTAATTGGTTCTAAGAGAGATTCGAAAGATGAAAACATTTTTTTTAAAATGAATGAAACTATCGAAAACTCCAAGTAGGATTTTCTTCTGGGATAGTTGTTGGGATAGTTGACATAACGAACCAACAATTTAATATGGGAAATAGGATCTAAGATCGCCACGGCACCACCACCACTGTTAGTGCGATCATTACTAATTAGAAGAAACATAGGCAAAGAGGAAGTGGTGAGAAAGAGAGAAAGCAGAGTAGGCTTGAGCCAAGATTCAGAATTCCTAAAATGGCGTGAATAACTATAGGATTCAAATGACGAAAGTAGTTAGAAAAAATAACAAATGAAGTTTAAAAAAAATTAAGGTTATTTTTAACCCTTTTGTGTGGACTGAGGCATATCGATATCTCAATGTCGTTTAAATTGTTGATTTGCTACCTTTCGGGGTGCAATTTTGTCTCCAAACTTATGTGAGATCATCCCTGAAGTATAATATATTTAATAGAGAAGAAGCATCAAAGTCCGTTCACAATCGACGAAGACGTCGCTTAACATACATGTAAAAAAAACTTACACTCGAATTGACAACCTTCTCGATTTTTGAAGTCGGCTAAAAATGAGATGAAATGCTTTGTACGTTAACGTGAATAACGTTACGAGTGTAACATCGGAGCAGGGATAGAAATGGTAAATTAACAACAATCATTTAACTGTTTTGAATTGACTGTGGACGCCTCTTAAGTGATTTGTCCCGGCATTGCTGTGTCCCGGTTTAAAGAGTATAATTACAGGCTGTGAGGCATTCCATCTTAGTCCTAAGGGATGACAACGCCTTTTCAAGGTCAATGAAAATAAGGTGAAGATCTTGTTTGCGTGACTTGTACTTTTCCTTAAGTATTTTCACTGAGTGAATTGCATCTGTAGTGCCCACGCCACTAGTGAATCCGCACTGGTTCGATGTAATTTTTGTAATTTTTGCCAGTCTTTTTACGAGGACACATTTCCAGATCTTAAGCGTCTGAAAAGTTAGTTTGATCGCTCTATAATTTCCACAGTCCGCGACATCCCATTTATTCTTGTAAAAGGGTATCAAATTGTTGTTTCTCCACATATCTGATACTTTAGTGCTTATAAGAATTATGTTAAATAGATAAATTATGTTATTTTCTTGAATTTCGTTGTGGGAGACCATGTACTGCAGCAGCAACTCACAATCAGGTGGACTGCAAGTTCGTTTGTCACTTCAATCTTATACAAAAAAAGGTGTCCTTAAGCTGCAGTATATACTTACTAAAGCGCGGTCGCGAAGCAGGAATTTTTTTATTGCTTTGCATTTTTAAACTTAATTCCCACCATACAAAGTTTTATTTCTATTGCAACCAAGATAGTTTTAGGACCTTTTGAACAATTTTTCTGATTCGAAAACCGAATTTATTCTCAAGTGATAAAAGTTCATATTTGTATGAATTGCAATAATTTGAAATTCTTCCTGCTCCGCAAAACTCACCCGTGCAAAGCCGGGGCGGATCACTAGTGTAGAATAAAAGTAAAATAATTTATGTAGAAGCATATTATTACTATATTGTAATTATTTTTACGAATTGAAGTTGGTTTCTCTTTATTTTAAATTCGTAAGACATTAAATATTTGTGTCAACTTAATTAGAATATTTTAAGAATATAACGAGAATATAACAAATCAAGAGATAGAGAGAGTGAGAGAAAGAAAAAATGTTCCAAAAAGGTTTTTGTCAAACAAAAGTACGTATAAAAAGCTCCCAAGGGTCGGTGACTGATTTTTGGTAAGAGGCTTAGATTGCTTTGATATTAGTTTCTTCTGAATCCTCAAAAGGTATTTCTTTGGTAAATAATATTATTTCAATGTTTGAAAAAGGTACTTTTATAAACAATTTTACGCGGGCTTTTCTATCGTCCAAGGCAAAGTAAACTAACCTTTGACTTTAAATAAGAGAATATAATAACCGTCAGAAATTTGATATATTTATATGTTTTTGTTTTACTTTGGATTTTTAAATATGGAACATTAAACTTTCAACAAAAACAACATCAACAAACAACAACAGTTGTTGTTTTCAAGTTGTGAAGATGTTTTCAAGATTCCTGATGCGTGACGTTTAACTCGATTTACTTTTCATGATAAATATCCCTGTGGGTGCGGGAATCGCCTAAGGGATGATTAAGGGAAATTATTGTTAATAGGCATACGCACATCCAAGATTATAGGTGGGGGTTTTGGATTTTTCTTTTTAATATAAGAAAGGTTTAAAGATTCTTAAATAATTACAAGATTTATGTACATTTTAGGGAAGTTTTTTAAACGTCATGACTCTGAAGAAATAAATATTTTTGTAACATAAATACGACGAGACAACACACATATGCGGTAATTTAAAGTATTTTTAATAACTTCGCATATGGCTTCAGAAATCGTGCTTATCTTTGTGCCAAGTATCTGAGTTTAGGATTTTTCTAAAGAGTCATTCTTGTATCCTTATGGTATTATTCAATAAGGCGTCACAGTACACATACCTTAGTTGACAACACTTAATAAAACATATCTTATTTATTATTTAATTTTTACAAGTCTATCAAAAACTTTATAATTTTAGTATTATTGGTTTTATTCAAGGTCATTCTGGAAAAGACATAAAATTATGAAAGATACTTCGTTTTATTTTGCACAATAAAATGGATTTACATTTAAGAAACTGTACACAAATAAAATATCACAAGTACACTACTAAACTTAGGCCTATCCCGAGGAATGCCTCAAAGCACACATGAGAAAATATTTTTTAAGAAAAAAAAAAAAATCTATATCTACCAATATCATTTTCCTGTTTCTTTTCCCATAGATTTATTATTTTAATAACTAGAAACTTTGTAAAATGACTGAAATTGTCCAGTTATACCGTTGATTAAATACATAATACAACAAATTTTAGGAACATAATAAATAAAAGAAAACATGATATAGCCACAACCTCTCCTCTTCTTACATTGTTCGTGAAAAATAGAATCTGTCCAGATTTGGATGGATACAGAGGAATACGGAATGATCATTTTGTCAATGTTTCGTGAATATATACGTGGTAGAGCCATGCTGCAGCTATATTACTGGTATAGTTGTAGCACGAATGGGTCGGCTCGACCGGGGAAGGACCACGCTCTCATAGAATACCAGCGTAAAATAGCAGCTTAACGCTGCTGTGTTTCGTATGGTGGGTGTAGAAAACCGGAGACCCTTTTTACTGGAAACGAAGCATTCCATCTTAGTCCTCACGGGTGTCAATCTGAATTTTGATTCGTATTAGAGGGTAGATGTAGATGTCTATAGGCCACAGCTACCACTTACCATCAGGTGGAGTGTGCTCGTTGGTCGCCCTTATCCTATTAAAAAATATATAAAGAGCATGGTCGTTTGAGTAAAGTGCGACTTCACTAGATCGTTAAAAACTTATTATTCAAAATAAGTCCTCTTAAAGATGTCTCTAAAAGAAGATATTGTTAAACATGTGTCAATGTGGTCGACATCGGCTTGTTTTGCCGATAACGTCGCATCGCTGTCGCACCGACAAACCATTATGGGCCTTTTAGAAATTAATATAATTTTATTACAACTTAACTTATTGTGATGCTGAGGTTATTGACCTAAAAAAAACATTTGATAGCAAAACGATAAAAGTTTTGGTCGCATACAAAATAAATAGAAATATGACGACAGTGATTGAGGTGCAAATAATTCTGAAGAGGAATCAAATATCTTCCAGGTCAATGAATCAACAAATGTCTTTAATATAAAATTTATGGCCAGTAAGTGCGTGACCCACGTTTTATGTATTCTCGTCTACGTCTCTTAACAAAGACTGAAGCAATAAAAACTCGAAGAAATGGAATATTTTTTTGAATAGCTTTATTTTTGTTTCAGCATGAACATCTGTTATTGAAAATGTTGGAATTCATCTTAATTTAATAACTTTTGCATTGAAGAACATTTGGGTAGAATAAACCAAGTTTAATCGATGTCGTAGATTACGAAAAGAGAAACAAAGTAATGCTAAGGTAAAAATACACTTTTTATTTTATTTATTTATACTTTAATACATAAAATAGTACATATGGCGGATTTAATGCCGTAGGATATTCTCACTCAGTCGACCATTAGACTACACAGAGATAGAGAGATAGACATATAAGAGGCGGTGTAGCAAAAATCGTAAGTTAAAACGATGATATAATTATCTGTCAGAATTAAATATGACATATATGAAAATAGAAACTTTAACGTTTAAATAGAGCTACATTAGTTCAAACTTGCAACGATTTTTTAACATGGCTACTCTATATTTATAATAAACTTAAGTTTTACTATTTGACAAAATTGATGGTAACCGAGGCACAACCAGGTCGATGAATCAAAAGTATTCAAGGTGGTAGCGCTCGTTTTGTGTCTAGAAGACCCTCTGTATTACTATCAACCTTTTGTTTGCCACCATGCAGCAATGCATTCACTGTTGTGATCCCGGTTGAAGAACAGCAACTAGTATAGTTACTGGCTGAAAAGCATTTATCAGAATGACAACGCATCGGTGGCTTTCTTCATTTAAAGTGGGTGCCACTGTTAGCTTGTTTGTCATTCGAATGTTATTAAGAAACGTCAAGACCGAAATACTAATAGTTTCTGTTACGTTTCACAAACAATGGCTACGAATAGATTTAAAGCCTAGTCTCACTGATCCAAAAGCTGTCGTTAATATAAAAATCTAAATGGCCTATCAATAAAAACTCCACGAGGGTACCGACTGTTAAATAATTATTTACTTGTTAACGGTATAATATCAGTAGTGGTAGCGCCGAGATGTAACTAAAACAAATACTTCCGACGCTGCTTTCTTCAATCTGTTTCACTAAACAAAATCTCAAATCCTTGAATCTACGTGAAACATAATTCCGCTCCGAAAATCTTCGCGCAATTATTTTGAGTGCTGAGAACAAATACCATCAAGAGTCATTATTTATATGGCTACATATTATGTTGTTTGTGAGTTATTTTATATTTTATAAAGATATTTTGAACGACAAGCCAAGCAGAAAGTTTTGCAAAACAATTTATTTTTATTTTGAACGTATCCGACATCCGAACGTTCGGATATCTAATTTTTTCACATTTTGTACGAGTTAAATTGTAATATCGTGCTCATTAAATAAAATAAATTTGCGTGGGTAACATTCGCGCGATGTTTTTATACGATTTCAAATGTCGCATAAAACAAGTCGACGTTTGATATACGAGTACTTCAAATGGCATTTCTAAGGCAACCGTGTACTGCTGATATAACAAATTTCAGGTCGACTAACTTAGAGAGATGAAGAAAAAAGTGGTCGCTCTTTGACGGATGTTAGGAAAGGAAATGTGCTAGCAGTAAAAAAAATATTGAAGAGAATAAGCGAGTTACGTATGTAGAGATTTAGCTAATATTTCAGATTAGATCAGAAAGCATTCATAAAATATTACACAACACCATCTCATAGCGTAAGGGTGGTTTAGTATTGGGTGCCGCCCAACCTCACTGATGCTCACAGGCAGGCTCTAGTAGTGACGTAAAATAATTACTTAATTCGAAGCAGGCTCGTCTTAGCGTGTTTACGACATCATTAGGTACGTATTTTTCATTACGATCCAGAAACAAAGCGTCAGTCGTCGGTTTGGCTGTTTCAAAATGAACCAAAGAGAAGCGATCGAGAAGAGTGGGGAATATTTTGCTCGCTAGTTTTTTTTTATTGACGGGATATCTGTTGACTATTGTTTTACAAAATCAAAGTAGCATCAACATAATATTATATATTAGCAAATTATTGCCAAATAACTAAAAAATCACAATTTTTTTTCTAACGCCAAGTGACGCTCGGTCGTCCAGTATCACAAGAGGCGTGTGTATCATAAGAGGCGACATAGAATAATGAAACAGAGGGTGAGCAGCAGCATCTTCCAGCTCAAATGCGGTTGCTATGCTATGGGACATAGGGTTCCACAGTGGACTTTTCATGTATGGACGAATGAAATGTATTCATAAAGTTACAGCTTATATAGCGTCCTACTGCGGGGCACAGGCCTACTGTCATTTTTGAAAGCGTTTTAGGAAGTGTTCGCCGCGCTGGCCCAATGCGTGCCTTTAAAATATTTTCTCACGATGTTTCTTTGCCGCCGAGCCCGTGTTCAATCAGCACTTAAAATTGCAATTAACAATTTCATTAATGCCGGCGGAAATCACACCCTGATTGCTCACGTTCTGTGAAATTTACGGCGCGCGCATTTATATAAAACTGTATGGTTTCTGCGAAACGGCTTTAACAATTTGAATTAAATTTTGTGTTTAGATAACATTTTACTTTACAAGTTTATATATAAGTGTCATCCCTGAGAAAAATTGATATACTCAAATAATTACAAATGCCACTTCCTCTTCCTCTTTCACTTCCCATTTGAAGCCAGCGCTTTCTTTTTAACGTGCTTTTCAACTGTCGACGACCGTTACAAGAGGCACAATAAGTTATGATTAATGATTGTTTCTCTATGTAATGCACATACCAAACTTAAAATACTCACACCGGCAGCAGAAGGTACCGTTAAATGCAAGATGGCACTACGACTCATATGACAAGCGTGTTGATTTAACAAATCGTTCCTGTAATGGGAGAGGCGCATGTGCAGAAGTGGATCGATTTATTTTTCAAGAAAAAAATGAAGTCTTATTAAAATCGATCGTAATTGAATTTGGAACGAAAAACTAGACTGAGTTCAAAGAACTCCGTTCTATCACTTATCTACTACAAAGGACAGACTATAGAAGGGATCTTCAGTGGGAAAATAATTTAGATTGATGGAGAACCCACTTGCTCAAACAGGACAAGCAACTTGCTAAGTAGTTTTTTTAACTATAGAGTTTTGGAACAGTATTTGGCTAAAATGTTAGGAACATTTTTATAGAAAATGAGACTAAGGGAACTTTTAGCAATAAATATAAGTAAAGTTACAAACTAAATACTCATTTATCTTGTAACTTTATTTAATTAAACCTAAATAATGCTCAATATAAATGGGCACCGGTCTCCTATCATTTATGAGAAGGGTTATGAAGCAGTTAGTCCGCTATACTACTACTGGCGCGAGTTTGTGGATTTCTCATGTCCTGTAATTAATTTTCAAGACGTTTTAACTTTTCGTCGATGTTTCCTTACACAGCAAGCGCATAAAGTTACAATTAAAAATATCAATGCTGCCGGTGAGTTTAAACTAAGGTTGTTCACGTACTATGAGACTGAAGCCGAGCTACACGCTCTGTTGTATAGACATATTTTGTCCCGTAATTATAATAATCGTAATCGATTCGTCATCTATCAACAATTTTACACAATGTCACATGGAACCCTATTTCAGAATATATTTCGTATTTGAGAATATTAATATGCGGATGTTCAATTTTACTTTTTCTCTTCTGTTTGTTCTCTAACCAATAAAAATCCACTGCTTGACATGGGCCTCTCCCGTTATACGGTGAATTTAATCGTCATGATTGTCAGATGTATTGACATAAGATTTTTCTGGCGTATCCAAAGACGTCTGTTACGACACGCCGGCCCAACACGGTACCATATTTTATCTAAACAACATATAAATAAAATTAATGATTGTGTCTGTCTTTTATATCGAAATTTCTTCTGGGTTTTATTGAGCTGACGATCTACTTTGCAACAACATGAATAATCACTTTTTTGACTGTCTGTCTGTCTGTACGGGCTAATTTTCGGAATCGATGAACCGATTGTAATGTAACTTCACGAACAGATAGAGAGCAATGCCAGTGCCAGTGATCTAGGATATATTTTATTTTTTTGAGAAATTATAAAATAGATGAAATAAACGATTATCTTAAATTTAAGTAACTTTGAATTAATAGATCCTACCCAGGCGAAGTCGGAGCGGGTCGCTAGTATTTAATTAGCTAACATTTGATCAAGATCTCATCTGAAGTTTAGTGGTGATAAAGTTCTAGATGATAAACACTAAGTTTCGAAAGTGCCTATTCACTAGTATTGCATTGTAAAGTTCGAAATTGTAGTGGTCAGGGAAGAAATTCGCGCAAGCGAAGAATTCCAATTCCTCACTCTAAATCAAAAACGATTTGGAGTAACGTTTTGTATGATTCAGTGCTTCAGCGAATAGAATATAAATTAAAATAATCCGAAATAAATGAAAATTTATGAAAATAAACCATCATCTAATTCGTCCCGTGGGTGCCGTAAGAAGCAACTATGAGCATACCAAGTGGCCTCAGATAGAAGGCGATATACTACTAATACTCAAACCAGCATCGGTGAGCAAATAAATCGAGGAAAATATTTCCTACTGCCTACTGTAGTCCTGATAAGAACAAAAGTTGTAGGTATTGCGATATGTTTCTGTTCGTGCAATCCTTTTCAGGGAATAAATAAGAAATACACTGTAAATAAAATAAAATGCAACTAAATGTGAAAACTAACATGGCAACAAGAAGTCGTTGTTTCAATTAGTGCGGTGTTCAGAATTTTTTAAATTAAATCGAAGAGCATTGTAATCTTCCATGACTTCAAATCAAAGGCATCGATGCAATTCTCGATGTAAACTGTAAATGACGGTTCTCGAAATAGTCAGTCATTAACTAGATATTGAAAATCGATAAGAGGCGGGCTTTGCGTGGTCAGCGGAATTCGCTTGCTTTTGGACTCAGTGCAGTAATTAAATACTTTTAGATTGTTAACGTTAAGTTATTAATTGTAAAACAAATTATCTTGAGCTTGTATTTCAGGAATACTCAAGATACTTAGTATTCCTTGATAATCCAATACTTAGGTCTAAGGTATTTGGAAAGAAAATAAAATTGTTAAGACTTTTATTTACAACTAGCGATCCGCCCCGGCTTCGCACGGTTGATTTCTGGATCTCGACAACAATGCCACTTACTGGGTCCAATTGTGAATCTAAATCATTCTCTAATCAACTTAATCACACACACAAAATTTCATCAAAATCGGTCCAGCCGTTTAGGAGGAGTTCAGTCACATACACATAGAAGAATTATATAATATATAATATGCATGTATTATTCATATAAACCTTCCTCTTGAATCTTCTGTCTATTGATGAAAACCGCATTAAAATCCGTTGCGTAGTTCAAAAGATCTAAGCGTACTGATGGCGGGAAGCGACTTTGTTTTATTAACCCCCGACGCAAAACGAGGGGTGTTATAAGTTTGACCGCTATGTGTGTGTGTCTGTCTGTCTGTCTGTGTCTGCCTGTGGCACCGTGGCTCCTAAACTTTATATTTTACATGGTATAGCCATGCTGCAGCTATATTATGGTTGTAGCACGAATGGGTCGACTCGACCGGGGAAGGACCTAGCTCTTATACCAACGTAAAATAGCAGCATAGCCTCAGCAACGACTTAACATCGGGTTGACTGTGAGCTCATTTGTCACCCACATTCTAAAAAAAATGATCTCATATAAACCGCGTGGTTTTTTTTAAATAAAAGATTTCACTACTTAAAAAAATCAATATTTAAGTCCTATATTTTTTATAGAATAAGGGTGACAAGCGAGCATACATACGCGCTTAAAACCACAATTAACATTTTTTTTATAAGATAAGGGTGATAAACGAGCTCACAGTCCACCTGATGGTAAGTGGATGCTGTGGCCTAAAGATATTCACAACTATCCTCTATTAAGAATCAAAACGCACATGATGCGTTGGTACCTCTGAGGACTAAGATGGAATGCCTCGTATCCGGTAAAAAGGTCTCCGGTTCTCCACACTCACCATACGAAACACAGAAGCATTGAGCTGCTATTTTACGCTAGTATTCTGTGAGAGCGTGATCCTTCCCCTGCTGAGGCAACCCATTCGTGCCACAACTATAATAAAGCTGCAGCATGGCTCTGCCACGTATATCCTCATAATAAGCAACGATCCTTGGTTTTTGAGTGTGTAATTAAAGTTTCTAAATGTTATTATTGGATGCTGGCAGAGTCGGCTAAGGAAAACATATAGAAAATCTTGTGATCTCAAATAGATTGCGCTATATTTATCTCTGAAATATAGCCCATATGCAGGGAGATATTTCACATGATACCGGTGGAATGGAGCAGCGCCAAAGATGAAACGTCTGGTATTGACATTTACGACTTGCAAATCCTTCCTTCTTTAAGAGACGGGCATAAACAACAGTGAAATGCAGATAAATAAATAAGAAAGTAAATTTTATCAAATAATTTTTATATATCACTGCCCTTTCTGACTACTCTTTGCCTTATAAAATATCTTTAAATTCGCAATAAAATATTGAGGGTCACTTATCGGGATAAAAAATATCCTATATCTCAAGTTGGAGCAAGAATTACACATTTACAAAATTTCATTAAAATCGGTTGACCGGTTTTGGTGATTAGCGTGACCGAGCATCGTGACACGGGATTTTTTAATAAAACACCAAAAATTTAAAAACTTTAGTGCTCTCTTGTTTTTAAACTAGGTACACAAATAAACACACACACACACACACACACACACACACACGCACGCACGCACGCACGCACCCACGCACGACCGCACGACATATCATTCTGCTTTTATTTTATTACTCATGCAGCCCCGGCGGTGAAACGTTACAAGAAGTTTTTTTTAATACCGTACTAAATTACCCAACTACGTCGATAAAGAAGTTTCACTTAAATATGGACACTAAATCTCTACTAATATACAAATGGATGAAATACATTTACGTAAATATAACTTTGATGGTGATGATGATGATGACATATCAGCAATTTTGTAGGTACCATTTTAAAAATAATTTCTTATACTTAGTCATAATTTGAAAATAAAAATCATCTTCTATTTTGGGTACAAAAATAATAAAGTATAATATTACATAAAATTGAAAAATGTACAATATAAAAAAACTATAATAAAAAAACCTAAAACTAATAACTTAAATTATCATAAGGTATCGTGCCAAGTACTTAGCCTTGTACGATTATTAAGCTTAAATATAGTATTGTGTTTAATAATAGGATTATATTGTACAATTGTTTGTTATCCCAAATAACGAGAAAAAAAAAGAACATATATTTGATATATGTTCTTTTTTTTTCTCTTTATTTGTTTTTTATTATCTCCACCACGTAATAAAATATATATATGGATATATTTTATTACGTGGTAGAGCCATGCTGCAACTATATTAATAGTATAGTTGTAGCACGAATGGGTCGGCTCGACCGGGAAAGGACCACGCTCTCACAGAATACCAGCGTAAAATAGCAGCTTAATGCTGCTGTGTTTCGTATGGTGAGTGTAGAGAACCGGAGACCCTTTTTACTGGAAAAGAGGCATTCTATCTTAGTCCTCACTGCTGACAACGCATCTGCATTTAAATTCGCAAACGAAGATAATCAGGTGGACTGTGTGCTCGTTTGTCACCCTTATTCTATAAAAATAAAAATAAACCAGCCCTCTTATGACCAGCAGCAACGACCAGACATCTTTCTAATAGTTATTACTAAGCTAATACAAGATAATTAAATATACGAAGTGGGTGGATAAAAATAGTTCGATTATATTTTTGAAATATTCTTAATATTTTTGAAAATAATAATTCGTAACATTTACTCCCTTAATAATGAGAGAAAACTGTACGCTATAGTTTATTACACATATGGCTATAGCTCCCACCATAAACAAGGAAAGTCTGCGTCTTTTGTTTTATGAAACACGTTCTTCAAACAAAATTATTAATAATTTTAATAAAATCTTTATTATGAAAACTTTAAACTGTTAATATAGTTACCGCAAATTTACTAACGAGAAGGAAACAACAATCACAAGTCGTTTATTGTTTCAGCTCGTGTCGGGAAAAGTTATCAAGCTAGTTATATTGTCGAGTGGACAGCAGGGAGATTACTCTTCGTTGGTTTCTGTTCTCAATTTTATTATTATCATACAAAATTCGACTCGTCTAAACAAAATGAAAATAGAACATAAAATTATTATTTATTTATATTTAAAGAATCCGACTGTAATACTCTTAACTAATATAGGATATATTTCAAATATAATTAATACATAATTAAAGTCCACCAACGCGTCTCTTTGACTTTGTTTGATGTCGTATGTTTGACGATTTGTTTGATGTCGTATGTTCACGCTAAGCTCTAAAATTACTGTGGGCATTTTTTTCGTCTTTCAACAATAGATTCACGACGAAAGTTAATTTTTAGACGATATTTGCCGATAAAGTCAAAAAGTACTTACTAAGAGCTATCATAGCGCACGTTGCGTAAGGCTATATGCGAGTAATGTATGGTTGAATTGTTCTTCTCAAAGAAATCAAAAGAAAAGTCCGTTTGTTTATGTGCAACAAAGAACAAATCCTTATCATTTTGTCTAAACACAACAGTCACTATCCCAAATTATTTGGATCAGTTGTTTCGTTTTTTCCAAGTATATATTGTACACAGAAAAAATGTACTGAGAAGATATACTCGAACACGATGTCTATTGTTGTGATTTGGTAATAGCCGAGAGTTCAAGAAGTTCACAAGGGCGTCTTTGCGGGTGTATTCTTTTGGAATGCTGTTGTTACATCGCTGGAGCTTTGACATTCAATTTTGGGTTACTTCCATTGGGTTATTCATTAAAAATTAATATGGAGCTTGGTGCCCGTTCAGATCTTAACTCTTTTATCGGCAGAGTCAACAACCCCGAACGTCGTTTTTTCGAACTTGGCCCTTTTCACGTTATGTTTTTTGCGGGATATCATTAATTCATGAAAAAAAGTTTAATCCTTTTATTAATCTTAGTAACTACATGACCTTCAACGTTTTTTCTTGCGCTTGACTGTTTTCTTTTTTTAATGTGTGTTCACGATTCACGCAAAACTACCGAACGAATTTCCATTAAATTTTGTATGTAGGCAGTAAATGACCGTGTATATTGTATAGGAAATTTATTAACCACTTACGGAAGAGTAACAAAAAGGTTATGTTTTTCCTTTTTTTTTCAATTTTAATGTCATTATGGCTGCTGACGGTTCTATTAGTTCTAAAGAGGATTTAGCTATACGTAGAATAAATCTATAGAAAAGTGTGTGTGTGTGAAAATGAAACCCATCGCGCCACCAACCAGTAAGGTTAGAATAACGTCTGGCGGGCCAGCTAGTATATATATATGGTATAAAGCGTCAACTTACTGGTAAATAATTAAATTTATCTTACTTACACCTTTTACTATCCATTAAAATTGACTGTATAATACCGTAAAATTTTGGCAAATAAAAATTATTACTAAAATCTTTTCTAGCAATTAGAGTCCAAATTGAATTACAGCTTCCTAATACAAATCCACAATCGTTTATCACTACGACAGGTTCTTGTTTCCACTTCAATAAATCAATAAATTGAAGTCAGTTCGGAGTGAGATGATACGATGAGGAAAATTTCCGATGAAATTTTACAATGGCCTCTTTCGAAGAAACTGAAGTGAATAATTTTTTCTTCGACAAATTGTACAGGCTAATTTATTACTGAACGCACTGGTATAATGATTTTTTTATATTTACGCGAGTACTGTTGTACATTGAATTAATTAATTTTAACGATTTTATTACATTTAGTAATAACTAATGTGACATTTCGAGTGCTTTACAGCACCAATTGTTGTGGGGTGCTGAGGTGTTTGACATTCTGACGTCAAGTCATTTTAAAATAATGTATAGTACTTAAGATTTTTACGCCATCTTAAATTCACAAATCTCAATATTTTAATCACAATGCAGTTAGAGACAAATGACTCTTAAACTTTTATAGATGTGTTACTTATTATAACCTAATAATTCATACCGTGTCAATGAATAAAATAAAACAAATCAATGAACTGAAACAAGAGATGGGCAACAACATTATTTTATCAACTCATGTGGCATTATCCTGATAACAACTTAAATACGTGGCAACTATGGCAAATTTTGTTTTTACGTGGTAGAGCCATGCTGCAGCTATATTAATAGTATAGTTGTAGCACGAATGGGTCGGCTCGACCGGGGAAGGACCACGCTCTCACAGAATACCAGCGTAAAATAGCAGCTTAATGCTGCTGTGTTTCGTATGGTGAGTGTAGAGAACCGGAGACCCTTTTTACTGGAAAAGAGGCATTCTATCTTAACCCTCACGGCTGAGAACACATCTGCATTTAAATTCGCAAACGAAGATAGATGTAGATGTCTATGTGCCACAGCAACCACTTACCATCAGGTGGACTGTGTGCTCGTTTGTCACCCTCATTCTATAAAAAAAAATATTCTCGCTCTGAGGCAATCTAACGGGGAAGGTCTAGTTCAGCAGTAGACTTTGAATGGGTAGATATGAATTAAATTAATAAAGTAATGGTAGCCTATATATACATGTTCATATACGTACTTATATATATGTTCCACGGCTGGGCACAGACATACCCTCATTTCTAAGAAGATCAGTCCGCTGCGGTGCTTCATCATCATACCATCATACATACTTATTCTATAAAAAAGCGAAGTTTTTCTTCACCACCGAGGATCCGGTAAATAATTATTTAAAAACAATTTCATAGGCGCCGGCGGTATCAAACCAAGTTTGTTCCCATACTGCGAAATTTACGGCGAGCGCTTAGTCCCTTGAGCCACCATAGCTCTCGATATGATACATTAGTGTACAAATAATATAAATTATAAAATAATCTGTTATGAGTTCAATTCTAAGTATTTGGAAATAAAATTATAATAACCATAATCATAAGTCAAAAATATAAGGATGGAAGCATCACCTCGTAGGTATTGTTCTCGAGCAATTTCATTGCCAAATTATAAAATATGAGAAGCGTTCAAAAAAGTGAGAACGCGGTAGAAAATCTTTGGAATTTTTTATAAAAGTAAATACTGGCTGGTACAGCTGGAATATGAAATGAAATGAATGAAAACTTTTTACTTTTCGATGTTTAAATTCCGTTTGTCGACATCAACATTTTTTAAAATCTACTATTGTTTTAAAATGAGATTCCTTTGTCCGGAGAAGAAACGTCGTAAAAAACTTCGCAATGTCTGTAATTTACTTAATAAACCGATTGTTTTTTTTTTTAGTATATTCTTTACGGTTTGTTCTAGCGAGAAAAAACTATAATGAATAGAAATATGTGCATTAAGCATTCATGCATTCATTCGTACATTACAGCCCTTCGCAAGTCCACAGCTGAACATAGGTCTCCCCCCAGGAATGCCACTAAGCACGGTCCTGAGCCATTTAAATCCAAAGACTTCCTGCATGTCTTACTAGTTCGCCACTCCATCTAGTTATTACCCGCTTTTACACAACACGTGCTTCCACTAGCGATTGGAGTGTGCGCGATTGAACGCGGAAAAGCTTGCACGCACAATCGTGAGTGATCGTTTTTATCCATTTTTATGTGCGTTGACTCTTTCGTGCGTATTAACTTCTGTATTTTTATTGACAGAGGAAAGAGCGTCGTGTAAGCGCGTGATTCAGTACGGGAAACTTTCGCGACTTGGAGTGTATGAAAATCACGCAGTTTTTTTAAACACGCGTTCTGAAGACTAATGTATAAAGAAATGGACAAAATGGTTAGAAGGGATATTATACAAGCAGTTATGTTTGCTGGTCTAAGCGTATAATAGATTATATGTTTATTAATTTATTTTTATATATTATTTTTAATATGTTATTAAATAAAATCAAACATTAGATAGCATGCATGAGACTTTTGCCAAAAATTCTGTAATAGGGTCCTTGCTCCGTAATATAATTTCCGTCATTTCAAGACGACAATCGTTTTCACAAAACCGTGCGTGTAAATTATGTTTGAAGCGCACAGACTTGAACGCATGACTGAGGTATGAGGGGATGCGCTAGCGGGCGGGCGTGCGAGCATTCTGGCTTTCCTTTTCTATCTTTACATGCGCGTTCTTTTCCGCGCGAAAGCCGATTCACGCGTTAAAGAGCGTATGTGTAAAGGCGGCTATTAAGTAGCTGTGCTTGAAAAATTTCAATACGGAACCAAAAAATTTAAAGATTTAGGGAACACGTTTAGGGGTAAATGATCCGCTGTATTCTACAGTTGCACGTTGGGGCGCCGATTTTAAGCATGGGAGAACATCTACCAAAGATGACCTTCGCTCGGACCGCTCTACGATAAATTGGATTCACAACACGGTATGTTTTATTGCTGAGGAAATCCTATCTGAGCCTCATTAATCATGTGGGTTGGCCGTTGCAACATGTGCACGTAATGCATAGGGTACGTCATGGAAGTGTCATTCGCGATGTTATTACCTTCATTATAGAAGAGATTAGCAGCTGAATTCTTAAGAACAAAGCGAGTATGGGTACTTAACTGGATAATCAGAAGAGTAAAATCAGATGCAGGAAATTTTCTCTAGTAATTGCCCGCTGAAAGCCTGAGTGAATATTTAAGACGACAAAATTCCGTTGCTAACAAACTTTTTGTGACGATGCGAGTTTGAGTAGCTAAGCGCACATTGCGAGAAGAACGGACTCTCGAACTGGAAATGAAATTCCGCCTGAACGCCACTCTAACGTAATCATACCAAATAATTTCTGGAATATCATCTAACAGCTAATACTAGGATATGCGACTATAAACGTTTATCTGATAAATTATATAGAACGTAATATAATTAATCATATTCCTATATAGCACGCTTTTAGGGTGTTATGACTCTTTGTCTGCCTAAAAGTGTAGGTAGAATTTATCAATCCAATCTATTTTTGCCGCCAAGCAGTAGGAAAAGGTATGTAGAGACAGGTTGTGGGGCATTTATCTTAGTTATCACTTCTGATTACTGCCGCTCGGAGCCGTTAGAGCCAAAAACGCCGCACCTCAGCCTCTGACCTAATCATTTTCGCAAGTATGTTAAAACAATAAAATCGGTAAATTTTCTAGACTATAGACAGATGTACATATATAATTTAAAAAAGAATAAAACAATATATGTACCTCATATATTTTTAATACTTATCCTAACCCTTAGCAAGTTTGTGTGTGCAGATCATTTCTATAACTTTCAATGCTATAATAGTGTTTGTTATACGTTAAATTATTAAGTGAGAGCATTTTTGAGATTATTTTTAAGTTTCACAGGAGCTGACTTTTCCATAATACCGCTCTCTGAGATCTACCGCCCGGGGAAATGATTTCCCCCTATGTACCCTCCCCTTGCTACGCCACTGATCCGAACCCTTGTTTGTTTGAAGTTGATAGCTACTATCAGGTGGCTTGTTAGCTTGTTACGTTGATTTCAAATTTTAAAAAACTGCAACATTTTGCTACTTTAGAATATAAATTACATCATTGTCTCTTTGCACAACTCTATTGTTTATTTAGATCGAAATTCAAACACATTTATAGCCATCAGCACATTTTTCTAAATGTTCATTTAATTTATATCCTGGGCGATTTCTTCTTTTTAAAGGTCTTTAAGTACAAATCATTTTGTACTTCCATCTTTAGATGATAAATTGATAATATAATTTCTATATAGCTTTGATATCAGATATTGAATATATTTTATTGAGTTTTAGATAGAAAAATCTTAATAACTGAAAAAATACCTTTCAGCAGCGAAGAATATTATGTTATATATCATCTGAGTAAAACATTTCATATTTCCTGACGCGAAAGTAATGTAAAAGGTCTGACAAAATTAACACGTGTAAACGCGATCTCAAACAAAGGTTTTGAAGAAAATATGACGTGTCTGGATGCAATATTACTTTTGTGATATTATACTCAAGAAAATGTGGAGTTGAAGAGACTACGACATAGTTAAATGAATAAAACTAACGTTCCTGTTTTTAAAGTGTTTATGATTATAACCTATTTTTAATTCTCGACGTTGCGAGAGTTTGCAGCATCTATGGTTACAAGAGTCCATTCGGGACGTTGGTCTTTCAATTAGATTGAAAGACTAACGCCCACCAACGTGAGATCCATTTAAATGAATTAAAGTCAAACTATAGTTACCGGAGAAGGCGGATTTTGTCACAGTTTTGCAGTTTAATATAATTTCTGAGTTGTTATCAGAAATATACTACTACTCATCTCCTGTTTCAGTTTACCTTGGAGTAGAGATTTTTAGAAGATTAATCAAAAACAGAAACCTACACTTAGCTTACCTTACCTTACACCTTACCTTAGTAGTTTGGAGCTTCGACCTGCGCCAGAGAGGAGTGGGCTACTGCTTTTAGTTTTTTTTTACATATTGTAAGCCAGTACATGACTGTAATCCCACTTGGTAGTAAGTGGCCGTAAAGCACACTATCTTAGTATAACAAAAGCCCATTCCCTCTTGGCTTGAAGACACCTAGATAGTAATAGGACGAAAAGACAGACGGACGGCAAATTAATACACTTCTTGCTGCTGTACAGTTTGCTTAGTTTTTCGTATGCGTGGAATTGGTGCGAATGTGTAGGATATCTGCAATAAAGGGGCGAAAGTCTCCTGACCAGAGTCCGATGGTAGAGAGGGGAAGGAGGAATTAAGGCAAGTAATTCCTGCCGCACACTCTCCAAAATGCATTCAGCGAAGAATACAGAGAGGCTAAGTAGCCTCTGCACCTGTGCTAGAGGCTACTGATAAGATTAGTTAAAACCAAATTAAGGTCATCAATAAGCCTCACACCCCTCCACTGAGTACAATACTGCTGTGTGTGTATTTTGTAGCGACAGACCATATATGACAGCAGAACTCCATGCACGATCGGACTTGCGTTTTATATAGGGTCAAAACCTGCCCCAGCGTGAAGTACCGCTGTACCTTTGCAAGGACACTTAGTTTCCTTGCAGTTGGATTCGCTCTGAACTCAATGAACCGCCTTGCTATTAACGAAATGCATTAGCAATTCTGTCACAGTAAATTATTATCGACAGTTTTGTGTTTTATATGTAGAATTTTTTATATACAGCTTTGGATTTTTAAGTGATCGTCATCGGTATATCAAAATTACCTGTAGCTTAGGGAAGAATAAGGGATCCTTTTCTCAAAGATCAATTTTAAACGGCACACATTACACTACATTACAGAAGTTACTTTTAATATGATTTCTAATTAAAGTAGACCTACTTTTTTTTATAAAAATACTAGTAATGCTATTAAATATTACTAATATTCTTTTTAACCACTTCTGGTAAGCTTAAAATGCTTGTGTTAAGAGTGGTCGCGGTCCGCTCCCTGCCCATTAGGCTATTGACGCTTCATATATTTAATAAAAGATAATTAAATATTATCTATTTTACAAACTAAATGTGGATAGCTAGATAGATAATAGTTGTATGCGATGAGCGTAAAATCACATATTGAAACTTATTCGATTTCAAGAATAATCGTAATACAAAATGATTAATATATATAATTAACTGTTTTTTTTATATTCGAGCTGTTTGCTGTTTTATGCGAACATCTTTCCTATAAGTTAACAGTAAATATTAAAGTAGTTTATTTTAACTCATTCAATCCTTACAAAATAAAAATATTAAGAGGTTTATAATATTTTACTTGAAATACAGATGCTTATTCCAGGAAATATTAATCGCAAAGGTTAAATTACCTTTCTTGTTTATAAAACGGTCTGATCGCTTAAGTGATTTTCTTCCTTTAATGTTTTCTTGAAAGGAAGCTATTTAATCCTTCTGACGCAATCACGTCCATCCGACTAACATTGCTGTGAATTTACGTTTCTACGATATAATTTTAAAAGTGTATAACTTTTTAATACGGACTTTTTTAAAGAAGTTGAGAAAGAGATTTTGCACATTTCTATATTGTAAACGCTTATTATTTTTTAAATAGCTCTATATAGATGTTGTGAGGAACAGGTACTCTAATAGCAAACTTTTATAAAAGGGACTAAATATTTGGTAAAGGAGACTTGGTAAAACCTTGCTATGAGTGGGTGAGCAGCATACACAATTAAGCAGTCTTAGGGGTTTTCAAAAACAATCGCGAGTCAAAACTCAAACTCCACAATGTCAAAATTTGTGGAGATTAGTATGGACTATATAGACTCAAATTTTGACATTGTTGAGTTTCTTTTTATAGGATAAGGGTGACAAACGAGCACACAGTCCACCTGATGGTAAGTGGTTGCTGTGGCCCATAGACATATACATCTATCCTCGATTACGAATCTTGTAGATGCGTTGTCTCCCATGAGGACTAAGATGGAATGCCTCGTTTCCAGTAAAAAGGTCTCCGGTTCTCTACACTCACCGTACGAAAAACAGCAGCGTTAAGCTGCTATTTTACGATGGTATTTTATTAAAATTGCATACTTTTTATAGAAAAGTTAACAACGCTTACTTTACTTAGGTAGGTACTATATATACATTTACGAGACCTCCAAAAACATTTTAAAGTTAATATTCCCCGAAATTAACTCTAAAATAAACATTTAATTTTGTATACTCTACGTGTATCAATCCAACACACTTTTATTGTGCGGAATTATGATTTATTACGAGTAGTAGCGGCGTAAGAAAATTCACTACCCCACATCATGCCGTGGGTATAGTAAGAAGCAATAGAGAGATATGAAATAGAAGATGGGCAGCAGGTTCTTCTTTTTAACAACTCAAAATAACAACAAATTGCGGTCACTAAACCGACCGACAAGCGTGGCAACTGTGCCCTATGAAGCAATCTATGGGGGAGGCCTATGTCCAGCCCTATAATCAGCAGTGGAATTTTTAAAAGCTGTAATTAATGAAGAATGACCGACGTTTAATTATTTTAGAGAATCGCCAGCGCCTATGACCGACACACGAATATTGAAGTACATAATACTAATTATGACAGAAACATTAAAATTAAAAAAATCTCTTGAAATATTAAAAATTAAAAAAAATATTTTGTTCGTTTTAACGATATTACTTCAAAGAGTAATTCAAAATTCTCAAGTTTCTAATTACGTAGGTTGTTAATTTGATTAAAAGGGAATTGTTCGAGTTTAGTGGATAAAGGAACTTTGTCAATCATGTAAAAGTTCAACCAAAGTTTAATCATTCAAAATAGAAGTAAATTTTTTTAATAAACATCAAACAGATAATATATTATTTAATATTGTATATGTATACTCAATATGTTTATATTATTTACCTTTTTTATCGTATAATGCTGACAAACGGGCACATAGTTCACCTGATGCTAAGTGGATGCTGTAACCCATAGACATGCACATCTATCCTCGCTTAAGAATCAAAATGCGTTTTAACCCCCGAGGACTAAGATAGAGTGCGTCAGATCACAAATCCAAATCTCCAGATCGACAGATCTATAAATGCATGCTACGAGACATACGTAACTTTAATACAAGTCTTTTTTCACAATATTATGTGGATATTTTAATCAATATTTATACACACACACACACACACACACACACACACACACACACACACACACACACACACACACACACACACACACACACACACACACACACACACACACACACACACACACACACACACACACACACACACATATATATATATCGCTTTTACGATAGATACTTATTGCATCTTCTATTTCCGGAAGAATTTTAAATGTTTAGAGAGTTAATATTGTTAATTTATCTGTTAACAAATATCATAGTAGAATAGGAATTCCATTTATATTCGACAGGACGATATTCAATTTTGAATAATTCTTGCTCATTTAGGACGTTTGGTTAGTATGTTTTGCTCACTTCATACGTTCGTTCATGACGGAAATGATGTGGCACTCTGTATATGCGGCTGGAGTTTGCGTATACGTGAGAGGGACCTGTGTTCAACGCCTCGGCAGTCTTGAAGGTATGGACCTGTCCATCTTATGGCTGCGCCTAGACAACGACAAACATCCTCGCGTCTACGGGTACCTCTATAGGTTCCATATGAGTAATGCCGACACAAACCGACTCATCGACCACATCCAAATGCTGCAGACTCCGTGCTACAACAGGTCCCATCTGGAGAGATCGTGATCCTCGGTGATTTTAACGCCCACCACGATGGATGGCTTGGTTCCCGTTTAACCGATCATGCGGGTAGATCTGTTTATGACTTTGCCTTGGCATGTGGTCTGACACAACTGATTACTTCGCCTACGCGGATCCCAGATGTGGAGGATTATAGACCTTCTCTGTTGCACCTTCTGCTGACCCTCATCCGGACGGATATAGGTATCCATCGATGCCCCTCTTGGCTCATCGGACCATTGTCTAATCCGGAATACGGTGCCACTCACGATACCTCGCGGTTGCGTTCTGCGGGTTGCCGCCGTGTTTAGCACTATAGGTTAGCCGATTGAGACAGGATGCAGTCTTTTTTGCATCCTACCCTTGGGGGCGGGTTTGCTTTTCGCCGGATGATCCCAACGTTGTTGCTGATTCTGTCATTGATGTGATACTGGAATGGAACTTTTTATTCCATCATCTGTGGTGCCTGTCAGAGGCAGAACACCGCCATGGCTTGGTCACTCCTGTAAAATTGCATCATATCTTATGGTGTGATGTGATATATATATATCGCAGACGATTTCTTGCGTCTTTTTACGATAGATACTTATTGCATCTTCTATTTCCGGAAGAATTTTAAATGTTTAGAGAGTGAATATTAGGTCTCTAAAATATACGGTATCAGGATACGCGGAGTAATAGATGGAGAAAAAAGTCGAATATACACAGCGCTGATATACGCCGAGAAGAAGCGACCTACAAATGTTGTGCGGCAAGTCGCGGAACAAAAATATTCGCCGGAATTCATTGCAATGATGAAATAACGTCCATGGCAATTTTTTGTCCAGATGGTTTACCGATAATATGAAATCTGTTGGCTGATTATCGGGGTGGGTCAATCTTGCGTCCGTATACTGGACGCAACTAATTGGTCGGACGCAACATCATCGGTAATTTCATCTATGTAGGACGCAAGATTACTCATGGGATGTAAATATAAATGTATATACATATATATATATATATATATTTAATTCTAAAATTAGGACAATCAAACGATAGGTATTAGTCTACTTATAAATACTGTAGGGTGTGTGAGTGAAAGTTTATTTAATTATGTATACGTATGTGTGTATGTGTGAGTGTGTGTGTGTGTGTGTGTGTGTGTATGTGTGTGGGTGTATGTGTGTGTTTGTGTCTATGTTTGCGTGAGTTAAAATGAGTGTGTGTGATTACAGTGTCTGAATCTGAACAAATCATGCAACACGATCCAGTAGCTTCTCAGTTTCGTCATATGTCATATGATGAATCCATTTTAACAAAAGTTTTTTTACAGTTGTGATATGTTTTATCATATATATATATATATATATATATATATATATATATAATATAGTATCTTTGTTTATTTTATTATAAAGAAAGACAGAACCCGATATTAATTGTCTGCTTGCAAATGTGGTTTTAGTTCTGTACGTCTGGGCAACCATTTTTCTACGTCGTTTATTTAAATCCAGTTGTCCAGAATATACACAACTCCCTGACAGGAGTAAACCACTGATACGACATAGAAGATCGGTAGAAAACCGTCTCTTCTTAAAGTACATAACATTAATAAGAGAACGCTGCGCTCTCTCTAACTCCAGAAATTGAGTTTATGCTGCACCACCCCAGACAGGAATACAGTAGGCCAAGACGGATTGAGCAAGAGCAATGTAGATTTGGTTGAGAAGATAATTTGGTGAGTCCCCATCCGATTTGCCCAGCATTACATGTGTAAGAGTTTTGCAGATACATGTTAGTTTCCTCGTACTATTGATGACATGATCAAGGTGTGGGTACCATGATAGTCTTTGGTCTACAATTACCCCCAGATATTTTGTCTGAGCTACCTTATCGATCCTAGGGCAGTTACAGGTGTTTTTATTAGTGTCCATTGTACATTCATGAATTTTACGACTGAAGTCGGCCTGAGGTTGCGAGTTGTTGTTATTACTACTATAATACAGATATAGTTTGTTTTAAAAGTATTTAGCGTCAGCAGGTTGTGTTTCAGCCACAGAGCGATTCGCAACAGACCAGCCTCAGCACTAGTTTTGATCGCTTCCCAAGAATCACCAGCAAAGACTACGGCCGTGTCATCAGCATATGACAAGACTCTGGCGTTATAGATCTTCATGCTACATAGGTCGTTGATGTAGATGAGAAAGAGGGTAGGTCCTAAAACCCTGCCCTGCGGCACGCCATATGTCACATCAACAGCTTCACTAGTGCAACCAGGTAGTCTTACTCTTTGTCTCCTGTCCGATAAGTAAATCTCAAAAAGGGCAAGCGGAGTCCCATATCTTCAAGTTTATGCACAAGGATGGGGATGGAGACAGTATCAAAAGCTTTTTTCAGATCGAGGAAAACCGACAGACATTTTTTACTTTTGTCAAGTTACCTAGTTACAAAAGAGCTTATGCTTAAGAAGTATTTAAGAAGAGATTGAGCAGAAACAAGGCTCCAAAGTCTTTGTCAGAGAGCTGGAACGAGCTAACTGTCAAATTCCATCACAACACAAAATCCCTCCATCGAGTCCAATACACGGAGGCCATGGGGCCAGGAAAACGAGCACTTGAAAGCGTCGACTATCCTGATCCTAGCAGCGGATCTGGTTTATGGCTCCGCCGCCAACCAAGTTTCGGCCACGGGTGTAGGGAGAGCGGCGCCTCGCAATACACATATTCCTCTCCCCCGCGGCCCCACTACTACCACATAATTGGTGAGGCTCCTTCAGAGTCGCAGAGGATAGGGCAAGTGCTGCATCGCTGTATCAACACTCCTCTTCCCCGCGACTCGACCTCGGCTGCGGCGGTAGGGGATAGAACACTCCTATCGGCGCATTCATCATCACACATCCGAAGTAAAACCACTAGCTCATTTGTTACATGATCATTTGGAAAGGCTAATTGCAAAGAGTGTAAGGCAGGGTGACGTCGTGCCTATCCCCAAAACTCATCAATGCAGACGGCATTGGAATATATGTATAAAACATCACTTATCTTTGATATTCCGGCGATATGGTCATTATGACCGAATCGTTGGAGAACTTGAACACTGATGGGCACCGATGAGTACATATATAATTGTCTAGCTATAATAAGAACTTTTACCAAGAAATCAATCATCGGATCCAAATCGGCTGACCAGGGAGATCACGACACATCTTCTCGTGTATTGCCTTATGGATTCTGAAATGTGGTCCTTCACTGCTGGCCGTATGAGGAAGTTCAAAGTTCACTCTCAGTGTGCTGTGAAAAGGGCTATAGTGATAGAATAGAACCAGAGTAACTGTCATAGCCCAACGGATCAATAAGCTGGAGTAACATTCGCCATGTCAATGGGAAAGAAATGTTCGAGTGGTAGCCCCCTACTAGATAGAGTGTGAAGTCGATGGATGCAGGCTGCATGACTCAGAGCGTGTTTTATGGCATTTCCAGAGATATTTTCGGTGCTAACATCCAGTTTTAAATAACTATGCAGATAAATTTAAACATCACTCCCGTTAAACTACGGAAAGTTGTTAACTAGGTCAGTTCCCTGTGCTCGTTTGAAAAAGCAATCGAAACTCGTAAAAATATAATTACTTTTAAACAAAGGCATACCTATTATGTGCATATTTCAATTTAAATTTCCTTACCAATATTTGAAGGAAAAGGGCTTGAATGTATTTCAGCTATAAACAAGTTAAAAGTGATAGACTATATTAACAATTAAAATATAATTTTCAATAACAAAAGTAGGTAGTTCTAGGGCGTTCATAAAAAGAGAGAATGAGTATTTCACAGGTTACTTTTATTAAATATTGTTTTATTTTTCGACACAGTCACCTTTTAGTGATATACTTGCAATATCATTTTACTAAGCTTTAAATTACATTCCAGTAGATCTCATCATCATCAGCACCTCAAAATGAATGTGCAGCGACTTTTACTTCATCATCTTGAAACCTCTACCCTCTCAGATACTTCTTCAAATATTGGAAATAGATCACTTGTTCACTTGGTGCTAGGTCTGGTGAATATGGGCGATGCTCGTGTATTTTTAACCCAGCATTGAATCGTAATTATATCGTTATCTTATTGAAACTAAACAATATTTGCAAGTTTGCCTCGCCGGATTTCTTTGAGCAATTTTTTTTATTTTCTGCATACAAGTGTAGGTAATATATTGTATACAGAATGTACGGTAATTGGTGGATAACCTTGAAATGGCTTATAGCAAAACCACAGGATGTTCAAATAAAAAATACAAATATGATATAAAAATATTAATATGCCAAGTAGTAGGTAGTAGCAGTCTCTGAGTGTGTGCCTTGGTTTAATATTAACGATATTAACCTCACTCAGATACATTTTGAAAGAAATAAACATCTTAACTGTTGCATCATAATTCATTTTGTGCAATATAATCTATGTAAATATTATTTATGTAGATAATAATAGAAATAAAGTATGGATAATCTTCTAATATATAAAAAATAATTTTTGTTTGTTCGTATTTTATGCGCTGCCATACCGTTCATCAGATTGCGCTAAAATTTCGTCAACTTATTGCTTGCACTTGCGCGAAGGTTATAGGCATAACATAAAACATAAACACTCACGCCTGTAACCCAGAGGGGGCAGAGACTATGGACTTCCATTTGGCACGATCCTGACACACCTCTCTCGCCTCCTCCACATCCTTATCATCTTAATTTGGCCCATTTTCAATATATCGCCAATTTGGTCGATAAACTTTCGCCTAGGGCGTCCCTTCCCGACTCTGCCGTTCACCTCTGCAACATAAATTTGCTTTGTCACCCTTTCCTCATTCATTCTTTCTACATGACCAAACCACCGAAGCATTCCTTTCTTAATCCTGGTCACAACATCATCTTTCAAACCACACTCTTCTCTTATTACATAATTTCTCACTCTGTCATTCAGATTCAGCCCTAACATACTCCTTAATGACCGCATTTCTACAGCATTTATTCTACTCTCGTGCTTCTTCTGCCACACCCAACTTTCACTACCATATATTAAAGCAGGGACTAACATAGCATTGTGAATTGCCATACGTGCCTTATTGACCAAATTCTCACTTTCCACAATAGAGTTTAGAGCCCCATTTACTCTATTTCCTGCGTTCACTCGTCGTTCTATATCCTTATCATATCTACCATCCCTGCTAAATACACAACCCAAATACACAAACTCATCTACTTGCTCGACCAATTTCCTTTCTATTCTTATATCACGTATCGTTTTACTTTCTTCTCTTTAAAAACCATAACTTTCGTCATACTTGCGTTCACTTTCATTCCCCTTTCTTTTAATGACCTGTTCATTAATGTAACCATCATTTGCAACTCGGCTACCGACGACGCAAGTATGACTTGATCATCGACGTAGAAAAGTCATTTGACGGTTAACTCACCCATTCTTAACCCGCATTCTTCAACTTTCAAATTTTCCAAACAATTGTCCATAAATAGGTTGAACAGCCACGGGGAAGCCATACAGCCCTGCCTGACACCTTTATGGATGCCAAAGCTGTCCGAGTAGGCCCCGTTGATCCTGATACAAGCACTGGAGTCCCTATACAGAGACTTCAGTGCCTGTATCAACCCAGCGCTCAACCCAAATGAGTTCAGTGTTTGCCATAATACATCCCTGTCCACTCTATCATAAGCCTTTTCCAAGTCCACGAACGCACAAAAAACCTTTTGGTTTTTGGCCAAAAACTTCTCCGGGATCATACGCATGGTAAAGACCTGATCCGTACATCCCATTCCCTTTCTAAATCCCGCTTGCACATCCCAAATTTTTCCATCAGTATCTTTCATAACTCTTTCAATTAGTACCTTAGCATACAGTTTTCCCACAATGCTAAGAAGGCTGATACCACGGTAGTTTTTACAGTCCTGCTGCGATCCTTTTCCCTTATATATTGGGACTATCACGGCTTTGCACCAGTCTGCCGGTACCCTTAAGTCCCCAACATAAATTAAATAAGGTGTACAGCAGGTCTGCCACCACTCCCTCTCCAGCCCTTAGTATTTCGAGTGATACTCTATCATATTCGGCTGCCTTACCTGCTTTCATACTTTTTATTGCTTTCATTATATCATCTATACTTATCTTCCTATCTCTTTCCTCTTTTCGGAATTTCTATTTCATTTAATTCAAACGCCTCATCGCTCATAAGCACGCTTTCAAAGTATTCCTTCCATCTCCTTAAATTTGAAACTTCGTTATTCAGAATACATCCATTCTGATCTCGTATAGCATTCTTTCTAGGCTGTTTTGAATGTCCACTGGCAGTTTTTACGAGTTTCCAGAACATTTTAATATTTGCCTGGAAGTTATCTGATATTTGTCTATCATTCTTATCCGTTCTTTCTTGCTTTTTCCTTTCAACTACTTCTTTAACTCTCTTAGTTAGATTTCTAAAGACTGCCTTTTTTCTTTCAATATCATCATTCATACCGCTAGAATAACTAGCCCTGGTTGCTACTAAATCCAGCCATGCTATCTTCTTTGCTTCAACTTCCATCCGTATCTCATCATCCCAACATAAAGTGTTATTTTTCCTTTCATTCGTTCTCTTACTTACACCACATACTTCGGTAGCTGCATCCACCAAACCTTTCTTGACATTACACCACAGAGTTTCCAAGTCTAAATCATTCATACACAATTCATCCATACCACTTATATTTTCTCTCAGTCTACCTTTGAACTTCTCTTTCACATCTTCATCTTGTAACCTCTCTGTTCTTATACGCTGTAACGCAGTGGTAGATACAGATGTCCGATGCCGCCAACGTCTGAATAGACCATTAATTCGGCATAAGACCAAGTAATGATCCGTCCCTACGTTGGACCCCCGGTAAATCCTTGTATCTACCACTGCGCTCCTCATTCTTTCATCCACAATTATGAAATCTATCATGCTTCTATCACCACCTCTTTTCCATGTGTACATGTGAATCTTCTTATGACGAAAGAAAGTGTTCGTCACAAAAATATTCTTTTCCACACATACGGTAAGGAGGCTTTCTCCATTCTCATTTATACTTTCATCACCAAATGTTCCCAATATCCTTTCATAACCAAGCCTCTTCACGCCAACCCTTCCATTAAAATCTCCTAATATATATTTTCATTACCCTTGCATTTCATGAGCGCCATCCTTACCATCTCCCAAAACTGCTCTCGGATATAAGTGGGCTTAGACATGGCTGGGGCGTAGACCCCTAGAACAAACAACTTCTTTAAGCCCACTTACATTCGTATCCATAGCAGTCTCGGGCTTACACATTCATACTCTTTCACACAATGACCCATTCTTTCTGAAAGGATGATAACGACTCCCTGGCATGCCCGCTCGGTCTGGTCTACACCAGACCAGTACGCGGTATACATGACATGTGTAGTGGCATCCTTTCCTTCCGTTTCGTCTCATTTACACATAACACATCTATTCCTCTATCATACATCATATCGCATACTTCATCCATCTTATCATTCATTGCTCCACATACATTCAGCGTAGCCAGACGGGCTTCCGCAATCCACTTTTCGCACCTCCGGGAGACAGAACGTGACGGGTGGCGAACCTCGTCGCCAGTTTTCCTCTCGGAAATTCTTCGCACCCCTGCCCCATTAAAGGGCCGCCGGGAACTCGGGGCCATTTCTTTTCTTTTTTGCCTCATGGTGCGAAAGTAGGGGGTGGTATTTTTTACGCCGCTACCACACGGCGAGGAGCCAAGTCTGTTCTTTCGGCTTTGTCGCTTGTTTAGCACCACCCGGGGGACACATGTAGGGTGGGCCTAGGATTAGGTGGTCGAAGCATACGGACGCGAGCGACTCATCCCCCCCCCCCATAGGCATAGTACAATTAAATTACAGTAGGTGGTGCGCGTGTCGTACGGAAAAATTTATTTGAAATTAATTTATCATTCAACTTCAATGAATGTATTATCATCATTCCTAATTAAATAATATAATTGTTCCAAAAAAACGATATTTCCACAATTATTTCTTCTGTAGCAGCAACGGGTACCACCTAGTAAAATATAAGTATTACATTTAAGAACGTTTTATTCTTACATGTAATACTTAATTTATATACACTTTAATATTTTGTAACTGCGCCAGGTATTGTATAATATTGTATAGACTAGCTAATGTACTTTTTTTTAAATCAATCTAATAAAGCAATCTTGAATTATAATCTGTTTGGTGGAGAAATCTATTCACAATGGGAGACGATCACATCCAAAATTGGACTGTACGGGCCGATGATGAATATGATGATGATGAAGTGAAAATAAAATTAAGTTGACTACCGGGTGACATTTTGATCAGTGTATCCGTGGTTTAAATCACAATCGAAATTGACAGACAGACACCGACGTGATTCCATTAAAACACTGCAGATATAAATAAGTTATAAATCAATTACAATTATCTCTGTTAATTTAGTGTTTGAACACAAACATCATCCTAAGACATTAATCAGTCGGCATTTTTAATGTGAAACAGAACAAAACGTCATCCTAAAACACTAGTCAGGCGGGAACTATATAAGAGTACAGCTAGTTATAGGAATTGCTATCTAAAACACATTTCCTTTTATAATTATGAAGCGCAGTACAGAGGTCTTAGTGTGCAGCTATGAAGTTCACATTAAGCAAAAATAATATGGTTCCGCTGTAAATGAAATTGTTGCCTTTATACATTAAAGTTTTCGGGGAAACATTAAAGATTTTTAAAAAGGAATGAGGGGAGGGACAATATTGCGAAATATTTTAAGCTTGCTGTCTCAAAAACAACGCTTTATTCATAAAAGTTATGAAACCTGCAACTTCCTGACTCCGGGCAGCTAATAAGAATTTCTTCATGGAAAAGCTGAATAATTGATATTTTTTTGCCCCGACCCGGGATTCGAACCCGGGACCTCATGATCAGCAGTCGCACTACTACAACTACTAGACCAACGAGGCGATCGAAAATTATATATGAGAAACTACGGACAAATTAATTAAGTAAGTAAAGTTAAGTAAATCCTCCTACAGATTTCTGTAAATAATCGTATGGCAGAAAAAAATTGTTCAATATATTACCTCGTCAGCTTTTATCCTATCTTCTTTTGAAGATGAAGACGTAAGAAATATAAGTTCAGTTATTTTTATTTTAGAGTACTTTTATTAAGTTTAAGTAAATAGAACTGTCCAAAATGTAATATTTTTGGATATCATATAAATTTCATTTATGAACTGCAAATATTATAATATTATAATCTATATAATATTATAATCTGCAAAGCAAAAAAGAGATTATCCGATAATCACGATTCGACCTTCCGTTGTTATTTCCTCGCGTATTGGCTAGTGACGATGATAATGATTATGATGTCCTCTTGGGTGACTGTGAAGAACTTCAGCGTACTATTCAAGCTGCGACTGCTCAGGAGATTTACTTGTATATTGCAAAGTTGTACAAGCGAACGCACTAAAATAGAAGCATTCTTAACCGTCCCCTGCCCGATGTTACACTTTTACGATAGAAATAGAGGTAGGTTTGAATTCAGCAACGAATATTTTATTATATACATTCCATCACGCAGAGTTTAAATAAAAATAACCATTTTATAGGTGTTTTAGTTTGATTTTTGTACATCCCACACACCTCACCTGACGTCAAAGAGCACTGCGAACCGAAACATCTGATTGACAGTCGTATACTTAATAGTGCGCTTAACGTACTAATATCGGCCATAGGTAGATGTTTTCTTAATGTGAGGAGGATTTCAGGACGACCTTGTAAATATTCACTCAATCTATTTTAAAACACATCCGCTGATTTCGAAGCCTCAGTAGGTAATAGCGAACGGATATTAGATCTCTCTGTTCACATCCTTGCTAGTCACTAGTTTACGAAGCACGAACGTTTTAAATTCTCTTGTTTTTAAAATCCTGTTATTTTAAATAAAAATCACAAGCAAGCATGCATTATTTGAAAAATTTCCTCCTTTTTTACTTTAGCTCTGTGCTTGCAAAGGTAATGTAGGTTTAACTTTTTCGGATGGATTATCCACCAGTTGTCGTCCGTAAGAGCCTCGTCCTTGAATCAGTAGAGTACACCGCGTATAGGTGAGGTTGTTTCTCTGAAGGGAGTAAATTATCAATAATTCATTCCTACTCTATTAATAAGTAATAAGACGACAAGTTCGTCAGGTTGCGTTTTAAGTAAACATCATATTTTGCGAGCGTAGCATTGGGATTATAAGCGTAAAGCGTAGCTTGTACACTCAGTACATAACGATGAACCTACCGATACCTCACACTTCAAAGTGCATCAAGCAATTTAGACGACATCACAACGGAAAGGAACTTGGACGGTCGGGGAAAAAAATTGGATTTTTCTCCTTTTCATCCTACATAGGATAAAAGGGAGAATAAAGCTGCGGGTACACGCAGCGACTTTCATGGGCAAATAATCTGTGCAAAAAATTTGTGCAAACAATATGGTGCACTGCACAACGTCCACACGATAGCGTCTTGCATGCGCAAGCAGTTTGTACAAAGTTTTCGCAAAGAACATGTGTGGCGTCCACATGCCGTCTTAACTTAACGTAGCTACATGTTTGCTTGTGCAACTTTAGTTTGAGCAAATTAAGCATTTGTGCAAGCCATTTGCACGGTATACCGTTTTGCCGGCTTATCGTACATGTTTGCTTGTGTAAATTAGAATTTGTGCAAGGAAGATTGAGCGTGTAGCCGGGCCATAAGGTAAACTTTCAAGGGACATCCCTTGATTCGCTGACGCATTATGATCAATGTGAGAAAAATAATATCAGAAAAATTGTCAAACGCACAACATTGAGACGTCAAAGCCAAACTTTTTTAAATTGGTTTTTGAGTCCAGGATATGCACTATACAGAAGTCTAGTCTAAGGTAATCTGACCATAGAACTACACGCTCGTTCTAATATAGTATAGTTAGTTACCGCCTATATACGTCCAGCACGGCACAGGCCTCCTCTGAATTCTGAAACGGTTTTAGGGCCAGAAAATGTCCGCTGACCCAATTAGTGTTGGCGAACTTCACATGGCTTCGAAAAAAATTTTTTTTCTTATTTCTCAGACATGCAGGTTTCCTCACGATGTTTCCTTCACCGCCGAGCACGTAGTAAATCAGCTCTTCAAATTGCAATTAACAATTTCATTGGTGCCGGTGGGGATCGAATCGGGGTTGCTCGCTTACTAAGCGCTAAGCGCTAGCTATAAATTACATTATAGCGAGTGCTTAGCCCCTGATCTACCACGGCTCATATAGTATATCGTTGAAATATCCAGTTTTTATTTAAAAGTGATAAGACATAATTATGCAATTTTGGCTTTTTATCTTATGACTTCCGCGAATGGGAAAATTATAATTTTTCTAAGAAGTTTGTAGAAAGCGGATAAAGATTTGTGACAAGTTACAAAAATATATAATTTTTATTTTAATATAGACATTAATGATGTCGGCATGAATATACAATTTTTTATTGACATTTAATCTGACTGAATAACAGCGTTGTAGATTCTCTGCAAAGAGCCCTTTCATTCCCAAGCAGCATACAAGCGTTATGAACATCAATATACCAGCCCACATAGAACTTAGAGTTCTTTTAGAAGCGTATAAGAGTGTTGAAATGAGGTTGTATCCTTATAAGAGTGGTTTATGAGTTATTATACAACTCAAGCTGTATAAAGTCTGCATTATTGGATCTAAGTAAGCTTAGGGTTCTTAATCAGAATATAAAAAGTCTAGTATACAACTTTAAGTATTTTGTAACACTTCAATCTCATTTTATCATTAAAATTGTATAGAGGCTGTTTTTTTGCATGCTGTCCCCTGCTTATACAGCTCTAAGTGTTATTATAGTATCACTAAAATCTTATTTCTGTACAATTATGTATGAAAACTCTCTTCTAAAACTTATTCTTATGGTGTCATTGTACACTTTTGTAAATACAGTAGTTTTATGACTTTTGTCTATGAGAGTGATATAAAACTAAAACACTAAATAACAACCAAAGTACAACTTAAATCTGTATAAGTGACAGAATATCGCCATTTTGCATTTTTATATTGTGTTAGTGAATAAAATAAATTTGTTATCAATATGTGGAAAAAAGAAAAAGATTTGGTGCATTAAAAAGATCATGAAATTTATCCTAAAGAGAATTATAAGTTATGTTGGAAAAACTGCTATACAGCGTATGTAATAAAAATATCCTATTATAGAACTGATTAAAAGTAATGGCTGCATGTTATAATCCACAACATACCTACATAGTACAGTTACTACAAAAAAGTAATAATAAAGTTTATTCTTTTCTCTCACAAATTTAGTAATTAGCACAAACATACGACTTAATATTAATATGCTACAATCAATTTGTGAGAGACTGGTGTCCGTACTAGGATTCCCTGTATGACAGATCACCAGCCCCCACCTACAGACCTATTTATAATCTAGGTAATATTAGGTGTATAACAAACAATAAATATACGAAAAGCAAATGTGTGTGTGTGTGTGTGTGTGTGTGTGTGTGTGTGTGTGTGTGTGTGTGTGTGTGTGTGTGTGTAGTGTTTGGGACTTTAGTGGGATAAAGAAATGGAAGAAAGTGACTCACCTTAAGAAGTGCTCGTTGGGTACGTTCTAATTTAAGTAGATGTGTTTTAGAAGTACCACCCCAAGCTGTTATGCAGTTTGTAATTAATGATTGGCAAAGTGACAAGTAGGTTGATTTTATTATTTTTTTATCTGTCACATGTCGAATATTTTTAAAAATATAGATCATTTTACGCAATCTATTAGTTAGAAGTTTAATGTGTGCTTGAAAATTCAGATTGCTATCAATTATTACACCTGAGTACTTTATTTCATTTACTTTTTGGAGCGAAGGACAAGAACAGTTAATAACATCATTATAATTTTGACAGATATGTGCTTTTATATGGAAATTAGGTGAAATAGGAGTGTTAATTTTTTTAAATGTAAATGACATATATTTTGTTTTAGAGACATTCAGCATTAATTTATTGTGTGTTAGCCAGTTCATAATTAAATTGAAACATTTTTGGGCATTCAGGTATACTTCTTCCCATGTATCACCGTTGAATAAAAGGCAGTATCATCGGTATAAGAAACAATCGTCCCATTTATCAATTTTGCTACTAAGACTATATGACCCTCGAAATACCGTTTAGGCTGTTTAAAAAATAGTCTCCATTTTAAGACACATAAAAACAAAATTTAAAATATAATTTTGGGAATATTAGACATTAGTCTAAGCCAATGATATACTATTACTTTTAGTTTGACTAATGGTAACTGCGCCCCAATGTGCTTTTAAATCCATTAATTTAATATTTTTTTTATCCTATAGAACCGATATTTAGTTACCGCATTTAGTATTTTGTACTTATATTATTTTGTTATTTTGCTGGCGCGGCAATTTATTTGATAGAAAAAATTTACATGTTTACCGTAAGTCTAATTTCGCATTTTCAATTCACCAATTATCCGTCAAAACTCAACTCCAATCCGAATATAATATTAATATGTTAAATATATGTTAAGACATTAAATGTCGCCATCATTCAGTAAACTTTTTGTTTTGTATTCATTTGTGATTCCGTTCAAAAACCAATTCAGAAAGTTTGTCTTTGTAAGTTACTTATAAGACAATATCTGTAGTGTAATAGTTTCCTTGCACACCAAATAACAGCTGTATTACAGCAATTATACAGCCAGAAAATCTAGTATAAAAACGAACTTCAATACAGCTCGTATACAGCTTGCTTGCTGTTTGGGTTGTCCTTCTTACAATATTATCTTTGTATTAGTTTAACTTTTAATTGTTTTGTTACTTTTGGCCAATGAATAAATATTTTATTATTATTATTGAGTTTGAACTAAACTTATAAACTGAGCTCTTTAAAGTGATTTTTGAATTAAGGGGCGTAAAATTTCATTCGATATTTTATCAATAGAGTGAGGTTTTCATCCTTAAAATTCCAAATAATTATAGGGATTGATTGAAACTACTTTGTATTAGGTAGGTATATTTTGACATTCCCAACGTAAGCAGGTCCACTCGTGATCATACAAAATACTTAAAACTTCACACTTCATTCAGTGTGTAAGATTTGTGTAGATGTAAGAAAATATTTATTAGATTCATAAAAATAAATGTTTCAATTTTACACATTTTAAACGATAAAAGGGACAATTTTAAAACCGTCGTCATTTTGATACGAGGGAATGCCGCGACAAATTCTCAACCTCGATGGATTAGTAGCTTAAATGGATGATTTATAAAGCTCATATAATTTGAGTGGAAACCAATGAATACGAATGAGGCTACATATAAAAAGCTATCTGCTTAACATTCATTTCTTATTTTAGTACATTATTAAAGTATAATACATATAAAATTTTAAATCTGTATACTGCTTTTATATTTGTATACTGATTTTCCTATCATGAACCCTTCGCATAAATTTAAGTTTGATCATAATATATTCTACCGAATGTCGTTTTGATTATAAGGGTAGGGAATAGTAATTTGTAAGCATTTCCCAAAAGTGTAAAAAAAACGATTCCCTAATAATTTCCTCCTATCTAATATATTTATAATTATAGCTTTTAGCTATTCCTTCCGGCAACGCCACAGTGTTTTAAGAATTAAAGCCATGAATTCATTTAAGGTTTAATTGCATACTATGTAGAAAAATGCGGACTTAAAGGAATTCTCTAGCAGTCTACCTAGTCTAGGGAAATATGCAATTATTTTATTATTTTTGTTAACTAAAATGTCGTCTAGTCTATACTTACTAAAATCTTCATCCCCTATTTTTCAACCCTTTTGACGTGATATTTTTCTTAAAATGTATATAGGACCACCCTCACGAATAAAATAAAAAAAGAATAAAACCACAACAAAATAAGAATCATTAGAATTAGTTCAGCCGTTTTCAAGAAATACATTTAAAACATACGCATACATTACAGAATCTTTTCGTTTTTCAAACTCTTTAAAATGACGCCATCATATATTATACAAAGCATTAAAAATTTAAAATGTTTTACATCAAATACCACCGGTTTTATTGACAAACATCTGTCATTAATATTGTTTAAGTCATCCGTTTTATCGGTATTGCTCGGATATCCCTAACCCATACCAAAATGCGCCAACTGGCGTAACATTAGTTAAAAAAATATTTACCCATACTATCTTGATAGGCAAGTGGATGATAAGCAGAGCCGATACCCTCGTACTGGTACATAATTAGACTGTGCAATATGGGTTCATCATATTTTGATGGATTTCTCACCATGTTTCAATTGCCAGAACCGTGTTACCGTTACAGCCTATAAAAGTATTCTGCTGGACATAGGCCTCTCTCATAGATTGCCTCGTAGGGGGGATATTTGCCACAATTGCCACGCTTGGCGAGCGGGTTGACAACCGCAGTTTTTATTTTAAGTCGTTATTAAGAAGACGCTGCTGCCAATCTCCTGATTTGTTTCCCTCTGCCATCTCTTACGACAGCCACGGGATGATATGAGGTAGTGGATATTCTTATACCGCCACTACACGGTCACGCCACTGTCCGGTGATTGGTATTTAAGTAATAATATTCATTAAATATTTAGAGCCGTGTAAACTCAAAGGCTAAACACTCGCCGTAAATTTCATAGTACGCGAGCAACCTGATTTCGATTCCCGTCGGCACCAATAAAATTATTAATTGAAAATTTAAGTCCCGATTTAACTACGTGCTCGGCCTGGAAGAAAACGTCGTGAGGAAAAATGCATGTCAAAAAATAAAATGTTTCGAGGACATGAAAGTCCGCCATCACGCATTGAAGCAGTGCGGCGGACTAATTACTCCAAAAGCCTCCCAGAAACGAGAGAAGGTATGTGCCCAGCAATAAGAGATATAAAGGCTACTACTTTAAAATTATATGTATATTATAAAACGAGATCATTTTAAACATTGAAAAACTTATTAATTTTTAATATGATAAGCGAAACTGAAACTAACTTATTCTATAGTACTTTATAATTAGACTAAGGCTTACTATAATTTCGTATACTCACTAAATACGTGTGATATTATATTATTTCACTGGTGTGTTTATTATAAGATAATATTTTCGTTTCAGATGACGCTTAAAATGAAATCTTAAATATATTATTATGTACATAGAACTGTAAGTCGATACGTAAACATACTTGTAAACAAACGCAAACATAATTAATTTAAGGCAAACGACGTGCCCGTAATTGCTTTCTTGGTAAATAAAATAATTCCCATGGAATATGCACATAATTTAATAAATTTATAATTCAGCGCCATAATCTTAGATATTGTTCCTTATAATAATGCTACCCTACTTTAGCTACACTACAGTTCGAATATTCATAAAATAATTACTATAACAAAAATTAATTATTTATTTCAATAATTATTAAAATAAATAATATTATTTATTGTAATAATATAATAATTAAATTTAAAAAGTATTAAAGTCATTATTTTTTAAATATGGGGATATTTTACTAGCAAAATATAAATATGACTACCAAAGCCAGAGAAAATAATTGATCACTTTTTAAACCATTATAGCGGGTGAATCGAAACTTTTCTTTAAACTTTCGCGCGAATTCTTTCACCGAAGGTCCCGAGGGAGCGCGTCAACGGACCCCGTCATAAATCGACTGCTCGTAAATCCTAGAGCGCTCCTGAATCCCGTCTAGGGACGTCATTCCCTCCCGCACCCTTCAGCCCTCTCGCATGTTACTCCGACAACGGCATTGAATTACGATTCTGTCCCGTATGATTTTTGAGACTAAGTATCGGATCATTTTAAAACATTTAAAGGATAAATTATATCAAGATTTTTGAAGAATTTCTAATATTAATGTATTTAATTATGAACGATTTTTTAACGTGAGCAACTATCAATAAATAGTCTATTAGGATGAAATATAATAAAATACAACTTGGCATGAAACAAAAGTAATGTAGAATAATTAGGAAGCAACGGCCCCGAACCTACCGATTTTTCGGTAGCCATATCTGAAATTCCATAGTAATTTAGGTACAAAAAAAACAAAATTCTTAATTATTATTTATAATTCTGTTCTTATCCTTATGTGAGATATCAAATAACGATTTTGGGTATAAATATTAATTTAGAAGTTGAGAAAATCATAGAATTCGCAAGTTGCGTGGGACATAGATAAGGGTTTACTTTGTAACTCTATAGATAAATAGGTAAACCTTAAAAAAACGTACGAAATATCCTGCGTTTATATAACAGAATACCATGCGTACAAAAACAATATAATACTCCTGTGATTCGTATAGTGTGTGACGAACAGGGGATCCTCTATATTGTTAACGGTTAACGGGACATGCTGTCTTTGTTCACACGGGTGATTATAATTTTGATCCATAACCGTGGATAGATTTTGATCCATAACGTGTTTACGTCCCACAGCATCCACTCGTCATCAGGTGGACCGTGTGTTCGTTTGTCACCTTTAAACGTACCTCGAAATATTGCAACATTAAATGGAATAATATGATGTTTTATTTTTCAAATATCGATTAGACAAACATTTTGATTTATTCAATGTGCTTTTATTAACTGGAACGGCTCTGTAAACCAATTAATTCCAATAAATATCTAAGTTTTCACCATAACCTGTACGGATTAAAATTCAATTTCAGCGCCTATTAAAAAATGAGTGAAATATTCTCAAAATAACTATGTACTAAATTATGGAATCCTATCACAATTCCACTGCTGAAGATAAGCCTCCACCAAGGAATGCCAGTAAGAATCCTCTTTGAATTTCCTGGATCTTAATACCAGGTCTTCACTCCATCTAGTGGGGCCCATTGCCACTTTAGCTCGCTGATCTGTTGCGCTATATGTCGGTTACTCTGGTTCTACTGGGATATCCTCATTTCTAAATCTATCATTGAGTTATAAAGCGGTATCATAAAAGCTTAAATAAAAGGTTCATTAAGTAATTATCTACAAAATCATACTCTCTAATGCCTATAATGTAATATTAAAAGTAATTGTGCCTCTCTATATTTGTATCAGTATCTTCATTACAATCCACTGGTAAACACAAAAAACTCCCCCAAAGATTACCACAAAGTCGCATACCATCTGTATTCATTAACTTATCAGATCGCCACCGTCAAATGGAACGTCAATCTACGCTGCTTTGATATTTTAAATTATATGTGAATATAAGATGATAATATTATCGCTATAACCGAAATTAAAATTTTTATATAATATTTATAATCTAAAATTAAGCAGACTGATCTTATTTTGCTTAATTTTATATAATATTTACACCATATTCATTGTGAGAATAATTAGTAAGTAGGGTTGATGTAAAAAAAGAATGCGTTATTTTTTATTGAAAAAAATACTTTCTCTACTCTTAATGAGTTTTCCTTTTCTTTTCTTTATCTAAATAGGTAACGAATTCTTTAAACAATAGACTGTGTGCTTTAAAGTTTAGAAAATTAGTATCTAGGACAATTGATAGTGTAGTCTGAAATGTAAACTATTTAGTGAGTAGCAAATAGACTTAACTTTATTAATTCATTAAAAGTTTCTACATATAAACGTTGTTAGGAATTTCTTTGTTAGAAAGTTGCTACTTGTAAATTAATAATAAATTTTTCGTGAGTTGTTGATTATTCAAAACATTCCAAAAAAATCAATTATAAATATACATGAAAGCATTGTGGTAAAATATACGTTTTATTATCATAATAACAATCATCATCATCACAGCCCTTCACAAGTCCACTGCTGAGCATTGGCCCAAGGAATGCCACAAGGTACGGTCCTAAGCCACTTGCATCCATCGACTTCCTGCATATCTTACCAGGTCCTTTTATTATCATCAATACTTATTACACTTGCTATTATTATCGCTCCTTTATAGTGTACTCGGGTATATATAGATAATAGTAGTATTATCCTCGTCTGTTTTTTTTATAGAATAAGGGTGACAAACAAACACGCAGTCCACCTAATGGTATGTGGATATGTGGCCTATAGACATCTACATCTACCCTCGATTAGTTGTTTGATTTAAGTGAAGACAAAATGGTACAGATTCTGAAGCTGTAGTGAGCGGGCTATAGTGGGTCTTCTCCATCAGGGAAGGAGCACGCTCTCACGTTATCGCGCATCAACATTATGCTTCTGAATTTCGCATGTAGAGTATGAAGTTCTCTAGACTAGTGACATCACGTCTGCATTTTGATTCTTAATCGTGGATAGATGTACATAGGTGTCTACGTACCATAGCATCCACTAGCCATCAAGTGAGCTGTGCCTGTGTGCTCTTTTGTGACCCTTTTCTATAAATGTATTAAAATCTTAAATATGTTGTAAGAATGAGTTAATAAAAAGAGTTTTCTTATGATAGAAAATATGATTTAACTTAATGTAGTACAGTACGTAGAAAGAGCATATTTTTTACGTTCATAACGAAACAAGGAAAATAATAAAAGTAACAAGTCCACTGAAACTGACAGACTCCACTGAGACTGAAAAAGTCGTCGAAAACTGAAGCGAGAGGACGGCAAAGCATTTTTCACACTTCGTTTTTTATTAGATTTTTGTTTGGTATCATTTTGTTTCAAAGTGAACAGAGCTTTCAACCTATAACTTTTTAATCCAAAGAAAAGATAAAGTATTTAAATTAGTACGTTACTTTAGGCGACTTGATAACTGACTCGATCAACTTAATCTTGGAACCTCCGATAGACGACGGTGTAGCCGTATTTTATATATCTCTATATATAAAAATCAATTGCTGTCCGTTAGTATCGCTAAAATTTCAACTTAAAAACTTTTAAATCTTTTATAGACTTAAGGATGATAATCGAGCACACAGTCTACTTTATGGATGCCTTTGACACCTACATTCTTTGATTAAGAATCAATGAAGACCCCTGAGGACTGACTAGTGGTTCTCATTACTCGATACGAAGCACAGCAGCATGTTTTATTATGCTGCTGTTTCATGTTGATATACTGTGCGATCGTGGTTCATCCTCTGTCGAACAGACCCATTCTTGCTGCAGCAATAATATACTGGAGCGTGGTTTTGCCACATAAAGAAACTAATCACAATCGAAACACTAAAACACTAATTTTATTTAGTGTGGAGTACCTATTCTCGTAATTTAGTAAGTTCTCGTAAGTTGCCTCGGGGTATGGGCCGGACCGAAAACCAGTGCTATCACTGAGACCGGTTCTTTTCGCAGTTCATGCTGCAGCGCAGGGTTTTTTTAAAGTGTATTTTGTAAATACCTCGTTTTATTTGTGTTTTTGCCTATTTTCACTTTTTTACATTTCGTGCGGCATGCTTAAACTGGAATGAACGCATTTCTTTCTTTCTTATTTCTAAATATAAAAGATCATTTCAATGATTTGGCGAATCACTTTCATGACATCCTCAGGATTTACTTCGCTCTCATCGTACGGCTAATATTTACTATTATGTAATGAATAATTTGTAATGTATTTAACATTCATAAACATGGGTAATACATTGGTGTTAAAGATAAAAAAATAAAGTAAGTCCAGCCATGTTTCGCCTTGACTTTTATGCACAGTTTCTATAGTCAAATTTTGTTTCGTAATAGTTATTGTATGACCTATATTAAAAGTTTTATTATCAATTAAATTGATAATAAAACACTTATTTTAGGAATTAAAATCTTCGATAATATCAAATACATAATAGAAATATTACAAAATTGAATTAAGATTTATCAATTATTATTATTAATTTAAATTAATAGCGTACTGAAATTATTAATTGCAATTTAAAGTGTTTAACACGAGCTCGGTGGTAAAGGCGAACATTAGAGAAATGTGCACGTCTGACAAAATTAAAAATATTTTATGGAGATGTGAAATCCGCCAACATGTATTGAGCTGCCCAATGCAATTTGATGATATGAGGCCTGTGCCCAAGAGAGAGGTTTAGTAAACTTTTACGAAAATCACAGTCTATTTTTAGACCTAAAGCTGTATTGTATTCAACAGCAAATAAAACTCAAGATTTTTGCATCGGTTGTCAATATAACAGTCTCTGTCATCAGTCTATTTTTAGACCTAAAGCTGTATTGTATTCAACAGCAAATAAAACTCAAGATTTTTGCATCGGTTGTCAATATAACAGTCTCTGTCTTCTGGAATATGGATAGCATCATTATAATCGATTGTTTACGCAACGTGTAGCCAATAAATAGAAAGTATTACGACACATTGACTGAAAAATTGTAACAAGAAATAAAAGTAAAGTTAAGAGGAAAATTGCGCAGAAAAGTGCTTTTTATCTCGATGATGTGCAACATGATGGGCAACGGATTGGTATTACAGACACAATGGGTGGGTTATTTTGTTAGTGTTTTTCATTTCTATAGATCTTAATAAAATATTTATCTGGGCAAAGACTCGTAGAAGCCTTTGAAACACAGGATAAAATCTATTTTTAATTAAATTCCAAAGTATCATCTGGCAGTGCCAGCGACAGTAGGTAGTAGCCATTATCACTTAACCTTAGAACCTTTGTTAAAAAATGTAGAACACGACTGTTATGGCCGACACACACGGTCAGTTAAACTGATCAGTTGAACTGACGTACATCCAAAAACTGACCGTGAGTGTGAAATGTCAAGTTGAAATTTTAACTGACGGCAATCGGCAACCCAAGAATTTTTCCGGACGCACGGTCAATTAAACTGATCAGTTGAACTGACGTACATCCGAAAACTTACCGTGACTGTGAAATCTTAAGTTGAAATTTGAAGCCAGTGAGTGGGGAAACCGTTTTGACTTACATCCGTTTTAACTCCAACTGATCAGATTAACTGACCGTGTGTGTCGAGCATGAGAAATCTGTATCCCTGACAACGACTGACGACAAAATTTTATGACAACGACTGACATCAAACTCACATTCGCATTTATAATATTAGTTAGGATATTGCGGGTTCATTTTGGTTTTGGTACATTTCGATGAATTTAAATGTTTCGTCATTAGTCCACCTCGTCTCCGACATTTTATTGTACCTAAATTAATTACGTAAAAAGAAACTATGACAAAATAGCATGCGTCCTCACTGTACCGTAAACAAATAAGAACTGAGTGATCGGCGATCATATAGACGCGCGGGCGATCCCGCGGCCGAACTTCCTTTGACGTTTGTCCAAAAAACCGACACAGCGGCCATTACTCTCGATCATCACCGATCATGTGCAATTATAGGTGATTATGCCCTCTACACGATCGTGATCGCTAGTATTCGTCCATCATGGCCGATAGTGTATAGGCCCCATTAAAGCGTTTCGTTGATGAGTTAATGATAAATAAGCAACCAACTTTAGTTATTAATTCAACGGTTTGTTTTAAGTGTATGCCATAAGCCTCGTAAAGGTGACTGCTGATCATGAGGTCAACCCGAGTTTAAACCCGAGTTGTGCCAAAATCAGTTATTGAGTCAAGAAATTCTCAGTAACAGCCCGGAGACAGAGTTCGGCGACAGTGTTGACGGTGTTTCACCTCCGTGCCTCCGTGTCCGTGCTCTCCGGTCATATCGGATTGCTGTCCCATCAGACTATGAGAGTAAAAGAATAAATGTACTCTTTTGTTTGCGCGCGCACTCGTGCACTACTCGTATAATCATGTCCTACACAGATCTCCTTTGAGACCGGCCGCCGCACCGTGACCGAAAGTCGGTCAGGCAGGACATTATTAATCTTCACATGACATTCTGTTTTGGGGTGTACCAAAAAATATTTCCGACTATTATTCTCCGCCCGGGGACGGGAAGTTATAATAAAGGTAGAGCCACGCTGCAGCTATATTATGGTTGTAGCACGAATGGGTCGGCTCGATCGGGATGTACGGGGAAGGGAATACCAGCGTAAAATAACAGCTTAGCGCTGTGTTTCGTATGATGAGTGCAAAGAACCAGATACCCTTTTTTACTGGAAACGAGCCATTACATCTTATTCCTCAGGGGTGACAATGCATCTGCATTTTAATTCTTAATCGAGGATAAATGTAGATTTCTATGGGCCACAGTATCAATTAACTATCAGGTGGAGTGTGTGCTCGTTTATCAACTTATTCTATAAAAAATAAAGACAAAGAAAGCAAAAGCTATTATAAAGGTGAAATTTTGGCAGTAATTTTTCGTAATTATGTCATTTTCCTATCTCCACAAGCTCGAAACGCTAATGAACTTCAAATTTTGGATTGACAACATTGTTATAAGTATGTAAGGAAACCAAACTGCTCGTAAAATCACAAAGTATTTATTAATAAGAGTTGAATTAAAAATATCAATAAGATCTCTCTCCGGTCGCATCGGTTTACCGTCCCATTGGACTATGAGAGTGAGGGAATAGAGAGTGCACCTGTGCTTGCACATACACTTGGGCACTATAATCCTGTCCTGCGCCGATGGCTAGTCGCCGTAGAGGCTGGCCGCCGTGACTGAAATGCGGTCTGGAGGACATTATTACATTATCATTATCAGTAAAAGTAAGGCAAATATTTTTTTTTTAAAGAACAGAAATAACCTTTACGACAACCTTTATTATTTTCAGAACACAAAAATCTTTTTTTGGAGTACTTACTTTGTATTGAGGTTTTCGGTATTGAAATTAAATTCCCAATTGAATAGTTTTCGACAACATCGACCTGACGGCGCGGCGCGTCGGTTTAAGCTGATTGAAGTGTTGTTTGGTATAAGTTCTGCTTGTGTTTAAATTATAAAACGAATAATAAGTCAATAATTATTATATTTTTGAACTATTATAAGCCAGTGCTTGACAACTGTCCCACCTGATAGTAAGTGCATGATCAGTGGCGGTTTAAAGGGGGGGCGGTGGGGCGGTCCGCCCCGGATGCCAAGCACCAAGGGGTGACAACGACAACTCACTCGCACAGCCAGAGAATACTTACAGAAGAATTACTCCGCAAAGATATACCAATACATAACTAGCTAGATACCTAATATAGTATCTACCTGCATACACAAATATTATATCTTAAATTCTTAATATGTATCGCAAATTCATTTTATTGACTTTCAAACATAATTTAATGTCCTAAATACATGAGTCCAGCTTAAGTAGCGCTTGGTCGATTATGTAACACGATCCAAGAAGGTAGCGCCCGTAGCAACAAACACAGTCAATCAATGATTAATTTGTTTATAACCGTCTCAGATTCCCGTAGTACCGTTGGACTTCATTGAAGCTTCTCAGATTCATCATAAAATGGTAGCCCCATTCTGAGTCTGTTCCTGGTAGCTAACTGTCGAAGCTGAAGACCGAATGTGGCAGCATCGTTATCGGGATACCTGAGATTTTGAGTGAGATTGAGAGGTTCTATGGGCAGCTGTACACGTCATCGTTGGAGACACGCGCAAGTGTGGACAACGATCCAAGATCAAGTATTATCTGACACTATTTCGATGACATCCCGGACGTCAGTCTGAGCGAAATTAGAATGGCTCTCCAGCACCTTTAAAACGGCATGTCCCCGGGCGAGGATGGAATTACAGCGGAGCTTCTGAAAACGGGTAGAAAACCGGTGCTTGAAGTACTTCAGAAGCTTCTTAATTCCATCCTCCATGATGGCACTACTTCAGAGTCGTGAAGCAGAAGTGCGGTGGTCTTTTTCTTCAAGAAAGGCGATATCGTTCTCTGGAAGAACTATAGACTGATTTTTCTTTTAAGCCGCGTCTACTTGCTGTTTTCGAGAATCATTACGAAGCGGCTCACACGCAGACTCGACAACTTCCAGCCTCCCAAGGAAGCCATTTTCCGAAAAGGCTTTAGAACAAAAGACCACATACCCTTCGGTAAATTGGACAATCTGCCATATTATCTTGCGTATGGGAACTATAAGAAAGCCTTTGATTCCGTCGAAATTTGGTCGGTGCTACAGTCACTTCAGCGGTGCCCAGTTTACTGTCGGTATATTGAAGTGCTGAAGTATTTGTACAGTATAGCTACGATGACTATCCGAGTACAGAACCAGAGTACGAGACCTTGCAGAGAGGTGTAAGACAGGATGACGTTATATCCCCGAAACTCTTCACCGCTGCATTGGAAGACGTTTTCAAGCTACTGGACTGGAGAGGATACGGTATTAATAACAATGGCGAATGCATCACTCACCTTCGATTTGCCGACAATATAGTCCTTATGGCAGAATCGCTAGAGGACCTAAGCACTATGCTCAATAACCTTAATATTCCCTCACCGGATAGTTCTTAAGATAAACATGGACAAAATAAAAGTCATGTGTAACGTCCATGTCACAACTATGCCGGTAATTGTTGGAACACTAAGCTCGAAGTTGTTGACAGTATGCTTACCTGGGATAAATATTACGACTATGTACGTTCAACTTAGACCTAGTGGTCAATTCGAGATTCAACTGCCCAGCTGAATTGAATCTCGAAGACAGATTACGACACATTTTATCGTCAGGTATACCTCAAAACTTGAAAACGAGGTTGTACAACCAGTACGTGTTGCCATTGATGACTTATGGATCTGAGACGTGGTCCTTCACAGCTGGCCGTATGAAGAAGTTCAAGGTCGCTCAGCGAGCTATGGAAAGGGAGATATGCGCAGTAGAACCAGAGTAACCACCAAAGCCCAACGGATTACTGAGCTGAAGTGGCTGAAGGTTCTCGAGTGGTAGCCTCGTACCGGTGGGCGAAGTGTAGGGCGGCTCCACTCTCGGTGGAGTGATGACTTGGTTAGTCATGCAGGAAGTCGATGGATGGTTCAGGACTATGCTTTGTGGCATTCTTTGGGGGATGCCTTTGTTCAGCTGTTGACTAGTGAAGGGCTGTAATGATAATGATGATGAATAGAATAATTTAGGTAAATAAAGTCTGGTAAGTATGTTTAGCATTTTTAGTTTTATTTGGGGGGTGCTTGATAGAAAACCGCCCCGGTTGCCAACCCACGCTACGCCGTCACTGTGCATGATGCAGCCGAAGATGGTAAAGCACACTTATTAAGCGACTTAGCTTATCAAAAGCCTATTCACTCTTGCCTCGAAGACACCCACATCGTAAACGGATGTAAAGAAAGATGCTGAAGGTATACAGAAACACTAGTAGTCGCCTAGTGGTCGAAATTCAATTATATTTTTTTTTAATCTTTTGTTTATCATGTGTTAGCTGTATTTTACTGTCAACTAGAAATTAATCTTTTTTTTTTCTTTAAAAACGTTACCCCACACTATGATTTTGTCCTGTATCGTGGGGGCAATTTACACACATAAATTGCACAAGGACAAACAGACCCGGAACAATTACTTGTAGGCCAGTACACTAAAATTACTAATATACAATATATAAAATAAACGCTTTTTGCCTTGACACACTCTATTCACCATTGAAAACGGAACATTTGAAATCACACTATATTCACACCTTATTCCTTCAATATGTCAGTAATTGTCTGTTGACAACATTTTAAAATTCTTTTGCGAAAATCTCTACTCTTTGCGACGGTTTGACTACAGACTATTAAGTGTTTGACACTGGCCTTAGTACTGCTGCTTAGACGCTGCTGCCCATCACCTGATTTGTTTCCCTCTGTCGTCTCTTACGATATCCACGGGGTGATATGGGGTAGTGGATATTCTTACCCTCCACTACACGGTAGCGACAACTATGTAAGCGTGTTAGACATTGACAGTATGAACGCAAACAATGTATCTTCAATTTTATTTTATTTAGTGTATTTGTAAAACGTATTAAGTAAAAAATTAGTTTTCTACACTCTTTCTCCATATTAACTCTAACTAAGTATACCAAATCCCACACTCCTCCGTGCGCGCAATAGTCTTAAAAAGGGTTACAAAGTTTTCACTCCACATATTAATATATAGAAGATTTATGTGACGTATTTACTTACCTTTAATTAAATATTGTTGAAGCAGATGTTTATGAACGCATTAGTCAATGTGGATCGAATCAGAAGCCAAGCCAGGGAAAACAAAGCTCACGGAGTGGGATTTCAGCAATTATCTCGTAGCTTCGACGTGCTTTAGTCAGAGCTCAAATGCCAACGTCGCCAATTTAATCCGCATGAACTGTTAACTATTTACATACATGAATATTATAATATTAGGTTATGTAACTAGTAGTGATTGCTTTCTCACAAAGCGTGACTAAGAGGCTTTTATTATGTTTTGTTTATTTTTAATAACATTTTATTTATTGATTAAAAAATTGTTAGGGAAGCTTACAGCGAACAGTCTTTTCCAGTCATTGTCGAAAGCTGGGCTGTCCCAAATTTGAGCGGTTCATTAGGTCCAGGGCTATAGTAGCTGTAAAGAAGGTATCCGTGCAAAGGTGCAGCGATACTTCTCACCAAGACAGCTGATTACACATAGACTATGTGCATGGAGTATTGCTGCCATATGGGCTAGTGTTACGAAATTACACCTAACAACTTTGGACTCGATGGAAAGAGAAGAGGCTTCTGGATCTGGTTTAAAGCCACACTTACTGGTCTCGGACACAGTAGCAAAGGGACCAGCCTTTCAGTCTTAAACAGGATAAATTTCGGAGACAATGCGCAGGAATTGTAACACTTAATTTAATTCCTTCCTCTCCCTTCCACCATCGGTCTGTCAGACGCTCGGTCAGAATCTCCCCCTTTGTTGTTAACATACCACGTATTCAAACCAAATTGTGCGCCATGCTGAAGTTATATTAAGGTTTTAGCAGGAATGGATTGGTTCGGCCCGGGTAGGACCATGCTCTCACAGAATACCAGTGTAAAATAGTAGCTTTATGCTGCTGTGTTTCGTATGGTGAGTGTATAGATCCACTTACTGTGTGATCGTTTGTCATCTTTATTCTATAAAAAAATATTAAAAATAAAGTAATCAATTTAATTCTTATAAAATCTGTAAGAATGTTATACCTGAAAACTTTTGTTTAGGTATTATGGTAGAATATTTGAAAATTAAGTTTTTCTTCGATACACAGTGAAGATTGACATGTTTTACACCAATATAATAAAAATAGGTACATCGTAGAATTCCTTTTACGCCTTTTCGATGTTCGAATGTCGAATTGCGTATTCATCCTTACTCACATCACATCATCTTTTACCTTATCGTTCCCTAATAATCACACTCAACAACACATCAAATTTCTAATGATCAAATTTTTTCTATTTTACATAAACTTACAGCCTAAAGACGTTCCACTGCTGGGCACAGGCCTCTCATTTCTGAGAGGGTTTTAGGGTAAGGAAAATGCTGCCGCGCTGACCCAATGCGTGTTGGCGAACTACATGTCTTCGAAATTTTTTTTTCTTGTTTCTCAGACATGCAGGTTTCCTCAAGATGTTTTCCTTCGCCGCCGAGCACGTGGTAAATCAGCACTTAAAATTGCAATTAACAATTTTATTGGTACCAGCGGGAATCGAATCCGGGTTGCTCGCGTACTCTTTTTCACATAAAAAGCAGAAAAAAATGTTGAAAAGAAAGATTTGACTCTCTAAAATTTGAAACAATCAATCATGTTATATTAACTCAGTTTCTAGATAACCACATGTTGCACAGCTTAGCCCAGCACGTGTAATATTGGAAACACGAGTGGTTACTTAGAGCCCGCAGTGGGAAGCAGTGGAAAACAAGGTCGACTGAATCTTATTTTTTAAATGTTCGTTTACTGCAATTCAAGCGTAATTCTGGATATTTTTAATTACTTTTGTATTGCATACAGAAAGTACCGCGCACATATTTATTAGTTTCATACTTGCGATTATTGTCACTTGATGTAACTCCATCTTCATTTTTGTGATTTGAATAAACAAATGTGCTCAAATATTGGGAAAAAAGCACAAATTTTTATCCAAATTAAATTTCTGTAATTTTAAACTATACGTACGCTATAATCTTTAATTTAACTGATACGAGGATTAGTTTACAAATTTTAAAATTTTAAAATATTTCATACACTAATAATTAAAATAAATTAATAAAAATGTTATATTACCCATCACGATATAAAGTAAAATTTTGTCATTCATTAAAATGTTGTTTTGCTAAAAGTTTTGATTAAAACTCTATCAAAGCGCTTCGAAACCGACGCAAGCCGAACGACGCTAATATTATCGTTAGCGTCGTTCGACGTTTCGTCGTCGGATTCAATCATTTCAGGTCTCTCTTAACTGGTAAATTATAAAAGTGATAGCTTTTTTTAAATATTTCTAAACAGTAAATGATTTATTTATTTATTACTGGAAAATTTATATGTCACAAAGTAAGCCTATTAAAAAGTTATACTGAAAGTTTTAAGAATATAGAAAATGAGAGCATTTTTTATATCTTTTAACGTTATCGCCATACAAAAGCGAAAGTAGCCAAATGGATAAGGATGTGCAGGTCACGAAATATTTGGATTCGAATCCTTCTTTTGACTTCTTCTTTTTATTCATCAGTCTGTATAAGTCCATTGCTAGAAAAATGAGCTTCTCTCGTTGTAGAAAAGATTAGCCTTAAATGTCACGCTGTACCAGACGTCTTACATCTTTAACGCCGCTACCCGTCGCCTATTTTACATCTGGCGTAAACGAAATGGTATATCGCCATCTATCGGAAGCCATAAAATCACTTTGGCTTATCTTATAATCGTCTTTTACGACATCCACGGGACAAAATGGAGTAAAGGATTCTTTCTCTTCACCACCACACCGCTGTGCAACTCTGCAATTATAATATAATAGGTCCTTACATATGAAATTAGCGTTTTGTCGTACTGACCATTTTGATCTGAAATATCTCCTCTTTGGTTAAGAATTCCAAATTCAAATTTATAAATTCATTTAGCTGGTACATTTGAATTTTGAAAACAGTCATTCATTTGTTTTTTCCTCATTATTTTATTCTTTGGCGTCGCTTATTACCGCACAATGGAAAACATGAAATATCGGTTTATTTACGAGTACGAGTTCTACCGTGGCACCAGTGCTGCATAAACAGCTCGAAGGATTAATGATGTGTACGGCGCTGGTGTCGCAAAAGAAAGCACGGTACGTTTTTGGTTTCAACGTTTTTGTTCTGGAAATTTCGACCTTCAGAACCATGTGGACGGCCGGAGACCAAAGTGGAAAATGAAGAATTAAAGGCTATTGTGGAAGCGAATCCATCACAAAGCACTTCAGAGATAGCTGCAGGCTTCGGGGTAAGTGACAAAACTATATTAATCCACTTGAAGCAAATCGGGAAAGTAAAAAACTTGAACGATGGGTACCTCATGAATTGAGTGAATCGAACTTGCAAACACGCATCGACTGCTGTATTACTTTGCTCAACCGACACAATAATGAAGGGATTTTAAATCGAATCATTACTTGTGATGAAAAATGGATACTGTACGATAATCGGAAGCGCTCGTCGCAATGACTGAACCCTGGAGACCCAGCCAAATCCTGCCCTAAACGAAAATTGACTCAGAAAAAGTTACTTGTGAGTTTTTGGTGGACTAGCGCCGGTGTCGTTTACTACAGCTTTCTAAAATCTGGCCAAACGATTACGGCAGATATCTATTGTCAGCAACTGCAAACCATGAAGGAAGAACTAGCTGCTAAGCAACCGAGATTGGTCAATCGCTCTAGGCCACTGCTGCTTCACGACAACGCAAGACCACACACTGCACAACAAACAACCATTAAGTTAGATGAGCTACTACTATTGGAATGTCTGCGACATCCACCGTACTCCCCGGACCTTGCTCCAACAGATTACCATTTTTCCGGAATTTGGACAACTTCTTACAAGGAAAAAAATTCGACTCCGATGCGGCAGTCCAAACCGCCTTCAAGGAGTTTATTGATTCTCGCCCCCATGGTTTTTTTTAGTAAAGGGATCAATGAACTACCTATGAGATGGCAAAAGTGCATAGATAACAACGGTGCATACTTTGATTAATTAAATATATTTTACAAAAAAAAAGTTGACTTTATATATCTCCCGTACAAAAAGCTAATTTCATATGTAAGGACCTAATATATAGAACCACAAGTTCGAGGGGTTAGAGTAAGCTCAAAAACTGTGAGAATCGTACGGAATAAATTTACACTTCTTGCCACATGTCATCAGTAGCTCGAGTTATTATTACTTCGGCGATGAAGGAAAGGAAAGATATCCCGCCGGGCAAGGTGTTCAGCCCAGAGAGCGTCCAATGCTCCAACGGGTAGTTCGGAGCTATTCTATATAATTACCTTTTCATGGGAGTGGTGTCGGGGGGTAGGAGACACATCCCGACCATCTCCTCTCCCCCTCCCGCAATACGATTCTAAATTGATACCTGATCAATTTTTGTCATTTGATCGTTTATTTTTTGACGTTTGCTATTTTAAATCCACGAATAATAAGCAAAATCCAAATAAATTAACTTAATTTTTACAAATATCCGTGATATTTTGTTTTATTCACACTTTTTTTGTGTTCCTCTAAATTTATCAATGAGTACGTATATTTGCGTATATGTTTGACATTGGCAGTATGTACGAACGCAATGTATGTTTTATTTTTTTTATTTAATATATTTGTTATACATCTCTCTCTCTCTCCATATATAGATAGATTTTTTTTATAAAATTAGGGTGACAAACGAGCACACAGTCCACCTGATGGTAAGTGGATGCTGTCGTCCATAGACATCATCTACATCTATCCTCAATAAAGAATCAAAATGCAGATGAGCTGCCACCCGTGAGGACTAAGATGGAATGCCTCTTTACCAGTAAAAGGGGCCTCCGGTTCTCTACACTCACCATACGAAACACAGCAGTGTTAAGCTGCTATTTTACACTGGTATTCTGTGAGAGCGTGGTCCTTACCCGGTCGAGCCGACCCATTCGTGCTACACACACAACTATACTACTATACTACTAATATAGCTGCAGCATGGCTCTACCACGTACAAAAGATAGATAGAAAATTTATTTGCTTAAAACATGGTACATAAGATTGTAGTCTATGATGTGGAACTGACATGTTTTGCCATAATTGGCATGCAAAAATTATTTTGTCATTACTTAAATATTGCGTACAAACATTATTTTTGAATTCAAATATTATGTACAATTAAATACTAGAGATACAATTAAATACTTTTACAGATCCACTCAAATACAAAGGAACCTTGATTTTTTATACAATAAATTGTACATAAATTATTAATTGAATTATTATAATTATTATTGTTACATAATTCATCATCACTCAACATGATTATTGTTACATAATTAATATTTAACATTATATCAGATTAGTTAAGCTATTATTATTTTAATAATTACATTACAGTATAAATTAATTCATAATTTTAATTACAAATATTACCATTTAATTTAATATATTATTTTACATTTTAATAAATAAATAATTAATATGAATTACTTATTGTTTTTAGTAATAAAATGTCTATATACATTAATTTCCTTAAACTAAATTTTATATAAATATAATAAATTTGACGAATTTATAATTAATTGTATACATAGGTATTATGTTATCTCAAAATATTCTGTTAAACTATATAAACATTTATCAATAAGCCATGATTTTAGCGCCTTTATAAAGAGAGGAGAAGATAACTCCCTGATATCAGAGGGAATTTTGTTATAAATTTTAATAGTCATCATGTAGCAATTTTTTTCAAAAAGTGAGCTTTTACATGATGGAGCCAAAAGGCAGTTAGTGTCTCTGGGGCGTAGCCGTGGATTTACCATTTCAAATTTCTGAAACAATTGTGGATGATTTCTAACAAAAAGTCCTACTTCTAAGATGTAGAGGCCTGTTAATGTCAATAATTTAAATTCTTTAAATAATGGTCGGCAAGTATCACTTGGTCCTGCTCCTGAAATAGCTCTTACACATTTTTTTGTATGGTAAATGCTTTACTTATATCTGGAGAATTTCCCCATAATATAAAGCCACATCTCTGATCTCATCATGATGTAATATGCGGTTAACGCCATTTTTTCTCCAGCTGTACATCTTAAACGCCTAAGGACACACACGAATCTGCCCAATTTTTTGCAAATGCTTTGTATGTGTGCCTTCCAATTGCAATGCTGGTCAAGAATAATACCTAAAAATTTGGTACCCTCTGTTTCTTGAATTTCTTGTTCTTGGCAAACTATTTTGAGATTCTGTATATATGTATATAATTTTATAAAATTTTCGATAAAATCATGAAAATTTAAAAATCTTGAAAACTGTTTACAGTTGTATTAAAAATGTTTTAGCTGTTCTCATAGTGCACGGTCATATCCTGTATATATATAATGACATCCTGTATATATATAATATCACTTGCTGCCCGTTAGTCTCGCTAAAACTCGAAACTAGCTCGACCGATTATGATGAAATTTTTATATGTGTTTGAGTGGGTCCTTGGATAGTTTTGATTCATAATTAGACGCGGCAGGAACCGCTGTTGTCGAAATCCAAAAATAACCCGTGCTAATCCGGGGTGGATCGTTATATTATATATAAATTTTAGTTTTCTTCAGTCCTTGTCTATATAAACATTAACCATGCCAAATCTCACACTCCTTTGCACGTAATATGCCTTAAAAGGGGTAGGGTAGGTTCAAAGTTTTCTCTTCACATATTAATGTACCTATATATTATATAAGATAACAGTAGACTGTATACAGAGTTATTTTGCAATAATCGGACTAAAATAATAAAATAAAAATAATAAAAATATAATAAAATTTGCAGAGAAGGTTCAGAATAAGTAATATAGGCAAATGGTGAAAAAAAATTAATCAAAAAATCTCAATCCATTTGTCCTTTCTTTCTTTTAAATTCAAAATGCGTGGTAATGCATTATTTTAACAGATTTTACTGCGTCCGCATACATTCGTAAGGGTCGATCGGTAGGCAAAAACGTTGTTGTCCATAAATCACATTCAATTTGGGATAATTACAAATAAAAGTAGAAGCCTTATTTACTCGTATTTTCAAAAACTGCAATAACGGTATATCTTTATTTATATATTTGAACTTAAGTTTAAAATTTAGCTACTCTTTGAAAAATAACCCTGTATATAGTATTATAGAAGTTGTTTGTAATTAATTTGAGTAAATTTGACAAGAAAAATTATAAAACCTGAGTGTTAGTATTAAAATGTTTACAGACACCTTTCCTAATTGAAAATCTCATTTCCGCTATCATTTTAAATGTAAAATCAATTTTATCTGCAAAATTATACGTAAAAGTTTCGAAGAGAAAATTAAACTCAATTTATTCGACGTAATCAATTCGACAATTTATTTACAAAACGTAATTTGTAGCTAAAGGATATTAAATTCTTTCATATATTAAATTCTTTCATTTATTCGTTCATTACAGTTCGTCAAAGTCCACTGCTGAATATAGGGCTCCCCCATAAATTGCCTCAAAAGGAAAATATTTACCAGAGTTGCCACGCCGTGCAGATGGGTCGGCAACCCATCGTTTTTTATTATTATGCGTTACTTAACCTCATTTCACATGTTTTGAATATCAATTCAAGCTAACTAAGCTTAACTATTTCAATTAATTCTAAATTTTTTTTATTGAAATAATCTCCTAATTCAATACAAGTAGAGATTTTACTTATTATTCAAGTATAAAATGGTTTTTAATCATAATAATTGTATGTGTCATCGATGATTACTTTAACCAATGGCTTACAAGATAGACATTTTGAAAATACTATTTGAATCTATAATGGAATAACCAAAGGAGAATAAGAAGAAAATAATAACTGCAATAAAAATGATTTAAGCTCTTTATCAAATTCTTAGCGGAGGCGGAAACCATTCCAAGGACTACACGTCTGGCATTAATGTAAGTCTATATGAAATCCGTCAACTGAATAGCGTGACCACCTACGCTCTATACTCTCTTAATAATAAAAAAGAGGATTATGATCGGATAGAAATAGGGCTGCCACCTCTTATTCAAATAAGATAAAGTACACACATAAAAAAATATTTTTTAAATGAAAAGAAATTTATATTTCCCGTCGTGTTCTTTGTTTTTATTTTATTTCTAAGTCATCAAGGAAACTCATTAGTTTTCTTTTTCCTTAAGTTTGTTTTAATAAAAGACAAACTTAAATTGAAAAGCTAAGGGTTTCTTTACCCAAGTGAGTGAAATCGAAACCATAAATATGACTGGAAATTATTACGAGTGACTTTTCAAAAACCAGGTACTTTCATACAAAGTAAGTCGTCATAAGGTTTTACTAAGTGGTGAACACTTTTTATAGGAGTCCGTCTGGGTAGGAATAACCACTAGTTGTTTCTGCCGCCAAATATCAGTGCTTGCCAAATTTCACTGCCGTGTGCCGGTCGGTGAAAGGTATAGAATGCCAATATTATAAGCCTTTCATTCAGCCCAGGCTGTGAGGCTTTCCAAGTGGTGAGACCGTCTGTAGCCTTCTTTGTTTTAAGTTGGTTGCAAGTTTGCATGGGCTGCACTAGTCACTTAGTGGACCGTAAGTTCGTTTGTCACTTCAGTTTTATAAAATAATATAAGATTTAAAGAAAACTTAAACAACACACATTGATCATGAGCTGTGATGCTTCCAGATAATTATTTTATTTTATCCTGGTGATCTTGATTGGGATACTAGGATAATGTTACTAAATTATTGTATTGTTATCGGTCCTTAATACGATTGAAAACTTTCAAGTCAATTGGTCGTCTGCAAGTTGGTGAAAGTTACATTAAAAGATTCCGTTACATAGATAGAGACACACGCGAAGCTAATAACAGCCTGTTAAAACAATATATTTTACTCAGTTTCAATATAATTACACCAAAATAATATTTTATCTGACTTAGGAAACAACTTCAGTATCAAAATCAATTTAGCGCCCGTTATTTTCTCTTAGTTAGATATTTTCAAATAATCTCTTAAACATGAGTATGCTATGTTTAAATACGTTTGATCAAAATTTTGCTAAAATTAAATGATTAATTCCTTCAAGGAAATATTTTTAAGGTTATTGAGAAGCTTAAGCCTTAAGCTACGAATGTTATTAAAGGTACTGGAGTAAAAAGGCCCGTTTGATGCTGTAATTACCTGCCTCGCAACTTTATCGTAATCGAGCGAAGCTGCTATTCCCGTACGTATAATCAACTCGATACTTCATAAGATCGTTAATTTACACATCTTTCTTCAGTTACCTTTGTCGTTTATAATTTATGTTACAATATTCCAATTTAATTTATCTCAGTTACAGATTATTAAGACTTTATATTTCATACAAAGTAAATATATATGAAGGCGAAAGAGGATCATCCCAGATACACTCATAATGGATGGCACAAATATGCGTGTGTTACAACATAAAGTACAAGAAAATATAATAAACAGTCCGTTAGCAATTCGCCGCAAATATATGGTACGCTTTCCCGGTGATGTTAATTTCAAAATCGTGCAAACAACAACGGTTGTCACGTTCCCACAGATACGACGCTTCGCTAGAGTAAAACCTTCACTCTGGATCTGGCCAGTATTTTATAGAGGCGCCTACACGGCCAATCCTGACATAGGACCGTCCTCGGGCGTGTATCTTTATGAATTCCTGTTACAAACACTATTAATCACCACTACTTCCGCCCGTCTATTCTGACATAAATAGGTTTACTGTCCCTATATGACATTCACACATACATACGCAAGGCGATTACGTTTGACCACATTCAAACTAACACTAGCCAATGCGTCCTTTCGACCAGTCATCATCTCATATGAGAACATGGACCGGACAACTGGCTTTTTCCACTAAGCACACACAGACACACAGCTCTTTGTATAGCTTGCACGGCACCATTACCATCGATAGAAGATATACGCTTTAACAACACATACCCTCTTGTAAATATACTAACATCCTCAATCATACAATAATCGAAAGCGTGCGTCCCTTCGACCACGCATGGACCGGACGGCACCTTTCTCTCAAGCCACCACATACAGTTGTAAACTAGTATGTCCTTCCGACTAACCGCTCGGGTCTGGCCCGGACGATACTGTTATCTGTACTTTGTTCAACCAACCTGACTGGACCGGACAGGTGCGTCCATCATTTATCTATTTGATTACACGCAGTGATCACAATGCCGAAATGACTAGCAACAAACTGTTACTGTCATACAGTTTGTTGTACAAACTGTCAATGTGATACGATCTACTGTAGAGACAACGACTATCAGGTCGTTCCAAGTCAACCAACAGTAGTCTCTACGAGACAAACGCCTTCCACCACACCATCAGATGTTCATCGCTCCTGAATGACTCACAAGTAAATCGGAGTTACTACTACGCACCAATACGTGTATTGCGACCAAATAGTAATAACAAGTGACTAAGAGTATGAACGCTTGGAAATACCTCCGGCAACTTCTTCAATACTTAATTCTACTTCAACTAGATCAATTCAAAGGAAATTTTACATCACAAAATAAAATGTCCAAGAGCCATAACCTTTTTAATCGTTCGTTACTCAACAAATGTATACTGCACTTCATTTTATTTTTATGAGCACTCATCTCTATGTTCAGTCATCCCCCTTACATCTCAACGACGACTAAACTAGACCTCTACCAAACCACACGCACACCGCACCCACTCTTTGAGCTACGGCTGCGGTATGAATAGAATAGAATAATTTTTATTCAATATTGATTACAAGTAATTCTTATTGAAAGTCATTTTTTCTACTTTACCACTGGTTCGAAAAAAATCCTCTGTCCTGGGAAGAACCAGCAAGAAACCCAGCGGGACTTTTTTTTAAAATAAATTTTGCAATATTAATGGTTACAAACTATTTTCAAAATTTATTTTGGAAACAGCTTGGAAGCGACCACCTCATCCCCAGGAGTTATTATCAACCATGTATTCATTTATATTATAACTAGCTGGCCATGCAGACTTTGTTCTGCCCTTTCCGACGACCCTTTGTCCGTTAAAAAATCTTTAAATTCGCAATAAAAATATTGAGGGTCACTTATCGTGATAAAAACTATCCTATCTCTCAAGTTGGAGCAAGCAATACACATTTACAAAATTTCATTAAAATCGGTTGAGTGGTTTCGGAGTTCATCGCGGACAAACAATGTGACACGTAATTTTTATATATAAAGATAACCCTTTTTATACAGTTTTTGTTTAATTAAATATTTAAACTTGGTAATAGAGAGACCTTGTATATTTTCAGGGACTTTGTTGTTATAGCGTATACATTGCGCCAAGAATGAATTACTGACTCTGTGGAGTCGAGAGACTGGTATCATTAGCTTGTGTTTGTTCCTAGTGTTTACAGAGTGTAATATCACTTTTTTTTTTACTAAAACTATCTTTGTTTTTGTGAACATACATAAAATTTTCGTAAATATACTGAGAGGCCAAAGGTAATATATTTATTTCTTTAAAAATTTCTCTAAGATACTCTCTCGGTTTAAGGTTGTAAATAGCTCTTACGGCCCTCTTCTGCAAAACAAAAATAGTTTCTAAATCAAAATAAGAAAAATAAAGTATTTCGAAGATATGTGAAGTTCGCCAACACGCAATGGGGCAGTGCGGCGGATATTTTCTTGCCCTAAAACCCTCTCAGAAATGAGAGGAGACCTGTGCCCAGCAGTGGGACGTATATAGGCTGTAATTAACTAACTAACTAAGCAACTACAATTTAGCAGGGTGATTAATGACCGAAATAGACTCAGGTTAGTCAATTCTCTCAACCAATTAACAAGTTAACCACTTGTTACTACAACATATTTTTTCAAAGCAATATTTAAGACAAATTTACTTCCCTCACGCATCAAATGTCGGTCGGCAGCAGCGTTAAATAAAATAATTCAAGAACGATCGGCACAGCACCACGCCTTCATCACATTATTCAAAAATGATATATGGGCGAAAGTGGAACTTTATCCCACTTCTGATGTAGGCGAAAGAGGATCATCCCAGATACACTCATGACGGATGGCGCAAATATGCGTGCGTTACAACATAAAGTACAAGAAAATATAATAAACAGATTGTTAGCAATTCGTCGCAAATATATGGTACGCTTTCCCGATGATGTTAATTTCAAAAATCCTCCAAACAACAACGGTAGTCTCGTTACCACAGATACGACGCTTCGCTAGAGTATACTACATATATATACTAGAGTACCTTTACTCTGGATCTGGACAGTATTTTATAGACGCGCCTAAATATATAAATCAGGTCATCACTCTATCTAATGGGGGGCCATCCTACACTCCGCTCGCCGGTACGGAGCTCATTAGAACCTTTCTTCTCCATTGGTTGTCGGTTCGTAGATCTATATTTCCAGCCCATTGCCACTCTAGCTTACTGATCTGTTGGCCTATGTCGGTTACACAATTTCTATTACGGATATTATCATCGTTACGGATTCTGTCTCATATACCAAAGGTATATCTGAGTCTAGTCCTCTCCATAGCTCAGCCCTTCTTTTCAGAGTAACATTAAGCTTAGCCCTTCACTAGATGAGTGACGATCAGGTAAGACATGCAGAAAGTCGATGGATGCAGGTGTTGCAGCACCGTGCTTTGTGTCATTACTTACGAAGCGATGGTGATCATCATAATTAATATTTTTGCACACACAGTTTGAAACGCTTCAAACTGGGTGATCATTTATTTTTATTGACTATGGTTTTAATAAGTAGACTATTCTATTATCATTGTATTCTGCGACAATTTATGTTATGTTTAAGTTGTGAGAGATCCAGTTTTAGCATTTTTGTCTTATTTGCCACTAAACATACTCGTAAATTAAACCATGTAGTGGCGGTGTAAGAATATCCGCAACCCCATATCGTCCCGTGGGTGTTGCAAGAGGTGACAGAGGAAATTGGAACAGGAGACGGGCACACACGCAAGCACGCACGCTCTGGTCACGGGTCATTCCATCTTAGTCCTCTGGGGTAACTAACTACGTATCTGTGTTTTGATTCTTAATCGATGATAGATATTAGTGTATCCAGTATGTACTCACCATCAGGTTCACTGTGTGCTCGTTTGTCACGTTTACCTTTTTCTAAAAAAACATCAACAGTCATTTTCGAAGGCACATGTAGTGTAGGCTGTGCAGGTACCTAATGCCTGCACAGCCTGCACTAAATGTGCCTTAGTTTACTGCGAAGCATTACTTGTAAGACTTGTCCGTATAGCCACGTTGGGTAGGCGAACACCCTCGCATTGATATTGCTACAGCGGTTTTCGCCATCAGTCGTTCGGCAAAGTATTGCCTGTCTGTCATTAGAAGTGTGTACCGCGTGCATATTATATTTATTATATTTACGTATATTTATTTTGTACAAGATTTTTATATAATAAACGCTAATGGTCCCTTTGTTTTATTATAACCTATGTTCCAACATATGTTTCATCAAAGATTAGGAGCTAAGATAGCTAAGTAATATCAGCCATAAAGCGTGAGATCACTTAGAAGTGCGTCGTTAAACTATAGGACACGTACACAATTCTTCATCTCTAGTTTACGATAAGGTAAAGATTTAGTTAGAAGTACATAATCACTGTTTGCTATGATAATAGTTGTTTAATTTACTTCGTTAACTGCAAAGCTTAACAAACCTACATACATATTAAGATTAAAATATAATTTTTCTTGTATATATAAATGAAGCAAACTTTTTTTAAACTTCTTTGTTGTTATAAGTCGGTAGGAACGTTGATTCATAACATAATATAATAGTTTTACAACGTTTTCAATTACATTACCATTACATTACTTATATAATATATTAATCTTATCTCAATTATAGAATTTGCTTTAAATGTGAATCAGGAAAACACACACTGTATTATCTCATTTGATTAAATTATTGCTTATCAGTATATACCCAAATGTGATTTTGTGAAAAATAATGTTACTTACTGTAAAACCAATCCCGACGGTCGCCGAAAAATTGCCCGGTTGAAACTTGCCCGTCTCGAACTGCACTAGTAGCGATGTCTTTCCAACGCCGCTGTCCCCGAGCAAGATTGTCTGTTGATTGAAGCTCCATTATTACACAGTTTTGTCTACATTTTTTACGACTCTATATAATGATAATGACCATGACGATGATCATGACGATGACGATCACGATGACGATCACGATGACGATCTAGATGACGATGACGATAACGATCTCTCTCTATAATTGTTTTTTGTTAGGTGGAAGAACACTACTGACACAATACTGACTAGAAGTCGGTCTGGGTACCATCCTCTATCTATATCTGGCAACAAGCAGCAGTTCTCATAATGCAGTGTTCTGGTTTGAAGAGTAAGAGAGTTAGTCAGTAGAATTAAAGGACGTAAAATATCTATGGGTCGGCCATATGGCCACTAGATGGAGTGACGACCTGGTAAGAGATGCAGGAAGTCGAAAAGTGCAGGTAGCATTCCATGAGGAGGCCTATATTCAGAAGTGGACTTAGGATGGGCTGTAGTGATGATTGTTATGGTGATGATGTAAAGTCCTAAAGAGTATCGTATCGTATCTGTAGTAGTTTATAAATTTAAGTTTAATTTTTTTTAATTTAAAATTATTTAGTTTTAAATTTACTAACAAACTGACACAAATTACTTTTTTTTATAGGAGAGGAGATAAACGAGCATATGGCTCACCTGATGGTAAGTGACTACCGCCAAAGAAAACGCCTAGTGAAACGTACAGTGGTGGACCGCCAAGCATCCAGATGGTGTGGATGGTATCGGGAGTTCTGCCGCGATGTGCGTTCGTGAAATTTGGCGGCTGCGATTAATCCGAACAATTCCTCAGAGCACTCCTCGTGGTAGATGCGAAAGAAAATGCAAAGGGATGCAACATCTCTTCGCAGCGCCAGTGAATCGAACAAATCGGAAAGGACTCGGTCGTCTACGATTCGTGCCGTTCTGCGCTGGATGCGGTCAAGTGGAAGCAGCTGGCACTGGGGAGCCCCAGCCCAGAGATGGGAACAGTATTCCATGTGAAGCCGAACCTGCGCCTTATAAAGTTGCAGGCGGTGTGCCGGCATGAAATACTGTCCCGCTCTGCTGAACACGCCAAACTTTTTAGAGGCCAATTTGGCCTTCCCTTTCAAGTGACCACGAAACTGTACGCTATTCGATACGTTGACGCCGAGGATTCCGATACTGGCTGAGGCAACAAGGGGTGTGCCTTGAAACTGAGGAGATACGACAAAGGGGTTTTATTTAGCGGTAAACGCGCAAACTTGTGTCTTCTGAGGATTAAACTGGACTAGGTTTAGTCACTCCGAATCCGAGACTTTGTTCAGCAAAGACTCGACTTCAGACACAAGTTTGTTCCGGTACTCGGCGACGTTTTCCTGATAAATATTGGCATGGCCGGTGTATAAAGCATCAACATTGCTGTCATCCGCATAGCAATGAATGTTACCGGTTTGCAACATATCATTGATATGCAGAAGAAACAGCGTTGGTGATAGCACGCAGCCTTGTGGAACAACAGTATTAATAGGCTTGTAATCGAAGCATGCACCGTCTACAACGACCTTGATGCTCTGATCTGTAAGAAAGCTTAAGATCCAATTGCACAATTTCTCGGGAAGCCCATAGGAAGGGAGCTTCGAAAGAAGCGCTTTGTGCCAAACCCGATCGAATGCCTTCGCAATGTCCAAACTAATGGACAATGCCTCCCCTTTGGACTCTACTACCTCCGTCTATCTATGAGTCAGATAGACCAGAAGATCACCAGCTGATCGATCCCGACGAAACCCGTATTGGCGGTCACTAATCAGCTGGTGATCCTCAGGGTACCGCATGAGATGGCAGTTTATAATGGATTTCATTATTTTGGAGAACAAGGAGGTGATTGCGATAGGCCTATAGTTAGACGGGTCTGAGCGGTCGCCTTTTTTAGGGATCGGTTGGACGAAAGCCGTCTTCCATGTTTTCGGGACTACGCCTAGGGAGTAGCGAGTACCGGAAAAGACGCGTTAGAACCGGTGCCGACTCTGGAGCACACGTACTCAGCACAATTGGGGGGATTCCGTCAGGCCCACTCGACTTGTGGATGTCCAGGGAGAGGAGTGTTTTGCGAACCGAGTGCTCTGTGAACCGCACATCCGGCATGGAGCACTCACACCGCGGGATGGTCGGCGGTGTGCTCCTCCGTCATCGAGAGTCGAGTTGGATGCAAAGACAGCCTGGCAGATCGGCTTTCTCTTTTGCGGCATGGGCCAGTGAGTCGTCCTCCCTGTACAGAGATGGAAGAGATGGCTGACAGAAGTTCCCTTGGACAGCCTTGGCGAGAGACCAGAATGCACGGGTTCCCGAAGGAAGGCGAACTAGTTTCTCGCCAATTCTGCCTATGTGCTCTGACTTTGCCTTGGTAATGACTCTTTTGAAGGACCTGGAGGCGTAATTATACTTCCCGGGACGTTGATGCGTCAGCCCAGGTCCGGTAGCACTCCTGCTTATAGCGTGATGCTATTTTACAGGAGCGACTAAACCATGGCTGAGATCTGTCTCCGATGGGGACAGTAGAGCAAGGAATAAAAAGTTCCATACCCTGAAATACCACAACAGCGACAGAATTAGCAACAACCTTGGGATCGTCCGGCGAGAAGCAAACCCCCAAGGGTAGGATGCAAAGAAAGACCACATCCTATCCCAATCGGCTGACCTATAGTACCAAACACGGCGCCAGCCTGCAGAATGCAACCGCGATTTCAGTGTGAGTGGCACTACACTCCGGACTAGACAATGGTGCGAGGAGCCAAGAGGGGCGTCGACGGAGACCTGATATCTGTCCGGATGAGTGTTCAGCAGATCAGCAGTCCAACAGGGAAGGTGCATGATCCTCCACATCTGCAATCTGCGTAGGCGAAGTAACCAGTTGTGTCAGACCATATGCCAAGGCAAAATCATGAACAGATCTCCGCGCATGATCGGTTAAACGTGAACCGAGCCATTGCGTGGTGGACGTTAAAATCGCCGAGGATCACGATCTCTGCGGATTGGATCTGCTGTAGCAAGGAATCTGTAGCCATTTGGACGTAGTCGATGAGTCGGTCTGTGTCGGCAATACCGCTATGGGACCTATAGAGGCACTCGTAGACGCGGGGATGGCCGTCGCTGTCTCGCGCAGTCAAAGGATGGACAGGTCCGTCCCTTCAAGACTGCCTAGGCGTCGAGAGCAGACATCCTCTCTGACGTAGGTATACGCTAACTGCAGCCCGGGGCACAAAGGAGTGTTCCAATTTGTACCCCGGGTGGGAGAGATACGAAGTATCAGCCGGAGAGGACACCTGCGTCTCGGTCAGAAAGAGCAAGGCCGGCTTCGCCGTCTCAAGATGGTAGTGGACGGTATTAAGATTGGAGTGAAGTCCCCTGATGTTGCAGAAGTCCACGGATAACGTGGCAGGGGTCGCCATGGTTTTATCGCTCTTTAGAGCGGGATTTTGCCCCCGAATAAGCGGGGCAGGCTGAGCACCCTCAGGAAGAAGAGGGTAGCTTGGCCGTGGATGCTCGGTGAGGGATTCTCCAGGGGTGCTGGTACCTTCCTGGGGTAGTCTTACATTTAATTCCGCTAACATGTTGATGGGGGGGGGGGGGGAGGGAGGGATTGGTTTGTTCAATACCTGCACTCACTAGTCGTGGTACCACCCCGGCTCGAGCCGGCCCATAGGTACGTGCAACAGCAAAAGCTGCCGCGTGGCTCTACCACTGTTAAAACTACTGTTAATTAAGTTAAAATAAATTCTGATACTAATACCGATTTTTCTATACGCTTTAAGAAATGGTGTGTGTTACTATAATTCTCTTATAAAATTTGAGTAAGTCATTTCTATATTTGTTTTAATAGTGCTTAAACGATCCAGATATTATATGACTATCTATGCAGCGTTCATATGGTGTTTCTTGTGTTTTAACTATGTTAAATTGATTAAGCTTCAGAGTAGTTTATCAATTAAAAAGAAAACATTAAGTACAATAACACAAATTACCGTGAAATCCCTAAAACTTTATTTTTTATTAACACCTACTTTGTAGAGCCACGCTGCAACTAATTATGGTTGTAGCACGAATGGTTCGGCGAACCGGGTAGGACCACGCTCTCACAGAATATCAACGTGAAATAGCAGCTTAATGTGTTTCGTATGGTGAGTGTAGAGAATCGGAGACCCTTTTTACTCAGTCCTCAGGTGTGACAACGCATCTGCATTTTGATTCTTAATTGAGGATAAATGTAAATGTATATGGGCCACAGCATCCACTTACCATCAGGTGTGCTCGTTTGTCACTGTTGGCAACGCGCTTAAAAGATTATTTAAATAATTTTCTATTTCGTAGAAACAAGCATATTTGCATTTATAATCGTTTATGATTAAAAGTAAATATATTCCAAATTAAATAATAATCTATGTTAAAAGTAAATAGATTCAATATAATGATAAGAACATTCGATTGTCGAGCGAAAGTTCGGGGTTCGATTTCGCGGTCGAGAGTTAATTCCACAAAAGTTTGTTTATAGATTAACTTAGTCATGTGTTATATAGTAATCGGCTATGTAATACGAGTTAAAGTTTTATATTAAATTAGATACTTGTTTTAGTAAAAAACATGTTATGTTCTTGTGATAAAAGATAAGTTACATAATGGCTAGATAAGTATAGCATAATATGTAAATAAATAATGTTTTATAATGAACAGAGATAGCTGTAATTTAGACAGAGAAAGCACTAGCCTCCTACCATGGTGACAAGGGTCGTGCAGGAATTGGTTGTTCATTTTGTATGGGACTTGATATAACAAATAACAAAATTACTCAAATACCTATTAATGATAATCAATTGAGTTTTGTGAATACTTTGCTTGTTTTACTTTAACACGTAAATTTATTTGAGAATACTCAAACAATATCAGAAAAAACAACCCAATGAGCAAAACTTTGTTAAGAATATAAAGCTCACGTCCGTCGTTTTGTACGTATTCTATTGTTTCTTTGAATTGTTTCATGTTTGCTGATTACAACAAACTACGAGGCATTAATTTTCTCTTTAAAAATAAAAATGGCTTTTCAAAGTTTCCTAATTAGACTTTTCTTCGTTACAGTAATGAACATACACAAAATAATATTTTCTTTTTACAGTATTTAATAGAGCGATTCTTGTAAAATTATAAAATATTAAATTATTTTATTTTTCAGAACCATGAATGAAAATCACAGATAGTTCTACGCTACGGTGTAACTCGGGCCATTGACGGTAACATTTTGATTTTCTTCATTTTATAAAGAATTATAGCCTGATAATGTCTCCAGCCCATAAACCGAATCAAACATTGCAATCCAAAATTAGAACATACTGCGGTTGCCGGCCCGCCTGAAAAGCGTGGCAACTATGGCAAATATGAGGCAATCTATGGGGGAAAACTATGCTCAGCAGTGGACTTTTGTCAAGCTGTAATGAATGAATGAATGAATACTGTAATATGTTTAATAAAAAATATATTTAGATTCAAACAAATCGGAATTATTCAAATAAATTACACATACCTTGTGAATAGGCATTTCTTCGTCCAGCAGGTAGCGCGATGACTTTTCAGCGGGTGGCCGGTAGTCCGGGTAGCCGGTGGGGGAGGGGGTGCTGCGCTGTACAGGCGCCCGCAGCGTGTCCTCTTCGAAAACGTCGTCACTCATGCTGTCGTCTGTTGTCACTTGCTAAAAAGAGATATTTCAAAGTTATTTTAAGCTGATATGGTGGTATTGTATTATTATTGTGCAAAGTGTAGAGCAGACCACATTAGACGGAATGACAATCTTGTAAAAGATGCAGAAATTCGATAAAAAAAGGATGAGCAGAGGAGGGGGCTCAGCGCCGTGCTTTGTACTATTCCTTGGTCGAGGCCTATGTGCCTTGTAATGGGGTGTAATGAGAGATGATGATAATGATGTTGTTTCTTTATTGAAATTTTGCAAATAAAGTGTATTTCTTTTAGCTCTAACATCATCTGAAATTGTATGAGATTCAAGGAAACTATATATGGTATTTTCATTAAAAATATTCTTCACTTCTTTCGTCTTTATCAGTTCACAACGGTCTTTTATTGGACATGTAGGTCTCCCATTATAGAAATTATTTGTCATTTATGTACGTTTAGATGGCGAATTAGCAGTCGCAGTAGCAGATGTCTCGCTCCTGTGGCTGGTCTCGGAATTTTACATCAGGCATATTCGAGATGGTGTACTGGCATCTATCGGTCGCCCGGAGGTCTTTATGACCGTTCTTATTGTAGCCTTTTATAACAGCCACGGAACGAAATAGCGTGACTGATCCGCAAACGCCGCTAACATACGGCAGTAGTATAAAATACAATAATATAATAATAATTATTATTTATTTTCTCACCACAATATTACAGAATATTAAAGTATTACGCCTCAATGTTATACTGTGGGAGACTGGTGCCTAAGCTAGGCTATTTCAGGACGCCTGGTCCAGGCCCTATGGTAGTAAATACAATACTTTTATCATGTACATGTACCATATTAGTAATTTACATAATGTACCTTCTTTTATCTAACTTGGATTTAAGATATATTAAAAGGTGGTGTTAGTATTAATGTGTATGAGTGTGTGTGCGTGCGTGCGTGTATGAGTGTGTTTTTGCGTGCTTTTTTTTGTTAGTTTGTGACTGGGTTAGAAATTAACTTTAGGATTGGGTTAGTAAACTTTAATTCGGTTAGTAATTAGATAGGGTTAGTGTCATCATAATTTAATTCTTGGAGCCAGATAGTTATTTTCTTTTTGCATATAGTCTTATTAACGTTAAATATAGGAATAATCTTATTGACTTTATTGTATAAAAAACCTACAAGGTGACAAAAGAAACGTTTAGATAATTTGGTGGATAGAATTATATTACAGGTATATAAAATATGTTAATATATACGCGATAAAATCCTTAAAAACTAGTTCTATTTGAATACGGTAAATATTTTGGTTCAAAATAAAATTGATAAAAATATTTTGTACTTGTTGATTCCGTTTTATGCTAATTTTCGTGAAAGTATGGTACAGAACGCTATATCATCAACATCAAGAGTTGATAGAAATTAAAGACAAATATAGCACAGGTTTTATGAGTAAATAAGAAATGCCAAGCACACTTTTTCTACAATAGCTAAAAAAGTACACTTTAATAAAATCAATTTTATCTACGTATGGTGTGTATAAAATATATAACAGATAAAATATAAAACCCACTTGATAGAAGTTATTAGCGCACTATCACTTTATCCAGTCGCTTACGAAGTGTCAATTGCAGGTGTAAGCCACCCTTGAGGAATAAAATGGAACACTTCTATCGGAAATTTCTGTCGAGCCAATGAGGATAGATATAGAATTGTCAGAAACAGCTCGGATTTTGTTAAGGGGGCTTAATTTTGCGTAGATGGGAGTAAAATAATAGAAAGAAAGAAAGTTACACTCTATTTTGACACAGACCATTGACGTACACAACAATATATTTACTAATTTAAAAATACGAAAGTTTAATAAATTTGGCTTAGTACGTTAAAGCCATGCCAAAAGGTCACCACTCACCAAAACGCTGATTTTCAAAGATGACAAAAAAATACCTTTGAGAATACTGCTCCGAGATATTTATAAAAATTAAAAGCTTAAGATTGCCGGGTTTATATAACATCAAGACGTCAACGGTGGGTCGTAGCGTTTTCCAGTTGACATCTTAAAATAATAAAAAAAATTGCGGCTGCCGACCCGCCTACCAAACGAAGCACCCTTAGAGGGGGAGGGTGGGGGGGGGGGGCATATTTTCAGCAGTGTCTTTGATAGGCTGCAGTGGTGATGATCGTGATGACGATGTTTATTTGTTTTTTTCCTTGATTCCTTACTTACTTGCCGGTAGACTACGTAGTTGCTTATTTTATCATCATCATCATCATTACAGCCCTTCACAAGTCCACTGCTGAACATAGGCCTCCCCCAAGGAATGCCACAAAGCACGGTCCCGAGCCACCTGCATCCATTGACTTTCTGCATGTCTTACCAGGTCGTCACTCCATCTAGTGGGGGGACGCCCTACACTTCGCCTGTCGGTACGAGGCTGCCACTCGAGAACCTTTCTTCCCCATCGGTTGTCGATTCTTCGAGCTATATGGCCGGCCCATTGCCACTTCAGCATACTAATTCTTTGGGCTATGTCGGTTACTCTGGTTCTACTGCGGATATCCTCGTTTTTAAGTCTATCACGCAGAGAAACACCGAGCATAGCCCTCTCCATAGCTCGCTGAGCGACTTTGAGCTTCCTCATACGGCCAGCAGTGAAGGACCACGTCTAAGATCCATAGGTCATCACTGGCAACACGCACTGGTTGTATAATCTAGTTTTAAGGTTTTGAGGTATGTCTGACGAGAAGATGTGTCGTAATCTCCCGAACGCTGCCCAGCCGAGTTGAATCCGTCGAATGACCTCTCAGTCAAAGTTGGACTTACCTAGTCGGACTAGTTGTCCCAGGTAAACATATTCGTCAACAACTTCGAGCTTAGTACTCCCAACAACTACCGGCATGGGTGTGACATGGACGTTAAACATGATTTTTGTTTTGTCCATGTTCATCTTAAGACCTATCCGTTGGGAGACACTATTGAGGTCATTGAGCATAGTGCTTAGGTCCTCCAGCGATTCTGACATAAGGACTATATCGTCGGCAAATCGAAGGTGAGTGATATACTCGCCATTGACGTTAATACCGTATACTTTCCAGTCCAGTAGCTTGAAAACGTCTTCCAACGCAGCGGTGAAGAGTTTCGGGGATACTACATCACCCTGTCTTACACCTCTCTACAGTTGGATAGGTTTCGTACTCTGGTTCTTTACTCGGATAGCCATCGTAGCCCTACTATACAAACACTTCAGCACTTCGATATACCGACAGTCCACTTGGCACCGCTGAAGGGACTGCAGCACCGCCCAAATTTCGACGGAATCAAAGGCTTTCTCATAGTCTACATACACAAGATAAAATGGCAGATTGTACTCTTCGGTCTTCTGTACAATTTGCCGAAGGGTATGTATGTGGTCTATGCTGCTAAAGCCTTTTCGGAAACCGGCTTGTTCGGGAGGCTGGAAGTCGTCGAGTCTGCGTGCGAGAAGATTCGTAATGACTCTCGAAAACAGCACGTAGACGCGGCTCAGAAGGGAAATCGGTCTGTTGTTCTTCAAGAGAGCGTTGTCGCCTTTCTTGAAGAACAAGACCACCGCACTTCTGCTCCACGCCTCCGGAGTAGTGCCATCATGGAGGACGGAATTAAAGAGTTTCTGAAGGACTTCAAGTACCGGTTTTCCACCCGCTTTCAGAAGCTCCGCTGTAATTCAATCCTAGCCCGGGGACTTGCCGTTTTTAAGGTGCTGGAGAGCCATTCTAATCTCGCTCAGACTGACGTGTGGGATATCATCGGAATAGTGTCGGATAAGACTGGCTCTTGGATCGTTACTCACACTTGCGTGTGGCTCCAACGATGACGTGTACAGCTGCCCATAGAACCTCTCAATCTCACTCAAAATCTCAGGTGTCCCGGAAACGATGCTGCCACATTCGGTCTTCAGCTTCGACATTTGGCTCTATCTGGCAGACAGATCTCTGGCAAAGACTTTGGAGACCTGGTTCCGCTCGATCGCTTCTTCAATACGAGCAGTATTAAAGTTGCGTAAGTTCCGCCGCATGCATTTGGAGATCTGTCTGTTCAGTTGCCTGTATGCTATCAAATCTACTGAAGACTGCAGCTTCATTTCCCGTCTAACAGCCATGAGATTAAGAGTGTGATCGGAGAGTTTTTGTGTTCTTCTGCGGCGGGTCTTGCAAAACTTAGCTCCGACCGCATGGACAGTTTCCACGAGCTTGTCATTCATATCGTCCACTACATTGCAATCTTCTAGGCACTGAAAACGATTTTGTAACTCGAGCTCAAAGGTTTCGGGACTTTGGATTAGAGCACGAGGGGGACGGAGCGTTGACTTCATTAGACGACACCTCTCCAACTTAACGTTTAGGTTCAGTGTGCCTCTAACCATTCGGTAATCGCTATCAGTTTTCACCCTCGCGATCACTGAGACATCACATAGGACAGAGGAATTTATAATTTTGTAGCAGAAGGAATAAAAGAGAAACCATGCTCAATACTGACTACTATTTGATTGAAAGAATTGCAGATGCGTTACCGGCTTAGAGAAAGTAATAAGCTAATTTATGACCCTGAAGGAAAACACGCTGGTGATAGGAGGTTCCAAAAAGTTCTAAAAACGTCGCAATTCTCAAGACCTCAGCGACTGCAATCATTTTTTTTTTAAGAAAACTATAATTTATTGCCAATGCCTTGATAGCGTTATCCGCTGGGCAAATTAAGAAACTAAATATTAAGTTAAAAAAACGCGGTATCTCAAGAGATGTCGAAATTAATCGTAGTATCAAATTACTCATGATCCTATGTCAGCCCGACACATTTGCATAAAATAACATTTCCATCATAAATATTCTTATAGCATAGCATATCAAAATACATATTATAAAAATATTTGCCGTTAGCCGGAATATAAATCTAGATTTAAAAAAAAAGTTAGATAGAAGAAGTACTCTAGTTCATTAATAATTGGTCTTTTCCACTTTCATATTTCAAATTAAACACAGTAACATAACTAAAAAAGTCGGTTTAGTGACTTGATCGGATTTAGCATAAAATTGGAACCGGATTTTTAGATGCGACTGCGAGATTTTTTTTTAAAAAAACATGCGTTATGTTTACTATAGCTACATAACAAACACCATCTCTTGAATAAAACGTCCAGAATTAAGTATTATTTGCATACTTAATTAGGAATTTTTAACACACTTAGAAAAAAGAACTTTAATCGGAACACACTTTGACATTCAGTCGTAGTCATACGTATAAATGCATCGGAACGTATCAATTAGTGCATTCCGTCGGCGTTGGCTTATTTTCTGAACATCGGACGGATTAATAGTGTAACGCAATATCCAGTACGAAGCCACTAGTCCAGTGAAACAATATGAAGTGCGGAACAGTAGGTGTTCGTTAAATTTATAATTGCGACGTTGAATACATTCTACTAACTTTTGAATTATTATTTTCTGAACTATGAACTATGATTATACTACTATTAACATGATTCTGGATATTGATGCCATCCAAGTTAAAACTGTGCTAGTCTCTTTAGCGGTGTAAATTTGACTGTCGTTATATCAAAATACAAAAGCTATCCAATTACACAGAGCTGTAAGACTGGGTACGTTATATCCCCGAAACTGTTTACCGTTGTGGAAGATGTTTTCAAGCCAGTAGAATGGAAAAGACACGGTATCAATATCAATGGCGAGTACATATCACACACCTTCGATTTGCCGACGATATAACTTTATTTGCAGAATCGATGGACAACCTTGCAACTATATTCAATGACTTCAATAGTGTCTCTCAACGCTGACGATAAACATGGACAAGACAAAGGTCATGTATAACGTCCTTGTCACACATACGCGGTAACTACCGCCTTGGAAGCACTAACGCTCGAAGTTGTTAACAAATGTGCTAAACTTTGACAAATTGTCCGATTAGGTTAGTCCAATTTCGACTGAGAGCTCAATCGAGGGATCCAACTCGGCTAGGCAGCGTTTGGAACATTAAGACATATCTTCTCGTTACGTATACCTTAAATCTTGGAACCAAGAGTGTACCGCCAGTGCGTGTTGCCAGGGGTGATATATGGATCTATGACGTGGTCCTTCACTGCTGGCCGCTTGAGAAATCTCAAGGTTGCTCAGCAAGCTATGAAGAGCGTTATGCTCGGGGCTTCTTTGCTTACTAGAGTTCGTTACGAAGATATCCGTAGTAGGACCTGAGTAATCGACATAGCTCAGCGGATCAGTAAGTGGAAGTGGAAATGGGCTGGCCATATAGCTCGAAGAATCGACAACCGATGGGGAAGAAAGGTTCTCGAGTGGCAGCCTCGTACCGACAGGCGAAGTGTAGGGCACACACACACACACACACACACACGCACGCACGCACGCACGCACGCACGCACGCACGCACGCACGCACGCACGCACGCACGCACGCACGCACGCACGCACGCACGCACGCACGCACGCACGCACGCACGCACGCACGCACGCACGCACGCACGCACGCACGCGCACGCGCACGCACGCACGCACGCACGCACGCACGCACGCACGCACGCACGCACGCGCACGCACGCACGCACGCACGCACACACACACACACACACACACACACACACACACACACACACACACACACACACACACACACACACACACACACACACACACACACACACACACACACACACACACACACACACATATATATATATATATATATACATACACACACACACACACACACACACACACACACACACACACACACATACACATACGGTATAGAGTTAATGAATATTCAATGAACATTGAAAGACTTGATTGACAACCAATAAATAGTCTATCGTATCTCGCGATAATGAAAATACATAGATAATGTGGTATCGGAGACTTTAATTAATTAGTTACGCATTTGACTGACGAATTGATTATATTTGAGTATGTGAAAGTAAATTTGTTTTAAAGTAATGCGATTTTTTTTTCTTTTAATAAAAAGTAAAAGCCTACATCAAATAACAAAAATAATAAAATAATTTCCCCATAATAGCTTCTGCAATCGGGACTTTAATTTTTTTATAGACTTTATACCGACTTTAGAAGCTATTATGTGGAAATAATTAAATTATTTTTAGCTTTTTAAAGCCGCCGCCTTTACTCTTTGTTAAATTAAAATGAGAGCCTAATAGTAAGATTACTTATTTAAATATTAGACGCCTGAGAAAAAGGTTCTAACAGGATTCCGTTAATTGCTCCAAAACGGATTCATGTACTTGATATGTCCTTAAAATATTATTTTATATTTTTAACATAGGAACTACCTAAATTTACAATTTTAGTTGCTCCGAAACCAGTTTGTAAGAAGCATTTAAGACGATTAACTTGTTTATTAATACAGTCAGCGATAAATTTTTTTATACCAATAATAAACTTTTATATTGCTTTTTTATTAATTACCTATTAACGTACTTTTGAAATGTTACAATGTCGTACATTTTTTTAATTAGGAAGTAAAAATTTTGCCCTTGTATGCGTACCATAAGAAAGGGACTAAGGAATGAAATTTGGAAAACATCAACGTAAAATACTTTTAAGATATATTTATTTGTTTCGACTGCCGTAAGCGCGACTGCAGATGATTTGGCTGTCAAGAAACTCTCAGTAACAGCCCGGAATAAGGAAGTTGACGGTGTTTCTACCCCGTGCATCGGTTGGATTGCCGCCCCGTGGGACTATGGGAGTGGGTGAATAGATTTGAGTGCACCTGGGCTTGCGCATACACTCGGGTACAATGATACTACGCAGGTGGCTCGTCTCCGTTAAGACTCGATCTGGAAGACATTACTATTATAAAAGATGTTAAAAATTAATTAGGTAAGAGATGATTAATTTTTAACATCTTTAATATAATGGATTAGTAGTAGGACTCCTTTTAAAAAAATGGACACCCATCCATCTGTGAACTGCAGTAGGGACTTCAGGTGGACTATAATTCGTTCGTTACTTCAGTTTTATATAAAACGTTACCGTCACTACGATAATTTTTATTTAAAGGTAAAACTCTAGTAGAGTCGAAAGTCGAATCCAATTAATTTTCATCTTTGAACATAGGCTTAACAATGGAACCAGTTCGCTTTACCTTCTGCTGTTTTCTTTATAATCGTATGTGTTTCATTTTATTACCTTGACAGAAAGTAGTCATGTAAATTATTTCTAATATAAGTAGCGGTAAAACAACGTAGTCAAATTAGTCAAAGGACAGTGGGCTCGAAGAAAATAATCCATATAGTTTGTGAAGGTTAAGAGTTCTATTGCAGAGCAAAGGCAATAAGAAATAAGTAAATTAGTATCTCCAACTACGCACGTTAATTAACATTACACGGGACATATTTTTCTAGCAATTTCCTTGTGAATAAATCTCCGAAAAGCAGTTAATGAATCTACTATGATAGAGCAACGCTTTAGCTACGAGTATAAGAGGATAAGACTACGCTCTCATAGAATAACCCTGTAAAAAGCAACGTGATACTACTTTCATATTATTAGTGATCAGAACTGGAGATACTTTTACTGGTGACTAGGTTTTCCATCTTAATACTTGAGAAAAAAAACTAATTGTGGGTTTTTAAGTCTTTATGTACTGTGATTGACATTGTGACTCTAATACTACATCCTAACCTACCTTCGATGTTTTCCCATACGTCCATCTCATCTCATCTCATCCCATATTTCTCGCTGTAGTAAAATCGGCTGGAAAGAATATCCTCGAGATTGGAGTAAGTACCACACCTGGTTAAAAAGTAACATAAAGATACAGCCAATATACGTCCCACTCCTGGGCACAGGCCTCATCTCATTTCTGGAGAGGGTTTTAAGGCAAGGAAGTATCCACCGCGCTGCCTCAATGCGTGTTGGCGGACTTCACAAGTCTTCGATAATTTAATATTTTTTAAATTTTTTCATCGTACTGATTTCACGATGTTTTCCTTCACCGCCGAGCACGTATTAAGCGAGCACTTAAAATTAACAATTTCATTGGTGCCGATGAGGATCGAACCCGGGTTGCTTGCGCACTGTTTAATATACAGTGGTTAGCCCCCGAGCTACCACGGCCCTCCACACCTAGTGATTACGATGAACTCTCTCAACTATACGAGTAGAAATCTATTGATGACTTAAAATTAATGTAACTAACAAAATCATCCAGATTTTGTTAGTTACATTAATTTTATGTATTTTAATATGATGTGTTTATTGAAAGTCACCCATTTCTTACCTAACTGTTAGCTTGTTGTTAACAAACCGTAAAATAAGGCGACATTCTTTAAATTTCCGCATGACCGACTTGTTTGAGCGATTGTAAAAATACAAGCAGAAGGAAATTCGATACTTGTTCTTCGAGTAACCCTTACAAAATGTGTTTTGGACTATTAAAATTGGAAGTCATAACGACTAGTAACAGGCAACATTTTATTTCCAATTATACCCGTTCGGCAAAGTTTATTATAAAATATTGTTAGATTTTGTTGAATTTCGAATTTCTATTCAGAAAATCTTTTGTACATTCCCTAATTTATGAAGTAGTTGCGCGCAATCAGAAAGAAAGAAAGAAAAAAGAAACTTTATACGTAAAAGCTTATATACGAGTATAGAAGCCCTTACGTATAAAAGTTACGGCTAATGTTAATGTAAATAATAAGCTTAAAACTAGCTGTCTTAACTTAGGTTTAGTTTAGAGGGTAGACTAATGTTATCTGTTTGTTATATAAAAATAATTAAAAAATTAAAATTATGGTAAAATTGTCTCGAGTTGTGGCGAGGGCTGGGTATCGCCAGTGTTCCGACTCCGCCTTAACTTTGCAGTAGAAGTCTTTCCTCAAAGCCGATCTAAGATTGTTCGAACTGTGTTTATTTTGTCTAAATGTTTTAATAAAAATAACTATACATTTTAATTGTAAAATTTTAGTGTACAAATGAAACGTTTATTGTTGACATAGATATAAATAGTATAACAGTGGTTTATATAATATCTGAAATCAACTACGAGATATAAAAATATTTCAAGATGGTGACATATGCCAAATGTAACGAAACAATTCGCAACAAAGGATTTATGAAATATATATTTGATTGACTGATGAAGAGCTATCGTATCGCAAAGCCATCTATGCAAACAAGGCTATAGTTTATATAAAAACAAAAGTGACAAGCATGCTCGGGTCTCTTAAACTCTTTTTTAAGCCAGTTTAATTTCCTGACTGCTCAGACCTGCATATAAGAGTTTGTCGGGATATTTTTCATATGTGCGCATGGGGATTTTGTTGTTGCTCCCACCACAGTGCCTGTTCAGTCTTTGAAAACTCTTCTAGTTCGCGTGTGATAATTTCAAGACACGGTTGCTAAGGCCGCCATCGTTTGTCCTAGCGACGACATGCGTCGCTGGATCTCTTCCACTGCAGTGTCCAATTGCGGGACCGTCCAGTGACGCACCTACGTAACGACGCATGCGTCTTGTTACCAAAACAAGCAGCCGTCATATTTTGGCTTTGACTTTTTTATATTTTCAGTGTAATTTTTAAGTTACTTTATTGTGCTTTTAAATTTGTTTTAAGTTATTCTTTTTTGTGATTGTATTTAACTGTTGTGAATGCAGTCCGTGACCCAATCTTGTGATGGCACGTCGAACGCGACCCATACATGTATACAGTGCAACAAGTCATTCAAATCTATAAAAGGCCTCAACATACACACTAAAAAAACACACAGGAAATGTATTAGCCAAAACAGTTCACCTTTAGACATCCACCCCATTATTCTGAGTGCGCCACTTTTGTAGCCAACGATCCAACTCCTTTCCACACATATCTTAGCCATTTGAAAATAGTATACCGATAGTCAAAGAATCCCTCGAGGAGCTCGAATAACCGTTGCTACACATTTGTCACAATTAATCCAGAAATGTTACTAAGCAATTGTACTCAAGACTGGCAGAACCTATTTTATTTTCATACAGCACACCATATAATAAAAACTGATAAACCAAATTTATCCTTGACACAAAAGATTAAAATAACTGTGCTGTCAGCTCCTCACCTTCTCCCGCACCTCTAATCAAACATGATACCCCTCGTAATCGCAACAAACTCATCGAAAACAAAATCTGTGACGGAGATCTCAAAGGTGCCGCTCGCCTTTTGTTCTCCAACGACGTGCTATCACCAGATACCCCTGACACCCTTCAGACCTTACGGACAAAACATCCTCCAGCTCCAGTAAACTCATATTTTCTCGACCGACCAACAGCAGGGCAAGCATGCCTTCAAATTCAAAACAAAGATGTTACGGATGCCATTTTATCTTTTTTAGGTTCGGCTGCAGGTTTGGATGGAATCTCACCCCAACATTTGAAAGACTTAACATCGCATTCTGTGGGTGATGCAGGTGAGCAACTTGTAAATTCGATCACTAAATTAATCAACTTTATATATTCCGGTAATGTCAATCCAGAAATTGTTCCCATTCTTTTCGGCGCGAACCTCATTGCCCTCACCAAAAAGGACGGAGGGGTGAGACCAATTGCTGTTGGATCAACACTACGACGCCTGGCCTCAAAAATTGCTGTTCGACATATTTTACCAAAATTAAATTCGGAATTTGAACCTGTACCTATCCCCTTGGGCCAGCAATTTTAGTTTGGCTATAAAATTTAAATTTAAAAATTCAACGTTTGGTATTTGGACAACGGAACCCTAGAAGGTGATATGGATACTGTGTTTTCGGACCTTTTTTTAATCAAAAATAAATATGAAGCCATTGGTTTGGAGCTTAATTTTAGCAAATGCGAACTTTTTATAAATAACTGCAACTTAAATTTAAATGACGTAAAACAAAAATTTAATATTTTGACTCCAAATATTAAAATAGTTAACAGTAATTCCCTTTACCTTTTAGGTTCTCCAATTTTTAATGAATCTATTTCTGAATATATTAATAACTCAATTACTAAATTTCAAAATTCCGCTGACCGTCTCCTTGAAATTAGTCCACATTATGCACTTTGCATCTTAAAATTCTGTCTTTTCGTCCCAAAATTTATGTATGTGCTCCGTTGCTGCTCCTTTTGGAATCACCCAGATCTCTTGACACAAGTAGACAACTTAATCAAAATTAATTTAGAATCGATTCTTAATATGCACCTGAACGAGCAATCTTGGACCAAAGCATCCCTACCCATCCGTCATAGTGGTTTAGGGATTTGCAAAATTTCCAGTGTCTCTTTACCAGCCTTCCTATCTTCTGCCCATAGTTCAGCAAATCTCATAAGTAAAATTTTAAGGGCATCTCCTTCAAACTTTGAGATTACTGGCCTGGAAGAAGCTAGAAACGCTTTCTTAATTGCATGCCCTGGTCAAAATTTTCCAGTTTCTCCAAATTCACAGAGGAGCTGGGACGACATAAACTGCAAATTGACTTATGACAATCTTTTGAGCTTTAGTACAGGTTCGGCGCGTGCTAGGCTTTTGGCCGTGGGTACGCATGAGGCCGGCTACTGGCTTCACGCGTACCCTTCGTCAAATACAGGAACATTTCTTGAGCCTGACACGCTCCGAATCGCAACCTGTCTACGGCTTGGGGTTCCGGTCTGCGCTCCTCATAAATGTCCGTGTGGCAGTGACGTCGACAAGCTAGGACATCACGGACTATCATGCCAAAAAAGTGCAGGCCGCTTCTCGAGACATGCAGCACTTAACGATATCATACGCCGGTCCCTTGCCACCGTCAACGTGCCAAGTCTACTTGAGCCGTCTGGTATCGCAAGAGACGATGGCAAGAGACCAGACGGTATGAGTTTGATTCCATGGAAGATGGGCCGGGTGCTGGTATGGGATGCAACCTGTTCAGACACGCTGGCTCCTTCCTATCTACATGGAACCAACAACAGAGCTGGTGCGGCTTGTGAAGCGGCTGAAAAAGCTAAAGCATGCAAATACAGAGGTCTAGGCTCCGAATATGTTTTTGTCCCATTCCGTGTCGAGACCCTTGGTCCGTGGAGTCCTAGCGCTATAAGGCTTTTTAAGGAAATAGCAAAAAGGTTAGTCGACGTCACAGGAGACCGAAGAGCTGGCAGCTACCTCGGACAAAGAATTAGTCTACCTATTCAAAGGGGGAACGCTGCCAGTATCATCGAAACCTTGCCTAAAGGGCCTCCTTTTTAATAATATATTTTAGTTATTATAATATATTTTTTAAAGGTTTTTAGTTTTAGGTTCATTGTTCTAGTATATATTTTGTTTTTAATATTGTATATAATAGAAGATAATTATGTCAAAGGTAAAATGTTATGTAACATTAATTTCATATCCCAGAGCACCTTAAACTACTGGCGACCGGTGACACATAGTTTTATAAAAACTAAAACAACACACTATAAACTACAAACCCCCAATGCCGCGAACATTTTATATTATATCAACTTAACCTTATTAGCATGAAAAAGATAATATCAGCCTATCCTCAAACCTTATTATTTACAATAATATTAGCTGTAACATAAATAGATTTTTTTTTTTTGGAGAAAAATATTCATACTAATCATTAAAAATATCGTATACAAATTATTGGAAATAAATATTTGTGTTTTGTTTTCTCTTGGCCCAAATATCACAAGCTCCCAAAGCGCATTCTTCCTTTGTTTGGCTAGCGATAATCGGAAGGGTTTCGAACGATAGAAGTGAGAAGGGGCTAAAGCAACAATACGCCGCACACCCCATTACATCGGGACGCGTGTTAGGTCTCACGCTATCAGATGTCCCGCACGACAATAGCGTACGTGATGATATTTTATCTTATCCTCGCAGAAAATGCCCAGAGTCACAGCGCGTTACTACTGCGACTATCTGTGTTTATCTTAATGATAAAATAGAAGTAAGTAGTAAAAAAGAGTTATACACGTGGTAGAGCCACGCTGGTTATTGTGGTTGTATCACGAAGTTGGCTCAAACGGGGAAGAATCACGCCTCTCAGAATACAAGCGTAAAATAGCAGGTTAATGCTGATGTGTTTCTTATGGTGAGTGTAGAGAACCGGAGACCTTTTTTTACTAGAAACGGGGCATTCCATCTCAGTCCTCAGGGGTGACAACACATATGCATTTTTTCTTATCTTTAAAAAAATTTATTCTTAACCAAGGGTAGATGTAGATGTCTATGGGCCACAGTATCCACTGACCATCAGGTGGAATGTGTGTTCGTTTGTCACCCTTATTCTATAAAAAATATATTCGTCGGCTAAATACAGGATGTCCAGTAAATAGCACGACATACTGCAGGGGGTGATAGCTAGGGTCACTACCTATCAATACAACACAATATATGTTCAGCAAATCTTACGGATTTAGAAGTTTTACAAATTTTCCGAAATACCGAAAATCTCTACCTTGAAACAGATTTTTAAGCATCCGTAATGAAAACTTTTTCTAGTACTTTTTTACATCAAATTATTCGTGAATAGTTACTACTCATTGATAAGTCTTTTTCTATCAAAGACAAGAATGTTTTCTAGAAATACTATTTTTGTTTAAATTTGCACAGAACTATTTTCTTATCACTTAAGTTTAACCTACAGTGGTGAAAAAAAATGTATGTGGCAGTTTTGTACAACAAACTTAAAAATAGCTTGTTTAATGGTGATTTTGGAAAGATACAATACTAGTGCATTTTCATTAAAAATAAAAAAATAAGCTATTTTATTTAATAAGAGCATTTTATTTTAAATGCAAGTATGACTTGAATTGAATCAAGGTCGTGTACTACGGTTCGAATTACATAATAATAATCTACAGCCGACCGGCCGGCAGGTCTGTAAATGACATCTTGAAGGATAAGGTGATAGTAAAAACAGAGGAGTTAACTTTAATAAACATTTATTTAAATAAATTACAATAAATGCTCAAATTGCTTCTCCTTCTAATACACGCTCGGCATCTCTTTAAAATGAGCTTTTGAGTCTTCTCAGGCTTATTTCCGATATTTTTCTTGCTGCAATGTTTACCTTGCTCTCAATTCATTGTCATTTTGATCGGTTTTTCATAGACTTTGTCCTCATGGCACCTAACAAAAAAACCAGGGTTTAGGTCCGGAGACCTAGGTGGCCATAATATCGGTCCCAGTCGCCTCAATCCACCTGCCTGGATAAGCTTCATCTAAGTAGGCTTACTTCCCGGCCATAATGAGCAGGCACCCATCATTTTGAAGCCACATCACCTCTTAGCTCACCGGAACATTTTCAAGGAGCGAGGGTAGGTTTCTCGTAAAACTCCAAGTAATTATTGGCATTTAATGTAGGTGGAAGCTCGACGGACCCACAATCTGGCCATTAAAATCCCACACAATAAATTTATTTTGAATTGGTACTGGGACCTGTCTTTTCTTGACACATACGGATTTTCTAATTGCCAACTATGTAAATTATGCAAATTCAAGTAATGTCCTTTCTGCAGGCTGACTCATCACTCCATAACACCTTATTAAAAGTTTGGGTCCTCCCGATGCATTTCAAGCATGCGGCGGCAGAGTTGAACTCTCGGCAGGTAGTCTCTAGTTAAAAGAGTTTGCACGCGTCGTACGTGAAATGGATGGTATCCATACCTCTTAAGTACTGAATGAACAGTGGACTTCGGTATCCCTGTGCGCCGTTGTATCGCCTAACCAGAAGTTGTCGGGTCTTGTTCTCGTTCTGAAGCACTATGTCTTCATCAACAACTTGAGGCCGTCCACCGCCGCTGACCAGGAGTCTGCCTTCAATGTAGGAGTTATGCCTCTGGTAAACATTTCATGGTGTGGATGTCTCCTATCGGGAAACCTTTCCCTGTAGAGGTGGCAGCAGCTCAGGAACTTTGGCCAGCTTCTCCGTAAATAAGGTGCATCTCAGCATACTCTCCTGCATATAACCAGGAAAAACGCGGCGGTTGGCCATGTTATAAAACACAAAAGTCCAGGTGGTCGCCAAGTCGTCGTAGTGATCACAATAAAAATCCAAATCGTAAGGCAAACAAAGTCCGGGGTCCAAGGCACAAAACAGTCGTCAGTACGAAACAATAATTTGTGAACACAGAGATGCGTTGCGCACGGTTTAAGGTAGCGTATGACAAGTGTCGCAAAAATAAGGTTGAGAGTGAGACACAAAATCAAAAAAAAAAGAGCAGGATATACTTCTTTTGTTAGACAGTAACCAGTCAGGTCAGGTCGGTCTGCGAGCAGGTAAAACCTTTAGTCATTACGCGTGCATGTCGCATTTTACGTGTCATAACTAGTTTTATAATAATTCGCGTAAATGAGCAGCTATTACTTATTCTCATAGTGGTTTTCGTCAAAATTACGTTAATTACATTTTCAACAAAATCAGCTTCTCTGGAACTAAAATAGCATTTTTTTGTATTTTTTTAATGAAAATGCACTAGTATTGTATCTTTCCAAAATCACCATTAAATAAGCTATTTTTTAAGTTTGTTGTACAAAACTGCCACATACATTTTTTTTTCACTACTGTAGGTTAAACTTAAGTGATAAGAAAATAGTTCTGTGCAAATTTAAACAAAAAATAGTATTTCTTGAAAACTTTCTTGTCATTGATAGAAAAAAGACTTATCAATGAGTAAAGTAACTATTCACGAATAATTTGATGTAAAAAAAAGTACTTGAAAACGATATTTTCATTACGAGATGCTTAAAAATCTGTTTCAAGGTAGAGATTTTTCGGTATTTCGGAAAATTTTGTAAAACTGTAAATCCGTAAGATTTTGCTGAACATATATTGTGTTGTATTGATAGGTAGTGACCCTAGCTATCACCCCCTGCAGTATGTCGTGCTATTTACTGGACACCCTGTATATCACAGAATGCCAGTAAATACGGTCTCCCGTTGTCTAAACTCACCATACGTAAACTGCATTAAGCTGCTATTTTGCGCTGGTATTCTGTGAAAGCGTAGTTCTTCCTCTGTCGAGCTGACCCATTCGTGCTACAAGCATAATGTATCTGATGCAGCATGGCTCTACCACGTAGAGTTATTTTAGATAACTAATCAGTCAGACTATGTAAGTTCTTCTTCTGTTCTGTTTGGATGGGTTGATGAAATCTTTTCTGAAAACTTAAAAAAAGCATTAAGAGAACGTGAGCCTTCCCCCGTCAAGCCGATCCATTTGTTGTACAACCACAATATAACTTTACCTACGTTTAAAAAAAACATTGCAATATAAGCGTGCTGTATTTAAAATTTTAATTAATTATAAATTATTCAATGAGGTGCTGGAATCCTTTTCTCTCATATCTTGATATATTTTTTGAAAGAATTTATATACATTTACATAATATTGCAGTTTCAAACAAGCGCCATCTCTCAAAAGTTTTAGGAAATGCTTGAAAATGTGCGCGGTTGTGTCTCTGAGTCTAATTTGAAATAAACCTTAAAACACAAATTTTCACTAGTTAACGGCATTTCTCGAAGATGGCTAGACCTGACTGATATGGAGAGACAAACTGTGCGTTTTTATATTTAGGCGTCGATGGCGGCAATATTATTGGCCTTTACAAAACATAACGCAATGCAGTGCCGTCAAAGCTTTTACTCGTATATAGGATATAGGCACGATAAAAAATTATGTTATCTCAAAAAGGATAGCGAATAATTATTCCATAATTATAATATGACGACTTCCTAGACGATTTTTGATCACGGCACCCACTTCCGAGTGATCGGCAGCCATCAACTGCGCAGGATATACCTAGTAGGTGTACACTTTTAGCAGAGTGAGTGAGCGTCTCTCGTCCTAGTTCAAAGTAACAACTGCTGGGCACAGAACTCCTCTCCTTTCTCGGTCATTCTGCCCCAATGTGTTGGTGGACATCATCCTCGAAATATTTTAGTTTCTTCTTTTTCTTTTACTTTCTCACTTACAGACACGTGTACGAACGTCTGTAGTACCAGCGGGATCGAACTTGTTATATTTGTTTACTCGTAATAATCAGCGAAAATTAAAGATAAATAAAATAAATGAAAAACTTAAACATTAAATAAATAATAAACTAAAACATTTTAAAGGTGTTAATTAATGTTTTAAGATTGGAAAGAGACTACGGAATTTAGAAGCTAAGAGCCTTACTTTAAATAGTTCACTATCGATTACTTAATAATTAATTATCCTTATAATATCTGTATTTTTCTCTTAAAATTAAGTAAAGACTTTTTATAAGTAGGACCGTAAATTAATATGTAAACTATTGTAACAGAAACGTCACGTAGCCCTGCAATGGATCTGAAATGTGTTGTTAGAGTCTCTTTATTTATAACCCATTATGTGACGTAAGTCATCTATATTTGCAAAGGAACATCTACACAATACATAGCCATATTTACATTTATTCTCGCAAATAAAGGCGTGACAAATCTTACTGGCGACAGCGATAGGGATGTCCAAAAACATCATGAAGTTTGGGTCTTGATTTTAAGTTAAATTTAAAATCACAGTAATCAAGTATTTTTATATGTTATGTTAACTGATTTTAAATATCATTTTCATCATGATCATCATCATAATCATTACAACCCTTCACAAGTCCACTGCTGAACATAGGCCTCCCCAAGGAATTCCACAAAGCACGGTTCTGAGCCACCTGCATCCATCAACTTCCTGCATGTCGACAAAATATCATTTTAGATTACCTAATTTAATAAAATTTTGAGGAAATAGCCATAGACTAAAAATAAATATAAAATTATGTTATAGATATAATAAATATTAAAGTACATAAATTTAAAAAGCTATAATAAATGGTTTAAATGAAGACATGTAATGGATGACACCTTGCGTTTCATTATTCTTATACAATTCTGAACAGACAAACATTTTATACAATACAAAATGGCTGCAGTACGAACGGATCAGCTCGACAGGAGGACTATGTTCTCACATAATATCAAAAGCAGAAAAAATAACAGCAATGTACTGCTGTGTTACGTTTTCTTTCTTGATTGAATAGATATATCGCCACAGCATCAATTGACTGGTACGTCAAGTACTGGCGTTGGTATTACTATAATAAAGATTAACATTAACCTCGAGTACGAAACCACAAAGACGAATTTTTCCTTTAAAATGTGACGGATTCTGAAGTGCGAGATTCGTTAGCTAGGCTACAGAAAGCACAAAGGATCAGTTACATATACCTGCAAAACATTACCATCCTTCTGTGGATTTCGTAAGAATAGCGTAATGTTGTTACAATTTTTTTAAAGTCAAATTTAATCAGAGGAAACTTATTATATTATATTTTATTTATTAATCTACAAATATATATTAGGTATCAATTAATGGTGAAAGTATATTGCATTTTTTTTTCAAATTATTAACGTAGTATTTTCTTTTTGAAGACCATAAAAATTATCACGCCCATCCCTAGTTTTCATAGGATCGTATAAATATGGGTCAATGTCGTACTGCATTCAACTGGTGTACTGACGCCACCCTATTTCCCCCCCTAATACGTCAATCGCTCTCTTAACTGAACTTATTCATTTATAAGACTACTATTGATTTTCCTTTCCTACTAATTATTGTTTCTCTTTATTCATTTATTCGAGGAAAAAATTATTATTATAGGAAATATTATTGTATGAACTAGTTTCTTAAAAATGTTACGGCTTTAGTCAGGATTTTTTTTATAAATTTTTAATTAATGGAACAGAAATTATGAAGTTATACCAGCCATGAATTTTAAAACTTGAGTTTACTTTGTGCCTTATTAAGATAAGAAATGTTTGGCTGTGACCTATAAAACGAGCAAACTTTTTAAATTAACAATTTTTTAAATAAAACACCGGTGACGAAAAATATATTTAATAAATATTAACTATTATGGAATATACTTAGTAGTGTAATATATTTTTAAATTATAACAGGCAGTTCGTCTTCTTTTTATAAATTAGAGCGTAAGGCATGCAGTCGGTTCTTGAATGAGGCATTGTCAAACTCTACCAAGATCAACTCACACATACGTAAATATTAAATAATAAGCACATGTCAAAGCAGAAGTTAATTACGTCCTTACGATTCTAACAAAATCAATGAAAAACTTACGTTCATTTCTATTTAACAGCACACTCCCACACCATCTAACCACTCGCGTAAACCGTACGATATCATAAAATACCGTGCAATAAATCGGCACGCAACATTTTTCCTATAGCACACGACACAGCCGCGGCTCACAACTGAATAATATGATGAAAATCACACGAAATTCGGCGAAAATTCACGCCCACTTCCAGCTGTAATTAACTCATCTCACAAAAACACTAGGTGTAAGGGCTGTAAGTTAGATAACCACCACAAGATCAGCAACACTAGACAACACAATTTATTTCAATCTAAAACTCAAATTTTGAGGTTATCTCGCGGATCGGTAAATGTAAGACACATTGCGAAGGAAACCACGGCTATAGGGTTGAAAATCGCTTATTCCTGTCTATGTGTCTGTGTGAGTTTATAGCAATAAAGTGTACCCTTGTGAACGTCTATGTACCGTTTTGTTTGTGTGCGTCAGGTCAACCAATGATACAGAGATAGTGTGCGTGAGGGTTATCGTAAGCGGAAATGAGTTTCCAGGATTTATCTCGAGACAAATCCTCTAGTTTTTGTAGTAATTCACTATTTCAATAAAATATTTTGTAAAAAGAGTCTGTTATATTGATATTCTTCAATTTTACCCCAGTCTTGAATTGAAAGAAAATTACAAAAATGTAGGTACTGTGAATAAAATGCACAACGTGTTTTAAAATAATATTTTCTCCTTATTCATTAAAGAATTAGGCTTTAGATACTTTGCGTAAAATTAACGAATATTATACTGATTAACGATACGGATGAGATAACTTTTAAGAAATACTTACCTAAGCCTTTTAAGTTAGAGTAGAGCGTTCTGCGGAGCGTGGGGCGTAGCGGCGGGATTAGTATGTACGCGCCCCTTACGTTCTCTACATACACAACTACACACAAAATGCATTAAGGTAAGGCCTTAAACTTGTATCGCATTTTAGTGTTAAATAAATAAAAGGTAAAGTAAATGTTACCAACGTATCTTGGCAGCTTTTCTCATGTTTTTATTTGTCCTCGCGACCACAAATTCCACTGTAAAACTGTGTATAAAATAGACTTATAAAAGAGAAGATTCACATATCGTCAATACGTTTTAAAAATCTCCGATAACATCAAATATTCTCATTATTGTTTCAGATAAATTTCAAAGGAATCCGATCGTAATTAAAAGCTTTTTCTTAATTATCCAGGTACGAAAATGAAATTGTTACATTTTTCTATTATTATCATTTAGAACGCAAACAGTCCATAAATGGACGTTGACATCCACGAGTAGTGGCGGCGTAAGAGAATCCACTACCCCATATCATCCCGTGGGTACCGTAAGAGGCAATTATAGGAAATGCCAGAAAAATCTTACGTGTTCCAATAGATAGCGTTAATACCAACATTATAAGCCAAAATATTTTTTACCATCTCATTTACGTCACAAGTAAAGTACTGAGACCGGCGACGTTAAAGGTACGAGACGTTTGGCACTGTGATCGTCGTCATCGTGAAAAAGAGAGTGATTAAAAATAATTGATAATATCAAAATATTCGAAACCTGCATTACTGTCCTGTCTTTTCTTCGGTTTTAAAGCTTTGATTTGTTAAAAAAAAATATGTTGTTATGAATTCGTAGAAACTTAATCTCATGTGTATCAACAATTTGTTTAAAATCGATTCGTGCCTGAACTTGGGAAGTTCTACGTCATATGTAGTCATGAAGCTTTTGCAACGATCGTACTCATTTGTTTTAATTTATAAAAAAGGCATATGACTTAATGCAATAATTACAAAAAAAATATTACAACAAACACATATACATTTTAGTTATAAACCCTACAACGGTAAATGTTATAGTAATAAAAGATTTTTTTTCTCCAAATTCTTTCAAAATACTAAAGTTAAGTCCAGTAGAGTTTCAAATTACGAAACATCGCACTTATACCATTATACTAAGGGATCAGTGAAGATTGAATGAAAAAGAAATACGTCTGATCCTAGAAAAGAAAGAGAAAAATATACTGCAAGTAGTGTGAGTGTTGTAACTTTCTATGTTTGCATAGACTAGGACTTAATTTTATTTTTTGAACACAGACGAGACCACGTAAGTTTGAATTGTATAGAGCGTTTGCCTGGACATACTAAACTTTATTCGTTCTATAAAACATTGGATTTATGTTATTTCTGTTGGATATATATACATATATATTGCCTCAGAATACATAAGACAAGATTATTATTTTAAAAAATATACCTAGATTTTTTATCTACATATATTATTTTAAAAAGGGTTTATCTAAATAATTTACACTAGAAATATACATATGCATAAATACTACAGAATACGTAAGTTTATATACCGATTTTCTAAAAATAAATAACTTTGTATCTATGTCAATTATATCTTTGGCAAAATGTAACGTTATCAAGAAAAAGCCAAGCCAATGTCCTTTGCTGTATATACCTACACTTGACATGCGCGCCATTTGACCTCAGAATCGATGGAAACAGTGTTTGTTGTTGTTCTGTCTTGCTCACACACTCTGTCCTCCTTATCACCTGTCATAGTGATGACCGACGTCAGAACCAACTAGAGGACGTCACTCTAGCAAATAGTTCTCATATAGTTTCATAGATGGCGTTACTTGGAGCATTAATGCTTAATGCAATAAATGCTGATTTTTTGTTCAAGTTTGCAGATATATTCTTATCTTCATTTTATATAGTGGTCTTCGAAGATAGAACTTTTAAATTTGCTTTTAAAATAGGCTAGTTATTATTTAAGTTATTTTAATTAATAAATAATTCGTTATTGGTCATTGTTTATGAATAAGGACAATTATTTTTCTGGGAAATTTAATTATGAAAGGTATCAAGTACAATTTCCATCGCGCAAAAACCTTAGAATAAATTTAGCTAGCTTGACTACCGAAGAATTTAAGGCGAGCCTGTTATTGACTCATTACGTTTCAAGAGCATTCTATTTAACAACGAGATCAAGTTTTTGCTGGCGTTTTCTTTTAAGAAACTGAAGTGACAAAGAAACTTACAATCCACCTGATGGTAAGAGGCTACTACAGTCCATGGACACCTGCAGCCAACTTCAAATAAAGAAAACTACAGATGAGTTGTCACCTTGTTATAGGTACGTGGTAGAGCGACGCTGCAGCTGTATTATGGATGAAGCAGGATTAGGTTGGCTCGACCGGGGACGGACCACGGTCTCACAGAATACTAGCGTAAAATAGCAGCTTAATGCTGCTGTGATTTTTATGGTGAGTGTAGAGAACCAGATACCTTTTTTACTGGATAAGAGGCATTCTATTTTAGTCCTCTTTCTTTAGTCTTTTTATTCTTAATCAGGGATAAATGTAGTTATCATGGGCCACAGTATCCATATTTATTTTTTTAAGAAGAAAATTCAAGTTATGAATACACCGTAACTTTTGTGACAGTACATGTATCAATTAAAACAAGGAGGTTTTAATGAAATTTTTCAATTTATAAGTAATTTTAGCACAATAGCCGGAAACACGGACTAAATCCAGACGGTGCCTCAGGCAACAAAACACCGTAAAAAGATTTAAAAAATTACGATGCATGCGAGCGACCGCCTACCGCAGCCAAAAATAGAACACGAATGCGGATTTTCTTTCTCATAGAGTCACATGTGTTTAACTACCACGTAGCAATTAGAACCATAAACCGTAAACATTATAGATGAATTTACTCTAAGAGATCTTTATCACTTAGGCTCTTTTGTGCTTGCATCAAAATGCATTCGTGGTTACATGTTGGCAGAAGGAATTATTTCCTTAACGCACTTAGTTAAACAGAAGGTTTTAAATAACGTACCACGAACGCTTTTTATGACGAGCCTCGTGAGTGCGATTGTACTTACGATAAAAACTAAAGTCAGCAATACCAAGTATATTTGAGTTCAATTCTGGGTGATGGTATCTATCACTGAAATTGTAAAAACAATTTTTTGAAGTGACAACTTCTTTAGGCACTTTTTCCCCATCCCAAAGGACGTAATAGGGTCCATTGGGATGGGGAAAAACCACTAAACTTGCGTGACCGTCACGATCAGATACATATATACAGATGTGTGTGTATATATATACATATAAGTATGTGTTTGCGAAGCTAAGAAGTTTTCACTTCTGACGTGCAGTCCTACTTCTGACAGTTTTTTTTTATAATACTCAAGTGATGAACAAACTAACAGTCCATGAAATAATGTAAGTGGCTACTGAAGCCTATTGACACCTGCAACCAACTTCACACATAGAAGGCTACAGAACTGCGTCGTCACCTTTTTTTTTATAATAACTAAAAACTTTGGAGACTAAGTTGGAATGCCTTACAGCCTGTAATTATATTGACTCTCTATACTATTACACCGGAACACAGCAGTGCAAGCACTTCTTTTTGGAGTCAGAAGTGGGTAAGACGGTGTAATCATACCTAGACCTAGGAAGTTTTAATACAAATTTACTACGAGTTTAAACAGTATCTGACGGGAAAGAGAGTCAGTATAATTACAGGTTGTGATGCATTTCATCTCAGTCCTTCGTTGTTTGACTTTGGGTTTACGGTCCATTGGACTTCTTAATCGAAACAAAGAGTCTGTTTCAATCTTAGCATGAGACTAATTATAAAGCGCTTTTTGTAATAAGATGGATAATTAAAAAAAAGTAATAAAGGCAACTGTTTGTTTTGACAACGTTACGTTTTCCGCCACTCCGACGTGTTAATGAGATTTTAAAACAAGTGTTAAGTTTTTCATAAGCTTAACTACACTTGAAGCCTTACAAATGGAAATGTGGTGAATTAGCCGCGGATTTCAATTTTCTCTACCGCTGCTTTGTTTACCCGTAACCTATACGTGTATACGATTTAGTCATATAGTTCGTATTCTAAAGTTCTAGCTGGTCCTATCTATAAACATACAAATATAAGTGTTTGTTCAATAATTACCAAACAGCGCATACTTTACAACCTTACAAGAACGCGGAAAATTTTATTTTTATGCTTTATGTCTCTACAACGATTAAAACTCTATAATATTATTAAGTTTTAATCGAAAGATGTCACTCTTACAAAACCCTATTAAGGCCCACAATCAGCACCATAATCGTTATTATAGCCTCTGAAATAATCATAGATTTAGTAACTAACTAACGTTAGAAATAATGAAATAGGAGATACATTAAAACAGTTGAATTGATAATCTCCCTTACATTAATACATGACAGTACAATTACTGTCAAGCAAAGCTTAGGTACTAAGCAAATGATAAACGGCCTTCCGTATAATCGTCGATTACCGCCTACTTAAATTAAGTTAATTATATCAATATCTGTCTCCTTCCATTGCTGTTTAGTGAAAAGAGAGAGCAGAGCACCTTTAAGCAATTCGTTGCATTTTTTTGACGTTGGTTTTCATAAGAAAGGCCAAAAAAGTCTGCCGAAACTGGCGATTTCTGCAAATTCTTCAATGAAATGCATCAAATTGACTACTTTTCGAGTGACGTACTAATATTTTGGTAAGCATTCGTATTAGACGATAATGTATTCGTGTATGGTTATAATAATAATAACCATACACGAATAAAATATCAAAATATATGTACGTTAAAGAACATTAGTAATAAAAAAAAATACTTCAATGTTGGGAAATAAACCTTTCAGAATAGTTGATGTGCGTATCCTCTAGATGGCGCTAGTAGTATTGTAAGTGAGATGTTACGATAGTATCTATATTTCGTAATTCTCGTGTTTTTTACTTTGCATCCTAAGTTTTTGATAAACTACAAAACTTTACACTTGATTTCATACAAATGTTAAATTGCATAATTCAAAACAATTAATTTAAAAAAATGAGACAGCTCACGCAGGCGACAATACCATCCACACCATCTGGATGCTTGGCGGTCCACCACTGTGCGATTACTAGGAGTTTTCTTCCTCGCTCTACTTCTTTGTGGAATCGTTTACCACCGGCAACGCAATTCCCCAGGTGTTGCAGTTATTTGTGGGCGGCGGTCTACACTTGCCATCAGGTTAAACCACATGCTCATTTGCCCACTCATATATAAAAAAAAAGCTTTTACAATTGAAGAAAGTCAACTTTATTATCTTTGCAGTTATTTTATAAAAACGCATCACATCAAATTTTGATAATAAATGAGATAGTGTGAATAATATGGTATCAATTATTAGTACTTTCCATGTGGTAGAGCCACGCTGAAGATGTATAACGGCTGTAGAACGACACTCGCAAAATAGCAACATAAAATGCGGTTTTTCGTATTATTTAGTATTAGAGACCCTATTTATAAGACACTCCATTTTAGTCCTCGTAGCTAACGCCGCATTTGCTTTTTGCTTGTTAATCGAGATAAGTAGGCAAATGTACACAATTGAGAACTGAGGTCTAAGAATGCCTTATCAACATAAAAGTAAAAGCACTATTTCTATTTCTGCATAAATATCATTACTTATTATTGTCCATCCCGCGTCCACAGCTACACATAAGCTCGTCCGTGAATTGTATTATAGCATATGACTTAGCCACCTGCTTTCATGTCCTTCTTGCGTGTCAATTCCCAAAAACCTAAAATATACTTGACCTACACCCAGAGCAATTGAGTTACTGTCTACGGTTGAGCACAGACCACTTTCATTTCTGAGACGGACTTCACATGTTTTTGAAATATTTCTAATTATGTGAATGTGAATCCACGACATTTTCTGCCACCAGGGCCACGCCACTTAATAAAGAGGTGTATTATTTGACAGATTTCATAGCGGGGAAGTTATTTCTTTGAAAATGTAAAGGTTAATGTGCCTTTCTGTACTATTAGTTGTTTTATATTAAATACCTATATTAAAAATAAATAAACCAAACCACAGATATTCATAAAAGAAGAAAAATTAAAAAAGGAGTTAAAAATGTTCAAAAAATTAAAAAGCAGACCACTGAGGAATTGTTTTGTGTATTAACTTATATTATTACTTAATTTATATATAATACTCTAGAAACTGATAAACTTTTACTTAAAACTAATTTCTCAATTAAATGACATTGTATAACAAAAAACTAGCCCTCATTCCTTAGTTACGCAGCGTTCCAACTCTTTTTCTCTTTTTCTAGCTAAATTTTATATTTAGGGCATATTATTCCTTTTTCAAAATAAGTTTTTCATTTGTTTCCTTGGGTATTGTTATATTTGCAATATCGCTATATTTTTAACCTATAACTAAAAAAATTCGTGTTTTTTTTTAAATATAAATCTCGACGACGGCGATTGGAAAGAATGCGACTCAAACGGTACGTAAAATCAATGACGTATACGGCCTTATAATAGCAAACGATTTGTGCGTTATTAGGTATTATTGTTTCAATCACTTTGCTTCGGCAAATTTTGAATGTACAAACGAACCTAGTGGCCGCTTGGAGAAGGTAGATAATGTCGAAAAGGCAATAGTGAATCCGTCTAGTGAAACGGGAAAAAACGAAAAAAAGATTCCGTCGCAAACTACGGCTAAGCTAACGCCGGTTTTTGATGTTAGTGTCAAAACAATATTAAATTAGAACTTTTGCGGCAAATCGGTAAAAAAAAGAATCTTAACAAATTGGTACCTCACGAACTGTGTGACGCACAGCGAGAGGCCTATGTCGCAGTCCAAGTTGGAAGATATTGCTGAACCTGCATGGAAAGGAGGAAATTTTGAGTGGAATTGTTACCTGCGATGAGAATAAGCGGATCCTATACGACAATCGCAGGCGATTCCAGATTCCTAAGACAGTGCCCGAACAAAGGTTTAGCTAAGCATAATGGCTGATTTACACAGGAGCAGTAACTGGCTTCAAATTCGAGGCAAGTCAGTGCTGACCCACTACTGGCATAATGTAAATGGATTTGAAGTCAGTACAGCACTGTCTGCGTGACTACTGACTGCGTGTAAACGGTGCAAGTCAGTCCTCGGCGCCAGCACTGGCGCCTGTTACTGACCCCGTGTAAATCAGCCTTAAGAATGGACCACTGTTGGTTTTATTCACTAACGCTTCTGTTAGTGTTTACCGTTTTTAAATACTGCACAACAGACGTTGGCAAAATTAGCAGAATTAAAGCTAAAAACCCTTCCTTATCCACCATATTCTCTAAATCTTGTCCCAACGGGCTTCTTTTTTAACTTTTAGAAGTTTATATATCTTTTGTTAGAACAACTTTCATTTCGGAATGAGCAGTAAAATCGTTACGACTTCTGTAGCAATGGCATCAACAAACTGCCAATAAAATGGAAATAATGGTTTCATAGTTTAGGCAATATTTTGATATTTTTTGAATTTTTTTTAACTTCAATTTTCTCTGTTAATAAAAACTGTTCTTTCATAGATATAACATAATAAATGCCATGTAATGGCGGCGTAAGATAATGCACTATAGTTATTCTATTTCACGTTGAAGGTTTGACTTTAGTTGTGTCAGCCGTGCACATACACATTGTGTTAGTGTGCGTAGGCCTCGGGAGCACTCAGTCACGATCGCGAGTCGAACGAATCGCAGTATCACTCACAAACGCGCCTGTCGGTACACGTCACTACTACAATCAAGGCGAAACCTTCATCGTGAAATAGAATAACTATACTCAATATCATCCTGTGGATGTTATAGGAGGCGGCAGAGGGAAATTAAATAGGAGATGGGCTGTAGTAAGATGATGATGCCGTATTATTACTCAAAATAATATAAACTATGCTTGCCGATCCGCCTGTCAAGCGTTGCAACTATGGTAAATATCCCACCAATGAAACAATCTACAGGCGAGGCCTATGTTCAGCAGTGGACTTTTGATAGACTGTAATGAATGGAGGAATTATTAGATAAGTTATTATTTGTCAGAGTTATACAGCTTAGATGTTAATTGCAATTTTATTTACTAATTTATTACGTGAAAAAAATTCTAAACAGCGAAAAAATTAAACGGCGGTAAAGTTAAGCAAAGCGAATGTAAATCCAAATAACTGCGAAGTACTAAATTAAACAGTTCTTAAATTTATTCTAGAATAGAATTGATTTATTTTTTATTCAATATATATTAAAAGAATACTAATATACCTATTGAAAGACATTTATACTTTTACCACAGGTTCTGAAAAAAACTTCTGTCCCTGGAAGAACCAGTAAGAAACCCAATTGGATTTTTTTAAAATATTAATCTTCTATATAATATGTTGTTCAATTAAATATGAAAACATTTAGATACAGCATGGCAGCGATCACTATATTTTTAATCAGTTTTATTAAGGGACTTTGATACTATAATTTTTGGCAGTCCCATCATACCTAACATTAGTAATTATACAAAACATATACAGCTTTTACACAACATCTTAGAACCCAGCTCCTAGACAAAAGTCTTGTGAAGTGTTCGGGCGATGTTTGAGATAAAATATTATGCAACATTCCAACATCATGTCTCTAAATATTCAGAGAATCGAAAATCACATTTCTTTCGGCCTCGTAGCGAACACATTCCACCAATAAATGGTATACATCTTCTATCCTACCGCAGACCACACCAATACATTTTTTTATAGAAAAGGGGTGACAAACGAGCACACAGTTCACCTGATGGTAAGTGGTTGGTGTGATTTTTGTCGCTAAATAATAATGTCCTCCAGACCGAATGTCGATCACCGAGACTAATCGTCTGCCCAGGACAGGTTTATAGTGCACGAGTGTGTGCGCAAACACAGGCTGTACACTCTCTATTCCCTCACTCTCATAATCCGATGGGACGGTAATTCGACACGACCGGAGAGAGATCAGGCGCAGGACCAATGGCTTTACGTGATTTCCGAGGCACAGTGGTAAAACAACCAATAACTAAAAACCCAATAACTGATTTTGGCACGCCCTGGGATTCGAACCCGGGGCCTCATGATCAGCAATCGCGTTTCCGACCACTAGACCAATGAGACTGTCAAAAGTCGCTAAATAACAGTACACTCACTGTTTTATTTGGTTTAGGAGTAAAAAATAGGTACCTGTATAATTACAGCCCATGGAGTATCCTATCTTCATTTTCCTCTTCACCAGGGTTAAAAACATACACCAGTAGTTACCATTGCAGGTGCATGTATACCTATGATGTAGCCACTTAATTTCTGATATATAAAAACTAGCTTATTCTATTGTTACCAAATCTAAATCTACCTACTACATAAAAATAATAATCATAATCATTAATCCTTATTTGCAAGAATTACGGTATAAAAAGATGTTACAATATATATAGTGCAGTCGTGTTTCACGCATCCAAATTATAATTTTAAAATGTTTAGACAATATTAATAATTATTTAAATTCAGAAAATTAATCTCAAAAAAAAACTTTTAAGTCATAAAAGCATTCAATTTTTAACCAATCATACAAATGTTTCTTATATAGTCTTTCGCTTAATAGTTTAAATTCTTTAGGTATTTTATTATATATTTTTACACACATTTTTAGGCAGCTTTTGTTATATTTAACGAGCCTAGGAATAACATCTAGGACAAGTTTGTCTGGGTCACGTCGGTTTCGAGGATATATATCACTTGCTTTAACAAATGATGACTTATTTTTAAAAACAAACAAGCCAACTTCATAAATGTATAGTGATATAATACGATTTCCGTGAAATATTTGTAAATAAAATTTTAATGATAAAATATCAAACGTAGGTATATTTATATGAAGTAAGAGCAGAGTATGGTGGCGGAAGAGACTCTTGATAGATCTCTTGATGTTTCTGATCTAATTTTGAAGATTACTAAGTATAGGTACCTATAGGTATATGATTACTAAGTATAGGTAATGGCTGTGCATTTGGGCAAATCCTATATACTATGAGAAAAGTCCATGTTCAGCCGTGGACTATTTAAGGACTGATAAGGATGTCAATAAAAGTAAAGTAGGCCGGCCCTAGCAAGGAATCTGTTTTTTAAATATTTAATTCTCTTACTTTGCTTATTCACTCCAATTTCCTTTTTCAAAAGCCCGTCCTTTTTTTCTTTTTGAAAACGTTACCGATTTTTTCCTGTATCGTGGAGGGAGTTTACATATATGTAAACTGCCCCCACGATACAGGAAAAGATCGGTAAAATTATGTAATTTTCACAAGGACAAACATCCAAACCTGGAACAATTATTTCTAGGACACACAAATACGTGCGGGATTCGAACGAAGAAATCGAATCGAAATTCGAAGAAAATCTGCGGGTACGCCTGTGTTTCACAGTGCACTTTGATAGGCTGTAAAAATAAATGAATGTATGTAGGTACATGGGATGGCTATTCCGCCAAAAGATCTTTTTGAATTAACCCATAGTTGCCTCTTACGGCACCCATCACATTTATTTTGTCTATTACTAGCGATCCGCCCCGGCTTCGGGCAGTGATTTCGGGATCTCGACAACAGCGCCACCTACCGTGTCTAATTGTGAATCTAAACCATTCAGGACCCACTCAAACACACACAAAAAATTTCATCAAAATCGGTCCAGCCATTTCCGAGTTTTTGCGAGACCAACGGTCAGCAGTTAATTTTACATACTCATAGAGATGAGCCAATGCTTCCTACAACCACAATCCCACTTGGTAGTAAGTGGTGATGTAGCCTAGATGGTAAAGCGAACTGTCTAAGCGTAACAAATGCCTATTCAATCTTGCCTTAAAGACGCCCAGATTGTATTCGGACGGAAACACAGACGCCAGCAAATTCTTCCACTCCTCTGCTGTAGGCATTACAAAAGACGAAGCAAACCGTTTAGTTCTAATGTGTGGAATACCAACAACAAAGTGCTGAAGACTCGCCGACCGCCTAGTTATCTGGTGGTGAAAAGGGAAGGGAGGAATAAAAGCATGTAATGACTGCACACACTCTCCAAAATGCATCCTATAGAACACCGAGAGGCTGGCTACTCTGCGCCTGTGCTTGAAGCGTTCAAGATTGGTTTCAACCAATAAGCCTCTCAGCACGACTCTTCACTGAGTCCAACACTGCTAGGTGGCATTTTGCATCACCAGCTCATATGTGACAGTAGTACTCCATTCACGACCGAACTTTTTATATAAGGCAAGAAGCTGCCCCGGCATGAAGTACCGCCGCACGCTTACTAGAATACCTAGTTTCCTTTCGGCTGCTTTGGCACTGGACTCAATGAACCGCCCATAATTGAGCTTCGGAGAAATATCAACTGAAGGCGATCAGTGTACTCCAGGGATACATTCCGAAAAGTAGGAGCCAGGGTGAGCGGACTCCTTTTAGCGGTGAAGGACACGCTTTACACATTTACCAAATCTTAAGTAAATGCGTTCTTAAAATTTAGTAAGTGGAGTATACCTACATAGAAACGAGTCAAGATTCTGTTTCTTTCAATTATTTTGTTCTTCTTATTCCAATGTAAGTATTTTTCTTTAATAATATCAGTAAGTAAAAATAATATTAGTCTCTAATGGTATCTTATTAATTACTTAACTTTCAGAAGCAATCCTAGCTCGATCCCCGTCGGCAGCAATAAAATTGTTTATTGCAATTTAAGGTGCTGATTTACCACGTGCTTGGTGGTGAAGAAAAACGTCGTGAGAAAAATACAGACATGTGAAGTCTGCAACACGCATTGAGGCAGCACAGCAGCACTGCGAACACGCCCTTAATCCCTCTCAAAAATGAGAGGAGGCCTGTGCCATATAAAAGGTTACTTTACTTTACTTTACTACCAAACTTACATGTAACCATTTAATCATACCTATACTTTACTATCTTCTTACTAATTATTCACTCATTTACATATTTAAAGCCGCCTTGAAAAGAAAAACCCATAATCATAAATCAAACAGTTAATCTTCAGTAATTATACCTATTGCTGAGCGGTGAGCACCGACGTCAGTAGAGCGCGAATACAAGGTCACTTTGTGTTGTAGTCAGTGCGAGCTGACAACGTCGCATCAGTAATAAACAAAGCAAGATATAGGCGCCATCCATGTGTTTGAAAGAGAAAACGACATACGTTTTTGACGATTCAGTTCAGTCAGAGGAATCAGTCGTAGAGACGTAGAGTATGCAATGCAACTCGTGACCCGAGAAAGCGACTGATACAAGATAAATACTTATTGACAAGAATAAAATTAGAAAGGTAATAAAAGTCAATAAAAATTTGTAATTTTAATAAGTAGTATTTACATTGATGGTACAAAATACGAATTTTGATATAGTTGTCATCATGTTATCTATCGTTCTACCATTGACAACGGTAGAACGATATGAATCATAGCAAAGTTAGGCCTATTTTAATGCGATGGTTTATTTAAAAATTATTTAAAACACACTTATAAAATCTCTTTTCTATTACAGTTTTAGGATAAAAATATGTGTTTTATATCAAATGACAATTTAATTTTTATTTATATCTTTTGACAGGTAAATAAAAAAATAGTTGGAAGTCATTAAGTATTTACTGGTAATTTCAATAAAATAATTTTAACCACTACAAGTTTATAGAGTTGTTTATGGTATTTAAAATTAATAATATCTATCACTTTAATAATTAATATGCATTTTGCATCATCAATTCAACAAAGTTTATTTTTACACAAACAACAAGGAGAGTAAACCTTCCTAAATAACGATAATTAGTAGTATTATTTGCTTATAACTAATAATAATTAACTTTAATAACAATAAAATAATCTTTAAAGTAAGCATTTAATAATTATATTTCGTAAAGAACTTAGTACCAGGCGTGCAGCAAACCGCAACGCTATTTAGGCCTAAATGACCGAGAAATGCCGTCACAAGGCCGGGAGCGCCGGCGTTTCATTTTTCAAGTTATTGTGGCTTTTATCAGATGAAATACTTTTCGTTTAACGTAATTATATCTGATAAAATTATAGTATGCTCACCATAATAACATGTGACATATATTGTAATATGCGCGTTTTTATTTGGGAAATGTTAGTTTTTATGGAGCCGTGAACATCGCTTCGGACGACTGAAAGTTTTTAATCAAATATATTTTAAGCATTGGATTATTCGAAATGTGATCTATAAAAAAATATAATAAGTGTAATAATAAGCAAATGTAATGTTAAAAAAATCTTTTTTAAATATAATCTAACTAAAAAAACTCAAATGAAAATGTTACGATTCCGGCGGCGTGAATGATATGGATGTTATGAAGTTAAATATTATTATTTTATAAAAGCACTATTTTTGTGTATAATATTATACTTTTCTTTCCTTGTTATTACTAAAATAAAAATTTTAAAATATCTCGATTTATGTGTCCTACCCAAATAAGTAACTAGGCCTACAGTTCATGTAATATTTCTTTATTTTTTTGCCGGAGAATAGTTTACAAAAAGTAGAAAGCGCAGCGATTAACTATTTTATTAAAATTATCATTTGTATTCTTGCAAAAATAAGAAATTTTATTTATTTATTTCAACATTTACAACTATCTTTACAGGTTATCCTAATACGATAGTTTAACTATTCTATATACCTACTATATTACACACTTATCTCTTTAAATTAGGCCTACATAACAATTAATGTATAATGCTAGCTTTGTGAACTCACTCAGGGGATAACAAAACAAGTCTATTTCTCTGGCTATCAGATAAAGAATGCAGAGAGCAAGTGTCAGGGGCGCCTGACGCATTAAGTTTGTCCTTCCGTTGGGCACGGCAAGCAGTAGTGGCTGTCGCCGTGTCGTTATGTATCCATCCGGGACATACATATTTAATTGTTTTAGTATGTCAGAATTAAATAAACTAAAGCTGCCTAAATACTACTTCATACTGTAGTTTCAGTGTAGTTAACCACACGATCCATCAAAACCACACGACCCATGGTACGACATATTATTTTTAAGTACTGTGAAACCTGGCAACTTTGCCATTTTTGGAAGGACTTAAAAGTTGGTTTAGGAACAATTTTCCAAGAAAAAATGTACTGTCAGACTGGGCGTCAATGTTAAATGTGACATTATATTCTTCATATATTTGGTATTTATTAGTGATTAAAAAAAGTACTAACATTAAATAGACAAAATACTCAAAAATAGAAAATGGCAAAGTTAACCTCACTTTGTGGCAACTTTGCCGTCAGAGTTTTTAAAGAAAATAATAGGATTTGACTTAAAGGTTGAAGGTAAGTTTACCTCATAATATAATAAACAACACTCAGAGTTATGATTTGCTCCTTTAATTGTGTTGTAAATAGTAAAATTTACTCTTGTGGCAAAGTTGCCCTCCCATTTTTCAATATTTCATACAAACTTGAAAATATGTGTCAAAATCCTTGATTACGTACTTAACTTAATTTTTTTTATTTTAATCTTGTCACAATAATTTCTTAAGCAAAAATCTAAAATATATCAAACAAAAATACTTCCGTTTAAAATTAAAAATCAAATTCGTGCAATAATAATAAGCTTAAATCAATTATAGTATAGATAAAAAAAGCTTGTCACAATCATTTTTAACAAATATTCGTTTTTGTATTAGTCATCATCATCATTTTATTACGGGTCGTAATAAAATGATGTCAGGTCATAATTATTATGACAATCAATCTAAACATTGTTTTCCCACAATAGCAAAACATTAATAATCATTAAAATGACAATTAGTGTTTTGTGTAATATCAATGCCAATAATCAAGGTTATATAGCTGAATTCGATAATGGTGATATCTTTTAATGAATATTCAGAGATTAACTGCTTCGAAATATTACTGAACATCTATGGATATTTTTAAGGCTATAAAAATATAAAATGAAACACATATCTGTTGAATTTGATTAGTGAATTTTATTCACTATCTTTTATACGATACCTATATTTTATGAAAAATTAAAAAAACGAAATATGAATGATATCGTAATAGTCGTCATCTAAGAAAATAAAACGTATTATACATCTCTTGAATTGGGTATTTGATACCAAATCAACCAGATTTCATCAGATAGTCAAGTAGGCGTTGGCTGCAAAAAGACCGACTCTACCCTACATAGAGTCGCTTTTCTTGCCGTTGCTATTTTGAATGAAAAGTACGTCAAAGTAAGAGTTAAAGTTACAGCCTACATACGTCCCACTGCTGGGCACAGGCCCCCTCTCATTTCTGAGAGGGTTTTAGGGCAAGGAAATGTCCGCCGCGCTGCCCCAATGCGTGTTGGCGAACTTCACATGTCTTGGAAATATATTTTTTATTATTTTTCAAACATGCTGGTTTCCTCACGATGTTTTCCTTCACCGCCGAGCACGTGGAAAATCAGTACTTAAAATTGCAACTAACAATTTCATTGGTGCCGGCGGGGATCGAACACGGGTTGCTCGCGTACTGTGAAATTTAAAGCGAGCGCTTAGTCCCTGAGCTGCCACGGCTCTAAAAGTATGCTAACCGCATTATTATAATATGTAACCTATCTATGTTTTTTAATCGCAGACTTCAAACATAAGTCATAAAAGCGGGTGATGGCAAAATAGCACAAGCAAATTCGATGATCCAATGGAAAATCGTTATTTGTCTATGCAAAATCCTACATTCATTTATATGGGTTATTCCGCCATCTTTTGGATTCTACCTACACTAAGAATGAGTTGCAATACATACAATAACTGATCGAAATATTTTAAATGCAAATTATGTAGCGTACACCCCCCCTACAACGGGGAGGCCCATACTCAGTAGTGGATAATGATAACGTAGAGCACAGGACTTACCTATATACCTTACGCCACAAGAAAACGTAGTTCCCTCTTATTTCATTGAGAGTGGAGATTTATGTACATACGTAGACATATTACCTATAGCTTTGTGGTGTGCGTACCTAACGGCCTTGCTCTAGGTACATATTACAGAAAGTAAAGTACAATGTAGTTTTTTTATAGGAGAGGGGGCCAACGAGCATACGGCTCACCTGATGGTAAGTGACTACCGCCGCGCATGAACAACCGCAACACCAGGGGAATTGCAGGTGCGTTGCCGGCCTTTTAGAAAGGAGTAAGCTCTTTCCTTGAAGGTCCCTAAGTCCCTAGTTTGACGTGGTAGAGCAACGCTGCAGCTATTATTATGGTTGTAGCACGAATAACAGCGTAAAATAGCAGCTTAATGCTGCTGTGTTTCGTATACTGAGTATAAAGAATCGGAGACCCTTTTTACTGGATATGGGGCATTCCATCTTATCCTTAGGGGTGTAACGCATCTGCATTTTGATTCTTAATCGAGGATAGACGTAGGTATCTATGGGCTACTGCATCCACTTACCATCAGGTGGACTGTGTGCTCGTTAGTCACCCTTCTCCTAAAAAATATAAAAATATGCAAAGGTTCGGGTCTAGATGAATCACGCACCGTTGATGCTGCTGCTCGTCACAGGTCGGGGTATAATAGTCGAACGGAAGACGTTTTAAGGTGTTTATTAATTTCTAGAAAATCTTGGTCTTACTCACCATACTGGGCAAGCGCGTTGGTGAGCAAAGCTAATACACACGCACTGGTTATCATGGATCAGGCCCACTGCATTCCAGACCAGATGCATTGCTACACGGCAGTCTTTGCTACACAAGTCCACTGCTGAACATAGACCTCTCTCAAAGAATGCCACAAAGCATGGTCCTGCATCCCTCAAATTCCTGCAACTCTTGCTAGGTTGTAACTCCAACTAGTGGGGGGGGGAGGGTAGCCCTTTTTTTATACATAGGGAAATGTCTACGCATACCCGACTAACGGGGGCAAGGACGGTTTATGTCAGAATTGCATCGATTGAAACCCCATGGTACTGCACCTTCGCCGCATGGGTATTGACATGGCCACGACTTTCGCACACATCCTTGACCTCACCAGAGCCGGCCACTTCCTGGGAGAAGGACTACTCTTCCCCCTCCTCCTCAGGTAAGGCGCACCAGAACACAAGGTGTGCCTTCATCGGGGCCTCCAACCTCAACTACGCAACGGACCCCCCCTCCCTCCCGTGTCCGATGCGCAGAAGCCATGGGGCTAGGAAAAACGAGCACTCGTACACCGTTAATGCAGTGGTGGAGGGGCAGCGGATAGAGCAGGTTAACGCCTCGTCATACCAGCACTTCCCTTCCTGTCGCTGCAGTCCACTAACACACATCCGAAGTGGACTCACCAAGCCCACTCAGAAGGGCCACTCTGGGCCGGTCCTTCACCTCGGGCCAGCCATAGGGCCACAGCGACAGCTAATAAGCCCCTTACCACGACAAGGCGAAAACCCATTATGGCCGATTCGTTGTGGGGATTTCTTGAGAATCTTTTTTCCCCATTAGTTGTGGGTTCTGCGAGCTATATGGTCGGCCCATTGCTATTTCAGCTTACTGATCTGTTGCGCTATGTAGGTTACATACTCTGGATCTACTGCGGATATCCTTGTTTCTAAGTCTTTCACACAGAAAAACTCCGAGCTCAACTCTCTCCGTAGCTCGCTGAGTGACTTTGAGCTTCCTCATACGGCCAGCAGTGTAGGACCATGTCTCAGATCCATATGTCATCACAGTGGCAACTCGCACTGCGTATACGTAACGAGATGTGTCTCATTACACATCTTCTGATGTCTGTGTCTTATCGTCCTGAACGCTGCCCAGCCGAGTTGGATCCATCGATTGACCTCTCGGTCGAAGTTCGACTTACCTAGTTGGACAATTCCTATGTCGAAGGTAAATATACACGTCAACCACTTCGAGCGTAGTGCTCCTACAACTACCGGCATATGTGGGTCATGGACGTCACATGACCTTAAGACCTATCCGTTGTGTGACACTATCGAGGTCATTGAATTGATTCACATGTTATCTACCGTACCTATTAATTTTAGTATTATATTATATATTTGTAGTATATTAGTAGATTTTAGCATTTACACTATATTTCACATGTAGGTAAAAAGTGATAAAATCTACCAAAAATATAAGTGAGGCGCGTAAAGTATTAACATAGATTATAAGAAGTAGTAAATCCTATAATCTACGTTAAAACTGTGGGCAGATAATCGTTGATTACGCCTTCCTTAAGTGAAGTACCTAGAATTACCTAATTATCTTTATTCCTGTCTCTTTCTTTTGTTATTAAATGTCAAGAGAGTGAGAGTGAGAGCAACTTTAAGTGCCTACCTATTTCTTACAATTACTTCGATTTTAGAGTAAGGCTGTATACCTTATTTATTTAGTTAAAAATAACTACCCTCAATATAACAAAGCTAAAGATGTGTTATCTCTTCTCAGGACTGTCGTGGTTCAGAACCTGTAAGTTTTACTCTCTATACCCTTAAGTACAGAACACAGCAGCAAGCACTGCTTTTTGACGGTAGAAATAGGAAGGTACCTACCTAAGAGGGTGTACCTGCCCAGACAATCTCTTAGACAGAAAAGAAAAATAAATAGGTAATAAATAAAGTATGGCAATTTTAGATGTCCGCGTATGAATATAATAATAAGAGGAAAAATAGGTTAAAATTATCATTTAACAACATTAATATCATTAATTAACATACCTAGCTACTCCGAAATCTGTTATTGATAAAGTTCCTTTGTATATAAGTTCATAAGGTATATACCTAAGTTCCGTGTGTAGATAAATTAAATAATTTAAGAAATTAAAAAAAATTAAAACTGAATAAAAGCATAATTTACACAATACTTTAATGGCATTAAGTCTTTGCTTCATCACCGTGCTTCAAAACGGTTAATTAGTAGGTAATCACCTATATAAATATCTACCTACTTTTCAGCCTATATTAACAAAAAAACGGGCATAAAATATTTCTGATAGAGATAGGTTTTCCCAAGGTAAATGTATTTCATAAACACAGTCGAGCATAATCCTAGGCGCTAGTAATAGAACGAAATTTGATTCTCAAAATAGCGTCATAAGATAAATGAGCACGTATGGTTTGTGCCGGGGCGTTAGCGCAGGCACAGCGTCCCTCCCGGGCGGTCGCCCCTCCCTCGCCCCGCCCTCGATCCGATCTCGCTCCGCCTTGTCACGCCCTAGCGGACCCTTCGCCACCTTGGCCCTCCCAATTTGACACAGACCTCTTAGAATCACTAAGGAGTACCTACTTCGATTGCCCTTTACTTAGCCTTTGTCTTAATCTGTACTCCATTAGAATAATTTGAACGTACTTATAAAGTTTTTTACCACATATTTTTGTCTGTGATAAAATTCTTACGTGTTAATATAGGGAAGGTTAAATTTTAAGGAGATAATTATTTATTAATTTTTACTAGTTCAACTAGTTTTTTTACAAACACTTATAAATACATATGTGTACTCAAATCTCGTTGGTTTTTTATAATAAAATGCACCTAATAAAACGAAATATCCCAATTACTGCGATATAGAAAATTGTGCGTTTGCCACCGTTTAGTGGTGGTGTAAGAATATCCACTACACTATTTATGGCGCGTGTCGTAGGAGGCGACAGGGGAAAACAGAAAAGGAGGTGGGCAGCAGCTTCTTCCTGATAATAACTGAAAATAATTAAAAAAAACTGCAGTTGCCAACCCGCCTGGCAAGCGTGCCAACTATGGCAAAATCGCCCTATATGACGCAATCTATGGGGGAGGCTCATGTTCAGCAGTGGACTATATAGGCTGTAATAGATGGAATGAATTGCGTTTGCAAACGTCTATTCATGTTCTATGACCATTTCAAAATGAGGTGCTTCTGACTAGGGATATGATGAAAATGTTCATTCACGGCGATGGTCTCTTACAAACAGCTTTAAATTTGTGTTTTAGTTCACTGTAATTTATAATTTTATAGAGACCGACCATAAACCACCGTACGACACATCTTCTCGTCAGGTATACCTCAAAACCTGAAATCAAGATTGTACCTACAACCAGTGCGTGTTGCCAGTGATGACATATGGATCTGAGACGTGGTCCTTCACTGCTGGCCGTATGAGGCATCTCAAGGTCGCTCAGCGAGCTGTGGAGAGGGCTATCTCTCGGGGTTTCTCTTATCTAAAAACGACTGAAAAACGAGGATATCCGCAGTAGAACCAGAAACGACATAGCCCAACGGATTGTTAAGCTGAAGTGGCAAAAGGCCGGCCATATAGTTCGAAGAACCGACAACCGATGGAGAAGAAAGGCCTCGTATCAGCAGGCGAAGTGTAGGGCGGCTTCCCACTAGATGGAGTGACGACCTGGTAAGAATGCAGGAAGTCGATGGATGCAGTGGCTCAGAACCGTGCTTTGTTAGCATTCCTTGAGGGAGGCAGCAGTGGACTTGTGAAGGGCTGTAATAATGATGATGATGATGATGAGACCATAAACAATTTTTAATGAAAATACGAATAGGCACGAATGTTTTTAATAGTAATAAAATTTATTACACAGTGGCACACACGCTGGGTAGCCGCGTCTGGCAAAGTTTAGGCCCGGTATTTTTGGATTATTTTTCGACAGAAGTTCGATATCTGGGGTCTGGGCCTGTCAGTTAACAGAATTCGTCGCGTGCAGATTAGATTCCGATTTACAGGAAAAGTTTACATAACTATTCCATCTTGCATACCTTGCTAGTAATCCATACCTGTTATAGATTATGAATAACCAAAATTGCCCGTAATAGCGTAAGAGAGTCGGCACCCTATTTCGTCCTGTAGGTATCTTAATTGGCGACTGTGGGATATAACAGAAGGATCTAATGACTGCCGATAGATGGTAGTATATAGTTTCGCCTATGCAAGATTTAAAATACCTTTACGTGGTAGAGCCACGCTGCAGCTATATTATGGTTGTAGCACGAATAGGTGGGCTTGACCGGGGTAGGACCACGCTCTCACAGAATACAATACAACTAAAATAACAGTATACAGTATGGTGAGTGTAGAGAACCGGAGACCCTTTTTACTGGAAACGAGGCATTCCATCTTAGTCCTCAGGGGTGACAACGCATCTGCATTTTGATTCTTATTTCTTAATCTATACAAATAAATAAAATTAAAGTGTCTATTTGTAATGTTAAAATAACAGATTTTTACTAAAGGCATATGAAAGTATATATGGTACTAATAACAAACAAACAATTTTTAACATTTTTGTCTGTCTGTCTGTCTGTCTGTTTGTTCCGGCTAATCTCCGAAACGGCTGGTCCGATTTTGACGGGACTTTCACTGGCAGATAGCTGATGTTATAAGGAGTAACTTAGGATACTTTTATTTTAGAAAAAGAATCAGGGTTCCGTGCAAAAAAAAGAACCCTTGAAATCGTAGTAAATTCCACGCGGACGAAGTCGCGAGGGACAGCTAGTCGAGAATAAATTTAGATGTCTATGGGCCACAGCATCCACTTACCATCAGGTGGACTGTGTGCTCGTTTGTCACCATTATTCTACAAAAAAAAACTAGTCCGGTAACAGTAATCCGGTCCGGTAATCTAGTACTACGATCACTAATCCGCCTGTAAAGGGTATCTACGGACAAATCCTCTCTGGAGGAGCTGATGATGAAGAAGAAGAAAGTTTTCGAATTCGTAGAAGCCTGGCTTAGCGTAGGTATAAATAATGATAGACTTTACCTATTCCTCGAGTAGGTAGATACGAGTAGGTACTTCCTGTATTATTCTTATCGTATAGCGTGTCCGAGGATCGTGAAGTTGTTGACGTTGCTAACTTCAACTTATGGATTTTGTTCCAAAGGATGCATTCGGGGAGTTTGCGCAGGAATTACATGACTAAATCCCTCCCTCTGACTTCCACCACGGACAACTAGACGTTCGGCCGGACCTCACCCCTTTGTTGTCCACATCACGCATTGGAACCAAACTGTTTGCTTCGTCGTTTGTTATGAGTACAGCAAAGGAATGGAATAAAAACACTTGCCACCAAGTTTTTTTTATAGAAGAGGGGGCAAACGAGCATGCGGCTCACCTGATGGTAAGTGACTACCGCCGCCTACGAACACCTGCAACACCAGGGTAATTGCAGGTAGTTTTTTTTTGCAGGAATGGAGTAAGCTTTTTTCTTGAAGGTCCCTAAGTCGTATCGGTCCGGAAAAATTGTCAGGGGTAAACGATTCCACAAAGAGGTAGTACGAGTAAGATAACTCCTAGTAAAACGCACAGTGGTGGACCGCCAAGCATTCAGATGGTGTGGATGGTATCGTGAGTTTTGTCGCGATATGTCTTCGTGAAATTTGGCAGCTGGAACTAATCCGAACAATTCCTCAGAGCACTCCCCGTGATAAATGCGAAAGAAAATGCAAAGGGATGCAACATCTCTTCCATCAGATCAGAAAGAACTCGGTCGTCGACGATTCGAGCCGCTCTACATTGGATGCGGTCAAGTGGAAGAAGCTGGCCTGGGGAGCCCCCGCCCAGAGATGAGAACAGTATTCCATTTGAGGCTGAACTTGCGCCTTGTAAAGTTGCAAGCGGTGAGCCGGCATGAAATACTGTCCCGCTCTGCTGAGCACGCCAAGCTTTTTAGAGGCCAATTTAGCCTTCCCTTCCAAGTTACCACGAAACTGCACGTCATTCGATTCGCTGGGGCAGCAAGAGTAGTGTTCTGAAATTGAAGAGATACGACAAAGGGGATCTTTTTAGCGGTAAACGCGCAAACCTGTGTCTTCTGAGGGTTAAACTGGACTAGATTTAGTCGTCCCCAATCCGAGACCTTTTTTAACAACGACTTGACTTCATACTCAAGTTTGTTCCGGTACTCGATCCCGAGAAATATTGGCACGGCCGGTGGTAAAAAACATCATCATGTGCTGTCGTACGCATAGCAATGAATGTTCGGTTTGCAACATATGATTGATATGCAGAAGAAACAGCGTAGGTGATAGCACGCAGTCTTGTGGAACACCAGCATTAATTTTTTAGTTGATATTGGGAAGAGCTTCTATACATGGTAGAGCCAGCTATATTAGTAGTATAGTTGTGGCGCGAATGGGTCGGCTCGACCGGTGAAGACCACGCTCTCACAGAATACCAGCGTAAAATAGCAACTTAACACTGCTGTGTTTCGTATGGTGAGTGTAGAGAACCGGAGACCCTTTTACTGGAAAAGAGGTATTCCATCTTATTCCTCAAGGCTGACAACGCATCTGCATTTTGATTCGTTATCGAGGATAGATGTAGATGTCTATGGGCCACAGCAACCACTTACCATCAGGTGGACTGTGTGCTCGTTTGTCACCCTATTTCTATAAAAAAAAGCTGCTGGCCATTTCCAGATTCAGTTCCCTCTATCGCCTCTTAGGGCAACCACGTGACGAAATAGGATAGTGGATATTCTTTTACCGCCACTACACGGTTAGGGACAGTTACAAATAATAATTAAATGTTACGTATGTTACTTCGGTTAACTATTTAGTGGCGTTGTTCACTATCCACTTCACTATCCGTTCACTATCCACTATCACACATATCCACCACCCCATTTCATCTCGTGGTTGTCGTTAAAGGCTACAGAGGGAAACTGAAACAGGAGATGGGATGTTTGCTCTTGTGAAGTTTATGTAGTAAACTACGATACAGGAGAATATCGGAGATTTTTTTAAAACTGGTAATAATAGAAAACCACAGTTGCCTAGCCGCCAGCCAAGCGTGGCAACTGTGGTAAAATCCCCCTTAAGAGGCAATTCACCCTAGGAGGCCTATGTTCAGCAGTGGAATTTTATAGGCTGTAATTGATAGATGGATGTAAAACGGCAGCAGATACACTTCACGCGTTCGTATTAGTGTCAACGTCAGAATACTAGCGCTTCCCGCGGCAGAATATTCGTCTTATATACCACAGGCCTAAATTTCTAAGTTCATAAGCAATCAGACTTTGAATCTTAGTTCCGACTTCACTGAAATTGGTAATTGCTCTTTTAAGTGCTGACTACATTTTCATCAGTGAAGATAATATTTTAAGGAAATCTTTATGTCTGAGAAATAAACTAAATTATAAGGTCCCTATACAGACGTTAAGAAAGATGAGCTATGTTCGTTAAATCGTTGTTCTTATTGCCTTTTCAGAATTGATATTAGACCTGTGTACGCGGTCAGATATTAGGCCCAGTTTTTATAAATACGTGGAAGGATTTCTCGTATCAACACCGCCGTCACGCGTGAAAAGACCTTTTACAAATAGCTTTACCTGCGGTATGCCATTAACGGAAGACGGTATTTCCATTGAAAAATAACGAATCCAAATCTTTAATGCATTAGAACAACCAGTGCGAAGGTATTAATTCAACGCCCACTAACGCGTCAGTCAACCCAGAGTTATATAATATTTTATACGTGGTAGAGCTAAGCTGCAGCTATATTATGGTTGTAGCACGAATGGGTCGGCCCGACCCGGGTAGGACCACTCTCTCACAGTATATACTAGCGTAAAATATCTTTATGCTGTTGTATTTCGTATGGTGAATGTAGAGAACCAGAGACCCTTTTTACTGGAAACGAGGCACTCCATCTTAGTCCTCAGTGGTGACATCGCGTATGCATTTCGATATTTAATCTAGGATAAATGAAGATGTCTATGGGCCACAGCATCCACTTACCATTAGATGGACTGTGTGCTCGTTTGTCACACTTATTCTATAAATAAAAATAAAATTATAATTTTATTTCGTCGATATCATGTACCTAAGCGTTTTATATACCAAAATTGCACATGGACAAATATGAAAATCTGATACAATTATTTGTATTTACAAAATACATCTAGGTTTTAGGAAATCTTTTCTGCTTAGGGGTCCGTCGGGGTAGGTACTACGTTCTGACCTATTTCTGCCGCCAATTCGCAGTACTTGCACTGCTGTGTTCCGGTATCAAGGGTAAAAAGAGCCAGTATATATAAGGATATAAGTATATATAAGGATATTCCATTTTAGCCCTAAGAGTTGAAAACGCAACTGTAGCATTCTTAGTTTGAAGTACGCTGCAGCAACAGTTTACCACCAGGTGGGCTGTAAGTTTGTTTGTCACTTAATTCTTTTAAAAAAAATGTTCCGTTCGAAAATCGAACGCAAGCAAAGCCACAAGTAATTGTTTAGCCACTACGTTACCGAGCCGTCGTACAGAAGTACGTATGCGTGATTTTTTCAAGTAATACATGTCAGTTAGCGCATTCTACAATCACCGATAGATGGCGGTATACCAGCTCGTTTACGCCAGACGTAAAATACACAGACTGTCGTTGGCGTAAAAATTGCGAAACGTATGAGGGTGCGTCCCGCTTTGGTAATCTGCCTCTAGAGCGAGGCGTTAACGGCAAATTACCTCTATCCCTGTTAGAGTTAGAGAGACCACTAAATAAAAGATATTTAATTTGCGCAATCAGTGCAACTACTGTATCGTGGTGGCATAGGAAAACCCAGTATTATCAAGTGACGAGAGTCGACTAAGAGAAAGGCCGCAAAGGTCTTGCGATCTCCAAAAGATGGCGTTACTATCTCCATAACGTATCTTTACCAGATATAAAAGCAATCGCAGCCCGCCTGCCAAAAGTGGTGATACTCGCAGACTCTCTCTCCTTTTATGGGAAAGTCTCATATTCAGCTGTGGACTTTAACGGGCCATTGAGGAAAAACAGTGGTTGCGTCGGCCACTAATCTATATAAATAAAATGATAGAGGTTTGCAGTTGTGCGCGCATCACAGAAAAACTACTGTATAGATTTCAATTAAGTTTTCTAAGTTTTAATTCTTAGACACTTGCCTTTATCTAAAAAAATATTGGGATATCTTCATTTAATATAAAGTTATTAAAGTTTTAAGAAACAACGATTTTTATTCGGGGTTTTTCACACGGTTATCTGTACGTCGCTTGCTCTTGCGTTTCTAACCCAGATAATTTATACATTTTAGCTACAAACGGAGCAATGAATAGAGTCATTCGGGTCAAGTGTGCGCACTTTGGTAAATATTATTTCACTACGCATAAAATAAAAGAGTTAGGAATATAAAAGACGGCTCTGAGATAAACCATATAGTAGCCTTTAAATTGAAATAAAAACAGTAATAGAAAACTTGATGTTTTTTTTTCTGTAAGTATTTTATTACATAAAATCGAAATGCGCTCACTTGACCCACGATGCGGGTAACTGTGCGCACCCGTATGGGGTAAGTATACGCATATAATCAAAATATACACAATATTCAAGAATAAAGGTTCTTTATTGTAATGCCACCTAGCAGGGCATTCTAGCGTCACTTTTCGACCTAAACAAAAACCTCCCCCCGTTCCCCGTTCGGGAGATACACTCACTGCGCTCACTTACCCACTGCGCGCAGTTACCCCGATTGACTCTAACATTGTTTACAAAGAAATTTTGTCTTTTCATGTTTTTTCCTTCGCACATATGAAAACTTTGTTACTATATCAAGCAAGGCGGACGAAGTCGCGGGTATCAGCTAGTTAACAAATAAGTGCTGTAAGGATGGGAACACCATACTATGTACGTACGCGTTCGCCCTTTTACTAAATCCTCGTGTCATTGAAAGATGTTGATGATATCGTTTATTTTGAATACCTATAATTTGGAATAAAACTTATTTTACGGATTTTATCGTGTTTAGTTTTAACTTTTTTACTTCCTGACATTTCGGGCACTTTCCAGCACCCATGGTCACGGAGGGGACTGAAGAGTTTGACTTTTTAATAATTAAAAGTTGAAGGTCCGTAAGGAAAACCCGTAAAATTAGTTTTATTCCATGTGTAGTATTCGCGTAAATATGTATAAGAAATCATTAGGTACCTACAATTTCTTTTACGACTAGAACTTAGAATCAAGTAATAAATAAATACGTGATATAGCCGCGCTGCAGTGTAGGTACTATGGCTGCAGCCGGATAAGCGTTCTCGACCGGGGAAGTAGAAAAAATATCGAAATATCGAAATTTTCTCATAAAATATATTTTTAATCGCTATATATCGATATTCGATATTTATTTTAGAGTATCGAATTCGTATCAATTGTCTTTTTTTTTCGTCGTCAAAACGTCCCGTAATAAAATTTTAGCCCTTACCCTACTATATCATGCAAAACATGACGATATATCGATATATTCAAAGATATATATCGATACTGTTTACAAAGTATCGATACGATAAATATCGATATTTTTTCACTTGCCCATCCCTACGGGGAAGAACCGTTGACCGCGTAGTGGCGGTGTAAGAATATCCACTAACCCATATCGTTTCGTTGGTGTCGTAAGCGGCGACAGAAGGAATCAAACCAGTAGATGGGTAGCAGTCTTTCTAATAACAACTAAAAATTTTACTAACAAAGATCGTCTTTATTAGTAACGATAGATTCACAACATCTTGGCCCGTTCAGACCAATAAAGAAAGATAGACGGACTGCGTACATTTCAAGTGTAAATTCAAACCATGCTCAACTTTTATATTTTTTTCCTTGACACGCACTCACGCACACATCTTTCTTCTTTTTTTCTTTATCAGCCCATAAAAATCACCGCTGGACGCACACATATTCAATTTAGATGTATAATGCGTATTTGAGTGTGTGTTCTTACAATATACGGCATGGATTTTCGTCTTGAAATGTACGCAGCGCTATGTTTTCTTTCTTTGTTTTTCTGAGCTTAGTATCTAACCATAGGTGACAACGCATCGGCATTTTGATTCTTAATCTAGGATAGAAATGTAGAAGATTGTGGGCTACGGCCTCCACTTACAATCAGGTGGACTGTGTGCTCGTTTATGACCCATATCTACTCAGTGGCGGATTAAGCAAGCGCGGGGCCCGTAGCAAATTCTATCGAGGGGCCCTTGATCTGCGATGGGTTCTTATGTCTAAAGTGGTAAAATACATTTCAATACTTATTATGTTTATTTGCCATCTATAAGCTACAATTTTTGTTGTAGCTTATAGATGGCAAATAAACATGTTGGTGTTTAATAGTAAAGTAGATTACTATAGGCGTTGGACGATACTACACAAATAATTGTAAATCTTTTTTAGGGCATATTTTAAAGTTTATAATTATTGCAAAATATATTGTATTTTAGATATAGGTAATGTTATATTTTATCAATGATGTACTTTAAATGATGTAGGTATATATTTTACATTTATTTATCTGTTTCTTTTATTACTTTTTAAACTTTTACAAAGTAACTTTTCTAGATTTCATGTGGGTAAATTTAGAAATAATACTATCCGTATCAATTTCTCTAAGCAAATCATATTCTATATTCATCAGAGAGATAATTATTCCGTTCTTGACTCAAAGTGTTCCTTAATTTATTTTTTAAACGGCTTAATGTCGAAAATGAACGTTCACCACTGCAGTTATTGATCATGAGAGACAATAAATGCGCAAAGCAGTTTCTAAATTGGGGAAACATAATTCTAATCAATTATCCATTAGGAATTTATTTGAAATTTCCAGAGATTCGTTTTTCGTATTGTCAATCGCACCAGCCACAACCGTTTTGAGCAGCTCGGCAAACTGCACTAATTCGCCGTCTATGCTGTCTTTCAAACCATTTGCTTAAGCACTGACCACAATTGGAGTTTCTTTCAAAATCTCTTCTGCTGTAATAGATTTTAAGTGTCAAAATATTCAAAAAACACTAGTTAGATTTTGGTATGCTTTCATGCATTTATCTAAAGCAGATAGTAAGTTATCAATATCATTATTGATAACTTACTATGGTGAACATTTTGAAATTGAGGTGTTTGTTGTTATAACAACAAACACCTCAATTTCAAACTGTTCAGGTGTTTTTTTGCTAAAATTGTCGTACTTTGTGTTTCGCTTGCGTCGTCTTGAAGTCTGTTGCTGATATTCATGACAGCCCGTCAGATCTTTGGCTTTTGCTTCAAAATCTGAAAATGTGTATCGCATTGTTTGGACATATGCAACATATGCAACATATCATTGATATGCAGAAGGAACAGGGTAGGTAATAGCACGCAGACTTGTGGAACACCAGCATTCACGTGCTTGGAGTCGGATCATGCACTATCGACTACGACCTTAATACTCTGATCTGTAAGAAAACTGGTGATACAATTGCATAATTTCACGGGAAACCCATAAAAGGGAAGCTTCGAAAGAAGCGCTTTTGTGCCTAACCCAAATGTAGGCCTTCGCTATGTCCAAACTAACCGCCAGGGCCACCCGCTTGGTCTCGACTGCCTCCGCTCATCGGTGAGTCAGGTAGACAAGAAGAACACCAGCTGAGCGACCTAGACGGAAACTACATTGACGGTCACTAATCAGCTGATGCTCTTCAAGGTACCACATAAGCTGGCAGTTAATAATAGATTCCATTATTTTGGAGAACGAGAGTGAACAGGTCCGGGCGGTCACCTTTTTTAGGGATCGGCTGTCTTCCATGAGCCGGGAACGACGCCTAAAGAGTAAGAGCCGGAAAGACGCGTAAAAACCGGCGCTAACTCTGGAGCACACGTCTTTAGCATAAATGGGGGATTCCATCAGGCCCACTCGACTTGTTGACGTCCAGGGACAGGAGTGCTTTGCGCACCGAGCGCTGTGTAAACAGCACATCCGGGGTGGAGCACTCACACCGCGGGGTGGTCGGCGGTATGTTCTCCCCGTCTTCAAGAGTCGAGTTGGACGCAAAAAGAGAACCTAAAAGATCGGCTTTCTCCTTTGCGGCGCGGGCTAGCGAATCATGCTCCCTGCGCATAGATGGTAATGATGGCTTACAGAAATTCCCTTGGACAGCCTTGGCTAGGGACCAGAACGTACGAGATCCAGAAGGAAGGCAAACTACTACAATGTGCTCCAACTTTGAACTAGCGATAACTCTTTTGAAAGACCTGGAGGCAGAGTTGTACTTGTTTTTGAGCGCACTAGTGTTTGCATTCCGGGACACCGATGTGTAAGCCCAGGCCTTGTAACACTCCTGTTTTTGCCGCGACGCAATTTTGGGATCTGCCACCGATAGGCACTACAGATGACGGGATGAAAAGTTCCATTCCCGGAAGCACTATATCGGCGACAGATTCAGCAACAATTTTTTTGGGATCATCCAGCATAAAGCCAATCCGCTACCATGGGTAGGATGCAAAAAAGTCCGCATCCAATCCCACTGGGCACTGTACTTCGGAACAGGGAGTGATCCGAAGTGCCAAAAGCGGCATCAACGGAGACCTGATAGCCGTCCGGATGAGAGGTCAGCAGAAGAATCGAACCATTCGGCATGGTGGGCGATGAAACTTGTGCGTTTACCGTATGAAATTCTGTGTTTTATTTTCGCCAACGAAATAATCGGTTACCGATTGTCTGACGTGGATTCACTTAGTCGAAAAAGGTGTACCTAACGTTTTACGTTTTTGTGACAGCAAGAAAAATTAAATATACCATGTCTTAGTGAGTTATACGCGGGACCCTTTTGCGTTGCCCGTAGCAATTGCTACTCTTGCTATGTGGTTATCCGACACTGTGTCTACTTCAAACCTATAGTTTTTTAGCAAAAAAAACTGGAAAAAGAGGTTCACAGGCAAGTATTACATGAGGAACTTAAAACTTAGAACATAGACTTTAAGCGCAGTAAACTCAAAGCTATACCATAACGACTTGTTTTGTTAAAATGGGCTGATTATTTTACTAAAATTCTATAATTATATTATTATAATAAGTGGTGTACAGAGTAAGGACTGAAGTGTGGGCTAAGGAAAATCTGTCCATCTCCTTTATAATCTTACGCTTTCATATTTTCTGCTTCAAGATTTTCAGTTCAAAGGTTGGTTTGAACTGTACCTTTAAACTGAAAATCTTTGTGCATAAATGCTGAAACAATGGCGCTTAGTAATTTCACAAGTTTTTAAACGAAATTCCCCAACGCAATCACCCAATAATTATAAAAATATCTTTACCTTAATTAATAAATGCGCAAAATTCCTTAAAAATTATATCAGGAACGTAAAGCCCAAAAAGTTCTTAAAAAATCTATAAAATTATATTATAAAGCGATCCTTAAAGTTCTAGAATAGTTAAAATTTACGATATACTTGCATAATATCACAGAAGAAATAATAGTTAAAAGAAATAATATTTAGAACAAGTATTTTCTTTGTGTCCCTTAGACGGGTGCGTAATTGCAGCGGGCTCGGAGCCCCAACCGGCGTCCCCAGTGCGAGGGGCGTGCGCGTGGGCGTGCCGGCCGCTCACAACCGCCACTGGTGTCCCGCGCGGGCTTTTTGTGTCGTCGGAGCTTATGATGCCCTGGTCCCGTGACGTGGTTCTACCTATAGGACTTGACAGCGTTTCGTTCTTTTTTCTTTTAGTTAGGAAAACCCTGCTTTGAAGTAAAAAAAAACATGAGGCAGCCCGTTCTTTTGGTAAGAAACGATCTAGCTTTGAAGTAAAAAAAACCCTACGCAGAACGTAAATTAAAAAGTACGGATGGTAAAACCTGTTAACCATTATTACTTTGTATTGTTTGATTAAAAATTTATTCTTTTCGTTTATAAGACAGATCTAGCTTTGAAGTAAAAAAACACTACGCAGACCGTGAATCACAAATTACGGATACCCGTGTAACGACGACAGGTGTTACTTAGTATTGAGTGTTTAATTAATATTTTCTTCTTTTCGTATAAGAAACATTGTTCTAGCTTGGAAATAAAAAAAACTCTTAGCAGACCGTGAATCATAAATTACGGATGGTTAAACCTGGGTTAACAATATTTACTCAGTAATGTGTTTGAATATGGTTAATGGTATTTTATTACAAAAGGCAAGAAAAATACCTAAATATATTTTTTCTTTTTGTAAGAAACATTGTTCTAGCTTTTAAGTAAAAAAAAAAAAACTACGCAGACCGTGAATTAAAACGTAAGGATGGTAAAACCCTAGGTTTAGAATTAGGAATTTTATAACATAACACAAAAATTACTGAACTAGCGATAGTAATATTACCTAATTAAATTTATTAGGTCCTTACATATGAAATTAGCGTTTTGTCGTACTGACCACTTTGATCTGAAATATCTCCTCTTTGGTTAAGAATTCCAAATTCAAATTTATAAATTCATTTAGCTGCTACATTTGAGTTTTGAAAACAGTCATTCATTTGTTTTTTCCTCATAATTTTTTTCTTTGGCGTCGCTTATTATGATTAATAATGTGTACGGCGCTGGTGTCGCAAAAGAAAGCACGGTACGCTTTTGGTTTCAACGTTTTTGTTCTGGAAATTTCGACCTTCAGAACCAACCCCGTGGACGGCTGGACACCAAAGTTGAAAATAAAGAATTAAAGGCTATTGTGGAAGCGGATCCATCACAAAACACTTCAGAGATAGCTGCAGGCTTCGGGGTAACTAATTAAAATGTATTAATCCACTTGATGCAAATCGGGAAAGTAAAAAAACTTAAACGATGGGTACCTCATGAATTGAGTGAATCGAACTTGCAAACACGCATCGACTGCTGTGTTACTTTGCTCAACCGACACAATAATGAAGGGATTTAAATCGAATCATTACTTGTGATGAAAAGTGGATACTGTACGATAATCGGAAGCGCTCGTCGCAATGGCTGAACCCTGGAGACCCAGCCAAATCCTGCCCTAAACGAAAATTGACACAGAAAAAGTTACTTGTGAGTGTTTGGTGGACTAGCGCCGGTGTCGTTCACTACAGCTTTCTAAAATCTGGCCAAACGATTACGGCAGATATCTATTGTCAGCAACTGCAAACCATGAAGGAAGAACTAGCTGCTAAACAACCGAGATTGGTCAATCGCTCTAGGCCACTGCTGCTTCACGACAACGCAAGACCACACACTGCACAACAAACAACCACTAAGTTAGATGAGCTACAATTGGAATGTCTGCGACATCCACCGTACTCCCGGACCTTGCTCCAACAGATTACCATTTTTTCCGGAATTTGGACAACTTCTTACAAGGAAAAAAATTCAACTCCGATGCGGCAGTCCAAACCGCCTTCAGAGAGTTTATTGATTCTCGCCCCCATGGTTATTTTAGTAAAGGGATCAATGAACTACCTATGAGATGGCAAAAGTGCATAGGTAGATAAAACGGTGCATACTTTGATTAATTAAATATATTTTACAAAAAAAAATTACTTTATATTCCTCCCGTATAAAACGCCGCCAAATTCATATGTAAGGACCTAATATTAAACTTTCTAATGTATAGCATTTTATAAAAAGCTAATAAATATTCCAAAATATTGTGTTTCTTATTAACTTATTTATCTTTTTATACACAAGGGTAAAAAACCAGCCTTCTGTTCACCTGATGGTAAATGGGTGATGGGGCCATCGATCACTAATAAAAAACTAGATACACAATCAGTGACAAAAAATGTCCTTACCGAATGAGCACCCACCACCCACTCGAACATTTGAGTGCGTTTTTAATTTGTACGTAGCTTTGTGAATACAACTTTAGGTAATGCATTTAAGGTTGAATTTACATTAATGTATATTTATTTCAACTAGAATTACGTCAAAACAATTGACGACAGTTTTTGGAGAACTTTTGCTTGGGATTGTGTATCTAGTTTTTTATTAGTGATCGATGGCTGTGGCCCATACACACTTGCTTCTTCTATTACTCTGAGAAGTTATAAGAAATACTTCGTTACTAGTTAAAAGGGTCCACTTATAAAGTGGAACCCTTTTAGCTGGTAACGAAGAATAAGTTTATTTTATATCCAGTTGCTATTGCGTAACTGAAGAAACTGTATCACGATACGGCTATTTTCGTGCTACAACCCATTATGGTGGTGATAACGTGATGATTGCTCAGCCTTTGGCACGGCAAAGCACACCACATTACCCGATCTCTTTGGCTTTCCCCATCTCGTTGCCGAATGCTTGAGGATCGTTTCTCTATACCTACATCACGCAACTGGATAGGAGTAGATTATTTCTTCCTTTGTAAGTATTTTGTTTCACATTAATTTATCCTTACCGCGGTCTTCACTCTTAAACACATTTACTCCAACGACTGTCACTTTAGATAGATATGACCCTATTGCCATTTCAACTTCCAAATAAAAGCTTTAGTGTTGATTTTGGTTCTTCTATGGATTTCTTCATTACAACTCTATACACAAGAGAAACTTCGAGTTCTGTGGTTCTTGTGGCTCTTTCTGTGGTTCGCTTGGCAACTCAGATCATAGGCGAATCATCAGCGTATTCGTTTCATGAACCTACTGTCGTTTTGGCCTATTTTTCTCGTTGTACATTGCTGTATGTACAACGAGAAAAATAGGCGGATCTTCGCAAATTCTGCTCAATAAAAGGGAAGTCACCTACCGACTTTATTACTGAAGTTTTTCCTGCCTTTAGTACTATCTGGCCGAGATAGATAGTCACAAACAACTTTTGGAAAATCCATATATAATCATCTATTATCATTGTCATAAAGGCTCGTTTAAAAGGGACATTATTGGCAAACATTGCCCGGTCATCACAAAAACATTTTATTGCACTTTTTGGCAGAGCAATCAATTGCCAGGCTACATGTTGCAATATGGCTGCAATAGTATGGCCAATGATTTTGACTCCTAAATAGGCCACACAATCAAAGATATTAAAAAATAAAAAATATTTTTGAATATCTTTGGGAACGACAGTATTTAAAAATAACACTTTTCCCCAAGTCTAGCACAGATAACTACATTATATACTATCGCGAAGCCATGAATTTTGCAGCACACTTCACGTCGCGCAGAAATTGATGCGCAGCGTACTTCACGTCGCATTGAAAGGGAGAAAGGGATGCGCATATACAGTAAAACGAAACAGCAATATAGATGGCCCAGCAACATTGCGCAGTATTTTCGATTGCCACACACCGGCTACACATGAAAATGTTTTGACATAACAAAAATATGTGATTATAATTGCCGAGCCATACTTAAAATATTGCATAGTATGACCGGTATTGCTAGCAATGTTGCCGGCCACAGTATTGCAGCCACACATTGCCGGGAAACATTGCCCGTTTAGACGAGCCTTACAGCATGTCTTTTGTCTTGTTTTAATTCATACGCACAAAAATAACAAGAAGTCGTGAGGATAGAATGTTAAGTGCGTCTTGGAGTTCCTGCTTCGTTTATGTAATAATTATGACGACATCTTTGACTATACGCAAGTGTGGGCTATTCTTACCGTTGACGATCATTATCAACGTCTATAAAATATTTAAGTAAAATATGAGCACTTTCTGCAATATATACAACAGGTTGTCCACGATATAGAGTTGTGTTTATGACGTAGTTCGTGTTGGATATTTATACATATCGATTAAGTATTGCAATTAATTCCGGATTGATTAATTCATTGGTCCAATATCCCTGTCAGTTTATTACTAACTACATTGTGTGGTGAAGATGTATAAGATTCCATCGCAAAGAAACCTTTTTAAAATATTGAATAAAGGACAGGCTACCCATAGGAGGAGATATCTCTGACACTGATGTTAGTAAAATCACCTAAATCTAAATTGTGCTGATTTTCTTATCGAAAGTAAATATAATACTTTCGCAATTGTTTCATTTGCATAAATTCATTTTAACAAATTCAGATGAAAATTTGAAGCCGGTTTATTAATATTTTAAACTTTATCGAATTGAATAAAACTAATTTTACGGATTATATCGCGTTTAATCAACTTATTTTTATAAATTCCCGACGTTTCGGGTGCTTTACAGCACCCATGGTCACGGGGGACTCTCTTGATTAAACGCGATATAATCCGTAAAATTAGTTTTATTCAATGTGTAGTCTTCGCGTAAATATAAGAAATCTTTATCGAATTATTCGTAGCCGCTTTTTATTTTAGAATAAACGTGTATCAAAAGCTTGTAGTAAGGAATGGAATGATTTTTCTTCACTGAATAAGGTTGACAAACAAGCACACAATGCACATGATTAACTCGATCTCTCTTTTTTACTGGCAATTGTCGAAGCATAGCTGGTAAACTATCTCCAATGCAGTGACTAGTTAGCAAATATAATAATAAATTTGAAAGTATTGATATAGTTCAACTCTCATCAACCAAATTCAAAAACTGCATATCAAGCTCTCATCTTAGTATGGCTATGGTATGGCGTGTTAAGTTTTTTCCGACTTCGATTTCTCTTTCGCCACATGTATGAAAACTAATTAATTTTCGCAAGTAGCTACATCTGGCATTTATTTTAGTTAATTCCTTAATAGTTATGTTGTGAATAGCAAAGTGGTATATAATTGTCTAATTTATATTCTGATGTATAACTGCTAGGTGTTCTTTTGAAATAAAAAAATGATGGTAATCGGATGCTGCAGCCCAAATACATCTAGTCTCGATTAATCGATGCGCTGTCACCCCTGAGGACCTCAGGCCAAGGATTGGAATGCCTCGTTTCCAATTAAAAGGGTCTACGGATCTCAACACTTATCATAAGAAACACATCAGCATTAAGCTGCTATTTTACGCTGGTGTTCTGTGAGAGCGTGGTTCTTCCCCGATCGTCGAGCGGACACATTCGTGTTACAATCATAGTAAAACTGCAGCGTGGGTCTATCACGTTACTCAAGATCTCGCTAGAATATAAGTAAGTAAATGAGAATGTCAATATAACTTACTGTAAGTATAATTTTCTGCATTATGATAACTTTTTATGATTCTATAAACCATGATTATTTTATTTTTTAAGTTTAATGTATAATTAATTTTACAGTATTTTTGACTCAACATTTAAATATTTATGATTCTAGTAGGGCTCAGACGCAAAAACTAAAGGGTCATCGTCAACGTATGGTATTTTCATAAGTTTATCGCGTCTATTTGTAGGATATTTCAGACAGATGTTTTTAAACAACTTATTTTGAGATGTGGTAGGATAGCGTGGTATGTAGGTAGGTATATTATGCGAAGGGAAGTAAACCAAGTAAAAGAAGAATGTTGGCTATGAAAGTGGATGGATATAGGTACCTAAGAATAGAGGTCTAAGAAAAGATGGATGACCTGTATTGGGGATGATGTGCGCAAGAAAGGAGTGAGTGTAGAGATGACGGCTAATAGAGGAGAATGGAAAAGGAAGACAAATGCTAAGCAGACCCAAAATAACTTGGGATGAAGGCAGGAAGAAGAAGAGGAGTTTATATACAACTTAATATTGAGAGTATATATATGTAGTGTTATAGGGTTAGGAGCTTAGGAGGCAGTTCGTTGACTGCAGGACCAATCTTTTCATACACTGTATGCTGTTTAGTATTCTATTTTACCTAATAAGGATATAAGAGATCATACATTTTTTTATTTCCTTATTTACGTCAATGTTGCGACATGTGTACTTTTCTACAACTGTATCTATGTTTTATTAAGAAAAACAATATTAGTTTCCCAGTAAGACAATGTGTAAAGAAAATCTCTAAAAAATCTCTATTTGTTTATTTTTACATTAACATAAGGGTTCTTTTTAAGTCGGATATACCTACGTCTATAATTAATCATCATCAGACCTTCTGCAGATAAATATGCAGTTAAAATTAATAATATAAATAATACATGACTATTATTATTGCCGCAAATACCATTAATTATTCGTGTAATATGACCTTGGTGTAGTTTAATGATAAATATTTTTTTTTAAATATTTATAAACTCTAAATAGACGCCTTTTTATTGATTTATAACTATAAACAATAATATAAATAACTAATAAAAAGCCCTTCGCCCTGACAGTTATGGATTTCACCGCACCTGCAAGCGTTTGGAACAAATTCAATACCCTACGAAAAAGGTAAGGACAGGTCGGTATTAATGAACGAAATGTGCCAACGTGTACGTGCATTTATTATCCAGGAGCGAGCCGGATCGATGAATCCGCTCATGCGTCGTCCGAAACTAACCACGTGGCTTCGACAGATGGCGTTGATACCACTGCGCATGCCTAACATTATTGAACGAACTCACACACGCTCAGGATAAACCCAGACACACACAGTGACATAAATCATATGTTTGTCCGCTCCTAACCATACGGCTTCAAATTACCTACGTAGCGCGTAATGACGCAAGTTTTTGAATTCATTACATTTTCAACCTTAGCACGTTAAAGTAGGATTTAGTTTTCTTTGTTATGGCATCTTTACCAATACAGAAGTGGTTGAGTGAACTAAATGGCTCGCGAGCAGCCGTGGACGTCAATTACCGTCGACTTCATCTGGCCGCCGCGCCGCGCCGTTTGTACGATGTTTGTTATGACTGTGAGAAACGGGTCTTCTAAGAAACTGTTGCTACGTTCTCACTTTACTGTATGATTTCGTGCGTACATTTCCAAGACATTTAAATTTTAACCACCAATTTAACCTGCATTCGAGTAATGAACGCAGATATTGTATCATCATTTACCATCATCATTACAGCCCTTGCTCTTCACAAGACCATGGCTGAACACAGGCCCCCAAGTAATGCTGCAAAGCAACTGAAGGATCTGAGCTTCCTACATCCTTCAGACTTCCTGCGTGTCTTACAAAATTGTCAATCCACCTAAGTGTTGATGTATAATTTATAAATTACGAACGATCCGCCCGGCTTTGCACGGGTGATTTCTGGATCTCGACAACAGCTCCACCTACCGGGTCCAATTGTGAATCTACACAAAAATTTCATCAGAATCGGTTGAGCCTGTTTCGAGATTTAGCGTGACTAACGGACAGCAATATTGATTTTATATACCAATAGAGATATTGTTAAATTGAATATTATTTTAACAATACAATATTAAGAAGTAAATACATAAAAATATAAATAGCTTTGATAAGAATAAAGATGTTCATACTTTAAACACAAGGAACAACCATAAGCTTGTAATACCAGTTACTAGACTCCACAGAATTAGTAATTCATTTATGGTTCAATGTATACGCTTTTACAACAAAATCCCACAAAATGTACAAAATTTGTCAATAAACAAGTTTAAACGTTTTATTAAAGAAAAATTGTACAAAAAGGTTTATTATAATATCGAAGAATACATAAATGAAAATAACCCCTGGGAATGAGGTGATCGCCACCATGCTGGTTCTATTAAAATTCATTTAAAAATTGTACAAACAAAATTATTGTGTGTGTATGTGTGTAAAAGTGAAATATTAAAAAAAACTCCCGCTGGGTTTCTTGCTGGTTCTTCCCAGGACAGAGGTATTTTCCGAACCAGTGGTAAATAAAAAAATGACTCATCAGCTACTCTAGTTCTACTCCGGATATATACTGATTTTACCCAACACGGACGCTAAAGAATAACCCTCTCTATAACTCGCTTAACATCTTTTAGTGTCCTCATACGGCGAGCAAGACTACATTTTTGTTCTCCAAGCCATCAATAGCACCGCGCAATCGCTATACACTTGTTTGATTATTTTAAAGTATAGGTACTTGAGGAAATTACCAAGTTGGAGTTGAGCTAACTAGGCTTTATCCTAGGAATACGCATTCGTGAACAACTTCGAGCGTAGTCGTTAAGAACACTCAACAACTACTGGTAAATGTATGTTGCTCAATTATTAAGAGTTATAAACTGTAAATGACATTAACTTCGATACGTTCTCGCCTTGCGAAAGTGTAGTACTTAATACACGTGCGGTGCGGTGTAGAGCACCGTTATCGCATATGGGCTAGGGTTGCTAAATTGTTATGGACTCAATGGAAAGGCAAACTTTGAGTTCCATCAATGGACGTTATGAAACGGTTGGGCTTCCATCTTTTCGTTGCAGATATACCGAACATTCGGACGAAGCGTTGCGCTTCATTATTTATGAACAATTTTCCAGCATGGAGCTTTCCTTCAGAATACAAAGTGGGTATTTTCACTAGAAGAATGAATAGATTTTTACAAAGTTAATCAATATCATCATCATTACAGCCATTCCCAAGTCCACTGATGAACATAAACCTCCTCCAAGGAATGCCAAAAACACAGTCCTGAGACACTTGCATTACTCCATATCTTACTAGTGCGCGGCCTCCTTTATTCTCAAGAAACTTTCTTCCCATCGGTTGTCAGTTATTCGAACTGATACGGTCGCGGTGGGCTAAGTCATTTAAAATTTAGTGCAATTTATTTGTGACTAGCTGTGACCCGCGGTTTCACACGCGTATATCACACGTCTGAGCCGCGCGATATGACACCTCGCTTAAAGTTAAAGTTACAGCCTATAGTAAGGTCCAAAAGTTTATGGCCTGAACTATAAAATGAAGGATAAATCTCGAACCACTATAATTATTTTTAGATATAATTTCCTTAAAAAATTGTCTGAATTTATACTCCCAAAATGTGACAAAACTACTGACTTCACCTCATCATCAGTGTTAATTTTTTTTCTCCGTAACTCGGATTTCAATTTTAAGAATAAATAATATAATAAGCCAAGGGGCCAAGTCGGGGCTGGATATATGGTGGATGGTCGAGCTCAGTGAAACCGCATTCCTTAATAACAGCCTTGGAAATACCCGATGTGTGGACCGGAGCATTGTCATGAAGCAACAACCCTCCTCGCGACAATTTCTCTTGATGTTTTTCTTTAATAGCATCTCGAAATTGATGTACCAAGGAAGCATAGTAATTGCCTGTTACTGTTGTATTGCGTTCTTCAAAACCCACCAGTAAAATTCCTTCGGAATCCAAAAAGATTGTAGCCATAATCTTCTTCTGAGATTGAGTCAACTTTTTGGCCGCGTTGAGCTCGGACGACGCCACTCCATCTATTCTTTTTTGACAGAGGATTCTGATAAAGAACCATGGTTTAATCACCCGTAACAATTGAATCCAAAACTTATTTCTGTCCGCCTTCACAAAGGGATAAAAACTGAGTACAGCACTTCACTCGTTCTTGTTTTTGAATAGCTGAAAGAAGTTTTGGGACTCACCTAACACTGACCTTATTCATACCCAAATGTTCGTTTAGGATTCTAAGCATTGTTGTTTTTGAAAGTCCCGTCATAACTCCTAATTCTTTAGTCTTTAGCCGTCTGTCTTCCCGTACTGTTTTCTCCACAAATTTAATGCAATGGCCTCGAATAGTCGTCCAGGGCTCGGTTAATCATCAATTGTTTCGCCCGTTCTTTTACGGTGGAGTACATAAGGGAAGAATGCCCGTACACAGCATCCAAACGTTGTTTGATTTCCGCCGGTGTCTTCCCCTCTTTTGTCAAAAATTTTATCACAGCTTGATACTCGATTTTATGCATTTCGAAATTTTTTATCGACAGCTTAACTTTATTAGGCTATATCACTGTGACATAATTCAAAATAAAAATTTTGTACAACCGACTTCAATATAAATTATTAAGAATAACTCAAAAACTATTGGTCAGACCTTGATCAACCACATGAGAAGCACCAGCTTTCAAATAAAAAAAGAATTATCGAAATCGGTTCACCCAGAAAAAAGTTAAGAGGTAACACACATAAAAAAACATATAGTCGAATTGAGTACTCTTCCTTTTTGAAGTCGGTAGAAAATGAAATAATTTTATAAGTTTTTTGTGGGTGGGTAACGAAGTCCAGTAATTTATTGATGAAAGTTTTGTCTTCGAAATATTTTTTTATTTCTCAGACATGCAGATTTCCTCACGATGTTTTCCTTTGCCGCCGGGCACGTAGTAAATGTAATGACACGTGGACACCTCGCTTACGCCTATATGTTATAAAATCTCGCGTACCGGCGTGGCGTTCACTGATGGTTTATCTCGGTTCCCATAGGTCGGCTAGGCTTGTGCGTCGTTCGCGCGCCGAACCGAGTTTTCAATTATTTGAATTTTTCATTATCTCTTAAACTACGCGTCCAAATAACATGCTATAAGAAGCAACGTTTATCTCCATAAAATTGTCTTGATGATGTAGCAACTTTCTTTCGTAAGGATAATATACCATACCATGCCTAATAATAACGCTCACTTTAATTTTCAATATTTTTGTCACAAAATACCTTATAGTGGCTTATGTATAAGAGATAAGCTACCCGATAAGCCACGCGGTCCTCGCGAATTATAACGAATAAGTTAATGAAAAGAGGAAAAACTAAACTAACAGAAATATTTATTTTACTTTTATTATTTCAATGCAGTGGTGGGTCTTTGACGAAAAACTGACAACTAGTTAAGACACTAGTTGCTTAGTTTTCGCAATAACTAAGTAATAAATTCACGGGAATATTTATTTTGTGGCTTTTGCTTCTGTCACAAAACAAGGCCCTATTACCTCCGCATAGAGATAGTGGGCATCGTATCATATTATTTCCGTCAGTACACGGCACTTGTTACTTTCCTTAGATGAGACGCTCGAAGCGTTTTCTTTACTGTCCTGGTGAAGGTTGAAGCACTTTACGGACATAAGACGTAACAGTAGGTGGTTCTCTGCCCCGCAGTAACTTTACAAGTTAGAGCCACGGTACAGATATATTGTAGTTGTAGCACGAATATATAGGTTCGATCGCGAAAGGACCAAGCTCTCACAGAATATCAGCGTAAAATAGCAGCTGGAAACGAGGCATTCCATTTAAGTCCAGGGAAGTGACAATGCGTCTGCATTTTGTTTTTTACTCGAGGATTAAATGCGTATGGGCCACAGCATTCACTTACCATCAGGTGGACTGTGTGATAGCGTTTAAGTTGGAACCAAAATCGACACACAACATTTGAGACATCAATGGTTCTTTGTTTGGATTTATTAGGTACTACTATTTTGATCAGTCAGCAGCAAGGTTACCAAGTTTGCATAATTATATTGGAGCCGGCTTGTAACTGATTGCCTTGTTTAACTTGCCGTAGTAAGCAACTTCAATTAACTGTAGACTGGCCACCCAACGTTTTGATGTCACACTTATATGACATTACCTTGCCGTTATAGGCATTTGTCCCACCAGCAACTATGAACGAGAAGCGAGTAGAGCTAGAAACTAGAAAAGATTTAGCGAGCTGCGAGAAGCGAGTGTGTAGTTTCGATAGTTTTGTCGCTGGGCTATAAGCAAGTGCCCTCAGATCCGCACTGTAAATTAAAATGAGTTTGGTCTCTCGGCGTGAGTTCTGACCGCCAAGCGAGCATCGCTGAGCGAGTTTTATCTTTGGTAACTCTTGTCGCTGCGACAAACTAGTGGAGAGAGAGTTCAGCCAGCCATTAAGTCTTTTATTAACACGGGATCTCGCTTCCTCGTCGGCGGTGGGACAAGTGCCTTACTTCTTTACCCTGCCGCCTTCCCCCAAAATCAGTGCACCCTATTAAAAAAACTTGTTTTGACTACGGGCCGGCCCTGAATTATATGGTGGACAAACTCTACTGAAGTTTGTAAGTTACCGATAATATTTAATTTACCTACTAAGCAGAAAATCGAAAAGAACACACATCACTAAATCCTAGAAACGTCGAAGACAAAAAGAAGTAGGTACAAATATAAGAAAATTGGTTCACAACTGACGAAGATATCGCGTAACATAGAAAGCAAATAAAAGAAGATATAATTTTTTTTTAAACTTTACCCCTCCACACAAGGATTTTCTCCTGTATCGTGGAGGCAGTTTACAATCATAAATTTGACAAGGACAAACATCCAGACCCGGAACAGTTATTTGTAGGCCATAAAAATACTTGTTCCGTGCTACTTGGGATTCGAACCCGCGGCCCTCAGCGCCGCAACTACATGCTAAGCCACTGCGCCAAGGAGCCGTCTCGCTATCGTATAATTGAGAATCTCCTTTTTGAAGTCGGCTTCAAACTGTCACCTAAAACTAAAACACAGAATATATAATAGTAGAAGTAGAAGTACCTATGTGGTGTAGTGGCTTCACAGATATTTTTATAATAGTACATAACCTAGACAACACGAATGATTGTTGCTGGAAAGGAAAGAAAATCCTTTAATTATATTTATTTATATATTATCCATTGCTTATAATTATTATCCTTTTGTTATATTTTTACTCCCATAATTTATGACGATTTTCTTATGGTCACACGACATAAATAAAATTAATTGAATAAAACTATTTTTACGGATTTTATCGCGTTTAATTTACTATTTTAATTCCCGACGTTTCGGGTGCTTTACAGCACCCCTGGTCACGGGGGGGACTCAAATTAATTTTTAATTTTTATGAATTTTATCATGTTTAATTTTCTTATTTAATTTTTGTTTCCCTGATTTTCGAGTGATTTGCAGCACCTATAATGTTATATTATTATTTTACTCGTATACGTATAACTTAGTAGGAAAGACATATTTTAAGATCTATACACATATAAATAAAATTGAAGTGTCTGTCTGTAATATCGAAATAACTGCCTTTAATTGAACTGAGGGAGTTATTTTCATGTCATTGAATAATGAATTACCATTTTAAAATTTTTGTCCGTCCTTCTGTCCGGGCTCTTCGGAATGGCAAAACTGATAGTAATGAAAGTTCACAAACTGATAGAAAGCAATCCTTGGAGATATTTTTTGATAAAACAAAAAATTGATATAATAAATTTTCTTTGATTAACTTATATCGCCACAATATTAAAATGTGCATTTCAGCAGTTCATTTGAATTGTCAAATTATTACATGTATTCATTTATACAAAAGACAAAAGAACAGCAGGAATACAACTTGACAAACAAGCATTAACGTGTAATTCAAAAATATCAGATTCATTGCCGACTGATTATTAGCAGAAAGAGTTAGATTTTTAGTTTTGTTTGTTAACCATTTCAGTGTCCAGTGAGTTAGTTATATCACAGAATAAATAATAGTACGTTATTTGAACATTTTTTTAAAATATATTATTCTAAGCCAGCGCTTAACTACAATCCCACCTGAGTAAGATTTCGATTTTGTGTCTTTTTCGCGGAGAGTTGTGAATAAACGTGTTTGTCAGTAAATATGCTCGATTCAATGGTCATAATTATCTCTTTTGCGTCCATTTTTATGGATGGTATTCATTTTTAGGTAATTTTATATATAGTATAACTTAACCTATTTGCGTTAAGATGAGCAATATAATTAACATCACTCGTATGCCTATTAAAACCAAGTTTATGGCACAAGTATGAATAAACTTTGTTGCAAAGTGTCATTAATTTTGCGATTTGCGAACTTTGCAGACTGTGGAAGTTTGCGAAACAATAAAGAGAGTTTGTGCTGGAGTGCTACGAACCTACGAATGCGTATTTCGATGAAATTGTATTTCGTCTTCCTTTTTACTTTTTATTTTTACACTTGCGCCCCGTACCATGTAACATGTACACATTACATTTTCTTATTAAAATTGTTTCCCACGCTCTCTAGGATTTTATTCTGCTTCGCGGAGGCGTTTTAGATATAGTTTATTTTACATTGACAAACAAATACCCAGACTCAGAACATAAACATTTGTTCCGTGCGGGATTCGAACCAGACGCCTACATCGCCTCAGCCATACACTTAGTCACGGCGCCACCGAGCCGTTAGTTTTTTTTATATATGTATTTGACGGATTTAACTTAATGGCAATCATTATTATCGTTAATAATAATCGTTCATCATTAATTATGTATGTATGCATTTTATAGTTTCATATGAAATTTCTAATTACCATGAAAGTGCTTTGTTTTATTTTGTTTTCTTCCTATTCAGTTTTACTTTCTAAACGTGAAAAAATACTTGAAACAATTAACAAAAAGTTACTTGTTTTAATTAATTAAAAAAAGGGGGCGACAAATGCTCAATCGAAACTGGTGACAAGTACCAGGCTAGCATAACGAGCGAAGTACCTATCGACAAAGACGACAGCTCTACGCCACTCAGTGACACTGCCGTTTATTTGTTGGAAAGTTGTTGGGAATGATGTCACAGAATAAATAATAGTACTACGTAGTATGACAAGAATAGGCTACTACAGAAATAATGTTTAATTGTAAAAATATTGAACAATAAATATTACTTAAAATATAAAATTTTAATTTTAAAGATTTAGGAAAAAATAAAATACACGAAATATGATGCTAGTATGAAAATACTACACATTATAGTGAGCTGTAACATTTTTTGTATGAAATATTTCGGTTTGCAAACAAAAACCTGCGAGAATATTAGTCAGTCATTTTATGAATTTGAATTCTAAGAATCCCGTGAAATCGTACAGAGAGGGGATCCAGCGTGGGTGGGCGTCGTAATGTTACTCTCGATGGGAGGCGTTAATTTATTGTAGTTGGTTTATTTACTTAATTTTAATATGTAATAAAATTGATTAAACGTTAACGCCTTTAAAATGTAAAATAGCTTAATTATTAAGCTTACCTTTCATACATAAAAAGCTTCTTAAAATTTTTACTAAAATATTTTATTGAAATAAAAAAAGGAAAAATTTGGCATAGAATTCAATTTCTTAATTTTTTTTGTATTTACCTATAATACTTTCGTTAATGTCGTACTAAACACTTAAGTAATAATTTAAAAAGCGTACAATATGGTATTAAAAAATTATACGTAATCTATTGATCTATTTCAATGTGTTCTATAGATTTATCCAAGTCTTGATAGTAACGGCAAAACATTGGTCGAAAATATTTTACGAACATCTGCCGTTTTCTCAGGAGCGTGCCAAGTTCCCCTAATCTCCCGCCAAAGTACAAAGGAATCACGTGGTTGAAAGAGCGAGACGGCATATTACTAGTAGGCAAAAGCATGAGTGCAACAAACGTAAGACCGGAACATTGCACAAGCGGGTCTCGGTTGACGGGTCCCGAACAAAACGAACGACTCGGGAGGCGATTAAAATACGCCGTAACATCGGAATGAATGAAAATGACAAAAAAGGTTATAATTGCGTAACACGAGGCCAGTGGGGACTTGAAAAGGAATAATGATCTGAGCTCGACTAGTCGTAAGCGCTCGTTACTGAATCAAAAAAACATGTTCGAAATGAATAGGAAAAGGTTATTAATGCTTCCAGGGAACTTGAACTGTTAAAAAAACATTACACTCACGGTACGGTAAACTCATTTTTTAACTTTGTATTTTTTATAATTAATTCACGGGGCATATTTATATAATAATATGAGCCGTGGTAGCTCTGGGGCTAAGTGCTCGCTGTAAATACGAGTATTACAGTACGCGAACAACATGGTTCGACCCCGCCGGCACCAAAGAAACTATTAATTACAGTTTTAAGTGCTGATTTACTACGTGATAAAGGAAAACATCGTGGGGAAACCTGCATGTCTGAGAAATTAAAAGAATAATTTCGATTCGATGTTTTAAATTTGCCAACATCCATTGGGGAAGCGCGGTGGACATTTCAGCGGTGGACTTTGATAGGCAGTAATAAGTGAATGAACGGCCAGTTGCAGATTAATGTTCTCCAGACCGAATGTCGGTCACGGCAGCCAGTCTCAACGGAAACTAGCCATCTGCGCAGGACAGGATCATAGTGCAAGTGTGTGTGCGCAAACACAGGAGCACTCTCTATTCCCTCACTCTCATAGTCCGACGAGACGGCAATCCGACACGACTGGAGCGAGGTTAGGTGCAGGCACGGTGGTGAAACACCGCTAACTTCCTCAATCCAGGCTGCTATTGAAAAATTCTTGACAAAAAGTCTATTAACTTATTATGGCCCGACCCCAGATTTGAACCCTCATGGAAGCCTCATGATAAATAGTCGCTCTAACGATGACTAGACCAACAAGAAATCGACTTTCTACAATCTTTAACGCTAATACAAAACTAGGTAGATATAAAAATAATGAAATCAACGTTCACGTTTACGTTACGTTGGGATTATTGTATAACAATCTCATTCATTTTTATAGTTATCTTTTAGCGTTCACGACTGTAGAAAGCTAATTGAATTAATATTTATAGCATATGGCACAAACATGTATAGTATGCTTCAGACTCAAACTTGCGGCATTTTCTTAGTTTATCCGCCTCTGACACCCCGGCTATAGCTCTCTACGCTAGTTGTATCTCAAACAAAGAAAACCTTTTTTATACAATTATTGTGACAAACGAGAACACAGTCCAACTGACGACATGTGCACAGACACGAAACAAAGCAGAATTATGCTACCTATTTCACGTTGTTAATCTGTTCGAGCATAGTCCTTCCCCGGTCGAGACGATCTATTCATGCTTTAGCCACATCTCATATCAAATATTTCACAAGGCTTTAAAACCGAGAAAATATTAAGAGACAAGAAGCCTTACGGAGGACGTCGTCTATATCGTGCTATCAATTTTGTTTTGCAATGCGTTGCTTATTTTGTGTTGGTAACTTTAATATAATGGATTTCCGCAAAGTATCGCCTGATTCTATTAATTACCGTCTAAACCTATTTTTATCTAGTGTGAACATATCTTCTAGTAAAGTCATGAACATTAACTGTCCTTCTGTGATTTGTATACTTATCTTTTAATCTATTGCCTTCGTAATAACGACACTATGACCAACCACGGCGTAACATTATGAATAAAAGCATACATAATTATTATCCGTTTAACCCTCTATAAGATTGGAGTAAAATAACGCGCGTATGTCAAGCGCCTTCTGGAGGTCGATCGGCTCCGACCTATTTCCATGTGCTAAATTGCCTGTTAAAACCATATTTATAATGCTCACTTTCGAACAATATGTAGGAGAAATGACAAGGATGGTATAACGTCGCACCTCAAACATCTAATAATATGCATTATACATATTTTTTGTCCGGCGCTCGGGTCGCTTAAATAAGGCATGTTCATAGAATTATTACGTAATAATTCTATGGGCATGTTATTGTAGAGCTTGTGGGATGAAAAAAATGTATGGGGAGGTGTGTTATTTTAATAGATTAATGTTAAATAATGTATTTTTAAGTAAATAAAATAAAATATTTATGAAATAAAGGTTTGGTTTCATAATTATAACGACTTATGTACAATGAAGTAGGAAAAAATCGCTTACACTAATTTCAAAATAGAATTGACAATACATATATTACAAAATAAAACTGTCCTGATTCGTATGTAATTAGTTAGCTTATTTCATAGCAATTCCAACGACGTAAGTTTTATATATAGCTCTCATACAAAACTTTAGAGAAATCGTCAATTGAGTCATACGTTGATAAGTTCTCTCGGAAATGGCGCGACAGATTAGTCGCGTAAAAGTGCCGTGACGGACGAGGGGTTAAGTAAATAATTAGGCTACTGAAAGACGTTATTTAAAATGACGTTTCATTTTAATAGACGATAGTAATTCATTTACTTGTATTTTTAAATCAATAATATAATATGTTTATCAATAATAATGTACTACGAAAGGAACTTCGTTCCAACCGAGTGTTCCACGACACTCACGCATATTTTTTTTACTTTAACGTACTCCTATCAATCCAGAAATTTATTATTTTATAATAAGGTTTTAGTGAGGCCGTGTAATGGCAGTGTAAAAATATCCACTATCGCATATCGTCCCGCGGGTGTCGTAAGAGGCGACAGAGGGAAACAAATCAGGAGCCCATCTCCTGATTTGTTTCCCTCTGTCAGCAGCGTCTTCCTAATAACGACTAAAAATAAAAATAAAACTACGGTTGCCAACCCACCTACCAAGCGTGGCAACAATGGCAAATATCGCTATGAGGCAATTTAAGGGGGAGGCCTATGTTCATCAGTGGAATTTAATAGGATGTAACGGTAATAAGGTTATAAGAAAATAAGAACTTACCTATATAGTGCAATATTGTGCAATGACAAGTTTCTAATTGAACTCAAACTGATGATGATCAATCATCGAAATAAATCATCAACAATACATATCGTAAGAGGTGACTACTAAGTCCAGAAAGACTTCATGGTCGAAATCAACGATGGGAAGCATAGCGAAAAGTGCAGGACATCTCTTACGAAGATTGAAGATTATATCTATACTTTCTAATTGAGGGCTACGATGAAAGCTAGTTCATCTTAAACAATTACGAAGTTAATAAGAGCCTTTTAAGTAAGTTTCTAAAATTGATGTGACGAACAAAGTTACAGTCCACCTGGTGGACTTCAAGCAAAGAAACACACAGGTCCGCCGTCACTTCCGAGGACTAAGATGGAATACCCTTCAGACAGGAGCACAGTTTGGCGGCAGCTATAGGTAAAAAGGTGGAACCTACTCAGATGGACTCCTACGTCCTAAGCAGAAAGCAGTATGAGATTACTAACGACAACAGTGTACCCGCGTCAAATCTTGCCGTAATTTATTAAATCGGCAAAAGAAGAGAGAATTGTGGAAGATTCTGAATCAGATTGTAATTTGTGATAAAAAGTAGATTCTGTATGATAATCTGAAACGTTCGACACAATGGTTCTCGTGATGGCTGGTGTTGTTGAGGTTGATTTTTATTATTTACTAGTGATCTGGACATCAGCGCCACCTACCGCGTCCAATTGTAAATCTAATCCAGGGATCCACTCAAACACACACAATAAATTCATCAAAATCGGTCCAGCCATTTTCGAGTTTTTGGGAGACTAACGGACTGCAATTGATTTACGAGAGATTAATGTTTGGACCCGAGAGAGGCGGCCTATCTCTAAAACGCAAATAGAGTCAAAAGCAGCTGCTTTTGATTGTATAGTGAATTAGTAGGTACGTGAATAATTTATTACAACTCTTGAAATTTGACACAACCATTGCTGCTTATAGTATGAACTTAAATTTTTTATTTTTTATTGCTGAATATATATGTCACGTAATCACCAAACAACCGAGACTTATTTTATCGTTCACAATTATTATCACAATTTCTCCACGACAACGTTCGTTTACACACTGCAAAACGGACTATTTATTGAAACTTCGACCATAACTTCTTCGTCAATCACTATAGTCTCCAGACTTTCTTTTTATACTGATTTCCAATTTTTTTCGGAATTTGTGTAATTTTTTACATGGGAAATATTTTCATTCTGAATGGTCCCTTTTAAGAATTGATTATTTCCGTCGCCAGGATTTCTATAGCAGAGGCATCATAGAACTGTTATTAAAATGAAATAAGTGCCACGGCAATAATTGCTGACACTTCGATTAACTAAAGTAATTTTCATTAAATATTGTTTAAACATTCCTATAATAAACGACACTTTCATAGCTAAGGATTTAATTATACAAGCAAAACATCTGTAGCATAAGTTATTTTATTTTTAATATAAATGATGCTTTGTTCAAATTTCTCTTTTAGCCCATACTCTTTTTTCGTAAAACATACAAACTATCCACCTGGAATAGCATAGAAATATTCATAATGAGACACATAGGTACACCACATGTGCCCAAATAAATATTAACTCACACCTATGAATGTTAGGTTACATATAAATAACTGAAGGGAACTACTTTTACAAAAAACGATAACCAGGTAATAAAATTCGAAAAATCAATTCAATCATAATAAAATCAGCAAACATAAGTAAGCATTAACATGAATAGAGTTACTAAAGTTAATGGCATATAATATGTACTTATCAGTAAACGTTTGTTTGTACAAGGTTTGTACGAATATGATAAATTGAATAACAATAATAAATTATTTCAAAACATCACAGCAGCAGTTATTAATAATAGGACGAAAACAGCGGAGCGGGCACTGCCAGAATGTATATTATGTCATCGGCTTCAATGACGCCTTAACGACTACGCAGTGCCGTAGGTATTATGCGTGATCGTGAACCGAGTACCGGGAGACCGACTACGATCTATGCGTTCCTGGTACTTGCAACTACTAGATAGTGTAGAAATAGTTATCGTACATTCCATAAAAATTATTTGACTATTTGGGATAGGGAAAGACAGACAGACAGACACTAAGAAAAATATTTTTATAAGTTTTTAGTTTTTTTTTTAAATAAAACTTTAGAACTCGTACGCTGCGCTTGCTGGCAGAAGGCTGCTTGCTATCTGTATTCCCCGGCAACCGTGAGACCATTTTCCTTCTACATTCTACTTAGAAATATATCTTTTCCATCGGTTGCAGTTTCATTAAAAATATAGCCATTTCCATTGCCACTTCAGTTTATTCGTAAGCTTAATCGCAATTTTACTATGATTATTCTATTTGATGCTACCACGCAGAGAAACTGAACATAGCCTAATTTACCAGAGCGAGGTTGAGCTACTTCATCTCGAATAAGTCTTAAGTGGCCAAGTAACGAAAATATATGGGAATATCTCGAAAATGCGCAAATTCACGACTCATAAAGATGTAGTTTATATGTATAGCAAACTTTTTTTTAAAATAATAAGTGTTCACAAAGTTATAGTTTTTAACTTTCAAAATATGAAAGTTGATGCCCTCCTAAGTTATTCAAAGATATCAAGAATAAACTCAATCTCGTTTTGATTTTACATTGGAATTGTAAAGCTGATGTCATACGTACATCTATCTGCATTTCTTCACTAAACTAATACAAACTGTCTGCATGTCGGTTTGAATTTTCTCTTCATCTTCATTGTTTAGGAGATAAAGTATTGATAAAATAAATTTGTACAAGTCGACAACTTTTATTAATTTATGTATAGCGTTGCGTATACATACTAAAAGTCTAGGAATCAGTAACTTTTACATTTATGAAAAGTGCCTGGTAAGACATGCAGGTGCTTTGTGGCATTCTTTGGGGGAGGCCTATGTTCAGCAGTGGACTTATGAAGGGCTAAATGATGATGATGGCTGAAACTATAAATGTATTAGTCCATGAGGTTAATAATAGGAAATAAAATAACATAATACCACACAAGGTTCTTATAACACATCTAACATATTAAAGTTTTCCTTGACAACATAATACAAAGTTTGATTATCCGGGACAATTAATTTAGCAGTGGAAAACTTTTAATTTATTTATAAAGTACATGAGTAAAAACTCTTACAAATTACTGTCATATTCATATGTGCATTGTGCATACCTATTATTCACAAAATTGATAATATGGGACAATTGAAAACAAAACCAGACTAATAAAATATTGCAAATAAAAAAAACTTATTTAAACTAAAACTACTTACTTACTTATTAATATAAAAGTATAGTAAAATAAAATAATATTATGAAAACCTAAGTAACTTATTATACAAAATCAATTTATAATGAATTTTCGGAACATAGGTGGTAAATACATTGCGAGGCTGCATCTACCTTACTCCCTTCTGAAATAAGTTTTAGTTTATGACTTCAAGAATGTAATATGAACATAAAATACAAAAAAAGACACGTTGAAAACAGATGTCACTAGTGTGTATATTATTCCTTAGCCACAATCGTTCTACGTCAGGGTCGACGTACGCGAGAGTAGGACACCTATTCGAAAATTGGTCTGCTAGAGTGAGATACACTGCGTTGAGGTGCCAGCAAATACGGTCGTAAAGTAAAACGCAGTTTTTGCTATTCGTTCCATTTAACTCGAAGGAAATCTGTTGGCTCGTATTGTGGCGAAGTAAAAAACTTTTAACATTAAAATAAAGCATTCTTATTTTTGAAACAACGAGGTTCATCGAATTTAGAAAATTTAATGCAAACACTTTAATACATCTTTATCTTTATCAGCAAGTATAGTTGACAGTTGGACAAGGGTATCTCCTATTGCAAGGAAGAGTGGCCATAAGTTTCACACCTTTAATGCTGCTACTCTTCACCGATCTAAATATTTAACATCTGGGTCCGATATGTAAGTCCGTGTAGTAGGAGAGTTCACTACCCCATACCGTCCCGTGGGTGTCGTAAGAGGGACAGAAGGGAAAAACTAAAACAGGATATGGGCAGCAGCGTCTACCTGAAATTATAAAAAAAACAATCACACAACGTTGCCAATCCGCCTGCCAAGCGTAGCAGCTATGGCAAAAATCTATGGAGAGGCCTTTGTTCAGCAGTGGACTTTTGTAGGCTGTAACGAATGGTAATGGATCTCTAAAAGTATCGCTGAAAACGTCTGAAAATACCTATATGTGTACATAGAATGAAGAAAAATATTTAAAAATGCTCTATTATAATTATTTTGAAAGATTTTTGGGAAAAAAACGCTTTAAAAGGAATGCGACATCAAAAGGATCATTCAGGAAAACTGAAAGAAATTATTAATCAAAATGAAAGTTATGGTATAGAAAATATTATAAAATAAATGTACACACTAAGTGTGCCTCTTTTTATCAATATTCCTATATTGTTCTACTGGAAGATACATCATTATATCTAATGATGATGAATCTTACCTAATATATCTATCTACATTGCTAATTTAAAAACACACAGTAAGAGCACAAATCTATAGGAATAATTATGGTTATGTGCAATCAAATAATTTAAGTGGAGGACTGATGAGGAGGATACCTATGACACGGGTCAGTACGCACATGAGTGCTTCTGGTGTAAATTGTATCCGAAGCCGCAGCATAGTAGACCAGTGTTAGGGGAGAGCGGGGGAATTGGCGCCTACTAAGGGAAAATGTTGATAAAAACCACATTTGTTTACTTTGTTATATTTTAATTAGGAATTTAAACCTCGTTTATTTGACTATCTTTTCATCACAGTTTAAATCAACTACAGCCATGCATTAAGTTACAATAAAGATTTTACAAAAAAAGTCAATCGCTCCCATTACACCATACATGCGGGTAATGAGAGCCCATTTAACGTTCATATGGGAAATGAGAGCTATAAGTTTTACCTCTTCACAAAAATAAAGTTACCCGCCCGCTCTCATCACCCCGCGCTCTCCTAAACTCTGTTGTACAAAAAAAAATATATTGCACTTTTTTTTTACAATAAAAATGCGTATCTTTTAGAGGTTTTAGATTTAAAAGGAAGTAACTATTTATTATCATGACACGTAATATAAAGATTTTAACAATTGACTCGTACTCATCGATCACTAATGAAAAACTTTTTATTAGTGATTTTTATTAGTGATAATTTTTTTTATTAGTGATCGATGCTCGTACTTAATAACTAAAAATAAGTATTATAAAATGTCTACATATCTTTGTACCTACTTCATACTTTAGATAAAAAATTGAAACACGCGAATTTATTCGATCATCTTCGTTTCACGATAACATTTTGACAGAGTAATTTCCTTACGAAATGTAGCCTGTATAACCAAAGCGGTTGAACATGCCTCATTAATAACGCCGACTACCCTCACATGTGCATAAGTTAAACAATGGCGTGGGGGCGGGCCCTCGATACTATCTACGAGCATTAGCGATAGCCTAATTGATAGCCTGAGAAACTTTCACTGAGTACACTTATCAGTGTGGACAAAGAGATACCTATTCTTTATCTGTGTTTGCTGAAGTTGCGGTATAATTCAAGTTGTAGATTATATTATAAAAGTTGAATTGTTGAATAATTTATTTATTAGAAAGGTTTATATTATGTTTTTCATTTATTATTATTTGTTTAAGCCTACAAATTGAGGAAGAAATTAAGGTTCTGGAATGGCAGCCTAGCACCGGTAAGCGAAGCGTAAGACAGTCTCCCACTAGATGGAGTGACGACCTGGTAAGACATGCAGGAAGTCGATGGATGCAGGTGGCTGAGGACCGTGCTTTGTGGCATTCCTTGGGGGAGGCCAATGTTCAGTCGTGAAAGTCCACTAAGGGACTGAAAAGATGATGATGACCTACAAAAAAATATACAATTTATTGTATAAACAAATATTATGAACTAATTAATGATAGTCTCAACGTAAATGTTTAATTTTAATCATCGGATTCAAGGTAATTAATATTAGTGGCAATTAATATTAATAAAATCCTTATGCATAAAGGACCTAACATAGGATGAACGGACAGACCGCACCGTAGGAAGTGCCTCTAAGAGAAGAAATTTCCGACTAACTAGTTTTCTACGCGTCTGATGTCTCATACATTGCAGCCCATCAAAAGTCCACTGCTGAATATAGGTCTACCCCAAAGATCTCCTCATAAGAGGATTGTTGCCATAGTTGCCGCGCTTGACAGACGGGTTGGTAGCTGCAGTTTTCTTATTATTATGAATTTAAAGAAGAGAGCCTACTCCTTTTAAAAGGCCGGCAACGCATCTGCAATTCCCATGGTGTTGCGGATGATCATGGGCGGCGGTAGTCACTTACCTTCAGGTGAGCCGCATGCTCAATTTTTTTTGTAAGAAGGGGTTCTTACATAAAAAATTGTTATCATGAAGATGCTGCTGCCCATCTCCTGTTTCATTCCATCTGTCGCCTCTTAGAACACCCAATGAAAATGGAGTGGTGGATTCTTTTAAGATGCCACTACAAGACGAAGACGCCACCATATACGATAATATCTTTTTTCTTTAAAATAAAAATTGTTAGGTGATTTTTTATAAAAAAAAAAACGTTTACAAACATCATATTATGTTACACATTAACAACACAAAACAAATTAGAAATAGCTTGGCGGCGATCACCTTATTCCCAGGGATTATTATCATCCATAAATTCCCTAATATTATAATAACTCCTTTTAAACAAACTTAGTTTAATAAAGTTTTTGAACTTTGAGCAGGTCAAATTTTGTATATTTTTTGGGATTTTGTTGTAAAAGCGTATACATCGCTCCAAATGAATTACTGTCTTAGTGAAGTCGAGTAACTGGTACTACTAGCGTATGTAAAATTAAATGTGTAGTATTAAATTACTATTAAATTATCTATTATATATTCCGCTCAGTTAATAGATTCCGAAGTTGTCATTACGGTAGTGATTGGCCCAGAGAGCACCGCACCACCATCATATTATAATCATAAAATGCCGTCTAACTGCCAGAATATTTAAACTGCAATTCTATAAATTTCCAACAATTTAATAAAATCATATTTTGTAGATTTCCAACGGCTAAAATCCCACTTACTTTCAAATTATAAACGTCCCGCGTATACTTTTTACGGGCATTCATATCAATTTGTGTAGGTAGGTTAAAGTGGCCGTCTCGCACCCTAAGGGTTAAGGGCTCGCCCCACGTTATCTGTCGTCGGAGGAAGCAATTAGGCAAGCGCCCCTACTAAGCCCTCCCACCTGCGCCTCGTTTCAGTTCACAGGGCTGCCTATGCGATGACCACACGCATAAAATATTAAATGTGATAAAAAAATAAAAACGCACTAGTTTAGTATTTCAGTTGAAAATTGAATTTATTAATGCTACTTATTTTTTAAGAGAAATGTAATTGTGTTTAAACTTATTTCTTTGTATTTAATTGTGTATGGTTTTAATTCGTCGCCTACGCCGCAAAGGGGCGAACCCCAATTTTTAAAAAATTGCAGGAGAGCAAGAAAACGTTTGTTTTTCCCCGATTACTAACTGTTTTTCATCAGAAAATTTAAAATATTAAATTTAATGGAAAACTACAAATACGACTGTATTGTATGATAATAGAACTAGACGATGAATACAGGTTATACAGTCCTAAAATTACTAAAAAAAGCTCTGAATAAAGATATGCCTTATCGTCGCGTTTCGTTTTGCCCAGGCTCTCTTTTTATCTACTGTTCTCTTAGAGTTACGCCCTTTTACTGACTTACTAGTACCTACATATAGAATAATATAAATAACTTTGGCATTAAAATGTTAATACGTGATTACTGAAGTTGTCATGTTTAGGCTCAGTGCGACTGGTGGTCATGAGGTCCCGGGTTCGAATTCCGGGTCGGACCAAAAAAATCATTTAATGTGTTTTTCCGTCAAGAAATTCGCAGTAATTATTCTTCAAGAGATTTTTTTTTATAGAATAAGGGTGACAAACGGGCACACAGCCCACCTGATGGTAAGTGCATGCTGTGGCCCATTAACATCTAACATCCATCCTCGATTAAGAATCAAAATGCAGATGCGTTGCCACACCTGAGGACTAAGATTGAATGACTCGTATCCAGTAAAAAGGGTCTCCGGTTCTCTACACTCACCATACGGAACACAGCAGCATTAAGCAGCTATTTTACGCTGCTATTCTGTGAGAGCGTGGTCCTACCCCGGTCGAGCCGACCCATTCATGCTACAAGCATAATGTAGCTACAGCTTGGCTCTACCACGTGTAGAGATAGGTAGTATTTAAGTGATCTTGTACGCCTTAAAATTTTGCCTCTCGGTAGTAGCGTTCGCTGTTTTGGCTCACATTCAGTAATGTGTCGTAAAATAAACTCTTTTTTTCAAAGACATATCACATGTGCCATGAAATTCGGTGTAAATAACTTTGCGGTCAATATCTGTAAAACGTTAACAGTGACGATTTTGCTCTTTACAATTTGCTATACTACAGTATGAACCAACAGCTTTTGTGGGTATAATTTTCTTTGTTGTGTGTAATATTTATTATATTGATAACAAATGATTACGAGTCGCAACAAAAGGGCGCATGCTTAGTTAGGACCTATTTTGTTACTAAGGTGTGTCACTGTGCAAAGCTTTGTCTTATCGTAAAATCGCACACGAAGTGTTTTAACATACGCCGTCACTTTAAATTCGTTACTTTTGTACTTAGAGCTTAGCCCGTTTCAGACGACATAGATCTCGAACAATGGAGCAATTTTGTATATTTAACTCATTTTTGACCGTTTGTATGAAGTTTGCCCCTTTGCGGCGCAGGCGACGAATTATTTAATTAAAAGTGTGTGTATGATCAAAATAAAAAGAAATTCTAAAAGTAGAATTTCAATCAATAAAGATTTAAAAAAGTTCAAATAAAACCAGTTCACCAGTTGATCATAAATAAAAGAGATTGTAGTCTGAATTAGTTTAATGTTAAGAGCATAAAAAAATTATCATAACCCTCATTTGTTGTGTAGTTTTATTTCAAATGTTCCTCCGATTTGTCAGTAGATATATTGAAATTTAATAGAATGAAAAAGTAAAATGTTCATGGGTGGGCTTTGACAACCCTAACTATGTTTGGGATACGGGATTAAGATTACTTTGGGAGCCCTCATTGTCATTGCTGTCCAATAGCTGGTATCTATCGGTTCCGATCATAATTCAAAATCTTCAACTTATATTTTTTTAAGTTTATAATTTACTGAATAATACTTCTTCGTCATTATCATCAATACAGCCCATCACAAGTGCACTGCTGAACATAGGTCCTCCAAGGTATGCAAGTAAGCACGATCTTGAGACACCTGCATCTATTGAGTTCCTGCGTATCTCACCAGGTACTTTTATCCTCATCCTTCGTCGGTTCTTGGAGCTATATGACCAACCTATTGCGACTTCAGCTTAGTGATCTGTTGGGCTATGTCGGTTACTCTGGATACTGCGAATATCCTCAACAAGAAGTCTATCGCCATATTCATAGCTCGCTGAGCGACCTTGAGCTTCCTTATACGGTCAGCAGTGAACAATCAAATCTCAGGTCATCACTGGCAACACGCACTGGTTGTACCCTCCCTTAGAGTATACATAAGCAAGCTACTTATGTATACTCCAAGTACTCTCTTGTATTAAATTTTTTAGCCCCCTATGCAAAAAGAGGGGTGTTATAGTTTGACCGCTATGTGTGTCTGCCTGTCTGTCTGTGAACCGTAGCTCCTAAACGGGTGAACCGATTTGGGTGCGTTTTTTTTGTTTGAAAGGTGACTTCATCGAGTGTTCTTAGCTATGATTCAAGAAATTTGTTTCAGTTGTTTGAAGATCATCATCTCTTTTGTTTCGGGTTTTTTTTTCAATTTAATGATATGTTCTTGAGCTATACTTGACGAGAAGGTGTATCGTGATCTCCCGAATTTTTCTATTGCATTACAAATTTAATTAAATTGGAAACTAAAGACAGTGATGATAATTGGTTTACCTTTGTTCCTTACTATATTATGTGGTTGATCGCATGAAGTTAGTCAATGATGAGGCCAGCTTGCCATTATAAAACGTAAAATATCCGGATCGGTGACGGAGTCAATGTCAATGTTTGTGGGTTAGTATCCAAATGTAACATTATACAGTATCCAATGTAGATTGTGTGTTCGCATTTATATATTCGAAAAGTTCGAGTTCAGTTTCGAGTTGAGGACTATTAATTATCGATTTATAATAAACATTATCAGCGTAATGAATTTAAGAACATAAATGATATCATTATTCCTGCATTGCGTAACACTTCTAATTCTATCTACTCTTCTATCTTCGTTTAATAAATGAAATTTGAATAACTTAATTTAAGAAACCCCCGAAACAAAGAGCTGATGATCTTCAAACGGCTGAACCGATTTTAATAAAACATGTCTAAGAACCACCGCTAGAAAACCTGCTTTTAAATAAAAAAACCCGACCCAAATAGGTTCACCCGTTTAAGAGCTACGGTGCCACAGACAGACGGACAGACAGACAGACAGACACACATAGCGGTCAAACTTATAACACCCCTCTTTTTGCGTCGGGGGTTAATGAAAATGAAGTTTGAAGGCTCCGTGACACACTGGCTTAGCAATGAGTTGCGGTGCTAAGGGCCGCGGGTTCGAATCCCGCACGAAACAAGTATTTATATGACCTAAAATTAATTGTTCCAGATCTGGATGTTTGTCCCTGTGAAATTTATGTTTGTAAACTGCCTCCACGATACAGGAGAAAAACCTAGGTTGGGGGGTAACATTTAAAAAAAATGACACAAAATGAAGCATAAGAATTACATAATGCGATCGTTTGTCCTATAATATTTTTATGTTAAACACAAAGTTTACTATGAACAATCAGCGGAATTCAGAGAAGTGTTTTATAATGTAGATACGGTTAAAAAAACATTATCTATAGACAACATCTAACGACCATTCGTTTCGAGCAGTAAATATACCTAACTTGTGTTGTTTCTATGCATGTCGAATAAAATAGATTACCTTTTTTCAGTTAAACAAATAGATCTTTGATTTTCATCCATCAGCCCAACAAAATGAAGCAGCATTCAACTGCTTTTTTAATAGAAATACGGGGCTCACAAACGAACAGACAGTCCAACTAATAGGGTATTATACCAATTTTCAAATAGTGTTTTGAATTAATCCTAGAGTGATGATATTGAACCGCTATATTTTTATATAATTTTTTTATAACCGAATAGTGCCATAAAAATTACTTTTAATTTATAGTTTTAAAATTTAGCACGAAAAAGCTAGCCCGCCTTGCTGTGTGACGTCACTGTTCTAGTAAATAAAACAATTTTTCAAATGGATAAGATATTTTTGGACTTGATCCTGATTTTTGTTCTGCCGAGTTGAATCAATGTAAGTTCCTATTACCAACTTTTGTTTATACAATAGCACAACACTAGATCAGAGTGTCTTTCATAATACATAGTTAAGTTTATCTATGATTACAATCATTAGCAATCATTAGTTATATCTAAGATAACCTAATCTATTACAAAATTTGACTTGCAATACCTACTTATATCAGTGATCTTCACAGAAGTATAATCTAATTTTTGTAGACAATGTCTTCGGGTCTCTTCTTGCCAGTTTTAACCAAGTATTTCTCATATTTAAATCAGTTAGCATTCGAATCCATAACTTCTCCGGCGTTCTTGTGCTCGTATTTTTGCAGAAAATTTTGCCACGATCAATGTATTTATCCTCAGTAGATTAGTAATTTTTGCTTTTACGGATCCGTCTTCCATGATGCTATTTCAATAAAAAACGAAATAAAAGTCAAAAATCGTAATGATAACTTGAAAAAATTCGAAATAACACACAGCACATTAGCTTGTTTATTATAAAAGTGACGTCACGACGGAATCTAATATGGCGGATAGCGTTTTGGAGACTTGAGGCACAGATGAAAAAAATATTCTTAAAGTTGAATTATAAAATTTATAACGTATTTTTATGAATAGTAATCAACATTTTTCGTTTACTTTTTGCCAAACCTATCATAAATATGTATTTTATTACATGGTGCAAAATACCCAATTGTAAGTGGAAGTCACCCACATCTATTCCCGATTAAGAACCAAAATGCAGATGCGTTGTCACGCTTGAGGACTTAGATGGAATGCCTCGTTACCAGTAAAATGAGTGTCCGGTTCTCGTCGCTCACTATACGAAACACAGCAGGAGCGTGTTGCTGTTTCACGCTGGTATTCTGTACGAGCGTGTATAGTAGCTGCACCCAGGGACTTGAAAATTTTCTCAAAATAATTAATATAATAAATTTAATAACAATATTAAAAATATATCGTTATTAATATAACGATATCATATCGTTATTAATCTGTCAAAGATTTTCACACACTTTACATATTTTATATAATATGCGATGCGCACTCTCACTAACGAACTTAATGGTAATGCTTGAATACGGCGGCGGCGGTAGCTTGTACGGGTGCGATAACGGAGCGGTAGTCAGCGGAAAAAGTTCTTAAGAATAACTTTACAAGTGAATCTGAAAACGTTTCACCTGTAACAATATTATAAGCGGATATAGGCATAACGTTACTGATACCTATAACGTAACGAAAAATATTGTTCTACGAAAATGATATTCTAACGTTATTTTTATAACGTTATTGATAATTTTAGGTTTTAGTATCGTTACAAACTTTGGAACGTTATGAGATAGCATTCAGTGTAACGAAACGAAATTCATTTCGTTTTCAAGTCCCTGGCTGCACCCATAATGCCACGTATAAAAATAATAAATCCATTCTAGTTTTCAAAGGTGACAACGCATCGTAGGCTTCATTTTTGTAGTTGGTTGCAAGTGTCCTGCAATGTAGTATTCGCCCATCTTCTAGGTCAGGAGTTCCCAAAGTGTGCACCGCGGCGCCCTGGCGCGACGTAGAGAGTAAAGAGATGCGCCGAGGCGCTCCTACTTAGGTACCATTCTCCGAAAACTAAAGTTATGTATTTGCGGGTACAAAATAAACCGGATTTTCAGCTTTAGCTGTATTATGAAGCAAATAACGCTCAAAGATCAATGTGGAGCAAGAAATGAGATTAGCGGTGTCAAGCTTTATCCCACGCTTTGTTGCAAAATTTGTAGAGATCACCAAGTCACATTGACTAAGTTACCATTGCATTTAATTTCCTACTTTTCTTAAATAATAAATGTATTCTTGTGTGACAATATAAATATAAAAACTCAGCTTCATATTGTGACTGTTTTAGCCTAATTCGCCCTTTAGCTAGGACGCCGAGTCAAAATACTAAACCTGTAATTGAAAAAGTTTGGCCTAGGTGGAATGTTAATATTCATTGGCGCTTTAATTTCAAATAAAGAAAAAAATATTATTTTACCTGTATTTAGACGGTATCTAGACGGCTCCGTGGCGCAGTGGCTTAGCAATGAGTTGCTGCGCTAAGGGCTGCGGGTTCGAATCCCGCACGGAACAAGTATTTGTATGGCCTACACTGACTTACTTTAGAATAAAATTTATTCTAAAGTAACGTCTGGGCACAGACCTCTAATTTCTGAGCAAATATTTTATTGATATTATTCTTTTATTTCTTATTTGTCGAAATATTCTATTTTCTAGACATGCAGGTGTTTCCTCACGATTTTTATTTTACCGCCGAACAAGTGGTAAATCAGCACTTACAATTATTGTACTTAACTCGACGGTAATTTAACCCGGGTTTTTCTAGGTTACTACCACGGCTTTTTTTTAATCAGAGAACAAAAGTATACCTATATCAATTTAGTATTTTAATCTTCGCATGGAAAACAAAGCATCTGTGGCTTCGTATTTGTATTGAACTGGTTGCAGCTGTCCTGTGTTATAAAGCGGTTACAACCGCTTTATAACAGCGGTACAGTTTATTTTGTTTCTTACTCTAATATTATTTTGATACAGTAGCTTCAAATCGTCTATCAAAAGTGGTCGCTTAGCTATAAGACAAACTGAAGCAATGTGCTCATGTGACCAATTTTCTTTTCTCTAATTACTTTAACATTTTACCAGTTAGTACGTAAAAAAATCAATAGAACATTTGTAAACATTTCAGTCACCTCATTTATTAACCCCTTATTGACAACAATTTACCCCAATAATAACATAGGGGTAGAAGCGATAAACGAGGGTGGAGCACCATTTGACACTGATTGGTTTCGCTAGGAACAGTCCCAATATAATTTTGTACTTGAAAACCGGAAATAATTTCATTCGACGTCATAGAAAATGTTCAATCATGCATGAATTGAAACCAAACAACAACCAAAGCCAAAGAACAAGGAAAGTTTTTTTAGAGATTTTTTTTTCAAAGCACAAGCAAACATACTGAAGCACAATGTTTATTACAAATCAAATCCGAAGTAAAGAAGACTAAGTACGTACTATATTATACGCTTCCGTTTCAAGGAAGTTGAAATGTTAACATTTGAAAATTCATAAAGCTAAATTACTAATTAGCTAATACTATTAAGTTTTTAAGTTAAGTAATTATTTGCATATTATATTATACATATATTTATAACTCGAATTCAAAGTACTTACTACATAATTTCTACAATGTTACAGTTTACGGACATTATTGGACTTAATATTTTATAATAATTTATATATTAAAAATGCCTATTGAAATGCTCTTCCCACAAGGAGTAGATAAGGATATTATAAGATGTTACTAAGTAAGACCAGGCTTAATATAATATGGCGATTATTATTTATTGCTTACTCTGAGTGATAAATAATAAAACATTCCTCTATCAACATCACAGTGCAGTGTAAGTGCAGCTTACGGCGAGTGAATTGAGGACTTCTATAAAATGAGACACGGAAATAATAACAATGCAACGAGACGTGATAGCCTAGCCTGGCCTAGTTATATTAAATTACTTGTTTTAAGCTAAATTACTAATATTACAAAATTTTAATTTAGTAAACATTCATCGACAATAAATTTAATGACTATGTATGTATGCATGTATGTAGGTGCTTATTACAAATATTTTATAATTATGTTTGAATGATTTTTTAAGACACACACAAATACATCAATTGTTAACTGACATTCCATAGAGTATCCATATCCCTGACATATCATTTATTTATTTATTATATTAAAGCGCAAAAATTCTTATACTGTTAAAACTAGACTACTTAATTCAAACACAACTTATTCTAAAATTACTTAAAAAGTACGTTTATCATGCAACTACTATTTATGCATCACCTAAAAACCAATTATCTTGTTCCATCTTTCACACACTAATAAGAAAGTGAGTTCGTGTTCACTGGATCATTGTTTGAGTATGTTCACTAATTTAGCCAACTATTATGTGACGTTACAAAGACGCACACAATCGCGTCAGTCCATTGGCTCCGGCGACTCGCAGGAGAAACACCTGTGGCGCTATCCACTGATAATGTTCACGTCCTCATCCTCACCCACCTGGAGGATAGCTTTTTGGATCATCCTCTTCAGCTTCTTGCGGGACTCGTCGGAGCGCAATGTGCGCAATTCTGATGCAACGAAGTCTCCGAATATCTGTATATAAGAAATTCTTATTTTATAATTAACTTTTCTTCACATATTATGTAAAATTTGATAACATTACAATATATTTTTCGTTATAAAGGTTACTCATACATATAAAATATTTGTGCACGAATATGCGAAAACTTTATCTGTGTAGTGTTAACCATCTCTCACATACACAAACACACTACAAAAGAATATGCAGTGTTATTTGCGAACAGATTTCCACATAATATAGGTTCCTTCTTTTAGTCATCTTTAAGCCGTCATTTATTGCTCATCTGTTTTTACGGGAATTTAGTTGAGGATTTTGAATGGCGTACCTATTTAATTTAGATAAGCTCAGTATATAGTCTCAAATACATAGAGTAGGATAGGGTTGCCTTTATTTATGATTGATGTCGCCAAAGTGTGTAAGATAACGGAAATGAGCAAGATGCGCAATCGCGAGGCGATTTGACGTATTTTCAAAGAGCCGACACGGCAGTGGCATATTTCAAATAATGTAGCCAAAGCCTATATCAAATGTAAATTGTTTCCTATATTGTAGATTAACACAATATTGTACATTTTTTCATTTTTATTAAAACTGAAATAATATAATAAATAATTATGTTTTGTAAAATAGAAAGGATGCTTTATAAATAGCTCAAGTCTCATCTAGAACACCTACTGCTGCATGACAATAGTACTTTTGTGTCAACTCGTACCTATCTATAGTTATATAATATGTAAAATAACCTGGCATTCATCAGCGTTGACACCAGGTCTTAGTCGAGGCAAGGGCTCCTCAGGCCACATCATGGGATGTGCGCTGGGTGGCAAGGGCGGAGGCGCCGAAGCTGCCACGCGTATTGCAGGCTTCGCTCTTCGTGTGGGCGAATGGTTACTCGTGTTGTTGTTGAGATGCGCACGTGCTACAATACCGAACTCCACCTCTTCATCGGCTTGGAACTCTGCTAACTGCATAAAAACGAATAACGAATAATAAATCAAAGCCCTTTATAAAATATGTTGTTATAAAGTGACCAACAAGCAGACAGTACACCTGATGGTAAGTGGAAGCTGTGGTCGTTAGACTATATCTATATATTCTTAAGAGTCAATATGCAGATGCATTATCACCCCTAATGACTAAAAATCGAATGAACACTCACAATACGAAAAACTTAAGTGTTTCGTATGGTGAGGTGACGTTTAATGTATCTATTTTACGCGTGGTGCTTTCTCGGTCGAGCCGACCCATTCATCCTACAACCATAACGTAGCTGCAGTAGGGCTCTACCACGTATTTTTTTATAGGAGAGGGGGCAAACGAGCATGCAGCTCACCTGATGGTAAGTGACTACCGCCGCCCATGAACAACTGCAACCCCAGGGGAACCAGAGGAATTGCAGATGCGTTGCCGGCCTTTTAAAAAGGAGTAGGCTCTTTTCTTGAAGGTCCCTAAGTCGTATCGGTCCCGAAAAATCGCTGGTGGTAAACTATTCCACAATGAAGTTGTGCGAGGAAGAAAACATCTTCTAAATCGCACAGTGGTGGACCGCCAATCATCCAGATCGTGTGGATGGTATCGGGAGTTCTGCCGCGATGTGCGTTCGTGAACATACTTTGTTATAATAAGAAGCATTTCACATGTCATACTTAACTGATACATCTGAAGCAAAATCTACAATAACTTTTACTTTACTCCTATTTCTCCTGGTATGCAGAATTGACTGAACTACACACAAAAGTACAACAAGGTCAGATGAAGCTGTAAAAGCCAAAAGGCTAACATCACTAAGATCACACACTGCTGCCTTCCCGCTTAGGTAAAAAGGAAAATGCACACACTGGCTCCAATTCTGTACTTTTTTGTCTTTGGCAGTAGTTAAATTTATTGTATTGTAGCAAGGTTTTTTTACTCTATTTGTCACGGTATGTACATATATAAAGTGTATGAATATCCAACACACGATATCGTCCTGTGGGTGTCGTGAGAGGCGACAGAGGGAAACAAACTAGAAGATGGGCAGCAGGGTCTTCCTAATATACTAGAAAATACAAAACTGCTGTTGCCAACCCGCCTGCCAAGCGTGGCAACTATGGCCACCCTAAGAGGCAATCTTTGGAGGCTTATTTTCAGTCGTGGACTTTGACAGACTGTAATTAATGAAAAATTTACATCTCGATTTGTACCACTTCTATATTACTACTATTATTAGGTACTTCTTTAATTGTTATCAATTTTAATTTAAGTTGTATCCTTGATAATAATCATTTGGTCAGCACTCAACCATTGACGCAAAATTATTGGTTACAAGCTAATAAACAATGCAATTTATACAACCGGTTATGAAAATTTGCTACCTACCACAACAGCAGCCGTAACATCGCTGATGACCTAAGTGATAGACGCTAGCGGTAGCGATCAAGTTTATGTAATTTATGTCAAGCCCAATACATTCAGGTTTCGTATACGTTATATATTCTATAAATATGAGTTATATATTCTGTTTTCTTTTTAAACGTTACCCCTATACTAGGATTTTCTCTTGTATTGTGGAAGCAATTTTTATACACGAATGAGGGCTGATAATATTCCGCTCCACCAGATGTCACTAGTTGACACTGAGGTAAAGTTTTTGTTACACAATATCATTTAAAATGTGAAGTTAATTGTAAATAAAAATTTATTAGTTTCTAGAGTATTATATTAATACACAAAACAATGCCTCAGTGGTTTGCTCTTTTATTTTTTGCACATATTTAACTCTTTTCTTAAATTTTCAGCTTTTATGAAGTATCTGTGGTTTGGTTTATTTATTTTTAATCTAATTAATATAAAATATAACTAATAGTACAAACAGAAACATTAACCTTTACATTTTTCGAATAAATTTCCCCGCTATGAAATCTGTCAAATATTATACTTTAATTTTAAGTGGCGCCGCCCTGGTGGCAAAAAATGTCGTGGATGCCCTCATTGGACAAGGACAAACATTCATGGAACACTTACTTGTAGGCCATACAAATACTTGTTCTGTGCGAGATTCAAACCCGCAGCCCTCAGCGACGCAATTCAATGCTAAGTCACTGCGCCACGGAGCCGTCAAACAATAAATAAAAATAATTTTACCGCGTTTAATTTTATTAGCTTGGTTACGGTGAGACTCTTTCTTGCAACCGTACATATGGAATATGAGTGTACAAAAGCACTCGAAAAAATTAACACAGGTTAGAAAACAAAATTCACTTGCGTTTTTAATTTTAAATCGTTAACTATAACGCGCAGTGTTTTTGCGGCCTAAGAGAATCCCTCACCCCATTTCATCCGAAGGTGTCGTAAGAGGCGACTTTGGGAAAAGAAAGCAAGACTTCGTACCCACCGGTAGACGGTGGTATACCATCTCGTATATTATGCCAGATGTAAATACTGAGACAGGCAACGGGAAGCAGCGTCAAGGTTGCGAAACGTCTTGTAAGTCTGGTACGCGTTCTTTTACGTGGTAGAGCCACATAATATATTATGGTTGTAGCACGAATGGGTCGGTTCGACCGGGGAAGAATGGCGCTCTCACAGAATACCAGCGTAAAATAGCAGCTTAATGCTGCTGTGTTTCGTATGGTGAGTGTAGAGAACCAGAGACCCTTTTCACTGGAAACGAGGCATTCGGTGACAACGCATCTGGATTTTGATTATTATTGATATTGATATTTGATTAATCAAAGATAATTATAGATGTCTATGGGCCACAGCATCCACTTACCATCAGGTGGACTGTGTGCTCGTTTGTCACCCCATTCTGTAAAAAAAACGTGACCGCCAATCCGCCTGCCAAGTGTTATTAATGGATTCTCTTACAGAGCCACCACACGGCCTCTTGTTCACCAATAAATAATAATAAACAATTATTAATATAGGCCACCGTGCAGTGGCGTTGTAAAATATCCCCAGAAGAATACCCACCAGGAGATGGGTAAAAGCATTATTTATAAGCCACTTTATTCATAGACTTTATTATTTTTATTCAGCTGTTATCAGGAAGATGCTGCTGCCAATCTCCTGGTTCAGTTTAGCTCTGTCATCTTTTACGACACCCATGGGATGAAATGAGGTAGTGGATATTCTTACACCGCCACTAAACAGTTAATTCTCCTTTAACAACGTTTTAATAACCCCCCTATGAGTCAATCTATTGGGGAGGCCTATGTTTAGTTGTGGAGGCTTTAATGATGATGATAAAAGTATAGATTAAAAGTTGATAAGTACGGATGACATTACTGGGACAACATAGGTTATCACAATTTAGGAGAGGCCTATGTCAGCACTGGCGGTGATGATGATATTTAAAGGCATGAAACATTATCGTGAACACATGATATACTTATGTAATATTAATAAAAACAGTATTGTTTACTTATTATTAATAAAGAAAGCGAACGAAGTTTCAACCACACCATTATTTTCTTAATATTCCAATCTCTCCTACTTTCTTTCTAAAAAATTGTATTAGAATAATTGTTTAGAAAAAAATATGAAAAAAAAAACCGATAAAAATTGCAACACAAAAGCATACCGCAAGATTGACAGCATCGACGGTGTCGAGGGGGTCGGTGGGGGCGCGGAGGAGAAACGTCAACGCATCGAAGTACTCCCAGCCGCTACTCCCCGCCACCACACCGCCCTCGTTCCCCGACCTCCTCTTTATCTTCCTCAGCTCATTGTTAAATTGCGTCCTTAGATTGTGTATTTTTCTACTTATTTCTTCTGCGGTAGTGCCGAAAACATTTGCTAAATATTCCATCTTTGCCTGCCGTGCGACTCTGTCCTTATTCAAAGGATGCTTTACGTCCCATAATTCTTTGCAATCCTTTTCCATAGTATCGATAAGCTTCATAGTGTTCTCAGAATTCCAATTATAACGACTGTCGCGTTTGTATGACGGGGCTTCGCTTTCCAAATCGATTTCAATCTTTGGAAATGACATATTGTCAAATGAATTTGAGTTAGAATCCATAGTGGACCGTAGTTATCGCTCTGCCGCTCTAGCGAGACTGCGGGGAATAGCGGAGACCGGTGTCGGTCAGAGCGACAACGTCGCGTTGATCAAAAAGCGGCGTTGCCATTTCGCCATACCTTCCAACTTCCATCAATGCAACGCTAACTTCAAGACGCTAAAAGGACTGGACCGAATATATTAGCGGTAATTAGCGTAGATTGCAACAAACATAGCATGCTCCTTTGTAGAATCTGTACAAAGCGAGTTACGTAAATACGGATGCAAGCAATTTAAGAGATTTTTAAGCTGCTGTGTTGTTTAATAACTGTATAGTGAGAGTGCTTTAGGCATTTACATTGTATAACCTACCTATTAATTAACGTGTATGCTTACCAATGGACAGCATACCTAATTACTAATGAATCATAATTAATTTGAAAAAAGAAAATACATATAACCTCAAATATTTATCATTTTATTAGGTTACTATTCGTCGTTCAGTAAAAATTCGAAAACAAAAATGTAAAAATCTAAAAATAAAATAAGACTAGGTACAAAAAATTCCTATTATACTGAACATGCAGAGAATTACTTAAATTTTATTAATTGGTATGGTTCCCATTAATTATTATTTCTTGCAACAAGTAAAATAAGTAAGTATACATTATACAAAGATTTTCTATTATTTTTTGGCAAATTATAAAAGAATATTTACAAATAAGTTTCTTTAACAGAGCAGTCAAAAAGCACAATTACAATAATATCAAGGTATAAATGCATTATTAATGAATACCGGTTTAAATTTCAAAATTCATATCTCGAAAGTACCTTTGTGTGGGTTTGATCCTTCTTGGCTAACTTCGTCCAGCCAATTAAAATATCGTTTGGCGTTGTTTTCCTATTCTAAGAATCTGACAGGACATCATAATGTACCTACTAAGTGCATTCAATAAGGGAGAATGAGTATGTTACAGTAAAATTTTATTTATTTAATTTTTCCTACATAGTCTTCTTTTAATGTAATTTGGACTTAAAATGTCTTTTTTCTAAGTATTTCCCTTCCTCAAGAACTCTTCGTCCTGAGCACTTAAAAATTCATGTAGGTACTGTTGCGACTAATGATTAATCGTCAAATCTCTCTCCTGTCAGATACTTCAATCTTGGAAATTGAAATCACATCGTGCAAGGTCTAGTAAAGCATGGAAGGTGCTTTGGTGAAACAAAACAAGCCAGTTTGTATAATATAGTATAATTATACTTACAAACTAGCTTGTTTTGTTTAACCATATAGTATAATTTTTTTATTTGATCTACATACAAAGTGCCCGTATCAGTAGCTACATGATTAATATCATGAAATGAATCATTACTATCTCTTGATTATCCTAGAATAAAAAAAAACAAGATCTTACCGACGGAAGGATACACTTTGAATTTCTTAGGAGTTGGAGATACTGGTCTTTTCTAAGTCATAGACTATAATAAAACTATTTTTACGGATTTTAGTCCAGTGTGACCATGGGTGCTGTAAAGCACCCGAAACGTCGGGAATCAAAATAGAAAAATTAAACGCGATAAAATCCGTAAAAATAGTTTTATTATAGTCTATGACTTAGAAAAGACCAGTATCTCCAACTCCTAAGAAATTCAAAGTGTATCCTTCCGTCGGTAAGATCTTGGTTTTTTTTTATTCTAGGATAATCAAGAGATAGTAATGATTCATTTCATTATATCAATCATGTAAATATAAGAAATCATCATAGACTATAATTTTGTTTCGGGGCCATAATGGTAAAAATCAGGTGTCGTTCATTGTTATCATCATCTTTATAGCCCTTCACAAGTCCATTAAAAATATAAGCCAACCACAAGGAATGCTACAAATCACGGTCTCGATCATCATCATCATCATCATGTTTATAGACCTTCACAAGTCCATTAAAAATATAGGCCACCCACAAGGAATGCCACAAAGCACGGTCCTGATCATCATCATCATCATCATCATTGCAGCCCCTCGCAAATGCACTGCTGAACATAGGTCTCCCCAAGAACGGTCTGCCACAAGGCACTGTTCTATGCCACCTGAATCCATCGACCGATCGAGTGTGGTTCATTATATTACAAATCGAGAAAATGAAAAAAAAACTATTAGGATCTTGTTACAACAGTTCCAAAAAGCGTCGGAAAATATTTAGTCTCGTATTTATCTGCGCATCGGTAAGCATTTTGGGTACACAACGCGCGGATACATTTTTATCCTCAAGCGTTCTTTTAAAATGTTATGCAGACTATCTACCTATCAAAATCTTTGTTTCTTCAGCAATAAAACGTACCGTGAGACGATCTGGCAGATCAAAAGTTTTGTTCGTTATTAACCATTTCTTCGATGACTACTTACAATCTTCGACAGTAGCTAATCTTCATCAGGGCATCTTTGGTGGATGTTCTTCTACGGTTTAATTCTACGTACCAACGTGTACTGCAAAATACAGCGGAGTATTTATGGTCCGTTTACATCGTACAAGTTCCTTTGCCTGTTTCATTCAATAAAGTTAGAGCAAAAATGAATGTGCATAGTTTAAACAATGTTTAATATTCTTGCTCTAGTGTGTCAAGTTGAATTCCAAACTACCAACAGTGTAAACTGCATGTGATGAAACCCAGTCGTTAGGACATTAAATGAATGAAAAATTTGCGTCCGCAAATACTTGGAATACTTGAAGAAAACTCATCAAAAAATAGTACAAGTAAGTGTTCACACTAGTCAAAACTAAAAACCAATTCTTTCAGTTCAAAAATGTCAAAAGTAATAATATAGAAATTTTTATTTAAACCAATTAATAGAATGGAACAAATATATGTTTCAGTAATTACTTACATAACATAATCAATATTTTTTATCAATAAAAAAAGTTAATAGAATTGATTAACAGAATTTTACATCGTTGATGATAAAAAACTCAAATTAAAAACTTTAATTGTCATAGAGTCCTAATCCAGGTTATAGTGCCAAGAAGAGAAGGCTAAGAGCCATGCAGCGAGGCGGTTGCGTTGCCTCGCTGAATATTTATACTTAGTCTTTTAAAACAAGTAAAATTTTATACTTAGCCTTTGAACGAGAAAAGAATCAGTCGTCTTAACACCACCGGCGGCGAGAAGTCGCTAATACAGTTCCTTTAGTAACATCTCCGCACGTGGACCCCACGGACCAATCGTCTCTATAGCAAATAATACAAATAATATGTAGGTAGTCATCTCAGATACTCATATTTGCACCACTTACTCAGTTCAGCCGCCTCTGATGTCAGAGAGTTCAGTCGCCCCGACTCTAAATGAGGTACCTCTAAGATAAGAGGTTGTTAAACACGTATCATCATAATTACTTGTCAAAACTTGTGTACAATAGCAACAATGTGTACAAAGCATTCAATGTATATCTCGAGAATTCCACGGAAGACGCGCAACTTCTTTTATCATATCTAGTTTGCACGTTACACAATTAACATAAATTTAATTTTACTATGTACAATTTCGTTACAAAAATTCGCTTCCATTCCATTCCGCCTCAATGTGAATTGAGCCTAAATACCTCAAGTAAACATTTACCTACTTTTAATTACTGAATAGCATTATTGCGCGCAATTAATTGCATTCTGTGCCGGACGGGCGAAACTCGGGAGTAAGTGTTATCGAAAGTACTCCGCGAGTCGCTCACGTCCTACACCTATAGGTTCCGGAGGATATTTCTACTGCCGTCTTTGTGGGTGCAGCTGGGGTACTGTGGACTGAGGTTAAATCAAAATGCACGAAATAGAATACAAATGGCAAGGCAGTGGCCAACGGTTCGACTGCTCAACTGTTCGGCGGAAATTTTCTGACTATTGGTTATTGACCACGGTTGTTGAATACGGTTGGTCAACTACAGTTGTTCTATATCGGTTGGTCACTATATTTTTCAGACGATTTCTTCAGTTGACTATTTCTTTAAATTGTTCGGTAGTAACTTACTACTACTAGTGCTATCTGCTTTTATTATCACTGTTTACTAGCTGCTACTATCAGCTACTATGTTGTACAACTAGCTATTACTATCACTTGTGTAGCTGCTATTATCAGCTACTATGTTGTACAACTAGCTATTACTATCACTTGTGTAGCTGCTATTATCAGCTACTATGTTGCTAGCTACTATTCAATATGTTCTATATTCAGCTACTTCTTGGTTCTGCTACTAGTCACTTCAGCTACTACAATGTTACTGGGCCCCGAAGCCATAAGGTAGACTCGAGCGTTACTTTAAAGTGAGCCGCTTGCCATTGTTCGTTTTGCCTCTTTATTGCATAACATTTTCTCTATACAATTGTCTTAAATTACAATTTATTCTATACACGATTACTTCCTACACTAATGTACTATACATTGTTAAGTCGGTAATTCAGTTGTCTATTAGCACACCATAAAGGTTTCTTAATATATTAACAATGTAAAAATATATTAACCAGAATATCCCGAATTTTCACAATATTTGGGTACATTAATTATTTAATTTTACTATAAATAGGAAATAAGTTTCGTTACGCTAAATATTCTTTATTTCCTTAATCTACACATGTATTAACCTTAATCTAATTCAATACCATGTTTACAATTCTTCTAGAGCATAAAAATTATTTCCATAATTTTCGGAACTAAATATTACGCAGTTAATTAATAATTTCTAGAATGTTCTATACATCGATATATTATATGTACTACGTACTAGATTTGGCATTCCGAACATTCATTATGTTCAAATGAACTGTACTGCAATCCGTACAAATTTAGTGTCACTTAGTGTGGCTTCAATATTCATAGAGTGTGGAGCTGCGCTAATAATACGAGATTTCAAAGTAAAGTTTAAACCTGAACGTAATTAATAATTCAGTAGTCAAATAAGTAAAATTATTTGTTGTTCAAGTGAATAAATAGGTAATAATATTACAATAGAAAAAATAAATTTCTTCATTTATATGCCACGCTATCTACAATCATAGACTAAAATCTACTATCTCCCGCGCATGCGCGAAAACAGAGTAGTGCACATTTTTTGTTTGGAATGGCTTCTCTAGTACGTAGTACATAGAACTCAATGGTTCTATACGTGTCCCGCTCTGATTGGTCGACTTTTGTTTGTACAAATAAGAGTTATTTTCCTAAGTATTACCAAACGATGCTCTAGACTATAATACTAAGGTTGTAAACATGTTGTAAAATTATATTATTGCACTTTTCTATTAGGTTTGTCACAAATACTTTTAATATTATTTTTCAATAACTTTGTTTCCAAACACTTTTCACCGTCGCGAACACATTCAATTAATTGCCATTTTTGATATTTACACAGTGTATACATGGGGTACCCTTAACCGTAAATCGTGATAGATTTGATCGGTAGTGAAATATTTTAAGTACAGATACATAGTAATAGCACGTAGTTTTAAATTATTCCAGTTTTGCCAACACGCTACACAAACCTCAAACAAAATCATTAGGCATATAAAAAGTAAAAAAAATCTGAAAATATCGACAAAGTTATTGATGCAGTTAGTTTCAAGAACAACAAACTTTATCGACATTTAATCAAATCAAATAAAAAAAAAACATGCCTGAGTGTCGTGGAACACTCGGTTGGAATGAAGTTCCTTTCGTAGTATATTATTAATAATAAACGTATTATATTATTGATTAACAAATACAAGTAAACGAATTACTAGCGTCCATTAAAATGAAGCGTCATTTAAAATAATATTTCTTTCATGGCAAGATAAGAAAAAGTGCGAGGGAAATGGATATTATTCCATCTCGCTTCCTTATAGCCCCCAAGACCGTCTATACTACAGAAAGGGTCGTGACGGTAAAATCTTACACTTTTTGTCGCCTAGCCTCCATCCGCCAAGTCCGTACCGTGCGATAAGGAACTTCATTCCAAAAAAAAACAATGAAGTGTAAACGCAATATAAATCGTTCAAGGTCACAACATGTAATTATTTAGATTAATAAAATGATAAATTCTTTTTTCAAAAACATAAATGTGAACAGGGGCAAGTTCTGTACAAAGGACGTTGGGGGTTGTCAGCTTCGCCCATAAAAGAGTTGAGATCTGGGTTCCAAGCTCCATAGTAGTTCCAAGAACGCAGTACACTTCTGAAGATCCCGATGTTACTGTTTGGTGCCCGTTTAGATCTCAACTCTTTTTATTCCATCCTCTTAAAAGTAAGCAACTTTTTTTTAACGACCTCTTATCATTAGTGGTAACATTAACTGTTAATTCTAAAATTCATATCAATCATAAAACTTTGTCACATTTATAGCGTCATCACCAGATAAAACAACCTTTTCTCGTAACGTAACACTTCAGGGATGACAATGAATCTGCAATTTATATTAGTTGGCAAGGGACGCCGTACGCGGAAGTTTACGACAAAATTGGCGATATATTGAAGATGGGCCTAATTAATAGTACCCTGAACCGACGAACACGTATTCGTAGATAAATGGATGTGAAAGAAGTTTGAGAGACAAATGGATATCTGTAATATCTGACTACCCTTCTAAGTGACAGGCGTGAGAGTGTATGTTTTGTTAAATAACGACATAGGTTAACAATAATTGTTGCCTCAACTAAAATAGATTCAATCTGTTACAAAGAGCTGGGAATTAAGAATGACCATTTAAAAAAATCTGTCTGTCTGTTCGGGCTAATCTTCGGAATGACTGAACCGATTGTAATGAAACTTTACGAACAGATAGAGATCAATGCCAGGGGTGATCAATATTCTATCCGAAAAACGTGGATATTTTTGTTCGGAAAATCAAAAAATTTATAAAATCAATAGTCTTTGATAATCTTAAATCTAAATAACGTCACATTAATAGATTCTACACGGGCGGGTCTATAGTATACAATAAAGATTTTTGGTCAAATGTTTATGTTATAGACGTCTTTAGTTGACCTTCTACTTATAGCACAGCTTGAAGAGAGTATAATACAGTGTCTTTAAATTACTGTGCTAATAGATTAGAAGAAAAGCCGCACTGATTCACATCTTTAGGCAATGTTTTATGATGCAATTGAAATATATAAATAAGTACAGATTCCTTGAAAAAATTTGTGTACGACGTAAGGAGCAAAAATAATTTCATATTAATGATGTCCGCAAGTGTCAATTAATCCGTATACGACTGTGTCGCTAAGGTGTCCATTCTTGTGAAAATATCGTACGAAAAGTTCCGAGTAATCTGCATTTCCATTATTTAATTAGGCTAGATGTAGATGTCTATGCGCCACAGCATCCACTTACCATCAGGTGCTCATTTATCAACCTAATTCTATAAAAAAAAGTTGCGATAAACGAAAGATAAAGTTTATAATATTATTCGATTGGCGTTTTGTCCGACTCATAGAAGTAAAAAAAACGTAGATAAAGTACACATACTTCCATATGTTACAATTTTATCCGCTTATCAGCTACTAGATAGTTACCCTAATCCTGACAGCGACTAGACGAGTACAGTCACGTGTGTGTTACGACTTACACGTGCATCGCTGCTCCAGCCGCTCGCTCGTTAATCGTCTCCTGTTTATAGAACGGTTTATAGCACGCTCTAGTGTTTACGTCACGGACATGGAGTTCGATTTGTACGATAAGGATAGTACTATATCTCTTGTTTTGCATCTGGGAAATTTGGCATTTAGAAACTCTTAAAGTAAATCGAGCTATTTAGTGGAGTATTTGTGCCAGATAGCGCTCATGGCAATATAATTTTTTCGTATATTCAAAAAAAAATGAAGACTAGACTTACAGCAGCATTAATGTACGAGACGTCTGATAATCCGACTCGCAAGTGTAGTAAATACGGAAAAATGTATATGAAATGTTCAGAAAGAAAACTTTATAGAATGATGATTACACAGAGGAGAGGAGAAGACATAATGTTTCATTTTGTCTTCAAGATCGAATTTCGGTTTCCCAGGTTAGTCTAAACTGGGACTAGCTATCTACACAGGACAGTGACGAGCACGAGTGTGTGCGCAAGCGAAGGTGCACTCTGTATTCCCTCACTGTCTTAGTACTATGGGATGGCATTCCGTTACGACTGCAGAGAATTAGAAAAGCTTCAGGGTCAATGGCTTTACGTGTGTTCTGTGGCACGGTAATGAAACTCCACTAACTTGCTGACTCCAAGCTGGCTACTGAGAATTTCTCGACAGAAAAACCTAAATATATCTAGCCTAATTTTTGCCAGAGACGGGATTCGAAACCGGGACCACATAACCACATGTGATTGCTGTAGAGCTTACGACTACAAGACCATCGAGATAATCGACATGATATTAACTTTAATATGAGTAAGGAAAAAAATAACTACTGGTTTCATAGAAAACATGCTGTTTAAATTTGTTATATCAGTTGTTGGAATTAATTCTAGCTGCCAATTTCCACTATCATAAACTGCGACGAAATTCTAAATTCCATCCACATCATCTCGATGGTTGGTAATCCACCACTGTGCGTTTTTATATGATTTCCCGCCACGAACGCCCTTGTAGAGCTTAATGTCGTCAGCTCTTTTTTAGACATTAAATGGTAGGATAAGTTGGATTAAGGGTAGGTTCAGTTTCACTGGTGTTGCAGATAATACGCCGCTGGTTATTGATACTAGCTCATGTAGTAGACTTCCGAAAATTACCGAAGGGACGATGCATTATTTTATGCCATTTTACACCATTCCTTTACGTGATCACTGTGAAAATAGTGCGGAATATAAAAGAAACATTTTATAAAAATAAAAGTTACGATAAATTATGAAATTTTCAGTAATATTTAAAAAAATAATAGATGAGCTGTGGCATCCCAAAGGCTAATCAAATCTTCGCGAAAGAGTCATGCTGAAGCATAGACATAGACCAAATAGACCAACGATGCCGCCAAGTGCTAATTTAACAGCGCTGTAAAGGAAAACATCGTGAGAAAACTGCAGAAACTGGATCAAAGCGCACTAACTACTCCACAAGATTCTCAAAAATTTGAGGACTGCCGCAGCAGTAGGGCTTAAACAGGAATTTGCTTTTTTATATAAAATTCATGGTGTATATCCTCTTAGCTGATAGATACCTATATTTTAGATTGTAGCGCTCCAATTCTTCTTCCTTTTCCAACTGCTGCAATATTTTAAATATCAATACAAAAACCTTCTATTTTCTATCTCATTTTTTTAACTATTTTAAGCCAATGCTTGACTACTACCCCAACTGATGACAAATGGTAATGGTGATCTATTTATAGTATCTACCATCTTCAGCGCACTAACTTAGCTTAACAAAAGCTTTTTGCCATTCACTCTTACCTTTAAGACACCAATATTGTACTTGAATGGAAAGGGACGCGGGCAAATATTACACTCTTTTGCTGTACGTATTATGAACGATGCAAAGCAAGCAAACCGTTTGGTTCGAATGCTTGGCATATCGACAAGACAGGGGTGGAGATCAGCCGAGCATCAAGTAGTTTGATTATGGAATGGAGAGGGAGAATTGAAGTTATGCAATTCCTGCGTACGTCTTTTTTTAGTAGCGTTCCCCTTCAATGTTTGTCATGAAGCATAAGTTGATACTCGTATAGTGAACAACTTAATTTGTTATTGTCCTGTTTGAGGTACCGCCGAATCATTTGCGCTTTGTTGCATCTTTTTTTCAAGCTAAAACAACTGCAAATTGCTTTTCGTCACCACACCATAAATGTAACAACATTTTCTTCGTAGTTTTTCCTTTTATAATAACTTTACTTCTACTCTACGCATTTCCTCTGAATCGTGTAGGCGTCTTACATTCATTAATTGCACATCGCTAACATCCAAACCTGGAACAATTATTTGTACTCCAGTCAAATAGTTGTTCCGCGCAGGGGGCCGCTGATGATTTAAGCGAGCAGCACCCAGCGCCGCGCCCAAGCGCTTATAGCTACTGCTCTACCAAGCCTTAAAAATAAAAACTGATTCTCAAGAATCAAAATCATGACATTAGTTTATTTTCAAAGCAAAGTTTTTTAGAATCATTACTGTTAAAAATTGAAGAACAAACAACATTGTATTGAAGCGCGCGTAAAGTAAGGGATCACAGGGAGAATGTAAGTATTATATGGAGTGTGAAATAATGTCAATAAACCCTTTAGAACCACCGCACTGGGACGATAAAGGGTTTTTAAGAGGCTGAGTCCCAGAGTTTTTTAACAGTTACGTTAATATTATATTACCACGTTTTTATTAAGTCACTTTCTTGTTTGTCCGCCTGTCTGTCGTTCCGGGTGGAATTTAGTAATTGATTTTAGACTAACTTCTCGATGAGCTGGAAACTTGAAATTTTGATTATAGCTCGAATTCGGATGGCAATGCAAGAATATGATTAAAAAAACGTGGTAAAAAAATGAAAAAAAATTAAAAAGTTTCATTGTTTTTTGTACCATTTATAATATTTACATTAGTTAATATTTTATGTTTAGGTCTGCCGGAAGCCATTGTGGCGGCGCTGTTGTCGCGCCACAAGCGAAATTCATCGAAGCCTAAATCGCGCTATCAAAGTTCCGAATTAAAAACAGTATATATACAATAGCTCCGAACTACCACTCGGAGCGTTGGCCGCTCCCCGGGCCGATCACCATGCCCGGCGGGAGATCTCCCCTTTTCCTTTCACCGCCACTACAGTGGTAACCAACCGACGTGATCTGAACACGGCAACCACAACAACCTTCGAAACTTACAACTTCAAATCCTCGTCATCGTTCTCAAGTACCCCATTCATTCGCTCCCGAGCAAATATTTCAGTCTTCACATCCTGCAAGCCATCTAGCTTTACAAAGGTTCATCGCAGCACTATAATAATGCTTCCTGTTCCTTCAAGCTACTCTCTGCGCTACAGTGTTCGGCACGGCTCTGAGCCTTACTGCTCGCCTCTGCTTCACGGCACTCTCGCAGATTACTTGCTTCTTCTCGACTCACCGCAGACTACAAGGCAATTCCCTGGCACTTGCACATTCGTCGACATCTAGACTGCACTATCGACCTCCGGTCTGAGCAAGGGGGGTGATGTCGTCGCGCCACAAGCTAAATTCATCGAAGCCTAAATCGCGCTATCAAAATTCCGAATTAAAAACAGTATATATACAATAGCTCCGAACTACCACTAGGAGCGTTGGCCGCTCCCCGGGCAGAGCACACCTTGCCCGGCGGGAGATCTCCCCTTTTCCTTCCACCCGCCACACCATTTAAGATTGTCCGGCATTTTCCATAGTCGCTTCTTTCGACATCCAATTAATATAATCAATTCTTAATAAAGGATTGTTTTCAATCTTTCACTCCACTATAATAAGGACGATTTCCAGATGTGCGAATCCGCAGCCAATAAGTGAGTAAATCATTAAAACCAAAAACAATTACAAAACTATCCATCATTAAAACAAGTATTACAAGCTTTTAAAAACCAGATCTTAAATCGTTACTTGAAATGTAAAATCAACATATTATTTACATTAACACTTTCACTGTCCGATTTTCAGACACAATAGTGAAACAATAGCAATGAACTTATATGTCGTACACGGGACAGCGAATGGGTTAATTATACCTACCTAATAGGCGTGATAAATTAGATGAACACTATTCCGAACATTAATTTATCGAACGTAAAATATTAGCACAGTATAAAGACACTCTAAAGTTGTTAATTACAAATTCAATTAACTTTAATAACGGTGGGAGCTGACGGCGCGCCGGCACGTGGGGAAACAAATGGCCAATTATCACATAAATATATTCTTGTATATCTACAGACCACTCATAGACGTCTGTTTACGAGTGCTCTATGGATTACAACTGCTCCCCAGGCAGCCCTTGATAAATATTTTTCGTTCTATATCAAGTTAAATGTTTTGATGTTTTATTGAAAAGTTGACCGAATCAACCTGATGGTAAATTGATGTTTTGGTTCATTAACATCTAAAATCTAACTTCGATTATGAAACAAAACGTAGATGCAGATGCGTTGCCAGTTGCCACCCCTGAAGAATAAAAGAAATAAGAATTTTGTTATAGGTGATATTGAGTGGATCTTTCTTCTATAGAGATTAATACTCAGTGAAATGCTAGTTTATGTTCTTACATTTTGCTGCGTCTCGTTTCAGTTCACAGGGCTGCCTATGCGATGACCACACGCATAAAATATTAAATATGATAAAAATAAAAAACGCACTAGTTTAGTATTTCAGTTGAAAATTGAATTTATTAATGCTACTTATTTTTTAAGAGAAATATAATTGTGTTTAAAGTTATTTCTTTGTATTTAATTGTGTATGGTTTTAATTCGTCGCCAATGCCACAAAGGGACGAACCTCAATTTTTTAAAAATTGCAGGAGAGCAAGAAAACGTTTGTTTTCCCCGATTACTAACTTTTTTTCATCAGAAATTATAAAATATTAAATAAATTGTATTGTATGATAATTGAACTAGACGATGAATACAGCTTTAATATATTACAGTCCTGAAATTACTAAAAAAAAAAGCTCTGAAAAAAGATACGCCTTATCGTCGCGTTTCGTTTTGCCCAGGCTCTCTTTTTATCTACTGTTCTCTTAGAGTTACGCCCTTTTACTGACTTACTAGTACCTACATATAGAATAACATAAATTGTAACTTTGGCATTAAAATTAAAATTGGAATCCCGGGTCGGACCAAAAAAATCATTTAATGTGTTTTTCCGTCAAGAAATTCGCAGTAGCTGACAGGAGTCAGAAAGTTGTATCTTACAGTATCTTGAATTTTATTAATTATAGGATCCCAAGGAGATGGTTTGGATGTTTTTATTAATTTTAATAGCTTCGCGAATCACCCTTGGTAGAAATCGGTGTTCCTTTGCGAGGGTTTGTGGCCTATCAAATGATATGTATATGACGGGGATGATCTTGAACATGTTCATAGACATCAGACTTCCCGGTGCGTCGGTGCTTCACGTCATCTATATTTTCTCTTACGCAGGTTTTTATATATCTTTTTGTTTACGCTTTGTAAGAGAGATCACATTCACAATCAAGCTTGTACACTCCTTCATCTTGCAGAGGGATATTATACACTTGACGGATGGTAAAAATTGACTTATCTTCCTCGGCGGCTTGTAGTAGGTTTTAATGGGAGCTCACTTCAAGATATAGCCAATCTAGTCTGTGACTCCTCTCACACCTCGACACACTCGGTCACTGTGACGTAGGCGCGGGTCCTCAAGCTTGTTGTCTTGCATTTTATGTCACAGATCCGTTGTCCTCTCTGAAACTAATATTTTTCCACGGTGTTTTTTTCTATACACAGAGTGACTGATAGTGTAATCAGGATTTCGGATGACTAAAATATCTAGGAAAGTTAAAGAAGAAATGATTGCTAATTTTGTTACAGATAATTTTTTAATGGCGACGAAATAGGTAATTGCTTTCCTCACGCATCCTTCTGAATCAAATGATTTACAACCGATTGATCGGGCTTCATAGTCGTATACATATAGAAAAGGGATGATAACCGTATCATCTTTAAACCTTGAACGCGTTGTTTACGGGCAGGATTACATTCAAGTGGGTGTAGTATTGACCAACGACATTTTTTCGTGCCTCATACGTTCATAGCACGTTCATAGTATTCGTTGTAGTAGTCTTTTAAGATCAAAAAGGGAAGATAATGAAATACCAATTTGAAATCGTCGTGTCATTAATTAATAGCTCTTTAAAGAGCCATTTAAAATGTGTTATGTATAATTCTTTTATTTGTTTTTTTAATAAAACTAAAGTGACAAACGAACTTTAAGCCCACGTAATGGTAGGTATCTACTGCAGTCAATGGACACTTGCAGCCAATTTCAAACAAAGAAGGCTACAGAAGCGTTGTCATCTCTGAGGATTAAGATGGAATGCCACACAACCTGTAATTATACTGGCTTTCTATTCACTTCAGATGGGAACACACCAATGCAAGCACTAATAATGAGGGCATCCACGACTTTTTCTGCCTCCAGGGCGGCGCCACTAGAAAGTGAGGTATAATATTTGACAGATTTCATAGCGGGGAAGTTAATTTGTTCGGAAAATGTAAAATTTATTGTTTCTTTCTGTACTTTAAGCTATATTTTATATTAATAACATTAAAAACAAATAAACAAAACCACAGATATACATAAAAGTAGAAAATTAAAAAAAGAGTTAAAAATGTGCAAAAAATTAAAGAGCAAACCACTGACGCATTATTTTGTGTATTAATATAATACTCTAGAAACTAATAAACTTTCATTAAAATACAACTTCTCAATTAAATTACATTGTGTAACAAAAAACTTTACCTCGGTGTCAACTAGCGACATCTGGTGAGCAGAAAATTATTAGCCCTCATTGGCGGCAAGAATAGGTAATAAGGTGGTAACTACCCAGACGGATTAATAGACATATTATGTGTATAAATCCGTCTCTTTATTATAAGAGTCGGACGTGACCGCTACCATCAGGTGAGCTGCATGCCCGTTTGCCCTTTCTTCTAAAAAAAAACATGCGTGAGTGTCGTGGAGCACTCGGTTGGAATGAAGTTCCTTTCATAGTATATTATTATTGATAAACGTATTATTAATTAACGTTGACGTTATTGATTAACAAATACAAATAAATGAATTACTAGCGTCTATTAAAAAGAAGCGTCATTTAAAATAAAATAATATTTCTTTCATGGCAAGATAAGGAAAAGTGCGAGGGAGATGGATATTATTCTATCTCGCTTTCTTATAGCCGCCAAGGCCGTCTACACTACGTCAGAAGGGGTCGTGACGGAAAAATCTTACATTTTTGTCGCCTAGCCCCATCCGCCAAATCCGTACCGTCCGATAAAGAACTTCGTTCCAAAACACGCCCTATTAAAGTAGTGTGTTTCGTTTACTCGTTAAACATGTTTCCTTTGAACTGACTGGTGGCATACAGCACTAATTGTGTTTCCGTGACTAGGTCCAACTGCGACCAAGAGTTCAATATTATTCAACTCGGCTGGGAAGCGTTTGTGAGATTAACAAACATCTTTTTGTCACGATTTTCTCAAAAACTTATGAGTGTAAAAACAGTTCATGTTCTTAGTGATGATATACGTAACTGAAACCTGGTACTTCACTGCTGGCCGTATGTGGATGCTTAAAGTCGCTCAGCAAGCTATGAAGAGTTTTCCTCAAAGTTTCTTTGCGTGATAAAATCCGTAACGTTGATATCAGTAGAACCAAATTAATTAATTTATTTAAATCTTCATATACACATGTAGTATATACGCGGACTTAATGCCTAAGGCATTCTCTACCAGTCTACCTTGGGATAATGCAGAGATAGAATGAAGTAGGTGTAATAAAAAGATAATATGCGAATACTAAACTAAAATAACAAAAAAAAATTGTAATACATGGAAATAAAATACATAAGATATAGATGGTACATCACAAAATATATAGAAAACAACAAAGGAGATAATATGCCGCACTGAGGAACACCAGCATGTATGTCAAGCCAGCTAGATGATAGCTCGTCGATGCGAACCGACTGCTGGCGCCCTCGAAGATATGATTAAAACCAATCCAGTGCTTCGGGTGAGACCATAGAAAGGGAAAGGATGGAAATTAGAATATCGTAACTGATGGTATTAAAGGCCTTCGCTATGTCCAAACCAACGGCCAACGCCTCCCCTTGACTCTACTGCCTCCGCCCATCTATGAGTTAGGTAACCCAGAAGATCACCAGCTGAGCGACCTCGACGGAAACCGTACTGGCGGTCACTGATCAGCTGGTGATCCTCATGGTACCGCGAGAGCTGGCATATGGTCAAGTATATAGATAATCATCCATCGGCTGATGATGTCGCATAAATTAGATTTAATGGAAAGGATTGTCTTCTTGATCTCATCCACAGCTACTGGAGAAAATTTAAGGAGATTAATGCCGGGATGAGGTAAACCCATTAAGTGTTCAACAGTAAGACGCTTGGTCTGGTGATCAAGAGGACTGTTGGAGACAAAATGAAAATTAATATTATCCAGACCAATCGTCTTCTGAAACTCACAACGGTGTCGTTTACCGATACCTATGGTTCCAAGGAACTTCCAGATATTAGCAGGGGAAGAAGATGAGATGTTACTAAGAATAAATCGGCGTTTGGCGTTGCGTATCATCTGATTACACCGATGCCTTGCAACTTTATAAAGAGTCCAGTTTTGATCACATCGAATTCAATTCGAAACCCAATCGTCATCCATGGCGCAGGTGGACGCTTGAGCTTCACTTTTTTAATGGGATAGCTTCATTCAAAGCCCCAACCTTTTCGTCCGCAGTGGGTGCAGAAACCACGCTGTCCCAGTTTATTTTGGATGCTCCATACAGAGCTTCTCAACATCCAAGCGACCAAAATAACGCATGTGAAGAGTTTTAGCTGGAGGTTTAGGAGGTTTTAGGACGTAAGAAAGGAAAATGAGGTAATGATAAGAGAAAGTAGGTGCACAGTGTTAACCAAGGAGAAGACAAGAGAAGGAGCAGAGGTAAGGATTAAGTCAAGCCATCAATAATGTGGTGAGTGGCTTGTAAAGGTAAAATGTGGAGGCCAACCGACTCGACAATTTGAAGGAGCTTATAGGAACGGGTTCAGTGCGGAGTCAGGAGGTCTGTATTAAAATCGCCCATGATAATGTGATGTAAGTATTCCGACCCCAAAGATTCCAGAATCATTTCAAGACTGGTGAAGTAATCGACAGAAGGAGGACAGTAGAAAACACCAAGTACCAATTTAGCTCTTTTTACACAAACTTCAAGAAAAAGAAATCCTGCAGATGCAGTATAATAGGGGGATATATAAGAAGAAGAAGCTAGAATTTTATAAGAGAAGTCACAACGAAGATATATATAGCCACCCCACCCCCTCTCCTATCAACTCGATCGTTGCGTGTCAAACTGAAGCCAGAGAGAGGGTAAGAGGTGGAAGGAAAATGGGGCTTAAACCAAGTCTGAGAAATCACGACGGCATGAACATCAGCGTCAGAGAAAGCCTCAGTCAGATCACTGTAGTGACTAGGTACGGTTTGTGCGTTAATGTGGCAAACATTAAACTAGGAGCGGGATTGATCGAATTTATGTCGCACAAAATCCCCTAGCGTTTCAATAATAGAGCAATAACTGTCATTTGATGAACAAAACTCGTTGGCAGAAAGAAAGGAATCATCATCGGAACTCATCTATATGTAATAGAATATATATATATATATATATATATATATATATATATATATATATATATATATATATATATATATATATATATTAGTATAATTAAAATTATATAACGTAAAAAAATAGTAATAATTTCGATTGCCAAACTGCCATCCCTGTACCACCCGCCAGCTAACACACTCAAAAATTAAAAGACAAATATATTACACAAAACAATAAAAATAAAAATGATTTGCAAGACAACTACAACTAAACTACATTAAGATTACTGATAATAAATAACAGAACTTAGAACAAATAAAAAGTATCATAGAGAAGTGTGTCATAGACGACAAATATACTGTGTCCAAAGGACTTTGTATCCATGGTCATGTATTAACTTGCACTATGAAGAGGCTACAGATCTATTAATCTATGAACAAAATATAACCAGAAGCAAGACAACTTAATACAAAAACAAAGTAGAACTTAACCTAAAATGTAATTAAAATTTAAGGTGAATATGTACAAGTTTTAATAAATGATGTAAAACGAATAACTATATTAAAATTATAAATTAAGTAATATAAAAAAATATGTAAATAAATAAGAAAGAAACAAGCTTAAGCTTACATAAAAGAAAAGCAAGTTTTAATACGGTGGATAGAAAGTAATAATACTAAGTAATACTACAATATTGAATAATAATTTCTTATATTTACGCGAACACTACACATTGAATAAAACTATTTTTTTTCGATCTTGAACATGTTCACAGACTGCAGACTTCCCAGAGCGTCGGTGCTTCAACATATAGCTGACATATAGCTGACGTGAAGCATCGACGCTCTGGGAAGTCTGCAGTCTATGAACATGTTCAAGATCGTCCCCGCCATTACATCAGATTTGATAGACCACAAATCCTCGCAAAAGAACACCGATTCCTACGAAGGATGATACGCGAGACTATTGAAATTAAAAAACATCCTAATTTCAATAGAGAAGATGGATGGGTGCTGCCATCTGCTTGGGATCCTATAATTAACAAAATTAAATCCAAACCCAAGCATACCACTGCAAGACTTCAAGATACTGTAAGCTCTTTCTGCGTAGATCGAACCAAAAATTAATATTAAAACACTGAAGGTAGCCGGGCTAACTGTGACATCGGGACGTCAAACATCTCAGTCGCCCCCGTAAATAAAACTTTATCGCTGCGCGCGAGTGTCCGTATAACTTTGCATCTATTCCCCTTCCTACGTCACGACGGACTTTCCGTGGTTACTAAGGGCTGTTAATAAAGAGTAAAAAAATACATTGTGAAATGGTAAGTTACTTAGGTAAAGTACCTATGCTGACTATAATCGACCGAATTTCCGCTACTATGTGAGTTCTGTGATGCACAACGCATGCAACTTGCAAGGCCATTCGTCGGGAATCTCGATGCTTGGTTCGTATAGGCAGATAGCGTAAACCACAAATAAACCCTAAATACGATTCCTAACAGAAATATGATCGTAATCTACTTAGTTAAAAAATCTTTTAAACAAAGTTTTAATTTCAGTATTTTACTCAAAATATTTTAATTACAAAGACAAGTATAGGTATGTAAGTAGGTAGGTACTTGGGTAGTGAAGTAAATTTTAACTAAGTTTTGTAACTTAAAAAAATATATATCTGAATCCTTTTAATTGCTCATTAAGCATCCATCACCGCAACAATTATAGTAGGAACGACGTTTTGCCTTTATAATTTATCAAATAGATAGGTAATATACAACATAATATATATTATTTTTAAATTACATTAAAACTTTTTCAACTATTTTATCCTACAATTAAATATACTAAACACTAAACAAAAACTATTTCGACGGGTATTTCAACAAGTATTTACAAAAAACTATTTACGTAAAGAGCGTTAAAAAACTTTAACATTCAAACGCCTAGAACGCGCTAGGCCCGACTGCGATCTACCCCTGGGGCGCCTCGCGATTGTAGGTAATTATTTCACGCAGGTAGCATGAGTGACAGAGGCCTGGTTGTAGTTAAAGGATAATTTAAAATTAAAAATTTTGTACAACCGACTTCAATGTAAATTATTAAGAATAACTCAAAAACTATTGGTCAGACCTAGATCAAATTTATATGGGGCCACATGTGAGGCATCAGCTTTCAAACAAAAAAGAATTATCGAAATCGGTTCATCCAGTAAAAAGTTATGAGGTAATACACATAAAAAAAACATACAGTCGAATTGAATACCTCCTCCTGTTGAAGTCGGTAGAAAAAGGAGAATTAAGACAATAAAACGCAATACTGCGTAGTTATTTACGTGGCTTAGAATTGGGTTGCGACGATAAAGCGCTTCCTGCAATGCGCTCGCCTCCAGTTGAGGATTTAGCAGCCGTCTTAGGGTGTTTTTGCGTAAGAGTAATCAGATCATCTAAGGTAGTGACTTTATGCCGGGATCCATCTGCAACTTTCACCACAATTACTCCATCTTGGGTCCAGCATGCACGCATGCCGAAATGCTGACGAGCTTTGCCAAAAACAGTTTGCCGAGACTCTGTCAAAAACTTCTTTACTGAAACTGGACAACCTTTCAGTCTAGACTTCGTCCATACTGATAACCTGAAGTCAACGCTAACAAATCGTACTAGGATTGGCCGGAGACGATTTTTGGTGGCTACTCCAATCCTGTGGCAGACACTAATGCAAGATGCTGTGATGTCCTTCAACTCCAAATTAACCGACATAGCCCAATAGATCAGTAAGCTGAAGTGGCAATGGTCTGGCTATATAGGTTGAAGCATCGACAACCTAAGGGAAGGGGATCTTTCCTATTCTTGAATGGCAGCCTCCTACCTACCTGTAAGCGAAGTGTACCAAATAACTTCTTCTTTATCAAATCGTTACGGTCCACTACTGAGCATATGCTCGCTATTGTAGGGAGAATTAGCCAAAACAGTCATACTAAGCGTGCTATTGCTGTTATAATTTTGCACCTTTGTTGCTGCTCCCAGTCGATTTGGGTGTTTTTTCATTTACCTTCAGGATATGGTGTACAGCCAGCGTCAGGTGATGAAGTCCTTTCTGGCATTTTCCTTAGTCGCCCTTAAGATACCCAGGAGACGAAATGAGGTGGTGGATTTTCACTACGTTACGTTTGACGTCTCTAGTGGTCGATTATTTTCATAACCGTTTATTAACCATTATCGTCAGCAACTCCATCAATCGGCATTTTCTATAGTCGGCTCTTACGTCACTCACGGAACTGAATGATCAACTCCTTCTTATACGTATCGATCACCCCATTTCATCCTAAATTATTCTAACGACTTCAGAACACTAAACAGAGGTACAAAATCACGAACACACAAGTCGTAATAAAATTGAAAATAATCCAGATGCGGTTAACTGGGGCTCGCAATTAATTAAAACGGGTGAGGCGAGGTGACGCGCGTAGTGCCGCGGAGGGCGAGGGAGAGGATTAATATCTAAATAATGAGGCAGACGCCCCGCCCCGACTAGTAGTAACGACAGCAAAATAAAAGTCATTTATTTATATATATAAACACACATTTCGTTTGTACATTCTTATCGCCATAAAGTTACCTCAAGACTAATTCATTCTTTGCTAGAAAAGTATATTCGTAAATTTATGTACATCATTTAAAATTAATTCTACGAAAATATAATATTTTAATTTTCTTTCCGAAAATATAATATTTTAATTTTTTTTGTGTGTGGTTGATCTTATTTTTGTCTGTCTGTCCAGGCTAATCTTCGGAATGGTGAACTAATTGTAATGAAACTTCACGAACAGATAGAGAGAAGTGCCAGGAGTGAAATAGGCTATTCGGATAAAATCTAGAAAACTTTGAGTTTTTGGGAAAATTAAAAAATTGATAAAATTAATAGTCTTTGGTTATCTTAATTCTAAAATACGCCACATTAATAGAGCCTACCCAGGCGAAGCCGGGGTGGGTAAGAAGTAAGAAGGACTTAAAACCGTGGTATCTCAGAGCAAGTTCGTTGATAGTTTTTCCTCTCACAAGTCCACTGCTGAACTAAGGCCTCCCGCAAGGAATGCCACAAAATTCGGTCCTGAAGTCCTGAGACACTTGCATCCATCGACTTCCTGCATGTCTTTACCAGGTCGTCGACATCCTATATAGTGGTGGCTTCTTTATAAAAATGTGACTTATAAATAATAAATATCAAAATAATCAACCTACGAATTAAAATAAGAATATCATGATATTTCTTAAATTTCATAATATATTTTCAACATAATATCAATCAAATAAAATGTATTTTTTATATAATAATTTCTTCACCTCACGTCTTTCAGCTCAGTCCCCCGTGACCATGGGTGCTGTAAAGCACCCGAAACGTCGGGAATTAATAAAAATAAGTTAATTAAACGCGATATAATCCGTAAAAGTAGTTTTATTCAATGTATTTTTTATACTGAAATATTATTTGCTATCCGTACGCATCGTTCTGCGCCGTATCTCTCGAGACAGCACTCGACGTGAGCGTAGGGTGAAAACCGGAAAAATGTCGTCCGCCAGCCTGATTTACCGCGTCTATAAGTTACGGCATCGTCGTCTGTCCGTGCGGATATACGCCTCAGTAATGTGTGTTGCTTGGAGAAAGGGTTGCAAGTTTATTTTAAGGCTAGGATGTATTTGTAGTTGTAGTTTACATTGATCGAGAATACGGTTTACGTACAATAACATAGAGGAATTGGGAGATGATTACATAATTTTGGTTTTTGTAACAAATACTGGGAAACTTACAGTAGAGCAATCCGCGTTCAATCCCCACCATCACCAATGAAACTGTTTTGTGTTATTTTAAGTGTTCGTTTACCAGGTACACAGCGGTGAAGGGAAACATCGTGAGAACACCTGCATGTTTTCAAAGATACGTGAAGTCCACTGGAACAGTGCGGCGGACTAATTGTTCCATAAGCCTTAGGAATGAGAACCTGTGCCTAGAAGGATGTTGATAGGCTGTAACTTCTTTACTTAACCTTTTTGCATTTCCAGCTTTCGGAGTCTTTACAACAACTTTCAAATGAAAAGCTAATGTTAAAGCTAATACAGCCTCCCCACTTTTGTATTATTATGACAGTGACTAAGTGTAAATCATATAAGCTCTATGATATTTTTCTGGCATACATGATCGACATTATTGTCGAACCCCCTGGGAATGAGGTGGTTGCTTCCAAGCTGCTTCTAAAATGAATTTTGTAAATAGTTTGTACAACCTTTAATATTGTATAATTTACTTTAAAAAAAACCCTGCTGGGTTTCCTGCTGGTTCTTCCCAGGACAGAGGTTTTTTCCGAACCAGTAGTAAAGTAAAAAAAAAATACTTTCAATAAGAATTACATGTAATATATATTGAATAAAAAAAGAGGTAAAGCCCTAGTGTGGGATGCTACTTGCTTAGACACTCTGGCGGCCTCTCATCTCAGGGTACCTTGTTTAGAGCCGGGGCGGCATCAGAGGCAGCTGAACTGAGTAAGTGGCGCAAATATGAGTCTCTGAGAGATGACTACATATTTGTGCCATTTGCTGTAGAGACTATCGGTCCGTGGGGTCCACGTGCGGTGAAGTTCCTAAAGGAACTCCATCCGCGGCTGGACGTTTCTGCTGGTGATAAGAGGGCTGGTTCTTTTCTCGCTCAAAGGCTATTAACTTGCAATGCAACTATGTTTGTTCGGGTGGAATCTTGGTAACTCAATTTTGAAGCAGATATCTTCAACCGATTGAGCTGAAATTTTGTATACACGTTAAGTTTTGATGACAATGCATGGTTAGCTGTGTGACGTCATTCTAAATCCAACATGGCGGAATGCCCAAAATGGCGGACTATAGTCTTTGCGTTATAGCATGGTGCGGGTGACAGCTTACACTTTTGGCGTGTCTAGAGATGTAACATTGTTAAATCGATTTAAAAAAGGCGATTAACAGTACACAAAGCAAAGCAAAAATTATCGATTAGCTATCGATATAAAAATTAAAACCGAAACATACATTTCTTTATAAACTACAATGTATGTAAAATTATGTTAAAGTTTAATACAAATTATTAAATAATAGTTACATAATAGCTGTTCCCGGACCTCGCCCGCTTGGTATTTATTACGATTGGATTTTATGGGTTTTAATTTTTTTTGCACGGAATACTAATTTTTTTTCTAAAATAAAATTAGCCTGTGTTACTCCATAAAACATCAGCTATCTGTCAGTGCCAGCTATAAGCCGGAACAAACAGACAGTAAACAAACATTTTAAATTTTTTTTTTGTTATAAATACCGTAATATACTTTCATATGTATTTAGTAAAAGGCTGTTATTTTGATATTACAAACAGACACTTCAATGTATAGATTATACTATGTATTAATTTGAAAATAAAAATCAGCTTCTATTTCATGTTGATTGCAACATTCATATTGACATTTAAACAAATAAAATGGCTGCCAGCATCTGTTATTTTCAGTACAGCGTTGACTGCACCGGCAGCTTTTCAAGGTACCGACGAGTGCTAGCGCCTTTCGCTATATGTGTATTAGTGTTGCCAGGTCCAATGGGCCAAATATCGGGACGGAAGTTAAAAATAATCGAGAATTTGGTTTATAAATCTAATGAAATAATAATAAAAAATAGGTTTTTTGTAGCCATTTTGGCCGCCATGAGTTATGATAAAGTATTTTGACACAATGCGCAATTTGCTTTATAATTATTTTTTTGCCTGAGCTTACCAACGAATAATTTATCGTCCATGCATCGGAAACACTGCATATTCGTCTATGTGCGTTTTTTCCCGTAAATCAGAATTTGTTGAACGATTAGTTCCAATTCCAATACATATTTACGTGATTTTTATATATTGGATTTATTTCAAAACCGATTTTTGATAGTCTCTGGTTGTTCGTTATGGCATGGCATAGTTTAGCGTGGCACTTCACTGTCGTAAGTGGGCGGTACCCATCCATGAAGTACAACAATATCTGTATGACAGTTTATCTAAAAAATACGAAACTTCATAGGCGTGAGCTGTCACCCATGCACCATGCTATAACGCAAAGACTATAGTTATTTTAATGCACTCCTACAATATGGGTATCAAATGAAAGAGCTTGCCGAGTATAACTCGAAAAATAAAGCGTCGTCACTCTAAAACCAATATGGCGAACTTTTGAAGATGGTGGACTAAGTTTTTTATGCTTTCCTACAATATGGGCATCAAATGAAAGGACTTGCTGAGAATACAAATGCGAGTTAAGAAGTAAGAAGGACTTAAAACCGTGGTATCTCAGAGCAAGTTCGTTGATAATTTTCCTCTCACAAGTCCACTGCTGAACTAAGGCCTCCCGCAAGGAATGCCACAAAATTCGGTCCTGAAGTCCTGAGACACTTGCATCCATCGACTTCCTGCATGTCTTTACCAGGTCGTCGACATCCTATATAGTGGTGGCTTCTTTATAGCAATGTGACTTATAATTAATAAATATCAAAATATTAAAATAAGAATAAATACCTACGAATTAAAATAAGAATATCATGATATTTCTTAAATTTCATACAATATTTTCAACATAATATCAATCAAATAAAATGTATTTTATACTGAAATATTATTTGCTATCCGTACGCATCGTTCTGCGCCGTATCTCTCGAGACAGCACTCGACGTGAGCGTAGGTGAAAACCGGAAAATGTCGTCCGCCAGCCTGATTTACCGCGTCTATAAGTTACGGCATCGTCGTCTGTCCGTGCGGATATACGCCTCAGTAATGTGCGTTGCTTGGAGAAAGGGTTGCAAGTTTATTTTAAGGCTAGGATGTATTTGTAGTTGTAGTTTACATTGATCGAGAATACGGTTTACGTACAATAACATAGAGGAATTGGGAAATGATTATATAATTTCGGTTTTGTAACAAATACTGGGACACTTACAGTAGAGCAATCCGCGTTCAATCCCCACCAGCACCAATGAAACTGTTTTGTGTTATTTTAAGTGTTCGTTTACCAGGTACACAGCGGTGAAGGGAAACATCGTGAGAACACCTGCATGTTTTCAAAGATACGTGAAGTCCACTGGAACAGTGCGGCGGACTAATTGTTCCATAAGCCTTAGGAATGAGAACCTGTGCCTAGAAGGATGTTGATAGGCTGTAACTTCTTTACTTAACCTTTTTGCATTTCCAGCTTTCGGAGTCTTTACAACAACTTTCAAATGAAAAGCTAATGTTAAAGCTAATACAGCCTCCCCACTTTTGTATTATTATGACAGTGACTAAGTGTAAATCATATAAGCTCTATGATATTTTCTGGCATACATGATCGACAATAACCCCTGGGAATGAGGTGGTTGCTTCCAAGCTGTTTCTAAAATAAATTTTGTAAATAGTTTGTACAACCTTTCAAATTGTATAATTTACTTTAAAAAAGCCCTGTGGGTTTCCTGCTGGTTCTTCCCAGGACAGAGGTTTTCGAACCAGTGGTAAAGTAAAAAAATTACTTTCAATAAGAATTATATGTAATATATATTGAATAAAAAGAGGTAAAGCCCTAGTGTGGGATGCTACTTGCGTAGACACTCTGGCGGCCTCATCTCAGGGTACCTCGTTTAGAGCCGGGGCGGCATCAGAGGCAGCTGAACTGAGTAAGTGGCACAAATATGAGTCTCTGAGAGATGACTACATATTTGTGCCATTTGCTGTAGAGACTATCGGTCCGTGGGGTCCACGTGCGGTGAAGTTCCTAAAGGAACTCCATCCGCGGCTGGTCGTTTCTGCTGGTGATAAGAGGGCTGGTTCTTTTCTCGCTCAAAGGCTATTAACTTGCAATGTAACTATGTTCGTTCGGGTTGAATCTTGGTAACTCAATTTTGAAGCAGATATCTTCAACCGATTGATCTGAAATTTTGTATACACGTTAAGTTTTGATGACAATGCATGGTTAGCTGTGTGACGTCATTCTAAATCCAACATGGCGGAATACCCAAAATGGCGGACTATAGTCTTTGCATTATAGCATGGTGCGGGTGACAGCTTACACTTTGGCGTGTCTAGAGATGGAACATTGTTAATCGATTTAAAAAGGCGCTTAACGATACGTAGACAAGTTGCAAACCAATGTTTGCAACCTGTCTAGGAGAAGGATAACTCAAATCAAACCCGGGACTGTGTTTCGTAAGGCACAAGTAAGATTCAAGCTGAAATAAGTGGCGTATTCCTCCAAACACCCAAGTCAAGGTGAGGCCATGCCGAGGACTGAGTGGCGTCAAGGTGCAACATGATGGTAATCCGTCTGAAATTTTGGTGTAGGTACTGGGGTTTTTGGAGTCCTCGATTATGATATTGAGGTCGAAATGTTCAAGTAGGTAGCATCGGTTGGTAAACTTTGACCTTTCCAAAGGTCTGGTTAATGGCGTCATTTGGACATATTACAGAAATCAAAAGGCCCTGCTTTCGGAGAGCACAAATGTATGATACTGACATACCATCCATCCGTATAGACTTCGGTAAAGACGGTGTTCATCTCATTTAACCCAAGACTGTGCAATTTACAGCAAAATATAGTCACTGCACCGCAGACGAAGATTGCTACCAATTATATTATGTTGGATTTGCACAGTACACAAAATGCAGAGTAGTACTGTCGACCATGCCGTTGTATACTTAGGCTCGAAGTTCTTCGCTGCTGCTCAAGCATACGTGCCTTAAGTAGAGTAAAATCATTAGAAGGTTTCCTTATTGAAGAGCTAGATTGTTCGAAATTAACCGACAAACGGCCTTGCAACAATGATGCGTTGAATGAGATGAAAAGATTGAGAAACCTGTCCAGCGATAACTAAAAAGTAAAGAATAAATTAAAAGTAAAAAAACTTTTTTAAAACAAGCTTTTATTAAAATGCGCTAAAAATAATAAAATAAACTTTTCTTGTAAAACCTTTACTATCAACTTATAACGTCATTACCTAATTTATATGATATAAAAGGTTGTCGCGAGATTTACCTTTGTAGATAAAAACGATCTGATTGATTTTAATTTTTAAAATTTACAAACTAAATAAATACAATTACTTAAATCTTGCGACAAGATTTTATATCATATAAATCGTATAATGACGTTATAAGTTGATAGTAAAAGTTTTAAAGGAGAACTTTATTTTATTCTTATTAGCGCATTTAAATAAAAGCTTGTTTTAAAAATAAGTTTTTTTACTTTTAATTTATTCATTCTTTTAAAATCTTATCATCTAATGTTACTACAGAAACGTCAAAATATTTTAAAGTTCTTATTATAATGTACAAATATTAGACTAGATCTACATTAAAAGAAAACGTCTGGTGACGGCGTAAGAAAAACCATTACATACCATTACGTAGATCGGAACAAAAATTAATAATTTTTAATCTGGAGGTAACCATGGTTAACTATGACATTGAGTTTTATGGAACTTGATCGGCGGCGGTTTGCCGCTCCTGTATTATTGTTTGAATAATGGTTTGAAGTGGATTTTGATGTGTAAAAGTGGTGCGATTTTGTGTATTAAGTGTCTGCGCATGTAAACTATTAGTGGAAACGGTGAAACAAGTGCTCTGATGGTGATGTGATTCTCAAGATAAGGTGTCTATCTGCTTAGGCGCCTTGAGATACCATCGCCAACTGTCAGCTGTCTGCTGATTCAAGTTGCCGTCAAAATCTCCAAAGGGCTGCACAATGTGACTCATCAATATATTGAGAAGCAGTGTACTAGGAAGGATGAATAAACATTTGGGAAATTATAATAAACCGAATAAAAATACCTAAGAATTGGCCTAAAGGTCTAGATACCAGGTCATAAACTCCAAAAAAAAAACTATGACATTGGGACGTCAATACCTCAGTCCCCCGTGACCATGAGTGCTGTAGTACTGAAACGTCGGGAATATAAAATAAGTTAATATACGCGATAAAATCCGTAAAAGTAGTTTTATTTAAATGTGTAGTGTTCGCGTAAATATAAGAAATCATTATGAAAACCATTACTCATGCCGTGGCTGTCGTAAGAGGCAACAGAGGAAAAATTTAACAGGATATGGGCAGCAGTATCTTCCTGAAAACAACTCAAAATAATAAAACTGCCTGCCAAACGTGGCAACTACCGCAAATATCTCCAATATGGAAAATTCTAGAAAAATCTTATATTTTCCGAAAGATGGCGGATTTCGTTTGGGTTATATTAAAATTAGAGACTGGTTACGAGCAGCAGCGTCCGGCGAGATGTCTGGCACTTCGATGAGCTGTCTACAACGGGAGAGGAAAAAGAGAATAAAGGATTAAATGGACCGATAAAGAAAGACGATAAAGAATGTGACACCATCTCTTTCTTTTCTCTTTCGCTAAAGATTTATATATTGCCACCTTGGGATATATCCGCTTGCAATAAGAATACTTTCAAACTCGTTGTAAACGAGTAATAGACTGTGTTTTATGACTCACCGAAATCCCATACCAACTTCAGTAGCAATAAAATCTGCAGGTGATTCATTCATTTGGTAAATACAAAAGTTTTTATTAGTAAGTAAAGCTATCGTAGATTAACGTATTTAGAAAAAAAAATCTGTAGTTGCCAGGTATGTAGGAATGCCAACCCTATTATATAAAATCCTACTTTATTAAGGATTCAAATACTATAATTTAAAAAAAGATATCGTTCGGGAATCTACAATATTTTAATAAAGGCTGATGTGAAGCAAAAATACTCCATTAAAAATAAAATATTAATTGCAACCATACTATAAGTAGTACTATATTGATACCTGGTAGAGTCATGCTGCAGCTTACAGCACCAATGGGGTATCTCAACCAGGGAAGAACCATGCCCTCACAAAATCCGAGCGTAAAATAGCAGTTTATTGCTGCTGTGTTTCGTATGGTGAGCGGAGAATTGGAGACCCTTTTTACTGGAAACGTGACATTCCATCATAGTCTTAAGAGTGACAACGCATTTATTTACATTTTGATTCTTTTCCGAAGATAGATGTGATGTTTATGGGCCACAGCATCCACTTACCATCAGGTGGACTGTGTGCTAATTTGTCACCATTATTCTGTAAGAAACTATATTGTTAAGTACATTTTATATTTTTGCCATTTACTTTATATTTACGTAGAATAGCCTCCAAAGTAATATATCTTTATATATATAATTCTTCTGTCCGTGTGTTTGTGACTCATCCTCCTCCTTGACGTCTGAACCGATTTTAATTAAATTTTATGTATTTAATTAAGTTGTTTCGATAAGGGTTAAGATTCACAATTGGATCCGGTAGGTAGCGCTAATGTCGAGATCCAGAAATCACCCGTGCGAAGCCGGGGCGGATCGCTAGTTTGATATAAAAAATGACAACCCCAGATGTATGTAATAACTCATGTGTATGAGTGAAGTCACACAATAAAAAATGTTCTGCGTGTGAAGTTAGTTCGCAATTGCGTCAACAGATGACGGTAGAAGTAGCATCAGGCATTAAAATTATAAATAGTCTTGTTAAAGTAGGTATTTCTTTTTCTTTTCGTATTATTCCATTCTACTAACTAATTAGTAATGATCAAACGAAACTAGATAACTAAAATGATTTTCGTGAAAGAAAATATTCTTATTTCGAAACGAGTTATAATGTCATGCTTCACAGTGGATTATTAATAAAAGGTGTAAAGCACTTATTAATTTATCTATATATGTATTTAGTTTTACGTGGATATATCTGCTGTTATTAGCAATTTGTAAAGATAATTATTATGTCAACAAAAACACTTAAATCGTGCTGTTATAAATTCGAACCGCATACAAAACGATTGCCCCTGCTCGGGAACGCGGCCAAGTATCGACACAAAAAGCGCAAGCAATCTCAGAATATATTTTAATAGCAGAGCGGTGACGGCACAAAGGCGGATATTTATCGCACGCCCTCTCTCATTGCTTCACCCAGGCGCGTTTCGAAAACAACATACATTGGTGCTTAATTAGCAAATATTAACTATAAATCATACGTCATACAGCTCTAATTCATGTAACAGGAGTAACGAATACGACGTTCGAAAGCCGAACATGCAAGACTAGTAATCATTCGATGTCCGTTTCCAGTCTGTCTTATCGTTTGATTGTCGTTGAACGATTTTGAACGTTATTGACATTAGTTACAGGATTGAAATTAAAATTTGTTGTTAATAGAGAAAAGATATTCACGTGTAGCATAAAAGTCCGATAATGAATTGGCAGCGACCGTGGAACAAGTTCGGGGCAATACGCTCAATACGCTCAACTCGAGCATGCACAGGATGTGCTAAAGTCGGCACCGTGACATGTTGATAGTGATTTAAGATGATGGTTTATTTATAAATTATGAAGTACAACGTTTCATATTAGGTCGAATTACATTAATAAAATGTATACGCATACGCATATATTACACTAAGGTAATTAATTTGACAGATACTTTCAAATATTTATTATCTTCTTCTACTCACTTATCTCTTTATGAGTAAGAGTTCTACTACTGGGCCCTGCTATACTTGTAAATTTGACACTGCTTCCATTCCTAAACTACGATCACTTGATATACCACATAAACAATAAGATATAGGTAGTATTGGTTTTGTCAGTTATAATATGGAAACATTAACAATACATTCATCATAAAGCCAAATATTGGCTATGTTGTAATCAACATACCTATATAAAATTTAAAAAACAATGATGTTAATCTTTTGTTAGTTTTATGCTTCACTCACAAAGTTATATCCCATCTAACAATAAGTTATCTATATGGGATTTATTTTGCGTCTTAGACTAAACCAAACAAAAGCCAAACTTTTTTAAGAAAATAACATCTTAAACGTGAAAGTTTGTATGGATGTTTATTATTTATTTATACCACATTTTTGTTATGCATGAAAAGAACTACACTGTCGCATTAGGTTATTCCTGTCATGATAGTTGTTAGTTTAAATTAATAAATAAAAATAATTAAAAATAAAAATGTTTGTTACTCAATCACGCAAAAAGTACCTACTGAACGGATTTTGATGAAACTAAATAATTATACAGATTACAAGCTAGAATTTGACATAGGCTATAATTTTTGTAAAAATGTTTAAGTCTGTTCCAAAATTCACTTCTAAAATTTCATTTCGTGGCATATGCTGCGTTAGCTGTAATAGATAGAATTTTAAAATGTACAAATGGATTGATATCTTTTTTGTTTAAAAAAAACAAATCTTGCGAGTATATAGTATACATATATTATGTATAGTGTTATATAGAGTGTTATGCAACTTTTGGTTAAAATAATTATAGTAATAAAAAAATCGTCGGCTTTTAATTAAACGCAAGTGCAGTCGAGGGTAAAATCTCGTATTATAAATTGTCCAAGATGTGTGTTATTTACAAAAACAAAGGATTTAAAATTCGTATTCAGGATAGTCTAATTAGCACTTTTGTTATTTATCTTTATTTCCATACCTATTATATTTTTATTTTGTCACATTATAGAAAAATGGTGTGTGATTACGACTACAGATTTCAAAAGCAAACATAATCTATATATCCTAATGTGTTGTGAATAGATTTAACAAATAATTTCTAGTTAGAGAGAGAGACTAATGTCTGTAATAATTACCTATTTACAAAACTGGCTATCACTATTATCTTTCATAGTCGCCTTAAGGTGTTAAATAAATATAGGATGTTGTAAAAAGTAAGATATGATGTTGTTCAGTAAGTCATTTGTATTTGATTATTGCTATGGACATTTGAGCAAGATACATTATCTCCCCTGTGTCGTTAGAGGGATAAAATTGTAAGGAAAATCTAGATGACAGCATTTATCATCTAGTATTTACTTTATGAGACTTTACTAGATAAATACCACCACCGACAGTGGAACGTGTTGTCAGGTATATAAATGTACTGTGAACGCCACTCTGTCTGTCAAGTTTGACAAAACAATTATGTCAAATCGCACTTACTGTGTTATAGGCAAAATAATATGTTGGGATTTGCAGCTAAAGCATTAAATATAGGTAAGAAATGCAAAGGCATTTCAAGGCATGGCATTAAATATGAGAAATACCGACTAAAATCAAACATAGTATATGGTTAATAAAAGTCTCATACATTGCGATCGAGTATTACACTAACACAGAGAATAAGCTTGCTCTGCATGCATTCCAATTAAAATCCCGAATGTTCGTTTTAAACTTCCTACAAAAAACAAAACATCGACTACCAACACACGCTTCGTTCCTTTTGTTCCATTATTCTCGTTGAACCAAGGTCGATCTGGACTTGGTGTACAATGTAAAAGTAAATATTGCAACAAATTAAAAAGTTAGTAACTTTGAAAATAAATTAATTTAAGATGTAAACATGAGAGACGCGTTACGGAAAGAAAATTACAAATAATAGGGTAATAGATCTATTTTTAATGGTTTAATAAATTCCTCCTTCGTTAATTTTTCAAAATAAAATAATCTAATTTAACTTAAAACGAAAAATTCACTAAGCTTTATGCTACTATTAAAAGTGATAATTTCATATTTATCATCATCATCACCATCACAGCCGAAGTCCAAAGCTGAACAAAGACTTCCTTTATATGCGAGGACCAAGCCAAAAGAATTCAGATAGGTACTCTTTACTCATTTGTTTGACACTGGAAAGCTTATACAGTAGAACCTCGATAAGATAAAGACCAAGGGAAACGTTAATTTGAGTTATTGGGGTTTTTACTTATTAAGGGTTTAAGTTAAGGAGTTTTTATTGGTTTATGTTTGTACTTACAGAGGTTCGTTTATATCGACTTTTCCATTCTTTGCAAACATCTTTGCTTACGCTTGCACTTTCACCGCAAACTTTTTTGAAGGTCAGATCATGTCGTTTCTTGAAATTTTCCAACCAGCCACTGCTAGCCTTAAAATTACGGATTTCCAGTGACTTAGCAAACTCTTTAGCTTTTTCCTTTAGTATAGGTCCGCTAACACTAATGTTTTTATTTCTACACTGTCTAAACCATGTAAACAAGCATTGTTCTAAATTAGGAAATTCAGAAATTCTTCGTCTTTTACATAGAAGACTTTCTCCCGATTCTTGCTTCTTCAATAATTCAGCTTCTTTTTTTAATATGATGGATAATGTACTCTCGTGTATTCCAAACTGGACTGCAACATCTTTCCTCTTCAAACCACTTTTCACTGTATCGATCGCTTTTAACTTCTCAGCATATGTTAGTGCTTTCAGTTTTCGTTTTGAATTCATTTTCACTCACAATGTGCAAAGAGATGCTCCCGAAACGGAGGCTAAAAGCAAATGATACGAATAAGTTACTGTACTTAGACCTTAGTCTATTGTTTACATTTGAAGCCATTTGGTAAGCACGTGTAAGCAATAACAATGGTCTACAGGGAACCTTTATTGTTTGCACATCCATTTAAAATGACTCATTGATAGGTGATTGAAGTTACAAAGGTCGTCTTCGTTACAACTTTGAATTACTGAGGTGCGATGCCCAAATTATTCGTTTAAGTAAAAGAGGTTTTGGACTCCGAGTGGAAGGGAACACAAAATTTTATGAATTTATAGAGGTTATTACGTTGTCGAGGTTTAAGTTATCAAGGTTCTACTGTACATCAATCGTAAAACTAAATATTTACTGATAAATTTGAAAATGGAACACATTGTTTCGAATTTTTCTATTTGGGCGAATGTTTTTCGTGAGAATCTGGGTGTAATGAGAGCATCCACGACTTTTTTGCCACCAGGGCGGCGCCACTTACAAACGAGGTGAAATATTCGACAAATTATCTAGCCGGGAATTAATTAATTTGTTTTGTTAGGAAATTTAATTTGTTAGGAAAATGTAAGGGTTAATGTTTCTTTTTGTAATAATATTTTTTTATAGAATAAGGGTGACAAACGGGCACTGCTGCTGTGGCTCATAGACATCTACATCTATCTTCGTTTGCGAATTTAAATGCAGATGCGTTGTCAGCCGTGAGGATTAAGATAGAACGCCTCTTTTCCAGTGAAAAGGGTCTCCGGTTCTCTACACTCACCATATGAAACACAGCAGCATTAAGCTGCTATTTTACGCTGATATTATGTGAGAGCGTGGTCCTTCCCGGTCGAGCCGACCCATTCGTGCTACAACTATACTATTAATATAACTGCAGCATGGCTCTACCACGTAAAAACATAAACATAAACACTCACGCCTGTCACCCAGAGGGGTAGGCAGAGACTACGGACTTCCGTTTGGCACGATCCTGACACACCTCTCTCTTTTACACCCATATATCTACGCATACATGTTCGTAGGTTAAGGGTACTCTTAATCTAGCCCATTTTCAATATATCGCCAATTTGATCGATAAACTCTCGTCTAGGGCGTCGCTTCCCGACTCTTCCGTTCACTTCTGCAACATAAATTTGCTTTGTCATTCTTTCCTCGTTCATTCTTTCTATATGGCCAAATCATCGAAGCATTCCTTTCTTAATCCTGTTCACAACATCATTTTGCTCACGACCACACTTTTCTCTTATCACACAATTTCTCCCTCTGTCATTCAGATTCAGCCCTAGCATACTCCTTAAAGACAGCATTTCTACAGCATTTATTCTACTCTCGTGCTTCTTCTGCCACACCCAACTTTCACTACTATAAATTAGAGTAGGGACTAACACAGCATTGTGAATTGCCATAAGTGCCTTCTTTGACACATTATGACTCCCCACAATAGAGTGAAGAGCCACATTTACTCTATTTCCTGCGTTTAATTATAGCTGCAGCGTGGCTCTACCACGTAACGTGGAATGTTTTGAACTTTCGACGAGACTGTACTGCCAACCGCAGTAACTCAAAATCTAGCAGTATTGCAAGCAAGAACTTGTTTAAGAAAACCAACGAAACGAAATACATGTAAGTAAGTGGAGTTTGAGCGGGAACTGGGTATTAGATCCCAAGCGATCATTTACGACCAGCCTTCTCTTTTGGTTATTTCTCATGACTAATTTTCAATTACCTAGTAAACAAATGCGAGCATGAGTACACCGTTACCGTTACAGACTATTAAAGTCCACTGCTGAACATAGGCCCCACCCATAGATTGCCTCATAGGGGATATTTGCCATAGTTGCTGCGCTTGGAAAGCGGGTTGGCAACCGCAGTTTTATATTTTCTTATTAGGAAGACGCTGCTGGCCATCTCCTGATTTGTTTCCCTCAGTCGCCTCTTACGACACCGATGATATTATATGGGGTAGTAAATATTTTTACACCGCCACTGCACGGTAATGCTACATGAGTATACAGAAAATGATAAAAGCATGACACGTCATATGCCGACAATTTTCCTACTTTATATTTATGAATTCAAAGTGAAAAAACAAATCTTTTCACCCTTCAAAACACCGAGCACAAAGTGAGCAGGCAGTCGAATTTACGAGGTGAGAACATAATTTATTCAGCATAAAGGAAAACTCGGGGGCGAGTGAAGCCGCCGTGAAATTGAAAGAGAGAGCCGCGTTAAAAATAAATAAACTTTATCATGTGTTGACTCGGCAGGGCTTTAAAAATCAGAATTAAAATAAAAAGAATAATTTTAAAATAAGGAAAGTAGGTAGTACGTGCTTGTAAGTCTTTAAGGTTTGCATGCATAACATTATTTTGGTTGTTTTAATAAAGCTAATATAAAATTACATTAAATGTAAAGAAGTATACTCATCAATCGGTATTGCCCTAGTCCGGTATGTTGGCGGCCCGTGTTGCTTTATGGGTAGGTCCATTGCTGAAAAGTGCATATTTCACTCCATTGGCTTTGTTAAGTCATCTCAAGGGCTCGGGTTATGAAGATATCTATGAACTGGAGTAACATACATTTCCCAACGGATAAGTAAGCTGAAGTTGCAATGGGCGGGCAATATAGCTCGAAGAACCGATAATAATCGATTGGAAAAAAGTTTCTCGAGTGGCGGCTGGTAAAGGGAGTGTAAGGCGTCTCCCATTCGATGGAGTGACGACGTGGTAAGACATGCGGGAAATCTACGAATGCAGGTGTCTCAAGATCACGTTTCGTGAAAGGGAACTTTGGGTGGTCACTATGATAAATATTATCGCGTAGTAGCGGTATGCTGTGAATAAACAAACCGCAGCAGTCGTTAGCGCCTCAATATCCATTTTAATAAATTCGTCCGCACATTGGCCTGAACCGACGCAAACTGAACGACCTTCCAACGTGTGGACGCCATCACAAACTCTTGGCCAATATCTTTGCCAACACATTCGCCACAATGTTCGCCAACGTGAAGAGCCGCCTTAACAGGCAATCTACAGTTATGCCTATGTGTGGTAAGGGTAAGTAAGAATATTAAGACATTTTCAATACCAAATATTTATGAATTACATTGTATCAAAAAGGTCAAGCCAAATATAACATCTAAAAGGGACTATGGATTACATCGCGTAAATACAGTATAATTCTCCGTATAACTTTGGTCTTTGTATTCCGTTGTCCCCTATCTTTGTGTACATCGCAAGAGTTGGATTTCAGACGCATTTATTTGTGTTGTATCATATTATGAATACGTTATCGGTCGTAAAATCTACTTATCGATAGAGTATGTTGTAAATGTAACTCTCGGAAACAATCTGCCAGTTTATAAGATTTTATAACTTACTCGATTAGGAAATTGCAATAATTATAACTTTAAAAAAAAGTAAAAACCGACTTCAAATTGCTAAAAATTAGGGGTGGAATTCTTTCTCCAAATGTATATGGGACCACCCTTGAAGTATAACCTATTTAATAAAAAAAGAATACCTAATTAAAATCAGTTCTCAATCTGCGAAGATATCATATGAAATTCCTTAACCAATAGTCCAATATGAAACATTTGTCCCTATTTGTCACCCTTGGGGCGGAATTTTTTCTTCAAAATTTATTGGGACCACCCTTGTGGTAAAGCCTATTTAATAAAAAGAATCATTAAAAATAATCATTAAAATCGGTTCACACTCGCGTAACATACATACAAAAATATATAATGTATACATAAATATACATAAATAAAAACATACACTGAATTGAGAACCTCCCCTTTTGAAGTCGGTTAAAAACCAATAGTATTTAGCTAATGAACACTGTTATAGAATTACGACGATAAATGTATATGATACAAAAGACGAAAAATGCTAGTACGAGTACATATGAATTCCACGTGCTGAAAAACCCTGCGTATCTTAGGAATAAAATATTTTAACTAATGTGAAGTCCACAAACCCACACCTACTTGAACAGTGCATTGACTAATTATTCCTTATAACTATCTCAGAAAAACATTTTTATAGGATGGGGTGACAAAGAACACACAGTCCACCTTTAGTAAGTGCATGCTGCGGCCTATAGACATCTACATTTGTCTTCAATTAAAAATTAAAATGTGAGTAACGATCCAAGAGCGAGTCTTATCCGACACTATTCCGATGATATCCCGGACGTCAGTCTGAGCGAGATTAGAATGGCTTCCAGCACCTTAAAACGGCAAGACCCCAGGCGAGGATGGAATTATAGCGGAGCTTCTGAAAGCGGGTGGAAAACCGGTACTTGAAGTCCTTCAGAAGCTCTTTAATTCCGTCCTACATGGTGGCATTACACCGGAGGCGTGGAGCAGAAGTGCGGTGGTCTTGTTCTTCAAGAAAGGCGACAACGCTCTCTTGAAGAACTACAGACCGATTTCCCTTCTGAGCCGCGTCTACGTGCTGTTTTCGAGAGTCATTATGAATCGTCTCGCACGCAGACTCGACGACTTCCAGCCTCCCGAACAAGCCGGTTTCCGAAAAGGCTTTAGCACCATAGACCACATACATACCCTTCGGCAAATTGTACAGAAGTCCGAGGAGTACAATTTTCCACTATGTCTGGCGTATGTGGACTAAGAGAAAGCCTTGATTCCGTTGAAATTTGGCGGTGCTGCAGTCCTTCAGCGGTGCTAAGTTGACTGTCGGTATATCGAAGTGCTGAAGTGCTTGTACAGTAGGGCTACGATGGCTATCCGAGTACAGAACAGGAGTACGAAACCTATCCAACTGCAGAGAGGTGTAAGACAGGGTGACATTATATCCCGAAACTCTTCACCGCTGCATTGGAGGACGTTTTCAAGCTTCTGGACTGGAAAGGATACGGTATTAACATCAATGGCGAGTACATCACTCACCTTCGATTTGCCGACGATATAGTCCTTATGGCAGAATCGCTGGAGGACCTAAGCACTATGCTCAATGACTCAATAGTGCCTCCCAACGGATAGGTCTTAAGATGAACATGGACAAAACAAAGATCATGTTTAATGTCCATGTCACACCTATGCCGGTAGTTGTTGGGAGCACTAAGCTCGAAGTTGTTGACGAATATGTTTACCTGGGACAAATAGTCCGACTAGGTAAGTCCAACTCGACCGAGAGGTCAATCGGCGGATTCAACTCGGCTGGGCAGCGTTCGGGAAATTACGGCACATCTTCTCGTCAGGTATACCTCAAAACTTGAAAACGAGGCTGTACAACCAGTGCGTGTTGCCAGTGATGACATACGGAACTGAGACGTGGTCCTTCACTGCTGGCCGGATGAGGAAGCTCAAGGTCGCTCAGCGAGCTATGGAGAGGGCTATGCTCGGAGTCTCACTGCGTGATAAACTTAGAAATGAGGTTATCCGCATTAGAACCAGCGTGACCGACATAGCCCAACAGATTAGTAAGCTGAAGTGGCAATGGGCCGGCCATAGCTCGAAGAACCGACAACCGATGGGGAAAAAAGGTTCTCGAGTGGCGGCCTCGTACCGGCGGACGAAGTGTAGTCCCCCAGATGGAGTGACGACCTGGTAAGACATGCAGGAAGTCGATGGATGCAGGTGGCTCAGGACCGTGCTTTGTGGCATTTTTGGGGAGGCCTGTTCAGCAGTGGACTTGTGAAGGGCTGTATGATGATGATGATGATGATGAAAAATTAAAATGCAGATATGTTGTCACCCTCAGGACCAAGATGGAATGCCTAGTTTCCAATAAAAAGAGGGTTTCCGGTTCCCTACACTCTTCATATGAAACACTGCAGATTTAAGCTGCTATTATATGCTGGTATTATGTGAGAGCGTGGTCCTGTCCCGGTCGAGTCGTGCTAGAACCGTCATATAGATTTAGGATGACTCTACCACGTATAAAAATTATAATCGATTTAAGTGAATTGTGCGTGTGGAACGCCGACTACGTCAGAAGGGGTCGTGACGGAAAAATCTTACACTTTTGTAGCCTAATCCGCATCCGCCAAATCCGTACCGTCCGATAAAAACTTCGTTCCAATAAAAAAAATTGACATTTGTTACAGTCACTGCTAATCAGAATACCAAGCGTACCCTACGCTCAATCCGGCTAATATGGGAAAGCGTTATAGTATAGGCTGTAAATAGATTTGTTAAAAAGTCATTCCTCCTTGCTACAAAAAGTAGTTTATAATAATTAGTCTCACCTTTAAATCAGAGTCTGTTTTAAAAAAGAAGTCTCATGAAAACATCCGAACTTAAATGCAAAGTATGGCATTTGACAGCAAATAATGTCAAATTCGCGTTCGCGAACATTGTGGCTCAGCGGTTAAGCGACTTCTTACGTGAAACTCTTTTTAAACCATAATTTAAGTCCGAATCTATATAATATAAATGAATCGGCCTTATTACAAAACTTGGTTTATTCATAGTTTATTAAAAACTGTTAATTACAGTTTCAAGTGCTGATTTACCACGTGCTCGGTGATAAGGGAAAGCATCGTGAGGAAACGTGAATGCCTGAGGATAAGAAAGATAAATATTTCGAAGACATGTGAAGTTCGCCAACACGCATTGGGGCAGCGCGAAACCCTCTCAGATATGAGAGGCGGCCTGTGCCCAGCAGTCGGATGCATGTATATAATAGGCGCTTTAACTTTTAACTTTAACATTTAAGTACATAAGTTCGCATATTTTCCACGGGACTTCTTTATTGAATAAGACTCTATTTTAAATAGCAGACTAATTATAAACTACTTTTTTTGTAATAAGGCGCTTTCAGATAGAGCATAGCTATGTATACAAATTGACACTATTCTCAAAATACGCGTACTAAAACAAGAAATCACGGTTCTCGTAAAAGCCAACTTCTTGTTGGGTAATTTGTCTTGTCATTACAGATTTCTATCTTCCCACTGTCTCGCTCGTTCCACCGCGGGCTTTGAATGATTGGGGTAATGGCACAGGGAAAAGTTAAAGGCGGATATCGAAATATATGCGATTTTCGTGCAGATAACAAAGCTACGGTCCTGTATCAAGTTCAGTGAAAATTGGGTAGAGGTTGATCCCAAGAGAACAATCAATTTGCATTTTGGCTAAAATACTACAAGGTATTCTGAATTTACAATGTATTTTTTTTTTATAAAACCAATCTATTATTAATGAAAGTTCATTACATACAAAGTTTTGATCTGTAGTAGCTTAGGGACTAAGTGCTCCGCCGTATATTATTTAGTATGTAAGCAACTTGAGCTCGATCTTCACTGGCACTATTGAAATTGTTGATTATTATACCATTATTACGTGCTCGTCGATAAAACAAACATCGTGAAAAAACCTGCAATGCTGAGATAAATATTTTCGAGGACGCGTGAAGTGGAGTGCGCACTAGAACAACGCAAAAAGCGCCCAAAAATTAGAAGAGGCTTGTGTGAGATCTATGTGTGAGAACCAGAAATCCCTTTTTATTGGAAACAGAAACTGAACTTAATCGTCAGGGGTGACAACGTATCTGCATTTTAATTCTTAATCGAAGACAGATGTAGATGTCTATGGCCCGCAGCATCAACTTACCATAAGGTGGACTGTGTGTTCTTTGTCATCCTCATTCTATAAAAAAAGTTAGAGTAACATAAGGGATAAGTGCTAAGTAGTGCTGGCGTAAGAATATTTACTCCCCCATATCGTGAATCCTTAGAGAAGGAAACTGAAACAGGAGATAGGTTCTTCTGGTAATGAATTTTATGATCATCTTGAAAATCTAAATCTTTTTGTTACGGTAGACTATATTATAATTTCTTCTTCTTTTTAGATTCTTTACTCAAAAATATAGAATTAGAATGTAAAACAATAAAAGAAATTCAATTGTTTTTCCATATAAAAAGAAATTCAATCCAAGCTTACGCTCATTCAGAATTCTGACCAAGTAAATTTTAACGGATTTAAAATATTTTTTCGAGGAAAGTGGTGATTGAAAAAATGCCAAGAGGATTATCAGAAGTTCAACGAGCAAGAATTGTAACTTTGACGGAAGAAGGATATTCCACGAGAGAAATAGCACGCAGAGTTGCTGTATCCCATTCCTGTGTCGGCATGGATAATTTAGCTGACCGACCCCGCAGTGGTCGTCCAACTGTTCTGACTGCTGCTCATGCCACAGAAGCTCAACCCGGAACCCTCCACCAAAGAAGACAGGGGCTACGACCATTTATAGTAGAGCTCACATTCGCTATCGCCGCACTCACTGACAAACCAAAATCAGAGAGTGCATCACTATCGTCGCAAACTTTCGCAGCGTCGAAAGCTATAATGACACTGCCAAGCTTCAGCGGAGTACACACCGAATGGCTTTCATTCCGTGCCATCTACGAGACAACCGAGGCTACTTCAATGATATTGAAAACACTGCGAGACTAAGAAGAAGTCTACATGAAAGAGCCTTGAAACAGTCAGCTCAGAACTCATCGGGCATGCTAAGTCAGATGAGATCATGCGTGAGCTAGAGCTGCAATTTGGACGTCCGGATTCAATCGCACAATCAGAGACCGAGAGTTACGAGGATTAGCACGCTGTACAGAAGCACCTAGAGACGTCTGCACATTCGCGAGCAAAGTGAGGGAAGCGTCGTCACACTGAAGAGACCATTACCTCATCAACGCAGAGCTACTACGACACCTCACCGACAAGCTGCCAAACTCTCTACGCGCAGTTGTATAGAATTTACACCGAGAAGTACGACTCAGACCAGACCTCGGCTGCTTCAGCGATTTTGCCACCGAACAAGCTCGCTTCTGCAGTGCATTTGCACCTCCAGAAATTATCAACGAAGCGCAGAGCAACCATCGCCCAGTACATAAAATACACGTAACTACTACTAAACCGTCTTCGAGATGCAGAGTGTGTTTTCACACACTCTGCATCTCACTCTGAAGGTCACTACGGATACGACTGCAACAAATTTAAAGAAGCATATGAAAACAAAAGATGGGAACTCGCAAGAAAAATAAATTATGTTTCCACTGTCTGCGCTACAAAATCAAGCACACAGATGCGAAACCATCAAGTGTGGAATAGATGGATGCACCGCGACACACAATCGACTTCTCCACTGTAATTAAAAGGAGAAGACAGAGTTTATAGAAAAGGAACCACAAGAAACCGTGGCTAACTCATTCGCTGTGTCAAAGCATCAAACCTATCTAAAATAATTCTAGTATGAGTAATTGGACCAGCGGAAGCTGTAACCACACACACGCACTGCTGGAAGATGGGTCTCATTAATGGATGAAGAGATTGCCGAACAGATTGAAGCTACAGGGTGGTTGGACCCTTTAAGATCACCGCTATCAGGAACACTACTCTCGATTCACCGGGGTCCCAGGTAAACATAGGTATTCGTCATAAACTTCGAGCTTAGTGCTCCCAACAACTACCGGCATTGTGATGGTGTGACATGGACATTAAACATGATTTTTGTTTTGTCCATGTTCATCTTGAGACCTATTTGTTGGGAGACACTATTGAGGTCATTAAGAATAGTGCTCAAGTCCTCCAGCGATTCTGCCATAAGGACTATATCGTCGGCAAATCGAAGGTGAGTGATGTACTCGCCATTGATGTTAATACCGTATCCTTTCTAGTCCAGTAGCTTGAACACGTCTTCCAATGCAGCGGTGAAGAGTTTCGGGGATATAACGTAACCCTGTCTTACACCTCTCTGCAGTTAAATAGGTTTCGTACTCTGATTCTGTACTCGGATAGTCATCGTTGCTCTACTGTATAAACACTTCAGCACTTCGATTTACCGACAGTCAACTTGGCACCGCCGAAGGGACTGTAGCACCGCCCAAATTTCGACGGAATCAAAGGCTTTCCCATAGCCCACATACGCAAGACAAAGTGGGAGATTGTACCCTTCGGTCTTTTGTACAATTTGCCGAAGGTCTATGGTGCTAAAGCCTTTTCGGAAACCGGCTTGTTCGGGAGGCTGGAAGTCGTCGATTCTGCGTGCGAGACGATTCGTAATGACTCTCGAAAACAGCACGTAGACGCGGCTCAGAAAGGAAATCAGTCTGTAGTTCTTCAAGAGAGCATTGTCGCCTATCTTAAGGAACAAGACCACCGCACTTCTGCTCCACGCCTCCGGAGTAGTGCCGCCATGGAGGACGGAATTAAAGAGCTTCTGAAGGACTTCAAGTACTGGTTTTCCACCCGCTTTCAGAAGCTCCGCTGTAATTCCATCATAGCCTGGGGCCTTGCCGTTTCTAAGGTGCTGGAGAGCCATTCTAATCTCGCTCAGACTGACGTCTGAGATATCATCGTAATAGTGTCGAATAAGACTTGCTCTTGGATCGTTACTCGCACTTGCGTGTGGCTCCAACGATGACGTGTACAGCTGTCCATAGAACCCCTCAATCTCACTCAAAACCTCAGGTGTCCCGAAAACGATGCTGCCACACTCGGTCTTCAACTTTGACAGTTGGCTCTTTCTGGCAGACAGATCTATCGCAAAGACTTTAGAGCAATGGTTCCGCTCGATCGCTTCTTCAATACAAGCTGTATTGAAGTTGCGTAAGTCCCGCCGCATACATCTGTCTGTTCAGTTGCCTGTATGCTGTCAAATCTGTTGAAGACTGCAGCTTCATTTCCCGTCTAACAACCATGAGATTAAGAGTGTGATCGGAGGGTTTTTGTGTTGTGTCTACTGAATTGCAGTATTCTAGGCGCTGAAAACTTTTTTGTAACTCGAGCTGAAAAGTTTCAGGACTTTGGATAAGAGCGCGAGGGGGACGGAGCGTTGACTTCATTAGACGAGACCTCTCCAACTTAACGTTTAGGTTCAGTGTGCTGCCCTATCCCAAATTTCCCTACCTTCAGCTCACCATTCTCTCTTGTGCCTAGTTTTGCATTGAAGTCTCCCATTAACACGTATTTTGGAGGAATGCATGGCTTTAGAGATATCCTCATACATTTCCTCCATCTTCTCATCGGGATATGCCGAAGTTGGTGCGTAAGCCTGTATGACCTTCAGCGAATACCGTTTGGTTATTCTGAGTATAAGGTACGCAACCCTCGTCGACACACTCCCAATCTTTACAACGTTGTTAACGAGAGACTTAACAACGTTGTAAAGATTGTCCACAACAATAAATCCGACACCTCCATGGGACAGTTGGTCGCCCTCCCGGTGATAGAACAAGTTGCCGGATTCGAGAATTATCGTGTCTTCCCCCTCTTATCGCACCTCGGATAATCCTATAATATGCCAGGGTAACTTGTCTATCTCCTCTTCCAGCTCCAGGATCTTCTCGTCAGTCCTCAGGGTGCGTACGTTGTATGTTGCCAGGTCGAGTCGTCTTAGGTGGCAACCGAACCTCTACCGGAGATTCTTAGCACCCCCTGCCCCGACGTTACCATGGTCAACGGGGAGGAGTTATATTGTATTAAATAAAAACCTTCTATTAATAAATTGTTGTAGATGTTTGGTTAAGCAATCTTTTTCTTTCCATCAAATTTCTGTTACAATTTTACAATAGGATTGAATTACTCTATATTTGTTATTAAAAAATAAAAAAGAGTTTTTTTTTAAATTTCAAACAGTGTATTTCTTTAAAAAAAAAAAGGATATAACGCAATGTTCGCGACGGTGAAAAGTGTTTGGAAACAGTGATTGAAAAATAATATTAAAAGTATTTGTGACATAAGCTAAGTGAAAAGTGCAATAATATAATTTTACAACATGTTTACAACCTTAGTATTATAGTATAGAGCATCGTTTGGTAATAGCTAAGAAAATAACTCTTATTTGTACAAACAAAAAGTCGAGCAATCAGAGCGCGACACGTATAGAACATTCTAAAAATTATTAACTAACTGCGCAATACTTAGTCCCGAAAATGATGGATTTTTTTTATCCTCTAGAAGAATTGTAAACATGGTATTGAATTAGATTAGGGTTTATAGATTAAGGAAATAAAAGAATATTTAGCGTAACGAAACTTATTTCCTATTTATAGTAAAATTAAAGAATTAATGTACACAAATATTGTGAAAATTTGGGATATTTTGGTTAATAACTTTTTACATTGTTAATATATTAAGAAACCTTTATGGTGTGCTAATAGACAACTGAATTACCGTTTTAACAATGTATAGTACATTAGTGTAGGAAGTCATCGTGTATAGAATAAATTGTAATTTAAGACAATTGTATAGAGAAAATGTTATGCAATAAAGAGGCAAAACGGACAATGGCAAGCGGCTCACCTAAAGTAACGCTCGAGTCTACCTTATGGCTTCGGGGCCCAAAATATTGTAGTAGCTGAAGTGACTAGTAGCAGAACCAAGAAGTAGCTGAATATAGAACATATAGTGAATAGTAAGAAAACATAGTAGCTGATAATAGCAGCTACACAAGTGATAGTAACAGTTAGTTGTACAACATAGTAGTTGATAATAGCAGCTAGATAAACAGTGAAAATAAAAGCAGATAGCACTAGTAGTAGTACGTTACTACCGAACAATTTATAGAAATAGTCAACTGAAGAAATCGTCTGAAAAATATAGTGACCAACCGATAGTGAACAACCGATATAGAACAACGGTAGTTGACCAACCGTATTCAACAACCGTGGTCAATAACCAATAGTCAGAAGATTTCCGTCGAAAAGTTGAGCTGTCGAACCGCTGGCCACTGCCTTGCCATTTGTATTCTATTTCGTGCATTTTGATTTAACCTCAGTCCACAGTACCCCAGCTGCACCCACAAAGACGGCAGTAGAATAGAATAGAATAGTATCCTCCGGAACCTATAGGTGTAGGACATGAGCGATTCGCGGAGTACTTTCGATAATACTTACTACCGAGTTTCGCCCGTTCGGCACATTCACTGGTCCTTCGAGCCGGATAAATCCGTTGGTCCTTCGGAATTAGATACCTAGTCGCTGCCGTATAAAAACCGCTGGATTCGCCGAGTCAAGATGCCGATCACTCGTTCACAAGGAAGGGGAGTCAAGACGTGGACCGTTGATCTGAAAGGAGGTTCATCGGAAAATGCCGCCGCCATCCACCACCAGATGCCACCACACTCGCCGTCGACAATAGAGGGCGTTGAGATGTTGCCCTCCCGAGGGGGGGGGTATCCCTGCCCGCGCCGGCCACTACAACCAGGACAATGAAGCAGAGGGAGCAGATAGATGGCAACGAGGACATTCACCGTGCATTGTCGCCAACAGCCCGGGAAGACACCCGCGCCGAAGAGCCACTGAGGGGCCACACAACTAACAGTACGAAGTCAAAGAAGACTATTCGGCCCAATAGAAGAATTTTGAAGGCTCGTGAAGAAGTATTGAAGATCAAACTGGAACTCGCACAGATCTCATTACAGAAGGCTGAAGAAGAAGAATCAGATGACTACGATGAAAATAATCACTCCAAAAGTGAGTACGTCCGATCCTGGCTGGAATATGCCGCAGCCAAGCAGCAGCTAACTCAAGACGCAATCACCGGAGGGGAGGCCCCACTTATTAAAACAGTACCAAAGCAACCCCCGGAATCCACCTCAGTAAGTTGCAACAGGAGCTCACACATCAGGATCCCTATCCAGTAGATGTACCCAAGAAATGCCACAGAAGCTCAACTCGGAACGCTCCACCAATGGAAACAGGGGGCTACGACCATTTATAGTAGAGCTCACATCCGCTATCTCCGCACTCGCTGTCAAACCAAAATCAGAGAGTGCATCACTATCGTCGCATACTTTCGCAGCGTCAAAAGCTATAATGACACTGCCAAGCTTCAGCGGAATACACACCGAATGGCTTTCATTCCGTGCCATCTACGAGACAGCCCGAGGCTACTTCAATGATATTGAAAACACTGCGAGACTATGAAGAAGTCTACATGGAAGAGCCTTGGAAACAGTCAGCTCAGAACTCATCGGGCGTGCTAAGCCAGATGAGATCATGCGTGAGCTACAGCTGCAATTTGGACGTCCAGATTCAATCGCACAAGCAGAGACCGAGAAGTTACGAGGAATAGCACGCTGTACAGAAGCATCTAGAGACGTCTGCACATTCGCGAGCAAAGTGAGGGGAAGCGTCGTCACACTGAAGAGAGACCATTACCTCATCAACGCAGAGCTACTACGACACCTCACCGACAAGCTGCCAAACTCTCTACGCGCACAGTTGTATAGAATCTACACCGAAAAGTACGACTCCAGACCAGACCTCGGCTGCTTCAGCGATTTTGTCACCGAACAAGCTCGCTTCTGCAGTGCATTTGCACCTCCAGAAATTATCAACAACCGTCGCTCAGTACATAAAACACACGTAACTACTACCAAACCGTCTCCGAGATGCAGAGTGTGTGAAAAAGAAGGTTACTTCTTCTTTAAATTTGTTGCAGTCGGATCCGTATCCGACTGCAACAAATTTAAAGAAGCAGATGTAAACAAAAGATGGGAATTCGCAAAGAAAAATAATTTATGTTTCCACTGTCTGCGCTACAAAAATCAAACACACAGATGCAAAACCATCAAGTGTGGAATAGAAGGATGCACCGCGACACACAATCGACTTTCTCCACTGTAATAAAAAGGAGAAGTCAGAGTTTATAGAAAAGGAACCACAAGAAACCGTGGCTAACTCGTTCGCTGTGTCAAAGCATCAAGCCTATCTAAAAATAATTCTAGTATGAGTAATTGGACCGGCGGGAGCTGTAACCACACACGCCCTGCTGGACGATGGGTCAACAGTCTCATTAATGGATGAAGAGATTGCCGAACAGATTGGAGCTACAGGGCGGTTGGACCCTTTTAAGATCACTGCTATCGGGAACACTACTCTCGATTCACCGGGGTTCCGAAGAGTCAAAGCTACGCTAAAGAGTCATCACAGCAGAAAGGTGCCGTTCAGAGCACGCACGGTCACAAGCCTGAAATTGGGGCCACAGACTGTGTGTGCAGCAGACATAGCAAAGTGCAATCACTGCATCAGCGCCTCCACGCGGCCAATGATCTGCACACGAGCGAGGAGACCATAGATGATCTATTTCGCGAATATTTCGCGCTAGAATTTCTTATCATCAACCCAAGAAGACCAGACTCCGATCCAGAGAAGAAAGCTGAAGATATACTTAATAGCAGCACCCGTCAGTTAGAAGACGGACATATAGAAACGGCACTTCTCTGGAAGAAAAAGGATATCGAGATGCCTGGCAATTATGAAACAGCAATCAAGAGGCTTCCATGGAAAAGAAATTAGATTGAGACGCAGATCTAAAACAGAAATATAGTGAACAAATGAACTCCCTAGTACAAAAGGGATACGCCGAGATAGCGCCGAAAACTAGCACACCAGGAAGGACATGGTACCTGCCCCACTTTGACGTCCACAACCCGATAAAGCCAGAGAAGTTTCGAATAGTGCACGATGCCGCAACCAAAACAAAGGGGGTGGCATTGAACGACTTCCTGCTCACGGGTCCAGATCTACTGCAATCATTACCAGGGGTCATGATGCGTTTTCGCCGCCATAGTATCGCTGTCTCCGCGAAAATAGCCGAAATGTAATGTTCATGCAAGTTAAAGTCAGACCCGAAGACAGAGACGCCTTAAAATATCTCTGGAGAGGGGATCGACGTGATGAAGCTCCACAAGAATATAGAATGACGTCGATCATCTTCGGTGTAGCCAGTCCACCCTGCACAGCCATATCCGCCAAAACTGGAATGCTAAGAAACATATAGACGAGTATCCAGAAGCCGTAGAAGCCATCGTCCAAAACCACTATATGGACGACTATCTCGACAGTTTCCAGTCCCTGGAAGAGGCAACGCGAATATCGAAGGTAGTACGCGACATACACAGAAAGGCGCACTTCAACTTAAGAATTTGGGTTTCCAACGCACCAGAAGTTATAAAAGAATTAGAACCTGACCGCGAAGTAACTGAGTCAGTCAACCTGGGCAACAAGGGAACCAAGGAGAAAATACTCGGATTAATCTGGATACCGAGTACCGATCAGTTGAGCTTCAACCTCAAGCTCGCACGACTTCCAATCGAATTGCTGCATAAGACACCGGCCAAAAGGGAAGCACTCAAAATAGTAAAGTCGCTGTATGACCCGCTCGGCCTCGCCTCCCCAGTACAATTCGAGCGAAGCAGATACTGCAAGAAGCATGGAGACGAGGAACCGACTGGGACCAGAAGTTGGACGACGACCTGACTAATCAGTGGTCCACATGGATCCAACACCTGGAACGACTCAAGTCAGTGAGCATCCCAAGATGCTACCCAGGATTTAACGACGCACGTACACTCCAAGTCCACGTGTTCACTGATGCCAGTGAGAGCGCCTACGCAACGGCAGTCTACTGGAGGACAACGACACCCGATGGGACGATACAAGTAAGCTTCATCATGGCCAAGGCGAAGGTAGCTCCGCTCAAAGTGACGTCTATACCTCGCCTCGAAATACAAGCCGCCGTGATGGGAGGCCGCGTAGCCGCCGCCGTCATCCAGGAGCATCGCGTGAAGCCCAACGCCGTCACTTATTGGACTGACAGCAAAACTGTCTTCACATGGATAAAAAAGGGCTCCAGAACTTACAAACCTTTTGTCGCTCACAGAATAGCAGCAACCGAGGAACACAGTAAGGTTCCTCGATTGCTGCTATTATACTATTATACTGGCGCTGGGTACCTACCAAATTAAACATAGCTGACATCGCCAAGAGGGACGTACCACCGAATTTCAACTCAAGTCACGAGTGGTACAACGGCCCATCATTTCTGTATAAAGAACCGTCAGTATGGCCGATCGAAAGACCCACGTCGTCCGAACCTACAGGCGAGGAAAGATCCTTGACCATCACAGAATCACGTCGTGCTCCGCAAATCCGAGAAGCCGTCCCCGATCCAGTAAAGTTTTCTAGATGGGAACGCTTATTGCGAGCTACGGCCAGAGTGCTACAATTTATAACACTCTGCCGCAAAACCACAAATATAACCTTCTACAAAAGGTCTAGAACAAATAAAGAACAAGATCCCGACTGGAGGAAATTGACAAATAATCCGCGACACCTCGCACAACCTCCCAGTCGAGTGAAAAGTACAGATGTCAAAAAATACATTACACTCGAGGCCGAATTCATCAGAGAGGCCGAAAAGCTCCTAATACGTGTCATCCAAGAAGACTCCTTCAAACGAGAGATAGCCGATCTCCGTAAAGATAAAAAGATCGCCCATGACAGCCGCCTACGACTGCTCCAAATAGAATTGAAAAACGGGATCATCTCTCTACGAAGTCGCATAGCCGCCGTGAAGGGAGTCACAGAAGACATGAAGGGGCCACCTATATTGGATTATGATCATTACATCACGCAACTTTACATCGACTGGACGCATCGTAGCCTGCATCATTGCGGAACCGAACCTACCATCAACGAGTTTCGACAGCACTACTGGGTGATACGACTTCGACCCACCACGAAAAAGATAGTGAGCCAACGGGTAGTGTCGCATTAGAAAAGCGCAACAATCAGTGCCAGCCATCGGTGATCATCCCAGCACACGTCTCGCTCATCACCAGAGACCGTTCACCTTCACCAGCCTGGACTATTTTGGGCCACTCTCCGTCACTGTGGGACGTCAACACCAGAAGAGATACGTGGCTCTCTTCACCTGCCTCACATCCAGAGCTGTCCACTTGGAAGTTGTCGCAAGTATCAGCGCAGACTCCGCAATACTGGCCTTAAGAAGATTCGCAGCGCGCCGAGGGTGCCCTACCGAGATTTACTCCGACAACGTCACCAACATGCACGGTGAAAATAAGGAACTTCGGGAGGCTTTTCAAGAAGAAGCCAGTCGACGAGGCATAGTGTGGCGTTTTATCACCCCCTCCACGCCTTTCATGGGAGGGGCGTGGGAAAGTCTCGTCCGATGCGTGAAGACTGCATTATACACCGTCCTTCATGAGAGACATCCACATGAAGAAGTCTTAGCAACGCTGCTCTGCGAGGTGGAGTACACAGTAAATAGCAGACCATTGACTCACATCTCTGTAGACAGCGACGACAACGAGGCCATTACTCCCAATCACTTCCTTTTGGGAGGATCTGCGAGACTGCCGACACCTGGAGTGTTTAATGAGAAGGACATAGACAGCAAAAAGCACTGGCGTCGCTCCCAGATACTCGCCGACATGTTCTGGCAGCGTTGGGTCCGATAATATCCACCGGAACTTCAAAACTGGCGGGAGTCTCATGGACGAGGCCCCAATCTCCAGGTGAGTGATCCAGTCCTAATAGCCGACGGCCAGTTACCTCGTATAACCTGGCCACGGGGAAGGGTGGAAGCTGCATACCCCGGTGCGGACGGACAGATCCGCACTGTGGAGTACGCACCGCAAACGGCCTAATTAAAGGCCAACCAGGAAACTCGTGCCGCTGCCGAAGTAGATGCAACGTTGCTCACTGAAATGGATACAGCGCCGCTGTGAGAAGATCGTTGCGACGCTGCACTGCGGGAGAGATGTTCGACGGTGAAAAGTGTTTGGAAACAAAGTTATTGAAAAATAATATTAAAAGTATTTGTGACAAAGCTAAGTGAAATGTGCAATAATATAATTTTACAACATGTTTACAACCTTAGTATTATAGTATAGAGCATCGTTTGGTAATAGCCAAGAAAATAACTCTTCCAAAAAAGTCGACCAATCGGAGCGCGACACGTATAGAACATTTTAGAAATTATTAATTAACTGCGTAATACTTAGTCCCGAAAATGATGGAAATAATTTTATGCTCTAGAAGAATTGTAAACATGGTATTGAATTAGATTAAGGTTTATAGATTAAGGAAATAAAACAATATTTAGCGTAACGAAACTTATTTCCTATTTATAGTAAAATTAAAGATTAATGTACCCAAATATTGTGAAAATTTGGGATATTTTGTTAATAACTTTTACATTGTTAACATATTAAGAAACCTTTATGGTGTGCTAATATACAACTGAATTACCGTTTTAACAATGTATAGTACATTAGTGTAGGAAGTAATAAATTGTAATTTAAGACAATTGTATAGAGAAATGTTATGCAATAAAGAGGCAAAACCAGTAACATTGTAGTAGCTGAAGTGACTAGTAGCAGAACCACGAAGTAGCTGAATATAGAACATAGTGAATAGTAGCTAGCAACATAGTAGCTGATAATAGCAGCTACACAAGTGATAGTAACAGTTAGTTGTACAACATAGTAGCTGATAATAGCAGCTAGATAAACAGTGAAAATAAAAGCAGATAGCACTAGTAGTAGTAAGTTACTACCGAACAATTTATAGAAATAGTCAACTGAAGAAATCGTCTGAAAAATATAGTGACCAACCAATAGTGAACAACCGATATAGAACAACCGTAACTGACCAACCGTATTCAACAACCGTGGTCAATAACCAATAGTCAGAAGATTTCCGCCGAACAGTTGAGCAGTCGAACCGGTGGCCACTGCCTTGCCATTTGTATTCTATTTCGTGAATTTTGATTTAACCTCAGTCCACAGTACCCCAGCTGCACCCACAAAGACGGCAGTAGAAATATGCTCCGGAACCTATAGGTGTAGGACGTGAGCGACTCATAGTACTTTCGATAATACTTATTCCTGAGTTTTAAACACATTTTGTTGATAAAGTTAAATTCTAAAAATATATCAGCTTTTGCTAGTTATCACAAACTTTTTTTATGTGTACCTATATGTATGTATCCTTCTAAAGCTAAGATAGTTAACCTTGCAGTGGCGATGTAAGAATATCCATTATCTCATATGATGCAGGAAGAGGCAGATCTTCCTTATTACAACTCAAAAGTGTAAAAAACAGCGGTTGCCAATACGCCTGCCAAGCGTAGCAACTACGGCAAAATTCCCCCATGAGGCAATTTATGTAGAGACCTATATTCTTCAGTGGACTTTTGTCGGCGTTAATGGCTGGAAAGCTACTAGTAAAGCTATGTAGAATTTTATTGATCCAATCAAAAATATTTTCTGAATCTCCTTACTAAGTAATGCGACCGCCTGTTTTCGGCGTCGATTTGTTATCATGAAAGGGTCCAGTAATGTAATTTAAATTTTTTAACAAGCGACTCGGATGTTAAAAGAATAAAAATAACGACGCTAGCCCGATTTTTCATGACACATTACAGGAAATTTGCGCTTTGAAGGTTCTTATTTTCTATAATTATCTTGTTATATAAAATTTTGTTACAGCCAAGTGTCACATACACAGATTTTTTTTTTATTTTAAAATTATCTCATGTGTTTTTTTAAGTGGAAACATATTCGCATATGGGCCGAATTTTAACACAACATAAACAAATTAAAAATTACAGTGTGGGAATAAAATAGTTAGATTTTTTAACTTTAATATTTATTCAGGTGTAGTGTGGCAGATGTGGCAGATGTGGCCGTTGTGGCAGGTTGTGGCGTGGCACATTGCCAACGACACACACATCACTCGGGGTGTGGCATCATGGCCACATGCCGACCGTCGTCGCGAGATCGAACGCCCGCGATTCCCTCGGGGCTGCCATTGGGATTCATGGAGTAGGCATCGGTGGGTGCTTCGTTGTCGTCGACAGCGTTGCCAATTCTACAGATTTTTCCGTAGATCTACGGAATTTTGTCATCATCTACGGAACTACGGAATTTGAGGTTGAAATCTACGGATTTTGAAAAACATAACAAGAAAAACATTTTTTATCATGAGTGTGAACTTAGCTGACAATGTCATTCTTTCTTTCTTCTTCTATGGTGTCATATGTCTGTATTAAAAAGTTTTCTAAGTTTTTGGTGAGGTTAATCGATTTCAACTTTTAATAGCGTAGATAGTTTGCATTAAATTACGTTTATTTCGAACACTTCTTGGAAAATAGGCAGTTAAAATATAAACGCTTATAAAATTTGCATAGATGATTGAATTTTATTTCATTTTATTTTATTCAAAGTGAAACAGCTAACAGCTACATTTTATTATATATTACATACAGATAAATGAACAATAATAAATAAAATAAAAATAGTTTATTCAGTAAATGATCATACATTAATTATAACCGGGGACGGGGTCTCCTTTTAAGTATAAAAACCTGTGTTAGGAGACTCCGCTCTTCCATAGCACTTATATTAACTACTTGCATGACCTGTACATAATAATTGACTATAAAAATTTAAATAATAAAACTAACAACATTCACGCCAAAGGTGTGTATACGCGCAAACGCGTGCGTGCGTGCGTGCGTGCGTGCATCATAGCTCTTATGCAATAGCCATTTGGTTAGAGCATATTTGCAATTTCGGTAATTAAGGTGATAAATATCTATGTTTTTATTAATGGATATTTTTATAAATGGTTGTATAGAGTCGCAGACTGTTTTACATATTGCCTCCTAGCTAAAGCAGTTTTAACAGTGACAGCTGTAGCTGCTACGTTTTTCCTTCTTTTGGCTACAATACAACGGTCAAACTTTATACCTTTATGCAGTCTTAGAACAGAATATAAGATGTACAGTTTCCTGACAGTGAGTACATTTCTTATAGCATAAAGATCTTCTGTTGGGAACCTTTTTGGTTTAAAATGCATAATTTTTAACAAATTTCTCTGTGCCCTTTCAACTTCTAAATATTTTGTTTTAGTAGCACCACCCTATACAGGAATACAACATACTAAAATAGATTGAGCCAAAGCAATATATATTTGGTAAAGTAAATTTTTCGTACTTATATTTCTTAGTATTTTAAATGTCCAATTAAGTTTCCTAAGTCTATTCATGATCAATTCAATGTGTCTATGCCATGACAAATGTTGGTCAACTATGACTCCTAGATACTTGGTCTCGGAGACCTTACTAATTAATGAACAGCGGCAACTATTACTTAAGGGATCATTGCATATGTGAAGTTTAATTTGGAAATTGATGTTAGGTTGAGTTCGAATATAATTTGGAAAACATATATATAAACTGGTTTTCAAAGTATTTAAAGTAAGTAGGTTAGAGTTCAGCCACTTGGCGATCCTCGCAAGTCCTACTTCAGCAGATCTACGTACAGAATCCCAGGAGTCACCAGTAAATATTACTGCAGTATCATCTGCATAGGAGATTATGTGGCCTTCGTTAATGTCCATATTAGTTAGATTATTTATGTAGACTAAGAACAATGTAGGACCCAGAACACTGCCCTGTGGGACTCCGAATGTTATATCTGATTCCTCGCTTAAGTATTCACCTACCTTTACTTTCTGCTTGCGATCCTTAAGATAGTTTTTAAATAAATCTAAGGGAATACCCCTTATACCCATATCCTCAAGCCTGTGTACAAGGATAAATAGAAATGGGTCGATAGCTACCTACGTCATCCATGTCACCATCCTTGTACACGGAAGTTATAACTGCTTTTTTAAGAGCATCTGGAAAGATTCCCTTATTAGAGCACAGATTAGCCAAGTGCGAGATCACTGGAACAACAAACTCATGTGCTATCTTAAGAAATTCGCTCGATATGTTATCCCATCCGGGAGCACTACTAGATTTGAGCTGCATTAATATACTGTATACTTCCTGAGTGAGTTTCTAATAATACAAAGGATGTAGGATGAGAGGTTGCTCGTCTATCGATAATAGTAGATGCTTGCCAGGTAGCACTCGACTTAATAGTATCAGCTAAGGTTTTGCCAACATTTGCAAAAAAATTATTAACATAATTTACAGATACAGAAGGTTCAGATTTTAAATTTAACAGCTCTAAATTTTGGGTTTTATTACATTTACGATACGTTATCTTATTTATTGCGTTCCATATAGCTTTAGGGTTGTTATTAGCTTTAGATAATTGCTCACGATCATAATTGCGTTTTAGTTTTTTAATTAAGTTATTGCAATAATTTCTATACCTTCGATACGTTAATTGTAATATTTGGTTATGAGGATCACACTTAAGCTTTCTTTGCATGTTATTTCTATTTCTTATACACCTTAATATACACGGGATTTATTACACGGGATCAAAGGCATTTTAGTGTTATCTTGGAGGCATTTTCTTAATGTACCTATTAGAAGTTCAGTTATAATGTTGGGGTCATCATATGATAAGAGATCTAAAATATTATTGTTTTTCAAACACGTTAGAGCATTTTAAAAATTAGAGCCTTTGCTCGTATCACTCACATTCGTTAACTTCAGAAATATAATTTGGTGATCAGTAATAGTAGTATTTAATATAGCAATCGATACAGATTTAAATTTTCTATCTATTTTTATATTAAAAGGATCTAGACAAGCGTTACCCCTTGTAGGAGTCATGTGACCCGGAAGTAACCCTTGCATTGCAAGCTTATTCAAGTAACTCAATCTATTTTTATATTCAAATGCTTGTTCGTTGCATTTAGGTATTATATTTATATTAATATCTCCAGTTGTAATGATATTTTTAAACGATTTGATATCCAAACATTTATTTAAAGAAGTGATTAAGTTTTCCGCATTATTAATTGAGGGTGAGCGATAAATTCCAAGTACAACAATATTATTGACACTAAATTTACAAGAGCTTTTAACATAAACGACAACACCATCACATTAGTTAAGGTGATTTGTTGTAGAAAAGGATGTGTAGTTACATATTTGGGGAATAGATTTATTAGCATTTATTCTACATCCACTTAGAACTATAACGTCAATGTTGTTTTTTAAATAAGATAAATTTAGCAAAAAGTCATCAAAGTTACAATAAATGCTCCTTATATTCTGTGAAATTATGCTGAGATCCGAATTATTTATGCGAATGTGCTTAGAAAATTCGTCTAGTTCTAGTTCGCGAGCTTGGGCAATTTCCAATCGGTCCATTTCCTTCATAATCATTCCATGATCGGATAACAGTAAGTATTTACGTAGTATTAACAATAATTTGTTATACGTGATTTTATAGCACAGTTGCAAGTTATTAATTATCATTCGAATAATGTATTGAAATTTTAATATTTGCAGGTATGTATTTTTAATTATAATAGAAATGTGATATTTAACTGAAATGTAAGAATAAAAATGTGTATATAAAAAAATAAGTAATTTATAATAAAGTATGTCTGTATTACTATGTTTGTTGTAAGTTAAAAGGTGTGTTTGTATTTGTTTCAGTGTATATAATAAGAAAAATGAATTTATGCTAACATTTTTATGCACAAAAATTATAATAAAGTATGATTTAAAGGGGTATAACATACATAGATGTACATCTATGAGTTATATTTCTTGCATCAAATAATGTACTTGAGATTCATTTCTAATTACAATGATTGGTGACTTATCGCCTCTCCTGACATATACCTTACCATATGCGGTCCAGCAATACTTATAAACGTTCGTCTTGGCCAACTCTCTTGCTAAGAAGTACAAGCGAGCTCCTTTTGCAGTCAGTTGTTCGGAAATGAATATGGGGCTATCTTCGTTTTTTGTAAAGCCTAAATGTTTGGCACATAATTTTTCTTTGTGTTTTATGTTATAGGTCTTGCATGTCTTCAAGAATTCAGTCTTCAGGATATTAGATGTCATTTCAACAATTTCATGATTTTGCAGCTTATATTTGTAGATAGACACAGTACAATGTTTATTAAATCATCCTTGTTTTCTTTGGTGTTTCTAGGTACATTTTTGATCTCTAGGTTTGCTTTGCGACTATTGCGCTATAAGTCCTCAATTTTATCTTCAGAATAATAATATATTCTTTATCCTTCTTTGCTTGAATCTCAAACTGCTCCACTTTTTTTTTAAGTTCTTCATTTTGCGCTTTAAGAAAAGCAATAGAGCTCTCTATGTTACAATTCGTTTGTTTAATTTCCATAAGCGTGGGGGATTTTTTTTTAAGTTCGTTTAGATAGTACAGTAACATTAATATACGCAATAATGCAGACCACAGTGCTGTTCACAGATTACCTATTGAGATAGATGATTAAGACGCTAGGAGGCCTGCAGCAGCACAGAACGTATTATATAAGTGTCAAAGTATGGTCAGCAATGGTATTAATGTGACTGAGGTGATAAATTATTATTTGAAAAGTGTCTCGTACATAAGACCACGAAATTTTCTTTCGTTGAGCATGTGAAAATATCTATATGCTCGAAGGTCTCATTATATGTGGTGTGAATTATCACTTATGTCTCAAATTTTTCTAATCAAGGCTGTCAAAATTATTTTTACAATTATTAAAAAAATTCTGCCGAATAAGTCTTCCCTTTCCTTTTAACTTTTTTTTCGAATTTCTCAAAAGTTGTTAGTTGTATAGTTTTTCACTGTTACATAAATTACCGAAGTCTGAAACACTGTAATTTATCAAATAAACTAACAGAAACCAGAAAAAAATTTATCTATGGTAATTTTAGTGAAGATGGTCCGTTGTTTTCATTCGTTTAATTATTGCTTCAAAATTTTCCAGCATCAAGTTTGTAACGTAATTTTTTTAGTATAACTATCCACAAATATTTCAGTGTTAATTAATTTATTTGGTTTTTACTAAAAATAATTTAATTAAAAGAAAACAATTAATATTTAATCAATTTTTTGTGGTACTTTTTTATTATATATGCAGCTAGATTCGATGTTATACTACAATTGAACTTACAATAAGAATTTTACATGACAGAAGGAATTTCTCCAAAAAAATTATCTATTCTATGACAAAAACAAAACTGTTCGATCTTCTTTAGAAGTCTGCAGATCTACGGATATTTTGAAATAGCATCTACGGAATACTACGGATTTTTTATACCAATCTACGGATACTGGTCGTTGACGTACTGCATGGCGACTTGTCCGTTGGTCTTCAAGCGGTGCAGCAGGCCCGCGTCGGCGAGCGCGAAGCGTTCCTCGCCGTGCACCACCCACACGCCCAGCACGTTGCCGCCCATGCCGCGGAACCACGTTCACCACCACCTCGCTGACCGCGCTCCAGCGGCACTCGAACCTTTCTGAGAGATTGTGATCGAGGAATATTTGTGTCCTTTTAGCATTATTAGTAGATCCAAGTATTCCATTCTATGTCCACCCAACCGAGCAGTGCCATCAGCTAACATCCATTACAAACGCCCAAAGAGAATGTGTCATCTCGGTTCAATGAGAAAATTGGGAATTTAAATTTTCCGAGAAGAGAAATTGCTTTATTGGCCTGCTGCCCGACCTTTAGCTGATCCAAGCCTGCCACACTACACAGGTTATAATTGAAATGATGGATATCTTTTACTTGACTATTGAAAACTGGCCCCTAAATCGACTTGCTGTGATAAACAATACATAGGTGATGTTGAAATGTAAATTAGAAAACTGTAGACTGGCTTATATTTTTTTTATAGAATAAGTGTTACAAACGAGCACACAGTCCACTTGATGGTAAGTAGATGCTGTGGCTCATAGACATCTGCATCTAGCCTTATTAAATAATCAAACTGCAGATGCATTGTCACTCCAGAGGACTAAGATGGAATGCCTCGTTTCCAGTAAAAGGGGCCTCCAGTTCTCTACACTCACCTTACGAAACAAAGCAGTATTAAGCTGCAATTTTACGCTGGTAATCTGTGAGAGCGTGGTCGAGCCGACCCATTCGTGCTACAACTATACATTTAGTATAGCTGTAGCGTGGCTCTACCACGTGTAATCATTATAGTGTAAATCAAAAAAGTAAGCTACAGCCTATATACGTCTCTGTCTCTCATTTTGAAAGGATAATGGAGCAATTAGTCCGCTGCGCTGTTCCAGTGTGCTGGTGGACTTCACATGACCTCGAATTTTTTTATGAACGTACGAACGTACACCTGATGGTAAGTATCTACTGAAGTCTATAGAGACCAGCACCCAATTTCACACAAAGAAAACCATAGGTGCGGTGTCACCTCTGAGGACTAAGGTGGAATGCCTCACAGCCCGTACCGGTCTGAAAGCTATTAAAGCTAGAAAGCCAATATTATACAGTAGTGTAAGCACTGCTATTTGGCAAAAGAAATAGGTGTGGTACCTACCGTGACGGATTCTTAGGCAAAAAATAAGTCCTACCACATTAAGAAGAAATATTCTATTCCTCTGACAGGAAGGCTTCCCCACGACGTTTTCCTTAAATAAAGACGACGTGTTAAATCAGCATTTAAAATAGCAATATACTATTTCATTAGTGTCGGTGTGGATCAAGCCCCCCGCGTTTCTTGCGAACTGTGAAGTTGACGGCGAGCTTTTAGCCCCTGGGCTACCACGACGCCAAGCTTTTTTTATAAAGATTTAAATATTTTTTTTAAATCCAACACTTGGATTTTCTCCTATATCATGGAGGCAGTTTACATACATAAATTGCACAAGGACAAACATCCAGACCCGGAACAATTATTTGTAGGACTTACAAATACTTACTCCGTGCGGGATTCGAACCCGTGGTCGTCAACACCATAGCTTACTGCTAATCCACTGCGCTACTGAGAAAAGAAAGAGTAAAGTTCAAGAATAAGTTAAAGAGTAAAATTCAAGAATAAGTTAAAGTTACAAACTACGAGAACCTAAGTTTTCTTAAGACGGATAACACATAGATTAACCTGATATGTAATCAAGTTTATTGTGTAGAGTAGAGCCTTAAATTTTATTATAAACAATAATAATCACTTCACAACAATTATTTAGAAGTAGCTAAAATTAATTTCGATTATGCCATAACGGTACTTGTGGCCGTGTAAGAAAGAATAACACACAATACTAGCGTGAAGCAGCGTGAATGTACAGAACTGGAGATCATTCTTACTAGTAACGAGATATTCCATCTTAGTCTTCAGGGGTATCTGCATTTTGATTCTTAATCGAGGACAAATTTCTATGGGCCACAGCGTACATTTTACCATCAGGTGGACTGTGTGCTGGGATGTTACACTTTTTCTAAAAATAAAAACTACGACAAATACCTCTCTTGCGAGGCAATCTTCGGGGAGACATATGTCCAGCAGTGGATTTTGATTGGTCGAAATGGACAGATGGATGGATGCCAAAACGATGAGGCCGTCAAGACATACCTAAGCAAGGTGCAACGGTGGGACTGATTGTGGGAAAACTCAAAAGTCAAGAAATCATCTTAAATATATCATCTTCAACATTTTCATTTCTTGATAAGTTTAAAATAGGAAGATCCCAATCAGTCATACCATATGCTAATTTTACATGATAATATACAGAACGCCGTCGGAGAATATACGTCAGACATCTGTTATTGTTATCGCTATTCCGCCCGCAAAGCGCTGAAATAATGGCAAATCCTCCGGAATTTGGGATAGAGTTATGTCCTGCTGTAGACATTTTACGGGATGGTGAAAGTGAAGATGATAACACAAATATTGTTACTGTTTTAATAGCCTGGGTTAAAATAGGTTTATATTTTTTCTTTCAAACCATCACTAGCAAGCCGTTACCGTCACATGTCAAATTGTGAATGGTTTGAACCTGAATTGATATTTAAAAATAGAATGTGTATGTATCGAGCGAAGAGCTCATCAGTAAGCAGCGCGCGCGCAACTCGGTGCAAACCTTCCGGAGAACAATAACTAGTTGTTTGTCCGCTGTCGAAACACGAGGTCGTGCGAAGGTGAGCCGATTGCTAACACGTCGCTCACGAACGCACGCTCACACATGCAAACATCTTATTTACACGACCAATTCACGTGATCCCCAGAGATCGCTAACGCACCTCCAAAACCGTCGTATTTGCGAGAAGTGGAGAACGCGGTGTATCAATTTTAGCCGGCTCTGAATTTATGTGTGCGATATCAACGTGTAGATGTAGAGTCGAGCGACACACATAGACGTTCCACACGCAAAAGCAAAACACGCTGTCGAAAATTTGTATACGGTCAGAATGCAAATAGATTGTATTTATTTTAACATTCAATATTTACCATCAATGTTTTAAAAAAGAATGGTAGGCAAGAAATAGATTTTTGATTTGTTATTTTTTATTATTTTTATATTGGCCGTAGCAAAAACAGAAATCAGAATAACGAATAACAGCTGTCAAAGCCCAAATTAACGAGGAGTCGATAGCATATATCCGGGTATACGTTTACTCGTGACAAATACATAGTATCCTTTTCGGTCAGACAGTACAATAGAACGACGTACTACAAAACGCCTGGGGGAGTTATTGATCTCTTAAGGAATTTACAAAGGGAAAACCTTACACTCACATATTATTTTATCGCACAGGCTTATCCTTTGACAGGGAGCCAGAGGTCAAGGCCAGGGACTTGCCCACGCGCTATAAAACGCATTAGTCTTGGAGTTAAATCAACAGATAACATTTGAAATTTCGTTCTGCTTTAAATTAAAATATCCGATATTGCTCTAAAAACAATCAAACTCAAGTTGGATTGGACCGGTTACGTTTACTGTGTTATGCCCGATAACTTCTGGGATAGAGAACCACTGTCTGGACTTCAACATTAAAACACAAACATGGGTGACTCAAACAAAGGTAACGCGACGATCTACATAGACTTTGAAATAAAGGTTAGCAAACTCACTTACAGGAGACAAAGTAGAATAGAGAGGAAAAAGAGGGCTCTCTATCTATAATATATAAATACTAAGTCATGACAATTTAATAAATAAAATGAAATTTCTACTATGTAATTTTTAAATTATTTACTCCTTTAGTTAAAAGTTTTTTAGAGAATAAGGGACAAACGATCACACAGTCCACCTGATAGTAAGTGGTTGCTGTGGAGACTGTGGACCATAGACATCTCCATCTATTATCGATTAAGAATGCAAAATGCAGATGCGTTGTCACCCTTGAAGACTAAAATGGAATGCCTCGTTTCCCATCAAAAGAGTTCCGGATCTCTACGCTCAACATACGAAACACATCAGCATTAAGCTCCTATTTTACGTTGGTATTTTGTGAGAGCGTGTTCCTTCCCTGGTTGAGTCGACCCATTCGTGCTGCAACCATAATATATCTGCAGCATTGCTCTACCACGAATAAAATACAAGTCAATACAAATGAAAACAAGTTGAAAAACTACGCTCTTGTTGAAATACCATTGTTTCGTCGTAATTTTTTGTTACTATTTAAAATCTCTTTATAATTTTTATTATAAAAACAAAAACACTCGTCACTAATGCAAGTTCTACTGCTCTGCATTTAAAACCGTACTTAATAACAAAAGTGAAATCCGTCCATTCTTCTGACGCTACTCAGTCGCGTCGGCTCAATAGGCCGTCATTTGCATTGGTAATGTCTGGCGCGCGGCTTATTTGTAAACAGAGTGATTTACCTCGGGCACGGACCTCCGCCCGCATGATTACATAAAGCCACGAAACTAGCGCTTACGATGTTATTGATACAACTAGAGTTATGTGGGAACCGCGCCGGTGAGCGTAAACTTTAGTTGTAATGTGATGTAGTAACGTATTATCATTACGTTACATATGAATATATGTATGTGATGACGGCGTAAGGGAATCCATTACCAAATTTCGCCCCTGAAGCTTCGTAAGAGGCGACTCTGGGATGTGTCAAAAGTTCTTAACACTTCTCGATAGATGGCGGTATAATTCCGTTTACGCCAGGCATAAAATGCTCAGATCGGTGACAGGTACGAGTAGAAGCGACAAGAGAATCTAGAATAAGACAGTCAGTCTGCCAAACGTGACAAGGCTAGTCCTTACCATAATGGGAAAGGCCCAGACTTTTAAGGGCTGATGAAAAGAAGAAGACGTATTATGCGTATAGGTATCATAATGGTAAATATCAAAGAAGTAAGATGACACCTCGAAATTTAACCAGAAATTAAGGAAGTGTCTAACTGATTGTAATTAAAAATGACTTACAAAGGTTATTTAAAACATATATTTGTTTTAAATAACCTTTCCTGGTCATCATCATCATCATTACAGCCCTTCACAAATCCACTGCTGAACATAGGCATCCCAAGGAATACCACAAAGCACGGTCCTGACCCACCTGCATCCATCGACTTCCTGCATGTCTTACCTGGTCGTCACTACCTAATGGGGAGCCGACCTACACTTCACCTACCGATACGAGGCAATACTACCTTTCCTAGTACTCGTAATTAAATATTACATTCTGAATTAATCATTACTACATTAAACATAGGATGTCGATAGATGCAGGTGAATTTGGGGGAGGTCTATATTTAGCAGTGGGCTTCTGATGGGTTTGTAATTTTCATGATGACATAAAAATAAATACAAATGAAATTAAACTGGTCACTTTGAACCATAATTATAGTTTCCTTGGATTTCTAAATTTAAAAAAATCATATTTAGGCCATGTTATTCCTTTACCAATGTGTTTCTTTGGCGTTCCAATTGTTTTTTTTGCAATTTACTCTAATCCTATGTATCCAATACACATTGAATAAAACAAATTTTACGGATTTTATCGCGTTTATAATTTTATTGCTGTATTTATTACAATTTCTCCAAAGACATAAGCTCCTTCTGGATGATTTTGCGTTTCAGGCACTGCTTGGATATAACTACTGTAATGGACGCTTGCGATTGTCTTATACGATCCTCTTCTCATCACAGGTAAATAATGCGACTCAAAATTCCCTCCTTTCTATGCCAACCTTGGGCGCGGTCCTCTAGCTATGCGTTACTCAGTTCATGAGATACCAATTCTAAACAGATTAATAAATTGTTATAATTTAACCAATTTTGTCGATGTAGTATCGTAAATATCTTAAGTTATCATTATCTAGATTGATTTAATTGATTTCAATTTGTTTCATTATCATTTTAGGATATCAGCTTAAATTTACAATTCATTGGCTAATCCATATGTATTTGACATACAGAATTCTGTTTAGGTATTCTTAATTTAAGTTTAAACCTTCATTTCATCTTAAATTAAGAATTTTAAAGGTAATAAAATAAATTTTTGAAGATAATATTTCAATAATATTGTACCTTTTTTCACCACATTACCATTGTTGCCACGCTTAACAGAAGGGTTGGTAACCGTAATTTTTGGTGGTTATGCACGGAATATCCCTGTGTGAAAACCAGAGTAATTGACATAGCCCAATGGAGCTTAAACTGAAGTAGCATTGCGCCAGCCATATAGCTCGTAGAACTAACTACCGATGGTTCATAACTGATAGCCCATAGATAGAAGTGTAGAGCGGCCTCCCACTTGATGGAGTGATGACCTGAAAATATATGGATGTAGGTGGCTCAGGACCGTGTTTTGTGTAGACCGTTCTTTGAGAGAGGCTTATGTTCAGCAGTGGACTTGTGAAGGGCTGTAATGATGATACACTTCGATTGTTCGTAGCAAAGTTGTCCTTAATTCAGTCAAAGATTTGCAATATGACTTTACTATTGTTGTTATAGAACGAGTATTTTCTTTTATGGGCATTGACTTAGATATTTGATTTTTGAGGGAAAATATAATTTGCAAGTCCATAGCTTGGCTTTGACACCGACTGCCCTGTATTTTATACGGAAACAAGTCAGGCAACAGACAAAAAGGTTAAAACAATAAGTTACAGTTGACCCGCGGTAATCCGACAAACGTTTTTCAAGGCGGTGTCGGATTATCAAATTTGTCGGACTATAGAGTACTGCCACAGACCGAACAGTCGGAACCTTTTTGAAAAAGAGTACCTTATGATCTGACAAACTACATATCATAGTGGTAAGATTCTATATGTAGTATAAATCAAACGATGTGGTTGCTCTATTACTTTCGGATTAACACTGATTTGTGGAGCGTTGCTAGAAGTGGTGACAATGTCTATCCATAAATTTTTCCATGACGATGTAATGGTTCATGGGGCAATCCACTCCAGGATTGACAAAGAGCAAAAACTAAGTTTGTACCTACATGTTATAGGCATGTCGGATTACAAGGTGATGTGATGAGGGGGGGATTATACAAGGACCAGATTACCGGGGATCAACTGTACTGTTATACACTTAATGACCGCGAAGTGGTGGTATAAGAATATACACTACCGCATGTCGTCTCATGGATATCTTAGGAGATGACAGAGTAAAATAAGCCAGGAGATGGGCACTAGCATCTTCTTAATAACAAATAAAAAACTACGGTTGCCAATCCACCTGCAAAGCATGAAACTACGGCAAATATCCCTCGTTTGAGACAATCCAAGGGAGCCTATGTTCAGCAGTGGATTTTAATACGTTCTTACGAATGGATGGACGCACTTATGTATGTCATGAAATACTTAATAATTGTTTGTTACAACAATTTTTTTGGTGTGGAAAATTAAACTAAATACATACATACTCACACATACACGACGATCTCAAAAAAATATTTTGCCGTTCCATTTGGCCCCCTTAAACTAACCGTAAAAGTCGAAAATTCCAATATTTTGAATTTCACATCACACAAAGATAGTAAGATTTCTTTCTGCCTAGGAATCCTCTGGGTTGGTACACCCCTCTTGTCTAGTTCTGTCGCAAAATAACAATGCTTGCATTGCTGTGTTCAGGTGCGAAGAGTATAGAGAGCCAGTAAAATAATAGGTTATGAGGTATTCTATCTCAGTCCTCAGGGGTGATAACGCATTTGTACCCATCTGTGTTTTAAATTAGCTGCATGTGCCCATAGGCTGCAGTAGCCACCTACCATCGGGTAGACTGTAAGTTTAATTTGTATGAGGTTATTATTTCACTCTAAGCAAACCGTCTGGGGCAAAAAGACAGACACTATGATGATGCCATAAAAGCTCCGTTTATTGAGAACGTAATTCGAATTTGACTTTCCAAATATAGTCTCTGACTAAAAATCAGACCCATTAAAACATTATATCAACACAATATGTAGGTATAGACAAAATGACAAAATTTCAAAGAACAGCTCGTAATATAATGTATTCACGTCCGACGTCCGAGGAAAGAAAAGGTCGGCCTAATTGTAAAAGCTTAAAAGTAGTTCATTATAATTTCAGAATACCTAACGCTAAGAAACATATAAAGGAGACAATACACTTACCTTAAGCAGAGATTTAGGCAAACTAAAATTAACTCTAATTTTATGTTATACGGACGGTTCTTCCGCCGCAGGAATCCGATCGTAAGCGATAAGCATATAAAAAAGATTGTACTCTTACCTTAAGTAGCGATTAAAACAAACAAAAATTATAACTCTAAGGGTATGGTTGTACAGACAGTTCTTCCGCTGCAGGTATTCGATCCACTGTCTCCTATTCATTCTGAAAATTCGTAATGTAATGATCGTAAATAAAATTAAGTGCAGTGTTACGGTAGAACAATCTTAACTTTAGAAATATTTCATTAAAACTCACATGAAAGCATTGATACTGCTTGTAAATCACAGCGGAAAACAAGGCATTATTGCATTTTGTAGAGTATAACTTCATACAAGATCGTGTCTAAGATGTTTTTGAGATTTGTGGCGAGGCGAGATCAATGGCGGTAGAATAGGTAAGTGGGGCCTTCAAGCAGAAGTGAATTCACTGCTATATTACGGGATGGTTTGAAAGTTAAGTCAGCTAAGAGATTAACAGGCTGTGGGGCACACTATTTAATACCCAGAGGTGACAACACATCTGTGGTCTTCTTTATTTGAAGCTGTTTGAAAGTTTACATGTGTTGCAGACCAGCAGTAGCCACTTCACATCAGGTGGTCTTTTAACGCATCTGTCATTCTAATTTTAAATACGAAAAGTATTCCGTTTATGCACTTCCATTCTATTTTAGTAACTTCAAATTTAAAAAATTAAACCAAACTATATATCCAGAGAGTTTTTTATACACGTTTATTTTTTTCTTTATTTTTTCTTTAAAAAACATTACCTCAACACTAGGATTTTCTAATGTATCGTGGGGGCTCCTGTATAGTTTACATACATAAATTTAAATTTTTGAGATGTTATTTCGCAATGTAAGTTTTATCAATTACTTCTTCGTGATGTTTTGTGTTAATAAAATCGTGTTCGCGCAACGACGAAAGCCTGTCATTTACTCAGTCTAGCGAAGTAAGGTATAATTGGCGAGGCTGCTTGATAGCAATCAAACCTTGTAAGGGACATAATGCGTATACCGAAACACGATATCGCTCAGTGCACTTATGTAATTCAATTTGTTACTAACCTACTGTTACCATCAATGCCGTTGAGAAAACTAGGACAATTTTAATATAAGGTGTTAACTATCCGAAGTTTAGTTAATCACTAAATATATAAATTCTAGCGATTTCAAAAGTTAGCTAAAGCCGTTCCTTAAAATTCTCTAACCGTTGAAACTAAACGTTTATGAGAGTAGTATTATAGTTTAGATTCATTCATTAATTGAATCTGAACATACACCTCCCACTTAGATTACCTCATAATTATAGTTTATTTTATTAGTTTATAAGTTTCTATAGTTGCCTCGTTTGGCAGGCGGACTGGCGGATGCTGCTGCCCATGTCTTGTTTTAGTATCCCTCTGTCGCCTCTTAACGACCCCAACAGGTTAAAATAGGGTTTGCTTACGCTCCTACTTCACGGCATGGTATAGATGACGGATTACGAAATTTAATGTAATAGGTGTAATCCGCAAAAAGAATACTGTCGTAAACATAACGTTATCATAATATTCTGGTAACTTAAACCTCTGATTTCTACAGCTCTGCTGATTATACTCATTTTAAAACTCTTTTCGACAATATCACACTAGTTGTTTCTACTAATAACTACTTATGTGTAGTATGGAAATTTTGCTGTGGCAGCATTAATGTTTCGATGTACCTGATACATTCTACTCACTTCGGCAAACAACTGTTAGCAGAAAATCCAAAAAACGGACGCACTCAAATTTTCAAACTTAAATTTAAATGCAATGACACATCGCCACTATGGAAGTGTATTGTGTTCATAGAAAGTGAATCATTTTTTTTTGTGCTCATAAAGAGTGATCATATAAACTCAGTCCCTCATTGATCGCCCTCTGTGCAGTAGAATGGAACTCCCTAAACACTTATTACTTGTTACTCTTGTCTTACTTTCTTGTTTTAGTACTTATTTATTAGTCTTAATAATACTTAATTACTATGGATCCTAGTTGTCCCAAATAAACGTTTTTATTTTATTCCTATTATATTTCTGCGAGTCCAAATTCGTATGCTTGCCAACGCATTCTTTAAAGGTCTTTATTTACCAGTATCGGAATCTCGGCGTTGACATGTCGAATGACGTGCAGTTTCGTGGTCACTTGGAAGAGAAGGCTAATTTGGCCTCTAAAAAGCTTGGCGTGCTCAGCAGAGCGGGACAGTATTTTATGCTGGCACACCACTTGGATATTTACAAAGCGCAAGTTCGGCCTCACATGGAATATTGTTCTCATCTCTGGGCCGGGTCTCCCCAGTGCCAGCTCCTTTCACTTAACCGCATCCAGCGCAGACCGGCTCAAATCGTCGACGACTGAGTTCTCTCTGATCGGCTCGATTCACTGGTGCTGCGAAGAGATGTTGCATCCCTTTGTATTTTCTATCGCATTTACTACGAGGAGTGCTCTGAGGAATTGTTCGGATTAATTCCAGCCGCCAAATTTCTCCAACGTACATTGCGACGAAACTCACGTTACCATCCACATCATCTAGATGCTTGGCGGCCCACTACCATGCGGTTTACTAGGAGTTTTCTTCCACGCACGACTACTTTGTGGAATTGTTTAATACCGGCGATTTTTCCGGACCGATACGACTTAGGGACTTTCAAGAAACGAGCTTACTCCTTTTTAAAGGGCCGGAAACGCACCTGCAATTCCCCTGGTATTGCAGTTGTTCGTAGGGGCGGCGGTAGTCACTTACCATTATGTGAGCCGCATGTCTGTTTGTCCCCTCTTCTACAGAAAAAAAAACAGTTCATTAAAAAAAAAACTATGAAGATAATGCTGCCAGGAAGAGATTTTTATTGATAGAATAAGGTTTATGTGCAAGTACTCAGTCCACCTGATGGTAAGTGGATGCTGTGCACTATCGACACCTACATCTATCCTCGATTAAGAATCAAAATGCATATGCGTTGTCACCCCTGCAGACTAAGATAATTATAATACTGATTTCAGTAAAAGGGTTTCCAGTTTTCTACACTCACTACACGAAACACAGCAGATGTTTTATAAGAACCGATCCATTCCAGCTGACGTCATAAAACGCTGTAGTATGTCTCTAATAAACACACAAATATGGATAGACGAATACTCTAACAGCCTATAAAAGTCCACTCCCCCATAGACAGGGCGGCTATGGGCTTCAGGTATTTTAAAATGAGCACAGTACCCTTATTCTACAAAAACAGCTATTGACATAAAAGTCGAAACGTAAATTGCAGTGTTGCGGCGGCCTTACATAATCTATCACCGGATTTCTTCGGGTCGGGGTCACAAGAGGCGACTTGGGATAAAGCTAAAATCCTTGCAGCTTCTGATAGACACTGGTATATCACGTGCAGCGACCAACTTGCAAGATTGATACTGTGATCGCCAATCCGCCAGACCAGCTTTGTGTTTATTTATCCTTCTTGCGATTGGAGAAGCTTGAGTCCAGCTGTGGCCTATTACGGGCTGATAAGGAAGCTAAATGTGAAAAATCTACTTAATCTTAGTTTGAACGCAATATGATGTCTAAAATAGTTCAGGGTTATTGAAATAAATATATTTTATAGATCCCATGTTTAAGTGGGACTTATAAAAAAAAAGAATTTGCTAACTGTATTAGGTACTTGCTTAAAATATCGTACAAGGCGACTAATGTGATATTAGGTTTGTGACAGTTCTTTCACGATTTTCCTATAGTCAATACCTACGCCTACTACTCTATAGCCTCACTAGCCTAGTATCCCTCACGGATAATAAGAGTGATGCTATGTATGTATGTGTGTAAAAACTCAGCTCGCTTAGTATAAACGTATTAGTATCAAACAAGCCTTTTTCATTGAGTGACCTAAACACGCTAGAAGGTAAACACACGAACGAACGTGTCTGTTAACAACTCAAACAACTGATGGATATTTGTGAAAATTAAGGGTATTTTATTAATTTAAAACTATAGTATTCTAATGGGTATGGGGTATGGACCGAGAAGTTAAAAGTCGGGTGTTCCAAATTTATTATAATGTGTTGTACTTTAGGGATGATTCTATATCTATGATTCTAAATCCCACATAACAGCTTCTGAAGTCAATAATTAATAATTAAAAGTCTGAAGAATTAATTAATTATTCTAATACTATGACTTATAGCACCAAATTCTGAGGCTGTTATATCGAAATTATATTTTTAGTTCTGAAGTCGAGGCTTCAATACATGTCTTAGCATCGACTTTAGAAGCTATTGTGTAAAAATATTAATAATTTTTTAAGTAAGTTTTACTTTTTATTAAAAGTTTAATTATAAACATAAATGTTTTAAGTTTACTTGAAGTAGTTAAGAGGAACATATTTACAGCAGTATTTAAAAAAAACGACATGAAACAGAATAGTAAATCGATTCCTGTACTAATTAGTAAGCACTTCGCACGCCGCACTATCATTCCATTGTCAGTAAATCGCCTCCGAGCCGATAGCTGGGAACGGCGCGGCGTGACAAATGAAGCAAATAACGAGCTTATCGTTCACACATTCACCTCGCATCTCCTCACCATATATGTTAATGTTTAGGTAAGTACCAATGCTAAAGCAATATTAAGAAATGTGTGCAATACCTTTTTATTTTTATTTAATATCATTCATTTCAGTCATTCGACTGAATCTGGCTTGAATATATTCCAATAAACCAATGAGGTTTGTCTTGAGTGCGTGATTTTGCTTACTTACATATTAAAACATAAAAAAATATACCGTTACAGCTACGTAAAGTCCACTGCTGAACATAGACCTCCCCCATTGATTACCTCATAGGAGGGATACTTGCCATAGTTGCCACGCTTGGCAAGCAGGTTGACAACCGCAGTTTTTTATTTTAAGTCGTTATTAGGAAGACGCTGCTGCCCATCTCCTAATGTTTTTTATTTATCAACTTTTACAAAAAAAATTACATAACATTATAACTTCGCCAAACTGTAAAGACAGTTTGTTTATTTAGGATAAGGTATCTCATTACAGAAGTATTTAGTCGTTTATTTGTTTCCCTCTGCCGCTTCTTGCGACACCCACGGCCCACGGGATGATATGAGGTAGCTTACGCAGCAACTTCACGGTAAAAAATATAACTAGACTCAATAAAGTATACATATTTAAAACAATTATTAAGGGAAAATATGTACGTGTACATTTCATTGTATATGGGATAAAAGTTATCAGCGAGATTGAGCAGTAGCTATTTGCATTATATATATATATATATATATATATATATATATATATATATATATATATATATATATATATATATATATAGATGAAAAGTGCAAGCTTTTTTGCGGAACTTTTGATTTTTTTGAGTTATTTGTTGTATTGTTTGTGTTAAACTACGCATCATAAATCGGGGAAAAGACTTATAATATTATTATAAACTTCTTCTTCATCTTCGGCATATAAAATGGGTCTCTCCTACTTTAGTGGAGCCAACGCGGTTGGCAGGTATATTGCGGATCTTAGTACCACATGTTTTGCTCTTTTGATGTTACCCTCCGTCGTTTTTGTGAATACTTCACTTCCGACGTAAACGAGATGGACTACCATCTGTTGGAGGACACGAACTCTTTCTGGGCTTTTCAATCTTTTCCTCTTACAACACTCACGTCATCGTGAATTGCCAGAAATAATTACCTAATGATTGATTGAGCCCACGCGGCTTATTCACAATAGATTTCGTATTTATTCGACTGAAAGCCACTTTCAGGACCATTAGTTCTGATTAAGTTTCTGTTAGAGAAGAAGTGATCCTTTCAAGAAGTTAAAAAAGGCTGTTGAAGTTATCCACAGAAAATCTGCAGAAACGGTCATTGTGTAGTTCGTTGAAAGGGCAATAATTTGGTCACATAACGAATAACCTAGTAACTAATAGATTCATTAAGACTAAGGAAATCTATGTTTGAGACAGGACAGCCTAAAGAATCTAATGTTGCGGTTGTTGATGAGCAGTGGTAATCAATTACCATGAGGAGAGCCGTTTGCTCGTTTGCCTACTTCTTCGGTAAAAAAAGAACGATAAAAATACATTATCAGCTTTTTAGTCCACATCTGAACCTAGAACTTTTGAAAAATTTGTTCGCTTGCATTTCTTGGAAGATTTAACCAAATCACGCTGGCCGGACGCGTTGTCGAGCGCAGAACCGATACTCCCAAACTAATAATGCCATTTCCATCGTCAGTCTATGAAACTTGGATTCAGCGTTTATGGACGGAATTTCTTAATCACCAATGCTGAAACATTATTATTTTAGCCAAGAATAGTACAATGTTGTAACAGTTCACTGCTGGAAATTGGTGTCTCCCACTATTAGAGAGGATTTTCCATAATCAACACGCTTGGCAGCGAATTCGTGATCGCAATATCAAAAGTTTTGCACCTTTCACGCTGCTTCACGTCTTCGTTCTAGGTATTTACGTCTGGTTTATATGAGATAGTTATACCCCCTCTATCGGAGGCAACGAAATCATTCCCCTACTTCCCATAGTCGTCGCTTACGATACTCACGAGTTATTATGGCGTGATGAATTCTCTTACCGCCCCTATAATGTTCTTTCTAATATTGTTTTATATAATTTGTGTCATAGAACAAAGGTGACAAACGAGCACACAGTCCACCTGAGGGTAATTAGATGCTGTGGCTCTTAGATATCTATATCTATTCTCAATTGAAAATCAAAATGCAGATGCGTTGTCACCCCTGAGAATTAAGATGGAATGCCTCTTTTACTAAAAATTCAAAATACCATTCCAATGTAAAATGAAAAAATGAAATATACCCCAAAAAGTCAAGTACAGACAAATCTCAAAGGCACTTAATGATATACAGACTCTATTACTAAGAAGTGCACACCTTACGGCACATGATAATGGGACCGGTTCTCATTGTTCCATTCTTCACGACAATTGACTTCACATGCGGTCGACGCGGCTCCGAATCGTCAACTTAACTCGCCCCAGCACAAGCTGTGTAGTTTTTGCCTTAATTACGTACGCCCTTGGGCCACATTTCGCGTAATTGGTGCCTTATTGGTAAAATTAATTGGCGAGTAACTGTAATGTTTTACAATTAAAACAATTACATCTTGTGGCATTTTTATTTAAGAGGTTTGTCATGAAATAACATCTTTTAAATTATACAGCGGATGGAGTAGCGATTACTTATTTTAAAATATACGTAGCCGACTTGTTTTAGTAACAGTATATTTTATTTAATATTTTATAAGGCTATTAGTAATTTTCAACAATGGCAAATACTAATTATTGTGTTGAGAAGAATTAGATTACCGTTAAAAATTATTTAAATAAGCACTACACACTATTAAAATTTAAGCAACAACTACATGCTATGAATGCAGTAATGCTCTTAATGATATTATAGAAAATTGTTATTCTTAACTTAATTATAAAGTAACTGTCTCAACGGCTCTCGTTTCAAGTTCTGTTCTCATTCACATGCCCTAGTTGTAATGAACGCCTACGTTTCTCGTCATGGCTGCTTGGTTTAAGGCTTAATATATTATGTACCTACTTCTTGTAAGAAAACAATCGCTTAAGTGTAAGACTTAAACGACGCGTTCGAAATAATTTAAGGGCGTAACTATTATTTAAAAAATTTAAAAAAGGATTTTTTCCAGTGAGCACGTGAGTAGTGCGCAGTGCCATCATCACTGCCATTGCGCACTGCCGTCTATTTGTAATTACATTATCATTATCATTATCAGCTTTCCCTTAGGAACGCTGCAAAACACGGCCCTGAGCCACCTGCATCCATCGACTTCTTGCATGTCTAACCACTTACTTTCTACTAATCCAACCCAACATTTCGCTTACCGGTATTATACTGCCACTCTACGAGACTCTTTCTTTCACATTAATTGTAATTTTTTGTTCCTAATGTTATGAAAGTTATCTAGTGTGCGCCTGTGCTTGCGCATACACTCGGGCACTATAATCATGTCCATCGCAGATGGCTAGCCTCCGTTAAGACTAGCCACCGTGATCGAAATTCGGTCTGAAATCCATTAAAGATACTATTCTGTAAAAAAAATCCCTGTTTACAGTAATGAGCACAGCTGTGGCAACTCAGGCGATAGTCAAGTTTGACCCTCGTTGGCGAAACTGGTGACCTCTATTTTAGGTGCTGACCATGTACTCGGTGGTCATGGACTTCTCCCATAGTAGGGATGTTTTGCCCTCGACACGCTTATCAGGCGGATTGTTAATCGCAATGTGTCGCACGTATGATGCTGCTCCGTAGATTGGTGACGTCTGGTCATCATCATATCATCATAACTCATGAGATTTTATGGCATTTCCCATCCCATAGTCGTTTTTACGACACTCACAGGATCATCATGTCATCGGGTCACGCAGCACAGACAGTATATTTGTAAAGTAAAGTAAAGTAAAGTTACAACCTATATACGTCCCACTGCTGGGCACAGGCCTCCTCTCATTGCTGAGAGGGTTTTAGGGCAAGGAATTGTCCGCCGCGCTGCCCCAATGCGTGTTGGCGAACTTTACATGTCTTCGAAATATTTTTTTTTTATTTCTCAGACATGCAGTCATCGTGAGGACGATGTTTTCTTTCACCGCCGAGCACGTGGTAAAGCAGCACTTAAAATTTGCATTTAACGATTTCATTGGTGCCGGCGGGGATCGAACCCGGGTTGCTCGTGTACTGTGTAACTTACAGCGAGCGCTAACCATCTGAGCTACCACGGCTCACATCAGTATATTAGTATGTATGCGTATATATTTTATGTTTATTTACATTATATGTCTAGTCATTTTAAAAAAATTTAACACCTACCAACTTTTATTTATCTAATTCTCTCAGTTGACTGGTAGAGAATGCCATAAGTCATTAAGTCTGCCCATTGTAACCCTTAGATTAAGGTATATCACAATAAAGGTTCAACAAATAAAGAAATAATCTATACATATAAATAAAACTGAAATGTCTGTCTGTAATATAGAAATAACTGCCTTATATTGAACTGAGGGGGCTATTTATAAGCTATTAAGACATGAATAACCATTTTTAAAAAAATTATCTATCTGTCTGTCCGAAGAAATCTTCGGAATGGCTGAACCGATTCTAATAAAACTTCATACACAGATAGAGGAGCAATGCCTGGAGTGATCCAGATTACATTTTATCCGAAAAACATACATTTAAAAAAAAGTAACCCAGGCGAAGCCGGGACCGGTTGCTACTGTTTAATATCAACTAAAATATCCTTTTAAGATGTATAACAGTCATAGTATTACGAAAATTTAAGTGAGGTTAAATACGGTTGCTCTAAAACTAGGCTGGTCAAGGCACATAATATAACCTTTTGGAGAATTTTTATTACCCAAAAGCAATTACTATCGATTTAACTTCGTATGAAATATTTATAATAACTGCCTAAATTTATCCGGTTACATAACAGAAATAGTTTTGTGTAATGATTGAATAAAATAATTTTCAGGAATTTTCTTTCGTAATTAGTTATTTTTAAACGAGTTCGAAAAAGGTGGATGTTCTATTTTCGACGCGTATTTTTTTATCGATTTTTCTAAAATGGGTGAACCAATTATAATGTTTTTTTAATAAAATAGATTATACTTCGGGGGTAGTTACACATAAATTTTAATAAAAAAATTCCAACCTTAAGAATGGAAAAATATGGGATGAAATTTTAATATAACCATTTAGACAACAATCTAGTTCTTAACTTGAACTTGTGATATTTTTAGTAAACTCTAAAGGTCAAAATAAAAGTAGATAAGTGGTTTTTAACACGCTTTCATTAGCTCCGTGTGTTTCTACGCGCGAAGCTAATAAAAGAAAGATGTCTATGTAACTGAATCTTTTAATGTAATTTTCACCAACTTGTAGACGGCCGATTGACTTGAAAATTTGCACTCTTATCAAGAATCGATGACAATACAATAATTTAATAACTTTAAACTAGTATCCTGATCAGGATCACCAGGATAAAATAAAATAATTTTTTTTGGACTTCATATGCTATAATTTAATTATTTATATAACGCCACTATAACTACAAGTCGGAAACATTATTTTATATATACTACTATTTATTACAAGTTATAGTTCTTTAAAAAAAATTATGATAAACTATCTCCCTGTTATTACAAAAGCTAATCAAATATTATTCTTTATGTATTTATTGACGTACGGACACGTCATAAGTTCCGGCAACAATATAATATCTTCCGCAAAGTCGTGGCATCTTCGTGATTGATTTATTAATCGCTTCCCCTTCTCAGTTCTCAGTTACAAATTCAAATATGTACCTACAGGGGATTTTGACACCGCAAATAGGAGCATATGTTGTGTTTCATAAGGTAAGTGACGAAAACCGAGAATCATTTAATGGCTCTGTAATTTATTTTAAATAAAACAGCCATTGTATGATGACCTTAACCTGCGGAGCTACTTCCGTCGTTTCCTCCCCGGTCAGAAGAATCTAAATAAAGTAGTATAATTAAAAACCGACCAAGTGCGAGTTGGAATCGCGCATGAAGGGTTCCGTACCATCGTGCAAGATTTAATACTATGTATGCAAAAAATCACGTTTCTAGAAGGGGAGCCTCCTTTAATTTTTAATTTATTTTATTTTTATTATTTGTTGTTAAAGCGGCGACACTATAATAATAAATAAATAATATATACCTATACATACACATTTTGAGAAATTTCAACTGTCTACCTATTACGGATCATGATATACAGCCCGCTGACAGACAGACAGACGGACGGACGGACAGACTTACGAACGGACACCGGAGGCTGAGTAATAGGGTCCCGTTGGTTAACCTTCGCATACGGAACCCTAAAAATGAAATTTGACAAACGCAATTTAAATTTCTGACGTCAAAAACTAATAAATAATGAGAAAAGTGCTGGTAGGTTTTCACGGCACGGTTCTTTGAACGATGTTATCCGAAGGGCTCTTGTCTCTATAAATGTTCCCTTGGTTTTAGAGCCCTGTGGAATATTTAGAGACGATGGCAAGAGAACCGACGGTATGACATTGGTCCCTTGGGAGAGAGGTAAAGCCCTAGTGTGGGATGCTACTTGCGTAGACACTTTGGCGGCCTCTCGACTCAGGGGTACCTCGTTTAGAGCCGAGGCGGCATCAGAGGCAGCTGAACTGAGTAAGTGGCGCAAATATGAGTCTCTGAGAGAGGACTACATATTTGTGCCATTTGCTGTAGAGACTATCGGTCCGTGGGGTCCACGTGCGGTGAAGTTCCTAAAGGAACTCCATCCGCGTCTGGTCGTTGCTGCTGGTGATAAGAGGGCTGGTTCTTTTCTCGCTCAAAGGCTAAGTACAGCCATTTAGCGGGGAAACGAAGCCAGCGTTCTTGGCACGATACCGCGGGGAGTAGGACTGTATGATAATTAAGTTAATAGTTTTAGTTTTTTTTTTAATTATAGTTTAATTTAATAAATAATACTTAATTTTATTAATATAAAGTGCAACCGTCTTCAAGAGGTAATTACTAGAATGCCATCGAAATAGTCCCTTTTTACCCTTTGCACCCTTAAAGTTTTTTCTTTAAAATTATAATAGGACCACTCCTGACGGTGTGTGAACACTGATTGTTATTCTTGCATTGATATATGTTGTATAAAACCGAATACCGTGGACTGATTGGCTTGCAAACAAAACTATAATTTATCGCTGTTGCTTTATAGACTCCAGATGCTGATCTGAAAATCTTGAAAACAGTTTGCGCATAAAAACTATTTTTAAACGTCACCTTGTAAAATCAAAGACACGTTAAAAACACTAACACTAGTACTAACTGTATAATATGGGATTTTAAATTTTAATGTTCCATTCATCGACACTAGGCCATGACATGATTCGCCCTTTTAATAAGGGTTCTTGGGTCTATACGTGCTCAACTTCAACTTCAATAACAGGGGTCGCAGTTAACCTGCAGTGCCGTTGTTTTTCTAACTCTCTGGCCTTCTACTCCCGTACTATCTTAAAAAGTCGAGTAGATAACGTAGATTTAAAAAAAACACATGTGACATTGTTAATAACAATTAGTTATAAAAAGTATTCAAAGCGTGTTGGCGGAGTAAGACAATCCGTTACCGTTAAAGCCTATTTAAAGTCCACTGCTGAACATAGGTCTCCCCCATAGATTTCCTCATAGGTAGCGATATTTGCCATAGTTGTCACGCTTAGCAAGCGGGTTGGCAACCGCAGAATTTTATTTTTAGTCGTTATTAGCAAGTCACTGCTGCCCATCTCCTGATTTATTTTCCTTTGTGGCTTCTTACGACACCCATGAGATGATATGGGGCAGTACATATTTTTACATCGCGACAAAACGGTAAGTAAGAACAGAATCAGCAACATTTTATTGCGCCTTGTAAGACAAATCGTAGAACAACAACATAAAAAGAACAAAATCGTTGAATCAAATTAATATCATGGGAAAAACCACTCAAGAATCACCAGGCTCATTATATTCATCAATTACACTTACCATCAGGTGGCTCTTCTATAAAAAAAATTCAGACACACTACATTCATATTAATTGACCACGATATATATATATATATATATATATATATATATATATATATTATAGATAATATATATTATATAATTTCTAAGATACTGACCTCTCTGTGTGGTGGCGGCGGTGATACACTTCAGGGGTGGTTCAATTAAAATTTTAAGAAAAAGATGAATCCCTAAGGGTGGAATAATAGGTGATTAAGAGTCTAAAGTAACTATTTGGACGATATTCTAGTTGTTAACTTGAACTTGTGATATTCCTTATTCTACTCAAAAGAAAAAAATAAACTCTAAAAAAAATTAAAGACCGGTTTTAATTTATTAAAAAGTTTATTTTAAAGATACTGATTTCGGTAAAAAGAAGCATATATGGGAACTTCTAACGACCGTAGTATACTTTTAGTTAGGCCGTTAAAACAGTTTCACATTTAAAATTGTTAATCAACGATTTGCTCTTGAATCAAGCAATAAACATCATTATTTTATAAAACAACTAGTTCCTCTTTTCTTTAAGTGGAGGAAATTTGGTAATTTTTTCGCAGTCCCCTCACATTTATTCGATATCGAACTTTTTTCTACAAATCCGATAATCCCCTGTAACGGAGAAACCTTGGCAGAGATTTTGGTACTAATACTAAACTGGCTAGCTTCCTATCGTTGAAAACTTTTTTGTAAATACAAAAAAGTTGTCATATAAAATATCGGGTATTTTATATTACTACTGTTAACGTTCCAAAGAATCAGGTTGTACCTGCAAAGAAATTGAGGTTTGGAAGCTCTTATATAAACAGGCCATAGAAGTTTTATAAAGAAATAATATGTAATAAATTGTGTGTTATTCTAGGCAAGTTGATATATGTAGTAAATAAAAAAAATTGAAAGAAACTATTTACCATAAATTAAATCAATAGGTAAAATCTTACCCGTACATAACTGTGTACGCGAGCAATCTGGATTCGATCTTTCCTGGCACCAATTAGATTGTTAACTGCAATTTTAACTTTTCTTATACCATGTGCTTGATGGTGAAGGAAACATTGTGAGGAAACTTGTGTATTTCCAAAATTAAAAAAAAACATTTCGAAGACATGTGAAGTCTGCACACACGCATTAGGGCAACGCTCCCCCAATGCGTGTTGGCGGACTTCACATGTCTTCGAAGTATTTTCTTTTTTTTATTTCTCAGCCATGCAGGTTTCCTCACGATGTTTTCCTTCACCGCCGAGCTCGTGGTAAATCAGCACTTAAAATTGCACACCTTGTTACCACCACACTCACTATTCGAAACACATCAGCATTAAGCTGCTATTTTACGTTCATTTTTGCTATTGCAAATTCGTGCCGCAACCAACATTGGTGCAGTGTGGCTCTACCACGTTTGAAAGTTGTTCCTAGAATGTGCAACTATTGAGTGAATAACTAAGAAAATTATTATAAATAATTAATAATATAAATTATTAACAGTCTATTTCTAAATATAAGAAATAAAAATTTGCAAAGAACGGGTTTTGTATCATTAGATAAAGTTATGTCGCTTTGGATTAAATAATAAAATAAATTAATATACCTATAAAGATAATCATCATCATCATCATTACAGCCCTCACTGCTTAACATAGGCCGTCCCTAACAAATGCCACAAAGCACGCTCCTGAGCCACCTGCATCCATCGACTTCCTGCATGTCTTACCAGGTCGTCACTCCATCTAGTGGGAGGTCGCCCTACACTTCGCCTACCGTTACGAGGCTGCCACTCGAGAACATTTCTTCCCCATCGGTTGGCGGTTCTTCGAGCTACATGACCGGCCCATTGCCACTTCAGCTTACTAATCCGGTTCTACTGCGGATATCCTCATTTCTAAGTTTATCACGCAGAGAAACCCAAGCATAGCCCTCTCCATAGCTGAGCGACCTTGAGCTTCCTCATACGGCCAGCAGTGAAGGGCCACGTCTCAGATTCATAAGTCATCACAGGCAACACGCGCTGCCCAGCCGAGTTGAATCCGTCGATTGACCTCCCGGTCAAAGTTGGACTTACTTAGTCGGACTATTTGTCCCAGGTAAACATACTCGTCAACAACTTCGAGCTCAGTGCTCCCAACAACTACCGGCATAGATGTGACATGGACGCTACACGTGAATATAATGATAAAATAAATATAAATTTAGCGCCCGTTAAGACCTTAAATCCTTTTAACTTTGTTTGTACCGAACTTGGCCCTATTGATATAATTTATATTTTTGGTGAGATATCAATAATTCTTGAAAAAAGTTTTTTTACTTTAGGTATTAATCTTAATAAATACGTGCCCTTTTACGTTTTTTTGCATTTGCGCTTTACTGTTTACTTTTGTAATCCAAACTCACGAACATGAAGCTTAAACTATACGAATTAATTAAATTACATTTTTCTTCATATACGCACCAAATTTTATGTTTCTAAATAACCCAGAAGTGGCTTAGGTTTTCGGTGAGCGAGTCAGTGAGTGATAAAAATGGTATTTTTCGGACCTTTATAAATCTAGAACTACAACAGCTTTATTTATATATTTTAAGAGATTAGATTAGATGTATCTAATTTTAATGAATTATAATACATGAATTTAATTAGATATGTAAAACTACAAACTATAAATGTATTGGTCTAATAATTTTCGATTCGAAAGTGGTTTGAAATGGTTCGTGTTAATACTTGGCTTACACACTGCGGTGTGTCCAGATAATTTCTTATTTATAATACTCGTATGTTGCTGTGTGCTGGCGGCGTAAGATCATTTCTTACCCTATTTCGTGGGTGTCCGCGGGTGTCGTAAAAGGTTACTATGGGAAATGCCAGGAAATTTTTATGGCTTCCGATATATAGGTTGTCCTAAATACCATCGCCAACTGTCAGCTGTCTGCTGACTCAAGTTGCCGTCAAAATCTCCCAAGGGCTGCACAATGTGACGCATCAACATATTGTGAAGCAGTGTACTATGAAGAAAATTATAATAAACCGAATAAAAATACCTAAGACTTGGCCTAAAGGTCTAGATACCAGGCCATAAACTCCAAAAAAAAAATAGTTTGTCCCAGAAGTTGACGTCAAGCCGGAATCGGGTGAAAGTATCAGACTGCGCTATCCATCTGTTTGGGTTCTTCATCAATTTTCAATCATTTTAGACAGGTAGGGAAAATTTATTTACAACTGGGTTTCTTTAAAAAAAATTTTTTCCATAATTTAACGTTTTACGTGGTAGAGCCATGCTGCAGCTATATTAGTAGTATAGTTGTAGCACGAATGGGTCGGCTCGACCGGGGAAGGATCACGCTCTCACAGAATACCAGCGTAAAATGGCAGCTTGACACTGCTGTGTTTCGTATGGTGAGTGTAGAGAACCGGAGATCCATTTTACTGGAAAAGAGGCATTCCATCTTAGTCCTCACGGGTGACGACGCATCTGCATTTTGATTCTTTATTGAGGATAAATGTAGATGCCTATGGGTCACAGCAACCACATACCATCAGGTGGACTGTGTGCTCGTTTGTCACCCTACCCTATAAAAAAAAACAAATAATCTTGCAAGTGTTGCTATTTTGAAATCCTTATTAAATGCGCCAACTTTTAAAGTTACTTATCAAACTCGACTAGTATTTTTTTTTCAGTACAGTCATTTAAAACTGGGCAAAGTATTAATTTTGAATATTTGTTTGGGAATAAAATTTCATTTCCTTCTGTATTGGATCAGTTGGCTGTAAATTTTAAGCAACAGTTTCTAGAAGCATTATTCAGGATTACATAATAAAATTAAAATTAAAAAAAGTTAAGATTTGTAGCAACAGGAGTTAAAAGACCGTCACAGGGTGTAGATTTTCTCGATTTTTATAAAGATGCCTGTAATTTTTAAAATACATAATAAAGATTTTTTTTTATATTTTTCTGTTTACTATTATGATTTGAACTATCACCCGATTCCGGCTTGACGTCGACTTCTGGGACAACCTGTATGAGATTTGAACCATCGCTTACGCCAATCGTAAAATACCCGACCGGCGACGGGCAGTAGCGTCAAAGATCGTCATCGTCATCGATCGTTAATCTGCTTGCCAACCGTAACGATTAAGGCAAACCTTTCCTACAACGGGAGGGTTCCATGTCGAGTATTGGACTTTTACGGGCTGATAGAGAAGATGAAGAAATGACATTTAGCTAAATTTTGCATTAAGGCTTTTAGTTTTATTTTCAATACAAATATAAATCTAATAATGTTATTTGGAGCACAGATGTAAATATTTGAGTGAGCCAACACTTGAACGCGCTCGTTTATATCCGTGTCATGTGTTTCGGCACAAAATGACTGAAGATCTGTCTATTGAGAGCCACTTAAATTATTTATAGCGATCGACCAATTACGTATCCTGTTAATAACTATAGGCTATCACTTTGAATTTTTTTATTAATGAAAAAATAACACTTATAAATATTTTGTTTTGTTAATGAAAAACTAACATAATAATTTATCTCTTCAAATACATAACTTACACATGAAAAAATTCAAATTCAATTTTCCCGTGCGGAATCCAACTCATCGAGCTGTTAATTAAAAGAAAATTCGATTCATTGCAAATGTTCGGTCTAAATTATATTGTAATTTAATCCAAATAAGTGGCGTCATGTTTTGGGTTTAAAAGTAAAAATAAATATGAGAACTTTTTTGGTGCAAATTTTTAGGCCAGTATTTAGAGACAATCTCGTGACAATTCAAGTTTTACAATGTAAAAGTTTTTGTAACATAATATGGGGTCAAATTCATATGTTTATAATAATATATGTATATATCTAATATATTTATAATAGTGGGTCAAATTTTGCATGCTTACAACGAACAAGGAATAAAGAAAATCACATTATATATAATGAAATATTATTTATTATGAGATAGAGTTGCAATTAAGTATGTGCATGTGTCTGATCACATAACATGTAAACTGATCTAATGCTGTGTACTGTATGCGTATATCTATAGACTACGAAAAAGGACTTTTCAACATTTCTTTGTACGTCTGTCTGTCCGTCAGTATTTCTGTTCGTCTCCTAAGACTCTTGTTTTCAGGGACACGTAGAGGTGTCAAGTTGAAATTAATTAATTAGTTCTAAAGTCCCTTGAATATATGAAAAATGCAAAGCTTAATTCAATGCAATTGAAAGTTACTAAAAGCCATTTATGTCACATATTTTGATACTCACAACTCACTTATCATGACTACTAGGGTACTTCCCGTTGACTTAGAATCACAAGTAAAAAAAAAATTCAAAATCGAATATTTTGTGGTTACATCGCATAAAATGTATTTTTTCGATTCAATTAATTTTATTTGGATTATTTGGAACCCTCGGGATGTAAAATACATTACTTTATACTTACTTACATTCTTGTCCGGTTTTTATCCATTCTCTATTAGGAAACACATAAAAACTACATATGTAAATATTTTTAAGTCTGCTTAAAAATTACAAAAAAATAAATAAAACGTTAAAAATCCATCGTCATTTGGTTACGTAATTTTGGCACGACTCGTGAGTGTCGCTGGTGGCGCGTCGCGCCGTGACGCGCGCGCATAGAAACGAGGCGCGTCGTGTGCCACAGCGCACCGTCCGGACGAGTAGAAAGCGCGTTTCACTTCGCCAATCTCTCCTACATGAACTCACTTTTTATCGTCTCTCGTAACCTTATTGTAAACGATAAGACCATAATGCCGGGGACGAAGTTATGCTAAAATAATTCAACCAAATCACTATCGATATATCGGTTAATAAAGCCTAATATTATAGAGTTCACTACATGATATGCCATGTGCTTATGTATGTTTATGTATTGATTTCATGGATGTAAATTTAAAACAACGTAATTTTTTTAATAGAAATATGGTGACCAACGAGCACACATACCACCTGATGGTAAGAGGATGCTGTAGCCCGAAGACATCCACATTTATCCTCGATTAAGTATCAAAATGCAGATGCGTTGTCACCCATGAAGACTAAGATGAAATGGCTCGTTTCAAAAACAATGGATTTTTAGGGAGTGAAGGAAAAGTTTTGTTAACAAATTTTTCCATAGTTATATTTAGTCTATGTTACTGCATAATTATTAATTAGGTCAAATTATAATACTTATGGCAGCGCTGACGACGCGTCACAACGGAAAAAAGAACCGAAGTCTGAATCCGTTACCGTTACAGACTATCTATCTATTTTGGGTAATGTAGGTGATGTTATAATTGTATAGGTATACGGCTCTTACAGCTTCATTTGACACATGGCTCGTCAGGCCGCAAGCTGATTTGAAAGGCCGCGAGCTGATTATACAGCCTATCAAAAGTCCACTGCTGAACATAGGCCTCCCATAAATTGCCCCATAGGGGGGATATATGCCATAGTTGCCAAGCGGGTTTTTAGTTTTTATCCAACTTCAAGAAAGGAGGAGGTCCTCAATTCGACTCTATAATTTTATGTATGGTTACCTCAGAAGTTTTTTCTAGGTTTCGATGATTCTTTTTTTATTTGAAAACTGGTGCTTCTCATGTGGTCCCATATAAATTTAATCAAGGTCTGACCAGTAGTTTTTGAGTTATCCTTAATAATTTATATTGAAGTTGGTTGTACAATTTTTTTAATTTTACCACTTGTATTAAAACCACTTGTGTGTTTTATTCCCTTTACTATATTAAATCATTGACTGACATCTACTCATTAGCGAACTTCAAAATAGGAAGAAATACATACTCAATTCGATTAATGTTTTTTTGCACATATTTTACGCGATATCTTCGTCAACTATGAACCGATTTTATTAATATTTTTGAAGTAAAAACTTCTTTAGAATCGTTGTGATTTGAAATTCGATGAAAAAGAGACAAACGTATTATATACATCTATAGGATTTAGCCTGCGAGAGAATGAGATAGAATACAGAATACAGTGTTTACTACTCCTATTCTGAAGGTTTCATTTGTACCGCGTGTGAACTGCACACTTGTTTTTTTTTAATGATTTATTAAATCGGTTGTACTTCAAGAGTAGTCTCATATAAGTTAGGGAAAAATATTTACTCCTATAGTAACTATTTAGGCGACATTATTGTCTGCCTAGAGCTAGTGATATATAATATGTCTTAGCACCGACTTCCGAAGTTGTTAAGTGAAAATTATTCTTTTTAGGGTTCCGTAGCGAAATGGCAAAAAACGGAACCCTTATGGATTCGTCATGTCTGTCTGTCTATCTGTCCGTCCGTATGTCACAGCCACTTTTTTCCGAAACTATAAGAACTATGCTGTTGAAACTTGGTAAGTAGATGTATTCTGTGAACCGCATTAAGATTTTCACACAAAAATAGAAAAAAAAACAATAAATTTTGGGGGTTCCCCATACGTAGAACTGAAACTCAAAATTTTTTTTTCATCAAACCCATACGTGTGGGGTATCTATGGATAGGTCTTCAAAAATGATATTGGGGTTTCTAATATCATTTTTATCTAAACTGAATAGTTAGAAAATTGGTTTGAACGAGATCTAGTAAGTAGTTTTTTTAATACGTCATAAATCGTAAACCGCAATTTACCTTTCATTCAATCAACTCAAATATAAAAATAAAATAAAAACATCGTGAGAAACCAATAGTACCAATTTTTTAATTTCTTAGAGAGCGCCATAATTTCACACAGATTATGTACCATAATGTACAGTCTTTGAAAAAACACATACCGGATATAGCCAGTGACCCACAAATATTAGCATCAGACATATTTTACATCAGAAACTTGGGAGTTGCACTGAGGATTCATTCTCTCTACCAGATTTCGTAGAAATCGTTAGAAGCCAAAGACAGCGGCCTCTAATCCTGGTTTCGGAATCTCAGCGTGGGTCAAACAAGACTTACACATCACGTATCCCAGCAGTTACTTCCAGCAATCCAGTACTTTTGGTCACGTTGAAGTAGTTTCATTTGAATATAATAATTGTAGAATATTTGTATTATACAAATTGCCCAGATGTACAAACAAAACTTTCATGGAGTTCATAAACAAAAATGTTTTTGCAACAACAATACGCCAGCATTACTTTTTGGAGACTTCAACGAAGATTTTATTAAAGACAACTGTATACTATCATTCATGCAGAACGCTGGATACAGGACGTTATTACCACCTTGTCTAAAACTAGGCGAGGAGGAACACAAATTGATAATATTTTTGGAAATATTTCTTGTCAAACTAGAATATATATTAGCTTGTTTAGCTATCACAAGCCTATATGAGCTCGCATATAGTTAGATCTAAATCCCATCATTTAGGTATCTAATTATAATGTTTACTTATCAATAACTTAATTTAAAAAAATACACTATTATTAAAACATCGATCAAAGTTACAGTGAACTACAAGAACTTTTATATTATGTTATTTGCTGCTACGGAACCCTTCATGGGCGAGTCCGACTCGCACTTGGCCGTTTTAGTTCTTTGAAGTTGGCTTTTACTTTTTCTTAATATTTTAATTTTTCTAATTAATTTTAACGAGAAACCGGCGGCTAATTTCATAGCGGTATTAGTAAAGTCCTACGTTTGAGGATTGTTTCGTCGTCACTCGACATAGCGTGCGTGTTAAAGGAGTTAGCAACAGAAGCATATCATATAAATTTATCACGCTCTGTTCACGTTGACTATACATATTTCATGTTTCCAACGCATGATCGTGTATTCGTTTTGGTATATTAGTTTTCATTGCCTTTTTATATTTTTATACGATAAAGGTGACAAAAGAGCACACAGTCCACCGCATGGTAAGTGAATGCTGTAGATCATGGATTCATAGACTACATCTATTGTCAGTTAAGAAACAAAATGCAGATGCATTGTCACCTCAAAGGACTGAGATAGACTTCTACACTCACCATACGAAACATGGCAGCATTGAGCTGCTATTTTACGCTGGTATTCTATGCGAGCGTGGTCCGATCCCGGTCGAGCCGACCCATTTGTAGCACAAATGGGACGGCGCAACAATTATTCATAATAATCTATTTTATGATTATGAATACGATAAATTTTTTCCAAGTCGTCGACGAATGCTGTTTAGTGCGGCGTAAGAGATTCTACTTCCTCACATCATCCCGTAAGTGTCGTAAGTGGTGACAGGGGGAACCTGAAATAGAAGATAGGTACAACATCATCTTCCTGATAACAACTCAATAATGATAAGAAACTACTGTTGCTAACTTTGACAAATATATATGGTTTTAAGTTATAAAAAGCTATTATGTCCCACTTCTGAAAATGAAAAATAGTTTCTAAACCAGCCTTATTTCCCTAATAAAATTCCATAAGACATTATGCTATAGAAATAACTGAAATAAACTAATTTCGCTGTCTCGACATAATCTTTTTTGCAGCATAAGCTACGGAGCTTAGCCCCTTGCTAGTTTAGATATATGGCCCCACTGAATTTTTGCTTCAAGAGTAAATAAGAGCACAGTTCTACTTCCATATTTAAAACACATTCGTTAGCATCTATACTACTATAGCGTTAGAAATCGCGTAACACATAGAAAAACTTCCTCGTTCTTTGAAGTTGTTAAAAAAAGATATCGCGAAGAGGAAATATCGTTCGTCAATTACTACTTCAAAGCAACGAATCGTAAACAAAGCAACCTCACGAGGCAGTCTCACGGATTAATATTCTCCACTCGTCGCCGCACAGCATTTGCTTATTAAACAATACATTGCTTTGAATATTGTGGGACTTACTCTGATTAGCTGTATTAACGCGACCGCGGCTTGTCACATCTTCATAATTAACACATATTATGATGAGAAAGGAAGCGATAAAGTTTATATTATTCATAAATATGTATAAATTGACCTTTAAGGTTATAAATACCTGATAAAAAAAGTTTTGAAATACGATATGACGTAAAAAATTAACAACCGTTTTAATATCGGTTTAGAAATTATCCCACTTGTGATGTTAGAATTTATTCTCAAAATTATTTAAACAAGTGGTAAAATTAAAAAAATTCTACCATCGACTTCAATATAAATTATTAAGGATAACTCAAAAACTGTTGGTCAGACCTTGATTAAATTTATATGGGACCACATGAGAAGCACCAGCTCTCAAATAAAAAAGAATCATCGAAATTGGTTCACCTAGAAAAAAGTTATGAACACACATAAAAAAGCTAGGTAACACACATAAAAAAAACATACAGTCGAATTGAGAACCCCCTCCTTTTCTTTCTCCTCCAGAACACTACTCGCTAATAAACCCTCCTTACTATCAGAAACCATTCTGGAGGCCAATTGCCAAAAATAACGATGGTGTGAGAGCGGAAGCTCAACTTGCTCTCCTGCTTACGCAACCAATAATTATCAGCGACAAAACAGCACACACAGTTCGACCAACCGTAACATGTTCGTGTTACAATCACACACCGGTGTAACGTGAAGGACCCAATTACATGATAATGCCAACAAACGCAAACCAACAGCAACACTACCCATCTCATTGTAACACAGGGCAGCCTCTCAGCAACACGATCCTCAGCCTCTCAGCAACACGATCATCCCTAACACGGGGAAATGCCTACGCATTACCGACTCACGGGGCAAAGACGGGTTATGTCGGACTCCTCCCTGCCTATACTAGAAGAACTATTACAACGAACAGAACCACGACACTTGTCTTACTTAGGCAGAAACAGAATCTTAGTGTGGAGGTAATGTCACAGATTAAATAATGTTACTACGTTTAGCCCAACGACCATACTCGTAGTAACGATAGTGAGACTCGTAGAATTACCGACTGATCCCGCTCAGTCGCCTGCGCGATTTGTACTGCTAGAACGGGTGGGAGATTACAGTTCTACCCTCATTTCTTCATATTTTCTTTTATTTTTTTACCCTTATTGCTAATAATAATTTCTTTTAAAAAGAGCAAATTTATACGTATTAATATATTTATACCTCCACCTGCACAACAGACCTAAAATCCGCCAACTTCTTGATTCCAGCGGCAGATCTAACCTTGCTTCCGCCTCCTTCAACAACTACGATACTTGCAGTTGTTCATGGGCGGCGGTAGTCACTTTAACATCAGGTGAACCGCATCGTTTGCCCCTCCTATAAAACAAAAAAAACTCGTCACTTAGATACTGTACGAAATGTAGTAGCGTTATAATGCTTATTAATACTGCTAATTTGTGGGAGCTTGACCCATCAACGTACCCATTCATTCTGCAGCCATAATACGTGGTGGTCATCATCATCATCATCCGTTACCGTTACAGCCTATTAAAGTCCAGTGCTGAACATAGGCCTCCCCCCATAGATTGCCTCATGGAGAGATATTTGCCACAGTTGCCACGCTTGGCAAGCGGTTTGGCAAACACAGTTTTTTTTTTATTTTTAGTCGTTATTAGGAAGACATTACTGCCCATCTCCTGATTTGTTTCGCTCTGTTGCCTCTTACGACACCCACGGGATGATATGGGGTAGTGGATATACTTACACCGCCACTACACGACGCTATCATCATCATCATCATTACAACATTATGGCCGTCCCATTTTTTTAAATTTTTAAAAACGTTACCACCACACTAGGATTTTCTCCTGTATCGTGGGGGCAGTTTACATATATAAATTTCACAAGGACATACATAAAGACCCGCAACAATTATTTGTAGGCCATATAAATACTTATTCCGTGCGGGATTCGAACCCGCGGCCCTTAGCGCAGCAACTCCTTGCTAAGCCACTGCGCCACGGAGCCGTCAAGTGAGACTCATGGAGTGGACGATTTCCGGTGTTCCTGTGTCTTGGGTTCGGTTCGAATAGGGACACGAGACAGAATTCCGCCCCCCACCCGGGCCCCCGAAGCCGGCTCAATGCCGGTCCGAGGGCCACTTCAGCTTAGGTACTGATCCGTTAAATGATGTTGGTTACTAAGATACTACTGTTATCTTATCACGAAGTCCATCACGAAGAGGAACGCCGAGGATAGTCCTCTCCATAGCTCGCTGAACAACCTTCTTCATCAAACATACCACATCTCAAATCCTTATGTCATCACGGGTAGCACGCACTGGTTTACCTACACTCTTGTTTTCAGATTTTGAGGAATACGTGATGAGAAGAAAAACACAAATTAGTTATTTAACTTATAATATGAATTATGTGTAATTATATTATAATTAAGTAATTAATATCTTATATTTATTACATTCATTTGGAACTCAATATGTTTAACCTTCAATTGTTAATATATCCGCCTAGGAAATAATTGTATTTACTAAAGCAAACGTGTTAATTAGAAGTAAAATATTCAGTTCCACATCGTTTAACCCATATAAAAGCTGAATCCTGTTAACATTACTACTTGCATTATTAATTCTCATATGTATGGTTTGTCGCTGTAAACTATACTCTTTATTGGATTTGCCCGTAGATAATATGTGTGCCGATTCAATAATAATGTTATAAAATAGAGTATTAGGGGCCGGCATAATAATATAACATAATAAATGACTTACTAAAGCGGTTGACCTTGCTTACGTCGATAAGGTAGGTAGGAAAATGTTAACCAATGTTTGAACAAAAGGCATTTTTAATACGTTGGTTTTTACAAGTATTTAATTTAAGTTTCGGTAACTTATTGTTTAAAAACTTCTATAAGGGTCTATTTACTTGGCTTGCGACTAACGTCATTTACGAATTATCAATGTTTCGAAGACGCGTGTAATTTTTAGAACTTTTTTATGTATAAACGAGCACACAGTCCACTTGATAGTAAGAGGATTCTGTAGCCCTTAGACATCTACATCTATCCTCAATTAAGAATCAAAAGGCAGATGCGTTGTTACCCCTGAGGGCTAAGATGAAATGCCTCGTTTCTAGAAATAAGGGTCTCCGGTTCTCTACAATCAACATAAGATACACAGCAGTATTAAACTGATGCAGCTTAATCTGCTTTACGCTCTTAATATTCTGTGAGAGCGTGGTGCTTCCCGGTTCAGCCGACCCATTCCTGCCACAGCCATAGCTGCAGCATGGCTTTACGTTACGTATAGTCATTAAAGCAGTGAACTTAAGAAATCTTTCAGCTTCTTAAGGTTTAAGGGTCGGATTTCTTACGCAACAAAAATTTAAGACAGGACTTTTCGCTGTGGCCATAGCTGCTCGTTCGGCATTACTTCATAAACGAACAGTCGCCAGTCAGGACGGTAATAGACATAAAGAATATCCGGATCTATACAAATTAATAAAATTGAAGTGTCTGTTTGTAATGTCAAAATTTTTTGTCTGTCTGTCTGTTTGTTCCGGTTAATCTCCGGAACGGCTGGACCGATTTTGAGGGGACTTTCACTGGGAGATAGAGGAATAATTAGGCTCCTTTTATTTTAGAAAAAGAATTAGTGTTTCGCGCAAAAAAAAATGATGAAATCCATTCACGAAGTCGTGGAGAACAGCTAGTTAAAAATTAAAATATGATCCATGTTATATATATGAATTAGAAACCTGAAAAGTACTTTATATTATTTTCCAATTATATTCAAAATAAAATACTTACTGGTAAAGAATGCCTCATGACATTAAGACCTCCCTTTGTATCCTTTTTTATCATACGGAATGCAATAAAGGATAAATTAATATATAATTAACTACTCCTGACGGAGCTACTCAGATATTCGAAGTAAAAAACCCAAGTAAACTTTTACTTAATGTCATTTTATCAGGATCTTTTCACACACACTTGGAGTCAGCTGCACCTAAACAAATTAAGGAGAAACTATTTTGAGCCTCTTGAAACTCCTTGCAGCTGTTAAATACTGTTACATAATCATATTCGTACGTGGTAGAGCCATGCTGCAGCTATACTAATTGTATAGTTGTAGCACGAATGAAAACGCATCTGCATTTTGATTCGCAAACGAGGACAGATGTAGACGCTATGGGCCTCAGCAACCACTTACCATCAAGGAATTTATGGATGATAATATATATATATATATTATACTTATCATCCATAAATTTATGATTGATAGCGATCACCTCATTCCCCCTGGGAGCGAAGAAGCTTGGTAGCGAATGAGGTGATCGCTACCAAGCTATTTCTAATTTGTTTTGTGTGGTTAATTGTATAACATACATAATTGTAAGCTGTTATTTAAAAAAAAGTCCCGCTGGGTTTCTGGCTGGTTCTACCCAGGACAGAGATTTTTTTCAAACCAATGGTAATTAAACAAAAGAGTGACTTTCAATAAGTATTATTTATAATCTATATTGAATAAAAAAGTTTCTGTTTCTGTTTCATCAGGTGGACTGTGTGCTCGCTTGTCACCCTTATCCTATTAAAAAAATGACGTCGTAAATACAAATCTCTGTTCTTTTTTGCTTGAAGTTCGTTACTGATGTTTGTCTGCTTGTGTCCACTTGGAGGTTAGTTCCAGGGGGTCGCTTACAATTAGGTGAAGTCTGGGCTCGCTTACCTCTATTATATCTATATATAATAATAAAATTGGGGGCTATTTGCATGCTATTTGCATGCTATTAAGACATAAAAAGCCATTTTAAATTTCTTTGTTAACAAGTCTGATTACCTGTCGGTCTATCTGTCAGTCTGTCCGGGTTATTCTTGGAAATGGCTGAAAGAAGAGGGATGGAGGCTATATTTTATCTGAAAAACTTGAAGATTCTTTTTTAAAATAACGCCACATTAATAGATCCTATCCAGGCGAAGCCGGGGCGGGTCGCTAGTTAGAAATAAAATGAAAAATTGTACTTACAAATTATAAATAATTATAAACTTGGTATGTATAACTTAGTGCTTAATCACTAAACCCCGAGGGAAAACGTTAAATACAAACAGATAAATTTCATTTTCAATTCACGGCCATATCGAGGTAATAAGCGTTAGAATCCGACACATTTTGTAAAAAGTGACATAATTTTCATTCCTGTGTGAATAGGTACTATTAATGATGAACGTTTACATAAGAGCCACGCTGCAGCTAAATTATGGTTGTAGTACGAATGGGTCGGCTCTACCAGGGAAAGACCATGCTACCACAGAATACCAGCGTAAAATAGGCGCGTAATGTTGTTGTTTTTCGTATGGTCAGTGTAGAGAACCGGGACCCTTTTTACTGGATACAAGACATTCCATTTTAGTCCTCAGGGGTGACAACGCATCTGCATTTTGATTCTTAATCGAGGATAAATGTATTTTCATTTATTTATTTTATTAGGCTCTCACAACAATGAGTACACTGTTACATACATATGGAATGATATCACAATTATTACAACTAAATGTCCCATTACTTACAGGAGGGGACGATTTTACAACAGTACATAGGTACAATTTAACTGTAATATAATTTTAATATAAATTAATAATGAAGAAACTTCCGTTAGTACATAGCCTTAATCGCCAATAGCTACTTTTTTGATGCCAGCCATCGAGGTTGAGGATAGATCTATTCTGCATTGGTATTCTTTATATAATGCAAACATTCTTCTTAAGGAACAATGTGATCTTAAATTCGTTCGACCTTAAGGTGCAACAAATAATTTGTTATTACAGGATCTAGGCAAGCGATGCGGTACATTGAAATTTATCTTACTAAGAAGATTGGGACAGTCTAAAATCCAGTTGCTAATTAGATGTCTATAGCCTGATGTCTATGAGCCATAGTATCCATTTAACATCGGACGTACTGTGTACTCGTTTGCTACTTTTATTCTATAAAAAAAACCGTTTGATAAAGATATAAAATTGTAAAAGTAGTACTGTTAAATATTTGTAGGAAAATAAACCACTAAAATTTTAACAAAAATCGCGTGTGATTTTTTTACAATAATTAGAAATCGCTAACCCAGTGTTAATTGCAATTTTAAGTGCTGATTTACCTCTCGGTAAATCAGCACTTAAAATCAGCCCAGCTGTGGGACGTATATAGGCTGTAACTTTAACTAACTTTTTAACTTAAACCAGTGTTTAACCTATTCAATGTGTAGTTTTCGCGTAAATATAAAAAATCATTGTCTAAAATTGTAACTACAATTTTACAATTTTGTAATTTTTAATTTTAATTGAACAGAGATATGTAGGAAATATGTAAAATGTAAATCGTAATTACAAATTGTAAATTGTAACTTTTATTGGATAGGGCCCACGGCGCGGCGGCGGCGTGACTAGCCTTTCCCTCTCCCGTATTGCACCTAGGGATGTGCTCAACAGCGGGTCGGTTATAGACATTTTGTCTGTGAAAAAAATTATTTAAAAATATTGATTTAAGTAATTTTTTCTGAACCTTAAAACATAATATTATGATACTATCTTGTCTCAAGTGTCATTCGAATTAATTAAACTGAAGTCACAGGTCAGCAAACTGAATAATTAATGATAATAAAATAAACATTTTCCACAAACTGAAGTCTTTTATGATTTTGAGTTGTTATTAGGAAGATACTGCTGCACATTTCGTGTTTTAGTTTCCATTTGTCGCTTCTTATTCTTACGACACTTACGAGACAATATGAGGCATTAGATATTCTTACACCGTCACTACATGGTTTAAATAAAAATTACCTATTATCAAATAAATAACGTAAAAAGTGTAATAAATAGTCATTACGAACCAGGCCGAGCATATGATAACACATTGAACTACTGGCCGTCTGTTGGACCCTTTCGAATAGCTAATCATCGGCTTTACAGATTAAAATTGCAACCTTGCATAATGCAGTATTATTTTAAATAGATACTGAGTAATTATGTAAAAAAAGACTTAAAAGAACAATAATTATCCTCATAATAACAATTGCACCCGCAAGGTTTCAAGCTGTACCGCCTAATGAGCGCGACACTCACCGACAAAGGTGTTATTAATAAATGAAAGATAACAATACAACAAAGAAATTTACAAAAACTTTCAACTTTTATCGATGCGCCAGCGTCATCCCACTTCTTCCTCCCGTTACTCCTGATACTATCTTGTTCTTGGAAGGCCTGCGCATGTCTCTCTTTTTTTTAGGGACGTTTGCTTACCGCTATCTCTTTTCAACATCAATCGATACACTTAAACACTTACGCAACCAGTTGTAAACAATCTTTTAGAGAGAAGGAATAGAGTAGCGTTGATGTTTGAAATGTTTTAAATTTAATGTAAAATAAATGCCAATATAAGTTGTAAAAGGATTTTAAGATTTTTATTGAAATGGACTTTCATTTCAAGTAAATTTATACTTTAATTAAAATTAAAATATGTTTCTCCGGATACAGGGTGAATTTTTCAAGCAGGCATGGATTGTATCAAAGAAAAATAATCAAAAACTAGCAACGGAATGTTGAATAAAATTACATAATTACATTTTTAAAACATTAGTGATCCCTTACCCGAAAATCGAACGCGTTGATTTTGCTAAAGGCTCAATTAAACACATAATTTTGGTTTGTAATTTGTTTATTTTTTTACCACGTTTTTATTGAGTCTTCTACTGTTTGTCTGTCTGTCTGTATTTCGTTCCGTGTAGAATCTTGCAACTCAAATTTAGAGCACTTCGCAATGAGCTAGAAACTTGAAATTTTGAATATATTCTCAGAATCGGATGACAATGTAGGAATATGAAAAACGTGGTATATATATATTTTTTAGTACAAAATTTTTAAAAAAATCACTTCTTTTTCTTTATGCTTTTATTGACTACTGTCTCTACATACCCATAATACCTATTAAATACAAGGAAAGCCACGCATGCTTTGGTAAATACAGTACTGCTTCTGCTTGGGCTTATAATTATTATATTCTTTCATTTTCATTGTATCCCATGCTAAAATGAAACTTGCCTTTTCTCTTTAGCCTAAAAAATTGTAAAATTTTAAAACAGAAACATTTCTATTGACAAATGATGACTTCATGAGATCTTTTTGCCAATGGTTAGATCCATCTTCACTTCACAAAAACCAAGTATTATTTTTTATTATTTTACAGATATATACCTAACATAAACAGTAGATTGTCAGCGAGATGTCGTATGTGATTTTAATTATTGGAGGCAGTTGTGAATGTATGTGAGATCTAGAAAGCTAAATGGAGAATTACAACTGCTAAAGGAAGAGATGCAAACTTAGCCTTTTTTAAATGAAATGATAGATCCTTCAACAAAAGGTAACGTGGATAAGGAAAATTACATTCAGAAGTGATTTTTGTTAAGGAAATTAATAATTTGTTTTTATCCAAATGGATTGGTGCACTTGTTTTAAAGAAGTAAGGATGTTTATCATCACACAGTCCACCTGAATATTGTAGCCCACAGACAGATACCTATCCTCGATTAAAAATCAAAATGCAGAATGCATTGTCATCCCTGAGAACTAAAATGGAATACCTCTTTTTAAGCCAGTTAAAGGCATCTCGCCGGTTCTCGACACATAACATACGAAATGGGGTATTAAGATGATATTTTTCGCTGGTATTCTGTAACTGCGTAGTCCCATTTAACTAATTAAATTTATATTATTTCCAAGAACTACACGTAACGTTGAAAACCCTTAACCAAATTTATATCACGAATTCAATAGTAACTCTTCATTACCATTTCTCCGAATTTAAATTGATGTGCTCAATGAAACAGGCGCATCCCGGCGATGAGTTCGTGCCGCACACGGCCGGGTGACGCGCTCCATTCATTTTTTACTGCCGTGCCGCCACTTCCCATGCCGGTTAGCCCGATATTACGGCCAAATGCTGTTGATTTTTTTAGGTGATTAACTTGACTTGAGGCATTAATATCGTTATTAAAGTTGATTTATATGAAGATGCGGCAAATATAACAACTTTATCTATTATAAAATAATTAATAATTAATTACATTAATATATTATTATGTAACATACATTTATTTATTAATTTCATCACTCACAACCATCTTTACAGGTAATCCTAATAGTATAGTGGAATTATTCTATATACTAAACGCAATTATCTTTTTAAATAACGTGTTTGATAATAACCGTTGTGAATGAGGTGATCCCTACTATGCTGTTTCTAAAAGTTTTCATACTTAATGTTATAAAATATTATATTGTAAATTAATGTATAAAAAGAAAGTCCCGCTGGATTCCCAGGGCAGAGGTTTTTCCGCACCAGTTGTAAAGCTTAAATTACTTTCAATAAGTATTCTTGTAATCTATATTGAATAAAAATGATTCTATTCTATTCATAACAGATTATGTATGATGCTAGCTTTGTGTAACTCACTCAGGGGATAACAAAAGAAGTATATTTCTCTTAAAGTTGTAAATATTTACTTTGCAAATATTCGCTTAATAAAATTAAATGATGTGTCTTACCTAGTTTGAAGAGCACCTCCCGCCCTCCCTCAATTGCGTGCACTATCCCCGTCACCACTAATCCCAGCACCACTACTCCCACCACCACTACACTAGATGGGACACTAATATAATGGATTTCCGCAAAGTAACGCCTGATTCTATTAATTATATCTGGCTATCAGATTAAGAGTGCAGAGAAAACGTATCAGAGGCGCCTGACGCATTAAGTTTGTCCTTCTCCTAGGTATCCGTCCGTGATATATTATACATGTTCAATTGTTTTAGTATCTCAGAGTTAAAGATATATATGAAACTAGAGTAATTTCTTCCATAACCCTGAGTTCATTATATCCGACCAATCCTATAACGAACAAGGAGTAAAGGGGGTTCACGCCGTAATGATTCAAATACAGAAATCTGACAAATGTATTCTAAACCTTCTTCAAAATTAGCTAGTACTTAGTTTCATATGTGGACCAAACGATTGCATTGTGTTCCAAATGATTTCTGACCAAGGCATTGTATAAGGCAACAATTTCTTTTTTTTGTGAAAAAAAAACGTTACCCCCACACTAGGATTTTCTCCTGTATCGTGGAGGCAGTTTACAAACATAAATTGCACAAGGACAAACATTCAGACCCGGAACAATTATTTGCGGGCCATACAAATACTTGTTCCGTGCGGGATTCGAACCCGCGGCCCCCACCGCAGTAACTCATTGCTAAGCCACTGCGCCACGGAGCCGTCATAAGGCAACGATTGATTTCATCGATTTTCATTTTTTTTTGCGTGGAACCCTAATTCTTTTACTAAAATAAAAGTAGCCTAAGTTACTCCTTATAAAATCAGCTATCTGCCAATGAAAGTTCCGTCAAAATCGGTGAAGCCGTTTCTGAGATTAGCCGGAACAAACAGACAGACAGACAGACAGACAAAATTTTAAAAAATTGTTTTTTTGTTATAAGTACCGTAAATACTTGCATATGCATTTAGTAAAAAGCTGTTATTTTGATATTACAAACAGACACTTCAATTTTATTTATTTGTATAGATATAGATGATTAAAAACTTATCTAATCTCTCTAATCAGCTCTAAGCTCTAATCGATCCCCATTTATTAATAATTTTAGTACAATTAGGCGATACATCGCGGAAGTTCATTGTATTAAAATTAATTAGCTGAGATACGCGCGTAATAAAAAATATTGTGTAAGTATTACATAGTTTGGAGATCGCCTTTCTCCTAAACGCATTTAGTGGTGTACCCAGCACAACTAACTCCTCACTCCAATTGCAACAATAAGAAATACACATCACCATCATATTACAGAGGCAAAAACATATCAACATTTTTTTCATCTAAACGCGGCGAAATCAGGAGAAACAGTTTTTGCGATGGCTAACCCCTATGACATTGACTAAGTGGTTAGATTTGAATTATATTTGCATCCTTATTAATTTTTAAATTAACCGATTTCAAATTCTTCTCCTTCATAATAGGTCTTTTTAAGAATACGTAAGTATGAATGAAAGAAGAGAGAGAAAGAGTTACCTACCTATGCTTATCACACTGTGCAGGCGGATTGTTGAGTGCAGAAACGGTAACCTCACATTAACGCTACTAGCCATTACCATTCTATGGAGTCTAGGTTTCGTAATGTCCGACGGACAGCAGTATCCAAGGTGCGAGACGTCTGGTACTGCGATCATCAACCTGCTTGCTGAGCATGGCGATTCAGAAAAAACCTATGTATAACGGGAGTCGTCCTTGTTCAGCAGTGTTTCGGACTGGGGAAGAATTTTGTGTGAGTATTTCGTCTTTTATCGTTGGCCAAATCCTCTGTTTTGTATGAATCTTTCCAGTGGTGCAACAGAACATTTACTTAAAGAAGAGCAAAGATTCCGCTTTGACAATTTTCGATTAATGTGAGTAGATTTTAATACGTATCCGATGTATAATGCTATTAAATTACAAATAAGCTTGTACACATTGTCACAACCAGACATAATTACAACGCATCCAAACCAGGCAAACAGTTTGAGTTTTTTAAATGTTAATCCTTACCAATAAGCAACGCGGTCGTTAATTACTCGTGCACAAGCAAATATGTGAAGGATGTCTAATAATAATCGCCAACTATTTCGCCCGACTCCACGTCAGAATTCCAGTAGGCTTAATAATAACAAGGGCGAGCAAGGAGCGGTAGCCGCATATTACAGCCTATTAAAGTCCATTGCAGAACATAGGCCTTATTTTGATTGCCTTATATTTCCCATAGTTGCCGCGCTTAGAAAGCAGGTTGGCAAACGCAGTTTTTTATTTTTAGTTGTTACGCTGCTATCGATCTCCAGGTATGTGCCCTCTGTCGCCTCTTACGACACCCACGGAACGATATGTGGTTTTTCTTACACCGCCACTACATGGTTCAATAGACGCACGCCTGCTTATTATTCCCCGTTAATAATACTTCCATTACAAATATCCATGGTAATTGAAGTGTTATTAACACCCTAGTGTCACTGATTTACACATCTAAATGGTAATAGGATGATATGAATTGTAAAGTGCAGTTGTACCTACTGCAGAAAGAGTCGTGACGTAAAGTTTCTCTGCCGACTTCAAAAAGGAGGAGGTACTCAATTCGACTGTATGTTTTTTTTATGTGTGTTACCTCATAACTTTTTTCTGGGTGAACCGATTTCGATGATTGTTTTTTTTATTTGAAAGCTGGTGTTTCTCATGTGGTCCCATATAAATTTGATCAAGGTCTGACCAATATTTTTTGAGTTATTCTTAATAATTTATATTGAAGTCGATTATACAATTTTTTTTATATTTAATTATTTTGTGGGGGTGGGGGGGGGGGGTGAGCGTCCCATTACAAACACCCACTCTTATATCACTGTTACCTGAGTTTCGACCGCGCAAAATGTATAGCAAAAGCCTAGCTACACTTAGGCCTTCCCTTAGGGTTAAAGCCTCAATTACGACTATTTGGCAGCTCGTGTATGTGACGTCATGACAAACAGAATCTGTCACACTCCAGTGCCTTGAGAGGCAGTCACCTCAGTTGGATAAGAAACGTGTCAACGTGTCACCGTCACGCCATGTGCTTCTTCAACGCTCTCCGCTGAGGCTTTACCCTAAGGTTAAGGCCTCAGCCGAACGTTCACTAGAGACCGTTTGGCAGATCGTGCACTGTGACGTCATGACCAACAGAATCTGCTATATTGCATTGTCCTGAGTGGCGGGAATCCCGCCACCACGCCACATGACTGCACTGAGGTCTTGCCGTAAGACATAAAAAAGAGCGTTCACCGGAGCGGGGAGGAAATAAGTGTCGTGAGTAGTAATCATTTACAACTCTTTTATTCTAACTTTAACTTAGTTTTAGTAGCGAGGAAAGGAGGCAGAGACGTAGTGGCCACAATACTCGTCATGCCAAACGCCATGCCCTCGTCATGCCCATCGCCCTGTTTTGTCGGTTTTGGGCGCGAGTCAAAGGACTGACAATATGAGCGCGAGTGGCGCAAACGCAGTCCGAATCGAGCGCTCGTTACGGAAGCGTCGTTCTATTTCGATGAATAGATGTCATCCACCATCTTCGTTGGCGAGAACGACGACGTATATTTCTTTTTATGACATTAATATAATTAGCTATACTAAATATGCATATAGTTCGCACGCTGCCACAGTTGCATTAACCATTGTGTTGCAAACGCGAGCGACCTAGTGCGGAGCGTCGCGATTAATTGCGCGAGTAGAGCAGTGTGTGGCCAGAGAAGGCAACATCGCGGCAGCGCGAGGAGCATAGTGTGGCTGAGGCATTACAAATCGTATGTTTGTCATGACACCACGTTGCACGCTCCGCTATACGCTCTAAGCTGAGGCCTTACCTTTAGGCTTATAATTAGGCCTACAGAGCCACCACGCGGTGACTAAAACGTCTTGAAACTCAAATATAAATTTCAGTATTGCCATAATTCATTACAGCCCATCGCTATGGTATGGTATGGTATCGCTTAGTGCAATTATGTAATTTAATTTATTACTAGCATCTAATATCATCTTTTATACCGTTGAGTATGCCCTAAAACTTTTAATATAAGGTATGCATTATCAGAACTTTAGGTTAAAAAATTAAATATATAAATTTAGTGATTTCAAAAGTAACCTACATTCAACACATAGAGGAATATTTTTCAAAGTTGCCATAGTTTTTATACGTGGTAGAATAATGCTGTAGCTATATTATTATCATTGTGGCACGAATAGGTCGACTTGACGCTCTCACAGAATACTAGCGTAAATTGGCAGATTAATGCTGCTGTGTTACGTATGGTGAGTATAGAGATCGGGAAACAAGGCAATCCAACTTAGTCCTCAGTAGTGCCAACGCATCTGCATTTTGATTCTTAATTGAGGATTAATGTAGATATTTATGGGTCACAGCTCACAGCATCCACTGACCATCAGGTGGACTGTGTGCTCGTTTGTGCCCTTATTCTATAAAAAGTTGCCACATTTAGCAGGCGGGTTGACACCCTCAGATTTTTATTATTTTATTTCTTATCAGGACAACCATGCTTCTTCCCATCTTCTGTTTCATTTCCTCTTGCGCCTCTTACGATATCCATGGAAAAATATGGGGTAATGGATTCTTTTTCGTCACGAGAACAATTATATGATTGCCAAATATATTTAATTTTTTTATCTTACAATTATTCAAGAATTTTGATTTTTTGTTATAAATAAACCATTTCCTAACTTATACATAACCTTTCAATACCTATTTTCTTGAAACGAATTTTCCGCAATGCTGTCGACCCGATAGCCTCGAGCCCTCCTCCGCCAGTTTAATGAGCTGGCCTTGTTTTGCAAGCGCGGCAAATTCCAATCGAATATTAAAATTTTAATAACCTGTATGTTAGTTTTGATCGTAAGTAGTAGGTATCTATAGGAATTCAAACATCCTAGAAAAGAATAAAAATTAAAGAGTTTAGAAGCTTCTAGTTTGCACAAAAATAGACTAAATGATGTAGGTATATGGAATAAACGGCCACGCAGTCCATCTGATGGTAAAATGAGGCTGTAGCTTATAGCGACCTACGTCTATTCTCGATTAAAAAAATAATTAATTCATTGTAATCTCTTACTACTAATACGAAATGCCACGTAACTTGTAAATAAGTTCTTCGGTTCTTGTCACTTACCATATACATATGTATAAAGCACAGCAACATAATGCTGCTATTCTAAGCTAGTATCCTGCAAGAGCGTGGTCCTTTCGTGATCAATCAAGCCCATTCAAACCGAAGCTTTAACACAGCTGCCACCGTTTTATACCTTCGTTAAATTCACAGAGATATAGAAGGTTAACAACTAAATATTCTACGAATATGTAATGTAACGAAGGATATTAATTATACTTATTCCCATTCATGTGTTCCTTTGTTACGTGGTAGAGCCATGCTGCAGCTATAATAGTAGTTTAGTTGTAGCAAGAATGGGTCGGCTCGACCGGGGAAGGACCACGCTCTCACAGAATACCAACGTAAAATAGCAGCTTTACGCTGCTCTGTTTCGTATGGTGAGTGTAGAGAACCGGAGACCCTTTTTACTGGAAACGAGGCATTCCATCTTAGTCCTCACGGGTGACAACGCATCTGCATTTTGGTTCGTAATCGAGGGTAGATGTAGATGTTTGTGGGCCGCAGCAACCACTTACCATCAGGTGGACTGTGTGCTCGTTTATAAAAAAAAATCTGATCGAAGGATACGATTTCATAGACACTAGACATGCGCAGTATACCTAATATTTGGAATCGAAAACAGACATACGTACATAATTTTCTGCGCAGTTAGAAGAAATTATTTAACAATAAAGTACTAACGAAAACATAATTTTAAAGTTTATAGGAAACCTATGGAAGAAACAAAAAAAAAAACTATAAACAATCGTAGTAGTACGGTAGGTACCAATTATCTTTATAATTTAATCTTTAATCTCGTTTTCAAAAAGTAATAATACCTACCAAAAATTAATTTAACACTCCATTCCTACAAGATATTATGTAACTTATAGTGTATAATATTTTCTTTAATTATATGAAAATTGGCGTTTTTTTTACAAGCATTTCTAAATATAACTTGGTTTTGAAAGGGCAGTCTTGCGTAAACCTGTTTATTACCACGTTTTGTTTAGGATAAATTCGAAAGATAGGAGTTAAGTGATAGAAACATAGAACTGAGCTCTGACAACATAGTAAATAAACAAAAGTTTTATAGACGATACGTCGTTTTACGTCTTTAAACGTGATCTTTTATAACCCCCTTACTAATTAAACTATTTTAAAGCACCTATTACGAATGTTGGATTCCAGTCTATTTTTTTTTTTCTAATTTTTCTTTTCTTTTCAAGTACCTACCTACAAGTAAAATAGTCGAGACGAATAGCCGATATTTGTTTTATTAATGTAATTTAAATATACGAAACGAAATATTCACCAATATATACATACAAACGTACAAACATTTATAATTTAAAAAAAAAACAGTATAATCTACCTTGCCTAAAGGGACTCTTTTAATAATATATTTTAGTTATTACAATATATTTTTAAGGTTTTAGTTTTAGGTTCATTATTCTAGTATATATTTTATTTTATAAATTGTGTAATGTAAATAATGTAAATGTAAATGTAGATGTATTTTAATTTGTAATTTTAATATCATTTAAATTGTAATATTTTTAATGATGATTAAATGTCTTATTAAATAAAATAAAAACATTCATAATTAAAAAAAACAGTATAATCTACCGCTAAATAACTCAAATCATGGAGATGTGTTGAAAGTTTTGTTTCGAACCCATTACAAGAACATACAATTTGGACGATTAAAATGGGAATCAGTTAGAGGATAAATTAATCTAAAGCATTTAATTTTACACGACAAAAAAGAACGCAGAAGTCCAATAACAACTTCAATAATTTGAATTATTACATAGAACTGAGCAAACGAGTCAACTAAGTATTATTTTCGCCAGCGGCATATTCCCTCGAGGGCGAAACTTTGTATGCGAGGCTTACGGGAACTTTTCATACTTCTGCACAAACTCCGACAGACTCTCCTGTCTGAGTTGGGCAGCCAAGTCGCCCCCTCGTTCAACTTTTGACAGAGCAAAGTGCTAAGGCTGGTAAATTTCAAATATTAGGGAGATTTTTGTTTTCTTTTGCACTGTTTTGCAAACGATTCTAGATTGTTGGTTTATAAAAGTCATTGTTTTTAAATATAAAATAAAAATACATACCTAATGGAAATAAATTTTGATTTTAAAACTTTGATTTTATGTTTTAAATTCATATTTTTAATTTTATTAGCCGTTTTCTATATTGGTTTAAATTTTAACAGTGTATTCAATAACATTGATAAAATATTGCTATGTTTAATTTAAATTTATTAAATGTTTTTTATTATGGTAATAAATATTGTATATTTGAATATTACATAATATGTAAATAAATATTTAAAAAAAAAAAATTTAATTTCTGATTTTGGTGGCTCGGGGCGCTAAGCGTCCGCCCTAAATTTCACGCTTCGCGAGCAACCTGAGTTCGATCCCCGTCGGCACCAAAGAAATTTTTAATTAAAATTAAATGTTGCATAAAATATTTAAATAACCTGAATAATATTTAATTTTATTTCGATTTCATGTAAAGTCCGCCAACACTCACTAGAACAACTCGGCGAACTAATTGCCCCATAACCTCTCAGAAATGTGCGGTCTGTGCACACCAGAGTTATATTTGCTGTAAATTAACTAAGCTTTACTTCCATATTCTTAGAAGTTTTACTATACGACTGATCACTTTTGAACACTATAGAATTTTGTTAACTTGGTAAGCCATATTACATGCCAGATATAGGTCCTACCTACATACATACATATATGCACAAAAATAAAGGAGCTCAGCTAATTCTATACTAGTGCTAACTGTTGTAATATGATTTTTATCGAATGTCATTATCAACCAATGAAAACTGACCGCTTTAGGCCTTTTTTTTAGCGCTTTAGGATACCAAGTGCGGAGAATTTCATGCTCGATAGATTGATGATAGATGATTGATCATAGATGCTGCTCATTATCGATCAGAATAGTCTAGAATTATTATTTTGTAATAATAATAATATGTATATATATAGTACTAATGTAATAATAATAAATATACTATATGAATTACTTTATTTAAAAATAATTCCGCTGGGTTTTTTGCTGGTTCTTCCCAGGACAGAGATTTTCTCCGAACCAGTGGTAAAGGTAAAGTTTCAATAATAATTACATGTAATCTATCTATACAAATAAATAAAATTGAAGTATCTGTTTGTAATGTCAAAATATCAGCTTTTTACTAAATGCATGTGAATGTATATACGGTACTTTTAACAAAAAGACAAATTTTAAATTTTTTGTCTGACTGTCCGTCTGTCTGTCTGTCTGTCTGTTTGTTCCGGCTAATCTCCAAAATGGCTAGACTGATTTTGACGGGACTTTCACTGGCAGGTAGCTGATTTTATGAGTAACTTAGGCTAATTTTATCCAGTCGTAATAAATGCCACGCGAACGAAGTCGCGGGGAACAGCTAGTATTGAATAAAATGATTCTATTCTATTTTATTCTATTCTATTATTTTCAAATTAAGAATATTTGAAATATAAATGAGAAATCACAGTTAAATTACTTGTCATTCCATGAATAAACAATTTTAAGATGATCAACGCGAGCCTGGTCGCTCCGCTCTTGGCTGAAGGGTCGGGAGAATCCCCCGAGGGCGTCGGTGCCCGGATAACCCGAATGATTGTTGCGGGGGTCGCAAATTAAACGCCGCGACATCTATGACACCAGGGTTGCTTTTTGATATTATTAAGGATTTAAAACTTTAAATATGCATGTTATAAATCTTAGCACTAACTTCTATGGCTTTCATACGTATATACCTACAGGTATTTTTGTCTAAAATATGTAAATTCTATATTTTAACAACCATGGACGAATATTTTTTGATATAGATAATAGATATACACACATCAACAGAATCTAGGGATACCTTAATCCTAAATTATTTACGACTTTATAGTTTAAAATCTTTTTAGTTTCCATAAAAACTTTTTATATACACATTGAAACTTCTTTTATTCTATTTTGAAAATTTAAAAATGTAAATAAAAAATAACAAAAGAAAACACAAAATACGGCGGCAATATTATTAATAAGTTAACATAACACTATTACAACAATATTACAATAACAATATTAATAATTATTAATATTATTATATAAGGAGCCGTGGGCATGTTAGAAAATGGTGCTATTCAACGCGTCGGTGCTGAGACCTACACACCAGCCAAAACGTGATATCAAGGTTGTGGTCACTTTATCGCAGTACTGGAGATGTGTGATGTGTACAGTTTCGTGGGCTCGGATCATTTACCATGGAGTGACGAACAATGGCCTTCGGTGCTGTTCACTGATTTCCTACTCTTGCACGGTAGTGCTCATTCCCATACGGCGCGGCTGGTGTCGGCCGCTCTCTGAGATCACGATATTCAAGTTTTGATTGGCCTACACAGTCACCCGACTTAAATCCTATCGAGCGTGCCTGGGACATGTTACAACGAAAAGCTTTGAGAGATTTCCGCTGAATTTGACGACGGAACAACAACACGAACACTTGCAAAGAACACGGGACCTCATACCGCAGCAAGACATTGACAATTTATTTTACTGACTTCATCTGAAGTCACTAGTAAGTAATATATCATATTTATTTGTTAACTTTTAGAGCTCTAAGTTGAATTAAGTAGTAAAATTGCACACCTCGAGCTCGAAGCGAGAGAGGTTGGGCACTACCTTCGGCTTGACAAGGTGATGAATAAAAGCAATAATTTTATTCAACTTTTGAAACATGTATTATTTAAAAAAAAAGGTCAATGAAAATTTTTATCGTCGCTGTTAAAAATAATTTGTTTCCATAATACCTCGGGAGCGACTGGACGAAATAACTCAATTATTTTAACTATCTTCAGAATCATGCAGTGTAGGTTCCTTTCTAATATCACCATTGTCCATTTTCACATTTTTTTTCTCGTCTCTTACTTCTCCCTGACAGCTGGGCATAAGCATCTCCAAGAAGGGAGATTTAGCCGTAATTACCACCCTAGGCACGCAGATTCATGATCAAAGAAACGAAACTATAACTACTACATTTTATTTATGATCGCCATTTCGCATCTTTAAAATATGTCAACTAAGATATATGATAGAAGATAGAAACTAATAGGAATTCCAAAACGGTAAAGTGTCTTGAAGCAAGCACGTATATTTTTAATTAAATCAATTATGTTTGATCATTTATAACGTTACGAAACGAATATTTTGCTTGACACCACGTTTTAACTGTCTTGATCAAGCATTCTTTAACGTGGTAGAGCCATGCTTGCAGCTATATTAGAGGTATAGCTGTAGCACGAATGGGTCGGCTTGACCGGGGAAGCACCACGCTCTCACAGAATACCAGCGTAAAATAGCAGCTTAACACTGCTGTGTTTCGTAAGGTGAGTGTAGAGAACCGGAGACCCTTTTTACTGGAAACGAGGCATTCCATCTTAGTCCTCACGGGTGACAACGCATCTGCATTTTGATTCGTAATCGAGGATACATATAGATGTCTATGGGCTACAGCAACTACTTACCATCAGGTGGACTGTGTGCTCGTTTGTCACTCTTATCCTATAAAAAAAATCTTCCAGTCGTGCAACCGAAAAAATGCCTTGTGTTTGCTCAAGCGGCTCGAGTAAAACAAAATTACGTGCTTGCTTCAAGCTGCTTGGTCGTCTCGGAATCCCTCATCGATCGGTGTTTATTGGAAATATCAAGTAATCATAGACAGTAGACATTTATTCTATAAAATGCTATGAACATATGCAAGAGACAGGTTCTGGTTGCTAGATGGAAGTAAGATTTTAGCAAAAGGCGCATTGTTACATTCCTAATATTTTACTATTTTTGATATTGCTAAAACGCTTCTTCCTACATCTCTTTTAAAATCTTCACCTCTACCTACATTACGGAATGGTAAATCAATAAAAGATATAATAGAAATTAAGATTTCATCTATTATCATGTTAGAATGTTTGCAGCTAATTTAAAATTTTAATTAATAAAAATAAACAATCGCCGTGGCAACCCTATATGGGTTTCAGCGTAATTGGCAATTTCAAAATAACCACTCAATTAGCAGGTAGGAGGGGCAGGTAAATTGATACGTATAGCTGCGGAGAGTATGCGGGAGTATCCATCGTCAATGGGATCAATTAAAAGTTGAAGTACATTTATAAAACTTTTGTTACCATGACATTAATAACATTGTTACGAATCACAGAAGAAATAAAATGACTTAACGTATTATTATGAAGAAATATGCGAGGTTTCTTACTTTTAAATTTAAAATGACTATATAATATGTCTTGTGCAGTGTAGTGGCGGTGTAAGAGAGTCCACTACCCCGTATAGTCCTGTGTCGTAAGAGGCAAAATACATGGAGTATTATAGTCACCTTTAGGATGGCTCAGCAAAATATCAATTTGTCGCACTCGATTCAGTGGAACGCAGAGCCAAGAGGCTTATCGGTGACAAAAAGCTGGTGGAAACTAAGCTTCACAGCTTAACTCACTACCGCCAAATTGCTTGTTTGCCGGTCTTGTACCTCGGAGAGTGTGGCGGTATGGGCTTCATAAAACTACCTTGGTTTTTGTGAACATACGAGTACATTAAAATTTCGTAAATATACTGAGCGGCCAAAGTTAACATATTTATTGCTTAAAAAAAATCTCTAAGAGACTCTCTAGGTTTTAGGTTGTAAATAGCTCTGATGACCCTCTTCTTCAAAACAAAAATAGTTTCTATAAACTGCAATAATATATTATCCTTTTAGTAATGCAACATTTTCACAGCATTAATAAGCATTAGATAGACTGCTTCGTTGGTCTAATGGTTGTAAACGCAACTGCTGATCATGAGGTCCCGGGTTCGAATCCCGGGTCGGCATAAAAATAAAAAAATCAGTTATTGAGTTTTCCGACTAGAAATTCTCAGTAGCCGCCTGGAGTCAGGAAGTTGGCGGTGTCTCACCCCCGTGCCTCGGAAAGCACGTAAAGCCGTTTTTCTTTACGTTACGTTCCTGCGCCTCATCTCTCTCCGGTCGTATCGGTTTACCGTCCCATCGGACTATGAGAGTGAGGGAATAGAGAGTGCACCTGTGTATGCACATACACTTGGGTACTATAAGCCTGTCCTGCTCCGATAGCTAGTCTCCGTTGAGGCTGGCCGTCGTGACCAAAATTCGGTCTGGAGGACATTATTATTTCATAAAGTATTCTCATCTGGTTGGCTTATTATTATTATTATTATATGCATAGTTCATAGCGATAATTACCCATTTAATTTGTACATTAAGAAATAAGAGAGCTGTAGGTACAATAGTTCCACACTTTCATTCATTAAACGAAATAGGGGGAATAGACGAGGGCTTATATATAGCGTTTACAAGCGGGGAAACTCGAAGTGTGCAAGTGCCGTCTTATTGCGACGAATATACATATTTATTTTTATTACTTTATTATATTTAAGTAACTATAAATAAAGTTTCTAAACAGATATTATTTACATCCTAAATTATGCTATCATGTTGTATCGAATGATATTTATTTGGTTTTTCTTTTTTTTTAAGCGTTAAAAATAAGTCAAATGGAACCCGATAAAATTCGTTAGTTCTTTCAAACATATAGCAACTTCATATGGTATTTACCACCATTTATTTCTTTTTATTCATAATTCTAATTATATTCATATTTCATACCTAGTGGCCCGCCTCGGTTTTGCCAGGGTAGAATCTATTAATGTGGCATTTAAAAAAAATTATTTAAAAAAAACAAGTTTTTTGGTCTGTTGGTCAAGTTTCATAACAATCGACTCAGCCATTCGGAAGATTATCCAGACAAAGAATAATTTTAAAAATGGTTATTCATGTGTTAATGGCATGTAAATAGGTCCCCCTCAGCGTATATAGCAGTTATTTCGATAATACAGACAGACACTTCAAATTTATTTATAAGTGTATATATTTAAATAAAACACAAATAGTAAGCTTACCAAATTATGTTAATGATTTGTTATAAATAAATTAACGTGTCATGATTTATAAAACGGTTTTTAATAAAACTAAATGTAGATTGTTAATAAAATGAATACTGTTCTTTCTACTTCTATCTTATTTAATTTTCCTAAGTAGCAATTTTAATTTGACATAGCTAGTCCGTAACGTCAACACCCTCGTGGCGGACTGTCGGAGGGCAAGAGTGTAATCTGATTTAGTGGTGGTTACGGACAGGTAAAGTGCTTTTTGCGCGCCGGCTTTAACATGCTCACCGCCTATACACAGCCTTTATGGGAATTTAATGTTTGATCGCGTTAGAAACTGGTTCTACCTCTGCCAGCGATTTGATGTAAGTTCCGTTAATGATATTTTGTTGTATTGCGCCGTCAATTGCTACAACCTAGACGTACACATACGTATTTACAGAGTAAATAATTTAATGAATAAATACTCTTTACTCTGTAAATACGTATAATATAAACAACAAAGGAGAATGGGATTTTTGGGGCTGAAGTCGACAAATTGGTTTTTACTTCAAAAAATTTATTATATTTTATGAAGAATTTTTATGATATTAGAGTTTATGAATATAATTGTATCTTTAAGTTACTATAGTGAAAAATTAACTGTTACAGTGTAGGTAATATATAATCTCACTTTTACTTATTCAACCATAACTTAGCTCATAGATTGACAAATCTTGTCAGATTTTCAGCTATGAATTGCTTATATCTAAACTTTCAAATGGTAGGACCATTCATCTTGTTAACACATATCAAACGAAACCTATTATGTTTTCATTTACCTACATTAATTGTTCACACAGAATGGCGCCACCATGCCCTCCAAAATAACTTGACGTTATCAAAATACATAAGTCAAATAAAACATCAAATCCGAGTCAATTGACAATTGAAAAAAACTCAATTTTAACGAAAATTCATAGACACGGGCCACCGGTGAACCGGAGGGGAGTAGTCATACCGTTTTTCCCCGATACAGAACTGTCTGTCATTTTTAGCGAAGGGAAATCTGCGCACACAAAACAATCGTCTGTCACTACGAAACTCGCACATAACAATTAAAACAATAAACTAACAATTTCACACACACACACATAGATATGTATACTATAACAGTATTGCTCGGTGACAGCGACAACTCGGATACAGACTCGGATCAGTCGCTCGACCGATCTGCATTTGTGTGAGTGCGAGCGGCCTGTGTTGGTACATAAATCCGAAACAACACGACCATTATTAATGTAATTTTAAAGTTTAAAAGAAGTAAATAGCAATAATGTGATTAAAATCTATACTTTATACTATATTAATAATATAATAAAGCGAAAGAGTTTTTTTTTGTTTGTACACGCTAATCTCTGGAACTACCAGTCTGATTTGAAAAATTATTTTTGTATATTATAGCTAAATTCATGAGGAACAATAGGCTCTAATCTAGTATTAAGCTACACCTCTTAGCTAGCCTTAAATATTATTTTTTGTCAAGCAAGTCGGAAGATCGGAAGTTACCGAACTGCTTCATTTTTTTTATCCGAATTGCTTTATCCGCGTACGCTGGCATAATGGTTAATGATACGTAAATACAATGTTCTACAAAAATATTTATCTTTACTCCATCTAATAAAAGTCTGCGATACCGTATGTCTATTTTCTATACATAAGTCACAATAAGGTACCTAGTTTGTGACAAAAAAATTGAAAATTAAAAAGTGATTTATGAGCGTTATTATTAGGCATGACATATTAATCTTTACGAACGAAAGTTACTTTATCGTTAAGAAAATTTTATGAAGATAAACTTTGCTCTATAAAGCATGTTATTTGGACGCATAGTTTAAAATAAATAATAAAATAATTCAACACTCGGCTCGGCGTGCTCACGATTATTCCTAGTCGCCCGATGAGAACCGGGAGAAACCAGTGAATGCCTTGCGTGAGGCGGCACCAGGAGGAATAAGCGAGGTGTTATGTCGCGTGGCTCAGACGCATAACACTTTCTGTTTTGTAAACTTGACGTGGCAGATCTCTTTTACAGCTTTTTTAAAAATAGAACAATTCGGCATTTTTGTAAGACGTCGTTTCAGCCGTGCAACTAGATTTAGTCTAGTGGGCAGTGTGGTTGCAACTAGTTTTAATGTATGCATAGGACCGCGTGGACTTATACATTGACAGAGGGAACGCCTGCGTATGACTACTCCTCTCCGATCCACCGATGGCCCGTGTTGCTTTATGCGAAAATAGATTATAGTAAAGCCATTATTAACAAATTATAAAATTATTTAATGGAAAATTTGTTTCGATTGCGCAGTGTCTGTCGCGCGGGCGTAGTTCCCGCACGGAATAAGTTTATCTATTAGTATAGCCTACAAATTATTTAGCGGTGTGAGTTTCAAATACAAGAGAAATTCCTGTTGGTAACACTGTCACATAAAGCAATTATATTTTTTGTAATGACAGCACTGGTCTTTGAGTAATGGCGTGTAACGTATACGTGTGCTCTTGTTTTTATCAGCACCAGTGTTTTTCATGGAAACAAACCCATACACTTCATTACATGGTCCTTCGAGTGCTGAGAAAACAAAAGTCAAGACTTCTGAGCACACGCGGGAATCCTTACACCACCCTGCCACTATCAACATTGGTAGCTCGAATTACCTACGATTGGCAGCGATCTCCAGAAATCCAACATTTCGAAAACTAAATATTTCGATGCAGAAAACAAGTTTAATTGAATCTGGCAGTCAAAAAGTTAAAACTTTAAAAGTATTGAAAAATAAGATTTTTTCATACAAGAGTTCAGTGTTGAATTTTTTTTTAATAATAGATGGGGGAAAGTTTCTTCGTATTTTGTTTGTATAAAATTGAAGAAAAATCTCTTTGGTTGTACTGTTTGTAGGTATCTGGCTGGTTTTAGTATCAATACGTATAGGACATTAAGAAAAAGAATAATAAAAAGTAAAAAAACACTTTTCCGCCATTTTTCAATTACATAGCCGAGGAATTGAGGATTGACCACAAAACAGATTTGATCAATTTGATAAAGTCTGGCTATACAAAAAAGCATGATATTTAGATACCACACGAGCTCATGGTCAAAGGGTAGTACAAGCTCCACAGACTGTAGCGAAACCCGTATTTACACGCAATAAGGTGATGCTGTGTGTATGGTAGGATTGGTTGGGTATCGTTTATTATGAGCTTTTCCCACCGGGCAAAATCATCGATTTGGATCTCTATTGCCAACAACTAATGAGACTCAAGCAAAAAATTTAGATTTTTTTTCCGATTCCCCGACCGTATACATTCATTGCTGGGATCATGTACATACAACATGGCATTCGACACAACTTAGTATAGTGAGGGAACATTGCTATATTATATTATTTATCTAAATTACTACGTTTATGTCTAAAATAAAAAAGCTCTAATTTTTTACAATAAGGTGTTAAAATAACCGTTGAATGAGGTCAAGTTATTGTATAGACAATACTTATGGTTACGTAGGTATAAGTACATAATTTTTACATGAAAGAATAGAAATATATTTCCAATAAAAACCGAGCTCTAGAGTAGACTGTAAATTCAAAATTCTAAACGCAATCTACAAGTCCGCAATCCGAACATACCGTCGCGAATCGTAGCTAGCTCCTTTGCGAATAATACAAAATCTGTTACCCGATTCTATATTCTATGCGGTTGCAATAATGATTACAACGCTTGAGTTCAAATCGAACGGTGAAACTGAATTGACTGAGCGTGTAGTGCTAATGGTCCATGAAATTGGCAGCCGCCGTGCAATATCGATGACATTTTAATCTAGCTTTACCAAATGCGCCAACTAAAAATCGAATATTATCGTACCTAATTTGAAAATATCTTGTAAGATCTACTTCAGTGCATTGCAAACTGCGTAAATGTTAAATTAATATAAAAATAAAATTACGTTATGTGTGTTGTATATTATTAGCCTACATACGTCGCGCTGCTGTGAACAGGTCTCTGCTCATTTCTGAGTAGCTACACAACATTTAGATATAGAGCAACTACACACATTTTAGAGACTTGTGATAAGGTGGAATTACGATAGTAATGAAAACAATTAGACTTGAATTATACTTTTAAATAACTCCATCAAAAACTCAAGCAAGTTGTGATAGTGTGTCTGTTGGATGGGACTATAATAGGACTGAGAGATCGAAATTATATACATAGGTAGATCTTACAATTTTAAATAAACTTGTAACCCGAATACAATAAATATTCAATGTTACAATAACTTGAAAGTATTTACATCATAAATATTATGAATGAACGAAAGATAGAATCGGTAAGCCGACACATTCGGCGTTGCTTTGAAGCATATTTGTATGGAAATGAGTTTATTTATTACGAAATATTATCGAACCCGTTACATCGGGACACATCTTTGTAACGACGGATCTCAAGATTTTTTTATAGAATAAATCTGACAAACGAGCAGACAGTCCTCCTGATGGTCAGTGTATCTATGCTGTGGCCTGTGGCCCATAGACATCTACATTTATCTTCGATTAAGAATCAAAATGCAGATACGTTGTCACCCTTGAGGACCAAGATAGAAAGCCCCATTTCCAGTAAAAAGCGTCTCTAGTTCTTTACACTCTATTCAGAGTCTGTGGTAACTTAAGGGAAAGGGCTCGACACGTGCAATCGTCGTATTTAATCCCTACCAGGAATAATAAAATTAGTTACTTAAATCTTAAGTCCTTATTTACCATCCGTTCTGCGGTTTACGACGTAAGAAATTCTGCAAATCTGTTTTTTTTGTGTGTATGTAGGCTGTTTACTTAACGTTATAATTCCAGGAAATTAGTCTTCCATAAGTTAGAAAACAATTAAAAGTATAAAACAGACAATGAGAATTTTAATACAATTATGTTTCATTTGCTGAAGTGGCAATCGGCTGGCCATATACTCGAAGAACCGACAAACGATGGGGAAGAAAGATTCTCGGTGGCAGCCTCGTACCGGTAGGCGAAGTGTTTGGTGGTCTCCACTAGATGGAGTGACGACCTGGTAAGACATGCAGAAAATCGATGGATGCGGGTGGCTCAGGACCGTGCTTTGTGGCATTCCTTAGGGGAAGCCTATGTTCAGCAGCGGACTTGTGAAGGGATGTAATGATGATGATGATGATGTTTTATTTTAAGAAACCTAATAGTATTGCACACATCTAAACAATAAAATATACGAGTATAAACTAAAATTTATTCTTTAATTTGAGTATACTTAAAAGTAAAGTTACGGCCTTTATGCGTCCCACTCCTGGGCACAGGAGAACTCTCATTTCTGAGAGAGTTTAGGGCAAGGATTTATTTCTGGAGATTCTATTCAATTGGAGAATACAATGTGAATTATTTTTAACCGGAATTTAGAATAATTATTTCCTCTACTACATCAGCTCGAATATTACAAAAACCGGCTAAATGCGAATTAGGTCTCGCTCTATTAGGGTTCTGTACATATAATGACCATAAGTACATAACATATCGTTTCCGAGTTAGACATCGGAACAACCCGTGAAAGAAGAAAAAAACGTTTGTTTGTTTGTTCGTTTGTTTTGGTCAAAGCTTACAAACTACATTGTGAATCGATGTTTTCAGTATTTGTTGTATAGATAAGGTATATTGGACATAATATACAGAAACTCCAAGTTTCTAACTTATTTAGTTTTTCAGATAGACCCCGTAACAAAAACGCTCTAAAACTGACAACTTTGACGGTCCCCCTTTTATTTGTTATGAAAAAAAATATATTTGATTCTGCTCTATGAGCTTTAGAAAAGACAACGCACATGCTAGGATCTCTAAAATGTTTGAAATTCTTTTTCTATTCTACGCTCAATACTCAAACTTCAGGTCTGTGATTCATTCCCCCTTTGACTTAGAGATCCGTGATATACGGACGAACAGACGGAAAGACGGGCAGATAGACAGACAACAGAGTGACATTAATAGGACTCCGATTTACCCTTTGCGCACGGAACTCTAATATTAGCTATTTTTAAAATTTGGTCCTTACGACAATTATCAAAATGTTTCTGATTGTACAAGAAATTGTGAAAAAGTAAGATAAATGAAGTCTACAACTATTGATTAGCGGCATACAGTTTTTGTGAGCCTTCTCCTTCTCGTGGCATAATAAAAGTTTGCTATTAACAATCAGAAATATGCACAAGGTGTAATCTACCGACAAACAATCAATTTAAGATTCTTCCGATACTGTGAAAATTATTGCCATTTCCTTTCCTTTGAGTGGCATTTAAAAAATAAATTTGGAAAATCCAAAAGTGCACACCCCAAACGCTCATGTAATATTTTAAATGGATTACAGAAGTGATTATCGAAAGGAGCCAGCTAACATAATTCTGAAGATAATGAAAAAAACATTAGGTCGTTTTGTTAAGTAGTTCTCTAGATATCTTATACCTACACAGAGAATTTATGAACCACAGACTAAAGTACATTCACAATATAATTTTTTATAGAACTTTTTTATAATAATATCTACGTGTTAAAAAGAGCATCAGGCTTGTTCATTAGTGTTTACTCTTTCTAATCATGTGCTTTCTGTAACATATTAGTGCGATCTTAAATAATAAACACGACTTAATATGTGTGAAACGAGTGATTTAAAGCATTCGACAGGAGAGCCCAACCTCTCCGAATCGCGTTCGACGAGTGCAAAAAAAATACTAGTAAAGCTACTACATAACTAATATTCCCGTTAACCACTCTAAGGAAGCCTTAACTGCTTGTGTTAGCAGTGGTTCACCCTAGAAGGAGAATGGGGGATTTGAAACCACGACTTTCTGAGTTTGCAGTCCGCATGTTTGTTACTCTTTCACGCAAAAACTACTGAATGGACTTTAATGAAACTTTACACTAATATAGCTCATACATCAGAATATATATAAGCTATAATTCATAAAGATATTGTGTAAATTGGCCAAAATATAACGAAACATATTAAGTAAGTCTGAAAAAAATCTGTGATCTGCGAACTATTTTGGCGTGAACACGCATCACGCAAAATCCTGTGAACCGATTTGGATGGGACTTTCACTGCCAGATAGCTGATGTTATAAGGAGTAACTTAGGTTACTTTTATTTAAGGGTTCCGTGCAAAAAAAATCCACGCGGGCGACGTCGCGGGGAACAGATAGTGTTGTAATAAATACGCGACAGTAGCATTTTATTCCAGTTCTGCCTTTTCTCATAGAATTAAGGCTGACAAAGAAGTGCATAGTCCACATGATGATAAGTGGATGGTGTAGCCCATAGACGCATTCCTTTTTCCTCGTTTTTATCCCGGAGGACAAAGATGGCATGTTTAATTACCATTAAAAAGAGTTTTCGATTCCGTGACTCATCATAAGAAACGTAAAAGAATGACGCTGTAATACCATTTAAAATGTTTAGGTCTGTTGAGAAAAATTGTAATTTTTTTAACTATGATAATTTTGATGAATTAAGAATGTCGTTTCAAGATAAAGAACGATAAATATGTGTACAATTAAAGAGCTGACAAGAAAAACACTCGGATGTCGTTACATAGTAATTGATTTTTAATTAGCTTCCCATAGATTCTCCTGAGAGAGCTCAGAATCCGATGACAATATAACAATAAAAAATACTTTTTAATTTTTTTTAAAAACCACTTGTTGTGTAACTGGCCTGAATAAACAAATAATATTTATGCTTTTAATTGTATTTATACTTACTACTATTTTTTTTGAAGAGATGAATATACAGATAACAAAAATAATATCTATACGCGGTTCTGTCCATTTAAAGCATTTTGTATATTTTTCTCTTCACAGTAAAGTAACAACGTTTGTAAATATTTCAATTCAACAAATCGAGTTTATATAAGCTTGCCGTTATGATCGAAAGATACGTGTTTATGACACAACACGCTAACGCTAGTCCCAAAGACAGTGATTGCTTAATGCACTTATGTAATATATTATGTCTGTTAGGATTACCCAATAGATGGAGGTGAAGTTAAGTCGTTGTAGATGCAACTGACGCGTGAACACTGAACTAAATAAATAAGTAAATTACACCAAGGTACGACTTATGGCCCGTTCCCACTTGTCGTATGTTAGACCCGATAAAAATATGGGTGATCTAGTAACGTAATATTTTGTATAAGTGCATTTACATTTATTCAAATACCTTTTGCCTGCCAATTTTGAACATAGGCCTCCCCCTTAGATTGCCTCATAGTTGCCATGCTTGGCAGGTGGGTTGGCAACCGCAGTATTTTTATTATTTTAAGTTTTATCAGGAAGATGCTGCTAACCATTTGCTATTTCAGTTTCCCTCTGTCGCATCTTACGACACTCACGACTTACATATGAAGTAGTAGATATTCTTACACTGCCACTACACGGTGATCCGCTATCGCTACCTTTATGCTCCGCATTTGGGTCACGTAATTATTGCAGATAAATCAATGTCCGCCACTGCATAATTTTATGATTATCTTTCCTGCATGATTCTCTAAAAATTTTATTTCACTGGCTTCAGCGGATCGACATTCAACGAGTGTAAATAAACCTTACACGGTCAAATATCTAAACAACTTTACCAGTTCTTTCTTTAATCATTAATCGTCAAGTCACTGCATCTCATTGTGGCATTGTTCTTCCCCGAAAATTACCAACAAGCAGAGCTGTCTTGATTTCACGCACAATACAAAAGGTTTTCCACTCCATCTTATGGGAAATTACCGTTTAGTGCATTTGTCAGTTTGAGGTTGCCATCCACAAACACTTCGTCGTTTCGTTTCGGTTGACCGCAAAACATGGAAGTACAAACTATAATGATTCAATATATTAAAGTTAGATTTTTAGGTATTGGACACCTTACAGGTACATAAATAACTTCCTGATAGGAAACACATTAGCGCGATAAAATCCTAAAAAATATTTTCATCTATAGTGATTCGCAAAAATATGGAAACCATAATAATATGTTATATTTATTGCAAATACTACATTTAGACAGGCCGTGGTAGCTCAGGGGCTAAGCGCTCGCTGTATATTTCACAGTACACGAGCAACCCGTGTTCGATCCCCGCCGGCACCAATAAAATCGTTACTTGCAATTTTAAGTGCTGATTTACCACGTGCTCGGCGGTGATGGAAAACATCGTGACAAAACTTGCATGTCTGAGAAATAAGAAAAAAATATTTAGTACACGTGTGAAGTCCCCCGTGAAACGTCGGAAATTTAAGTTAATATATGAATTACATCGGTTACAATGAAATTGTGAAATCCTATGTAAATATACCAGTTCAAGAAGATGCTATATGGCCAGCTAATTGCCACTTTAGCTTATTGTTCTTTACTGCTATATTGGTAACTCTGGTTCTACTGCGGATGTCCTCATTACGAATTCCACCACGCAGGAAACTGCGAACATACTTATCTTCACTTCAAATTACTGTATAATCAAATTTTTATAAAATCTACATATAGATTACATTGATCTTCAAGTATTACGCCAGAATTTAAATAATTATAGTTTTAAATAAAATAACAAATGCCGCAGTCTCGATGTTGTAATTAACTTCAATGTAAATACGTCAGTTAACTATATTTATAAGCTGAAACCATTGTTTGTAGCTACCTTACCTATGCTGTTATAAATTATACTCCGTGTATACCGAGTTTCAAAACACGCAGGAAACGGCCGTGACTAAATGAAAATATTTCTTCCTCAGTTGTACAAACAACACTTATTAACGTCATATCGACCAATATAATATGATCTCCATGCAGCGAGTTTTGTTTTGGAATTTTTAGTGAAGTAAATTAAAATCAAAATAGGAAACGGATTCATTTGTTACTTACCTAAAGTATAACTGATTACTAGAATAAATGAATGGATTGCGTATCCAGGTAATATGTATATAAAAAAACGTAATAATCTTTATTTTCTTAAACAACACATAAAACACATAAACACTCACGCCTGTCACCCAGAGGGGTAGGCAGAGACTATGGACTTCCATTTGGCACGATCCTGACACACCTCTCTCGCCTCCTCCACATCCATATACCTACATATACCTCGTCGGTTAAGGGTACTCTTAATTTGGCCCATTTTCAATATATCGCCAATTTGGTCGATAAATTTTCGCCTAGGGAGTCCCTTCCAGACTCTGCCATTCACCTCTGCCACATAATTTGCTTTGTCACTCTTTCCTCATTCATTCTTTCTACATAACCAAACCACCGAAGCATTCCTTTCTTAATCCTGGTCACAACATCATCTTGCAAACCACACTCTTCTCTTATCACACAATTTCTCACTCTGTCATTTAGATTCAGTCCTAACATACTCCCTAATGACCGCATTTCTACAGCATTTATTCTACTCTCGTGCTTCTTCTGCCACACTCAACTTTCACTAACATACATTAAAGTAGGGACTAACACAGCATTGTGAATTGCCATACGTGCCTTTTTGGACACATTCTGACTTTCCACAATAGAGTGTAGAGCCCCATTTACTCTATTTCCTGCGTTCACTCGTCGTTCTATATCCTTATCATATCTACCATCCCTGCTAAGTACACATCCCAAATACATAAACTCATCTACTTGCTCAACCAATTCCCCTTCTATTCTTATTTCACATATCGTTTTACTTTCTTCTCTTTCAAAAACCGTAACTTTCGTCTTACTTACGTTCACTTTCATTCCCCTTTCTTTTAATGACCTGTTCATTAATGTAACCATCATTTGCAACTCGGCCGCCGACGACACAAGAATGACTTGATCATCGGCGTACAAAAGGCATTTGACGGTTAACTCACCCATTCTTTACCCGCATTCTTCAACTTTCAAATTTTCCAAACAACTGTCCATAAATAGGTTGAACAGCCACGAGGAAGCCACACAGCCCTGTCTGACACCTTTAAGGATGCCAAACCAGTCCGAGTAGGCCTGACACAAGCACTGGAGTCCCTATACAGAGACTATAATGCCTGTATCAACCCAGTGCTCAACCCAAATGAGTCAGTGTTTGCCATAACACCTGCCTGTTCACTCTGTCATAAGCCTTTTCCAAGTTCACGAACGCACAAAAGCCTTTTGGTTTTTGGCCAAAAACTTCTCCGCGATCATGCGCATGGAAAAGATCTGATCCGTACATCCCATTCCCTTTCTAAATCCCGCTTGCACATCCCAAATTTTTCCATCAGTATCTTTCATAACTCTTTCAATTAACACCTTAGCATACAGTTTTCCCACAATGCTAAGAAGGCTGATACCACGGTAGTTTTTACAGTCCTGCTGCGATCCTTTTCCCTTATATATTGGGACTATCACTATCACTTTTTACCAGTCTCCCGGTACCCGCTTAAGTCCCTAACACAAATTAAACAAGGTGTACAGTAGGTCTGCTACCACTCCCTCTCCAGCCCTTAGCATTTCGAGTGATACTCTATCATATCCGGCTGCCTTACCTGCTTTCATACTTTTCATTGCTTTCATTATTTCATATATACCTAACTCTCTATCTCTTTCCTCTTCTTTCGGAATTTCTATTTCATTTAATTCAAACGTCTCATTACTCTTAAACACGCTTTAAAAGTATTCCTTCCATCTCCTTAAACTCGAAACTTCGTTATTCTGAATACAGTCATTCTGGTCTCGTATAGCATTCATTCTAGGCTGTTTTTGGTTTCCCCTGGTAGTTCTTACGAGTTTCCAGAACATTTCAATATTTGCCTGGAAGTTATCCGAAATTCTTCTATCATTCTTATCCGTTCTTTCTTGCTTTTTCCTTTCAACAACTTCTTTTACTCTCTTATTTAGACGTCTAAAGACTGCCTTTTTTCTTTCAATATCATCATTCATACCGCTAGAATGACTAGCCTTGGTTGCTAGTAAATCTAGCCATGCTCTCTTCTTTGCTTCAACTTCCATCTGTACCTCATCATCCCACTAAAAAGTGTTATTTTTCCTTTCATTCGTTCTCTTAGTTACACCACATACTTCGGAAGCTGCATCCACCAAACCTTTCTTGACATTTACCACACAGTCTCCAAATCTAAATCATTCATACACAATTCATCCATACCACTTATATTTTCTCTCAGTCTACATTTGAACTTCTCTTCCATAGCTTCATCTTGTAACCTCTCTGTTCTTATACGCTGTAACGCAGTGGTAGACACAGATGTCCGATGGCGCCAATGTCTGAATAGACCATTAATTCGGCATAATACCATGTAATGATCCGTGCCTATGTTGGACCCCTGGTAAACCCTTGTATCTACCCCTGCGCTTCTCATTCTTTCATCCACAATTATGAAATATATCATGCTTCTATCACCACCTCTTTTCCATGTATACATGTGAATCTTCTTATGACGAAAGAAAGTGTTCGTCACAAAAATATTATTTTCCACACATACGGTGAGGAGGCTTTCACCATTCTCATTTATGCTTTCATCACCAAACGTTCCCAATCTCCTTTCATAACCAAGCCTCCACGCCAACCCTCCCAAGTAGTTAGTGATATTTTTTACGCCGCTACCACACAGCGAGGAGCCAAGTCTGTTCTTTCGGCTTTGTCGCTTGTTTAGCACCACCCGGGGGACACGTGTAGGGTGGGCCTAGGATTAGGTGGTCGAAGCGTACTGACGCGAGCGACTCATCCCCCTACAACATCTTATACACATATGTTGAACACTTTTTATTATTATTTTTAGTGTGTTTTGTTCATGTAAACTTCAGAAGTTACATAACATAATACATCGTAACTAACAAATATATATATTCTACGTTACTTTTAGTTTTATAAATATTAAATTGAATTGAAATGAATTGAAATAAAATATTGAATTACATATTTTTTACGGATTATATTGCGTTTAATCTACATATTTTTATTTACAACGTTTCGAGTGATTTGCAGATACTTCAGCTGTTATTTATTAATGTTTAATTCGATCTACACAGAATGAACTTACATACTTACATCCTTGGATTGGAATGTTTGGGTTTAATTTTAGTAATTATATGAACCCAAAAAGATATCAGCACCCAGCCATTTGCTCTACTAGTTAGCTAGTTTTATTTTTTTAATTTCAATAGCCTTGCGAATTATTCTTGTTAGTTGTCGATGTATTTTCGAAGATTTGTAGCGTATCAAATCTGCAAAATGTTATGAAGAGGGCGTGAAAGGGTAACAGACTTGCTATAAGTAACAAATAATTGATCTACATAACGATTGCATCTGCACCGAGGCATTTTAAGATTATACTAAGGACGTTAGTTAGCTATCTAGAATTAAAAAAAAACTTACAATATCACCAGTAAGATAAATTATGTAGATCATTTGATATAGCCCTTACATCTAAATATTTGCCATATCGAGTCGATGTTTCATATCATAATAACTTAGATTGGCGTGTGTAAGAAAATCCACCACATGTTTCGTCCCATGGGTGTCGTAAGAGCCTCTCTACTATGAGAGGCTCAGTCCAGTAGATTACTTTTACAGTTTGATATAGAAGAAAAAAATGCGTAAGATTGAAAATTGAAACGTTCAATACTTTTTTTATTTAAATACGCATAAATAATCACACAAATAAAACAATTTAAAAAAAACATGCGTGAGTGTCGTGGAACACTCGGTTGGAACGAAGTTCCTTTCGTAGTATATTATTATTGATAAACGTTATTGATTAACAAATACAAATAAATGAATTACTAGCGTCTATTAAAATGAAGCGTCATTCAAAATAAAATTTCTTTCATGGCAAGATAAGAAAAAGTGCGAGGGAGATGGATATCATTCTATATCGCTTCCTTATAGCCGCCAAGGCCGTCTACACTACGTCAGAAGGGGTCGTGACGGAAAAATCTTAAACTTTTTCTCGCCTAGTCCTCTTCCGCCAAATTCGTACCGTCCGATAAGGAACTTCGTTCCAACAATTATTTTTTTTACTTAAATACGCATAAATAATCAAACAAATAAAGTAGTTATCAATTTTTTTTTAAATTTAAATACGCATAAATAATCACACAAATAAAACAATTAATGTTGTATAAATGTAAAATACGGAGGGGTCCAACATAAACGGTCCGTATAGCTAATGCGTCAGCGGTAAAATAGACGGCCTGATAAGAACACAGCGACACATAGCGAGCGATAAGATAACCAGCACGCCAATTGCATGGAAATATGTAGCTCAGGTTAGGTACGGGCTAGGCGTTTCACATTATAATTGCAATAAAATACTATGAAGAGTGGAAAACGAAAATTATGTATTTCTCTGATTAATTTTCTCTTTAGAATAGGCGAAGCCTAAGTCCAACAGTGGAATTTTACAGGCAGATAAAGATAAAAGAAGAAGATCACTTAAAAGAAATTCAAAAACAGTATTGAAAATCAGATGATTCTAATCAATTGATTAACTATAAGTTTATCGTATTGATTTCTTATATTTACGCGAACACTACACATGGAAACAAAACTAAATTTTACGGATTTTATCGCTTTAAATTTTTTATTTAAGGTCGGACCAAAAATTCATAATTAAGAGTTGAAGATAGCCTTTTAACCATAACATTAGGACGTCGAACACTTCAGTCCCCCTGCCCCCCGACCATGGGTGCTGTAAAGTGCTCGAAACGTCGGTAATAAAAAAAGTTCAATTTAAACGCGATAAATTACGTAAAATTTGTCTTATTAGTTAAGTAGTAAGATTTGCAATCCTTACAAGTAGTTTCTGTTCCGAGTATGTTAAAATTAATTTTCAATAGTTTTCTCCATAACGAGTTATTGTAACCTCATTCTCAGGTGTGGCAATACATCGGCATTTTTAACTCTTAATCGAGAATAGATTTAAGAGCCTATGACCCACAGCGTACACTTAACATAAAGAGGACTGTGTGTTTGTTTGTCACTGTTACATAATAAAAAAACCTTATCATGGCTTTCCGATAGTTTCCGAAGTACCTACGGTACATAGCTTTATTACGCACTCGTCACTATTTAGTGCTCTCAACCCCCATGACTGCAAAATATACCGGCGACGAGAAGCAGCAGTGCAGAGTCAAAGTGTGAAAATTTTTGTACTGCAATTATTTATCCACAAGCGAGAAGGGATGCCTGGTGGGGAGAGTTTAGAGCGATGGCGAGAGTGAGGTTGTTCATGTTGTTTTGGTAAACAAGCCTAGTTGATATTATTTTGGTAAACATTGTTATTAAGAGTAAAATAAGTATTATCATAAGTGTTTATTGTTTAATATTAATAATATAACCTACTAAGAACTAGGCGATTGTTTTATTTATTACAATTGTTTCTGAAAATCGGACAGTGAGTGTTAAAGTAAATTAAGAAGTAAGAAGAAGGAAACAAATCAGGAGATGGGCAGCAGCGTCTTCCTAATAACGACTAAAAATAAAAACTGCGGTTGCCAGCCCGCTTGCCAAGCGTGGCAACTATGACAAATATTCCCACTATGAGGGAATCTATGGGGAGACCTATGTTCAGCAGGCTGTAACGGTAACGGTAAAGCAGGATGTAAAGTCGGCCTTTATATGTCGCACTGCTGGGCACAGGCCTCGTCCCATTACTAAGAGGGTTATGGAGCTATTAGTCCCCGCACAGCGTCAGTGCGTGTTGGCGGACTTCACGTGTGTTCAATATATTATTTAGACATGCAGGTCTTCCTTTATTGACATGATGTGTTGATGACCGCTTAGCACGTGGTATATATAGTAGTATATAGAATAGATTAGATTTTTTAATAGAATAAGCGTGCTGCAACCATAATATAGCTGCAGCGTAGCTCTTACACATATAAAGTCCATTGTTGAGCATAGGCCTCCCCATAGATTGCATGATTTCGCCTTAGTTGCTACGCTTGACACGCGGCCTGGCAACAGCAGTTGTTTATTATTTTCGGTTGTTGTACGAAGATGCTGCTGCCTATCTCCTATTTCAGTTTTCTTTTACGACATCCACATGATGACACATCATCCCACAGGGTAGTGGATATACAAGTGGGTAGACACTACGTAGTGCAACAACTGTGTAACTATAATATAATATGAAGGCTAATGAATCTCCCCGGCACCATTGACATTGTTCAGCTATAGTCTTAAGGATTCTGCTGGGCGCTTACTCGAAGTACAATTGGTAATGACTTTTTACGCATAATTGAATGCACATCGGCAAAATTCCTCGGGCGCAGCAAAATCTGAGCAATCACTACAGAATCCTTCCATCATTGTTTTATTGGATAATAAGAGCATTTTAGTAACTTTGGCAAAAGGTTTTAAAAAGCGTAAGCTTTACTTTACTCTACGTCTTGCAAACCTATACAGCAACATATTCGCACGCGCAGATCATGCTCTCCGTTCTCTCTCGATGACACGTGAGCCACAACTAAGAGTTATACTGTACAGGTATACTGTGGATAGATGCGGCGGCTGCTTATTTTTATCTCGAATTAGCATAAATTAACTCTTTTGATCATTAACCACATAATTATAGTATTAATTATAGTAATACTTTACAGTTTACACACATCAAGTAGTTTCCTCAATCTTTCGATAGATGGGCTTAGTAGCACCATGTCATAACCATAGCTTATATTGTTGACACATACATCATTAGATAAGGTGATAGTTAACATGGGTACTACTTAGCTCACCGATCAGCTGGATTAACATGCAAATTAAAATGTCTTGGAGAGATAAGTTCTCATTGCCTTGCGCCATAAGATACTCAATTTTTTTTTCATCGTAGTAAGTAATACTACCCTATGTAATAATTTTTTTCTGGTGTTTATACCAAAAAGAAATAAATAATGAAACAAATTTGTTAATCAGTTCAGCAGGAGTGCCCACTTCCCGTAGTTTAGCCCATAGTATATTATAGTTTACAAAGCCAAACACCTTTGACAAATCTATGAAGCATGGATATAATGGTGTTTTTCTATTCACGTAATACATAGGTTGTAATATGTTTGAGTGTTGTGATTGCACTTTCCGTTGACAAGATTAAAGTTGAGGCAAAACGTAATAAAATAAGCTGCCTACAATAGTATATCCTATGGCAACCATTTGTTATAACTATATAGTATCAATTATAGCTTTATTTTTCAACAATAATAATATAATAAACAATAACAGGTGAGACGTATGTTCATTTGACTCCTCTTCTATAAAAAAATAGATATATAGTTGTACAATAGTTTTTTATCACTGTTTTAATATTGGTAACAAATATTTTTCCCAAAAAGAAATTTACCACATGTTTCAGTAAATAACTCAAAAAGCCTCTAATATTTTATATTAAAATACAATGTCAACATTTTGTTTGTTTGTTTCCATCTTACTCTAAAAGCATTACAAATGTAAATGAGCAACGATAAGCAGATAACATAAGCACTGCAATTTATAACCCTCCAAATAAGTTTGCTATTGTTTGTACGTGTGTGCTCCGCTCCAAATAGCCAATACATCACACTCGTCTGCCGCGTACATTTAGTTTACAATGCATCCCTTCATTTGTTTTCCGTGCTCCGTGTCCCGTTTCAATAGCGTTTAACAGTATCAATAAAATAATTATCCAATCATCGGGCAATTTACTACGATTGTCTCGCCATCATCCATCTCTCTCACACTCGCGTAGTTCACTCATAAGCGGGTCTTTCTCTATACGGGACGGCAACAACCGAGGTCGGTGACAAGCGACTAACCAGTTTGCGATGACCTCTCGTCCAGTTCAACTAGTTTCAAGGTCTAGTCTGGACAACTCGACGCGCAATTTCACAGTTTCAGTTCGACGTTTGAATTTTAATGCAAATGTTATTTAAAGCCGGATTGGATTGTGGCGTTGTTCCATAAATTTTAAAGCGTATTTTATTTTTAATTCACGCGTTTACAGAAGTTGTTTATAATGGAAATGAAAATTTAGGGCTGATTTTTATATAAGTACCTATTATACACACCTAGTTTATATCATCAGATTTATAAGTTATCCATCAATTAAACTATAACCTCCTGAGACCCCAAGGTATTAAATAAAGTCATATCCTCGTGATTTTTGACATAAGTAGTAGTCTGAACGTAAGAACTCCAGGAAAATAAAAATAAAAATCCCCCCCTCCCCAGAGGGTAAAAAAGGGGGTATCACATATTATGATACTTTAGGTTCTAATCAACCTGTAATTTTTAACTCTCAAACGTGTATTTTTTACTTTTTATCTTATTATATTTATATATAAATACTTTAATTCTTAATTTATTGCAAGTGAAAATCAGAAAACAGTTTCTATTGACATTAAAACATAAAAATATGTTACAGGTGGAACATTTCACGAAAGTTAGCTGACTGTATCCCTTTATTCTACATTTTGATCTATTAGTTTGATTGCCTTTGGCACATGCAGGCAAGTGCTTTGCTTCCTTTACCCTTTGTGACGTATGGGCCATTGGTTCCACAAGTCTATGGGGTCTTTTCCGATTCGGTGGTACTTGTTCTTCTTCCATTGATAACGGAGGTAAACGCTCTAAACTAGGACTGGAACACTGCGATTGAAATTGCATGGTACCGCCATAGATCAAATGTTTAGCCAAGTTCATTTTGAAATCTAGGTACCTACTGCATTATTTGCTTCCGGGAAGACCACACCTCACAACATCTTGACGATATTCTATCCAAGCCGTTCCAGACGCAAAATCAAAAAAGTGAATAATTGCTCGTACTGTCCATTTACCCGTTCTTCCGCGCATTGCATATTTTCCAATAATCCGATCTCTGCATCTATCCTATACTTATGTATGAATGACGCCTTATACTTCGCTCACCCGTACGGGACTGCAACTCAAGAACCTTTCTTCCCCGTCGGTTCTAGGTTTTTCATACTATATGGAGCATTATCGTTTGCCTACTGTTATTTATACGTTGTATGGTGGACCGATTATAATAAAGACCGAAGACCGAATTTCGGCCACGGCGGCTAGTCTAAATGGAGACTAGCAGGACGGGATTATATAGTTCACGCAAGCACAAGTGCACTCTCTATTCCTTCATTCTTAAGTTCGATGAGATGGTCACCAGATGACCGGAGAGAAATATGGCGCTGGACCGACGGCTTTACGTGCTTTTCGAGGTACGGGGTGAAACACCGTCAACTACCTAACTCCGGGCTTGTCCTGAGAATCTCTTAGCAAACAAACCCAATAACTGGTTTTAATCCGACCCAGGATTCGAACCCAGAACTACGTGATCAGAGTCGCGGTTTCGTCTACAGTCGATGGCGCGATTAATCCCCAAGTTTCCCAACATTTTTCTCACCTTAGTCTGTGGATTGCAGATTAATCTTTGTCTTAATTAAGTACCTATTACAATATTTTTTTAATAATATTTTAATCAATATGTATTACTTTTTTACATTAAATCGTTTCAAATTCTGTAGACTATGTAGGACACTAATACAGCTCCGGTATGTGTTAGCGAAATACATACCAGTATGTACCGAAATATTACGGGTTTACGGGGAATATTGCACCATAACCTTCTCAGATAGATGATGTTGCTTGGGCCCAAAAATATACCTTCTTTCATTTCCGATTTGAATTTAGGGCAGAAATAATTCTGTCGCATGAGTAAAGGAACAGCGACGACTTTAAGTTTTTAAAAATAATTTATTTACTTTATAATTTAATTAAAATTTACTTAAATAATTTAACTAAGAACAAAAGAATATTAACAACTTCCCTGTCCGAGAAATAGACACAATAGTTAAACAATTGAAATGTTCATATATGACTCATGGGACAGTGAAATGTTTGGTATTTCTTTAGTAATCTGCGGCATGAATAAATGGTCACCGAGTGGCCGGGGGAGGGGGGTGGAGGGGTGGGAACCTCCCCCTAAAAGTGGAAAGTGCCGGAAACCCCCCCTTTTTTTTAATGAATTTTTAAAGTTTTGTTACATATTAAGGCAAAATCGCTTTCGCTTATTAAAAAAAAGTCACATTCGGGTCCCGGTGGGAATGTGGGAGTTTTCAGGGTGGGAAAAAACCGTGGGAATTAACACTATTTTGATTCTGCTTCTGCTCCAGCGCTGCGGCAAGTGCAGCTCCTTCGCCCTTGCGTAACTAAGCGCAGGCAGCGTACGAGCCGTAGCGGCTGAGGCTGGTCGCCGAAGGCGACCAAACAGCCGAAGCTGCGCAGGTGAGCTGCGCTTAGTTACAGCGGGCGAGGGCTGCTTTCCCTCCGCGCTTCCGGATTTTCATATACACTCTAGGGTAAGAGCGGAAAGATCACGTGGAAGTCGGGGTTGACAGATTCGGTTTTGTGATTTATACCTTCTGGTTTGTTCAAAAGAAACGACCAAATATAATATTATAAAAACATTTATTTATAGACATGTATATTGTTGTTGCGTGTTATTTTTTAAAACAGATACAGACCATGCTCTATTGCTATCTCTTTCTAATAATTATATTTTTATTTCGTTTTCGTATCATTTTTAAATGGATATAACCTCAAAACTATAATTATCGATATCTCGAAAACTAGATTTCCGGCATAAAAAGCGTGACAAATATTTATGATTTTTATCGTTAATCATAGACTAACCTTAATTTTAAATTTCTCATTTTTGCTATAGATTCCTGTATTTTGAGTAATACTTTCTGAGTACTTTGATTTTTTTTATTTGTGTTTATGTTTTGTAAGTTACTTTTATTTTTTATTTTTTTGATTTTGTTTATGTTTTTAGTATGCTTTAAAAATAATATTAATATTTTACATGTCATCTTCCCCTGTCTCATGTGGACTCGTGTTACAACTTTTTTTTTTACTTTATTCTATTATTTTAATACAAGTGGTGACGACGGTCTATTGCTGGTGGGTATTATGACCTGTCTTTTTTATTATTTATATCCCATTGTATTTATTTAAGTAATTTATATTTATTATTAGTATTAATATTTAATATTCAATATGTCTTTTCAAGATATAAGCATAGACGACTCCTTTTTTTCACCTTCATCCTCTGATGGATTGAATAGTAGTAATAGTTTCTACAGTCTCCCTTCTCTTAATCAAACATTAGATTCGCACTTCTCAGATCTACTGAAAAATTTCAACATTATCCATATTAATGCCCAGAGTATTCCAGCACATTATCCAGACATGCTCTCCTCATTTGATAACAAAAACATACATGCCATTTTGATATCCGAATCTTGGCCTAAGCCTTGTTTGTCCTCCACGTCATATTCTCTTCCAGGCTTTCAACTAATAAGGAATAATCGTATTACTCGGATTGGTGGAGGTGTTGCTATCTACCTTCGCTCACACTTACTATTTACAATTATAAGTATGTCAACTGACCAGGGCACTACAGGAGCTGAACATTTAATTATTGAAGTTTTTTTTTCTGGTTCCAAGCTACTACTTGGTGTGTTTTACAATCCTAGCCTTACAGTTGACTACTTTTCTACGTTTGAAAGCCTCTTAGACAAATACATTCCACTGTATCAGCACTCTATCATCATGGGTGATTTTAACACGTGCCTTCTAAAAAGTGACTCGCGCTCCTTTCGATTGAAATCTATAGCTCAAGCAGCTAACTTACATATTCTCCCTCTTTCTGCTACTCACTTTTTCCAAATCCAATCTCTTCTGGACCTTATTTTTGTTTCTTCCATTGATCATGTTGATAAACATGGTTAGTGTCCTGCTGATGCATTTTCATATCACGACTTGATTTACTTATCATACAAATTACGACCACCTAAACCTAAATCGAGAATACTTCTGCTGCGTAATTTTGATGGTATGGATTTATTTCGTCTGAGAGATGATGCTGCGATGATCGACTGGAATGTCGTTCTTACTGGAGCTAACATTAACGAAAAGGTTGATAGCTTTAATTCTCTTTTAACACAAATCTACGACGTTCATGCTCCAATTCGGCCGGTCCGGATTAAGCATTTGCCTGCTCCCTGGCTTACTCAGGAGATCAAAAATTTGCAGCGTAAGAAAAATTTTGCTAAAGCCAGGTATAAATTTGATAACTCTGATACCAATAGAGACAAATATAAAAATATTCGGAATCACTGCAACAGGTTGTGTAGAGATCAACAACGACGCTATATTCATAAATCTATACTCGATGAAGATGATTCCGGCAGAGTATGGAAATTTCTTAAGTCTCTTGGAGTTGGGAAAGCGAGTCAAAATAGTAGCCCCAAAAATATTGACTTAAACCAGCTAAATCAGCATTTCTCTTTTTCTTGTGCCATAGATGATGTCACAAAAATACAAACTAAAACTCAAATTTCAGCTTTACCCAAATCTGACAATCCTGCGTTTATCTTTAGTCAAATCACTGATAGTGATGTTAAGAAAAGCATTGTTGAGGTCAATTCTGATGCCATTGGTGCAGACTGCATTAGTCGTAAAATGATTATTCCTATTGTCGATATCTTGACTCTTGTTATAAAATCCATCTTTAATTATTCCATTTCGTCCGGAAATTTTCCCTCTTCCTGGAAAGAAGCCCAGATTACTCCTATACCCAAAAAAGCAAATCCCTCCAGTTTCTCTGACTACCGCCCCATATCCATATCCTATCCATTCCTTTCAAAAGTTTTTGAGCATATAGTTCATCGACAATTGAGCCTCTACTTATCTAGGTGGAGTCTTTTCAATTCTTTCCAATCCGGTTTCCGTGCTGGTCATAGTACGACTACTGCCTTAGTCAAGATTACAGAGGATATTCGTCTAAGTATGGATAAACAGCACGTAACAGTGTTGACCTTACCTGACTTAATGCATTTAACAATGTAGATTTTGATCTGCTGTTAGCTATCTTAGCTTCTCTTAACATATCTCCTGAAGTGATTGACTGCTTTCATAGTTACTTGTTTGGTCGCCGGCAACGGACACGTGTAGATGACTCGTTCTCTAACTGGTGTACGATTAATGCCGGTGTACCGCAAGGTGGCGTGTTGTCTCCTCTCCTCTTTTCAATCTTCATTTTAGTTCGATCACGTTCCAATTATCTTCTCGCTACCACCTGTATGTAGATGATCTCCAAGTATATGTGCATGCCAAATTGATGGATTTACCCAATACTATAGGCTTATTAAACAAAGATCTTGACTTAATTGTGGATTGGAGTAAGTCATACGGTCTTAAAGTAAATCCATCAAAAACAAAAGCAATAATTGTAGGCAGTCAAAAATTGGTTAATCTTATTGATTTTTCTTCCGTACCTGGTATTGTTTTTGATGGGACACCCGTGCCATATAGTGATACCGTTAAAAATCTAGGCGTTACTTTTGACAAATTTTTATCTTGGGCTCCGCAGGTAAGCGAGGTAAGTAGAAGGGTGTTTGCGTCGGTCGGATCTCTCCGTAGATTAAGCAATTTTCTACCCATACCAACCAAAATTGCGCTTGCACAATCACTTCTCGTGTTATCTCAATTTAAATGAGGAGTTGCTTAATAAACTTAAGCGCATTCAGAATCTTTGCATACGGTTCATATTTGGACTTTGAAAATATGACCATGTCTCCAAATATCGCGAAAAACTCAAGTGGCATCCGATCCGTCTTCGCTATTCTAAATCCTTTTCTGTTGAAGCTGTTAGGCTCTGGAACTCCTTACTGCTGCACATTAGAAGTGCGCAGTCTATTGAAAAGTTTAAAAAACTTGTCAAAGCGCATTTCTTTCCTCCTTAATAGTCATTCCTCTAAAAATTACTACCTACTCATTTTTTCCTTACGTAAAGGCTTTGACTTCACTTACTTGTTTAATTCTTTCTGCTCTCGTATATGTATGTCTATATTTATTGTATTTATTTATTTATTTTAGTATGTATTTATTGATTATATTACATATGTATGTCGCGTGTATTTTCCAACAACCTACGTACACCCTTACCCTTTCTCACAGGTCATTTTATCCTCTGCAATGGTTGCCTGGTAGAGATCGCTTCTAAGCGATAAGGCCGCCAATTGTACCCTTAAATAATTTATGTTTATTTTTTCTCTCATATGTATTTCTGGAGTATCAATAAAGTATATTTCATTCATTCATTCATTCAAAGCATAAACGAATCGGTTTATTTTCTGGCATACCATATCAACGTGATGTTGCCAAGTCAGCTTAGAATCTACCGTTTTGATTTCTCTAACAAATCTCAGGAAAAAATATTTAATAATATTTAATTTTTTCTTTTTTATTATTTAAAAAACTTTACCCCCACACTAGGATTTTCTCCTGTATTGTGGAGGCAGTTTACAAACATAAATTGTACAAGGACAAACATCCAGACCCGGAACAATTATTTGTAGGCCATACAGATACTTGTTCCGTGCGGGATTCGAACCCGCGGCCCCCAGCGTAACAACTCATTGCTAAGCCACTGCGCCATGGAGCCGTCGAGGTATACCCGTAATTTATAATTTTATTATATAACAAAAGTCATGATAATTGCCTTCAACTACTTTTATAGCCCAAGTTAATTTGAACAATGTGCAATTGGGTGAACAATGTAAACGGTGTGTTGTCAGGGGACGCCCGCACAATGCGGTTACGAGCTGGCGGTCGGCTGCAGTGTGCGCAGCGAGCACAGAAACAATGGTGCATGGGGGCATGACTTACCTTTTTTTATGTTAATATACATATTTCAGATCGAATTACAAAATTGTTGAGTTATTTTACCAATAACATTTTATTTCATCTAAGCGAGATAAATTTTTGTAATATGATTTGCTAGAAATGTTATAATTCCTTTTGAGCATCAGAGATTTCTTCTTTTTAAGTATTAAAGTCTTATAAACTAAATCCTTATTACATGTTTGTCGATATTTTTATTACGTACTCTACCATTTATCACCTATACTATATTAACATCTACAACTGCAACTCCATTTATAACAATTATTATAAATGTAGTTTTAGTTGTAGATGTTAATATAGCATACGTGAGGGTAATATGGTCATCCGGTTAATACGATCACTATCTTAAAACTTAAAAACTACAGCCTTGATTGCATAGATGGCTCTGTGATACGATAGCTATTTGTCAGTCAATCAAATAATAAAAGGTCAAAAGGGCGCTGCTTTATCATTTTGTCAGTTGTCAGTATAGTAAATACGGTCGTTATCTGTTTTTTTAAAGTTGATTTTTCGAAGTGATCCTAATTATTGTCAAAGATTGTTTACAATTTTTTTCTTAATATATTAGCTATAGCATACGACTTTGTGGTTTGTCTATGTCCTCCTCCTAGTTTTGGTTTTATAGGGCGGCAAAGCTTAAGGTGACCCTCACGTACCTTAGTATAACATCTACAACTACAATGTTACAATATTTTAAAAATCCAATAGCTGAATTTTATGTGCATTTTCGTTATTAAACGAGACTGAAATAAGAGTGATTTTGCACTCAGCTTTTATGACTTATAAAAAAATTATATCGTCTTTCAAATAGGAATATTATCTATAATATTAATAAGTTATGTTTGAATGAAATTCTTTATCTGAATCCTGAAATAGTAAGATAAAGTACATAAATGCATATAAACCGCCCTCTGAGATGGGAACTATAGTCAATTCTTATTCATGAGAAGGTATTATAGCAAGAAAAAATATATCGCACTGCCCCAGTGTCTGTTAGCAGACTTCAAACGTCCCTAAAATGTTCTTTAATTTCTAAATCATTCAGTTTTCCTTACGATGTTTTCCTTCAAAATCGAACACCTTAAATTGCAATATGCAATTAAGATGCTGCGGGTACTAATTAAACACAGATTGCTTATGAAATTTTAAAACAAGTGCACAGAGTATTTTTTCACATAATAAGGGCCTGATGCTAAGTGGATGCTGTAGCACATAGACATCTACATCTATCTTCGATTAAGAATCAAAATTGCAGATGCGTTGCCACCTCCTCATCTTCAAATGCTTCGTTACCAGAAAATAGATATTCGGTTCTCTACTCTCACCATACGAAACAGCAGAATTAGGCTTCCGTGTTTCGTTTCCGAGACGACCCATACCATGCTGCAACCATATCATAGCTGTAACATGGGTTTATAAGTACAACGATAGAAAAACTGTAATCTAGATGTGAGGGAACTTCATGAATACGAAAAAAATTACGCTTTAATAGCGGTCGTTATAAATTCTTTTTATTTTCAATATATGTTAAAATAAACACATAGGTTGTTATGGACACAAGTAAAATGCTTATATCACCAATATTAAATTAGGATTTTAATGAGTTGCGTACTCAAAGCATACATTGTTACTTTATGGTGCTTTTCTAAATTAGCTGTAAACGTAAACAAGCGACGAAAATAGTGTTATAAGCGGCCATAAAATCTAGCTTTCATCTTATACTGCACTATACGATTACTTTGTATGCGGCCATATGTTATTTGTCACAATAAGCGGCTGTTACGACAGTGAATGTTGCTCGACAATATATCTCCTTTGTATTAGGGTCATATTAAAACAACATCTCGTTCAAATTGCAGTTAACTAACTCTCTTTTCAAATATATCTTTCACTTCTCGTTTTACTTGTTTAAAACGTACCAATTCACAACGCTGCGCCAATGCGTGTTGCAAGACTTCACATGTCTTCGAAATATTTTTTTTATTTTCTCAGACATGAAGGTTTCCTCAATATGTTTTTCTTTATTGTCAAATAGACGATGAATCAGCACTTAAAATTGCAAGAGCGGTGGTATCTCAGGCGCAATGCGCTCGCAGTAAATTTCACAGCACGCGGGCAATCCGAGTTTGAAACCCGCCGGCGACGATTAAATTTGTATAATAAATGCATATACAACGTATAGTTGCCGTGGGTAGTGTGGGGAATAAGGGAATTCATCACTTCATTTCGTGCTGTGTCCGTGGGTGTCGTAAGAGGCGACTTTGGAAAATGCCAGTCTGATATATCCATCACAATTATATCTGCCATAACGTTCCCAGACCACCAGATCAGATTAATACAAATCCTTAGTACAACGCGGGAGGCCCATATTCAGCTGTGGACTTATTGTAATGATGAAAGTAAAAATATAGTTGGCATGTAATAATAAATCTTAATTTTTGATGAAGTATGAAACTAAATATGTACTTACTACCTACATATAAATCTGAATTTTACGTACTTTATGGCATTTTATTTAACTTATTTTAAATAGACACTGTTTTGCAAAATTTTAAAATATCCGTAAAATCAATTTTATTCAATATACCTACTTGTAAATATTACAAGCTATTTTGACCGTGTAGTGGCGGTGTAAGAATATCCACTACCATCCCGTGGGTGTCGTAAGAGGCGACGGAGTGAAACAAACTAGGATATGAGCAGCAGCGGCTTCCTAGTAACAAGTAGAAAATAAAAAACTTGGTACCTGCCAACACGCCTGTCACGCGTGGCAGCGTAGTATTAATGACTGAATAAAAAATAGGCTGTTTGTAATAAGGAAAATGAAATTCAAATAAACAATTTAAAAAATATAGCAATAACACTAACAAGCCCATCTAAACGCAAGTGCTACTGTTTAACTTTCTTTTAATAAGGAAGTTACTCGTATTAAGTATTTCAAGCCAACACTGAAACGCCTTTAAAACATTGTAAAATGCAAATTTCCGGTCCATTAACATTTATTGCTCCATGCTTAAGAGAGCACATAAAGCCATTAGTCCCGGCCACCGCTACAGTATTACTTAAATGACCAATGGGAACTAAGTAATTTACTTTTTGTGGTACATAGTCAATTGCATTATTAAAAGCCATAAATGTCCTCCAGACCGAATTACAGTCACAGCGGATAGTCACAACGGAGACGCCATCCGCGCAGGACAGGGTTACTGGATAGATGTGCACGAGTGTGTGCGCAAGCACAGGTGCACACACTATTACCTCACTCTCTTAGTCTGATGGGACAGCAATACAATACGACAGACGCAAGAACGACGGCTTTATGTGCTTTCTAAGCCCATTTTCCTGGCCCCGTGCTGCTAATGAGAATTTCTTGACAGAAAAAACCTAATAACTAATTTGGGCCGATCATGGGACCACATGATCAGCAGGAGCTAGGGTTCCCAACCCTCCCGGATTGCCCGGGAGACTCCGGTAATAATTGTTAATCTCCCGACCTCCCGGGGTGCAATAATTTCTCCGGTTTTTCTAAAAATTATACGCATCCTTCGCTCGCACGTGTCGCTACTCACTCGCTTTGTGGTCACACCGAACGCTGCTGCCGGTGTAAATCTGTGTGCCTAGTGCGAGTTCCACAAAATCATTCGAATGACTTCGCCATCGCGTTAACGTAGTTAACGTCATAGGTGAGTTACAATCGAAGCTAACCCTTCGAACCGCGTTTGCTCACTGTGAATGGCGTTCGTTCATTCTCTTACGTTGGCAGCGCGTTCCCGTCTTAAGATAAACTAACCAAATTGAGAACGACGGTTTTATTTAGTGGTCTTAATATTAGCATCTGTCTATCAAGGTTGTGGTTATTATAGCGATCTTTATTACCTATTTGTTTATGTTTCGTTTCGTTGTTTAGCTTTCGACAGTTTGTGTTAGTATTAAGAGATTGTGAATTAGCCATTTAATTGTTAATTATTGAAAGTATTCAATTGAAAGCAAAAAACATGAAGATGTTTTCGTTCTAATATGATTTTATGGTGACATTTATGGAGCAGTACCTAAATGGAATTTAATGGAACTTATGATGAGTGTGTTTTAACTTATGAGGTTTTACAGACTAGAATTTATTAGATTTTCGGCATGGAGGCCTTAGCAAAGCATCCTCTAATGCAAGCGATAGGATGGCCTGTATGAAGAATTGGGAGGAATTGACTTAATTATTGAATAGTGATGGTAGGAAGTTGGATTTATCAAATGCTATTTACACAAAAACTTGAATACTTGCAAACATCCTCCAAACGAAAAAAAAACGTAATGCCAAAATTATATATCGTTCTTACAAAACGAAATAAAATTAACTCTTCAATACTTCACACAAAACTTTTATTCTCATTCTTCTATCTCACTGTAAAAGTCTAGGTGAAAACTTTTTCGATATCGACGGCATAAAGTTTACATAAGTTACGTCTCGAACGAACGACAGACACGGCTGAATACGGTACTTCCCCAACTTCACAAATATTAAATGCTGCTCGAAAGCAAAGTAAATATAAATATAAAATTAATAAATAATTGAGATTTTTTTTCAATGCAACTTGATTTCATAAAATTCTCCCGGGTTGGTCCTTTCGAGAGTTGGTAACCGTAGCAGTAGCGATTACGACCACAAGACAAACGAGGCAGTTAAAGTATACCATCACTTAATATTTAAGTAAGGTTCTCGAGTGTTAGCCGCCTATCGGTAATCTGTGTTGATAGTGTGACAATCTGGAAAGACTTACAAAAGCCAATGGATGCAGGTAGCTTAGGAAAGTATTTTGTGGCATTCCTATTTTTACCAACTTCAAAAGGGAAGATATCGCGTTTTAATGTCAAATGAATTTTGACTTTTTTATTAAATAGGCTTCAAGGGTTGTCGCATATAAAAAATTCTACCCTAAGGGTAGCAAATAAAGAACTTCTTTTTTAGCAATTTTAATGTTGTGTAATAATTCTTATAATTATTAGCAGTACAGTTGTAAAGGGCCGTAATGATGATAATGATGATGACTAGACATTTCAAAGATTACTATCCTATTAATAATGACGACATCCGTCTGCTGCCGCAATCTAAATTGCTATCATAATGACTTATTGTTTATTGGCTTTGTCTTATGTTGACTTTTAGTCTTTGATAGGTTATCAACACTTATCTGGCTTCAGTGAAGAACGTTTAACATATTGCGTGACATCGCGAATCCCGTACAACTCAAGAGCCCGCCACTCGGAACACTAATGTGAGTGTCTGCGATTGTCCGTCACAAAGCAACAGCGTGTGATGGTCACGCACGCCACGCCAAACGCCCCACCCCGCAGCACGCTCATCCCTCAGTGTCCACACTTAATGTACACGTTCTAGTATTACATGTGCTGTGTGGCGGTCCCTTATTTTAGACACCAAACGCGCCGCGTCACTACAAGCCCCGTCAAACATCTTTTTATAGGATAGAGATGACAAACGAGCATACAGTCCACCCGATGGTAAATGTATACTGTGGCCCATAGACATCTACATTTATCCTCGATAAAGAATCAATATGCAGGTGCGTTGTCACCCATAAAGAATACGATGGATTGCCTCGTTTCCATTGAAGAGGATCTCCGGTTCTCTACACTCACCACGAAACACAGCACCATTAAGCTGCTATTTTACGCTGGTATTCTGTCAGAGCGTACTAATCTCTAAGGCCTTAAGCGTGCTATAAAAGCGTGTTTGTCATGCACTCCAAATGCCCCACCGTACCTACGCTCTTTACTGGTCTACTTAGGCTAAGTGTTAGATTGCAGAAAAAATATGAACGACGGTGTTGCGTGTATTTTAAGCTCAGACATTTGCTCGTATGGTGCAATCCATTGATACATTCCATGCGTATCATAAGGAACAACTATGGGAAATGCCGGCAAGATCTTATGGTCTCCGATAGATGGCAGTATAATATAGCAATAAAGGATATAGGTATGGAATGATGAGTCCATCACCCCATTTTGTCGGTAGGTGTCGTAAGAGGCAACTATAGGATATGCCAAAAAATACTTAATGGCTTCCGATAAATAGTGGCATAACCTCGTTAACGCCAGATGGAAAATACCCAGACTGTCAAATCGGCATCGAAGGTGGAGCCGTCTAGTACCTACTTCAATTGTCAATCCGCCTGCCAAGCGTGACGATTAGGGCAAGTCCTCCCGACAATGGGAGAGGCTCATGTCCAGCAGTGGACGTTCACGGACTGATGATGAAGAAAAAGAAGATGACGTGGAGCTACGTCGCAGGAGCTGATGGAGCGGTTGCACAATCACTCGCCAATCGTAACAAATACGGAAAATTCTGCTTGCTATGGTAGAGACCAATGTACAGCGGGTATGGACTGATGAAGAAGATACATCACAAGAATGTACTCTCTACTGTAAGATTCTTTCAGGTTTTGCCGTTGGCGTAATCATAAAGATGATTCTTCTATTTCTTTTTCATTACCTCCTAAAAGTCTTCCGCTGGGCATGATTTGTGACTCCCGTTGTAAGGAGGGTTTTCCCTAATGTGATCGTTAAAGCAAATTGACAATCGCAATACCAGACGTTTCACACCTTTGACGCTGGGCGTGATTATCACTTCATTATCATCGCCTGCGGTAGTCCTCTGCTGAAAATAGGACTCTGTTAACCACCGCCCTTTAGCCTACCAGTGTTCAGTTGTTTTGCTAGTAAACTGTCTACCACATATCGTTAAAAGGCAGAATCGATGTTAGGATTTAGAGACTTTAACAGATGCCATTTCTGCAAAAGATATAATAATCTCCTGTAATATAAGTGAACACACCCGTGAAGTTTCTTTCGCCATTTTTGTCTAAGGCGAGGAATTTCACTTCGAAATATTATAAATCAAAAAATATACTGGAGAAAGGAGATTGAGTGAAAGAAAGGTTTTAATTATTACAAAGATCGAAAAGAGGAAGTCTTTTAGGACTGGCAATAACGAAATGGTATACCTACCATATATCACCATCGTTCGGAAGTCATAAGATTTTTCTTGCATTTCCTACAGTCGCTTCTTACGACTTTACGACAACCAAGGGCCAATGGGGTGACGGATTTTCTTACACCGCCTCTACAAGACAGCAGCATCTAAGGTGCAAGACATCTGGTACTGCGATCGTCAATCCACTAGCCAACCGTGGCGATTAAGGCAAATTTCCTACAATTGCCTGTCCTTGAATGTATAGTAGTAGACATTTACGATTTCTACTGTTGAAGAAGATGAAAATCAAAGGTAGCGTAAAATAGCAGCTTAACGCTGCTGTGTTTCGTATGGAGAGTGTAGAAACCGAAGACCCTTTTTACTGAAAACGAAGCAGTCTTAGTCCTCGCGGGTGAGAACGCATCTGTAGGTAATTTGATTCGTAATCGAGGACAGATGTAGATGTCTATAGGCCACAGCAACTACTTACCATCAGGTGGACTGTGTGCTCGCTTGTCCTATAAAAAAAGGGGATATGAAAGGCATAATAATAATCACCCGTAACAAATCTTTTGCTAGACTTACTGGAAGCGACAGTAATCATTGTTAATAATAAGGATTGCTAAACTCAAATTCGTAGGTTCGAATCCGCTTACTACTGACTTGATAACACCCGCGTCCGTCACGTAGATCTCAATCAGACGTGAACAACTTCCTTTTTATTAAATAGGAAAACAAATACTCGCCTCATGGGGCCCTTGCCCCTGGTTACGTCGGACTCGCACCGAATAAAACTCCACGGTGTTCCACCTTCCTCGCACACAGCTACGAGAAGACACATACATCACATACATCCGCAGCCCCAGCAGCGCCGGTCGCCCCTGACAGCGCCTCCTTGTAAGAGGACAGATGTCTATGGACCACAGCAAACATTTACCATCAGATAGACTGTGTGCTCACTTGTCACCCTTATCCTATTAACGACAAAAAAAAGCATTTCAGAACCTACACTTTATCCAACTCCACCTGCGCAACGGACCCGAGTCCGTTACGCGGAGACAATGAGACCAGAAAAATTGCTACGTGCTACTAACCAACCTTCCCGCCCCAGCTGTGATACTGGTCTATGGCTCCATTGCCGACCACTTTTCGACTAAACGTTTCAACAGCGAAGCGTGTTGAAAGCGAACACCCCTCTTTCCCCACGGCCCTATCGCCTATCAGCAGTGAGACCGTGTGAGAGTCGCGGACGATAGAGCGAGGGGCACATCGCCATACAAACACCCCTCCTAAAGTCCTCTTTGTTCACCGTGGGTGACTAAGCCACGGCTTCTGAACCGCAGTTTGAGAAGGACCACTCCTTGCACAAGCATTAATAAATTGCGTGATTAAGGTTTCTTCAAATTTTGGAGGATTGGCTTTATATGCTTTTATGGCAGGTTGTCTTTCGCAGTACATACCTTTTTCCGTGGTAATTACGAGATGCTTACGCGTCATCAGTTTCAAGTCACGAGTGCTAAATATATTCTCTTACGTCGTCATCATAATAAAATGCAGAATAAAAATGTACTGTAAGAATATTACTAGGGTGATAAAATAGGGTAGAATATTCATGTTTATATATTATAAGGGTGACAAACGACGACACAGTCCACCCAATAGTAAGTGGATGCTGTGGCCCATTGACATCTATCCTGATTTAGAAAAATGCAGATACGTTGTCACCCCTGAGGACTAAAATTGAATGCGTTGTTTCCAGTAAATAGAGCCTCCAGTTCACTACACTCACCATACGAAACACAGTAGCGTTAAGCTGCTATTCTACGCTAGCATTCTGTAAGGACTTGAGCATTTTCTGGTCGATCTGACTAATTCGTGCTACAACCAAAGTATAGCTACAGGCTGGCTCTACCACGTATAAAAGTGTAAGTATATATAAGTTATTTTTCATATTCAAAAAATGTTTTACCGCAATAAGACAACAACAAGACTAGCCGATGTCACTCGGGAATAATATAGCTCTCTATTAGTGAAAGAATCTTCAGAATCGGATCAGCAGTGTTAGAAACTTGCTCCTATAACCAAACATACATACAAACAACTCCACATAATAATATTAAGTATCGATTAACTGACAAACACGTCTAACACTTTTCGCATAAGTCTGAGAAATTCATGTTACTCATTATTATGGGCATAAATTTAACGCGTCGAAAAGGTTTCGTGGGTCGAAACGATAGCACGTACAAGGTGGTTAATTCATTAGAGTGGCTCGGACTAATCTCACGTTGCCGCGTAACGTTTATTCCCTCTCATTAGGCGGATGACAATTGGGGCATCTAAACGGGCGTCTGTGAGTGCAGCGCACGTCCGGCGCACCGTTATCGCGGAGTTTGCATCGGCGGTCGTTGACCCGCGCGAGAGTGGATAGCGGACAAATCACTTCGCAGATTTGGTACTCCTACCGTCTAACACGCACAGGGCTGAACTGGCCACGAGTTTTTTTTATTGTGTCCAGTTTATCAGCTTAATTTTTTTTACTTATTATAAGCGAATGCTTGATCATATAGTTCTATCTTCTTAGTAGTTAGTATCTATAAAATACAATCATAATTAAATGCGGTATAATACTTAAACGTGCTTTGTAGCATTCTTTGGGGAAGTCTTATTTTGTTCAGCGGTGGACTTGTGATTAGCTGTAATGATAATGGTGATGATGATGATGATGATGAGTTAAAATTAGAGAAATCAAAAATATACTGAATGAGAATGGGGCTGCGTCTCGCTTTAGAGTAGCGTACCTATAGACATTTGGATATACGCAGCCAGTACCTTGGCACTTTACTGCAAGGTATAAACAGCGGCTAAATGACATGCAACTTGATGGCTGCAAAAAATAAAGAACTTACTATTTAATTGCTGAAAAACAACTACTTAAATAAAAATTGAAGTTTTGAACCACAAGTATGTATTAGGGTAAATGTGGGAGATAAGGGTAAAGGCAGGATAATGTTATATCCCCGCAACTCTTTGAAGCTTAATGAAGCGGCAAAGAGTTGCGGGGATATAACGTGTCAAAGGTCTTCCAATGGAAAGACCTTTTAAAGCTACTGAACTGGAAAGCATAAGATATCAAAATTAATGGTGGGTATATTATATTACCAATCTGAGATTTGCCGTGTTTTGTGGCATTCCTTGGAGGAGGCCTATGTTCAGCAGCGGACTTGTGAGAGGCTCTAATGATGATAATCATATTATGACTTAATCAAATTTCAATCATCTACATAAAATAGTCTCTGAGGAAAAAATCTACAACAGAAAAACTAACAGAGAGACGGACTGATAGTCAGTGGTCGTAATCTTAAAGATCAAAAAATCGTATATTCTTACGCATGAGCCTAAGCATCCTAAGCAACAATAAATCTTAAACGTCCACAGCTCGGAAGACCTGCTTCATATATTTTTAGAGAGTTTTAGAGCAGGGAAGAGTCCGCTCCAATGCGTGTTGACGTATTTTACACACGCTAGAATAATTATTAATTTCTGATACATTCAGGTTAATCATGATGTTTTCCTTCACATGCTAGGTAGGGCACGTAGATTAGTATTAGGGCAGTAAGATTCCTTGTTAACAATTTCTTTAAACTACCAGGGCTCTTCTAGTATGCATGTAATAATATTATATCATCTTTTCGCTATTACATTTGTAAGCGATTATAGGAAAAAACGTTCCTTTTTTTTTAAAAAAAAACAGTGATTCCTTCTCTGTCTCTACATTAAAAAAAAAAACTTTACAAAGCCGTAGGCTTCGCCGTTTTATCAATGATACCATCTAAAATTGAGGCAATTTTGTCGATTGATCTATAAATCGTGTCGAAGACAGCCCTGTTAATGGAGCAATTGCTTACAGTGAGCGGCGCGGTCATTGTACCGCGCGTCACGCGACGGCGCACGCTCTAATGCGCTTAGATTACTGCCTACTTCAGGACCAATTCAACCTGAGCTGCTGTCTCGTACCATGACACACCTCTAACGTCGAAACTGCGATGGTATAGGGAGGGTGAGGAGATCAAGCTTGTCCAGTTAGCGAGAGTAGCAATGCGAGTATTGCGCGAACCTAGCTATTTGCTACGGTTTCGTACATGACTTACATGTGTGTCGTTCTATAAACTTTGGAAATCGTTTTTCGCCGTAGTAAGGTGTTTTGATTAACCAAGTGATGAAGCATCCGAACTTTATACAATGATTACAATGTCTAGTTAAATTATTTTATGGTAAAAGTGCCTCTCGGTTCGTAATATTACATATCAATTAGTTTAATACTGAATTTAAAATGAAAACGATCCTCCTCCAATGGTAAATATGATGGCTGCAGCTCAAAAGGGTTGGCTCGACCGAGGAAAGGCCACGCTCTCACAGAATACCAGTGAGAAATAACAGGATAATGCTACTGTCTTCCGTATGGTGAACGATGAGAACTGGAAGCCATTTTAATGGTAACGAGACAATCCATCTCTGTCCTCAGGAGTGACGACGCATCTGCAATTAATTACTTATTCGAAAGTTTAGGTGTCTAGGAGCATGCACATGCCATCAGGTGGACTGTGTTCGTTTGTCACCCTTACTTGTACCTTGTATGTACATATAAGAATATACTTATACTGTGTTACATACGGATTAGTAAGTTGAAAGGAAAATGAGCCGGTCATATAGCTCGCAGAACCAACAACCGATTGGGAAGAAAGGTAATCGAGTGTCAGCCTCGCACCGGTAAGCGAAGTGTAGGGCGGCCCACCACTAGATGAAGTGACAACATGGCAAGAAATGCTAGTAAAATTAAAAAAAAAAACTATAATATATTAGTGATGCTCTACAATGATGACTTCTGTTATGTAATTAGTCGCAGAAAATCTCATATTCCGACCGATAGCCCGTAATAACCATCTAAATCCGTTGACCGGCAGATCTTACTATCAGCAATAAGCTTGCTTGTACCATGTGCATTTCTATTCGTATGATAAACATTTAAAGAATATAACTTTAAGTACGAGGTAGGGCAACGGTGCAGCATATCATAGCTGTAACACGAATAGGTGAGCTCAACCGTGCAAGGAACATCATCATCATCATCGTCATCAGCCTTCGGTATCCACTGCTGGATATACTCGTATGCTTCTCTCAAGGCGCGCCTCTTGGCCCGATCTTCGGCTTCACGCTTCAAGTTACTGCCAGACTCCTTGCGCAGATCGACGCTCCGGAACGTCATGGTCTCTTAAGAGAGGGTATTCTTACCAGCGTGAAATAGAACTACAAACTACTAAACGCAATTTTGTTATCGTTATTAATTAAAGGCTGTGAACTACTTCATCTTAGTCCTGAATAATGTAACTTCACTTCTAAGTATATAAGTTTAAAGTGACTTTCTTTGATTGATGCTTTTGAGAATATCCGTGATCTACAGTAGCTATACTTAACATGGCAGACAGTTAAAACATTTAGTTCGTTTATCATTCTGAAATTGGAAAAGTAGCCAAATACCGAAACTACTAAATAGCTGGACACTGCTTTTGGTTAAAAATCCTCAAACTTGGAAAATAAGGGTGCAGCTCTAGAAAGGTAAATGCAATAATTTTATTCCATTCAGGTACCATAAAACAAGGTACTAAAATGTTGCCAAGTGCGTGTAGGGGCACGTGTAATATAGGGTTCCGTCATGCAGAATATCGATAATATTTTCTCAATTTAAAAATAACAGTCCTTAGGTATTTTATTCGAAAGAAGGTATTTTTAGATGTTTCCAGATTTTAGTATTTATAGTGTCAAAGTGTAGGGACATAGGAGTCATGATTTATTCTAATACATTAAAACTTGATATTTAAAGGAACAAAGCTTTATTGCAAAAATTATGAAAAAATATTTAGCAAACCGTATTATTATTTTAACTACGTCTTTGTAATTATGGGATACAGTTAAACATAAACATAAAAGTCCAACATAAAAACGACATGTGATGGAGAGACATGTAGTTACGAATGTGTGTCTTGACACTGCACTAGACAACCCTGCATAATAGTTTATTAAGTACCTATACCAAAAAAAAAAAAATTTAATGACACATATATAAATTAAAAATTGTTAATAGAGTAACAGAATGAGAGTGTAATTCTACTAAATTTTTTCACTCAAATTAGACCAAATTTGTTGGTTAATCAAATATCAATTCCGCAAAACTTATACGATTCTTGGTCCCTCAGCTATCAGACAATAATTTGCGTAATTTGTCGCAATTCGTCTTGTTTCCCTTTCGCGCAATCTCATCGCTTCGCGCTCCTCATTCTTAATCATTTGGGGATTGTAGATGATTACCTCAATTTAGATGATAATCGCAATAAGTACTTTTGTTTCTTAATTATGTCTTCTATTCTTTTGTAATAGATTTTTTTGTTAGCTAAGATTTTAAAAGTAAATTTATCATTGTTGAATAAATAAAGGTCTTATTATAGAAGAAGGAAAAGCGAGCACACAGCCCACATTATGGTAAGTGAATGCTGTGGCCCATAGACATCTACATCCATTCTTGATTAAGAATCAAAATGAAGAAGTGTTGTCACCCTTGAAGACTAAGATGGAATGCCCCGTATCCAGTAAAAAGAGTCTCCGGTTCTCTACACTCACCATACGAAACACAGCATTGAGCTGCTATTTTACACTAGTGTTCTTTGGGAGCGTGGCCAATCATAACATACCTGCAGCATGGCTCTATCAAGTACCTAATACATTAATTATAATAAATTTAAATATTTTTGATTTTTAACAACTAAGCAAAACAAGAAGTTTAAATTATAATGATAATCGGAATATTAATGCTTGGGTAAAGAATCAACTTCGTTTATAAATGGTCAATGTATGCATCGTCACGGATATATCAAATTGCTTACGCCTATTACACTGTAATTTGATATGTTTTTTCATCTTTATTTTGTAATAAACGGCGTTGGAATTGTTTCGCACTATAATTTCTTTTAGTTACGGCTTTTAAAAACAATAAATAATTCAGGTATATTCCCGCCACATTTAAAACATCACATAAATATGTGATGACTGTTTATTTGTTCTATTCGACTAAAAGATCATATCATGGAAGTGATGTCTGGATGAATGATATCTGCGATGATCATCGCCATCGGTAACAAGATGGTTGATGCTTTTCCATCTCAGTTTCAGATTTGATAAGAGGCGACAGAGGGAAACAAATCAGGAGATGGGCAGCAGCGTCTTCCTAATAACGACTAAAAATAAAAAACTGCGTTCCCAACCCGCTCGCGAAGCGTTGCAATTATGGCAAATATCCCCCCTATGAGGCAATCTTTGGGAAGGCTCATGTCCAGCAGTGGACTTTAAAAGGCTGTAACGGTAACGGTATAAGTTTTTGTTGTCTTTATTTAATATGGTAAAGTACATGAATGTTATATAATTATTATATGTAATGAAATTTCATTATAATTTGAATGATGATGTGTGGCGTGGGCTGACTTGTAGGTAGTGGTCCACCGTATTAGCGTATTGTATAAAAATATACAAAATTTGACCTGCTTAAAGTTCAAAAACGTTATTAAACTAAGTATGTATAAAAAGGGTTATTATAATATTAAGGAATTTATGGATGATAATAACCCTTGGGAATGAGGTGATCGCTACCAAGCTATTTCTAATTTGTTTTGTGTTATTAATTGTGTAACATAATATATGATTGTAAGCTGTTAATTTAAAAAACTCCCGCTGGCTTCTTGCTGGTTCTTCCCAGGACAAAGTTGGATTTTTCCGAATCAGAGGTAAATTTAAGAAAAGAGTGACTTTCAATAAGTATTATTTATAATATATATTGAATAAAAAAGTTTCTGTTTCTGTTAAGTAAAGTAGTTTGGAAGTAAGTCAGAGTATGAATGTCTGGCTACCTAGAGTCAGGAGCATTGACCGATTGGTCGTTATCACTGACAATTGCGATATTTCTCTGAGCGCCCGTCACGTTCTGATCTTCTTTAAATTTATTTATTTAGCGCGTTTAATTCGTCCTTGTATTAAAGTGCAGTCATGTTTAAGTTTCGATTTCAAGATACTATGATCATCGTGGGTTCAAAACTGCCTTTAAAACTCCGTCGTGTACCACGCCTAACATATTTTAAGGAATGTTAATACGGAATATTTATTTTTATTTATTTATTTATATATTATTTATTGCATTCCTTAAAACAAAAGAATACAACTTTATAGCATTGTTAGCATTATTTAATAATACAAAATAATCACAATTTCGTTTAGGTATTACTAATAAAAAACATCTTACTAACAAAATAATTAAATAAAAATAATTAATAAATAAAACTAACGACTTCATGAATTAATGAAACAACTGTGACATCAGCTCAGCATGTGGCATATGGAATTACCATAAAACACACACAAGCACACGAACAAAGAGCCAACTGAAAACATCTTGTCGACGTATCTTTACAAGACCGTGCTGCTCCGTCTTAATTAAATATGTTTCTCATCACAAATCATAATCTCGGGCCACTAGCGAGCCTGTCAAAACATAAATAAAGGCGCCTACAGACAAGCGGAGGAAATCAAATAAAGGGGCTTATAGACAGGAAGAGCGGCGACGCGGCAAGCTACGGACTTAATGGATTTATTTAGATGTCATTTTTTATGTGGGCGGGGGCTCGCGCCGTGAGACGCCTGCGGAGCGTTAGTGTGGATACAACCTTCGATTATTTTGTTGTTTTTAATTTACATGCTTTTTATTTTTAATTCATATGCAAAGAAAGTAATATTAAAAGTTTTACGCAAAAATATAAAAAAAAAAAATAAAATTTACAATATATTTCCGAGAAAGCCTATCTCCCAACATTTAATTACAGTATTCTATTAAAAGTTATTACATTTTTGTGTCGTTGTTGTTGTTGTTGTTTGTTTTTTCACTTGTTTGATTGGAATGCCACCTGTAAAATGTTATATTGATTTAAAAAAATCTTCTGAACTTTTGGCTTGAATACACGCATGTAATCGAAATAAAAGACAGACGTATTATGAATGGCGAACCAAATCAGTTGACTCGATGCGAGGTTTTTCAAGAACAATATTTAAAATTAAAAATTTTGTACAACCGACTTCAATATAAATTATTAAGAATAGCTCAAAAACTATTAGTCAGACCTTGATCAAATTTATATGGGACTACATGAGTAGCACTAGATTTCAAATAAAAAAAGAATCATCGAAATCGGTGCACCCAGAAAAAAGTTATGAGGTAACCACACATAAAAAAAACATATAGTCGAATTGAGTACCTCCTCCTTTTTGAAGTCGGTAGAAAAAAGACTGAGCTGAGCGAGCGTCTGGTTCCCGATAGTGGGAGATAGTAGAAGAAATTAAGTCATGTAATTCCTGCGCACATGTTTCAAAATGTTTGCTTAAACGTCTATTAGTTAGATATCTCTTGTATTCATATTTAAATTATAAAATAACCAATATAATAAAAACACATCCATACTAAGATCAACATAATAAACGTAAGCCCTCCGTTATCCCTTGAATGCATGTTCCATCTGAGCGAACACGATGCTTGTGTGAGTGAGCCCTGTTTCCCACAGGCGCAACTTAATGCATTTCTCACCCACACAGTTAAGTGTATTCTGTGCGTACACGGAAGCAACATTGATGTTACACGTCTCGTTGGTGTGCGTGACCCGACTTTGGTATTTTGATTGGTCATGCATTTCACGTGTTTATAGCCTTCGCTCGGCTTCTCCAGTGCGGGCGAGCAATAAAAGCTATAATTTATACCACGATCCGGAGCCTGGTACCTAAGGGCTAGTGGAAGCTGTATTTTACGTTTAGCAGTCCGTGCGATAAGGAATCTAACGTGAGCCTTAATATATGCGTTGGATTAAAGTTTCGCTTTGTCACGGGCGGAATGATGTTACAGATGGTTATATTTGCTAGTTTGTTTTTTAAGTCTTACACATCTTACATATCTTAGTAACAATCACATTTTAAATTTTAAATTTTGGTGAGTTTTGGAAAAATTATCGTAATATAACTTCGAGAAACCGAATAAAAATAAATGATAAAATAATCGTATATACCTAATACTCAATTATCAACAGAATAATGAATAAAACTTTGTTTTGGGCCATAAGCGCGCTTAAATGACATTGTATGCAGTTCACACGCAGTAGAAGTGGAACCTTCAATGAAATGAAATATAAAATATATATTTTTTTTTATAGAATAAGGGTGACAAGCGAGCACACAGTCCACCTGATGGTAAGTGGACGCTGTGGCCTATAGACATCTACATTTATCCTCAATTAAGAATCGAAATACAGACGCGTTGTCACCCTGAGGACTAAGATGGAATGCCTCGTTTCCAGTAAGGGTCTCCGGTTCTCTACACTCACCATACGAAACACAGCAGCATTAAGCTGATATTTTACGCTGGTATTCTGTGTGGTGTTCTGTGTCTTACCCCGGTCGAGCCGACCCATTCGTGCTGCAGCCATAATATAGCTGCAGCGTGGCTCTACCACGTAAAAAAGAACTTCACGGCAAATGATTTATTTAATATGATAATTTTCAAACACAAGTGCGTCATAAAATATAAGATAAAGGTTTAATTTAATAGCAAATAAACGTTACAATCCTTATTTTAAGACATGTAGAGCCTAAATTTGTGTGTAATAAATCAAAAGAATATTTTCTTTCGAGTAAAATTGCTCTGTAATAGCGCCATTTACTTCATTCTATAGGTAAAGTCATTTAAAGTTACAGCCTATATACGTCTCACTGCTGGGCACAGGCCTCCTCTCATTTCGGAGAGGATTTTAGGGCGAGCAAATATTCACCGCGCTGTCCCAATGCGTCATTTATTGAACAAAAATTGATTGACTCTCAAAGTTGTACGTAAAAAAGTCGTTAGATGGCCTAAACACGACTAATTGAATAAAATATTCCATCTCATTCTTTCGCAGGCTAAATCCTATAGATGTATATGTTTATCTCTTTTTCTTGTCGCTTTTTCGTTTCATCGAGTTTCAAATCACAACGATTCTGAAGCAGTTTTCACTACAAAAAAGATTTTGAAATGGTAATTTATTCAACAGAACACCAATAATAACTAAAATACAAATTTTATAATACGTGAATAAGATATTATGATACGTCTGTATCTTGAAAATTTTGACTTGTATGTAGGTACTGAACAAAATTCGCATAATTTTTTTTTCGTATATTCAAATTTAAATTGATTAGAAATTACATTAAACTCGTACTCTATATATAAGTCTCACTACCATAAAATCCACTGCAAGACAGGTTGTAAAGAGGATTTGCCTTAATCGTCACGCTTAGCTGATGATGATGTTGCGCACCTTTGACGCTGCTCCCTGTCCCCGGTCTGGGTGTTTTATTTATCATGTAATAATGGCGTAAGTAAATGGGGGGCATTTCATCCCGTGGGTGTTGTAAACTGCGACTGTAATAGATTGGTTTGTTTAGGAATATCCCAAAATGAATGCACGTGCTATGAATCTACGACGCCTACGAAATCTACGACGGTAAAGAAGGCACAGTTTGTTATAATCAGAATATATCAATTTTTTTACCGCAATCTAACAAAAATACATTTTCATCTTTTTCTTCATGAGTCTGTAAGTAGTCCACTGCAGGATATAGGTCTCTTATTTAATAGGAGGGCTTGCCATAATTAGTGCCCTTAGAAGGCGTATTGATCATCGCAGTACCTTAGACATCTTGTGCACGTTTGGCATTCCACGTTACCAGTCTAGATACTGTATATAATTACAAATTTATTAGGTACCCCCTTTTCCCTATTTCTGTCGCGAAGCAGCAGTGCGGGCACTGATGTGTTCCTGTCTGAAGGGTTTGGAGAGCCAATATAATTACAATATGTAAGGCATTCCATCTTAGTCCTCAGTGGTAACGTAAAAAAAGTAACCTTCTTTGTTAAAAGTTGATTGCAGATATCCATGGGCTGATGATCCACTTAACATCGAGTGGGATGTAAATTTGCTTGTCACTTAGATTTTATAAAAATGTATGAATTTAGAATTTATGGTCTCTTTATTAATTATTAAGATCATTGTGTTACGTAGGTTCTGGTAATAAATAAAATTTAAAAGAATTGAAATTGACTTCGTAGATTTTATATTTTATATCTATGACAGATACGACTAACGCCCATCACAAGTCCACCGCTTCTAGGCCTCTCTCACGTAGATTTCCACAAAGTACCCTCCTGAGCCACCTGTTTTATGAAGGTTATTATATTAGGTCCTTACATATGAAATTAGCGTTTTGTCGTACTGACCACTTTGATCTGAAATATCTCCTCTTTGGTACATTTGAGTTTTGAAAACAGTCATTTATTTGTTTTTCCTCATTATTTTATTCTTTGGCGTCGCTTATTACCGCACAATGGAAAACATGAAATATCGGTATATTTACGAGTACGAGTTCTACCGTGGCACCAGTGCTGCAGAAACAGCTCGAAGGATTAATGATGTGTACGGCGCTGGTGTCGCAAAGAAAGCACGGTACGTTTATGGTTTCAACGTTTTCGTTCTGGAAATTTCGACCTTCAGATCCAACCCGTGGACGGCCGGAGACCAAAGTGGAAAATGAAGAATTAAAGGCTATTGTGGAAGCGGATCCATCACAAAGCACTTCAGAGATAGCTGCAGGCTTCGGGGTAAGTGATAAAACTGTATTAATCCACTTGAAGCAAATCGGGAAAGTAAAAAAACTTGAACGATGGGTACCTGAACCATGAATTGAGTGAATCGAACTTGCAAACACGCGTCGACTGCTGTGTTACTTTGCTCAACCAACACAATAATGAAGGGATTTTAAATCGAATCATTACTTGTGATGAAAAGTGGATACTGTACGATAATCGGAAGCGCTCGTCGCAATGGCTGAACCCTGGAGACCTAGCCAAATCCTGCCCTAAACGAAAATTGACTCAGAAAAAGTTACTTGTGAGTGTTTGGTGGACTAGCGCCGGTGTCGTTCACTACAGCTTTCTAAAATCTGGCCGAACGATTACGGCAAATATCTATTGTCAGCAACTGCAAACCATGAAGAAAGAACTAGCTGCTAAACAACCGAGATTGGTCAATCGCTCTAGGCCACTGCTGCTTCACGACAACGCAAGACCACACACTGCACAACAAACAACCACTAAGTTAGATGAGCTACAATTGGAATGTCTGCGACATCCACCGTACTCCCCGGACCATGCTCCAACAGATTAGCATTTTTTCCGAAATTTGGACAACTTCTTACAAGGAAAAAAATTCAACTCCGATGCGGCTTTCCAAACCGCCTTCAAAGAGTTTATTGATTGTCGCCCCCATGGTTTTTTTAGTAAAGGGATCAATGAACTACCTATGAGATGGCAAAAGTGCATAGATAACAATGGTGCATACTTTGATTAATTAAATATATTTTACAAAAAAAAATTGACTTTATATTCCTCCCGGACAAAACGCCAATTTCATATGTAAGGACCTAATAATTTTACCCGTGAAATATCTTATATAATCTATAATCTTATTTATAATCGTTGAATTATAAAAAAAAACTAAATTTTAAAATTAGTAGGAAGTTATTGTATCAATGTTATCCTAGACCCAAGCCTCAACCTACTGTCGTTGGTGCATACGCAAGTATCCGTCATAATGCAATTCCTCACTTCCACTCCGCTTCCACTTTCGAGTTCACTGTACGCAAAAATTCATTTCTACCTGGGTTTACGTATTTTTTTGGAATAAGCCATGTTTATCATCATTAAAATATTTTTGCATGGTGTTTTACTTAGATTATTATACGACGGTCAAGTCACGCCATTAACATACAATATTATGACCATATGCAAACGTTTGATGGGAACAAAGATAACACGTCATCCTCGCATGCAAATATTTATGACGGCTTTTCAAAACTTTGTAATTGTATGAATACATCGAAATGTTTTTATTTAAATCGTTCCGACCTTCATTTGTTTACACTGGAAAACTTTAAAAGCGTGTTGTGTTTTTATATGAATTTACAAATATGTGAATTCGCGATGCATTCCGACTGAATAAATGTTTTTTCAAAACGCGAACAAATCTTCTCGAAATAATCTCATTTCTAAGAGACTGGAGGAGGGAAAAGTTCGTTTCGATTCTTCACATGCCCTTTAATCATAGTGGTAAATCAGGAGGACTTTTTATTGAAATTAACAATTTATTGAACATGTTACTCCCAAACTGTAAAAATTTAATCGAACCTTTATCCCCTGAGCTACAACGGCTCACTGTTGAGCACGTACACAATAATTATATACAATACTTGTAAATGTAATTCCTAATTAAGGTACATTATGTATGGTATCTACTTTTTCCTACGCTTATCCTAAGTTAGTTGTGATCGACATAGCATGTATTCCTCTTCCATTCTCTTCTGTAAGCCACTGTCTCCCACGCCCTCCTTTCTCGCGCATATTGTTCCTGACACAGTCAATCCATCTTTTCTTAAACCTCCCTCTATTTTTATATTCACCTACTTTCATAGCCAAGATACTTTTTGTTATATTGGCTTATTACCTTCATATAAAATGCACCTACACTACAGATACATTATTTCCCGGGCATTTCCAAGCATCCTTCTCTAGTGGAAAACAAAGCCAAAAATGTTGTAAAGGAAAACTAATCAAGTAAACCACAATATCAACTAACTTATCTTTAATTCTATAATTATAAAAATGAAACTGGTAAGTGCAGTGTTGAGTTGTCTCCTGACAGACTAAGTCAACCTGGTAAGATATGCAGGTGGCTCAGGACCGTGTTTTGTGGCAGTCGTTAGGGGAGAACACATCACCCGACAAACATCCAGATCAGGTACAATTATTTGTAGGCTATAGGTACAAGATATTATGTTTCGTGCGGTATTCAAAACTGTAACCCACAGCACAGCAAAATCACCAAGAACACATGACATATTTAATATAAGGGCTACCAGACAGGTCTTCAATTGAAATAACGGTGTAGGTACTAGCAACTAACGTTTTATGTGGTAGAGCCACCCTGCTGCTGTATTCTGATTGCAGAATTATGTCTGCAACACGAATAGCTCGGTTCTTTTTTATTTATTTTCTATAAAACTGAAGGACAAACGAACTTACTATCCACCTGCAGACAACTTTAAACAAAAAAGGCTACAGATGCGTTGTTATCTCCGCGGTCTAAGATGGAATACCTCCTACCTAATAATACCTAAAAACTATACACATCGTCGTTAGTGCCAAATGTCAGTCTAAATAAATCCCCAATAGACTCGTCCGACAATATATTGGGCGTCAGTCTCAGGCCGACATGTAATGGTAGAATTAACACTTAACGTTATAAAACCCTTCAAAAACTAATTCCTACCACTATAAATTAAGTTGTCTTAAATTGAAATCACCGTGTAGTGGCGGTATAATAATATAAAATATTAAAAAAACATATACGACGCCATTCAATTATCATCGATATTGAAAACCCTCTTAGGGTCGCTGTGGTGATGACACTTGGTTTAAGAGTGCACTATTGATATTTTAATAAAATAATATTTTTTAAAGCTACAAACTCTTCCAATTTTTTATGTATGTATTTTCACAAGACTGTAGATATTTTATGTTTAAAACATAGAATTTCGGCTCTATTCGCGGTTTGAGCGAAAAGTTTTTTTTAAACTGAAAAGCGTCTAGACTTAAAACCCACTAAGGGCCGCCCCTTAAGTTCACTAGAAATATCTTAGTTTCTCATTCTCACCGCTAGATGGCGATGTAATATCACTTATTTAAAAAGTGGGTTGCTACTTTTCAATATCATGACTTTTTTAAGATCTAGTAGCTATATTGCCTAATATAAAACAATTATTTCGTGTCCACGCGTATAGTAGTAGTGAATTATATTCGTAAAGATTTTATATTCGTTAGTCGTCGTCGTCGATAGATTCGTTAAGAGCGGAGTCGCAAGTTGCGTCACGGTGGTGCATTAAAATGATTTAGTAACATTGGATGTCATTCTCTACGGGAACTGAATGGCATTAGATTTAGTACAAGACATTAAAACGCGCTTGAGTCTATAAAGTACTAAATAACGACCCAAGAAGCAAAGGTTAGTTCCGTTGACGCTCTGTTCTAACGTCGAAACTGTCTTACACATGCTAACATGCGATGAGACGCGGGGTCCGCACCACTGTCCTATTATAATGGAACAGGTTAGTTATTAAGGTTACGAATAAATTAGTAAGGCATATACGAGTAGCATATAATTTATTGGCAATCGCCGACTTTCCCACTGTCGTTCCAAGCATTTTGTGCTCATCCATATGCAAAAATTCCTTCAATTTGTATTATATAAACAAGCAAACTTTGGTACTTCCTAGACGACGGTTAAGTATATTACATATTTTGTAATACAGTTCCACAGATAGGCAGTACCCACTAGGTGGAGTTACAATCTAATAAAACATGCGAGGAGTTTATGGATACAGATGGCTCAAGACCGTGCTTTGTAGCAATCAACGCGGAGGCCTGTCTTCGGCAGCCGATTTGGGATGGATTATAGTGATGATGATGGAGATGATTAGGTTGTACATTTAAAAAAAAGAATACTTAGTTATTATATGCGCTCTAATTTTCGAGCAATTATTTTAACGCCGTAAAGCCATGCCGCTGTATTTGTTGCAACACTAATGTGTCGACTCGATCGGAATCACTGTGCTCTCATAGAATACAACCATTAACAAAAGCATTAGAGGATAGTATGGTGAATGACAAGAACCGGAGATACTTTTACCTGATAACGAAGCATTACGTTTAAGTTCCTCTTTGTTTCGAAGACAACACATTTTAATTCTTAATCGAACGTTCACTTACTGTTTGGTGAATTATCTGCTCGTTTATTATACTTGTAAAAAAAGAGGTAAATAATAGGCTTAGATACTAATGTAACCAATTAAAATTACCAACCAATCGCGCGCAATCAGCACATGACATTGCGAACGTTAAACTTTGAAACACAGGCGTGGTGATGCTTTAACTACCTATTAGTGATATTTTCAGTTGCATTGTTGCTTACATAATATAAAAACAGAGGCATCGCTTTCCCACAAGCTGCCTATGCATTATCTGGGATACCACAGAAGATTCCCCCAAAATATTTCCGCTATTTACTACGATTTAACAACTAAATATTTAAAAAATCATGACGTACACAGTCCCTTTTATTTTTCAACCAATTTCAAAAAGGAGGAGGTTCTCAATTTGTCGGAATCTTTTTTATGTATGTTAACCGATTACTCGAAGACGCCTGAACCGATTTGGAAAATTCATTTTTGTTTCAAAGGGTATACTTCCCAGGTGGTCCCATATAAATTTGATCAAGGTGTGACCAGCAGTTTTTGAGTTATCCTTAATAATTTAATCCTTATTAATTTTACCACTTGTTATTCAGATAAATTTTTAACGATATGCAACTCTCTCTCTTGGACAGAGAAGGCTCTAACCTAAGAGGTTGGTGATACATTACAGATAAACTATCCAAGCTAGGTTATTTAGGAAACACCACCTTTTACTTTTCCTTCATCTTTTTGTCTTTATCAGCTCGTAGATGTCTACTGCTAAACATGGCTCTGCTCTGCCTCTCCCGTTGTAGAAAGGGATTTGCCATAATCGTCACGTTTGACAGGTGAATTGATTATCGCAGTACCTACATCAAAGATGCGAATGTCGGGGGATTATACGAAAAACGTTCTTTCTGTTTATATTCATCTTACAGAAAACCAGCGTATAGTATTTAGCGCTTAATGCTGCTGTGTTTCGCATAGACAGTGTAGAGAACCGGAGACCCATTTTACTAGAAACGAAGCATTCCATCTTAGTCCTCAAGGGTGACATGACGTCTACATTTTGATTCTTTATCGATGATAGTTTTAGGTGTCTATAGACACAGCATCTTACCATCAGGTGGACTGTGAGCTCATTTGTCATCCTAAAAATCTCGCGAAAAAGAGATAAATGTATGTTCAAAACTTAGTTAACATGAAGCACCGAAACTCCGCGACTTCTGCAGTGTAAACATTTTCAGAATCTTCTTCATTACATGAGATTTAATAGAATAATTGGTACGACTTTTGATGCTGCAAAATACATCAATCAATAGGAACTAAAAAATCAAAAATAGGGTTAAGTTAAATACAATACCTACAAGCCTAAGTATTAGTGTTATTCAAATTTTCTAGCACTACCTATAGTCCTCTTTTACATCAGCTTCGGGACGAAATGGAGTGATGAATTCTCAGCGTCAGAACAGCGTCAAAAGTGCCAGACGTGTTTTTTTTAATAGAATAAGGGTGACAAACGAGCACACAGTCCACCTGATGGTAAGTGGTTGCTGTGGCCCATAGATATCTACATCTATCCTCGATTACGAATCAAAATGCAGATTCGTTGTCACCCGTGAGGACTGAGATGGAATGCCTCGTTTCCCGTAAAAAGGGTCTCCGGTTCTCTACACTCACCATACGAAACACAGCAGCGTTAAGCTGCTATTTTACAGCGTGAGAGCGTGGTCCTTCCCCGGTAGAGCCAACCTATTCGTGCTACAACTATACCAGATATATAGCTGAAGCATGGTTCTACCACGTCTAGTACTGCAATCGCCAAATCCGTCTTCTAAGCACTGTCGTTGTTTTTTATATGCATTATTTTTGCCAGGAGGCTTTTTTCTAGAAGAGAGGGCAAACGAGCATTTTTTTTGTATGACAGGGAGCAGACGAGCTTGCGGCTCACCTGATGGTAAGAGTCGACCGCCGCCAATGTACAACTGCAACACCAGGGGAATTGCAGGTGCATTGCCGGCTTTTTAAAATGGAGTAAGCTCGTTTCTTGAAGGTCTATAAGTCGTATCGGTCCGGAAAATCGCCGGTGGTAAACGATTCCACGAAGAAGTCATGCGAGGAAAAACCTCCTAGTAAATGAAACGGATGGTATCGTGAGTTTTGTCGCGATGTGCGTTGGTGGAATTTGGCGGCTGGGATAAATCGGAACAATTCTTCTGAGCACCCCGTGGTAAATGGATGCAACATTTCTTCGCAGCGCCAGTGAATCAAGCCGATCAGAACAAACTCGGTCGACGATTTGTGCCACTCTTCGGCAAGCGATGAATGTGGTCAATTCGAAGGAGCTAGCACTAGGGTGCCTCGGCCCAGAGGTGAGAGTAGTATTTCATGAGGCCGAACCTGCGTCCTGCAAAGTTGCAAGCGGTGTGCCACCATAAAATGTTGTCCCTTTCTGCTGCTCACGCCAAGCTTTTTAGAGACCAAGAGACTACGAAACTGTACGTCGTTAGCTCGTTAGATATGTCAACGCCGTTTATTCCGATGCTGGCTGAGACAGCAAGGGTTCTTTTTAACGCTTAAGCTTTTCGTACTTTATCGTACTCAAATTCAGTTGCGGTTAGTGCAAATCCTTCATTGCCAAGAACGGGGGAGGCCAATGGGTCAACCCTACCACGGCGGGACCACGCACAGAATATCAGCGTGAAATAGCAGTACTGTGTTCCTGTGTTTCGTATGGCGAGTGACAAAAACCGGAAACCCTTGATGGTGACGAGGCATTTCACCTTAGTCTTCAGGGATGACAACACATCTGCATTTTGATTCTTAATCAAGCATTTTGATTCTTAATCGAGGGTAGATGTTATGATGTGTCTTTGGGCTACATGCGAATTAATGTGAATTATGAACTTGTTTGTCACTCTTACTTCTAATAAAAAATGTATTGATTACTTTGTAGCTTTCGGTAACATCTAATCTTAAAATTAATTGAAGTAGACCCACAATGAGCCTACAATAGTGTACTAATAAATGAATGTTATCAATTTAATAATAATTTATATTACTATCAAATTATCAACCATTATAACCCGTGTATAGTTTTATTAATGTTCAATATTTATATTTATAAATACTATAAATACATAATATATATATAGTTATAATCATAGATAAATATATTTAGCTGTCCAGTGCGATAAACCCTTCTGACAATATGCTATTTACACATAATGTGTTCGTACTTGTATCTATTTATGGATATTCCCCATCTTTTACCTGTCAGCCACATTCTACTGACGTCTCGTACGCCCTCGCGCCAATTCGTTCAGTGCTGACTCACACATCAACACAACGTTCTCGACACACACACGCCTAGAATATTCAGAATAATTACATCTCGTTTTACACCGCTTCGACAAATATATCGTCTATCATAACATAAAAGCGACAGCGACACAAGCGCTTTCGATGTCAGCACCATATTACATGTGTACGTGAATTCATTTCCGTTCAATGTTCAGCAATGTTGCGCTTAATGTGTAGGTATCGTCTAACGATAAGTAATATTGTAGCCGTTAATGCGCTAGAAGGTAGAATGGGAAGATCAATAGCAGTCGTGCGATGTTGCCGCACCGACATCCCTCTCAGTCCCCTCGGAGCACGCTGGGTCTTTGTACTCTAGTACTCCTGACGCAAAGGGCGGCCTTAAGCTAGACAAAACTGATTCTTTGAAATTTTAATACCATTCTGATTTCATAGCAATATCTGACCATATTGTAAATTAATATACTTATTGAAGAAGTTCTTTATGATATTACAAATGTTCATGATCTACGATACACTAAGAGAATTTCAAAGTTTATGGAGGCGGCCTTAATCAAATATTGCGCTATTTTAAACAGCATACGCAGTATATTACGAGTATATATTACTGAGTATGTTGTATTAAATTTTACTTTGCCATTTGCTTTTGCTTAACATTATTAATGAAATAAGAACAAAACTTTGCAGAAGTATACGTAAAAGTTACATTAAATTTTAGGTGACTTTGTGTAATCTAAAAAAAATATAAAATGTAAGGCCATGAGTTATTCATATCATCAATAAATTAAATTGAGATTTCAATGAGCAGGTACCTACCTATAATAATAAGATAAAACAAAATGAATGCGCAAAGGAATTAAGCCTCAGCGATTTTCTAATTTTGTTTGCTATAGGTAAACGTGTAATGTTATTGTGTCGACGACAATTAAAACAAAATATAGGTAAATGTAAGTTTAAAAATTTATGTGTAAAATGTAAAATTGTTACTTAGTCCTTATATTTTACAATAAAACTTAAAACTAATATTAAAAGACTAAAGTTTGTGAGGATGTATGGATGTTTGTTACTCTGTCACGCAAAAACTACCGAATGGATTTTAATCAAACTTTACAATAATATAGCTCATACATCAAAATAACACATAAGCCATAATTCATGAAGATATTGTGTAAATTGGCCAATATATCACGATAAATGTTAAGTAAGTCTGAAAAAAAATCGGTCATCTGCGAGCTATTTTGGCGTGAACACGCATCACGCAAAAACCTGTGAACCGATTTGAATGGGACTTTCACTGGCAGAGAGCTGATGTTATAAGGAGTAACTTAGGCTACTTTTATTTTAGGGTTCCGCGCAAAAAAAAATCCACGCGGGCGAAGCCGCGGGGAACAGCTAGTTTTCAATAAATTTATAAAATCAAAAACGTATCAGACTAGTCAAAAGTGTTGTGGCAGTAAAAGTGCATGTAGATATTGCTTTCAGAAATGTCATAATAAAAATAAAAACTGAAAAATTGCTGTTGATCATAAATAGGCAGTCAATTAAAGGATCGAATGCCGAAAGTCGATTATTTAAAATACTTTTTACACTTTAAATCTTTTTGGCTATAAATCTTAATAATCGTTTTTATCTTACCTTTTTATCAGACCCATTCGTACTTCAGCCGTAATATGCTGCAGCATGTCTCTATCACTTAAGCTTAAAAGTTAATGACAGACTAGTGAGTCCGTCATTAACTTTTAAGCTTAATTTTTTTTATTGGTAAAGTTGGTATAAATAAAAAAAATTTAAAGAACTTTCCTACAGCATCTTTACAAACATTTATGTGTCTGAACTAACTTTCGAATCACTTTTTCCAAACCGCCGCAGACAATTCTTCTAGAGCCTGATCAAACGCTGTTAGTGCATATTCCAGTGATGAAAACCGTATGCCTTTTAGATGCTTTTAAATTGAGGGGACAAAAAGAAGTCACACGGTGCCAAGTCAGGGCTTTCGGAGGGTAACCATTAGGCTTAACCGGTACACTATACAGGAAGTCCATCGTTTTAAACGCTGAGTGCGCGGGCGCGGTGTAATGGTGGCCCGCGGAGTCTCGTGTTTTGTCGCTTTTTGCTTACATCAGTAAACTTGTGCCAGACATTTGGAAGTATACGATTCGGCATTGATACTACTTCGGTTTCGTAAAGGAATTGACACCAGATAACCCGTCAAAGTGAAAAAAAATATCAAAATTCCTTGCCCTTCTCGGTCGCTTCACTTTGGTAGGCAGAGGAGACAAACGAGCATGTGGCTCACCTGATGGCAAGTGATCACCGTCGCACATGAACATCCGCAACACCAGGGAAGTGCAGGTGCATTGCCGGCCTTTTATTTTTGATCGTTGATCCCTAAATCGTATCGTTCCGGAAAAACCGCCGGCGACAGTTAATTCCACAGTATGGTCATGCGAGGCAGAAAATTCCACGTAAATCGCATAGTAGCGAACCACCTGCCATCGAGATGATGAGGTTGGAATTTCGAGTTCTGTCACAGTGTACGATGGTGGAATTCAGCAGCTGGAATTAATTCGAAGAAGATGCATAGAGATGCAACGTCTCTTCCCAAGGCCAGTGGATCAGTTTCTGGATCGTAGGTATCGTTAAACCCAAGGTTCATCACCTGTAATTATGTCGTAAGCACGCTGAGTCTTCTCACGCCTGCTTTAAATTTAGTTTTCATGTCATGGCGCCATTCCACGTGGGCCTGCTCTGAGCATCGGTGAGGTTGTGCGGCACTCAACACGTAACTATCCTCGTAACTCGAAGCTTTACGTGCTAAATATCATCAAAGCTTCTCGATCATATCTGCAATATGTGCTGAATCTCTTAATACGTAAATTTCCTATTCTTTTAATTATTTTTTTTGTCACTGCTAGCTAGTTACCTTAGTAACATTCGTTAAGGGGCGACCACTTCTTCCTTCAGCTCACAAAGTTAGTCAACCGTGCTAAAACTTGTTTTACCAGCAGCATGAGGTTGTTAGAAGGGTATTTATTCATAAAAACTATTTGAGGTCTATCTCAAGCTTATCTATGTTTTAAGGCAACATTTGAAATAGTAAACAATCATCACGCGAATATTATCGTTTTTCAATATGGGTCGGCTCGACCGGGGAAGGACCACGCTGTCACAGAATAACAGCATAAAATAGCAGCTTGATGCTGCTGTGTTTCGTATGGTGAGTGTAGAGAACCGGAGACGAATTTAACTGGAAACGAGGCAATCCATCTTAGTCTTCAGGGGTAACAACGCATCTGTATTTTGATTCTTAATCGAAGATAAATGTAGATGTGTGGTTCTATGGGCCACAGCATCCACTTACCATCAGGTGGACTGTGTGCTTGTTTGTCACCCTTATTGTATAAAAAAATACTTGGAAATAATCGTATTTTCAAAATTATAAAAAAATCGCGAAACTTTATGTGTCGCCTGTAGTATTAACTGATGGCTCTCTCGTAATAGTGGCATAAGCTAAGCTCGGAGCATGAGAAAGAAACACATTTATCAGGTCATTCAACTCAAAAGATATAAATAAGACAAAGTATTAACTACTACTACACTAAGTGGTTGAATTTCATTTAATATTTGCTGAAAGACGGACGAATTTGTGGTGAACGGCGGAAAAATTATTTATTTATTTACCCTATATAGTTGTTCGTAAATCTTCAAGTTAATGCTTATGGATTAATAAAATGGAGGAGTAATAAAAGGGCCTACTTCCAGCAATAACTTAAAAAGGCTGTTTATATGTGATGTGTGTGTGTCAATAAGTTTACTAGTGAAACATAGTATCTAAGCTAATCGTCTGAAACGATTATCTATACAAATAAATAAAATTGAAGTGTCTGTTTGTAATGTCAAAATAACAGCTTTTAACTAAATATATATGAAAGTATTTTTTTTTTATAGGATAAGGGTGACAAACGAGTACACAGTCCACCTGATGGTAAGTTGTTGCTGCGGCCCATAGACATCTACATCTATCCTCTATTACAAATCAAAATGCAGATGCGTTGTCACCCGTGAGGACTAAGATGGAATGCCTCATTTCCAGTAAAAAGGGTCTCCGGTTCTCTACACTTACCATACGAAACACGGCAGCGTTAAGCTGCTATTTTACGCTGGTATTCTGTGAGAGCGTGGTCTTTCCGCGGTCGAGCCGACCCATTCGTGCTACAACTATACAATGAATATAGCTACAGCTTGGCTCTACCACGTATAAAAGTATTTACGGAACTTATAACAAAAAACAATTTTTATTTTTTTCTCTGTCTGTCTATGTGTTTGTTCCAGCTAATCCCTGCTGATGTTATATGGAGTAACTTAGGCTATTTTTATTTTAGAAATCGAATTAGGGTTCCGCGCTAAAAAAATATATTAATATATTAATAAATACCACGCGGACGAAGTCGCGGGGAACAGCTAGTATGAAAATAAAAATACAAATAAACTAGTTGTGTCCAGCATATGCCTTTTTTATCTGAAACTAGTGATCCACCCCCGCTTCGCACGTGTGATTTCTGGATCTCGACAACAGCACCACCTACTGGGTTCAATTGTCGACTCTAAACCATCCAGGGACCATTCAAACACACAAAAAATTTCACCAAAATCGGTCGGATTTTTATACATAGAGATATTCGTGGGCGCACGACTTATCAAGGTTTTATGGTAATCGGATGAATAAACACACAAACATTCCTTGAATAAAACAATTTTTACGGATTTTATCGCGTTTAATATACTTATATTAATTCCCGACGTTTCGAGTGCTTTACAGCACCCATGATCACGGAGGGACTGAGGTGTTTGACGTCGCGATTTCATAGTTGGCCCGGCTCCTTCAGTTAGAGAATATTAATTTTTGGTCCGATCTTCGCAGAATGAGCTTACAGTATCTTGAAGTCTTACAGTGGTATACTTGGGTTTGGATTTAATTTTATTAATTATAGGATCCCAAGCAGATGGCAGCACCCATCCATCTTCTCTATTGAAATTAGGATGTTTTTTAATTTCAATAGCCTCGCGAATCATTCTTGGTAGGAATCGGTGTTCTTTTGCGAGGATTTGTGGTCTATCAAATCTAGTTACATTAGACGCGGGGACGATCTCGAACATGTTCACAAACTGCAGACTTCCCGGAATGTCGGTGCTTCAAGTCAGCTATATGTTCTTTTACGCGGGTTTTTAAAGATCTTTTTGTTTGTCCTATGTAAGAAAGACCACATTCACAATCCAGATTGTACACTCCTGTATCTTGCAGAGGGATATGACACTTGACGGATGGTAAAAATTGACTAATCTTCTTCGGCGGCTTGAAGTATGTTTTAATGGAAGCTCGCTTCAAGATGATCTGTGACAGAAAACATCTGGCCGCCGAGCTTCAGCACGTCGAGCAAGTACTGCAAGACAACAAGCTTCGGGTCCCGCGCCTACGTCACAGTAACCGAGTGAAGCCGGCCACAGTCGAGCGTGTGCCTGCTGTACTACCCTATGTCAGAGAAGTCACAGACAAGGTTGGCTTCATCTAGAAGCGAGCTTCTATTAAAACATACTTCGTCGTATTAGCCAAGGCTAAATAACTTTTATTTTCACATCTTTGATATATCGAATCTAAAGTAACGTCTGGTTCTATATAATTCGATATCTTGTCTGTAATCTAATCTTCCCATGTAGTGGTGACATAAGAGAAAACATCAGCCTATTTCATCCTGTAGGATATCTACCTACAAAGAAGTAAAAGGTAAATGGGAAATGCCAGAAAGATCGCAAGATCATGAGAAAAAATATTTTCATTAGATTGTGTCATGACATTATATGAAAGTGTATGGATATAATAGTAGAGGGAGGCCTAAGAAAAGCTGGATAGACTGTGTAAGGGATGTGCGTAAGACAGGAGTGATTGATGAGATCACATCTGACAGAGGAGAATAGAAGAAGAAGATACTATGCCGATCCAAAATTACTTGGAATAAGGGCAGGAAGAAGAAAATGTGGTATAATTATTTCGTATATAGGTATTAATTGCAAAATATCCCTACCGGCGACGGAGATTGCGTCTAAGATGCGAAATATCTGGTACCGTTTTCGCAAATCCATAAAATAGTCTAATCAAACGCAACAACAACAAATCTTGCCAACAATTAAGGTGCTAGTTTACAGCAGTTGACTATTACGGACTACTAAAAATAAAGAACAATCTGCTTTCAAAAAATCATTAGCTCCTGTTATGACCATTGTCCGCTATTGACGAAACAAACTTTTTTTAATGTACCTATCTTTCCTTTATTTGTAAAATGAAAATTGCGTTTACTTATATATGTATAATTGCAAATCGTTTGCATATAGATGGAAATTAGGAGGAATTAGGGGGACATTACCAATTATTTGAAAGATATTTTACTAGAAGACAGGGAAAAATACATGATTAATTACATTACGAATGGGTATTAATCATCATCATTAATCGTCTGCTTATCTAAATAAATAAGTTATTCAAAACATTGCAGTTGACAAATTATATGTATTAGTATCGTTTATCGTGGAAATTTGTTTAAAATAATTTAATTTAATTAGAGCGTTTTGAATGGAAAAATCATGTCCTACGTTGTCACCGTATAAGAAAGTCTCGTTACCAGTAAAAAGCGTCATCGGTTCTCTACGCTCAGTACTATTATTTATTATACTGTAACTGAATAGAAAACACAGCAAGCTGCTATTCGAAGCTGGATATGAGAGCGTGCTTTTTTCCCGATCGAGCCAACCCAATCATACCACAACTATAATACAGCTACGCTGCAGCTCTTCCACATATCAAAGTCATACGTGGTAGAGTCACGCTGTTAATCTAAGCGTTAATAAAGAAATACATAGTGAAAATAGTAATAACAAGATTTTAATATGTTCATAAGAACGCTTCCGTTGCCGTAATATGTGTATAATTAGCTATAGCGAATTATTCTAAATGGGATAAGTTTAAGAAAAATAACAAATCATTGTGTAATTTCTCTTAAACAAATACTTTATATTTATTTAACTATATTATATATTATTACACCTTCCGTCAAATTAACAAAACCTTTCACGTCCGATTTGTCAGGTAGATATCGCTTAAAGCGATAAGACCACTTTTTCTAGTTATTTACTTTTCCGATAACATAACTATTTAAGATTTAAAGACAATAAAAACTTATCTATCTATTTATATACATAGTGCTATATATATATTACTATTAGTAAACAAGCACGACATTAATGTGTCGTAATTTATATTCTCAACTTGTTACGAATTTAAGATAAAAAAACAATTTTTTTGTATAATATTTTAATGTTAAGTAAATAAAAGATTAGTGTTAAGTTATATTTAACTCTTATTTATATGCACGAGTACCCACATAAGATTTTTGACTATAAAAATGAGCTTAGAATATTTACATTAATAAATAGATGTTAGATTTATAAATATTGTGATTGTAAAACTATTTTAAGTGTAAACTCTTTTTTACGTATAGTTTTCTCTAGTACGCTGTTTTCTCTACATCTTTACTCTAAATATTACTGGAGATGGATGTCAATTACGTGACTTATCCATCACGCCATTACATAGGTGTTTTTAACTTTCAACAATCATACTGTGCAAGTATTTTAAGAAAGCATAATCTAATTTCCTCATTAAAACCAAAACTAAACGTAGTGATTATTACTCTTTGACCAAAACAACTAAATATTCCCCTTGATTTCATAGTTTTATGCGTCTAGACTGCAAAGAACTGACTCTGCCGACTCTACTACAGTTACTTCGAAATAAATTAGAACAAGGCCGCGAGGGGCCGTTGCTAGGGGACCGTCCCGGGGCGTTCCTGGCGGGGCCGGGCCGCCGCCGCTGCGGTCTGCGGGCACGGTCAACCTGCCGCATTGTACGCAGCATACTAGGAGAACAGAAAAGCTACGGAGCTCGTCCGCATACCTAAATACCAGCGTAACAAGAGCTGTTGTGTGACAGACAGTTTCAATACGTGTTGTAGATGTACAGACAAGGTTGATGGATCTAGTAATAATGGTACATAATATTGAAGGGGATCAGCTTGTTAATTTATTTATTCCATTCATCAATTTCATGGAGCTGTGGACGTGATGCGTGTTATGATGAGCTATAGTAAAATATTCTAACAGATAACAGTTGAATTCATGATGATGATTATGATGATTATGATGATGATGATGATGTATTTTTATTAAACTACTGGTTATAGAATCAATGTGTGACAAATGGGCACTATTAAAAAATATAGAATCTGACTTTACATTACCTTTTTATTTAAATACAAGAATCCTCTTCCAAACAAAAATAATAAGTCGTCCTTACTATTTGTATTTTTATTAATACAACTTAACTGAATAAAAAATACTAACAAAATATACTTTTTTTTTAATATTGCGGTTACAGAAAAAAATTAAATTTACTTTAATGAAATTACTGAAAATAAATATTAGTACCAAAACATGATCTTTTCGTGTGTAAAGCGTGGTTGTGGTGACGTAGTGTGTCTGGGAGTTGCGCAGTGCGCGCTGAGTACCCGGCAATCATAGAGTTAAGGCAGTTACTTTTTTAAATTCTTAACATTTCAAAATTGTGTTCATCACTAATTTAAACCTTATATTCTGGACAATATGCTTTAATTCAAAGTACAAACGCTTAAACTCATGAGAACATTAGGTTGTATAACGTGCCATGCGCACTGCGATTTCATATAGCTGTCACCTTCTGCTACCTTAGTCATAAAGCCCGCTATGTCGTTGCACGCGCCATCTTTTCTTCTGCTTCCTTCCTCCCCTCCTCACAAATAATTAATTAGTCCAATAAAACAAAAAGACCTATATGAACAGCCTTTTTTCATTGTATATAACTATTTTTTTATACCATATTTCGTTTATTTGTTTGTAACAAAATAAAATTTTGCAAAAGAAAAGTCGTCTTTACTTAGCTTCATCATCATCATTATCATCATTATAGCCCATCACAAGGTCCTCAATGGAATGCTCCAAAGCACGGTTAAGGTCTTGTAGCACGGTCCTGAGCCATTGACTTCCTGCATCTTGTCACTCCGCCGCAGACACTGCCCTTACACTCTTCGCTTACCGGTACCTATTAAGTTTAAAGATAAAAATATTAAATTAAAAACCCTTTTTCAGGATATTTACATAAATAAAAGTACAAAATAATACTTTCGCAACACCAGAAGAATCGCAATTTTGGAATAGAGTAGTAGTTTTCTTGCAGGTCTCTTGGATCACCTAACGCGGGCGACATTAAATTCCATAAATATTTTCCTAAGTGACAGAAAATTCATTGAAAAGCGCTTGGTCGAGGATTGCACCACCTGTTGCCAACATACGGATAAAAACCATAATAAAATACCAAAGTATTGAGATAATATAGATCTAATGGAAATTGTCAAAATGGGATGGCATTTAAAAAAGTAATATAAAATTAATATTTAATTATAATTTCCAAATAAAATAAATAAATCCTTTTTCGATTATGGACTGCGGCACAGAATAAAAATAGTACCTACGAACTGCGGAGAAAACGTACCTATTCAATATTTTTTTTTAACTCTCAGTCATAGGCAAAAAAAGGCAGGCTAAAAAAGAAATGTCAAAAACTACGCCAAAATGATCCTAAAGCGTCACCATGACTAAGCTAACATAAACTTGCAGGACTTAACAGAAATTCTTTACGTTCCTTTACGTCCATTTTTGTAACACAGTGAAGTATCAAAAGAGGATTTTAAAGATAACCAGAAAAGAACTCTATGTTATGAACTTATGACATATTTTTGAATTAGCTATAATGATAAAATCGACGTCACCTTCATTGGCTAAATAAAGTTCGTCGATAGTGCGAGCAAGACAGAGCTAGTAGAATGGAACGCGGCTCCACCTCTTTTTATTTCTGTAAGCCTAGTAAGTGAGATCGTTTGCGTGTCGGTCGAGGTGGCGCGGCGCTTGGTGGCGCGGCGGTTGGTGGCTCCTTTCGACCCGCACCGCTAACACCGCTGCCCATCGCCCGCCACACCCATGGGAACAAGCAAAACAAGTTCTTCTTTGTAAATAAACACGCAGTGGGGTTAATTAATAGCAATAAATCTACAATGAAGTACAGTTTCCCTTCTGCACAATATATATTTTCAATGATAGTCAAATTTAAAGAAAAACTTATAATAAATACCGCAATTCAAGAAATTAGGTAAAAATAAGTAGTTATAATTATTAATTATATTTAGTAGTAATAATTATTATTTATACACAGAGCACGGTCCTGAACCACTTGCATCCATTTTTTAAAATACACATTATTTTTAGGAAATACAAGTAAGATGTTATGCCCTCCGATAGATGGCGGTACAAAATAACAATCTCGTTTGGGAAGCCTTATGTTGTGGACAGTAAAAGTTCGAGAAGTCTGGTGTTGTAATTCCTCACCTACCAACCTTTATCGTAGATGACAATTGAAAAACCAATATGTGTAGGTATGCTTACTTTGTGACGTTTGCTTTGCACATCAGCTTACGGATTAGTAAGCTGAAGTGGCAATGGGCCGGCCATGTAGCTCGAAGAACCGACAACCGATGGGGAAAAAAGGTTCTCGAATGGCGGCCTCGTACCGGCGGGCGAAGTGTAGGGCGTCCCCTCACTAGATGGAGTGACGACCTGGTAAGACATGCAGGAAGTCGATGGATGCAGGCGGCTCAGGACCGTGCTTTGTGGCATTCCTTGGGGGAGGTCTATGTTCAGCAGTGGACTTGTGAAGGGCTGTAGTGATGATGTGATGATGCTTACTTTGTGTAGCTGTAGTAATATAACTATATTTTTTCATAAAGGATAACTTACAATCCTTCTCAAGTGAAATAGTTGCAATAAGTCATTTCTTAATCAAATAACGCTTACCTAATTAGAATACCAAGAACCGACAAACTTAAACATATTCAGTCCAACTCATAACATCGACATCAATTTAAGAAAGTAAATGTTGCGCTCTCTCTCTCTCTCTCTCTTTTCTAAATGACAATAGAAAGAGACAGGTATACAGATAATTAATATTTAATTTATGTAAGCGATAATCAACGATCATAATAAGCATAGGGCAACACGGGTCCGACGGTGGCCCGTGTTGCTATATATAATCATAGAGTAGTAAAGCCAATTAGATTTTATATAGGCCTACTGAGAAGAAACTACGTCAAAACTTTTTGATCTATTACTAATTCTAATATTAGCACAAATCAATGTTTTTCACATGATGTAAGGTACTAATGAATCGTCAAATACAATTTATTTAAATTCATGCTTTATGGGTATCTATGGAAGATAACTGCAATTACATATTAATATTGGAATGAGTTTTAAAGCTTATAAAGAAACTGTACCCACGGGAGGTCGTCGCCCCTGGTGACAAGAATCCTTTCATGTCCAGTCTTTAAGCTATTCAGCGAGGAAACGCAGCCTGCGTTCTTGACACTATACCGCGGAATGGGACTGTATGATAATTTTAGTTTTTTTAATTGTAAGAATGTTGTACATCATTATGTTATTTAAATAAATAAATTATTAGTTTTGTTGTTTTTTTAACTTTTAATTTTAGCAATGAATTTCATCAATTTTAAACTCCAGCGACGTCGAGCAGTGTGAAAGGAGAATGACTATTGGTACCTACTGCGTTGAGCTGCGAAGTGCGACGCCCGTGACCAACAGTGATTTGCTTCAAATTAATTAAGGAGATATCGAGAAGCAGACCAAACTACAAGTGGCAAGTTACCTATCGGTTAATCTACAACTAAAGTACGTGAGGGTAATATGGTCATTCGGTTAATATGGTCACTTTCTTATAACTCAAAAACTACATTTGCATAGATGGCTATGTGATACGATAGCTATTCATCAGTCATTCAAATAATAAAGGGTCAAAATGGCGCACCTTGATGGAGCTTCATATATTACTTAAAGTATACAACTTTGTGTTTTTGTTTCTGTACTTCTCCTAGTTTTGGTTATATAGTATATTACCCTCACGTACCTTACTATTAATCTATTATTCATTGTGTACCGATTTAACTAACCATAGCTTTGAGATATCGGATGTTTAACGTAGTCTCATTTGTAACGTACCAGGGCGGCTGAAAAGTTCGCGGCCTAGGGTATTTAACCACGAGTAGTTAGCTTGTTACCCATGTCACTAGTTGCAACACTTAGAAGTACTATAAAAGCAATCACTAATTAAGTTTGCACTCATAGTTGAATTATTTATTGAACAACAAACATCACCATGTCAGCCAAATCTGGAAATTTTCGAAATTTTGAACACCGCGCCGTGATAAAATTCCTCGTAAAGAAGGGAAATACACCGACAGACATTTTTGAAGAGATGTCATCGGTTTTTCAGGATTCTGCGCCTTCATATACGATGGTGAAAAAATGGGCCCGCATATTTCAACAAGGACGAGAGAGCTGTGAAGACGACCCTCGCCCGGACCGCCCTGTCACGGTACTGACCGAAAAAAACGTCAGAAAAGTCGAATCGTTCTGGCCGACCGAAGAATTAAATTGTGGTAGATTGCTGATGAACTGCAAATTAGCAACGAATGAGTTGGAAAAATTTTACATGAACATTTGAATATGAGAAAAATTAGCGCGCGCTGGGTACCGAAAATGCTCACACCGCTCAACAAGCAACGTCGACTCGCAAGTTGCAAAGATTTTTTGGAGCTAGTCGGCGATAACAAGGAAAACATTTGGCAACACATAGACACCGTAGATGAAACATGGATTCGCCAATATGATCCGGAGTCCAAACAAGAGCCGCCCATGCAATGGATAAAAAAGGAGAAAGGCCGCCGAAGAAATTCAAGCTGGAAATGTCGGCGTCTAAGCTAATGGCGACTGTTTTCTGGGATAGCGAGGGAATTTTGCTTATCGACTACCTACCCAGAAGAACTACGATGAATGGCCAATATTACGCCAATTTATTGACTAAGGTTCGCGAGGCTATTGTACAGATACGACGTGGGAAACTGACGCGCGGAGTGCTCTTTCTGCAAGACAACGCGCCCTTTCACAGCGCACATGTTGCGAGGCAAGCCCTGAAAGACACGTGGTTCTCAAAGATTGACCACCCATAGCCCAGACCTAGCACCTAGCGATTTTTTCCTGTTTTCCAATTTAAAAAAGGACTTACGGGGCCGGAGCTTTGCAGATGACAACGAAATGAAAGCTGCGGTTGATCGTCATTTTGAAGAGAAAGATACAGAATATTTTTTGGGTGGGTTAAAGGCATTGTATGCGAGATGTGAGAAATGTATTTCACTTGAGGGAGATTATATTGAAAACAAAAAAATAGAATCCATATATTTTCTTTCATTAAGTACCTTAGGCCGCGGACTTATCAGCCGCCCTCGTAGATAGAGCTAGAGTGGATTTGCTATATTATTATAGATTATAAAATAGAAAAATAAAATATTTTCAAGTACATACATGTTTTTAGAAAATTAAAGGAGATAAAATCTGTAAAAAAATTAGTTTTGTTCAAAATAATATTGTTCATGTTAATATAAAAAATACTTTTAATATCTGGGTCTAAATTATAATACTTTTTTTAAATAACTTCCGCTTCGATTCACACACTTCTTGTTCTTCATCACTCCTGGTAATAGGCCTCTCCCGTAAGGAGGATTTGCTTGGCAGGTGGAGTGACTATCGCAGTACAACGCCTCCACCCTCCGTACTCGCTATTACTAATTATTGCTAAAAGTTATATTTTATATTAACAAGCGCAGTTATGGGCAAAGGATGCAGGTTGCTCACGGCCAAGCCTTGTGGCGATGTATGGGGAGGCCTATGTTAAATAAACTTGTGATGGTTTGTATTGGTGGTGATTTCGATTTGTAAAGTAAGTTATTAAGCGATGTAATATTTATAAATACGTATATTTATAAGTATATGTACATATATTTAATTATAATACTTTATAAGAACACACTCATTCTCTACATACATACGAAAATGTCATCTCGAATATACTAAAACTAAAAGAAAATATTGACGTGATAGTGAGATGGGAGAGGAGCAGCATCAAGAACCAAACGTACTACGTTTGCCAAGCCTATGTACCATCCTCTGTATAAGAGAGTTCTATTTCCAGCAGCAAGCTGCTTGCTGGCGGACCGATGACACTACTACTACTATGTTAAAAGTGGTAGAGCCATGCTGCAGCTATATTATGGTTGTAGCACGAATGGGTCGGCTCGACCGGGGTAGGACCACGCTCTCACAGAATATCAGCGTGGAATAGCAGCTTAACGCTGCTGTGTTTCGGATGGTGAATGTAGAAAACCGGAGACCCTTTTTACTGGAAACGTGGCATCCTATCTTAGTACTCAGGAGTGACAACGCATCTGCATTTTGATTCTTAATTAAGGATGGAAATGTAGATGTCTATGGGCCACAACATCCATCAGGTGAACTGTGTGCTTGTTGGTCTCCCTTATTCGATAAAATAAAAATAAATACAATAAACGTAATCACTTTTATATGTAGACTGGCGACCGCCCGCGGCCTCACTCGCTTTGAATAGGAAAAAAAGGCAATTTTGTTTGTAGTTGCTCCCTAAAAATTTTTTTTAGGATAGATACCGTGTGTACTATACCTGGAGACAGTCTACCTGTGTTAGGTATTATATATATATACCTATAGATTTATTAGTATATTAATGCGCCTGATTACCTACAGGCCAAATTCGATGTGAAAGCGAAAATATAAATCCTCCTTCTTCCCTATCCCGTAGGAATTTCGAAAAATCCTGAAAACAGTTATTATTAAAGTGATTATAATTACCTACTTACATACCAAATTTTAAGTCTCTCATGATTATAGTTATACGGTAATGAGACTACATTAAAGCAAAAAGATAAATCCTCTTTATTCCCTATCCCTATATATGTTTATAATCCTTATTCTTTAAAAGCTTAACAAATACTAATAAACCTTATGATAAGTGGATGCTGTGATTCCTCATAGACCTTCAATTATCCTCATTTAAAAATCAAAATGTAGAAAAACATTTACCATAAAATGGGATTTCCGGATCTCGTCACTCATGGTATGAAACGCCGCAGCACTACGCAGGTATGTTGTGGTCCCTCCCCGGTCGAGCTGATTCATTCGTGCTTCTTATCCATAGTACTTCTCATCTATTTCTACGACGGCGCCCTAGGTATCATGGGTTTTACCTAGCATGCAATCTGATATGGCACGCTAGACCATACTTGATCTGAAATATTCTTTGTCATGCAGAACACTAGAGTTGGCCAGCCGAGTTGTAAGCGTTCGAGTAGGAGAATGTTTTAAGGCGACTTTTTTTTTTAATGGACTCGTACTGCTGTACTTTTTCAGTGTCAAGTATATAAAGAAATTATTCTTTAAATTTCTTTCAAAACTTCTTAACGAATTGTTGATGCGTGACTTTGTAAAGCGCAGACATTCAATACGCAAAATTGCATCACTTTTACCTATGAAAATTTACTTCTAACCATTATTTAAACAATAATACAGGAGCAGTAATCCGCCGCCGGTTAAGTTCCCGCCAAAACTCCATAAGGCGACTTTCCTCAAACAATTTAATGTTTTTAAAGATGGTAGATCGCCAAAATAAATTTCGTGTAGCAAGGTCTTTCTAACATGCAGGTGTTATATAGTGTTAGCTTTCAGGTATCTTTTGAACACTTTCTTATAGCGCAGTTGCCGACCAATGATCACGACTTTCGCTTACCTTCTGCCATCTTTGAGTAAAAAAAGTTTTAAGTAATAATTAATGCGAAGGACGTGCCTGCACCACCTGAGCTGACGTTGCATTAAGAGAACTTGCATGCTGCCCATCCCGGAAATATGTGGAATATTAGAGCTAGGAACACGATACTGCGGATTTTTAGGATAGATCACATAATACAGTTGCAGTGTGGCTCGGCTCTACCACGTGTTATATAGTCGAACCTCAGGCGTAAAAAAAACAAATTTCCACAATATTCGCATACACCCACAAACAAAGAACATAATATATTATTATTACGTACTCTAACGGTCAGAACGCCTGGCCAACGTTTTTAGGTTCCAATACCTACTGAGACAACTTTTGTTTAAAAACCCAAGTTGTTGGTTTACAAAGCTAGTTTGTAAATATGTTTCAATCGGTATCACTTTTGTTTATTCTAAGCCTCAAAGACTAAGGAACAATCAATGGTTTAGAGTAAACAAAAGTAATACCGAAAAAGCGGACACGGTTAGAACTCTACATTTATTATTTGCTTTCAGTCGCGTTTAAATGATAAAATTGTGTTTTATTTTTCAAAGTTAATTTTTAACTTATAAAATGAAATATTTAGAATGTTTGTAACAATTACAAAAACCTAAAAACTAAAATAATCATATACCTAGCTTTCCTCCACCCCTCAGGGTATAATGTCACGAACGCTGACTGCGTTTCCTCGTTCTTCGAATATACTTATATATTGAATATACTTAGCCTTTGGGCGAGAAAAGACAGCCAGAATCATTGATATTGTTAGAATAATAATAGCTCTTCATTTTTATTATGCATTTATAACAGGGTTCACTGGTAGAGAATGTCAATAGGCATAAAGTCCGCCCTTTGTAATACTTACATGTAAGGATTTGCAATAAAGGATAAATAAAAAACATGCGTGAGTGTCGTGCAACACTCGGATTGAACGAAGTTCCTTTCGTAGTATATTATTATTGATTAACGTATTATATTATTGATTAACAAATATAAATAAATGAATTACTAGCGTCTATTAAAATGAAGCGTCATTTAAAATAAAATAATATTTCTTTCATGACAAGATAAGAAAAAGTGCGAGGGAGATGGATATTATTTCATCTCGCTTCCTTATAGCCGCCAAGGCTGTCTACACTACGTTAGAAGGGGGTCGTGACGGAAAAATCCGCCAAATTGGTACCGTCCGATAAGGAACTTCGTTCCAAAAATGTTGATATCAAATTATTATGACGTATAATATGTATGTACGAGTGATTTCCTTTTTTATAGAATAAGGGTGACAAACGAACACATCCCACCTGATGGAAAAGTGTTTGCTGGTGCCCATAAACATCTACATCTATCCCTGATCAAGTATCAAATGCAGTCGCGTGGTCACTCCTGAGAACCAACATGGAAAGCTCCGTGTCGAGTAAAATGGGCCTCCGGTTCTCTACACTCATCATACGCAACACAGCCGCATAAAGCTGCTTTCTTGCTTCTGAACCTTCACTTCAAAACTATCATATATTATCTGTGTGTAAAATTAAAGCTACACAGTAACCACTCGCAATGCAGTGTGGTGCCGTACGGCGTTTCATCGCTAATAGAAAGAATTCGTCACCAGAGCACCAGAGCAGCAAAGCAACCAACTTAGGGCTAAATCAAATACCAGATCTAGCACTTTTTGCTTTCAGAATATTTTATTATCTAGTGTTAAGCTCGCATAGTTAAAGAGTGTTGCGATTTCACCAACCGTGTGGCACTGGAGCGAAATCATTGCGGTACCGGCGTGGCTTCGCTCTTAGTGCATCTTAAGCAAATAAGTATTTTTACATCTCCATCATCAACTGGAGGATCTAACGGCAATTAATGTATGTTATTCTTTTTTCTTATGTTATTTATTCGACGAAGAGATAAAATAAGTTTTCAGAATATTACACTTGAAGTGCGGAGTATTTACATATGCATTTTGTTTCCTTTTCGAGGATAAATGTAGATGACTATGGGCTACAGTATCCACTTACCATCAGGTGAACTGTGTGCGCGTTGTCACCCTAATTGTATAAAAAGTAGAAGTGTAAGGAAATATGAAAAGCCATAAAACCTTCATGACCTCTGATAAAAGCAGTATATGCCAGACGAACATGTCCAGGCTGACTGAGTGCAGTGGCAGAAGCGAGAGATACTGTGTCCAGCTGATGTCCAGCTACAGAGTGATATAGAAAGAAAACAAAATAGAATGCGTTCGAAAGATTTTCTCTTTACAATTTTATTTGTAAACTTATTTATCTCTGAAAGTCATAAATATAACGGCAGTATTTCCATTTTGCCGCCCAAATCTTCAACGCAATGTAATTTGCTGTCATCAGGCTTGGCGCGGATTTATACATCAATCTTCAACTCACCAACTTATTTTTGTCTTTCCGAAAAAGGTTTCATGCGATATTGTACTCTATTTCCAGAGATTATGAAGAACGAGCAAGCGTTGTCGCAATCAGAAATATCTGCAAACGATTATAAACATTTTATCTTTGAAACTCGCAACGTGGCCCCAGGCAACGCTCGGGGTATTTCGCACAATTCAAAATCGTGTTGAAGACGGAGATATAGGATACAATTGGATTGATGTTGAAGCGAGACAAAATATATCAATAGACGAGGGTCGCAATTGATTGCGAAGGGTGTCGCGCCCTTTCGAGCGTCTATTCAAATGTTCTCCCTCTAGTGGGACTGGTAGTGGCACGGACATTTTTTTTTGTTTCTTTCTTTATTTAATTTCGTGATGGAGGATAATTTGAATAAGCAATTTACATGGCATCCTATTTGCACATATGGATGAGAGTGCATGTATTTTTACACTTTACGACTTTTACTATAACGCCATCGTTTATTGTCGTCTTGGTTATTGTAAAATATAATAAATATTTGTTTGTAATAATTCACTTATAATTTAAAAAAAACTTATTTGGAAATTTCAAATATAAAAAAATGTCAAAATTTTAGTACTTATAGATCACAGAAAATTCTCGAAGTACCTAATTAATTATTAGGAAAGTTTGCGTCTTTGTCGTCGAATATTATTTAAGCGACACTGTCTATTTTCATTGCATTCTGGATGATTCGATATATATATATAGGTCAGGTTGACGTGATCTACACGGATTTTGAAAAAGCCTTCGACCGCGTTGATCACGTCATATTGCTTCGTAAGTTAAAAATACTTGGAATACATGGGGAACTTCTGAGATGGATTAATTTCTAACTAAGAAATCGCTCTCAGGCAGTAGTTGTAGGAGGACACAAATCAAACTTTATAAAAATCACATCTGGCACAAAGGTCTCACTTAGGGCCCCTCCTATATAACGCTTATCTATATGATATATATACATGCTTTAAACATTCCTTATTCATGCTGTATGCAGATGATAAAAAGATATTTCTTAAAATTAATAATTTAGACGATTGCTATAAACTTCAAGAAGATTTAAACAGGTTGGACCATTACTACATAAATAATCGTATCTCTGTTAATGTCAAAAAATGTCAAACTTGCACATTCACACGCAAAACTAAACCAGTAGAATAGTAAGTCCGAGACCTTGGTATCTTATTAGATTCCAAGCTTACATTTAGTAATCATATTGATTATATCACAAATAAAGCATACATAATCTTAGGATTCGTAATACGTACATGCCAACCCTTCTCAAACTTACCTTGTATTAAATTATTATACTATGCCTATGTTCGCAGTATCTTAGAATATGGTAGCAACATATGCTGTCCACAATATCATACATTTATTAATAAAATAGAAGTATTACAAAATCAATTTTTAAAGTTCATGGACTATAAAACTAAAGAACGACATCAGGCATACAAAGACAGATGTGTATACCAAATCCTCTCATTAGAAGATAGAAGAAAAATGCTTGATCTAATGACACTGTATGACCTCATTCACGGCCGACTAGACAATTCGTATTTACTTCATCATTACAGCCCTTCACAAGTCCACTGCTGAACATAGGCTTCCCCCAAGGAATGCCACAAAGCACGGTCCCGAGCCACCTGCATCCATTGACTTCCTGCATGTCTTACCAGGTCGTCACTCCATCTAGTGGGGGGACGCCCTACACTTCGCCTGCCGGTACGAGGCTGCCACTCGAGAATCTTTCTTCCCCATCGGTTGTCGGTTCTTCTAGCTATATGGCCGGCCCATTGCCACTTCAGCATACTAATTTTTGAGCTATGTCGGTTACTCTGGTTCTACTGCGGATATCCTCGTTTTTAAGTCTATCACGCAGAGAAACGCCGAGCATAGCCCTCTCCATACTTTGAGCATCCTCATACGGCCAGCATTTACTTGGACTTATTAAATTCTCCACGTCCATATATCATACAAGAAATACCAAAATGTTCTCCATCTCTCACTTTCATACAAAATATAGCAAAATCTCACCAATAAATCGGATGTGTTGCACTTATAACCAATTTTTTGCAAACATTGATATTTTTACGAAAAAGAAACTTTTAAAACTGAACTATGCAAAAAACTTTTCAATAGTTATTTATGATTAAGGTATTGAACAAACACACACACACACACACACACACACACACACACACACACACACACACACACACACACACACACACACACACACACACACACACACACACACACACACACACACACACACACACACACACACACACACACATGTTGTATGTACAGTGTTATATCATTTATTTTGCTTAATACTTTGGTAACGAGAAGCGTCGCTCTTTCTTTTTAATTATGTATAGAAAACATAGGAAAACCTGTAATAAGGCTTATGTTAAGATAATTCAATCTGATGTAATTTTTTAAAGCTGTTGGTTTTCTAAATAAATAAATAAATAAGTAAGTACCCAAATAAAATATAAAAATAAACGCATAATGAAACATGATACGAGATAAGATGTTTTCACATGTAAAAGTGAACGAGCACACAACCTTATTAACTAAATACTGTGGACATAATATGTGCGGTAACAGATTTCACAAAAGAGACTGCTAAAAATGAAAAATATTAAACGGTTAAAGTTTTGTTATTAAGTATTTATTGTTGAAATTCCCTACCACCAAATACAGCCATACATTTTTGCACTAAATCTGAAAGAAGAACTTGCTTGAATGCAGTTAACGCTTCCTTTTACGGTGAAAACTGCCTTTCTTTGCACTGCATTTCTACTTTGGTTAATAAAATAGTTACAGGTGCCAACTACGAAATGAAAGGCTAAGGATTAAGGACCCCTATGTTTGACTGTTGTGATCCGCAGATAAACATGCCCGTTTTAAGCGCTGCGTGTGCGAGTAGCGTATATTGATTGAACAGCAGCCACAGCGGAGGCGTCGGTTAATACAAATCTAAGCATTTTTAAAATACCATTGGGATGGAATACCATCTTTTTACTGGAAATAAAGCATTCTATCTTACTACGAGGGATGACAACGCATCTGCATTTTGATTCCTAATCGAGGATAGATGTAGATGTTTATGAGCCACAGCGTACACTTACCATCAGGTGCACCGAACAGTCATGGCCTACAAATAACCCTCTCAACTCAATATAAGGCAGTTATTTCGATATTACAGAAAGACACTTAAATTTTATTCTTATATTTATACGATTGTGCGGTAGTAGTTTTCTTTCACTTCTTAAAGGAAAAGGAAAAGGAAGAAAAATCTGTAAAGGAAAATATCAAAACAATATTAAAGCTTTCGAATACTGATCTAAATCATCTCTAAGCTTAAACTCCTGAAATATTGAAAAAATTGACGAAGAATGGTGTGTATGATAATTTGTACGCAAGTCAGCACTAAAAGTAAAAACGTGGGACTACGCTCTGACAGAATACCAGCATAAAACAGCATCTTAATGCTGCTGTGTTTCATATGGTGGGTGCAGAGAACCGTAGACCCTTTTTTAGAAACGAGGCATTTCGTCTTAGTCCTCAGGGATCACAACCCATCTGTATATTGATTCTTAATTGAGGATAGATGTAGATATTTATGGGACACAACATCCTCTTACCATTAGGCGGACTGTGTTCTCGTTTGTCACCCTTATGCCCTACATAATATCCTGGTTCGTTTCCTGACCTTAATAACAACAGAACGATTCATTTTGAAGTACCAATGTAGTATAAAATATCTATATGATATATTTATTCTGTACGTGTGTTTATCTCTGAAGTCCACTTAAACGGCTAGACCAATTTTGATGAAAATTGTATGTGATCTAAACCATCCAGGGACTCCCTGGATGGCTTAGATTCACAATCCGACACGGTAGGTGGCACTGTAGTCTCTGTAGCCCTTCACAAGTCCACTGCTGAACATAGGCCTCACCCAAGGAATGCCACAAAGCACGGTCCTAAGCCACTTGCATCCATTGACTTCCTGCATGTCTTACCAGGTCGTCACTCCATCTAGTGGGGCGACCCTTACATGGTTTTATTTATAACATTCAAGTATAAGGGTTTTCGTCTCCAGATTTTGCCGAACAAGTTATAAATCATCTTCTTAAATGTTCGCGACACCAGTTAATGCTTCACCAAAACGCGACATTCCTATCTATTACTCGAAGAAAATTGTAAATATCAATAAATAGTAAGCATCATTCTACTTAAGTTAAAATGATAATAGTGGTAGAGCGTAAAATATGTAAATATTAATCTATTTTCGTATGTGAACTGGTAAGTAGAAAACTGTTGACCCTTAATACTGGAACCGAGGCATTCCATCTTAGTCTTCAAGGGTGACAACGCATCTGCATTTTGATTCTTAATCGAGGATAGATGAAGTTGTCTATGGGCCACACCATCCACTTACCATCAGGTGGGCTGTGTCCTCGTTTGTAACCCTTATTCTACAAAAAAAGACTAGAACGTACATATGAACAAAACCCTCCATTCTTGTTTAAGTAAAAAATACAAATAAATAACAGATAAACCGCGGTCCACAACTAGGCTTTATAATGATGGTTTTAAGAAAATATTGTACCATCGATTTACGACTCGGGGTCCATCATCGTTTGAAAATTGTACAGTAACTTTTTGATATGGATTCTTGATGTACTTCTGTTATTTCATGCTAAGGCAAAAAAAAATTCCTTACAGCCTACCTAAATACGTTCCACAGGCCTCCTCTCATATCTGAGAGGGTTTTAGGGCAAGGAAATGTCCGCCGCGCTGCCCCAATGCGTGTTGGCGAAAGTTATTTTTTTTTCTTATTTCTCTGACATACAGGTTCCCTCACGATGTTTTCCTTCACCGCCGCGCACGTGGTAAATCAGCACTTAAAATTGCAATTAACAATTTCATTGGTGCCGGCGGGGATCGAACCCGTGTTGCTCGCGTACTACGAAATTTACAGCGAGCGCTTAGCCCCTGAACTACCACGGCTCTATACGGACGACACGGCTAATACGCAAAATATGAACGTAAAATATCATTGACCGCTATGGATTTACAACGACCCATCAATTAGCCCGTGCTATTGTCGTTAACGAGTTACGAGTTTCGGAAGACACTATCTCGATGGACACATCCGCTCGCCAGGTTTAAAATGCGTTGACATTGGTGTGAGCATACGGACGCTATCGCAATATAATAATATAGTGACTTATATTTATGTTTTCTTAATATCTTAAAGGCCATTGTGAGTGGCGCCTTCCGGTCCACACCGCGTACACACAAGATACGGCACACTTTTTGTATTTAGATAATTCTCCGATCACACAGAATGTCGTTACTATCGATACGTTCTTAAGAATATAAAGGCAACAGAAATTCAGAATTGTGCCCCAACTCCAGCAAGCTATAATGCTGCAAAGTTCTAAAGGCTAACAGCAATCCATTTATATATAAAAGATCTTTCTTATATTCATATTTTTTTATATAAGAGGGTCAAACGAGCATGCGACTCATCCGATGGTGACTACTGTCACCCATGAACAACTGCAATACCCCGGGAATTGCAGATGCGTTGCGGGCTTTTAAAAATGAGTAGGCTCTTTTCTAGAAGGTCCCTCAGTCGTATCGGTCCGGAAAAATCGCTGGTATTAGTCGATTCCACAAGGTTCGATACTATTACTGATTTGTAGAGCCTTTGTCGACAAACTTGGATATAGGCCTCTTTGAACTTGGATTGATTTGGCATATTTCTAATGCTAGATATCGATGGTCGCGGTACCAGAGCCCTCGTAACTTTGACGCTAATCCTTCACACCACGCCATAAATAATCTTACTGCAACAACATGGCAATTTCATTACATTTTTTTTAATATCACAAGACAAATGTGCGCTCGTTCAAATGATTAAACATCACATTACTTACCTCGCTTATCTGGCTTAATGAGTGCGCTATCTGAATGGCCTTGTGGTAACATTGGTGAACGCCTACGTCATCATACATCAATTGAGAATGAGGCAATATCCTTGAAAATTGTTTATATATAGGCATTTACTTGTTTGGCATTATTTACTTAAATCACATCAGATAAGAAAATAACAAATGAAATAAAAAAAATTACCACGTTTTTTTATTATATTCTTGCATTGTCATCCGAATTTGAACTATATTCAAAATTTAAAGTTTTCAGCTCATCAGGAAGTTAGTTTAAAATCAATTACTAAATTCCACCCGGAACGACAGACAGACAGACAAACAGAAAGTGACTTAATAAAAACGTGCTAAAATAGGGGAGTATTAGTAATTTTAACCGCTGATATTCTTATAAATTAAAATATAGTTTGAAAACACGGACGTAATGTTACACTGAAAATGTAAGAAGCACCCTAGGCACAAATACATCAAGTAATACCTACTAGTTCCAGCAGCGCGAGGCAAGATGAGCGCTGGATATTTTTATATATATATAAAAGGTAGCAAACGAGGATGTTCACCTGATGGTAAGTGACTACCGCCGCTATGAACTACTGCAACACCAGGGGAATTACACGAGCGTTGCCCAACTTTTCAAAAAGAGTAGGCTCTTTTCTTGAAGATCTGTTAGTTGTGTCGCTGGACCACCAGCGAATTTTCCGGCTTCGTACTGTATAATCCTGTCATGCGGAGATGGCTATTCTCTGTTGTGATAGATCGTCGTGACCGAAATTCGGTTTCGAAGACATATAAATACATACATAAACACCCACGCCTGATACTCTCGTGCTTCTTCTGCCAGACGCAACTTTCACTACCACACATTAAAGTAGGGACTAACACAGCATTATGAATTGTCACCCGTGCCTTTTTTTGACACATTCTGACTTTTCACAATAGCGTGTAGTGCCCCATTCACTCTATTTCCTGCGTTCACTCGTCGTTCTATATCCTTATCATATCTACCATCCCTGCTAAGTACACATCCCAAATATACAAACTCATCCACTTGCTCAATCAACTCCCCTTCTATTCTTATTTCACATAACGTTTTACTTTCTTCTCTTTCAAAAACCATCACTTTCGTCTTACTTGCTTTCACTTTCATACCCCTTTCTTTTAATGACCAGTTCATTAAAGTAACCAGCATTTGCAACTCGGCTGCCGACGATGCAAATATGACTTGATCATCGGCGTACAAAAGGTTCTCAACCCACATTCTTTAACTTTCAAAGTTTGCAAAGAACTGTCCATAAATAGATTAAACAGCCTCGGGGAAGCTACACAGCCCTGTCTGACACCTTTTGGATGCCAAACCAGTCCGAGTAGACCCCGTTGATCCTGACACAAGCACTAGAGTCCCTATAAAGAGACCTTAATGCCTGTATCAAACCAGCGCATAAACCCAAATGAGTTCAGTGTTTGCCATAACACTTTCCTGTCCACTCTGTCATAAGCCCTTTTCAAGTCCATGAACACACAAAAACCTTTCTGGTTTTTGGCCAAAAACTTCTCCGCAATCATGCGCATGGAAAAGACTTGATCTGTACACCCCATCGCCTTTCTAAATCCAGCTTGCACATCCCAAATTTTTCCATCAGTTTCTTCCATAACTCTTTCAATTAACGCCTTAACATACAGTTTACTCACAATGCTAAGCAAGCTGATACCACGGTAGTTTTTACAGTCCTGCAGTGACCCTTTTCCTTTATTATATTTCCGTTTATATTGGGACTATAACGGCTTTGCACCAGTCTTCCGGTACCTGCTTCAGTTCCCAACATAAATTTTTTCATTAATTTCATATCAATAATTCAATAATTAAACAAGGTGTACAGCAGGCCTGCCGCCACTCCCTCTCCAGCCCTTAGCATTTCGAGTGATACTCTATTATATCCGGTTGCCTTACATGCTTTCATGCTTTTCATTACTTTCATTATTTCCTCTACACTTATCTCCCTACCTCTCTCCACTTCTTTCGGAATTTCTATTTCACTTAATTCAGACGACTCTTCACTCATAAACGCTTTCAAAGTATTCCTTCCATCTCTTTAAATTCGAAACTTCATCATTCAGCATACAGCCATTCTCGTCTCATATAGCATTCATTCTAGGCTGTTTTGAATTTCCCCTGGCAGTTCTTATGAGTCTCCAGAACATTTTAATATTTGTCTGGAATTTATCAGATATCCTTCTATCATTCTTATCCGTTCTTTCTTGTTTTTTCCTTTCAATAATTTCTTTTACTCTCTTAATTATACGTCTAAAGTCTGCCTTTTTTCTTTCAATCTCATCATTCATACCGCTAGAATTACCAGCTTTGGTTGCTAGTAAATCTAGCCATGCTCTTTTCTTTGCTTCAACTTCCATCCGTACCTCATCATCCCACCACAACGTATTATTTTTCCTTTCATTCGTTCTCTTACTTACACCACATACTTCGGTGGCTGCATCCACCAAACCTTTCTTTACATTATTCCATACAGTCTTCAGGTCTAAATCATTCATACATAATTCATTAAAACCACTTATATTCTCCCTCAGTCTACATTTATACTTCTCTTTCACACCTTCATCTTGTAACCTTTCTATTCGTTATTGTTACGCAGTGGTAGACACAGATGTCCGATGCCGCCAACGTCTGAATAGACCATTAATTCAGCATAAGACCAAGTAATGATCCGTCCCTACGTTGGACCCCTGGTAAACCCTTGTATCTACCACTGCGCTCCTCATTCTTTCATCCACAATTATGAAATCTATCATACTTCTATCATCACCTCTTTCCCATGTATACATGTGAATCCTCTTATGGCGACAGAAAGTGTTCGTCACAAAAATATTATTTTCCACACATACGGTGAGGAGGTCTTCACCATTCTCATTTATACTTTCATCGCCAAACGTTCCTAATATCCTTTCATAACCAGACCTCTTCACCCCAACCCTTCCATTAAAATCTCCTAACATAATAATATTTTCATTTCCCTTACATTTCATCAACACCATCCTTACCATGTCACAAAACTGCTCTCGGATATAAGTGGGCTTAGACATGTCTGGGGCGTACACCCCTAGCACAAACAACTTCTTTAAGCCCACTTTCATTCGCATCCTCGGGCTTACACATTCATACTCTTTCACACATTGACCCATTTTTTCTGAAGGAATGACACCGACTCCCTGGCATGCCCGCTCGGTCTCGTCGACACCAGACCAGTAAGCGGTATACATACCATGTGCAGTGGCATCCTTCTCCTTTCATTTCGTATCATTTACACATAACACATCTATTCCTCTATCATTCATCATTTCGCATACTTCATCCATCTTATCATTCATTGCTCCACATACATTTAGCATAGCCAGACGGGCCTCCGCGATCCACTTTTCGCCCCTCCGGGAGATAGAACGTGACGGGTGGCGAACCTCGTCGCCGGTTTTTCTCCCGGAGATTCTTCGCACCCCTGCCCCATTAAAGGGGCGGGGACTCGGAGCCATTTCCTTTATTTGTTGGCTCATGGTACGAACTAAGGAATGGTAGATTTTATGCCGCTACCATACGGCGAGGAGCCGAGTCTATCCTTTCGGCTTTGTCGCTCGTTTAGCACGCAGGTTTCGAAGACATTATACGAATACTTCTGTAAGATTATGTTATCGTCTTTGTAGCCCATCACAAGTCTTTAACTAAACATACACGTCCCTCCCCCACAGATTTTCACAAAACACGATCCTTTGCGTGCATACATCGGCTCTTGAAATATCTTTAGGTCGTCACACCATCTAGTTGGGGGACTTTCGTCCCTGAACGCCATGCCGCTTGCTACTCGTCGGTTGTTTAATTTATATTGACCGTCTGATTCCAGATCAGCTGACGTTAGACGCTGATACGTTGGACTACATATGTCAGTTACTCTCATTCTGCTCTCGATATCCTTGTTACAGATTACATTACGCAAAGAAACCTCGGGAATAACTCCCGTCACTACTTGCTAAGTGACTTTAGACTTCCTCATACGCTTAAGCATTAGTTAGCGCATAGTTTTGGCAAAATTTTTAAGTTATCCCTAACAACGCGGCAGGCAGGCAGGTTGTTGTACACTTGTTTAAATAGATATAACCCTTTTTAGGGTTCCGTACCCAAAGGGTAACCAATGGGACCTTATTACTAAGGCTCCGCTGTCCGTCCGTCCGTCCGTCTGTCTGTCAGCGGGTTGTATCTCATGATCCGTAATAGGTAGACAGTTGAAATTTTCACAGAATGTGTATTTCTGTTGCCGCTATAACAACAAATAATAAAAATTAAAATAAATTAAAAATTATAAGGGGCTCCCCTACTAGAAACGTGTATTACGATGGTACGGAACCCTTCATGCGTGAGTTCGACTAGCACTTGGCCGGTTTTTTAAATATGAACGAGATGATTATAGGTTACCAGATGAGAGGATACTCATAAGTCATAGTTTAGTCCTTACCTAACGAATAAATTAGGGCTTACCTAATTTAAGATTTTCTCTTAAGTGCACATATTCGTCATCAACGTTAGGCGTAATATTCTAAATAACTGCCGGTATAGGTGTCGTAGACGATCGTCATCTTGTCCATGTTCATCTTAAGACGATATAAAAGATTAGTTTTGTATTTCTCTATTAATGTTGATACTTTCAGGCATCTGCATTTGATAATTGAAGATGTTTGGCTATTCCCATTTTCTTATAAGAGTCTGCACGACTCTGTGCTATATTCTCAGGGCAACCACGCGGTTACGTTGGCGATGCAGTGCTGTACCGCAATTATTTCGCTTCAGTGCCACACGGTTGGTGAACGCACAACGCTTTTAACGTATTATTTCACACTAGATTATAAAACATGCTGTAGACAAAAAACGCTAGATCTGCTATTCAATTTAGCCTTTAGTTGGTTGCTTTGCCGCTCTGGTGCTTTAGTTATGAATTATTTCTATATACAATAAAACGCTGTGCGGCACATTAATTTGTTACACAGATGAAGAATAATGAGTTAAGAATAATGAGTTAAGAAGTAAATGTAGAAAAACAAGATAGCAGCTTAATGCTGATGTGTTTCGTATTGTGAGTGTAGAGAACCGGAAACTCTTTTACTGGGCATTCCATCTTAGACCTCGAGTCTGCATTTTGATTCTTGACTTAGGATGGATGTAACTGAGGAAGGATGGATGTAGATGGATGGATGGGACACAGCATCTTCTTACCATTAAGTAGACCGTTCACTCGTTGGTCACCTTTATTTGAATAAAAAAACGTGTTTGTTCAGTTACTGTATTATACTGCACGGCATAAAATCGTACAATAAAACTCTTACAAACATTTCAATATATTCTTTATTGTATTACTTTGTAAGGTAAAAGTGTTTTCGTAAAATTCCCTTATAAAAATAAATATATAACTATTATTATTATATTTTTGCCGAGTAGCCAGAACAAGCATGTCAAACTGTTGGTCTCACTCTTCTTAAGCTAACCAATAGAAGCAGTGAAAACTTAGTTCGTACGGAATGTACAAAATCAAGATGTGAATCGAAATGACGCTCTTTAAGGACTTTCGAAACATTTCATAACTGGTAACTGAAGCCAACGAACACATGCAACCAACTTCTGACAAACAAGACCACAAATGCGTTTTCACTCCCGAGGACTAAGACAAAACGCATGATATTATAATAATGTAATTAATTGTATTCGCATAAACTATTTTTAATCAACGAGAAGAAACCGATGGTCGCGCAAAATGATCGGGCGGTGGAATACGAATACTATAAACTCCTCGATAACCCCGCAACCCTGGTCGATAGCGAGTGTGTTCCCGCCATTTTTATTGTTTGTCACGTACGTGTCCAGATAATAAAGTTATTTATAACAAAGATTATACGGAACGGGCCGCCAATAGGCGATTGTACTTTTATGTACTACGCATGTTTATTTGCTTCAAGTAATTTACAAAAGAGATAGTAAAAGCCCTGTTGTGTACGTCGTTTTTTTAAATATATTGTCTATACACAAGGGTAATAAATTAGTATAGTATTGCAAATACATGGCATATGGAACGGACCTAAATATAACGGAAGCTACGTCGTTCATTTTCATGTTTGCTCTATAGATAAGATAATAGAATTGACTACCATATTACCATAAGAAGAGAATGCTGAAAGGCATTAAGTCTGCATTTGTAATTCTATTGCGAAGATGTAAAAAAGTGTATACAAATAAATAAATAAGTATTTAAAGCATTCACACTCGAAAGAAGATAGAATGATAAGGCCACAGTGGTAGAGCTACGACGCAACTGTGCTTTGCCTGCAGCACGAGTGGGTCGACTGGACCGGCGAAGGATAACGCTCGCAAAGTATAACAGCATAAAATAGCATCACAATGCTGCTGTATTTCGTATAATCTGTGACTGCTTCGTTGTTTTAGTGGTCGTTAGCGCGACTTCTGATGACGAGGCCACGAGTCGCTCCAAAATCAGTTGTTGGGTTTTTCTGCTAAGAAATTCTCGGTCTCGGTCTCAAAGTTAACGGTGTTTACCCCCGTACCTTGGAAAGCACGTAAATCCGTTGGTTCTGCTCTTGATCTCTCTCCTGTCGTGTTGCAACGTCTAACCATCGAATTAAGAGAGTGAGGGAATAGGGAGTGCATATGTGTTTGCGCAAACACTCGTACACTATAATCCTGTCCTGCGCTGTTGAGACTGGCTGCCGTGACCGAAACAGTCTGTCTGTCTGGAGGTAGTCTGTAACGAGAAGGGGAGACCCCTTTTGACTGGTGACCCTTAAAGATGTTGTTGCCCAGCGTTTTAGTTCTTAATCGATAGATATAGGTGTCTTTGGGCTACAGTACTCACATCAGATGGCCTGTGTGCTCGTTTGACCTTCTCACTTGTTTAAAAAATCTCGCCTCGTTTATGTCACGTACGATCAGAAAGATAAGACGACGTAAAAAACGCACAGCAGATTTTGTGACCTCTAGTACATAACGTTTTATCTATCTCATTTAACAGATAAAATATGTAACCCGGCGAAGGAAAGCAGCGTCGAAAGTGCGAGGCTGATACTGCATTTGACAGGAGATTGATAGGAGATGAATACATTTATAGTTAAGATAAAAAATGCTATAGGTTTCATGTTTGTTATTTTATTGAGATTTAAAAACACAAAACTATCATCCTTGAATATAAGTGTCTGAATATTAAGAATATTGCTACTACGTGACACATTAATAATTCAAATTATCACGACGGCTGCAAGACTTGTTCAGATGTTGTTTGTTGAGATGTTGCATCTCGTTGCGTATTTTATCGTATCTACCACGGGGAGTGCTCAGAGAAATTGTTCGGACTAATTCCAGCCGCTCCATTTCACCATCGCATGATCGGCGATTACCACAAGAAGTTTTCTTCCTCGCACAACTTCCTTGTGGAATCGACAACCACCATCGATTTTTCCGGACCGATTCGACTTACGCAACTTTAAGAAAAGAACCTACTCTCTTTTAAAAGGCCGGCCACGTATCTGCAATTCTCTTGGTGTTGCAGTTGTTCATGGGCGGCAGTGATCACTTTCCATCAGGTGAGCCGCATGCTCGTTTGGCCCTTTCTTTTAAAAAAAGACTGCGGCCAGCACTTACTTCTGCAGAAATGTTGATTTAGAAACTAAAAGAAGCAGTTTCCTTCTCTACACAAGTTGAATATAGGAAACACGTAGGCACTTGCTTATCTTAGTGTGTGCAGAAGCAGCTCTAGAATCTTAGTATGAAATACGCGATTTAGTTTGATGTTTTCTCTTACCGTCACTCCGCTACCGAGTCAGTTTTATGGAACATCACGCAATACATAATTAAATTGTTCCATAACTAAAATCCACTACCCATAGTCATGCCATGGGTGACGTAAGAGGTGTCAGAAAGAAATGAAACAACCGATAACAAGTAAAAATGATAAAAGAACTGCGATTGCCAACAACTCTCCTGCCGAGCGTGGCAACTATAGCAAATATATGATGCAATCTATGGAAGTGGCCTATGTTTAGCAGTGAACTTTTGATAGGCTGTAATGAATGAATGAATGAAACTTACAGAATAACAAATGTTTTGCTTACAGAATAACAAATGAGAATTTTAACACTAAAAATAAACAACCAACACTTTTACATAAATTTCTTTTACACATGCCACAAAAAGGATTTTTCCCTGTGTATGCTCAATAAATTTGTTAAAACCAAATAATTTGTTAAAATTTATTGTGCAAGTTAATTAAAAACATTTTTAAATAGTGTGCGTTAAGATTGTATCTCATTACTAATACATACCACTTCATTGTTCTCTCTTTGCCTTCGGGTGGTCATCATGATTATTCAGCACCTACTTCTGGTTTTCGAGTGAAAATTGTTGTAAAAATATATTTGAATATTTTTTTTTTTCTTTTGTTCACATTGCAGGAAAAAAACAAATTACAGGTATTAAAACATTTTAATTGCTAAACAGTAGTAGATATAGAAATATTCTAGGTAGTACAAGCTTTTCCCAACATGTGCCACGTAAAACGATATTCGGCTTCACGCATCCTGTTACTGTCAGCCGCCTTTGTAACTTGCAATAGCTAAGCTCGCCGCATATAGCAAGGAGGCGTCCGTATTAGATTTACCTAAACACGGATTCCAATTAAGAATAAGTCAATCGTATGATGCCTTCTTTTGCTTCGGGAAATCTGTAAATGTTTTCAGGATCGCTTCTGTCATTACATTCGATAAACCACAAGTCCTTGCAAAGAAACATAAGTTTCTATGAAGGTTTCTTGAGATTTTTTTTTATTTCAATACTGAAGGTGGCTAAGTGCTACTACCCTTATAAGCAATCGTGATAAGCTCATTCTACGTAGGTAGATAGAACCAAAAATTATTAAGAACATACAAAACCTCAACTGTAATGTCAGGACGATAAACACCTGAGTTTCTCATGACGTGAATAAGTCGAAACATTTCAAAACAAATTAATCGGGAATCCGTGAAATTATTTTTAACCAATGTGTATTTCACGTAAATATAAGAAATCATCAGTAACACGTTTCGTTCATTCATCCATCCATCCATCCATTACAGACTATAAATGTACACTGTTGAACATAAGCCTCCCTCATAAATTGCCTCATGGGGGGATTTTGCCATAGTTGCCACGCTTGGCAAGCGGGTTGGCAACCGCAGTTTTTTTATTATTTTGATTTGTTATCAGGAAGATGCTGCTGCCCATCTCCTGTTTCATTTTCCCTCTGTCGCCTCTTACCACACCCTCGGGACGATATGGGGTAGTGGATATTTTTACACCGCCACTACACGGTTATGTAGGTCTTCCTATTTGAGATAATTTATAAACTTCGTTCACGTTCACCCTACTTCGTCGAAGCAGCAAACTTGTGAGAGAGGGCTAAGGGAAATGTCAGAAGGATCTCATGACTTCCGATATATCATGTTAGATACTCAGACCTGCGATGAAGAGCAGCGTTAAAAATGGGTCTGGTACTGCGATTGCCTATCAAGCATGGCGATTAGGAAAATTCTCTCTACAACGCGAGAGGCCTATTTCAGGTCATGTTAAGGTAAAAGATAAATCATTCACAAAAATTTAATGAAGTAAAGCTTCGTTCCAAATTTATAGTTTGTTTCTTAAAGAGCATGTCATTTCCCTTGAAATTGGAAATCGACTGCTTCACCCAAGAAACATTCAAAGTGAGTTTCATCACGCGAACTCGTGGTAATACTTCCACAGTGCACAACAATAATAAAACATTTTTACGATCCATTGTGAGCGGTTTATGACGAGCCGCGCCACGATTGACTTCTGACCATAAAACGTATTTTCTATGTCGCTTTTTAACCTCACCTTATATTTTTACACTATAAAGTCTATAAATATTATATTATAGCAGCTATTAATTGTCTTTATACTCACATTTCCCAATGAAAACACTCTATTTATTGCTATCTTGTACTTTAAGTAAGCAAGTTTTATATATATTTGTTGGTTTCTAGAAAACGGTTCTATTTGAAAGAAATTTTTATTTACATATTAGGACATATTTTTAGGAGTAATTTTATAAAGATTTAAGTTTTTAGTTTTAGTTTTTTATCATAGTTTTTTTTTAATATTGTAAATATATCAATGTTATGTAAATAAATGATATAAATGAAAAATATAAATAAATATTTATATAATGTTTTACTTTCCAATTTTATCTAAATAGGAACCTATTTATCCCTGAGAAAACTATAGGTACACTCATAGACTCATAGATCTTCGATCGTCGATTTAGAATGTAGAATTAAAATGCAAATGTGTTACAATCGCATATATGGGGCTTTCCATCTTAGTAGATGGAAAGCCCCATTACCAGGAAAAAAGGTGTCTCCGGTTCTCTACACTCACCATACGAAATACAGCAGCATTATTCCTTTATATTACGCTGGTCTTCTCTGCGAGCTTGGTGATGGTGATGAGCGGGAAAGGCCCGGGTCGTGCTGCAGCCATACGCACTGTCTTTACCATACCATTATATGTAGTATCAATTTCAAAACGAATAATTTAACATATAGATTCAATAGATCTCAAGAGTAATAACCCTATTCAACTGTCATTGTTCAGATCCCTCATCCATCCATCTATTGCAGCCTACAAAAGTCCACTGCTGAACAAAGGCCTCCCCCATAGATTGTCTCATATATGGATATTATAATATTTTCAAGTACCTACTCTCTTTTTTAAATGTCTGATAAAATGGTAAATTTTAGTTAAGTCAAAAGAAATACACATTTATTCATTAGTTGATATTTGTTTCTGTGTGACGGTGGTGATGTACGTTAAGGTAACTGTGTCGCAATGGATTCAAGGGCCAGAAAATTGGTGAATCTCGCCATAAATAATGACAGTGCAGCAATGAATGAGAATACAGGTATGTTGTGAACTTCTTTTTCCTGCTCTTATCCCAGTAATTTGTGTCGGGGTAAAAGTTTTTTGATGTAAACGTTAGTTTATCATTTTATTACAATGGGTAAATATGCAAAACTGTTTAATAGTTTTAGTTGAGATAGTTTACCTCTTTAGAAAGTTTTTTTTTATATTTAAAAACATCACAATTTCCAATCTGTTATCAGTTTTTATTATTGTTGTTTTTTACAGGTGACGAAGACCCATTCAGTAATCCACAACCAAATACATCTGGAACCCAAAAACAAACTACTTTTGATGAAACAGTAAGTGACTTTTCTAGTGACGATTCTGTGGCCGATCCTAACTACTCTCCAGGCAGTCCTAGCTTACTTACACGACATAAAGAAATGGAAATTGCTCTTCCTAATGCATCAGTGGATATACATATAACGCCAGACAATGAGACACCTGAAAACATTGAAGATATTTCATTGCTACGACAAAACCAACCAGTGTCCTGTAGAAAAAAGAAGCAAGAAAACAAATTAAAAAGAAATCTTGGCCATTCTTATGTGACAGCTTCTGGGAAAACTATTGGAAAACGTCAAATAAAGGAATTACCTAACTGTCGGAATAAGTGCCGACAGAAAATAAGTGATGAGCAGCGCGCTTTGATACACAAGGAGGTTTGGAATCTTGGGTCTTACGATTTAAGGGCAGCATTCATTTCATCTTTGATCACTATCCAAGAGAAAAAAACTGAACGTCTTCGAGTCGAAGATCCTGACAAACAAAAATGTAGAGAGTACACTTACAAGTATCATTTCAACGTCAATAGTCAAAAAATATCGGTGTGTCAAGGGTGTTTTCTAAAAACCCTATCAATAAGTGATAATTTTGTTAAACTAATCGGGTTGAAGAAACGTAGCAGCTCAAGTGGAATTATAAAAACAGACAAACGTGGGAAGAATACACCACCGAACAAACATTCTGAACAAAAAATTGAAGAGGTGATTAATCATATCAATTCGTTTCCACTTTATGAAAGCCACTACACTAGACGCAAAAACACCCGGAAATATTTACCATCGCATTTGAAAATATCAAAAATGTATTATCTTTATTAAACGTCACATGAAAATCCTGTAAGTGACAAGATTTACCGTAGAGAATTCCACAAATTAAATTTAAGTTTCAAAAAACCAAAAGTGGACACATGTCACACTTGCGACCTGTTTAAAATGAAATTAAACATTGTTACGGACGAGACGAAAAAAATCTGCTCTTGAAACAGAACGTGACGCACACTTGCTAGCAGCTGATATGGCTTATAATGAGAATTTTTTTTACAAAAATACCGCAGTTGCAGATAAAAAAATCAAGTGTCTGTCTTTTGACCTACAATAATGCTTGGCAACCCCAGCTTTGCAATCATCTGTAGCCTTTTACAAAAGACTACTTTGGACCTTTAATCTTACGATATATGACCACGGAACTGGAATGTCAACGCACCACATGCGACATGAGAGAATTTCGGGTCGAGGAGCTAATCAAATAGCCTCTTGTTTGTTTTTATATTTAAAAGAACTTCCTGAAGAAATTTCAGAAGTAATTTTGTACTCTGATACTTGCGGAGGACAAAATAAGAACACCCATGTGGCTGCAATGTTTACCCTTTGTTGTCGGTAAAACCCTCTATTAAGTTAATAAATCATAAATTTATGGTACCTGGTCATACACATATTATGGAGGTGTACTTGGACCATGCAATTATAGAAAAAAAAAGAAAAAAACTGAAATTGAAATTTATCACCCACATGATTGGAAACTTAAGTCAGATATTTCAGATAATAATAAATAAGTTTGAAATATACTAAATTTAACGTGTAACTAGTTCGTGATTATGTAATAAAAACAATAAAAATAAAAACCGTACTACATTTTTTTCACACCAATCGAATATAACCCTCCCCTGTAAAATTTTTGCATGCACAAAGATTTGTCTTAAGTGCCGTGGTAGCTCAGATGGTTAGCACTCGCTGTAAGTTACACAGTACGCGAGCAACCCGGGTTCGATCCCCCCTGGCACCAATGAAATTGTTAATTGCAATTTTAAATGCTGATTTACCACGTGGTCGGCGGTGAAGGAAAACATCGTGAGGAAACCTGCATGTCTGAGAAATCAAAAAAAAATATTTCGAAGACATGTGAAGTCCGCCAACACGCATTGGGGCAGCGCGGCGGACATTTCCTTGCCCTAAAACCCTCTCAGAAATGAGACTGTTAATTGAACCTGTACCCAGCAGTGGGACGTATATAGGCTGTAACTTTTTACTTTACTTTTAAGTGCTTTTAACTTCCGAGTCTAGATATAGACCGATAATTTTGTTATAAGACGCTTCGAAGGAACCCACGATATGTTTACTTCATGTAGCTCGCTGTGTGATGTTGCCGTCAAATAAAAGTTATTTGTAAATCAGTAGTGACTCAGACACAAACAATCCGTGTTATCAGCGGATACATTTCACAATGGCGACGTGCGACAATGTAATCATACCGCAGCGCATCTCACCACTTGGTGCCCACCGAACGCCTGCCGGTTTCTTCGAACGGCAACAATAGACGGAATTCTGAAACAACTTGAATCAACATTATAAAGGAAATCGAACTTCATTGTTTTTGTTAGCGTTCGGCACTATATGCTTTATTATTATTACAAAAAGAAAAATGGTTTTATATAATTGCACGAACACAAGGAAGATATTTGCGTGTACTTTTGTATTGCGCGTAAATTATACTTCCTTGATGATGATTACTTAAGCTTCATGCTACTTTGTACATTTTGCATTTAAAAACACAGGAAATTTTAATACTATCGAAAAACAACGGGGCACCTAGCAGGTATAGTGATTCCGTAGTGACAGTGTTTATTCCTGGGGAAATATGATTGAAATTTTGAATTAAAGTGTCTCTGTGAGAAGTAGATAAATTATTGGAAAAAAATATTTCACATTTATTTTATATTAGAGGTAACAGTAGGCGATTTTTAATTCGCGAACTTTTCAAATTTAAAAGATAAATTAACACGTTTTAACAAGCTTAACATAATAGCATATATAGCTAATAAGCATAAATAAAGATAAGCGGCCTCATTTATAAAAATTGACGTCAATTTAAGAAATGTCTTAAGTTGATCTCTATTTCTCTCTCTATCTCTCTCTCTCTTTCACTGTCTTTCTCTCTCTCTCTTAACTTCTCTTCACTAAATGAGAATAAAACGAGACAGGTATAGAGATAGATAATACTTAATTTAAATAAGCGATTATCAACGATTATAAATAAGGCCGCAAATGCTTAGGTCATCACGCCATGTTCGTGGCAGCGCAGGTGCTTCTGCAGCCAGAGCGGGCCTTAAATTTTATAGCTCATGAAAAGTTCCATCTCTGGTGTTGGTACTAAAATGGTTATTTGTACCTATATTTCAATTCTGATTTACCACAGCTAAAACAAAATCGAGCGACTGAAGGCTTTTACAGGCTACAGCTGAACCCAGTCTCAAAATGAGTCACCTGTTCTGGAGAGCGGAATTTCGATTACGGCTTATAATAGTGTTCGAAGATATAATATCCAGACCGGCGACGAGTGTGGCGTCAAAGGTGTAATACGTTTGATATTGCAATCGTAAATCTGCCTGCCAAACGCCCATGTCTATCAGTTAAATCTTACAGACTGGTGAAGATTAGAAGCTCTAAACATTACATTACAGTTAAGTAATTCATCACCATCATCATTACAGCCCTACACAAGTCCACTGCTGAACATAGGCCTCCCTCAAGAAATGCCACTAAGGACGGTCCTGAGCCACCTGCATCCATCGACATCCTACATGTCTTACCAGGTCGTCATTACCTACCATTAGGAGGCAACCACTCGAGAACCTTATTTCGGTTGTCGGACAAATGGTCCGACTAGGTATCTAAGTCCAACTTCGACCGAGAGGTCAATCGACGGATTCAGCTCGGCTGGGCAGCGTTCGGAAGATTACGACACATCCTCTCGTCGGGTTACCTCAAAACCTGAAAACAAGATTGAACAACAAGTGCGTATTGCCAGTGATGACTTATGGATCTGAGACTCAAGGAAACTCAAGGTCGCTCAGCAAGCTATGGAGAGTGCTGTGTTTGGGGTTTCTCTGCGTCCGCAGTAGAACCAGAAGAACCGACAAAGCCCAACGGATTAGCAAGCTGAAGTGACAATGGGTAAGATAAATTGTTAAGTAATTAAGGATAAGTTTTAAGACTATACTGTATGTAGGTATAGGAATTTCATAACATAGGTACATAATGATTTCTTATATTTACGCAAACACTACACATTGAATAAAACTACTTTTACCGGTTTTATCACGTTTAATTATACCTTTTTTTTTCAAGGAAGATAAAGAAAATAAGTGCAATTAAACGCGATAAAACCCGTAAAAGTAGATTTATTCAAAACATAGGTACTTACATTGAAATAAAGCAAAAAATTATTAAAATGTCTTCTGGTTATTGAAGAATTGAAAATTCCTTACTTACAGACTTATACTAACTAAAAATCCATTTTGTTCCACCTTCGCGGCATATTGGCAGGGCCGCGAGAATGCTTTCGCACGCCTCTGTGGCCTGCGGGTGACAACAGCACATAGACGGCTAACATCTTCGTTGTAGTAACATGCTTCAATTTTTAATTATAACAGGGTCTTACAGCAGGGTCACGGCCTGTGCAGCACACGGAGTTCATGAAGGTTAGGAAAACGATCACTCGGTCTAAAACTAAATGGGCCTATTGCCGCGGTGTCGTGACGCGCTCGCGTTCCCCGCGTAGGTCCTTCTCCTGTCTTGCTGCCAGCTTATTTGTCAACACCTTGCCTCTGGTACCACGAAGACGACAACGGACGTAACATGCACACTCTCCATTGAACACTAATGTGTTTAATGTTTCGTTGAACCGAGAATTATAAAGCATACGACAAGTTCGTACCAAGCGCCAGTGGCGTGAATTTTGCATGAATTTTTGCCGGTCGGGGCTACAAGAACTAAAAACTCCGCCCCTAACCTCCCTCTTACTTTCGAAGTATAATAAAATTGAAGCTGCTAAAGAATAAAACAATATAATTTTTTTTATTCTTAACCCTACCATTAGCAATTGCTTTTCTGCGCATATTATCTCTATTTTCAAAACATTCAATGCTTCAGTGTTCGTTACATTTTTTTTTATAGAATAGGGGTGTCAAACGAGGACACAGTGCACCTGATGTTAAGTGGATGCTGTGGCCCACAAACATCTACATTTACCCTCGATTAAGAATCAAAATGCAGATGCGTTGTCGTCTCTGAGGAATAAGATAGAATGTCTCCTTTCCATTAAAAAAGGTCTCCGGTTCTCTACACTCACCATAAAAAACGTAGTACGCTTTGTATGGTAGTTACGCTGGTATTCTGTGAGAGCGTGATCTTTCCCCATTCGAGCCGACCTATTCGTGCTGCAACCAAAATATAGCTGCAGCGTGGCTCTACCACATTAAAATTACAAGTAATCCCGTGTAGTGGACGTGTAAAAATATCCAATACCCAATATTACCCGTGGGTGTCGTAAGAGGCGACAGAGGGGAACAAATCAGGAGATAGGCAGCAGCGTACCAACCTGTCTGTGAAGCTTGGCAGCTAGTATGGTAAAAGTCCCAATCTATGAGAATCTATGGGGGAGGCTTATGTTCAACAGTGGCAGGCTGTAACGGTAAGCGTAACGGTAGTAACAGCTAATTTTCAGATTATTTAAAATTTAAATATAATAACTGGCATCATATTATATAAAAATATCTCATTTGTACCGTCGTCGTAATTTTCGTGGCGGCGTTGATGAGCAAACTTCCTTTCTGAACAGCAGCTGTCATCAGCACCAGCATTAGTACCAGCCTTCCTGGCCCAAGGGACGTTTCTAGTCTAATCACGTTTTTGCAGCGGAGAATAAGGAAAGCGGCATGTCATTGTTTTTCCAACCAACATTCCTATCAATCCATTATTCCACCACGGTGATCGACGGTGGAACCCACTAGAGTAGCAGAGGATAAAATTTCGAATAATGACGTTGAAAAGTATTTAATCATGTCGTCGAGGCCGCAAAACCCTAAGATCTTGCCTTTTTTGTAGTGATCAATTTACTTACACTTATTTCCAATGGATCCTCTATTTTTGGTTACTTTTTTAAGAATTTGTTGATGACACCTATAATGACATAAAAAGTAGGTAAAAATAAATCAACGAATTCGTTATGCTAGATATATCTATATATAACCATATCTCGCGGATGCTTGAAAATCTAGGAAAATTATAATTCCGTGTGATAAACGACGCAATAATACATAATACATACACAACATACATAAACTCTAAAGCCTGTCACCTGAACGGGTATGCATAGACTGCAGATTGCCATTTGGCACGATACTATTACACACACACCTCTTTCGCTTCTTTTATTTCTATATATCTATGCATAAATGCTCGTCGATTAAAAGTACCCTTAATTTGGCCTCCATTCGATTCCATATCCATTACAGCATATAAATGTTCACTGCTGAACATAGGCCTCCCTCATATATTGTGTTGGCAATCGCGGGTTTTTATTATTTTGCGTCGTTATCAGGAAGAGGCTGCTGTTTCATTTTCTCTCTGTCGCCTCTTACGTCACCCTCGGGACTATATGGGGTAGTGGATATTCTTACCCGCCACTACATGGTTACTTGGCCAATTTTCAATATATCGCTAGCCTGATCATCCTAAGGCATCCTTAAGTCGACTATACTACTCACTTCTGCTTCATAAATTTGCTTTACGAGTATCACTCTTCCCTCATTCATTGTTTCTACGTATCCAAACCACCGAAGCATTACTTTTTGTTATCCCGGTTACAACATCTTTGTGCAAACGAGTCTTATCACGCAATTTCTCAAACTATCATTCAGATTCACCCCTTACGTACTTCTTAATGGTCAGATATCTACTGCATTTATTTTAGCCTCATGCTTTTTTTTTATAGAATAAGGGTGACAAACGAGCCTGATGGTAAGTGGTTGCTGTGGCCCATAGACATCTACATCTATCTTCGTTTGCGAATTTAAATGCAGATGCGTTGTCAGCCGTGAGGACTAAGATAGAATGCCTCTTTTCCAGTAAAAGGGGTCTCCGGTTCTCTACACTCACCATACGAAACACAGCAGCATTAAGCTGCTATTTTACGCTGGTATTCTGTGAGAGCGTGGTCCTTCCCCGGTCGAGCCAACCCATTCGTGCTACAACTATACTATTAATATAGCTGCCGCATGGCTCTACCACGTATGCTTATTTCGTCTCACCCAAGTTTAGTACCATACATTAAGGTAGGTAATAAATAACACAGCATTGAGAATTGCTGCCCTTTTTGGCACATTCTTCCTTCCCACAATAGAGTGAAGAGCTCTATTTGCTTACTTTATCCTGCATTCACTCCTCAGAACAAATTGACTCCTTGTCGTATTTTTTAAATAAAATTGAAAGTAAAACAAACTTACAGTTTACTTGGTGGTAAGTGGGACTGCAGTTTATGGATACCTGCAATCAATTTCAAACAAAGAAGGCTGCAGATGCGTTGTCTAGAGGTGACAACGCATCTGTAGCCTTACTACGATAGAATGTAGGAACGCACTGCTTTGGCAACAAAAACATTTAAGAGGTTGGTAGGTGGTACCCAGACGGACTCCAAGGCACATAACTAAAATAAAAAAAAATTCAAAACCCCCGAAACAAAAAGATCTGATGATCTTCAAACGGCTGAACAGATTTTTTTGAAACATAGCTAAGAACACTCTCGATTACGGCAACTATCTAATAAAAAAAGTTGATCAAAATCGGTTCATCGGTTCAGGAGTTATGATGCCACAGACAAACACACAGACACACACTAAAATCATATAACACCCCTCTGTTTTCGTTAAAAAAGGGGGTTAAAAAAGGAGTCCTACCAATAACTCCACCATTCTTAACCCACATTTTTACGTGGTAGAGCCACGCTGCACCTATATTATGGTTGTAGCACGAATCGGTTGGGTCGACCAGGGAAGGGCTACGCTCTCGCAGAATATCAGCGTAAAACAGCACCTTAATGCTGCTGTATTTTGTATAGCGAGTGTAGAGAACCGGAGACCATTTTTACTGGATACGACGGGATACGCACTCCATCGTAGTCCTCAGGGGTGACTACGCATCTGCGTTTTGATTCTTTATTGAAGATAAATAAATGTCTGATCTATGGGCCACAGCATCCACTTACCATCAGGTGGACTGTGTGCTCGTTTGTCACACCCATTCTATATAAAAAAAAACATTCTTTGACTTTTATCTAAAGTTTTCAATCAACTATCCGTAAATGTATTGAACAGCCACTGGGAAGCTACACAACCCTGTCTGACATCTTTATGGATGCCATACTATCAATGTAGGCCCTGTTAATACTGATACAAGCAATAAAGAGATTATAATGCCTGTATTAGGCCAGCGCACTCTCAGAAACAAATTACGTTACTTTTTGCAAACATAGTCACAACTCTCTGCTTGTGTATGAGTTATTTTGCGTGTAATTAATGATTTTCTAATGGTAATGTGGTGAAACGCTTTAGGGTATTTAGGTTAGTTAAATAACCAAAGCCGTTCCATGACGGCATAAGAAAAACTATCACTCCATCTCATACTGTCAGATCTTGTGGTTTCTGGTTTCGCATTTATACCAGACTAGGTTTTATGATCGTGATGTACCGTGTAGTGTCAGTGTAAGAATATCCACTACTCCGTATCATCCCGTGGGTGTCGTAAGAGGTGACAGAGGGAAACAAATCAGGAGACGAGTAGCATCGTCTTCCTAATAACGACTAAAAATAAAAACTGCGATTCTAACCCGCTTGCCAAGCGTGGCAACTATGGCAAATATCCACCCCTATGAGCAATCTATGGGTGAGGCCTATGTTCATCAGTGGACTTTAATAGGCTGTAACGGTAACGGTAAGTTTTAAGGCATTTTTGTGGCTGGGAGTTAGAATTAGTTCTCTCACACTCAGCAAAAATAATTTGATGGGCAACAGTGTCCTTCTTTCTTTGAGGATAGTTGCAGGAGTCCGTGCACTGTATTAACCACGTACCATTTAGGGCACTATTAGCTCATTTTTAATTTAATATTATTAAAAGAATCCTCAGCCCAGCGATAAGATGCAAGACGTCTGGTATGATTGCCAATACACATGTTAAGTGTGGCATTCGCGCAAATTTTCCCTTCAACAGACGATGTTGATGCCCATGACTGTTAACGGACTCATGAAGAATATAACTAAATTATTAAACTGTATAAAGGTAGAAATAGTTCTCATAGATTTTCAGACGTAAGAAGAACACTGAAACAACCTACGCCCTAATATTCCGACGGTGAAATAGAATAGTAAAATTCCACAATGTAGCGAGAATATGCTATGGAAATTACCCAAGAATTCGTTATTTTATCGTATGTTAATTTTGATAAGAGATCGGAAATATTTTCAAAGGTAATACTGAGAATTTTAGTTGCATTGAGAAATCAATTTACATCTAACGATAGTAGAGCATTTAAAAATAGTATAGAGAAATTAATTTACATTATATAGTGTTATTTATTAATATATAGTGCTATCATTATAATTTTTTTTTAATTTAATTGTAATAAGTCTACTCTGTCTCTACCAAAATTTCATGAAATAATTTAAATATATTACTTGTACTAATTTAAAGTATATTATACTTAGTAATTTTACAAGTCTGTTAAAGTATAGTAACGAAAAAAAAGAGAAATAATTATATGATAATAATGGACTATAAATAAAGAGCATCCTTTAATTAATATTAAATTTTTCATATAATATTATGTAATTGTAATGAATCTCTACCATGTATCTACCAAAATTTCGCCCTTGAAGAAATTTAAATACATTAACTACTTGTACTAAAGTAAAGTATATAATATAATTAATATAATACTTAGTAATTTTATAAGTCTATTAAAGTATAGTAACAAAAAAAAGATATAATTATATGATAATGTATCATAAATAAAGAGCATCATGTATTTATTATAAAATTTTTCATGTAATGAGTCTCTACCAATTCTCTACCAAATTTCACTCTTGAATCAATTTAAATACATTACTTGTACTAATTTAAAGTATATTACACTTAGTAATTTTACAAGTATATTAAGTTATAGTAACAAAAATCAAAAAAGAAATAATTACATGATAATGGCCTATAATTAAAGAATACAATTAGCGAACAGTGAATTGTATTTGAATTTTATAACAATACGTCTATTGCAGCAATGCCTCTGCGCAATGGCCCACGCGCTTATTGTCTGCGAAACTAATTTGCAACTAACAAGGCCAAAAAACGGTAAAATAAAAAATCTGCCAACTGACATCGATTCTATCACGACGTAAAAAACGAACACAATGTGCCGGCTACGCCAAACGTCCCGCTACCCTCGGGCAAACTCGTTTGCGCTCACTTTGACAAAGTTTCATGTTAATCAGAATGATGGAAATGTAAAGTCTAATGTCATAAATATAAAGCTATATTTCGCGCTCTATCAAACAACTGCTACTCTATTTCACTAATCTTATAGATTGACGCTAGCTTGGAATCCGTCGTCAAGCAAAGCGACGTTGCCGCTCTTCTTAGTCCACAACGTTGTTTTTCTATGTATATGTGTGTACTTGTGGCACAACTGGCGCCGAATATTTATTGTATACTAACAGAATACTGACAGGCGCTTGGGGAGACAAGGTTCCATAACACGATATTACTTTGAAAACGAGCTGTGGTGTAATGTTATAAAGTTGATTTTACTTTGAAAAATTGAGTTGTGTTACTGTGTGTCATTAATGTGTTTTTCTATGTGACCGTCCAGGTGGCTATGTATAGGTCGCGTGGCCCGTTCGATACGCAGTCTGAAGAGGTCGTAAGTTGGATATAATGGTTTTATCGTAATAGTAATTAATTTACCCGTCAAGGTTTTATTAAGGCGAGGCGAGAACGCGTCGATATGCCACATAGGTACCTGCTAATCGCACGAGCATGATGCAACTCATTCGCTTTATGGTATAGCAACAATATTTAGTCATGCAATTCATGTAAACATGTATTACCTAATTAGGAATCTATAATTTCGCATCACAATTGCAAACGAGAATAACTTTTGTGTTCACTGTACCTCTATTGATAATGTTTATCGTATTATTTACATAGGTACTATGGTTGAATGAAACTCCATGTAGTTTGTTTTTATTATTTCCGCTGTATTCATAGATAAGCAAGATAATAAACCCATAACATGAATATCAGATCAACAATTTAACGACTCTACTAACTTAAGTTGTTATGCAGTAGTACATAAGCTACTACGAAATTAAAAGCGGGACACCAGACTAACTTAGAACACGACAGGCGATTAGCATAGGTAATGGAATAAAATACGCAAAAATTCTAAATAAAATTTACCTGTGTAATAATCGACAAGAAAGAATGCTCGGAAAACCTATGCCGTCCGTCGCGAAAGCAATCTAAAATTTCTAGAAAATCCAAGTGGCATAGAGCAACCCAAAGGACGAGATACTGCGATCGCTTAGTACAAAAAATCAATATTATTAATAAAAGTATATTCACCTAAATAGGGTGATTAAAAGAAGAAAATAATAATGTTTCCTTTATCTCGAGGAATTCGTAACTGAAGAAAGAAAGATTTCAGTTATCGCTATCCAAATTGGATAAAGCATATCACTGTGTAAATAAATGAAAACTTGTAAACGTAACAAATTTAGTGAATGTGATGAAGGTTTTATCTAAAAGCAAATTAATTCAAAGTCAGGCGCTAGGTGCTGGTTAAATTTCATGATACGAATGCAACGCGAATTATATCCCTGTCGGTACGGTTGTAATAATTGTAAGTCGCAATTTTATTAAATGATTTTCAATGTCTTTGCCTAGGGAAGAACATCCTGAGACAACGTAAGTAAAGAAGAAAAGTTAAAAGCATTCGAGGACATTTAGAGTCCGCCAACACGCATTGAAGCAACGCAGCGGTTTTTCCTGCTCCTAAGTGTTCTAAAAAATTAGAGGATGTCAGTACCTAGCTGTGGGATGCATATAGACTATGTATTTACTTTTCATTTGTTAATTAGGGATAACAGTGTTAGAATTTACCGTTTATCAGCACTTTTGGTACGTTTAGATATGCCGCGATGTGACGGCAATAGAAAATCCATCACCCGATTCCGTCCCGTGAGTGTCTTAAGAAATTTATTTTTTATAAAAAGAGAGTGATAAACGAAATAAGAGTTCACCTAATGGAAAGTTACCGCAGACCATGGATATCTGCATCCAACTTCAAACAAAAAAGCTACAGATGCGTTGTCACCTCTGAGGACTAAGATGGAATGCCTCACAGTCTGCAATTATACTGGCTCTTTATACCGTTCAGATCTGAACACAGCAGTGCAAACACTACTATTTGGCGACAGAAGGAGTCCATCCAGCAGAAATAGGTAAGAAAGTGGTGCCTATCCAGCTGGATTCCTAGGCAGAAAAGGAGTCCTACCAAGCAGTAAAACTCAAATATAAGCACAATAACCTAACGCATACTTGTCAATACTAACATCGCCATTTCGTTCACCGACTCGCTTGTCCAGGGAATTAGATGATTGCAGTATGGAAGGGAATACTAATCCTCCAGGTAATGCTTGTCTGCTGGCAAATTCTTAGAAAGGTATGTATTCTACGGTGAACATAGAAAGACTGTTGATGGGCACCGTCATTTTAACTAATATTCAAAAAATTGCACCATTGCGTTGTCACCTCTGGGAACTAAGATGGAATGTCTCATAGCCTGTAATTAATTATACTGGCTCTTTTTAACCTTCAGACCGGAACACAGCAGTGCAAGGACTGCTAGTTGGCAGCATTAGTAGGTACCTAACCATACGGACTCCTAGGTAACTTATTCGACTGAGGAAAAGAAAACAGAAAAGAATAGAATGAGGGTGACAAAGAAGCACACAGTCCAACTGATAGTAAGTGGATGCTGTGGCCCGTAGACATCTACATCTATCCTTAATTACGAATCAAAATGCAGATGCGTCGCCACCCCTGAGGACTAAGATGGAATGCCCCGTATCCAGTAAAAAGGGTCTACGTTTCTCTACACTCACCAAAGAAACACAGCAACATTAAGCTACTATTTCACGCTGGTATTCTGTGAGAACGTGTTCCTTCCCCGGTCGAACTCACCCATTTGTATTACAACCATAATATAGCTGCAGCGTGGCTCTACCACGTATAATACAAGATAAACGGCGGTATTCTGTTACATCCCCAGAAGACACAAGTTTGCGCGTTTACCGCCAAACAGAACCCCTTTGTCGTATCTCCTCAGTTTCAAAGCACTCCCATTGTTGCCTCAGCCAGGATCGGAGTCGACATATCGAGTGACGTGCAGTTTCGTGGTCACTTGGAAGAGAAGGCCAAATTGGCCTCTAAAAAGCTTGGCGTGCTCAGCAGAGCGGGACAGTATTTCATGCCGGCACACCGCCTGCAACTTTACAAGGCGCAGGTTCGGCCTCACATGGAATACTGTTCCCATCTCTGGTCTGGGGCTCCCCAATGCCAGCTCCTTCCATTTGATCGCATCCAGCGCAGAGCGGTTCGAATCGTCGGCGACTGAGCTCTTTCTGATAGGCTTGACTCACTGGCACTGCGAAGAGATGTTGCAGCTCTGAGGAATTGTTCGGACTAATTCGACAAAGCTCGCAACACCATCCATATATACCATCTGGATGATTGGCGGTCAACCACTGTGTTATTTACGAAAGATTTTCTTCCTCGCACAAGTTCCTTGTGGAATCGATTACCACCAGTGATTTTTTCGGACCGATACGACTTAGGGACCTTAAAAAAAGAGCCTACTTCTTTTTAAAAGGCCGGCAACGCATCTGCAATTCCCCTGGTGTTGCCGCTCTTCATTGGCGGTGGTAGTCACTTACCATCAGGTGAGCCGCATGCTCGTTTGCATTCTCCTATAAAAAATATATAAATGCTACATGCTATTAAATACCCAGACCTGCGACCGGCGAAGCACCATAAATATGCGGGACTCGAATATAAATTTATTTAAATATTGAGTCCATTTAAAATCCAAATGTAATAATTAACTCAAAATAATAAACTAGATTTTTATTTGAATTACAAATTAAGCGGTAAATCATTCTGTATCAAGTTACGGCAATGGTGGTCGGCGGCATATGGCCTTAAAAATAAACTGTCACAAAACATAGTGTCATACATATAAACATATCATATCAAAAACATGGTCCCGTCGAAAATTATCTTGTAATCTTAAGAAACGGTTTCGGTTGGGACTTTGACGTCGAGATCCAAATATAGGTAATTATAGCCCGTCACAAGTCCGCTGCTTCATATAGGCCTTCCCCATAGATCCATTTCTGTAAATACTAGGAACAGACAGTAGCTAGTTATACCAGTTACTCGACTCCACAGAGTCAGTAGTTCATTATGGATGTGATGTAAAATTTGTCCACCGCTAAGTTTATAATCTGTGATAAACAAAGTTTGTATAAAAGGGCCTATTATAATATTAAGGAATTTATGAATGATAATAACCCCTGGGAATGCGCTGATCGCTAAGCCATGCTATTTCTAATTCGTTTTGTGTGGTTAACTGTCTAACATATAACTGTAAAACGTGTGTCCGTGTCTGCTTCTTCCAAGAGCAGAGGTATTTTCCGAACCAGTGGTAAATAAAACATAAGAATGGCGTTCAATAAGTATTATTTACCATCTGAATTGAATAAAAAAGTTTCTATTCTATTCATTTCTATTGTCACAAAGCGCGGTCCTGAGCCACCTGCACCCATATACTCCTGCATCTTTCATCAGGTCGTCACTCCATCTGGTTTAACGGCTATCGATTCTTCTAGCATAGTGGTACTAGGTGGTAAGATTCCTTGTCTGCATGGGTATCCGTCTAGGTAGGTAGCACTCTCTTACATATTTTTCTATATTTTTATATTCTATTTATTTTTATATATTTTTCTGAATGGTATAGGTAGAGAGCCTTTAATTACAGGCTGTGAGGCATATTCCATCTTAGTTATTCAATTTTATAAATAATATATATATCTGTAGTAAACTGAGTATGTAGGTAAGAGAGAGAAAGCGCTCGCTGTAAATTTTACGTGGAGAAATCCGGATTGTTAGGTAAATGCAATTTCAGGTACGTAATTACACGTGATTGATGGTGAATTAAAATATTATGAGGAAACCTGCACGGCAAAGAAATAAAGAAAATAGAATACATGTGAAGTCCGCTATCACGCATTGGGGAAGCGCGGCGAACATTTCCTTAGGCCAAACTAGATATTAGCCAAAAAAAGTCGCGTCTTCCGTGGAATTCTCGAGAATTCCACGGAAGACGCGCGACTTCTTTCATCATATCTAGTTTGCACGTTACGCAATTAACATAAAATTCATTTTACTATGTATAATTTCGTAACAAAAATTTCGCTTCCCTTCCATTCCGCCGTAATGTAAATTCAGCCTAAAACCCTCTCAGAAATGGTAGTAGACCTGCGCCCAGCAGTGATACGTATATAGGATATAACATTACTACTTTAATTTATTTTATATAAATCAGCAACAACTAACCGTAAATTTACCGCATTTTGTTTTGTTTAATAACAGTAATATAACAAGCTTAAATTCTACCTAGATACTGCCTATCGGAAAGTCTTTTGTCCAGCTGTTGTTTGTTTACGGACTGATGATGAATGACAAAACGACAGAACTAAGAATCCATAAATTTGTTAGAGTCTACCTTCATCTGTGTTATGGCTGCGGCATGGAATGAATCGGCTCGATCGGAGTAGGACCACGTTCTTACAGAATACCGCCGTAAATTGGTAGCTTTATGCTGCTGCATTTCTTATGCTGAGTGTAAGCCGTAAGCGGAGACCTTTTTGTACTGGTAATGTGGCATTCCAGTTAAGTCTGAAAGAGGACAAAGCCAGATGCTTTGTCCTCTTTTACTTTGTCCTCTTTCAGACTTAACATATATTTTGATTGTTACTCTAGGAGATATGTAGACGTCAATGGGCCACGGTATCCATTAACTATCAGGTGGACTATGTGCTCGTTTGTCAATCTTAATTGCATAAAAGACAAAAGTTTTCAGATACAACGTCAGAGACTCAAAACAATTACAGTACTTACATTTAGTTTCGAAAACCAGTCGTTTTATAAAAAACTAGGTTTACACATTTCTTTCGTGTTTAATTTTACTTGATTCAATTCCCAACGTAAATTTAAGAAATTAATCGTTTTGTTTTTTGGTATCTATGAATTATTCGCGCCTGTTTTTTTTTTGGTATTCGCGCTTTACACTAAATTAAATTATCTACGTGATTGCATTGTAGAGCTATGGCCTAACCTAATCTAAGCCAATATATAATAAATGGGCCAGCTTGACCGGGAAAATATCACACTGATAGGACACATAACCGTACAGTGACAGGGAAAAAATCTATTACCACGACTCGCCCAAAGTTTGTAAGGTCACTTAGGAAAATGTTTGGCAGATCGTAACGCCTCCGATTAATAACGGCGTAACCGTCTCGTATTTTTATAACAGATGTAAAATACACAAACCGGAAACGGAAAACTGGTCGAAGGTGCAAGCCTAAGCATTCGTCGAGCCGCCTGACAAGTGTGCTATTACGGTAAGTCCTCTCTAGAATGGCATAGGCTGGTGGCCAGCATTATACTACTTACAGGGTGATGATTAAAATGAGTAAGATGAGTTTACTTCTTAGGTGAAGGCGACTTTTCCTTTATACCAAGTGTAAAATACCCTGATGGACGACGGGACGGCGCCAAAGATAAGAGACGCCTTACGTCGTGCTCATAACGAAATCCCAACTTATGGGGGGAGAAAGCTCAAGGTCGCTAAGCGAGCTATGGAAAGAGCTATGCTTGGGGTTCTTCTGCGTGATAGACTTAAAAATGAGGATATCCGCAGTAGAACTAAAGTAACCGATAAGCCCAACGGATAAGTAAGCTGAAGTGGCAATGGACCGGCAATATAGCTCGAAGAACCGACAACCAACGGGGAAGAAAGGTTCAGTGGCTCAGGACTGTGCTTTGTGGCATTCCTTGGGGTGGGGAGGCATGTTCAGCTGTGGACTGGTGAAGGGCTGCTATGATGATGATAAATAAATACCTACTTATAATTCGCTTAAGTATAATACGTATCTACATACGTTATATATTTTACGGATCCCTCCGCGTTTAATTTGACTTAAATTTAATTTCCGATTTTTCGGGTGCTTTACAGCACCCATGATCATGGGAGATTGTAAAGGATAGAATGGGTTCTGTAAAGCACCCGCAACGAAAGGAATTAAAAAAGACTTAGTTTTTACGCGACGGAATCCGTAAAATTAACTTTATTCAATGTGTAGTATTCGTGTTATATAAGACATCATTAATCATTATATTGATATATTATATAAAAATACGTAGTGTAGTTGCGGCTTAAAAGAATCCTTCACCCAATTTCTTTACGTGGGTGTCGAAAGAGGTAACTATGGGAAATGCCAGAAAGATCTCATGGGTTCCGATAGATATGACTATATTGTGTACTTTCAATGAAAATTTCCTGATCGACGACAGGAAGCAGCGTCAAAAATGTGAGATATCTGGTACGGCGGGCGCTAATTCGCCTGCCAAGGATGGCGATAAAACAAATTTTCCCTCTACCCGGAGCGGCCGATCTTTAGCAGTGGAATTTTTACGGCATTATCATAGAAAAAGATTTTTAGTGGTGGTGTAAGAATATCCTCTACCCCAAATCGTCCCTTGGGTGTCATAAGAGACGACAGAGGGAAACTGAAATAGGATATGGGCGGCAGTATATCTTCTATCTATCTTCTTCTAATTTAAAATATTAAAAAACTACGTTTACCTAACCGCCTGTCAAGCGTGGCAACTATGGAAAAGTCTTCCCAATGAGGCAATCTTTAGACTTTTATAGGCTGTTATGAATAAATAAATAAAAAGAAGAAGATTCAAGGAGCCTTGATAGCTCATGGAATAAGCGTTCATCTTATTACATAGGATAGGTATAGGATAGGTAATTACATATTACGCCAGCAAGCTCAAACTCAGCCGGCACCAATTAAATAGTTCATTATAATTTGTGAATGAAAATATCGTATATCCAAGAAACAAGAAAACATTTTGAAGAAATATAATGATTGCCAACACGTTTTTGACCAGCGTTGCAGACTCTTCTTTATTCCTTGCCTTAATTCCGCATGTGTGTGACGTATATAGACTACCTATTATTTTGCTTAATATTTAAAAGCTGTGGCCCAAATAAGCTAACATATTCAGGGAAATACCATGGGAATATCTACCAGTTGACAAGCGCAGTTTTTTAATTTTCAGTTCAGTTGATATTAGGAAGCTGCAGCTGCCCATTTCCTGGATTGTTTCCCTCAGTCGCCTCTCACTATATCCACGGGACGATGTAGGGTAGTGGATGTTCTTACACCGCCGCTACACGGCCATCACCGCCACTTTTACGCGAATTTAGACATCGAGCATTAGTCGCTCCAAGGACTCCAAGCACGCTCTGCTACATGAAACTGGTGAATTTAATTCCACTTTTCAGACCTTAAGTCATGATGGCAAGTACGTAGGTGAAGACAATCTAATAATATTACTGCCATACTTCTTAATCTTCTATGATAACTGAAGTTAAATATACCGATCGAATACATATACATATTTATACATATTTTACATTAATTTCGTCGAGTTTAAAAATAATAATAATATATAAAACCAAAATATTTTAAAGGCGCAGACTATAGCTTGGTTACTGTTAACGGCACTTAGTGAATGTGTGCATTAACTTAGTGCACACACTTCATCCTTAATTAAAGACAAGATTGGATACGAAGGGTTATGCTTATGTATATCCTTAGTAAAAAAGTATCGTTGCAAAAGGAGACTGTTGAAAATAAAGAGGGGGGGGGAGTATAGCAGAATCCCCTATCCCGGCCAATATAGGAGGGTCTTCCATCTTCCAGGAAATAACAAGTTCCAGGTTCCAGGAAGTAAAAGTTCGGCATAATTTCTTTGTCGTAACCTGCGTTAGGCAACTGATAGCAACAGCAATCTTGCGAATATTTTTTTATAGTATTGTATAGCACATAGTCAACCTATTATGTTCTATAACATAACATATTATGTCCTCTATAAAGATTCAAAACGTAGGTGCGCTGACGTTTTTGAGGACTAAAATGATGCGGGTCTCCGGATCTCGCCACTCACCATAAGAAACGTAGAGGGATTGTAAGGACAGAATGATATAGAATTGAAGTTTTATTAAAATAATATCTCTCGGTCCTTAGTATAGTGTAAGATATAATGAAACACTACTAATATTTTTAACTCTTATTCCACAGAATTATGCAGCTATGTCACACCCGTATTCAGTGCCAGCTTGGTTCTTCCTCGCTCAACCCGATCCACTCATTTTTTTTATAGAATAAGTGTAAAAACGAGCACACAGTCCACCTGATAGTAAGTGGATGCTGCGGCTCAATAAAGACATCTACATCTATTCTCGATTTAGTATCAAGATTTAAATGTGTTGTCACCGCTGATGACTAAGACGTTATGCCTCGTTTCCAGTGAAAAAAGTCTCCGGTACTCTACACTCACCATAAGAGACACAGCTGCATCTAGCTGCTTTTATACTCTAGTATACTGTGAGAGTTCTTTCCCGGTCGACCCGATCCATTCATGCTACTATAACTGCAGCGTGGCTCTACCACCTATAAACTCATGCTGCAGCCGTTATAAACCGCAGCATGGCTCTTCTTCATCATTTTCATCGGCCTGTAAAATTGCAATGCTAGAAGTGGAGTTCTCCCGTTTTAGGGAAGATTTGCTTTAATCATCACGCTTGGCAAGCGGATTCACGACAGTACACGACGACCCGCAACTTTGATAAGGCTGTTCTTGGTTCTGGTCCTGACGTCTGATGTAAACGAGATGTTCATACCACTATCTACCGGCAACCGTAAGATTTTTCTGGCATTTCGCTTACGACACGAAAAGGCGAAATGGGATGGCGGATTCTCTCACGCCGCTACCACAAGGCAGCTAGGCTCTATGCAGTAATGAAGCACATACGCTTCTCCCAAGCTTACCAGAGCGGGTATACTAAAGCCTGTGTGCAGCAGTGGCCTCTGAATGATGATAGCATATTATAATATGCTTGTTCAATTCACTTATTTGTCAGATTAAACGCAAAATAAATGTATTATATATATATATATATATGCGCATTTTTTAATAGAAAAATCTTTATCTATTCAAGCATTAAAAACTAAATGCACAATACACGATGCTAAAGAATTTTTATTAATAAAGGTTAATAAAGGTTCACTATATACTCCCTTTATATACCTGTTTTATCATTAAAACATTCACATATTATATCATAACAGGGAGGAAATTAAGAATATAGATTATAAGTATTTAACAAAATAAAAGAAGTCCCTAAAAGAACGCCTTTAAAATAAATTATTTTTATTTCTAAAAAGCTACAACAACACCTATCATCACGGATGGGTTACTTATATAGCCTCAAAATTTGTTATCTATACTGATACGAACTAGACAGTCACACACACATTATTTTTATAAAATTCTTGTATTCACTGATTATTATATTATATAGGTACATCACTCATTATTTTAGCCAGCTTCATATTATTTAACTAATCCCCGTATAGCTATTTTCCATATGATTAGCAGTTTTTAAAACTTATTCAATTCCGGTAGTGTAACTGCGTTAAAACCTTCTTGTTATAATACCGTAAAACGATAAAAAACTTGTTTTTTCACTCATTTAACAACGTTAAATTAATATTCTTTCCTCATTAAGTATGCTCGTAAGAATCAAATTGAATATAATTATTGAAAGAAATATTATGTAGGAAAGAGCAAATAAAGCAAGGTAAGAATTGTTCTTTCTCTTGGTTTTGCTGTAAATAATTAATTAAAATCAGAAAATTTAAATATTTTCACTCTAGCTAATAATTTTAAAAAAATTACTCCAAAATAAAAATAAATTTATTTTGAATGTTTCGACAAAATGTGACACCTAATATAGACGAGCTGGCAACGCCGCGTCGTGTCTAAGTTAAGGCCGCCTCCTGGTAGAAAGCGCGTTTCTAATCTGGACGAGCGCCAGTCATTGACTCCGCGATCTGCGCGCGTTCCGCCGAACTCTACTTCTTACCGTACGTACCTAAGTATTAACATAGTATTATTGGTATTATCTTTTCAGAATTATATTCTTTAAAAAATACAACGATGGTTTTGACTTTGTGGCAATCTTTCTAAATTCATTGAATAATTAAATTCAACAACAGATTGGATAGCTTAAAAATTGCTAAACATCGAACTGTAATTCAAGTCGAAAACCACATATTATAACGTTCAAAGATCAGTCGCTAGTTTTTAATAAGTTCTTTAAATCCAATTGCGTAATAACTCACTTGAATTCAAATTGAAATCTTAAAAATATAGAGATTAATTGATAGCACTCATTGAATTCGACTTCACTATCGTAAAGACAAATGAACAAACGTGATAGTTAAGCCGCTATGGGTTTGAACAACCTGTATAATGTAGCAATAAATTAAAATGACTCGGCACTTAGCTGCACGCATTCATCAATGTTGTTTTAATCCAACTAATAAATAAAACGTGCAATCATTGAATAGTACGGCCAAAATATTCTGTTTGATACAAACATTCGTTTGTATTCTTTATCTTTCACCAAACGAAAGGGAAAATGATTTTCTTACACATTTGGCGGAATTTTGACGTCTATTAGTTAAAACTGCGGTGCAACACATCAACAGTCTTTCTATCTCCACCGTAGAATACACACCTTTCCAAGAATTTGCCACCAGACAAGCATTACCTGGAGGATTAGTATTGCCTTCCATGCTTCACTCATCTAATTCCCTGGACAAGCGAGTCGTTGAACGAAATGGCGATGTCAGCATTGACAAGTATGCGTTAAGTTATTGTGCTTATATTTGAGTTTTACTGCTTGGTAGGACTCCTTTAATGCAGGCCAGTATAATTGCAGGCTGTGAAGCTCTTCATCTTACACCTAAGAGGTGACGGCGAATCTTTAGCTTCCATTGTTTGAAGCTGGCTGCATGGGCTGCATTATGAATGGGCTGCAGTAGCCACTTACCATCAGGTGTACCTACTATCTACTTCGTTTCGACAAGCGTATTTTCTACCGACTTTAAACAGGAGACGGTACGCAATTCGACTGCAGGTTTTTTTTGTGTGTTACCTCATAACTTTTTTCTGGGTGAACCGATTTCGATGATTCTTTTTTATTTGAAAGCTGGTGCTTTTTATGTGGTTCCATATAAATTTGATCAAGGTCTGACCAATAGTTTTTGAGTTATTCTTAATAATTTATAATGAAGTCGGTTGTACAAAATTTTTAATTTTAAATTACGTAGATATTTTACGTCTTTCTCCTTTAACACCACGCTAAAACAATCAACGGTTATCAATTATAGCTATAAACAAATTAGTAACGCATTGCCGGGGATCGTGCAATTTCGTATACCTATTTACGCCCGTCTCCGATAACGGTACGCTAAAATGATTAACTGGTTACTAATTAAATTTGAAACTGTCCGGAAAACCAGTAACATAGCACTCGCGGTGTTAATGGATAATACTGGAAGATATATAACTTTTTCATCGCTTTTCACTTCAATCACTAATTTTCCAACTTCTCTTCTAACTGTTTTATATATAACCCATGCGAACATTTGACTATTTGTAATTATACAATGATGATGGTGTTCTACTTCTTAGATGACCTTTATATTGCATTTTATACTAAATATATATGTACCTATATTTTTATATATTAGACTAACTGGTACCCGGCGCGTTGCTCCCGCAAAAGAAATAAGTGTGGAAATATCGTTTTAAATTGGAAGAGTTATATTGTTTAATTAGGAATGATAATACATTCATTGAAATTGAATGATATATAACTTTCAAATAAATTTGTCAGTACGATACGGGCGCCACCTACTGTAAGTTAATTGTACTATGCCTATAACCTTCGCGCAAGTGTAAGAAGTTGAGAAAGTTTTAGCGCAATCTGATGAACGGTATGGCAGCGCATAAAATACGAAAAAACAAATAAGTATTATTTTTTATATACTTGATTACATTAGATGCAATATATCACTAATACCACAGAATAAATAATAAGGTACGTGAGGGTAATATGGTCACCTTAAGCTTTGCAGCCCTATAAAACCACAACTAGGAGGAGTACAGAGACAAAAACACAAAGTCGTATACATTAACTAATATATTAAGAAAAAATAGCAAACAAGCTTTGGAAATAATTAGGAACACTTCTAAAATCAACTTAAAAAAAACCAACTACACTACACCATACTAAAATCGACTAAAATATTTACTGTAATTTCAACTGCCAAAATGGCGTCGATAAAGCAGCGCCCTTTTGACCCTTTATTATTTGATTGGCTGATGAAGAGCTACCGTATCAGAGAGCAAACAAGCCTGCAGTTTTTGAGTTATAAGAAAGTGACCATATTAACCGGATGACCATATTACCCTCACGTACTATAGTATAAGAACTAATACTAATATATTGTTCTTACATGTTAGAGACGCATAGCATGAATGTGTTGGCTTGACCGGGAGCGGACTACGATCTCACAAATGTAATTATCATCATCGTCATCATAATTATTACAGCCACTTAAACTCCACTACTAAACATAGGCCTCCCCAATAGATTGCCATAGTTGTCTCTCTCGCCTCTTTAGACGCCCAAGGCAAAATATGCCACATACGTATGGCAGCACAGTATTACTCTATTGTGTTTTGTATATTAAGTCCTGTTTACTGGTGTAAAAAGCTATTCCATATTAATCCTCAGTGGTGACAACTCATCCGGATGAGCCACAGCATCTACTTACCATCAAAAATGTATCGAGTTCTCATTTGTCACCCTTATTGTATAAAAAATATTTGGTCGTTAATTTAATCAAGCAATAGTACCTACCTTCTATCTAAGTGATAGGATTAGTTTAGTGACCACTAAGTTGTTAATAAGTTATAGCCAATTTGTGACAGATTGTTTTGTGTGCGGGCGGGTAATAACTAGAATTTGTAACTAGATAGAAAGGAAAAGGTTTATTTAATAACACATTGTTACATTTTTTTTACAGTTTTATAAAAAATATTTCATATGCTGTAATTGTAAAATTATAAAAAAGTAAATGGTTACTAAAGTCTTACCCAACTCGGCATGAAGTCATGGCACTGCCTTTATCACGAGCATTATATATAAGAAATTATTATAAATATTAAAAAATAACTGTGTGTAACCTTTACGCACGTTTGAAATAAAACTTATTAATACATTACATGTTATTAAATATTAATATTACGTTGAGAATAGAAGACGAAACCGAAAAACGTCGGCCAAACTACTTACTTTCTATTTTTGAATTTGACACCATTTTTTATATATGTTAACGCAAATGACATAATTTTATATGATGCGAAACGTTAGAGCTTAACTTTAGCGTAAAAGTGTCTAAAACTACGTGCTAGAGTCTAGGTACACAAAATTTTATCACTCTTATGCCTGTATCTACAGCATTGTTCAAAAATCTTTTACATGAAACATTAATAATAGATATTCTGGATAACGATCGAGAATATCTATTATTAATGTTGGAAACGTCCAAGTTTATCCAATTAAAAAGTGTAAATTTTTGTTTGTTAGTTAGTACCTTATGTTTAACTTTACTTACGTTACTTAAGCTATTTAAGCGAAATATCACTTCTGTCTTATATTAACTATATATTTCATATATTATGTACTCATCGACCAAATTGGCGATACATATATTAAAAATGGACCGAATTAAGAGTAGGTACCCTTAACTGACGAGCATGTATGCGTAGGTATATAGATGTGGAGGAGGCGAGAAAGGTGTGCCAGGATAATGCCAAATGAAGGTCCGTAGTCTCTGCCTACCCCTCTGGGTGACAGGCGTGAGTGTTTATGTTATGTTTATGTTTATGTTATATGTACTCATAAGTCTCAGGTAGGTGCTTAGTCGATTGTTTACACTTTTAGTTGTAGTTTGTATGTGCGATACAAATGACAACTAAATGTTTGACACAGATTCAGATACTAATTATCGTAAAAATAGCTTTAGGATAAGAGCATACCTTTTGTTTAGTGAAGCCTAAAAAGATAACATAATTTTAAATTCCATTAGGCGAGCCTTGACCAATAAAATCGCGGCTCAATTTTCTTAAGACCATAAGGTCTTAAACTCGGTGATCGGTGATGTTTTTCTAATAAGTTTTGTCTCTGTATATACTAGTATATACGCGTGTCAGCTTTTTAATATATTTTAATAGCTCCTTGTATTTCTATTTTTAAATTTGTACCAATTATCACATTTGTATAGCTATATTGTGTTGTATAATATAAATTATATATTGTATAGCTTTCTAAAGAAATGAAAAATAAATAAAATATAGGTATTTCAATCCAATCCAGTCGTATGAGGCATCAAATGGAAACTGATACAGGAGATGGGCAGCAGCTTCAGCACAGCATAAGCGTATCTAAGCGTAAATGCTGCTCAAACACTAAGGCCCGTATTAATAAACGTTACTCAGCTCAAGTACACGCACTTGAGTACAATCTTGAGGTTATGATCTTATTAATAAACATATCTCAAGATGCGGTTTAGGTTTACGATATCAGCTGAGTGCCACACTGATTAATAAACGAAACTCGACTCTCAAGTGTGTATACTTAAGTGCAAGTCACAGAACAGTATTCCTAAGTACAGCGTTTTGAGATACTGTTTTTATGTGCTTATTAATTAGCAACGATCTTGAGATGCTGATTTCGTAATGCGTGCGTATCAAATGATTACGCACTTGAGTTCGTCGTTGAGTAACGTTTATTAATACGGGCCTAAGATTATCATATGTATGATCACGCGCGTGCTTTGAAAGGATTTGTGATCTCCAGGTGACGCGGCACAGTGTGGCCACTATCAGGCTATCGCTCGATAAGTTATCAGTCCTTATCGGCTTCCGCCGGCGCAGCTGCCGCGCACCGTCACGCCTCGCATCTTGCTTACAGAATGTGTTCCCGCATTAGATTCCGATATGACTTGTTGCTTAGAGCCGAAAGTAACTTTATGTGATGTTAAACTAGCATTTTCTCCTGTATCGTGGAGGCAGTTTACATACATAAATTTCACAAGGACAAACATTTGGAAAGGATTCGGAACAATTGTTTGTAGGATATACAAATACTTGTTCCGTGCGGGATTCGAACCCGCGGCTCTTAGCGCTGCAACTCATTGTTAAGCCAATGCGTCACGGAGCCCTCAAACGATTATTATGATGATCATGATATTTTCCTGGCCGCTTTGGGCATTGAGAAATTGTTGGATACAATCAAAAGACATAAACTCTACAGGACGTATTATAGCGCCACAAGGGCACGCGTAAACACGGACTAAAGGCGAGCTTATCGGCAGCTAGGACTAGACTAAAGTGACATAACATAGTATATACATGCTGGCCCAGCATGTTTTGTTTAACCTTTCCGGTAGGTGGCACGGTGAGTTTCACTCCGAATTGATTCTGGACTTTTTACAGTGTAAATATAACGCATTTTCATTGTTAATCAAGTATAGCTGTAGATGTCTATGAGCCACAGCATCCATTTGCCTTCATGTGGCCGTGTACTCATTTATTTTATCACCCTTATTCTATTCTATTCTATAAAATAAAATTTATTTGAATATTTCAAACACATCGTCATCCATAGGGTCCAGATTACGTGATTTTGGTTCCAACATATAATGCGAATATGAGTCATTGTGTAGAATTTGTTAATAACTTGACTTCAACGCCACTTATTGAATCCTAGCTTAGCTGTGAACCATCGTCTCGACAAAACAAACAATGTGTGAATATGACCTCAATCGGTCAAGTCTCACAGAATACCAGCGTAAAATAGCAGTTTAATACTGCTGTGTTTCGTATGGTGAGTGTAGAGAACCGGAGACCCTTTTTACTGGAAAAGAGGCATTCCATCTTAGTCCTCACGGGTGACAACGTATCTGCATTTTGATTCGCAAACGAGGATAGATGTAGATGTCTATGGACCACAGCAACCACTTAAAATCAAAATTTACGATACCATCCTCACCATCTGGATGCTTGGCGGTCCACCACTGTGCGTTTTACTAGGAGTTTTCTTCCTCATACAACTTCTCTGTGTAATTGTTTACCACCGGAGATTTTTCCGGACCGATACGACTTAGGGACCTTCAAGAAAAGAGCTTACTCCTTTCTAAAAGGCCGGCAACGCACCTGCAATTCCCCTGGTGTTGCGGTTGTTCATGGGCGGCGGTAGTCACTTACCATCAGGTGAGCCGCATGCTCGTTTGCCCCTCTTCTATAAATAAAAAAAAAACATCAGGTGGACTGTGTGCTTGTTTGTCACCCTATCCTGTAAAAAAAAAGGTCGTTCGGAAAATACACGATCACTAATATACGTACCAGCACCTATATCTATAAAGATGTATTATAATAAAAAACGGGTAGTGGCATTGTAAGAATATCTGCAACCACACATAGTCCCGTGCGTGTCATAAGAGGCGACAGAAGGAAACTGAAACGATGTGGCAACCATAAACCATAAGCCATGGTAAACATAAATCAGTGTCGCTACTACTATGGTGAAATCCGCCCTATGAGGCAATCTATTAGGGAGACTACGTTCAGCAGTAAACTTTTATAGGCTCGAATGGATAGATGGATAGAACAATAAAAAAAACTATAATTTAGTCCCCACTCACAGCGTTATAGAGCTGACTGCATATACTCGCTGAATAGTACTAAAATACTTAAGTATTTTACCACCAGCTCACGCACTTTGACCGGCTTACGAAACAGCGTACCTAAATGAGAAGAACTTACTTTTCTTGAACCGGCAACCGCAGTTTTTAGCTATCAGCAAGCTGCTGTTGCCCATCTCCTGTTGCTGTTTCCCTCTGCCGCCTCTTGCGATACCTACGGGATAGTAGGGGTCTAGAGGATTCTCTTACGCTGCCACTATAATATGTTAAGTGTCTTCAAATGATGTTCTTCTGTAAATTGGTAGCGATAAAATTACGTATTTAATTTGCGTTTACAGGCGCTTATACATAAAAAAATTAAGGGTTACAGTTCCATAAACATAAAAACCGGGCAGCAAAAGAAAAAGGTGACGCTCTTTACTTATTAATAAATATAAACACGAGATATATATGGGCGGCGTTAGTTACTTACCATCAGGTGAGCCGCATGCTCGTTTGCCCCCTCTTCTATAAAAAAAAAGATAGTACATATATTGTTGACAAATTAGTATGCCGACTGTAAAAACACGCTGTAAACTTTTATACATAAACGGCTTTACTTATAACGTTGCATATCGCATACTTACAATAAGTATTAATTATCTGTATACCTGTCTCTTTCTATTGTCATTTAGTAAAATAGAGAGAAAGAGAGGGCAACATAAAGCATTTCTTAAATTGATGTCGATTTTATGAGTGAGTCCGAAATTATTTACTATTATATACTTTTAGACTGAAACCTTTCAACATGGGGAGAAAGTACAAAAGCTTTCTTGTGAAACGGTCGCTATACTCGAACCTTTTGTGTGAACTTCCGTGAAATTTCTACATAGGAGAGTTAATTTTCCTTTAATTTTTTCTACTCCGGTCAGAGGAACCTCATTTCGAAACGGTAGTAAATTTAAAAAAAAATACATTTGACAAACGAAATTTTAGTATCTTACCTCAAGAAATAAATATATTTTATTTCGTAATTACTACTGTAAAAGTATAAGACCACCTTAATTAAAGTAGGAAAATTAAATAAAACTCCAATAAAATATTAAATGTTTAAACTATTAAATCATCCAATAAAACACTTTTGACAATCAATACGCTTGAAAAGCGTAAAGAAATATTAACAGTCCATGCTAAAAAGGCTATAGTTAGCTAAACTGATTTTTCATCAAAGAATCCTCCTCTGCATTCTAAGACTTTTTCACAAGTCTCGGCATACGGGCAATCAATTTGTTGATAGTGTCTTGTGATATATTGCTCAAATTTCGCACAAAGCATTCCATATTTCTTCTCGCGAGGATGGACCACAATTACGGACGTTCCTATCAAGCTCTTCCACAAAAGTTCAATGGGATTGAGATCCGGGCTCTGAGAAGGGCAAACCATGTTTTTGTGCCTCTTGTGCCTCTTTCTCTTCCAAATATCCTCTGCATAATTTTGAGCTATGCTTAGGATCATTGTCCTGTTGGAAAATCAATCCAACTCAATTAATCGCAACCCCGAAGGAACGGCATTTTGTTCTAAATCTTTTTGTACTCTTTCTTTTCATAATTCCGTCAATTTTGATCGAGAATAGCAACCCCAGACCATAATTGAGCCACCACCATGCTTGATTGTTGGGACTACACAGTCTGGCATCATCTTTTCTTGGTCACTGCGTCGAACGTAAATTCTTCGTTTTGAACCGAATAGCTCAAACTTGGATTCATCGGTCCAAAGAACTTTTTTAAAATCTTCTTCAGTCCAATCTCGATGGGCAAGGGCCCATTGCATCCGTTTTTTCTTGTTTTGTGGCCTTAGCAGAGGTTTTCGAACGGCGACACGACCATACAATTTCGCATCTCTCAGTCGCCGTTTTACTGTAGTCAATGATAAAGGTTTAACTCGGGTTTTGTTTACTTCAACGCGGATTTCCGGTGCTGTTAAGCGTCTATTTCGCTTGCTGGTAACAACAATGAAATGATCTTCACTTGACGTGGTAGCTCGGCCTTCCTGAGTGTGGACGATCTTGAAAAGTGCATGTCTCCTGTATCGAGTTATTGTGCCATGAACACAAGTCTTCGATAACTTCAATTGTAAAGCAATCACGTTCGGATTTTCCTTCATTATGTAAAACAACGGCAGAACGCACTTCACTGCTAATTTCGCGTGCTTTTCCCATTTTAAGACGTCTTCACTGTAGAAACCACAAGTTTAGACTAATTGAGATTGTTTGTGAACAAAACCATATAAACTCAGGTAATAATAAGTCGGAAACACGTGTTTTAGAAGCTAAATAATCCTAATTATTGATCAATGGAAACAAAAGCAAAGCAATTAGTTATTAGCCCATCATAAAAATATTATTACGACTCTACCACCTGGCTCTAACGTGGCGTTTGTTGGTGTTTGAAAACAATACATGTTTATTGTCCAATAACTTGAAAGTAAATAAAAGAAAGACTTCTTTAGATATTTGATTTTAACAATAGAATATGCGGGTGTTCATTTCTTTTATTTATCTTATGGGATTTCGTTACAATTTATAGATAATTATGTTATTTAAGTGTGGTCTTAAACTTTTGGCCGGCAGTGTATACCTAATGATAGGTACCGTTAGGCGAAACTGGTTGGGTTTTATAATTAGTATAATAATAATTTAAAATAAATATTGTGAAACCAGTACAAGTGTTTATCCAAACCGCAAACATGTTTTATTTGATTTAATTTCAATCCAATTCGTTAAAATTACTTAATGCCCTATGAAGGTAACAGAGCATAGGACACTACTAATTTCTGAGAGGGTTTTGATAGAAATAAGTGTACTGCTGCGTTACTCTTCTAGAAATACCATTGCAATTTCTTAGATATACATAACTTTAAATTTTATACAACTTATGAGTAATATTACAAAGACTACATTACGATTCCTGGATCTAGATCCTAACTGAAACTAATAATTGAATAATATACAAATTACATACACAAATATTCAGTATACATTCCAGAAGTTTTCAGCCTCGCGAGACTACTTTTTGGTACGTGCTGTCACCAGTGATTGTTGCGGGTCAATATGTCTTTGGTACCCTTTTTTATAGAATAAAGTTATGTAGGTAGGTTGTTATAGAATAAGGACAAATGAGCACACAGTCCTCCTGATGGTAAGTGGATAGTGTCGCCCATAGACATCTACATTTATCCTCGATTAAGAATCAAAATTCAGATGCGTTGTCACTCCTGAGGACTAAGATGGAATGCCTCGTTTCCAGTAGAAAAGGTCTCCGGTTCTCTACACTCACCATACGATACACAGCAGCATTGGGCTGCTATTTTACGCTGGCATTCTGTAAGAGCGTGGTCCTACCCAGGGCCGGATTAACCATTAGGCAGAGTAGGCAACTGCCTAAGGGCCCCGCATCGGCTAGGAGCCCCGCGCGCGCAAAAGCAATAGAAAATCTTTCATACAGAGCAAATTCAATTGGAAAATTTGTATCCTCAACGACAGTAGGTATTATTGCGTTTTAGCGACGCATGCTGTCAGCTGTCAGTTGATGAAATACTTCATACTTACAGAACTTTACTTTGTAGAACTAATAATATGTATACGTTACGTTGCGTGTTGTATGATATACAAAAGTTTTGAAATGCTTGATCTGTAATTGCGTTTTGTGAGTTTTGCGACCGTGAATGAATTTAATTTAAAAAGTTTTAGTCTCCTCTGTGTTTCAAAAGTTATGAATTTGGATAAAAGAGTGCTAGATATATTTATACTTAAAGTATAAGCATTAATTCGGAACGCAGCCGGTGAGCGGTAGGCTGAGTGAGTAGATACTAGACTTCATTCACATCGGGGACTCCCCGATTCGTTGAATGCGTTACGTAGCGATTTGTGAGTGACCGTGAATTTAGTTTAAAAAGTTGTACTGTGCTCTGTGTTTCAAAACTTACGAATTGGGATAAGAGTGCTAGATTTTTTTATAAAGACTGCCAGTGTCTTCATAAAATCGGTGAGAGGACGAGCGAGTAATAGATACTAAAACTGAAGTAACCACTGTTACCAGGTAAGTTTGATAATTGATTGCGAGATTTTATTGCATATACTTATGAGTATTTATTTCATCTCATATCATAAATTCGACGAGTGTGAAAAGCCAAAGTTTTTCTTGTGTACTACCTATCTGTAATACCTATCTGTATTATAGAAATTATTACTATTTCTCTCGCGTCGTCTTTCATTCACACGATTGTTTACCTTTTCTTTAAGAAAGAAAATGTTGGAGGAACCCGTAAAGAAAAAACACCTAAGTGGTTCAGAAAAACGTAAAAAGCGGCTTGAACAACAAAACAAGCGTGATGAAAAAAGACAAAAAACTCGATTTAGTCGCCAATCAATGGAAAATCAACCTTCTCCAAGTACATCTGCTGGCCAAACTATGGAGGCGGACCCAGTAAAGATTCCTTGCGAGTGTTCTGAACAGACAAACCAGGATCAAGAAACAGCTACTTTAGCGGGTACAGAGGAATGTGACGCGGAGACCGAGGTTCAATTACTACACCAAAACGTAGTCCACCTAGAAGTAGAATACCAGAATGACATTGGCTTATGGCAAAATATTACCAACGAAATACAAGATTTTTGGTGTACTAGAGATCCTGAAGAATGTCAACACTTTGAGTGTGATTTTTCTGCTTCAAGCCAAAATGACGTTAGTGAAAGATTTTTTTTCTCAATCAATGTTTTTTTGGAAACATATAAGTGGTAGTAAAATTAAACGAGAGTGGCTCATGTATTCTCCATCTACTGGAAAAGTATACTGCTTTCCATGTGTACTTTTTGCAAAGATCAAAGCCAATCGCAATTTCAAACTGGATTTTCTGATTGCAAAAATACATCGCAAAGAATTCAATCCCATGAGAATAATGCAACGCACCGAGAATGTGTACAGACAGACACTGATTAGTAGACGACTTATTCAGGGCCGACTTGACACCTCTTTGGAAATGACATTCAACAAAGAAAGAGAATATTGGATAAAAGTTTTACAAAGAGTAGTATCAGTGATTAAATTTTTATCATCCCGTGGATTAGCATTTCGTGGTGATGATGAAATTCTTGGTTCTCAACATAATGGCAACTATTTGGGAATTTTAGAATTACTCGCGGAATACGATCCATTCCTTAGTTCACATTTAGCCAAATATGGTAATGTTGGGAAAGGAAGACAGAATCATATTTGTCTTCAACGATTTGCGATGAACTTATTGAAATATTGGGAAGTAAGGTTTATAAATTCATTGTTAATGAAATTATTAAAGCCAAATATTTCTCAATAAGCGTCGATTCGACATCAGACATATCTTATACTGATCAGTTGACTGTAGTGCTGAGATACGTTACTTCAAATGGAGAAGTAGCAGAACGTTTTCTTATATTTATTCCTATAGTAAGTCACAAAGGAGAAGAACAGGCCGCTATAATTTTATTTTTTTTAATTCAATATAACATTGATATAAAAATGCGAGAGGCCAGACTTACGATAATGCGTCAAATATGTCTGGTTGTTACAATGGTCTATAGGCCCATATTAAGAAAATAAATAATCTCGCACACTACGTTCCATGTGCAGCGCACTCGCTGAAATTGGTTGGAGTACGTGCTGCGGAGAGCTGCGTTGGAGCAATCTCATTCTTCGGATTTGTACAGGCAATATACAACTTTTTTTCGGCGTCAACTCATCGCTGGGCAATTATTCAGAAATATCACGAAAAAGGTTTATTGCTGAAAAAAGTGGTGTGCAAGAGCCGATGCGACTACGGCTTTGTCAGAAGGTTACAAGAGTTTCCAGAAAACATTGAGACATCGCAAACAATTCACGAGGCTCGATGTTTATTAAGGGACTCGGAAAAAAAAGAACATGCCGTAATGGCAATATTTTGGGCTGCCATACTGGATCGAATCAACTTCGAGTTGCAGTCGATCTTTTAAAGTCGCTTTTACAGCGAGAATTATTTGACGATTACGAGATGAAGGCAAATGAGAAAACTGATACCGAATACAGTGAAAAAAATCAGCGTATGCGAAGAAGAAAAAGGCATCACGATGACAGATCTGCAGATGAAGTTGTGATCGGAGGAAAAGATAAGTTAAAGATTGAAACATATTTGCCTGTACTAGATATGCTGTATGCAAAATTGTCGCGACGACTAGAAGCTTACCGGGAAATTAATTATCTGTTTGGATTTCTGACAGATTTTATGAAAAAGACCAACGATGAAATTAAAGAAGCTTGTATAAAATTTAGTGAACACTATTCCGAAGACATAGAGCCCGAGCTTAAAAACGAGATGGTACAGTTCAAGTACTTCATCTTACAATTAGAGGTTGCGTGGATTGCGGGAAAAGATAAGATTGTACCTGCCCAGGACTCGTTTAAATTAATTTTTGATAATATGGTACAATCAACTTTCCGGAATGTAATGATAGCATTGCAAATATCTGAAGAAGTCTGATGATATCAAACGCAACGGGTGAACGTAACTTTTCAAAATTAAAACTAATAAAAACCTGTCTTCGTTCGTCAATGTCTCAGAACCGTTTAAATTCATTGTCGATAATGGCGATTGAAAATGATGTATTGGAAAAGGTCAACTTTCAAAAAAGTTAGATTTAAAGTTAGAAAGAAAGTTAATATTTAAACTTAATGTACATGTCATAACTATTTTCTTTCGTTTATTGTTTTTTTATTTCATTTAACAAGAATAAAGTTAAAATTAAAATATCCGCGTCAAAACTATTTTCTATCGTTTATTATATTTTATTGCATTTAACAAGAATAAAATTAAAACACCCGCGTCTTATTTTTCTTTCCTGCTCCATAATGAGACCGTGAAACGGTGTTATCTCATATACATGCTATACCTAATGAGATCTGGATCATCACTTATCTATAACCTATTCATTAAGACAATTTCAATGAGCCCAAATACAAATTTTTTCCTGTAAGTTCCTGAGGACTAAAGCATCAGTCCGGTGATGCTACTCACATCCCTTCATGCTGGCTGCAAAGGGGCCCCGAGTATTGCATTGCCTAAGGGCCCCGACATGGTTAATCCGGCCCTGTTACTACCCCGGTCGAGCCAACCCATTCGTGCTACAACCATAATATAGCCGGAGGGTGGCTCTACCACGTAATAGACCTTCAAGAAGTAGGTATCTATTAATTTTCCTTAAAGGATGGCAATGCACCTGCGAGTGCAGATATCCAGATGGCTGGTATTACAGATGTTGATGAGCGATGGTGATTTTTACTATTAGATAAGCCACATGCTCGTCAAAGTCATCTTCTACAAAGAGTATTTAACCCTTTGGTGTTTGGTTGTAATGTGAATGTTCATTTGTATCTGACGGTAGAACAATAATTGTTTGCTCTCCATAACCTCATTACATTAAGGTTACATTGGACAAGATATGACAAATATTATTATTATATTATACCAATTACTGTCGTCAAGCAGCAGTATTCTGGTTAGTTTAATTATTTAAATACAAACTTAAAGATTTCTATGTTTTTCAATTTTCCTCCGACTATTCCATGAACGTAGACCCCCTCCCCTCCCTCCAACGAATGCCACAAAGCACGGTCCTGAGCCACCTGCATCTATCGACTTCCTGCATATCTTACCAGGTCGTTACTCCATCTAGTGGAGGGGGGCGCCCTATACTTCGCCTGCCGATACGAGGCTACCACTCGAGAATCTTTCTTTCCCATCGGTTGCTGGTTCTTCGACCTATATGGCCGACCCAATGCCACTTCAGCTTCCTAATCCGTTGAGCTATGTCGCTTACTCTAGTTCTACTGCGGATACCTTCATTTTTAATTCTATAGCGCAGAGAAACCCCGAGCATAGCCGAAGGTAGCAGACCAGTAGCCATAGCAGTTAGGTATGTATATATGTAAATACTTATAGTAAAGAAGATACGAATTACTTTCCTGTTCCTTGTTACATAAAGCATAAATAGCTTTGGTTTATTTTAAAGTGCGTGCCGCTTTTAGATTACCTAGTCTTTATTTCAATCATCCAATACAACCCTCACACATAACAAAATGGCGGTTCTTGAAACAAGTTCTAATGAACGTGTCATTTTTAGTTAATGATAGAGACTGTAGATAAATTCTATTAACTTATTGTATCATAAGTTTCTTGGCAATATATTGCGAAGAAATAAATAAATAGTTAAATCTCAGTAATAAAGTTAGTTTTTTTGGTGTAGTAAATATAAACCTTTAATGTACATATTGTGTTTGGTATATAAAATGAAATTCATAACAAAAATAAACATAATACACTAATTTCCAAATACTCAAACGCTACTCAATTTTAAGATGCCGTTAAGTCTCGTGCTGTCTCTAGCACTTTAAGTTAAGATGACTGTGACACCACGAGACTTAAAAACATTTTAAATTGATTAGCGTTTGAGTATTTAACCATTAGATGTTTATTATGTGGTCCCACTTAAACTGTTACCTAATTACTCACTTGCAATTTTAAATTTGATAAAGGTATATAATTAATTATTTATTTAAAAGCAAAGCAGAAAATACATAATATATTACCTATATTTTAATGATTTTTTTTACAATTTCATATATTATGGTTTTGAAACTATCCTTTTATAAAATTAATTAGTACCTGGACGATCGTGCTTCACTCGGTGTTAGAAAATAATATATTCTTTTTTTTTAATTTCACATTATCTAAATATATAATTTAATCTAATTTGTTCGAGACGTTTACGAGAAACCAAATACGTATGCAGATTATCATCATTACAGCCTTTAACAAGTCCACTGCTGAACATAGGCCTCCCCCAATAAATGCCACATTCGTGTGGTGAATGGGTCTCCGGTTCTCTACCGGAAACCCCTTTTACTGGAGAATCTCAGACATCTACATTTTGATACTGAAACGTGTATAGATGTAAATGTAGGTGTTTATGGTCCACAGTATCCACCACATCTACTTCCCATCAGATGTACTGTGTACTCGCTTATTATCCTTATGCTATAAAAAGGTTTCGCAAAATACCAGCATAATGTTGCTGTGTTTCATGTGGTGAAGTGTATAGAACCGGAGACCTGTTTAACCGGTGAAGAAGCATGCCTCTTTAGCTCTCAAGGGGGACAATGCATCTGCATTTTAAATATTTATCGAAAATGAATGTGGACTGTTTACACCTTTTATAAAATAATATTATGTTCATTTATTTATAAAACACCCATTATATGTATATTGAAAAATTACAAAAAACGATAATTCTATACTATTGTATTTAACATTTGGATAATAAACAGAATAAAAAAAAGAAAACTATTATTGAACAAAATGTAGGAATTTTAGCAATGAACAAAGAAACACTAAATTAAACATGGCAAGTCTGTTTTGGCCTTGGTTGCAAACTAGTTAATTAACAATATTGTTCTTACTCTTATATCTGTTTAATACCTAACAATAAGACTTTTTTATACAACTCTACCACCTACATCTTCATTAGTCGTTGAGCGTTAAAGTCAATACCAATGTCATAACGCATAGGATATCAATTTATAAATAATATGTTATTTATTCCATTCCATTTAATGGCGGGAAACAGAACACCGAGTCATCATGTAGAGCTCCTGCCCGAAACCGTAACTATATCTGATGAAGCTGTTAAGGTCACAGTGACAACACATTTGATTGAGGTGGAATGTTAGCGCGTTTTTTAGACAAATACTTTTTTTTTATTTTATATAAACTGCTTTTAGCGTTTGTTAATGAAACTGTAGCTATAACAAAAGGAAACATGTTTGGCTTGTTGTAATTATCAAGAACTTTATGCCAAAATCTACTTCGACCACCTATTTAATAATGTAATGCACACAGATTGCTTAGTTAATAAATTAATTAATATAATCAGAAAGTTATGGACAAGTTTTCATCATCATCATCATCATTACAGCCCTCCCCAGGGTATGCCACAAAGCACGGTCCTAAGTCTTCTGCTTCCATTGACTTCCTGCATGTCATACCAGGTCGTTACTCCATCTAGTGGGGGGACACCCTACACTTCGCCTGCCGGTACCAGGCTGCCACTCGAGAACCTTTCTTCCCCATCGGTTGTCGGTTCTTCGAGCTATGTGGCCGGCCCATTGCCACTTCAGCTTACTAATTTGTTAAGCTATGTCGGTTACTCTGGTTCTACTGCGGATATCCTTGTTTTTAAGTTAATCACGCAGAGAAACCCCGAGCATAGCCCTCTCCATAGCTCGCTCAGCGACCTTGAGCTTCCTCATACGGCCAGTAGTGAACACGTCTCAGATCCATAGGTTATCACTGGTAACACACACTGTGTTTAGAGGTTTTGAGGTATGCCTGAAGAGAAGATGGGTCGTAATCTCCCGAACGCTGCCCAGCTGAGTTGAATCCGTCGATTGACCTCTCGGTCGAAGTTGGACTTACCTTGTCTTACCTAGTATGGACAACTTTTAACTAGATGTAAGTGACAAATGCTAAAAGTCTAAGGGCGTTACCACACCAATCGATCGATCGTCTATCGCTGCCATTGATCGACGTCGATCGATGTCGATCTTTTGGTGGGGTAGCTTTAGATGATTGACGGATACTGGTCGTGAAATAGTTGTTCAATCGACGTCGATCGACAATTAATCGATGTGGTTGTGGGCTCATCATCAGTATCTTTCAAAATGTATTTAGAAGAGGACGTTATTGTTGGCCAGTACGCTCTTGCCGTGTTATTATTACGGAGACGCAAATGCATAAGACTCTGGATGCGACCGTTTTTTAAGATCTAGCCTTAACAAATGGTGTTTTAAGGCTAGACCTTAAAAAAAATTAAGGCTAGAGATACCTTAAATTCAATTAGACGACATTTTAAATAGCGGTCGGTGGAGCGGGGGAAGTCCTCGAATAATCAAGCAACTCGATCGACGTCGACTAATCCATTCTACCATCGATCGACGCCATCGATCCTAAAAGTGAAGGACGTCTATAAACAGCAGTGTATGGGAGCCAAGTTTAACTGATATAAGTTATTTTAAAACAAAATAATCAAATTCCACAACAATGTAGCGAAGGTTTATGAACAAATTTTAGAAGAGTAATTACCTAGTTCGCCATGCAGTGGCGGCGTAAGAGAATCTAATATCATCCTGTGGGAGATGGGCAGCTGCATCTACCACAGGGAGTGCTCAGAGGAATTGTTCGGACTAATTCCAGCCGCCCAATTTCACCATCGCACATAGCGATAAAACTCTCGATACCATCGATACCATCTGGATGATTGGCGGTCCACCACTGTGCAATTTACAAGAAGATTTCTTCCCAGCACAACTTCTTTGTGGAGTCGACTACTACCAGCAAATTTTCCGGACCGATACGACTTAGGGACCATCAAGAAAAGAGCCTACTCTTTTTTAAATGACCGGCACCACATCTGCAATTCCCCTGGTTTTGCAGTTGTTCATTGGTGGCGGTGGTCACTTAGTAGGTGAGCCGCAAGCTCGTCTGCTCCCTGTCATACAAAAAAAATCTTCCTGACAATAACTCAAAACAATAAAACGTGCCAAATATGGCGAATACTCCAATAAATTATAAATAAATAAGGGTACCTATGTTGGAGGCCTATGTTTAACGGTGGACTTTTTTAAATGGCTGTAATGCATTAATGAATTTCCTGGCTCAAAACTGAAAAAACTCAAAGTTATTTAAACAGTTTTTTTCCTATACTATGATGAAGTAGTTCATTGCAGGGCTTCCGGTTTAGGCATCATCCCTAATAACAAAGATGAGGTGCTGATTCTCGGTTACGTGTCACGATCTGGGTCTAACTGCAGCATGAATTTAATCTGACATAATATGTAAAGTCAAGCGGCCATTATTGGTTTTGCGTTACTAATCCTCCAAATCCGGTCTAATCCGGTAAAATTTAATGTTATGCAAGCCAGTGAACGCAATATCTTGTCTATGAATATAGAGATGCAGTAACAGCAGTTAAGATGATATAAAAGAAAGTGGAACTATATACTTAATTATTGTAGTTCTCATCCGGCGGCTAGGGTTATGCGTTGTTTGCGCGCCGAGCCTAATGTTAAATTATTTTATTTTTCATTATCTCGTATACGATGCGTCTAAATAACAGGCTATGAAGAGCAAAGTTAATCTCCATAAAATTTTCTTGATGATAAAGTAACTTTCAATCGTTAGGATTAATATGCCATGCCTGATAATAACGCTCATAAATAATTTTTATATTTTCAATAGTATCTATAAATAATAAATATAGTATCGGACTGGTAGTTTCAGAGATTAGAGTGTTTAAACAAACAAAAAAAAAACTCTTCCGCTTTATTATATTATAATATTTATTAAACGATATTTTCTATTTGACTTGAATGTTGTTATTTTTTTGTAAGTTTTAATCTACACTACTACAATAAAGATCGTGCAGTGGCGGCGTAAGAGAATCCACTGCTCTATATTATCCCGTGGGTGTCCTAAGAAACAGCAAAGGGGAATGAAACAGTGAATGGGCAGGATCTTCTTGATAACAACTAAAAATAATAATAAAAAACTGCTGTTGCCAACTCGCCTGCCAAGAGTAACTAAGCCAAATATCTATCTACCCTATGCGGCAATCAATCTGTGGAGGAGGCCTTTGTTCAGCAGTGGACTTTTGATTGATTTAAATGAATGAATCCCTTTTCTATTTACTTACGCTTTCAAAAAAACACATTTTGATGGTAAGTGGCCCATAGACAATACTGTGGCCAATATACACCTACATCTATCCTTGATTAAGAATAAATGTGTAATTACGTTGATCAGTAAGCTGAAGTGGCAGTGCGCCAACAATATATCCCGAAGAACCAACAAACGATGGGAAAAGAAGGTTCTTAAGTGGCAGCCTTGTACCGGTAAGAGATATAGGAAACCGATGAATACAGGAGGCTCAAAACCGTGTTTTGTGGCGTTCCTTGAGGAGCCCTACGTTCAGTAGTAGACTTGCGATGAGCTGTAATGATGATGATCGTGATGATACGTTGTTATTCCTGAGGACTAAGATGGAATTCCCTGATGTTAATAGTAAAAATATGTCCCTGTTCGTTCATTTGCTGTAACCAAAATACACTGTAGCATGGCTCTACCAGTCCCTCTGTGTAGTGGCGGTGTAAAAATATCCTTTACCCCTATCGTCCCGTGAGTGGCGTAAAAGGCGATAAATGAAAACAAACCAGGAGATAGGCAGAAGCGTTTTTTAATAAAAACTAGAAAAAAAACTGGTTACCAATCCGTCTACCAACCGCAAACGTGGCAACTATGGCAAGTGGGGACGCTTATTTATGAGGCAATCTTTGGGGACGCCTATGTTTAGCAGTGGATTTAGAAAGACTGTAGTGATGATGGTGATGATATATCTACCATGATCAAAATTTTTAGCATATGTTTTGTAATATATCGGAATAAAAGTCGTAATAACTTTACTGATACCCAAATTTTACCCGAGCGAACTCGCTAAGGTCGGTCAGTAACGTAATAATGAAACAAAATGGTTTAGGTACTTCTAATGCGTTTAATGATTAATGTCAGAGATTATTTTTATGATTTTTAATGTAATTGTATTTGAAAAGTTAGAAATTATGCACTTTATACTTAATTCAAATTAAACTAAAAAATACCGTAAAATTATACTATGTCAAACATATCAACAAACGACGAAAGCCATTTTGCTATAGATTTTGGCCAATCGATATTTCGTTTATTTTATTACCAATAAACTTCTTTTCTTCTTTTTTAAATTGCCATTCTATAATGTATGTAATTGTCTAATAACATCAACTTGTTTGGGCGATTGAAGCGGCGAGTTGGAGGTCTAATGTTATTTTAAGCGTGTCCCGGCGCGGCGCCCCGCCATTGTTTAGTAATTGCATTGTCATTGTCTCGTCGCGTACGGTAGCTGAACCGCTAGGGGATATTATACATTTGTTTGTTTCGGACAAGTCCTATTCAGTTAATTTGCTATTTTGTTTGCTTTATTTTAACAATAAATATACATAATACAAATATACATATTTTCAGATTAATGGATATGCATTTATTTATTACGGGCAAGTCCTGTTCAATTCAACTGATATCTGAAAAGATTCTGTTGTCATTCTGTTATCAACAGAAAATAGGTAATCAATAAAAAATATTTAAGGAATCTGTATGCACTTTATTTATATTTAAGTAAAACGTAAACCAAAGTTACAACTTATATGCGTACCACTCCTGGACAGGTCTCTTCTCATTGCTGAGAGCCCCAAGGTAGGTATACCCCAAAGCGAGTAGGCGGATTTCACATGTCTTAGGTGTCCTCATCTCTCAGATGTTTTCCATTATCACCAAGCACGTGGTAAATAAGCATTTAAAACAGCAATTGACAATTTCATTGGTGCCGGCGGGTACGAAACCGGGTTTTTTCATAGGATAAGGGTGACAAGCGAGCACACAGTCCACCTGATGGTAAGTGGTTGCTGTGGCCATTATATCTATACGTATATATAGATATATATCTACATATATCCTCGTTTGCGAATCAAAATGCTCGTATACTGTGAAATTTACAGCGCTCGCTTAACCCATGAGCTACAAAGACTCTTTCTGTGAAAGTTATTGCATGCATTAACATCGCTTATATACATACTACATATGTGTCAGGAACGTCACACCTGTTATCCCCTAGGTAGGTAGAGTTCAAAGAGTAGCGAGCCACTAGGACCACGTTTAGCTAAAAATTATGGGTACCTACTAATGGAAAATTGTGAAAAAGTGATGTGGTCAGCCCATTAACTACACAATCACAAATGCAATATCCCATTAGTCGCCTTTTACGACATTCTAGTCAAGTAACACAGTTGGCACATCCTTATCATTGTTGGCATATTCGTATTTCACACGTGGTAGAGCCGCGCTGCAGCTGTATTATGGTTGTAGCACCAATGGGTCGGCTCGATTGGGGTGGGGCCACGCTCTCTCAGAATACCAGCGTAAAATAGCAGCATAACGCTGCTGTTTCGTATGATGAGTGTAGAGAACCGGATACCCTTTTCATTGGTAACGACGCATTCCATCTTAATCCTCAGGGGTGGTAACGCATCTGCATTTTGATTCTTAATCGATGATAAATGTAGATGTCTATGGGCTACAGCATCCACTTACCCTCAGGTGAACTGTGTGCTCGTTTGTCACCATTATATTCTATATCTATATATATCTTTATATATAATTCTTCTATACGTCTGTTTGTCACTGAACTCGTCCTAAACAACTGGACCGATTTTGATGAAATTGATGATTGTGTTTGAGTGGGTGGTTAGTTTAGTTGGATCGTTTAGATTCACAATTGGACCCGATAGGTGGCGCTGCTGTCGAAATCAAAAAATAGAATAGAATAGAATAGAATAATTTTTATTCAGTGTACATTATTACATAATACTTATTGAAAGTCATTTTATTATTTACCACTGGTTCAGAAAATACCTCTGTCCTGGGAAGAACCAGCAAGAAACCCACCAGGACTTTTTTTAAAACATATTTTACTTTACAATAATTTTTTTTGTACAAATTTTAAATGAGTTTTAATAAAACCTGCATGGTGGCGATCACCTCATTCCCAGGGTATTTTTTTCACTTATGTATTCTTTGATATAATAATAACCCTTTTTGGACAATTTTTCTTTAATAAAACATTTAAACCTGTTTATTGACAAATTTTGTACAATTTCTGGGATATTGTTGTAAAAGCAACATTACCCAATAAATGAATTACTAATTCAATGGAGTCTAGTAACTGGTATTACAAGCTTAGATATGTTTGTTCCTAGTGTTTAAAGTATGAACATCTTTATTCTTATCAAAGCTATTTATGTTTTTATATACATACATTACATTTTCATAAATATATTGCGATGCCAAAGTTAATATGTTTATTTCTTTAAAATTTTCTCTAAGGGACTCATTACAATTTAAGTTATACATCGCCCGTACGGCTCTCTTTTGCAAAACAAATATGGCTTCGATGTCAGTCGCATTACCCCATAGCAAAATTCCATAAGTCATCACGCTATGAAAGTAACTAAAATAAACTAATCTAGCTGTCTCAACATTCGTGAGACTTTTAATCTTTCTTACAGCATATGCTGCAGAACTAAGTCTGCTTGCTAATTTAGATATATGGGGGCCCCATTGAAGTTTCGCGTCAATAGTAATACCAAGAAAATCAGTGGTATCCTCAAGACTCAACTCCTCCCTATTTAAGAGCACATTAATGTTGGAAGGTGTCTACACATCACTACAAAATATAACAAATCAAAGTAATTTAAGTATAGTGCATCAAAAATATACAATGTAAGTACATTAAAAAGGGCATGTGGCGCCTCGCCCACCGCTACGAGAGCGAGACTGCTTCTCTGCCGGAGCCCCGCGCCGCTGTCGGAGTCCCGCGACATAATATATGGCTTCAATATCAGTCGCATTACCCCATAGCAAAATTCTATAAGACATTACGCTATGAAAGTAACTAAAATAAACTAATCTAGCTGTCTCTACATTCGTGAGACTTTTAATCTTTCTTACAGCATATGCTGCAGAAGTAAGTCTGCCTGCTAATTTAGATATATTATGGGGGCCCCATTGAATCTTCGCGTCAATAGTAATACCAAGAAAAACAGTGGTATCCACAAGACTCAACTCCTCCCCATTTTAGAGCACATTGGTATTCGAATGTTTAACATTAGATATTGTAAATTTAATACATTTTGTCTTATTGCCGTTTAAGAGCAAATTGTTGTCGTTAAACCAATGTACTAATTACGATAGAGCATTATTTTCATTCTCAAAATTAATAGTCTGTCGTTTGATTTGAGTTTGAAAAATCACCTATGCGAAGCCGGGGCGGATCGCTAGTTTGTTAAAGTCCCACATAAACATGGAACTTATATTTAACAGACTGAGAAGACTGAGAAACTGTAAAATCTAGATGAAGTATTTGCTCTAATCTTTTAGATGTGTTTGTCCATTTTGTTTATTATTTGCGGTGTAAGAAGATCCACTACCCCATATCGCCACTTGGGTGTCGTAAGAGGCGCCAGAGGGAAACTAAAACAGGAGATGATAACAATTCAATAATAATAAAAAAGACAACTAAAGCAAATATCCCCCTTTGAAGCAATCTACCCGGGAAGCCCATGTTCAGCAATGGACTTGCAATGCGCTGTAATGAATGAATGAAGAAAAATATTATTAACAACATTAGTGTGATGCTGATGTGTTTTTATTTAAGTACTAGCTGTTCCATACATAGCAACTTTATACGCGTGGAATTTATTATGATTGGATTTCATGGGTTTGTTTTGCGGGAAACCCTAATTTATTTTCTTAAATAAACTCATTATAACATCAGCTATCTACCAGTGAAAGTCCCGTCAAAATCAGTCCAGCCATTTCGGAGATTAGCCGGAACAAATAGACAGACAGACAAACATTTTAAAAATTGTTTTATTATTATAAAAATACCATACATACTTTCATATGCATTTTATAAAAAGCTGTTATTTTAACATTACAAACAGACAATTTCATTTCTTTGTATAGATTACTTTAAACATTAATCGAGCTTTGCAGCTAATATTACTTATTAGACGGTATACCTCCTTTGCTTGAGTATTTAGTTTTAGTGCCAACTCAGATCATATACCACCATTAAAATTATTAATGTCACATAAAACAAATCATAACAAACAAATAATATACGTAAGATGTAAAAATAATTTTGACAATCAAATAATTAATTTAAGGCATATGCTATTCAGCCTTAAAAAAGAAAAAAATATAGCACCTGCCCTGACACTTAATCGGATTACCCGTCCCGATAATAATCTTAGTTCTCTAGTTACCTAAAATATAATATAGTATGCATGATAGAATTATTATAGACGAAATAATATGATAGGCAAAGTAGTTTGTTATTTAATGTATCTTTTAGCGGCGTAAGAGAATTCATCACCCCATTTCGTTTCCAGTTTTCATACAAAGAGACGACTATGGAATGGAATTACAAAAAAGATATATTTGGAAAAAAGTGGCATTAGACAAACTAAATTTTATTTTCTTACGTCGTATAAATAAATATATTTCATTTAATTATTTAAACTATGCGCGTTTATACATGATATGTGTAAACATATGTGCAAGGCCGGCTACAACTAGGTGCAATCGATTGCTGTTGGTTAAACTTAGGTGTGTTCCATTTTACCTATTAATTTATAAATAATATAAAAATATCTGCTATTTGATATGTGCTTCCGTATTTTTAACAAATTTAACAGAATAATTATTAACTTACTGTCGCTGATATTCTGTGATAGTAGATGAATTTAGTAAAAGTAATAGTAATTTCATTTATTATTCGGATTTTACTATACCTGGTTTTACCCGAAAGCTACCGGCTACACCTAGTTTTAGCCGGCTAAACCTAGACGTCAGTTGCACCTACAGTTACACTTCGAGTTTTAGCCGTGGTACAATTGTATAGGTTATTATTTATTCTGTGATAAAGGTACAAGACGTGCGCTGTGGTTCAGCGCACTTCAACATTTATCTGGCGACTACCTACCGATATTTGAGTTGGATTATATAGGTTGATATATAATTTTTTCATTGGCGTTTAAACAGTATGAAAAATAATACAATCATTGATATCACTAGCCCTTTTTCTAATTCATTTAGCTTAGTAATTAATTTGAACGATATCAAAAAAAAGTGTGTGTGTACTTATGTATACGCACGTAGGAAGTTATACTTCTTTAGCGTAACAAAACAAAACTTGAGAGACAATTACCCACTGAAATTGTCGCTTTTAGGTGTCAGTGTGCGCGCGCATCGTAACAACTTCATGGTGTCGTTTTTAGGTGTCGGTATGCGCACGCATCGTAAAAATTCACTTTCATAATTTTTCCCAAACGCCCCAAAAGAAGTATAGTTTCAATTATATACAATATTTCGGAACTTATAATAAAGTTAAGTATCGTCAAAAATATGATAAACCATTGTCAATCTTTTTACATAACATATTTTTTTAATTCACAGTAATAAATTTTATGAAATAGCCGGACTGAAAGTAAGATCCTTAAGTTCTTTTCTGTACATCAGCTAAAATAACTTCAAAATTGTTTAGATAAAGTAAATTGAACTATTTTTCGAGGTTGCAATGATAAAGTTGTTATTGTAGTACTTGTAATGAATTTATTTTTTAAATTTACATTAAAGAATATGTAATTAGTTTAGTAATTTGAGTCTCAATTTAACACTGACGCGTAATTTGAATGTGCAGTGAATGACGCGGTGACGCAGATGTCCGCGCTTCGCGATTGCATAAAGTAGGTACGCTAAAATCAGAAAAGTCAATTGTTATCAGTATAAAAGCCGAATTCGCTGATATTAAAATAAATAATTTAATACCTAGACATAGTTATTACAAGGTATTTCAATATAGCAATACAGATCCCTGCACGATAGAGTATGAGACCGTCAATAGAACACTGTTGAATAAGGGCCACCTAATATCCACTATCCCATATCTCCCCGTGAGTGTCGTAAAAAGCGACAGAGGTAAACAAACGAGAAGATGGGCAGCGTCTTCCTTATAATAACTAAAAATAAAAAACTAAGGTTGCCAACCAGCCTGCCAAGCAATTTATGTGGAGGTTTATGTTCAGAAGTGAACTTTTGATAGGCTGCAATGTTAGAACCAAACGGTTTACTTCGTCTGTCGTAATGCTTACACCAAACTTTTCTACGTGGTAGAGCCATGCTGCAGCTATATTACTGGTATAGTTGTAGCACGAATGGGTCGGCTCGGCCGAGGAAGGACCACGCTCTCACAGAATACCAGCGTAAAATAGAAGCTCACCAGGTGGAATTGTGGTCAAGCACTGGCTAAAAAAATGTTAACAGAACAAGGGCCTTAATCAGAAGTTACCAAAATTACAATTACCATCGGACGGGATATTTTACACCTAGCACGTATGAGATGGTAATATCGAAGTGAAATTAAGTTTTAAAAGAAAATACTTTTATATATTTATTATTACTGCCTTTTTTTACGAAAAAAAGTATCCGCGCTCATTTTTTTACAATAGCTATAGACATTAAATTCCAAGCAGAACTCGACTAAGGCACCAACTAAATTAGTTAGTTTGTGTAAACTAGCACAAACTGGAATGACAAATAAATTGCTGTAATTTCTAGTCTAGTCTTCTATATATAATATTATCTTTGCTATAACTATTACAACATGGCATGAGTGAATATTTTTTCCTGAAACCTTCACGAAAATAACACGTGGGTAAGAAAAAATGACAGTGGATTAAAGAATATTTTCGAAACCAGATAGCAAAAAGGGATTTTTATTAACAAACAAAAGACAACCAATTTTAGATGTAACGGTGATTTAATTTTGGTTAGAAATTCTCAATATCTACATCCTCAACAGGGACCAGCGTCAAAAGTACGAGACATCTGGCACTGTGATGGACATCCCGCTTGCCAAGCGTGGCGGTTATAGCAAATTCTACAATAGAAGAAGCCCGACTCTAGCAGTGAATCGTTACCTACCAACTGATAAATAAGAAAAAAGAAGCAGAAAAATATTGAAGTAATAAGAATAAGAATAAAAATTTTTTTTAGGTTCTATCACCTGCCACAAAGGCGGAAACGAGTTTTAAGACGAAATATTCAAAAACAAATTATTAGTTTTCAGTCTTTAAAAATGAAATAGCGTAACTAACTGGTGATTGTTGTTGTTTTAAAATAAAACCTTTTATTATTGGATTATGTTCCAAGGTTGTGCTTGATTCATTGGTTTCGTAAACATTATATGTAACTATATATTGTCAATAGATTTTAATACTTACTGTCCTACTTTTTACTTGTCCTTTTTTTACTTTTCTTTGTAGGTCTTTTCTGTTCAAAAATTTTAATCAATTTTTGAAGCACTTACTGACATCCGAGTCAGCTGAAATTTGGCTACTGATGTAATTTCGATGAGAATACAATCATATGGTACCACAGAGCTGACCTAATGATGGATCCGTATGCTGGCCCAAGTAACGCATATATAAGTTTTTAAATAGATTCTTTAAATAATTATTTGTTACACTATATGATTGCTTGTTAAGATGTGTTTTGTTAAAATTAATGTTACCGTTACACCCTGCTAAACATAGGACCGCCCATACATTGCCTCGTAGCCATAGTTGCCACGCTTGGCAAACGCGGTTTTTTTTTTGTTGTTAGGAAGACGCTACTGCCCATCTCCTGGTTTGCTATCCCCTGTTGCCTCTTGCGTATGTGTCGCAATTTATGTGGCGGGATGATATAGAGGGTTCAAATAAATGTTGTCAGGATTTAATTGTTTTTATCAACGTTACCTGATGGTTACTGTGCGGCATAAAAGCTGCATGTTATTTGTTTATAGAGTAATTTTAAAAGTAAAATATTAGTCTATTTATATAATTAAAAGGAAGTAAAAAGGGACAAAAAGACAACACTTGTTAAGTTTAAAAAAAATACTTACCATAATTCTATGAAAATGATCCTAACAGTAAAACACAAAAACTTACTACTCTTTCTCAATACCCTTTTACTTAATACAAACTACTTATTCTCAATACCCTTTTACTTAATACATTTGTTTTTTTTTATGTTTACGTTTATTATGGTGTGCCTCACTGTCGGATCGCCTGTAAAGATAAGTTTGTCCCCCTCGTTGATTAGTTGAGATTTATAGGCGTTATCAATTTTAAACCTTGAGAACTAAAGTGTGATGACCTGATATAATTAACAACTCACTTATTGACAAATAAATAGAAAAGAAAAAAAAATATTGCAACCATAGTACATACGTATTTAATTCTCACAGGCGATAAAACTAATGCTTTATGTTTAAGGTTGTAGAATACAGCATTATGTATATAGTTTTCGGACCAGGCAAACGTGTATTGTAAGGACCAAAAGTAAGATTTACAAACGAAACGCCTAATTGACAATTTAGTCTTAATAATTATTAAAAAATTGCTTTAACAGTGCAGCATGAAAATTTAGCTTTAGCAGTACAGTCCCTATGACATAAATTATTTACGCAATAACGCAAAGTTGTAGTGATTGTTCACCTGATGGTAAGTGGGTACTGCAACCAACTTCAAACAAAAATTCTACAGATGCGTTATCACCTCGATATGGGGTAGTGGATATTCTTACACCGCCACTAATGTCGTCAAGATCTAATTGTTTTAATTAATGTTACCTAATCGTTACTCTGTGGTAGCTAGAGCATGCATAATAGCTGTGTGTTATTTGTTAATAGAGTTATTTGTTTTTACTTCAGTCAAATATTAGTTTATTTATATAATTTAAAGAAATCAAAGAGGGATAAACTAAAAACTTGTCAAGTTTAAAAAAGTTTTCAATCACGGTGGAATGCCTCACAGAAAAAAAAATCAAAAATAACAGACATAATTTACAAACCAGATTTAAAGTTAATTATCACAATTAAAGTAAATTTTAACGAAAGCACTTTTAACGTTCTGAAAGTAATAACAATATACTCATTGTAGTATATTGTGGGTAGATTTATATTTTGTGTCGATACTGTACCTTCATAAAAATAATAAAATAGTGTATGAATATGAAAAAATAATAATAGTGTTGAACCAGCTAGCGTTTATTTTATTACACTCATGGAATAGATGTTCTCAAACGGCAAAGCAAAACGGCAGACTGTAGTTATTTCACGTATTTTATAATCCGTTGCGCACGGAATGAGTCGACTGACATGGAATCTGCCGAGTCACTATTACCTCTATTGAATCAATTAGCCACCTAAATGTGGTAGCTCTCGGCGGCCGTCGCGTTCCATCGAGATAACATCTATTGTCTTCGTCACACGTCATATTGAATAAAAAGTTAGAGAATCATCCTCTGTTCTATTGACACGTACGTTTTATTGTTTCGGATAGATTTTTTATATGTTATTCTTTTCACCTCAGTTTTCTATTGCGTTAGTTATGATCTTCATAGAAATAACTAAATAATCCATATCGATAATTCTTTAAGACTGTTAACTTTTTAGTACTATCAAACTATATACCTATGTATTTTAGGAATATGTTATTAAAGTTAATAAATAGGAGTAATAATTTTAATTTCAAAGCAGCTACAGAATTGATCGAAATATACTATGATGTCAACGCCACAGTTTGCGGTATAAGCCATAAATAACACTTTTCTTAAAATAAAACTTTTAAAAATGACGTAGTCCAAAAGTCAGATATCAAAACATTTCTGCGCATTTCTTACATTTACTTTTACTTACTTTTTATACGTGGTAGAGCCATACTGCAGCTATATTATAGTTGTAGAACGATCGAAGTAATCTTAGTCCTCAGGGGTAAAAACGCATTTGCATTTTGATTCTTAATGTGTGGTATGTGCTCGTTTATCACACTTATTTTATAAAAAAACGTTACCCAAAATATCATGGTACCTACATGTTAATAACTTATTTTGACTGACAAAACACTCAATTCAGTGGCATTTGTAACATAACGCATGCTCATTAGCCACTAATTGGACCGAAATTTAAATCAAAATGTCTTACAGTAATAATGTAAGTGTAAGTGGTGTAAGGCAGTAGTCCTTTCCCGGTAGGTACACAGAAACAATAGCCGGCGCCGCCGTCGCGCCCGCATAGGGCTGCCAACTGTAGAAAAATAGTAAAATATTTATTTAATATATGGCTGGCTAGTTTTTTAAAACACTATTTATGGAATAAACAAAAACAAACTTTTGCAGAAATAAATATTTTTTTGGTCTAATTTCTCATTACAATAATTTACAAAATATATGCCAGTGTTAATATTTCGATTCACCTTGTGACGGAAATAATAAGGCATAAAATTTTAGTCGTCTACGTGTGGTCTCACGGTGCGTTATGGCAGCGACACTGTCTGAGCCACCCGTCACGTCATGGGGTAAAAAGTCGTACATAATTTAATGGCGTTTTAAATTTATACGTGGTAAAGTCATGCTGCAGCTATATTAATTGTATAGTTGCAGCACGAATGGATCGGCTCGACCGGGGAAGGACCACGCTCTCACAGAATACCAGTGTAAAATAGCAGCTCAATGCTGCTGTGTTTCGTATGGTGAGTGTAAAGAAACGGAGACTCTTTTTACTGGAAAAGAGGCATTCCATATTAGTCCTCACGGCTGACAACGCATCTGCATTTTGATTCGCGAACGAGGATAGATATAGATCTCTATGGGCCACAGCAACCACTTACCATCAGGTGGACTGTGTGCTCGCTTGTCACCCTTATGCTATTAAAAAAAATCTGCAACATGACACAGTTCGAAGCACCCCATTCAAGGTCTCATGTTGATTACGAACGCAACCAACTCAGCGCTTCTACAGCTATAAGTGATATAAATAATGATAAAACTAAAAAAAATATATCTCATAGCTCAGTCCCCCCGACCATAGGTGCTATACAGCACCCGAAATAAAAAATAAGAAAATTAAAGTCGATTAAATCAGTAAAAATAGTTTGAATCAATGTTAGTATTCGCGAACATATAACAAATCTTCGCGTAAAATAAATTCACCTTTCATTATCCTTCGGTAACTTAAAAAATGATATATCTGAATCCTTTTAATTGCTCATTACGCATCCATCCCCGCAACAATTATAGTAGGAACGACGTTTTGACATTATAATTTATCAAATAGATAGGTAATATACACATATATTATTCTTAAATTACATTAAAACTTTTTCAACTATTTTATCCTACAATTAAATATACTAAACACTAAACAAAAACTATTTCGAAGAGTATTTCAACAAGTATTTACAAAAACTATTTACGTAAACAGCGTTATAAAAACTTTAACATTCAATCGCCTAGAACGCGCTAGCCCCGACTGCGATCTACCCCTGGGGCGCCTCGCGATTGTAGGTAATTATTTCACGCAGGTAGCAAGAGTGACAGAGGCCTGCCGTAAGTGAAATTAAAATTAGTTGGACAGTTGATGATGCTAATCAATTTCAGACAAGAAGCAGGAGCAGCAACCCTATTGCGTCTCAGTACACGGCTACTGTTTGCGCAACGCTTTCCGCTCGGCGGCGCGCTCGACCTGACTCACGCAATCGCACCAAACCGCCGCGCCGACTTGTCACTACATTCACTGACTTTGTCGAAATATATTTCACATGTGTATTACGGATCGAGTGATTTGTTGCGTGATTTAATGCACATGCTAAGAATAATATGTATTACATGAGTAAAATAATAAAAAGCTTGTAGGCCGTGAGATGCGCGCCTAAGGGAATACGTAACATAACTATATTTCGCGTTTTTTGTGGAAATCCAAATATGTTAATGCTACTTGATAGGATCCGACGGATGTCAAATTGTTATATACGCAAAACAACCGTGGATGATAATAATCAAAGTGCAAGGGAGTTTGATACTGCAAAGAGCAAATAAAACTCACATTTTATTATACAATAATTCACATCTGTTGTTTTCATCTTGCTTTTGTTTATGTGGATTTAAGTTACAGGATAATTAAAGATCGCTAAAATACAATCTTCATTTGGAATAATATTTTTCGCGGCATTTTTACAATGGTAGGGTATTAACGAGGATAAAGATCATAAACAACCAGTACCGCTCTCGCTTCGCTCAGATGTAAAGTTTATTAAGCTGTTATTTTTTTCTACCTTAGTCTCAAAGCACCGTCAAAGACTGACTACTTGGAGAAATGCCAGGAAATAAAGATTTTATTGCTACTAAAAGAGGCAATATAGCCGTCATATATATTATCTTAGATATTCTCCATCCAGCAAAAATGGTCTCCAGTTTTCCTTACGCAACACACGAAACACAATAGCCTTATACTAGTATTTCCATTTGATATTCAGTGCGACTGGGGTCCTTTCTCGGTCGAACCGATCAATTCATGTTGCAACTACAATATACTGCGGCATGACTCTACCATCAATCATACCATCTGGATTTCGACGGCATATACGATTAAAGGAGGTGAATTAGATATTCATCGCGGCAACCGTTGAGGGTAATCTAGGATTATACGAGGATGAACCCACCATTAAAAGATGAACTTTATTAGAATGAATAAAGCAAATTTACTTATTTACTAATTTTTTTTAACAAAATAAATGTTAAACAAATATTTTACATTTGTTAAAAATCTTTAGATAGTATGGATTCGTTCCGTAGATGTCGTAAGGCGACTATGGGAAGTGGTGGAAAAATCTCCTGCACTCGGGTAGATCTAAGGTATTTACTATAAGTAGCGTCAAAGATGCCAAGCCAAGCATGTCAATAATGGCAAATCCTCCATACGATTAGACAAAGTCATGTCCAGCATAGGACTGTTACGGGTAGATAATTATGATGATGGTGACTGAGTTGACGACTATTGTTAATAGCTAGGCAATACTTATTAGGCAATATACAATACACGTTAATTATTGTTATTTATTTTGTTTTTCAGAAATAAAAACAGGCCTGTGCCCAGCAGTATGTAATAATAATGTCCTACAGACCGAATTTCGGTCACGGTGGCCGGCCTCAACGGAGACTAGCCATCGGCGCAAGACAGGATTATAGTGCCCAAGTGCATACACAGGTGCACTCTCTATACCTTCACTCATTGTCCGATGGGACGGTAAACCGACACGACCGGAGAGAGATCAGGCGCGAGATCAACGGTAAAGGCGTTGCTTTCCGAGGCACAGGGCTGAGACACCGCCAACTTCCTGACTCCAGGCAGCTACTGAGAATTTCTTGATGGAAAAGCTCAATAACTGATTTTTTTGGCCCGACCCGGAATTCGAACCCGGAACCACATGATCAGCAGTCGCACCACTACAACCACTAGACCAACAAGGCAATCGTAGTATGTACTATGTAGGCAGTAACTTTACTTTTACTTTAATCAATGTATAACTACAGTAAACCTTACATAAAATTATACCTTACTACTTAACTGAATTTTAGGCAGTTAAATTATAAAAATACATATTAAAAATAATTAACAGTCATTCTAAAACATAGTTGAAAACTTTAGAACAAATTGGCCATCTGACGTTAACAAATCTCCTGTCGGAATGTAAAATGAAACATTAGTGACCAGCCATTCAAGCGTAAAATGAGGCCATGACATAAAAACTGACATGACATAAATACTGACTGACTACCAACAATTGTACTACGTATTTTAATGAATTAGTCATGAAATTATTTAACAATATATAATATAATATAATTGGCGTGTAGTGGCGGTGTAAGAATAACCACTACCCCATATCATCCCGTGAGTGTCGTAAGAGGCGATAGAGGGAAACAAATCAGGAGATGGCAGCAGCGTCTTCCTATCAACAACTAAAAATAAAAAATGCGGTTGCAAATCCGCTTGCCAAGCGTGGCAACTATGGCAAATATCCCCCATGAGGCAATCTATGGGGGAATCTATGTTCAGCAATGGACTTAATAGGCTGTAACGGTAACGGTAACAATATAGTTACAAAAAAGTCCACGTCATTGCTATCGTTGGAGACGTTAGAGACGAGCGTGAGAAATACTAAAAAATCTCATGAAGCTCAAAAGATAATGGTATAAGCATTTCGCATATTACAGATTTATGTATCTAGATTGGAGATGGAGCGCATCATTAATTTTATATTGTGCTTCTTGAATTAACTAATTGTACGGATTTTATCGTATTTAATTAAACTTATTTTTAATTATTTTTATTCCCGACGTTCGCTATTAGGACGTCAAGCACTTCAGTCTCATCCGAAACGTAGGAAATAAAAAAAAAGTTAAATAAGTATAACCAATCAAATTAGTTTTATTCAACGTGTAGTAATCGTATAAATATAAGAAATCATTATTTCCATGCTTCATCATCTTTTACCGTCTTCTTCGTCTTCTTCACTTCGGAAAATATAGGTCTTTTAAAGATTTGTATATTTAATTGGTATACTTAACTTGTAAGATTAACCTACATACTCACCACACTGGGCTGGCGGGGTTGATGAGTGTGGAAGTGACACACTAGCTCTGGTGGTACTGTTCCCAAACATAAGCTTGTGATGTTCGGTTTAGATATTTAGCATAAATATACCAGCGATTGCCGTGTAATGGCGGCGTAAGAGGATCTTTTACCTCATATCATCCTTGTAAGAGGCGACAGAGGAATATGAAAGAGGAAATGGACAGCAGTATACATTACATACATAAACACTCACGCCTGTCACCCAGAGGGGTTGGCAGTGACTACGGACTTCCATTTGGCACGATCCTGACACACTTCTCTCGCCTCCTTTACATCCATATGTCTACGCATACACGCTCGTCGGTTAAGGGTACTCCTAATCTGGCCCATTTTCAATATATCGCCAATTTGGTCGATAAACCTTCGTCTAGGGCGTCCCTTCCCGACTCTTCCGTTCACTTTTTCACACAGTGAACGGACAGCAGTATCTTCCTGAAAAAAACTCAAAATAATAAAAAACTAAACTCTATGTGACTGTAGGACTGAAAATACGCCTCCCCCAATGAATGCCACAACGAACGGTCCTGAGCCACCTGCATCCATCGACATCTCGCATCTCTTGGTATCTTCACTCCATCTAGTGGGTGCGTGGCTCCCACTCGAGAACCTTTCTTCCCCTATCGATTGTCGGTTACTTATTAGTTGCGCTTTATCAGTTACTATGGTTCTACTTCGGATATCCTCATTATGAAACCTATCGCGCGGAGAAACTCCAAGCATAGTCCTCTCCATAGCTCGATGACCGATTTTGAGTTTCCTATACGGCAAGCAGTAGTCGTGTAATCATCACAATATATTTATAATAAAAATAAAGTCAGAATTTGATATTCTAGAAAAGTAGAAATAAAAATTTACTCTGAAGGGACTAAAGGTTAAATTAGAAGCTACTTTTGCCAACTCGCACCAAGAACTTCAGTACAATTTATTTGTACCAATATTTCCTTAATGCACTTCTATAATACGCTTCAGATAACGCAATCAAATCATTAACCGCGTTATCCGAAGCGTCGTCTTCCATTTTATCGTTCGATTACAATATCGTCTTAATCGATAGTAAAAGTGCTTTTAAATTAAGTTATTAAATATCATAAAGAAAAACAAGCACAAGTCAATCAAAATAGAAGCCTAGAACTGTGAACCTTGATCCCCGCAACACCAATCTTTTGTTGATTGGTGCTGCGGAGATCGTGGCATATTTAACTAAAATTGCAATCAAATTGTTGATTGCAATTTTAGTTATAATATGCCACGGTGAAGGAAAACATTTGAAAAATACATTTCGAGGACACACTGTAAAGTCCGCCAACGCGCACTGAAATGGCGTGGCAGCCTTAACTGCTCTATTAAAATTATTTCCCGTGGGTGTCGTAAGTGGCGACTATGGAAAAAGTTAGAAGAACCTCATGGATACCGATTTACTGTTTACATCAAGCGTAAAATACTCAGACCAGCGACGGGGCGCAGCATCAAATGTTCGAGACGTCTGGTACCGCGATCGTCATTCCGCCTGCCAACCGTGAAGATTCAGGTAAATTAGGCAGCCAGTTAGGGAGACTAACGGAAGTGACCCTTATCCACCAATGGATTTTTTCTGATTTTATGAAGAAATGTCAAATGAGTTAAAAGTCAGTTAATGTGATATGGTTTATGCGTACTATGTATTTTTATATAATATAGCTGCCATATTTTCACGATCCCACGATACATCATCATCAGCATCGTTATCACTATCCTCTTTATACAGAGCCCTTAATAAGATGAAGCTGTAAAAGCCAAAAGACTAACAGCACCAAAATCTCAGATCATAGAGTACTGCTACTATCAAGGGCACTTGCAACCAACTTTATCAAACTAGGCCGCAGATGTGTCACCCACTCGTGGACTGAGATAAAATACCTCAAAGCCCACAATTAGACTGGCACTCGTTTCTCTTCAAACAGGAATACAGTTGGTAGGTGCTCTGCTACTTGGTGGCAGAAGGAGATAAGAATGTGGTACTATTTCAGACGGTCTCCTAGGGACAACAAGAGCTCTCATCATTATCATCATCATTAGAACCTCTCAAAAGACCACAGCTTTTCTCATAGGAGGGGTTTTTGGCACAGATGTCACGCTTAGCAGGCGGGTCGGCATACACACTTTTTTATTATTTTGAGTTGTTAACAGGAAGATGCTGCAGTCCATCTCCTGTTTCATTTCACTCTTTCACCTCTTACGACACCCACAGGATGGGACACGGTGATAGGAGGACAGCCCTACCACCTAAAATAGACTCTCGAATATCAAACAACAACAACATAATACATAAATATTAATTATTTGGATAAGTGGGTGGCTGAGTGGGAAAGTGACGCCGGGGAAGAATTTGTCGACCAAATTACCGATATATTGAAGACTAGTGATCCGCCGCGGCTTCGCACGGGTGATTTTTTGGATCTCGACAACAGCGCCACCTACCAGGTCCAAATGTGAATATAAATCATCTAGGGACCCATTCAAACACACCAACAAAATTTCACCAAAATCGGTCGTGCCGTTTTTGAGTTTTAGCGAGACTAACGGACAGCAATTGATTTTTATATGTAGAGATGAGCGATATAGTGATAAGCGTACCCTTCACCGACGAGGATGTGAAAGAAAGAAAAAAGTGTGTCACGTTCGAGCCAAATGGAACTCCCTAGTCTCTGCCTAACTCTCTGGGTAAGAGTTTTGATGGAGTGCTTGTAAATTTTACGTTACATTTGTAAAAAATATCTAAAAATATTTTGCTGGTTTCCTTGTATCAATTGCTTATAGTATGACACCACATATGGAATTAAGGCTTCTAGTACAATTTCGCTCGAGTTTCAGAGCGTTGTACATTAGCGAAGTTGAAAGCCTTGACGACATTCCCCCGCGTATCACTCGAGCGGAGTTAAATGGCAATTTGTTTTTTTCCCGACGGCCGTGGATTCTGCGAAGCTCAAACAGGTCGAACTGGCCGCGCGCAAGTTTTTTCGGCGGGCAACACCACCGTGCTCACGCTAGTTGTTACCACTATCTTAGTTTACTTAATTGTTAATATACAGCGATTTTGTTTATTGTCCTTTAATTAGGGCAATGCTATTCATCATCATCATGATCACAGCCTATCAAAGTCCACTGCTGAATATAGGCCTCCCTCATAGGTTGCCTCTAAGGGTGATATTTGGTACAATTGCCATGCTTGGCAGGCGGATTGGCAACCGCAATTATACATCTCCAGTTTCATTTCCCGCTGTCGCCTTTTACGACATCCACTGGATGATATGGGGAATGGGGAAGTTGATATTCTTACCGCCACTACACGGTATACTGCTATTATAACAAGCGTAATACTTTACGACCAGTTTAAAATAGATAAGACCATTATCTTGTATAATTTATTCTTGAAACTCTTAACGTTCGAATACTATTTTCGTTACAATCTCTCAATACCTATGGGCATATCATTAATAGTATGGAAGTAAAGAAACATTTGCATCGAAATTAAATAATTTGCAATTTACGGAAAGTTTTTAAGCAACTAGCAACACTGACAAGCGATTTAGCTAATTGACGGCCGCTCGCGGCTTAGTAATGGACGGATTAAAATAGTTTTATGGACCATAAACGTTGCTTAATATCTCCCGCTTCGTATCTTAGATAACAGAAACCTAGCAATAATTTAGATATATGTAAAAAAACGTACGCGCCTTAGAAGGAAAATTTATTAATATTGATAAATATTCATTTCTGTTTTTTTATTGTTAATCGTTATTTATATTTATTGTTTTACTGATATTATTTTACTTATTAATAAAATATTTATCAATTAAGTAGTTAATATTAAAAATGTAATTTTGTTAAATAGCATTTAAGTGTACCGAATATATAATCGCTAAAAATATATTTATTTGTTTATAATATAGCGCGTAAATAAATATATAAGCATGGTATATAAATATAAAGCGATGCTTTTATAAATCGAAAACTGAGATTTCGTTATTAGTAGGTACTTCCGTCCGAAAAAAGATCTGTGTTACCCTCGAGTCGCGGCAAATGAAGGTTAACTTCTATAATTTAAATAAGCATTTTCACAGCAGCATTAAGCTGCTGTTTTACGCTGGTCCATCGCCGGATGAGCTGACCTATTCGTCCATCATAGCACTGCAGCTAGCAGTATGGTTTTACCACGTTTAAGAAGATGAAAAAAGAAATACCATAGTGGTCTATGATATTTCTTCAGATCAGGTTTCTATACATCCATAATATTGGACACTAATATTATAATATTATATTACCACACACAACGTTCTTTAACTTCAAATTGTTTCTTAATTTTGGGTGTATTGATGTTCTCGTCCTTGTACTCATGCAAGTGGCAAACAATTTTAAACGATTAACGTCAAACAGGGATAAGATGCAGTTCCGGATAGTTAGTATTCGTTTGATTACCTTGAGTAATATAATAAATTAGAGATTTCCGGCTTTACCAAGTCATTGTTTATATTTTGTTAAAATATACGATGCTTTAGAATAAGTTAATTACAAACAGTTTTGGTAGTAAGTATAATTAAAATTAAATTTATTCAATATTTATTACTTAATTGTAGTAATAAAACTTGATGGTGGTAATATACAATGTTTAAAACGAATATAACAGTTTTTATCGTATTTAATTTATACCTTATTTTTATTTCTCAATGTTTCGTGTGCTTTGCCGCACCCATTCATACCGTAAGTTTAAGAATTCATTCGAAAATTTTACTTAATTAAGAATTTTGTTAGGATTGCAGATACTGCTTAGAATCCTAATAAATATTACTGTGTTATATTGATATAAAATTATCCCACTAGATGGAGAAACGACTTAGTACATATGACATGCAGGAAGTCGATGGATGCATGTGGCTCAAGGTCGTATTTTGTGGCAATACTTGGGGGAGGATTCATTAATTTTAATCTTGATTATACCTTAGTATTTTTCTTAATTCTGTCAACTGTCTAATAAGTGATTGATAATGTGTGTTACGATTAAGCACAATTATTATGTATATTTACTTTATAGCTCGGATATTATGTAAATAAAGTTAATCCCATGAAAAATTTCAAAGTAACAAATTAGGTACATTTTCTAATCGGAAAAGTATGTGTTAAATTGATAACTACATAAAAATATATCAAACTGTCAACCTCCGCGGTGCCCTGCGGTAGCACTCCCACGAGATTGGTATTTAAAGCCATTAATGTAAGAAAATTGCTGGCAGGTTATACTGTCACAGTTCTCAAAACGGCGCTTTCCGAAGGGTTCTTGTCTATAAATATTGCCTCCAGCCATTCAAGCTTTACTAACATAATATTAGGTATTATTTTAGGCTTTACTAACATAATTTTACTTAAATAATATTAGGTATAGTAGGATGTGACAAACGAGCACACAGTCCACCTGATGGTAAGTGGTTCCTATGAAACATAGACATCTACATCTATCTTCAATAAAGAATCAAAATGCAGATGCGTTGTCACCCGTGAGGACTAAGATGGAATGCCTCTTTTCCAGTAAAAAGGGCCTCCGGTTATCTACACTCACCATACGAAACACAGCAGTGTTAAGCTGGTATTCTGTGAGAGCGTGGTCCTTCCCCGGTCGAGCCGACCCATTCGTACCACAACTATACTACTAATATAGCTGCAGCATGGCTCTACCACGTAAAGCATGGCTCTACCACGTAAATATAATTCACTAACCCATAAAATCCCGTGGGTGTCGTAAGAGCCCACAGGGGGAAATAAAACAGGAGGTGAGCAGCAGCATCTTCGTAATACAAAACTGGCGTTGTCAACCCGCCTGCCAAGCATGGCAACTATGTAAAAAATTCCTACTATAAGGCAATCTATAGGGCAGGCCTATTTACCGCGGTGAACTTCAACAATGGTCTTTTGGTGAAACTCCGTTGTATTTAGATAGCGAATACAAAAATAAATAAACTCATAATGACTACCAAGTGTTTTCACCTACCCAATTTAATTTTTTACATATAACTGCTTTGTACTCGTTCACGTTGGTTTCTGAACCAACACTGTTAAAATTTCTGTTAAAATAAGATGTTAATTGTTCACCGCTGATATTGTCGGGTAGATTCAACAACGTTGACTACTTTCGTATATATCATGTATACATCTTTGGGTCTCCTCTCATTACTTTAAAAAAATTTGCACTAAGACACGGAAGACACTACCCATGCGTGTTGACGGACTTCACACGTCTTGGGAAAATTTTCAATTTGCCACACGTGTATGTTTTCCTATAATGTTTTCCTTATCTGCCTAGCATGTGGTAAATGTACAATTTCAGATATTTAAGTCGGATGCCTAACCTCTCCATGTTAGTTATTAGCTAGTCCTTAGGATTTACAATAAAGCTGTATTTTAATTCGCAATGGAGGGTGGTGATGTTTATGGGCCACAGCATCCACGTACCATCAGGAGGACCGTGTACTCGTTTGTCAGCCATATTCTATAAAAAAAATACTACTAGCTTCCAACACTAAGACTGGAATATTTCGAAACGGGAAACTCGATATCAAAGACATGTGATCATATACGACCTCACATCCTGGCACAAAAAGACAGTAATCGACATTTAATTGCGGGAAGACATTTAGAGACGTGTGCGGCCGCGTGCACTAAAGCTACAAGTTACCCTTTTGAGTAAAAAAAAAACCATTGAATAAAAATCTTTTTTTCCTAATTCTCCCGCTAAAATAATTTTAGAGGTTAAAGTTGTTTTAAAGATTTTAATCATAATCATAATCACTATTTATTTGCAGAAAACATGGTACAATACAGGTTAGTAAATTAACAATTAATATATTAATTAACATTTTTCAAATTCATAATCATCATTTTATTACGTTTAATTTAACTAAAATAATATAATTACAGTTAATTAATTTTAATATCGATGCCTAAACCTAAACATAAAATGTAAATATTCTTCGACAGAGTAGAAGCATTGTTTCTCAAGCCATTGTTTAACAATCCTGCGAAAACGTGCTTTTGGGACTGTTTGAAACTCTGTAGGCAATGCATTGAAAGTTTTTATACACATAGCTGTACAATTTTTCCTATAGAGGCTAGTGCTTGGCATAACACTATGAGTCAGCCTTTCAGTGTGCCTCAAGTTCCTTTGGACAGTATCTCTTAACTTTGTGAACAAAATAATATTATTTCAACAAAATAGAACAATTTTAAGATGTACATACATGGCAGCGTCAAAATGTGTATTTTTTAAATACGGTTTACATAATATATCTGGTGCCAAACCATCTTTTGGGCAATAAAGGCCTTTACAACATCTATACTGTTACCCCAAAGTAAATGACTATAATCAAGTACAGAATAAATGTATGCATAGTACGCCGTTATTAAAGTGTCATGCGATGTAAACCTTCTGAGTCTGCTTAGTAGAAAAATGTAACTATTTATTTTAGAACAGACCTTTCCAGCTTGGGCTTTCCAGTTCACATGTTTGTCTAAAATTATTCCTAAAAATGTTGTTTCAGTCATTTCATTAACAGATTGTCCATTGTAATATATATTAAGATTGTTGAAATTGAATATAATATGTCTTTTCTACGTTAATGCATAAAATATTAAATGTCGCCCACTTTGAAATATTGTCAATGGTATTATTAATATTAGATTCATAAATATCCATGTCAATGTCTTTCCTAGATGTCACAATAACTGAAATATCATCAGCAAATAGAACACATTTATTTAAAATTGAGTCAGTTAAGTCATTTATGTATTAAAAAAAGAATTGGCCCTTATACAGTACCTTGTGGAACTCCAAATGAAATTAATCTATCACTGGATTTGGATTTTTTTAAGAAGTTTATGTCTGTGAATTGTCAATATTAGTTACTTCTACATATTGTATCCTATTTCTTAGGTAGCTAGCAATGCAATTTAGGACAGGGCCTCTAAACCCTAAATTATCAAGTTCTTCTAGAATTATTTTATGGGATACAAAGTCAAAGGTCCTTGATATATAAAAAAAGATGGCTGTTACTCTTAGCTTATTATTTATAGCTTTAACAATTGCGTCAACGAGATCATATCCAGCAAAGCTTGTTTATTTATTATTTAGAAAGCCATATTGCTTACTTTTAATGTAATTATATTTTGTCATAAAGTCAACAATGCGTTTAATTGCCTTTTGAAATATTTTAGATACAATTGAGACTATACTAATAGGTCTATAATTATTTAAATTTTTAGTGTCACCCTTTTTATTTATCGGCTTAATATAACAACTGACTTTTTAGGATACTAGAAAAATTACGTTTTTCAAATAACAGATTTATAAGGTAAGTTAATACTCTACCTAAAACCGTACAACAACTTTTAATAACATTCTTTGAAATGCTATCCAAATCTTTGACTTCGTATTATTTAATGTTTGTATTAATTTCAATATTTTATCAACAGTATAAATTTCTAAATACATGCTATTACGTACTCTGAGATTATTACTGTTTGGCAATGATTACTGTTACTTATAATTGTTGATTCAATTAAATGGTTGTTGAAAGCTTCAGCAATTTGTTGAAGCTTTCAGCAGTATATTGCAACAGTAAATAGGAATAAAAATCATCTTATAGAGTCTACACGGCTTGATGGATCTTTAAGTGTGAGATGTCGTTAATATGTCTTTATCTCGAAAGTATTACGACGGTCATTATAAATAATATACAGCCGGGTATCTTTGTTATTTAATGATAATAATTTACGTTTTATTGTTAATTTCCGCCGCGCTAACTCCATATTTTATTATTTTATAATCTTGTACCTTCTATGGAACAAAATATTTACTTACCAGTAGGTAAAATGTGTGGACGTGTGTCACTTTTAATTGCAAAAAAAAAGTAAACTAACTCCATATCGAGACTAAGATGGAATACTTCGTTAACAGTAAATATGATCTCCACCTCCAGTTCTCAGCCGTTACTAACCATTCGAAGCGCAGCAACATTATGCTGCTATTTTACGCTGACATGCTGAGATTGTGGACCCCGGTTGAATCAACCCATAAATTAACATGAATTCGAAATCCAGAATTTTATGAAATCGACCCGAGATCTATTTTTCTACGCTATTATATTATTAAATTGTAGCTAAACATTAAAATTTCTCTACACTTACACGAGTGTGGAGGAATTTTGTATCATAACCTCTTCTTACCTACTGAAACCTAGAGTTTCTGTAGACAGAAGAGAAAGAATTTGTAATAAAAGTAATTTTACGGATTTTATCGCGTTTAATTTAAACTTTTTTAAATTTTCGACGTTTCGGGTACTTTACAGCACCCATGGTCACGGGGGGGCACTGAGATGTTTGACGTCCTGATGTCATAGTTAACAAAAAATTAATTTTAATCCATGTGTAGTACCTATTCGCGTAAATATAAGAAATCCTTAAGACAAATAAAATTATAAAATAAATTAACAATTTAAATGTATTCAAAGGTATATCTCACAAAGGTAAATTAGTGGACATAAACTTCTATCTCACTCATTAAATACAGTAGTCACAAGTCCGTAAGACAACGCATCAGCGCTGCCGCAGGGGCAATTTAGGTTCATCAGAGTGGCGGGTAGCGGTGTGTGGCCACGTAACACTAACAGTATTCCTACCGACACAACACACAGATTTACACGACAACTTTCTTATTCTTGATTATTACTCGTCTAACGGCCGAATTTTTAATCATCATATATAAGTTATCTATACATACATACTACATATATACACATAAATAAAATTGAAGTGTCTGTCTGTAATATTGAAATAACTGGCTTCTATTAAGCTCAGGGTTAATTTGCATACTAATTATTAAGACATAAATAACCATTTAAAAAAAATTGTCTGTCTTTCCTTCTGTCTCTCTGTCTGTCTATCTGTCCGTTTATCTGTCCGGGCTAATCTTCGGAATGGCTGTACAGATTGTGATAAAACTTTACGAATAGATACAGAGCAATTCCATGAGGGATCTAGGCTAAATCTTATCCGAAAAACTTTTTTATTTTTTGTAAAACGAAAAATTTATAATATATCGAAAAATTTATATTATCACTAGTAATAAAATAAAATACAACATAAACAAATTAAAAATTATAGTTGTATGAACAAAATATAGTTTAATTGTTTCACATTTATATACAGTCTAGTTATAATTTATTTGATGGATAACGTTTATCTGTCGATTGGAAAATCGACCCTAAGTCGCGAAGTAAATTCTATAACGTGATTTCTTCTCTCTTGATTCTATACCATTAAAAAAGTAGTTCTCACGTTGTGAAAATATTTGTCTATAATCGCATAACAGTGAAACAGCCTTAAAGAAATATTTATTACACATCTCACAATAAAAAATTGTTAAAGTTAATAAAATAAATTATAATGGATTCCCTTTTTGTATAATGAATTAGATACAGTTAAAACATTGGAAAACTTTCATTTTCAATAAAGATTTCAACTTTATAATGACACGTAGCAAAAGCAAAAATAAAGTAGATAGGTAGATCTTCTTTTCTCTTCTTAATGTTCAAAATAATACACTAAAATTGCTTATTTTATCGATTTTAAATATTTTTTTTAATTTATCTTATAAAGCAAGTGTTAAAATTAAAATTTTGTACAACCGACTTTAATATAAATTAGTAAGGATGACTCAAAAACTACTGGTCAGACCTTGATCAAATATATGGGACCACATGACAAGCACCAGCTTTCAAATAAAAAAAGAATCATCAAAATCGGTTCACCTAGAAAAAAAGTTCTGAGGTATGAAAAATACAGTCGAATTGAGAACCTGATCTTTTTTTGAAGTCGGTTGAAAAAGACATGTATCAATAAGTGTCCGTAATTGCTGCGCTTGATAGGCGGATTAGAGAGACCTTTACACATTGCTCATCGATACTGGTTTAGTTACCTATTTGAATATTGGGAGTAACACGTTTGTGATTCGGTGGCTAAAATATTTTTCTCCAAAACTCAAGGAACGAAATGGATTGATGGACTCCCTTATCGCAATAGGGGAGTGGTAAGTATTACTCTCTTCGTCAATATAAATCTTATAATAAATTAACTGTTTAATAAAACAGTTAACAATAAAATTTGAATAGGATGCATTAAACATTGAACTGGTTTAAGAAACCACAATTTACTTATAATTTTTTTACTTATATCTTCTTTTAATCATATGTATATTAAATATACATTCGGTAGATACCATACAATTAAATAAATATCTAGTACCTACCACGTATTTTAATGAGATATTTTCTGAAGACGAATGTGGTAATATAGAAATATTTAAAAGGAAGTTGGAAACTTGGTTAATGGATAATTATACGTGTAATAGTTAATACCGTCTAAATTAAAACAATTTTAATTGATATTTCTATGTGCAATTATTAATAAGTTTAAAGATAATGAGGTATGTAAATAACACTGCTAAGTTTGAATTTAACTTTTCTATTTTAAGTTTAAATCCAAAATTAGGATATTAATTACAGTAGGTATACATAGAATGTAAGTGGCTGATGTATTCGCCAACAAACTGCCCTGCAGTTTGGCGAAATTAACTTTGGAAACAACCGACTTTATTTTTGTGTAATAAAATATTAAATAATATATCACATTTATTGTAGTTTGTCCTTAAAAATAACAAAAAATGGGATACCTGCAGATCTCCTTTCGACGATGATAATAGAATAAAAATAACTGTTGATAAACTCCCATTTTCATTCTTACTTACTTGAGAAATATGTTATTTCATGTTAGTTATAGAATAATTGCGAACAATGAGATACATATTCCTCTTTAAAACCGCGAAACGGCCGTCCAATCATTCGTGTGTAAATGCATAGACGGTTTGAATTCCTGCCCTTAATTTGTTTCTCGGTTTAGTCAGAAAACATTCCACAATTACTACAAATGCATCATTTAATTATCAAATTATCAAGCTTAACAAAAAATAAAAAATCACTCATGTAGTGTGTTCTCCCAGCTTCAATTTTAAATGATGCATATAAGCATCTGCATGATGCATGATACCTTTTTCTTCATTCTGCAAAAGTCCACCGCAGGACATGGATCTCTTCAGTTTTGAGGAGGTACTTCCCTAAACGTCACGTTTTGCAGACGGTCTAGTTGGTCAATTTTCTGTAATGTTAGCGCTATTAGCCAGTTGGCGTCTCTTTTCATTAAACTATCGCTTAATTTTTCCTTTGTGTAAACTTTAAATTACTTCGCTTTTGGCACTTTTATCAAAAAAAAAACTTTAAATTACATTGCTTGCTTACACTATAAATAAGCCAAAGTTTTTACCAGTTTATTACCGAAATATCTCTCTTTTACATTTTTCTATAAACTACATTGCTCGTTATTTTTATACGTGGTAGAGTCACGGTGTGTATTATTGTTTTTGTATTAGCAGTGTTATACTATTATTATATATATAAAATACTGGCCAGATCCATTGTGAAGGTTTTACTCTAGCGAAGCGTCGTATCTCTGGTAACGTGGCAACCGTTGTTTTTTGAGACGATTTTTGAAATTAACATCATCGGGAACGCGTACCATATATTTGCGTCGAATTGCTAACGATCTGTTCATTATATTTTCTTGTACTTTATGTTGTAACGCACGCATATTTGCGCCATCCATCATGAGTGCATTTGGGATGATCCTCTTTCGCCTACATATACATTTCTCTAACGTGAAGTGTGATCCTTTAACCACCTTCCATAGAATTCCAGCTTAGAATATAAGCATAGTGCAGCTAGGTTTCGTATGGTTGGTGACAAGATCAGAGACAATTTTTACTCTTAACGATGAATTCCACTCAGTTGTGGCAACCCACCTGCATTTTGATTTTTAATTGAGATGTATATTGAATGTCATCAATGATAACATTACGAAAGCAGCTTAGTAGTAATGAGATGTGGCCATGGTATATCACTAGCAAATTGTAATATTAAAGTTAAGAAAAGTAATTTGTTAATATCCGATTGCAAAAATAATATGGTGTATACTTATAGTAAATGCCTTTTGGAGGCGCCGTAAGAGAATACACCGATTTGTCCTTGTTTGTCGTAAGAGGCGACTAAAGGAAATCCAAGAAAGATTTGATAACGTCCGATGAATAGTTTGACCATACAGTTCATGTCAGACGTAAAATATCAAAACTGGTAACGGACGGCAGTGACATAGTTCGTCGAAAAAAATCCGCCCGCCATGCGTTACGATGACCAAATTATCCTCGTAACGAGAGAGGCTCATGTTTAACAGTGAGCTTCTGCACGGGCTGACGAGGAAGAAGATTATCTAGTTTGAAGAGCTCCCCCCTGCCTGCCAATCACGTACACTAATACCACCACCACTACCCAACACAACTGCACGCAACACCACTTTACCCAACACAGCTCTAACTATACACTACAAAATACATACCAACCTCGATAATACGACTTGAGCTTCGCCATTAAACGAGATATTATGAGAGATGCGTCTTGATTTTATGTTTGAATTTGGGAGGGATGGGGTAGCTCTTCATACTAGGCTGTACTATACCATTGAATAAAACTATTTTTACGGATTTTATCGCGTTTAATTTGTACAGAATTGTAATCGTAATAGTACAGAATCATTAAATCATTCTGTACTATACCATTTTATTTTTTGGCGTGGATCTAAACTAATTACTCTTTGAACTTTTATAAACTTAAATAAAAATAGAATAAAGATTATCGAAACATATTTTAATAATTATGCCTCAAATCATTCTGATAAAGAACAAAAGCGCGATTATGTAACTCTGATGGAAATCGTTTGCCGGTGGAAATTATTCGCAACTGCGTTATGTTTTTCATATCAGTATTTTGTTACCTTAAATAAAATATTAAAAATTAAAAATATAACAGCTTATAAACGATATTGATAAATTAACACTATTTAACGAAACCAAACGTTACCAGAGTACAGAATAGTATCTACATGTCTTAACAGTTATTATTGATGATAATTTTTTTATTTCATTTTAAACTTTAAAACGCAACTCTAAATCAACCGTCTTCTCTCAGAATCTCATAATCTTGTTAAACCAAATAATTTTGGGCATAAGTTGACCTACTGTCAATAAAAATATGTATTATAGAAAAATAACTAAGTAATAAATAAGTAACAGAATGAATAACAAACATCAAAGACTTCTAGAGAGCCTACTCTCGCCTAAAAACAACTATATACTACTTAAGTTTCATTCTGTACCAATTTTTATCAAACGAAACTAGAAATACAACAAAGCTCGCAATCAACTAAAAGCCCAAACATTTTCCAATTCCATTTCCGCACTCCCGGGCGGCGAAAATGAAAGGAAACAACAGGGGATCGCGGCCACCGAACTGACGGCGCAGAAATTTTCGAAGCCGGCCAAATGAAACCAGATACGTTGTTTACAGAGCCCAAATTATTATTTTCATTTTCATAATAATTTTCATCTATCACATTTTCTTATTATTATTTAGTTTCTGAATACTTTATCTTGGTATCCAACCATTACAGTTTACAGCCTATAAAAGTTCACTGCTGAACACAGACCTCCCCCATAGATTGCCTAATAGGGGTGATTTTGCCATAGTTACCACGCTTGGCAGGCGTGTTAGCAACCACAGTCTTTTATAATTTTGAGTTGTCATTAGAAAGAGATGGGTTAGAGGATGGGTCAGCAGCCTGCCTCCTATTTCAGTTTCTCTTTGTCGCCTTTCACGACACCCACTAAACGATATGGTGTAGTGGATATTCTTACAGCACCTTCACACGGTTGAATACTTTTGAATACTTTGTCTTAGAATATATCAATCAAAAATCTACAAATCATCAAAATCTTTGAACCAATCAACGATCGTGGTAGCATTTACTAATAAAAGCTATGGTCAATCAAGAGACAAGTGCTGTTTAATTTTGTCAAAAGAGCAGATACAATACAGATAAATACTTAAGTAACGTCACCATGAGGCATGGGCCTCCTCTTTTTCTTGAATGCCTTTTAGAGCAGCTACACACTTGTAGCAAAATACCACAAAATAGAGACAATGTATGCGTTAAAATCATTTGTCTAGTTAAAATATGATCTACACCAGGCTGCGATATACCTACGCAAATTTTGTTGTGGTACAATGAAATGAAAAAGATAATCAAACATAGTCGTGCCTTTTTATTGCATAATTAACTTGAAACTATAAGACCTCAGTTTTATAGCAACTTATTGGAAAATTCATCAATTAAAGAGCCTTTAGGTATATTTACGTACCAAGTAAGATAAGAACAGACGATGCCTCTATTTATTGGGCTACTTACGCTACTCGTTACAAAGCTATGCTTATTATTAATTTTCATTTAATATTCATACTTAAAATTATTTTTTATCATTTATCATTTAGAATTGTACAACAGACAATCAAACATTCGTAAAGTAAGTGTGAGCCTTTTACAATCTACTTTTTTTAAATAATATTTTTTTTTGGAAATATGCTTTTAAAATCTTTTCTTTTTCTAAAATAGTCAAATAAAACCACCAGTGAATAGCTAGCGTTGTGTGTGCATTGTTTTGTTCTGTTAAAAAACGCTACTTTCGCTCCTTTTCATATAAAAATGTATTGCGTGTAGATTTTCCTTGCTCTCGAACAATCCATTGTCGCCATCCCCTTTAAGCGACCACCCGCTGTAGGCTCGCCACCACCCCCTCGGGCGGCGGGTGAGTGGGGGCTTCCAGCCCCCTCTCGTGCGCTCACTAATTGCGCCTCTAAATTGGGGTAATGCACGGAGCAGCAACGTTTGGGATTTTAATAAAGCATGAGCCGGGATCGGATCAAAGCGACCATTTGTTTTAGTTAGTGCAGCTTTACTTGTCTTACTTAATCCACGAATAAGCAAGTGCATTTTGATGTAATTTTTAAGACTGGTGTATTTTAAACTTATCACCCTTCTTGGTCTAATATTCCGCATTGAGTAAAATTAACATCTATTACTTCAATTTCACAGATTTTTGTTATGTTTTCTTACGAAAATCAATACAAAATTGAAAAAGAAAACAGTAAGTTTCATAGACAATACAAACACAACAGTATATGCCAATCCGCTCTTTGTATCCTTTCTAATAGAAAATATAAAACAGATTTACTTATATAAATATTGTACATTCTTCAATATTTATATTCGTTCATCTTACAGTCCTAATCAAACTGCGTGATGAAGCATAAACGACTAATTTTTGGTAAATATAAGCAATATTGTGCCAAAACTGTCAAACGCACGTTTCGCCGAAAAGCGATCTCGCATATTGTGAGTAATGCAGCCAGCACCGCGAAAAACCGACATAAAACTCGATTGAAACGCCGTAAATAAAACATGTTGCAGATCTCCCTTCGAGACGTTCGCGTTATTAACTTACGCGGATCCCGGAGCGTTTTGCCGCCAAAACAACGAGCATTTTGCCCCCCGGCGAGCGTAAAAACATCCACAGTGCCTGGCAACGAGAGCGATAGAGCGCGAACCCCGTATGACGGAAAGGGATGGCTGCCTTAATATTTTATCACTAATCTACTCATCACGGAATGTTATGTTAATAAAAATCATACCTTAACGCTTACAAATTAAAGTTTTAAATGATTTGCTAACATTTAGGATTGCGTGTGTGCCCTTACGTCGGTGAAAGGAAATTACAACCACACCCACGTATAATGTTGCCGCAATAAAAAACGTGTGAGAAGAAATAATGAGCGGTTACTGGCGAGTCGAGAGTCGGGACCGGCGATTTCTTTTTTCCTTTCGTCCTTTAATTGATTAGAAGGCACCGTCAAAGAATGCGGAGTTTTTAATAGACGTCCGAGGCGAAGCGTTGAATGATGAATGAAGGGAGCCGCGAATCTGATTACAAATTTAAATGTGTAATGCAGATGAGCCCGAGATCGGTTGAATTTCAATGAAACGAGGCCGCCGCGCTCATTCTCGATACAGTCTGCGACAAATTGTCATTCAGTATGGTTTGTGCAATGTACGGTGGTGTCACTTCGGTAGCGATTTCTTTGTTTTCTACACAGATTGCGAAGTGTGCTTTATTCGCACTGGCCATGCATTTCTATTAGACTCTCGTGTTTATAATACGTTTTAAAAAACATCACTTCTTAAAAATCAAATCACGCCTCAAATAATTAACGTTTGCTCAAATAATTTAACTCTTTGCCTGTTATAAGAGAAGGCTATGCCCAGCCGTGGACTGATTATGGATTAACGAGAAGTAAATCAAACCTACTTGTAATCAAACACTGCAAGCTGTATTCGAAATGCACGAATTTGTTATTTAATCACCATTTGATATCGAGAAATTTAAAGCAAAAATAGCTTCAAGCACATTTTCGGGAATATGACCAGATAGTGCACTAACCATGCAAACAATAAGACTCTTAATTTCACATAAGCTCATCATGCCAAACGCAAAATAATTTTTTGATATTAAATGTGTTTAATATTTTCAAAGAACTCTCCACGTCTATATAAAGTTAACTAACTTTCGAAACACTTTTTCCAGTCCGCCTCAGACACCTCTTCAATGTCCTTCCCGTACGCTGCATACGCTCCTTCCGTCGTATCCCTTTCAAAAAATTTTTTATCATCATCGATTACGTATTATTAATCAAGGTTGTAAGGACGGTGACCCATTAGCTTAACCAATGCGCTGTCCAGGAAGTCCCACGTTTCGAGCGCTAAGTGCGCGGGCGAATTGTCATGGTGACGCAGTAGCCAGTGGAGCATGTTTCTCACTACAGTAAACACTTCTGAAAATTATTTGGTAATATACCATTTGGTAATGATTCGCTTCGACTTCGTATAGAACACCGGATACTCTGTCAAAATGGAAAAACTATCACTCGAAATCTTCCCGATCGCTTCACTGGTAGGCGTTGGTTCATTTTGATACAGCTGAACTATGGACTGGCTCTTTGTTTTTGGATCATATTAATAATAGCAAGATTCATCATAAATAATAATGTCGTAAACACGCCGAAACGAGCCCGCTTCAAATTTAGTAATCATGTCACGGTACCATTCCACGCGAGCCTGCTTCTGAGCATCGGTAAGGTTGTGCGGCACTCAACGGGAAACTATCATCTACACGCAAAGATGTTTGTGAAAAATTTCGTAAACGCTTCCCGATCCAACCTGCAATATGTGCTAAATCTTTTCATACCTAAATCGCCTATTGTCTACAATTACTTTTTCACTGCTAGCACGTTTCCATCCGTAACAGGTGTCAAAAGGCGACTTTCTTTTTTCACCTCTCAAAGTTAGCCGACAGTGCTGAAATTTGTTTAATATGCGATACATGGTTTCCTTAGAAAGGCCTTTATCCGTGGCCGTTTGATATCTATCAAACGGTTCGTTCGCTTTTAGACAACATGTACATTGTAAAAAATAATTCCGCAAATAGTCCCGACACAAATCCTTTTTACAATAAAACACAATATATCGGTTTAACTCGTGAAAAATGTGGAGGGAAATTTGAAATTTTAACATTCGCACTTTAACTTCTAAATAATCGTATATAATCGTTTTATAAGTTGCGGTCAGAACTTGAAGCAACAAAATAAAAATATAATATATTGTTTTCGTTTTTTCTTAAAAAGAAACGTTACCCCCACACTAAGATTTTCTCCTGTATCGTGGAGGCAGTTTACAAACATAAATTGCATAAGGACAAACATCCAGACACGGAACGATTATTTGTAGGCCATACAAATACTTTTTCTTCTCAATACTGGTTGCATAATTTGATTAAAATCAATCTATCACCCTCGAGCACAGAAGCAGAGTAGCTTCTGTGCTTGAGAGTGATAGCTTGGTACACTCTCAATACTTCATACATACTTCAAGTCGCCGAAGAAGATTAGTCAGTTTTTACCATCAGTCAAGTGTAATGTCCCTCTGCAATATGCAGGAGTGTACAAGCTTGATTGTGAATGTGGTCTCTCTTATATAGGACAAACTAAAAGATCAATAAAAACCCGCGTTAAAGAACACATAGCTGATGTGAAGAATCGACGCTCCGGGAAGTCTGCAGTCTGTGAACATATACAGGACCGCACCCGTCACTACATTAGATTTGATAGACCACAAATCCTCGCTAAAGAACACCGATTCCTTCCAAGGATGATTCGCGAGGCTATTGAAATCAAAACACATCCTAATTTCAATAGAGAAGATGGCTGGGTGCTACCATTTGCTTGGGATCCTATAATTAATAAAATTAAATCCCAACCAAGCATACAACTGCAAGACTTCAAGATACTGTAAGTTCATACAGCGTAGATCGGAACAAAAATAAGATAGTGCTTTTTCTTCAGCCTGTCAAGTCCACTGCTGCACATGGACCTCTTCCAATGGGAGGATTTGTCATATTCATCACGCTTAGCGAGCGGATTGACCATCGCAATACCAGACGTTTCGTAACTTTGACGAATTTGCCCATCCGCGGTGTAGGTATTTTATGTCTGAAGCAAACAGGATCATTATTCCACCATCTATTGAAAGCCATAAGATTGTTCTCGCTTTTTCTCTCACGACAATCGAGAGACGAAATAAAGTGTTGGATTTTCCTAAGTCACCATCACAAGCGAAACTCAATCAAAGCTTTAGTGCAGAGAAAGACGGGATGAGTAGAAGCTAAGAAATTTTACGACACTTTGGGTTGCTAGTGGATCTTGAGTGCCTCGTTGGTCTAGTGATTGTAAACGAGATTGCTGATCATGAAGTCCCGGGTCGGACCAAAATCAGTTATTGGGTTTTTCTGTCAAGAAATTCTCAGTAGCAGCCCGGAGTCAGGAAGATGGAGCTGTTTCAGTCACCCCCGAGTCTCAGGAGCCATTGGTCCTGCGCCTGATCTCGCTCCGGTCCATCCGACTATGAAATTAAATGACTACTTGGCATGTGCCATTTTTGTATGGAAGCCACGTCATGTAATCTGTAATAATCGCCTCGAGAAAGTTCAATCTATTAGGATGCTGCAATAGATTTGTGTTGCGCATTGCGGGCAGAGCAGAGCATTGATTGCAGATAATGATCGATGTCCTAGTGAAACTTTAGCAACTCCTTTTAGTTAAAGTTAGCAGACAATTTTGCAGGCTTATATCAATAATTTGTAGCGGCGGTGTAAGAATATCCACTACTCCAAATCGTCCCCTGGGTGTCATATTAGGCGACAGAGGGAAACAAATCAAAAGATGGGCAGCAGCGTCTTTCTAATATTAACTAGAAGATAAAAATCTGCGCGGCAACCGCAGTTTTTTGCCTGTCATACGTGGCCATCTATGGGGGAGGCCCATAGACCTCTTCTGAATATATTCAGCAGTAGACTTTTGTTTGATAGGCTTAACGGAATATCAAAAGAGGTGAAGTGCTGGAACCACTTTCGCTCATCAGTCGTATTCGACTTTGATCTCTTGAAACTGGCACCAAATTTGTGAAGACAAACGTAAAATACTCAAAGAAAATAAACAGAAACTAAGCTCCTTGAGGCATTCGCTCTCTTATAGATCCCCGTAATAAAAGTTTCGAGTATAACATATTCTTTTGATTTAAAGGTGCTGGTATATATGTACTACGTTTCTCGAATAATCTAGGAACAATTTGTTCACATTCAGAAAAAGGGAAATTTTATTATTCAGCGTCTCAATCTACTAATATATATATATACATCCCAAGAGTAATCTTGCGTCCTACATGGGTGAAATTACCGATGATGTTGCGTCCGATCCACTTGTTGCGTCCAGTATACGGACGCAAGATTGACTCACCCTGATAATCAGCCAACAGACTTCATATTATTGGTAAACCATCTGGGCAAAAAATTGACATGGACGTTATTTCATCATTGCAATGAATTTCGGCGAATATTTTACTTCAGCAACTCGCCGCACAACATTTGTAGGTCGCTACTTCTCAGCGTATATCGGTGATGTGTATATTCGACTTTTTTCTCCATCTGTTACTCCGCGTATCTTGCTACCGTATATTGTAAAGATTTTTAAAGTTTTTACTAACTCAAATCAATGATTTAATTACTTCCTCAAAATGAGCTCCCGATACGTGCTGTACGGGGAAGTAAAAACGAAAGGGGGCGGGAGGCACTTACGATTCGCGTTTAGGCACGTGGCAAATATTTGTTCATTAAATAATGGTCTCCTGGTCGGTGATGTGGAGTCCGTTTGGAGCGTTCGCTGCAAAATCTTAAAAGTGAAGTGAGAATTTTGAGATCGTCTTGTTTTCTCATAACATTTATTTGAATTGTAGATTTAATGATTTTATTAAAAAAATATAAAACAACTATATTTGATTAATACTATCTTTATTTTATTTTTTCAAAATAACACATTTCACAACATAAGTCACACATGAGAAGGCTCATATAGGAACAAAAATACTACCAGCGTGAAGTAGAAATCCCCCTCCCCCCCTTAACATGGTAACAATATTAAAAATTACCCGATCATGCGGGTAGATCTGTTTATGACCTTGCCTCCTTGGCATATGGTCGGACACAACTGATTACTTCGCCTACGCGGATTCAAGATGTGGAGGATCATGCACCTTCTGCTGACTTTCATCCGGACGGATATAGGTCTTGGCTATTCGGACTGATCCGGATACGGTGCCACTCACGCTACCTCGCGGTTGCGTTCTGCGGGTTGCCGCCGTGTTTAGCACAATAGGTTGGCTGATTGGTACAGGATGCGGTCTTTTTTTGCATTCTACCCTTGGGGGTAGGTTTGCTTTTCGCCTGGAGGTGGGATCCCAACGTTGTTGCTGATTCTGTCGTTGATGTGGTACTTCAGGGAATGGAACTTTTATTCCATCATATGTGGTGCCTATCAGAGGCAGGACTCGGCCATGGCTCGGTTACACCTGTAAAATTGCATCACACCTTATGAGTACTACCAGGCCTGGGCTGACGCATCAACGTCTCGTGATGCAAACACAAGCGCTCTTAAAAAGAAGTACCTATAATTCCGCCTCCAGATCCTTCAAAAGCGTCATTGGCAAGGGTCAGAACGCATGGGCAGAATTGGCGAGAAACTAGTTCGACGTCCTTCGGGAACACGTGCATTCTGGTCTCTCGCTAAGGCTGTCCAAGGGAACTTCTGTCAGCCATCTCTACCATCTCTGCCCAGGGAGGACGACTCACTGGCCCATGCCGCAAAGAGAAAGACAATCTGTTAAGCTCTCTCTTTGCGTCCAACTCGACTCTCGTGTTGGGGGAACACAACGCTGATCATTCCGCGGTGTGAGTGCTCCATGCAGGATGTGCTGTTTACACTGCGCTCGGTGCGCAAAGCACTCCTCTCCCTGGACTTTAACAAGTCGAGTGTGCCTGAAGGAGTCACTCCCATTGTGCTGAAGACGTGTGCTCCGGAGTTGGAACCGGTTTTAACGCGTCTTTTCCGTTACTCCTACTCCCATAGGCGTAGTCCTGAATTCATGGAAAATAGATTTGGTTCACCTGATCCCCAAAACGTCGACCGCTCAGACCCGTCTAACTACAGGCCTATCGCCATCATCTCCTTGTTCTCCAAAATAATGGAATCCATTATAAACTGCCAGCTCATGAGGTACCTTGATTGACCTTGGTTCAGCTGGTGATCTTCTGGTCTACTTGACTTATAGATGGGCGGAGGCAGTAGTGTCCAAGGGGGAGGCATTGATCGTTAGCTTGGACATTGCGAAGGCCTTCAATCGGTTTTGGTATACAGCGCCTCTTTAGAAGCTCCCTTCCTATGGGCTTCCCGAGAAATTGTGCGATTGGATCACCAGCTTTCTTGTAGATCGGAGCATCAAGGTCGTAGTAGACGGTGCATGCTCCGATTATAAGCGTATTAACGCTGTTGTTCCACAAGGCTGCGTGCTATCACCAACGCCGTTACTTCTGCATATCAATGATATGTTACAAACCGGTAACATTCATTGCTATGCAGATGACAGCACTCGTGATGCTTTATACACCGGCCGTGCCAATATTTATCAGGAAAATGTCGCCAAGTACCGGAACAAACTTGTGTCTGAAGTTGAGACTTTGTTGAACCAAGTCTCGAATTGGGGGCGACTAAATTTAGTACAGTTCAATCCCCAGAAGACATAAGTTTGCACGTTTACCGCTAAAAAGAACCCCTTTGTCGTATCTCCTCAGTTTCAGGGCACTCCCTTTGTTGCCTCAGCCAGTATCGTAATCCTTGGCGTCCGCATATCGAATGACGTGCAAGGAAGAGAAGGCCAATATGGCCTCTCTTCTTCTCTTCAAAAAGATTGGCGTACTCAGCACAGCGTGACAGCATTTCATGCCAGTACATTTTTTTTCTTCCTCGCACAACTTCTTTGTGGAATCGACTACCACCAGCGATTTTTTCGGACCGATACGACTTCGGGACCTTCAAGAAAAGAGCCTACTCTTCTATTAAAAGGCCGGTAACGCACCTGCGAATCACTTAGTGTTGCAGATGTTCACGGGTAGCAGTCGAAACTTACTATCAGGTGAACCGCATGTTCGTTTACCCACTCTTCTATAAAAAAAATAACAAAGATTTCTTCGCAAGGAATCTTACTCCCGACAGCTCATCAAATATAAAAGTTGCACTTCGAAAACTGCTATTATTTCATACGGGATAGGGACAGTCTCAAGGTCAACGCATTAAGAGAGCGAAACAATTAAACCATATACGGAATATACAGAGTGCCACATCATTTCTGTCATGAACTGACGCGCATGAAGTGAGCAAAACATACGAACTATATACGGAATATACAGAGTGCCACATCATTTCCATCATGAACGGACGCATGAAGTGAGCAAAACATACGAACTATATACGGAATATACAGAGTGCCACATCATTTCCGTCATGAACGGACGCATGAAGTGAGCAAAACATACGTACTAAATTCCTATTCTACTATGTTATTTGTGAACAGATAAATTAACAATATTCACTCTCTAAACATTTAAAATTCTGCCGGAAATAGAAGATGCAATAAGTATCTATCGTAAAACGACGCAAGAAGTCGTCAGCGATGTAAATATATATATATATATATATATATATATATATATAAAAGATTTCCACCTATGTACTGACTCATCACGATATCTCTGGAACCATAAGGCCTAGAGACTTGAAATTTGGTAGGAATATTTCTTTTGCCTAACTATAAAGGAAACTATAGCTCTTATAGGTATAAAACTTGGCGAGAATATTATTTTTGGCATGTTAAAAATTACCAAGAACGTATTAAAAAGAACTTAAACTTGTAATCTATAACTCCTATAGGTTTCGGTTCAAACGAATTAGATGAAATTTTTTGTGTGCGTTTGAGTGGGCTCTGGATGGTTTAGATTCACAATTGGACGCGGTAGGTGGTGCTATTGTCAATATCCAGAAATCACCCGTACGAAGCCGGGGTGGATCGCTATTACTCTTACAAGCATGACACCACAGGCCCTAGCAGTGTGAAACACAACTTTTAAAGACATGGTAAATTTTTCATTAATTATTCCTAAAAGTGATAAAAGGAACTATTGCCTACTAACCTTAGACCAACAAAGAAAGTAAGACGGAGCGCTACTAACATTTTAAGTCACGCAAAAACCAAGCCGAAATCATGTCATCATCACATACCTAAGTAAACATATTTTTTATAGAATGGGGGTGACAAAAGAGCACACAGTTCACTTGATGGTAAGTGGATGGATGCTGTGGCCCATAGAACGACACATCTACATTTATCTTCGATTAAGAATCAAAATGCAGATGCGTTATCACCCTTGAGGACTACGATGGAATACCTTATTTCCAGTAAAAAGGGTTTATATTCATCTCAAATCATTTGCAACCAACAACAACTTCGTGTTAGATGCATAAGGTAATGTTATGGTGCATAGTTGAACTTTTACATACTGATAAAAATAGAAAGAAATAAGATGTGTGCGTGAGTCAAGAAGTTGAGCGTGGTTTTCGCATCACTTGAAATGTACACAGGGCTCCGTTTATCTTTTGTTAATGGTCTGAGACGATAACCAAACGATATTCCTGTCTCTGTCAGTCAGTACGTTAAAAAGCGAACAAAATGATATTATTGACAAGATATGTCTTATTCTTCTTTTTCGTCATCAATCCGTAAAACATAGACCTCTCCTATTTGGCGGATTCGTCATAATCGCCATGCTTTGCAGGTGGTTTGGCAAAGAGATATTCCTGTGATTTCCTATTATAGCCCCTTCTGAAAACCCTGCCACAAAACAGGGTAATGGTTTCTCTAAAGCTGCCACAAATCGCCAAGACACACAGACAGCGGTGTTTATGTTGCAGTCCATCCACTTAAAAGATATGTTAGTGTATTTGTTTAGTAAAGATTCAAAACATAATCATAATCTCCACTCATCATCAGTCTCTTAAAAATCAAAACGCAAATGCAAACCGTGAGGATGAAATGATAAAAAGCTTACATAAGCGGAGATCTCCAGTTCTCGCCACCCACCGTACAAAACCCAGAAAACCGTATATTTCTGTTTAACACAAGTATTTTGTAAGAGTCTTTCCCCGTTCGAAGAAGCCGGCCCATTTACCACGTTAAGTATAATGGCAAATATTGAATTCTGTGTAGATATATATACATATGATAATAGGCTTTTAAATTCTTAAGTGAATAAACAAAAATATTAATCACTCACGGCCTTATTTATAATTGTTAATGATCGCTTACTTAAACTACGTAGGTATTAATTATCTCTATACCTGTCTCTTTTTATTGTCATTTGGTGAAAAGAGGGAGAGAGAGAGAGAGAGAGCATGTTAAAGCATTTTTAAATGAAGTCAATAAATAAGCAAAGCCGTGATTTTTTAGTCCTGAAATGAAACATTAACGCAATTGCTGTGAATATTTAATATTAGGTCCTTACATATGAAATTGGCGTTTTGTACGGGAGGAATATAAAGTCGATTTTTTTTGTTAAATATATTTAATTAATCAAAGTATGTACCGTTGTTATCTAAGCACTTTTGCCATCTCATAGGTAGTTCATTGATCCCTTTACTAAAAAAACAATGGGGGCGAGAATCAATAAACTCTTTAAGGCGGTTTGGACTGCCGCATCGGAGTTGAATTTTTTTCCTTGTAAGAAGTTGTCCAAATTCCGGAAAAAATGGTAATCTGTTGGAGCAAGGTCCAGGGAGTACGGTGGATGTCGTAGACATTCCAATTGTAGCTCATCTAACTTAGTGGTTGTTTGTTGTGCAGTGTGTGGTCTTGCGTTGTCGTGAAGCAGCAGTGGCCTAGAGCGATTGACCAATCTCGGTTGTTTAGCAGCTAGTTCTTCCTTCATAGTTTGCAATTGCTGACAATAGATATCTGCCGTAATCGTTTGGCCAGATTTTAAAAAAGCTGTAGTGAACGACACCGGCGCTAGTAACTTTTTCTGAGTCAATTTTCGTTTAGGACAGGATTTGGCTGGGTCTCCAGGGTTCAGCCATTGCGACGAGCGCTTCCAATTATCGTACAGTATCCACTTTTCATCACAAGTAATGATTCGATTTAAAATCCCTTCATTATTGTGTCGGTTGAGCAAAGTAACACAGCAGTCGACGCGTGTTTGCAAGTTCGATTCACTCAATTCATGAAGTACCCATCGTTCAAGTTTTTACTTTCCCGATTTGCTTCAAGTGGATTAATACAGTTTAACACTTACCCCGAAGCCTGCAGCTATCTCTGAAGTGCTTTGTGATGGATCCGCTTGCACAATAGCCTTTAATTATTCATTTTCCACTTTGGTCTCCGGCCGTCCACGGAGTTAGTTCTGAAGGTCGAAATTTCCAGAACGAAACGTTGAAACCAAAAACGTACCGTGCTTTCTTTTGCGACACCAGCGCCGTACACATCATTTATCCTTCGAGCTGTTTCTGCAGCACTGGTGCCACGGTAGAACTCGTACTCGTAAATATACCGATATTTCATGTTTTCCATTGTGGGGTAATAAGCGACGCCAAAGAGTAAAATAAGGAGGAAAAAACAAAACTCAAATGTAACAGCTAAATGAATTTATAAATTTGAATTTGCAATTCTTAACCAAAGAGGAGATATTTCAGATTAAAGTGGTCAGTACGACAAAACGCTAATTTCATATGTAAGGACCTAATATTAACTTTCGAATGCTCCTAAAAATATGAAATTTTAATTTTACAGTTAAACTAATTAATAATTTTCAATAACGGTGCAATTTACATTTTAATCTAAATAAAATTAAATAAAATGTATAACAAATATAACAAAGATGATAATCTTTGTTATATTTTTATTAATAGTTATTAATATAAAGAAGCTGTATTTCGCTGTGTATAAGCAGCGTAAAAGAATCCACTACTCCATATTATCATCACCTGTAGATGCCATAAGAGGCGACAGAGGGAAATGAAACAGAAAACGGGCACCAGCATCTTCCTGATAACAACTCCAAATAAAAATAAACCTCAGTTCCCTCTGATATTGTGTAATGAGTTAATCTACGAGAGAAAAAATAGGCCTGTGCTGAACACAGGCCTATTTTTTATTTTGATATGCTGTAATTAATTAATGAATAATGATTGTGTTGTTCATATTTTTAAAAATTAAGACTTTTTAAAGCAAGTTTTAATAGTTAGGTTAGTAAATAAAATAGCATTTTCTTTGAGTAACTCAAACCTTTAAATAAAACTAAGTTTTACGGATTTTATCGCGTATATTAAATTATTTTAAATTCCCGACGTTTCGTGTACTTTACAGCACTCATGGTCACGGGGGCGACTGAGGTGTTCGACGTCCCAATGTCATAGTTAACCACGGCTACCTTCAGTTTTAATTATTAATTTTTGATCAGAATGATCTTATAGTATCTTCAAGTCTTGCGGTTATATGCTTGGGTTGGGATTTCATTTTATTTATTATAGGATCCCAAGTAGATGGTAGCGCCCAAGAAGATAAAGATAAAGAAGATAAAGATCATTTTATTTGTTCAAACATGAGTATACATACATATGCATGCAAGATGTTAAAAGAAAATATCTGGACAGTCATGTTTAGCCTCTACGGCGTACAAATATAAAAAAAAAAAATTACAATTCTAATTGGCCTTCGCCTTATTTAGTATTAATAAATTATACAATAAACATTAAAACAGAAAACAAACATCATTAGAGAAGAGAATCTATATATTTAAATATACTTGTACCTAAAACATACCTTTATTTACCTAAATGATTGTACAAATTCTTAGTGTTACATACTTACATTAGTCAATTTCGTATATTATTACTTTCGATTATTTTATGAATTCTACTTTATTATGTTCAATTAGCAGTAAGATAATGTGTAATAATTTATATAAATGTAGATATTATATGTCATAGCAGTTAGTGGTCAATGTTGTCTTGCAAAAAGTCATTAATATTGTAGTAGGCTTTATTTGCAAGGAAATTATTTAATTTATTTTTGAGTATGTTACTATTATGTTCTTTCCAGCGTTTAGGAATTTTATTATATATTTTTGGGCCCATGCAAAATATGCTGTTATGCATTAAAGTAGTTTTTGATTTATGTAGACGAAGTTTACTGTTATCACGTCTATTACGAACGACCGTATCAGACATGCGTGGGAATAGGTTAGGATTGCTCTTAACGAACATTGCGCTTTCCAAAATATAAAGTGAGGGTAATGTCAATAATTTATATTGTATGAAAAATGGTTTACAGCTCTCCGTGACCTTTAGTTTGAAAATGGTCCTTATGCATTGCTTCTGGGCTTTAAATACTAATTCTTTATTCGTAGAGTTACCCCAAAAGATAATGCCGTATCTAAGAATGGAGGAAACTAAACCATGGTACGCTGTGAGAAGGGCATCGATATTGAGCATTGGTACTAATTTGTAGAATGCGTAAGAAGATTTACTGATTTTTTTTTATTAAGGCTTCTGTGTGTGTTTTCCAATTGAGTTTTTTGTCAATAATTACACCAAGAAACTTCGCATTATCTACCTCATTAATCATTTTATTATTGTAGTGTGTATGTAGGTTTGACATAGTAGATCCTCTTTGTGTAAAGTGCATAATATTAGTTTTTTCCAAATTTATTTTTAAATTATTATTTTCTAGCCATTTTATCATTGATATTAGGGAATTATTAATGTCATTATTATAGGTATCATTATTTTTATAAGGTATAGTTATGGTACTGTCATCGGCAAATAGTGTCACGTATTGGTTAATGTACCCAACTATCTTCTGTATTCAAATTAGAGTGTTTTTTGATTTCAATAGCCTCGCGAATCATCCTTGAAAGGAATCGGTGTTCTTTAGCGACTATTTGTGGTCTATCAAATCTGATGTAGTGACGGGCGCGATCCTATCCTTCCCGGAGCGTCGATTCTGTCTTGGAAGCTTCATTTAAATTTAAATGTGTAAGTGTACACGTAAACATAAGATATTAGCTTAAAGTCCATAATAGCAGTAATATATTAATAAAGGCGATAGTTAGCACAACAGTATAACTACCTGGACAAAAGTGGTTCGTACAATATGTGTTACATTTCGTCCGGTTGGTGCAGTAAGAGTCGTCAATGGGATCTCCCTTAGAGTAATTACAGTAGTACTACTGTAATTATATACTCTAAGGGGATTAGTTTACTAGGCGTTTACTCCGGATGTAAAATAACCATATCGGCGACGAGTATAGGTGCTAAACGTCTGGTATTGTAATTTTCAATCTGTCTGGTAATCATAGTTTTTTCCATGTGCTAAGATGTATTCAAATCTTGCTAGACCAGTATTTACGGCGAACTGTATGATCTTTTTGGTTGGTTGAAGGTTACCGCTAAGCGTATTTTTTATATGAAGGCATCCTCCATCCTCTAGGCTTAATAAGTATGCATATGGTTGGTACCATGGATGGTAGATTTGCGTATTTGGAATTAGAGAATGCAGAATTGTTTCATCCGCTAAGCAACAGAATCGGCACGTCATTGAATTGCCGAATGTTGGAGTAGGCATAGGTAGATAAGCATAGATACGCTTTTTTCAGCAGCAGCGTCCATTTCAGTACTGTTACTAAAATGCGCGTAAGCTATTAGTCGATTCTAGAGTTTCTAGTTTACTAGAGTTTAGTAGAGTCATTCGCTCGAGTTATAATTGCATTGAATTGACTTTTATTGAATGTTGTTTTGAATGTTCTTACCTTGCCTGGACTAGGGCCTGAAGAGATTTTTCTTAGTAGGGGGTTAAAAAGAAGTTATTTTTTTTTTGACCCTGGCCGTGCCTTGCCTGGACCAGGGCCTGAAGAGATTTTTCTTAGTAAGGGGTTAAATAGAAGTTAATATTTTTTTTGAACTAACGAGTAAAGTATCATAAACTAGACTATACACTCCACCACTCAACCACTCTATGGCCTCTTTTTGTGAGGGAAACGGAGCAAGAAAATACTATACTGCGCCAGATCTTGTTGACGTCTCTATAATATCACTAATATCCCTTTGACATTTAGGTTTCCCCACGATGTTTTGCTTCACCTGCTTTCCTTAAAATTGTTTACCTATATCAATGTCAGTGGTGCTGGTTATGCAGATTTAACTCATTTTGCTTCCATCCTACGCCCAGCTCTTAACCTATGAAGGCTAAGGCTAATTATAGGCTATATTACATTAAAAATATAAAAGTAAATTGCCTGTCGTTATTACTCAATATAAAACCTACGTAACAACTAACAAACCCAAAAATCAGAAGCACTACAAAAGGTAAGCGTCAGTGACTTCTAAGTAAGGTGCCTCAATTATAACGTTAATCTTATATGGCGAATATCTGATATAAAAACAAGATAGTTAACACAATATCGCGCCAAAGGAACGGTAACGCCGCGTAAGCCGTGAGCAAGCCGGCAAAAACACCGCATCAGCTCTAAAAATAAGCGCGTCTGTACGTGGTCGCTTACTGCGCAAGTGTGGAGCTCCAAGTTAAGGCCGCCGCTAGCGAAACGCTCCCAAGATTTTTTGAATGCATTCACTAGCGTTCAATTCGTGTGTGCGTGAACTATAGCCAAGTACGCACGCATGTGTGTGGTACGTTGCACGTATTCACTAAACTCTTTCTATGTTGACGTGGGTTAAACGCTCGGTTGTGTGCGTGATACGTTCGAATGAGGTTATCGGCGTGTATGTGAGCTCTAGACCGAGATCGTGAGAGGGTATTTCTTTTGATTCGTGCTCAACGTTTTAATAATTTCGTTGTCGAGTCCCCGTTCCGTTCCTCGTCACGCTGAAAGGGTCAAGTGAATAAACAGATTTATAAAGACGTCGCTCAACGTGGGAACCGCTTACGGTTATCATTTATGATTTTCGTCATAATCCCCTCGTTTGTTTGACGTCAAAGGCCATTGATTCTATTATTGGCACGCTTTGTTGCATCCCGTTTTGGACACACAGCTTCAACCATTGTTAAGATCGATTAAATATTTAACAAAATGTAGCGAGAAGTCAACCAATATTTATATTCTGTAAACAATTAATGTCAGTAAAAACATACCGAAGACTTGCTGACTTTAATTTGGTTTTTAAAAGAAAGATATATAGACACCTTCAACGTTCCATTGCATTAATTTAACATTCTACCACAACTATTAATACAGTCGATCACAAGTCTACCGCTGAATACCATCCTTCATTACTTTAAATCCTCTGAATTTAGTCTGTACGAAAATAAACCATTGTTTGAGAACCGTATCCGTCATACAATAGTCGTAAAACTTAAAAGAATATTTATTTAATACCTAATCTATTAAATAAAATGTACTTAGGTCTGTGTATTTTAACTGATTTGTTTTAGTACCGTAAATTTTAAGAAATACATTACTCAAAATTAAAAACTGCGGTTGCCAACAGCTTGCCAAGCGTGGCAAATATGGCAAATATCCCCCAGGCATATGTTCAGAAGTGGACTTTAATAGGCTGTAATGGTAACGGTAATATATTTTACGCCACGACGGTTACTTTTCGGAAAAAAAATCTATATTCTTAATTCATTCATTTCAAGTCTCTTAGCTGTATTTAATTTTTTAACTATCGCTTACATGATCAATCGGTATTAGGCAACTGCAATTAAATTTCATCGTTGCCGGCACTAGGGATAATACCAAGATTGCTCACGTATTTACTGATAGTCCTGCCTTTAAACTATCACGGCTATATATTCTAAATATTCATGAAGCAGAATATAGGTACGTTGCAGCGTTATCAACAAATATTTATGTTTACACAAAAACAACTCATGAAAACGCGTGACTAAAAACAACAACATTCATATTTTCTTATCTCGTCGTTCGTTGTATGTAGACGACTACAGATAACAAATCAGCACAAAAATATCAATCTTGTTTCGGACTGGTTTTTCTCTATATCAGCACAGAAGCTAGCCACAGCAAAGGAAATAAGGATTATATAATGACAACTACATGCGCAAACGCTGACGTCCTTTTATTTTATAAAATTGATGTGACAAGCGATCTAACAGTCCACATGACGGTAAGTAGTTACTGCTGCTCATGAACACCTGCGACAATCTCGTACCATCACGAAGAAGGCTACAGATGCGTTATCAATTAAGTAGAGGTGATAAGCTACCCCTCAGTCTACCTAATGATAAATTTGTTCTATGGCCCTGATACCTACATCTAACCAAATTTAAAAATTAAAATGTAGACGCCTTGTTACCCCTAAGGACAAAAATAGAATATTTATTAGATATGATAGATGTATAATGATATAGGATGCTTCATTAGCATAAAAAAAGTGTCTCCGGTTCTCGGCACTAACCACACGAAACATAGCAACATTATGCTGAAACAGCCACTATTTATGGTATTCTGAGAGCGTGTTCCGAACCCGGTCGAGTTGTTTGTGCTGAAGCTACAATATACTATAGCGTACTACTACCTCCAGCAAACATACTTCTACCTCGTCACTGTGTAACTCCGTAACTCCTGCGAAAAGGTCGTTGGTAAGCTCACATGTCCCCAAAACCTTACTCTAATCGAATAAGCTACTAAAGTTTACAAATAAAAAAACGTTTTAAGCCATTTTTTTCTTAAATACTACATTGCACAGGGTTGAGTCACGCTGTAGCTTTATTATTGCTACAGAACGGAAACAGCGACCTGACCGGGAATAACCACGATCGCACAGAATACCAGCGTGAAATAACAGCATGATCTGCAGTGTTTCGCATAGTACAAGGCAATTCCTTCTTCGTTTTCAGGTATGACAACGCATCTACACTTTGATTCTTAATGGATGATAAAGTTATTTATGGTTCACCGCATTTACTTACCAACAGGTTGACCGTATGCTTGTTTGTGACCTTTATTTTCTTAAAAAATACATTGCGTATGAATGAGCTTTTAACAAATTTTTGCCCAAATTACCAAACAAAGAATAATAAGAATCTGGTCTATGGCTCTGGCGCCGTTTACATTTTGGTCGCGGATTGCAAGAAGACTCCTTTACCTCCGCAGTCTACCAACTCGCATCCATAGTGGGCTTGACACGTCACTGTTCGTGGTGGGTCTGTACGTGGCTCTCCTCCTAATGTAGAAAGACAGAGATGGTAAATTAGCTTTGAGAATACGTGCTAGGGTGACTACTAGGCTAAAATATTAATAAATAAAATATATTAATTAATGCGTTAAACATTTAGAAATTAATATTTATGAAATAGAAAAATTAAGAATGAGAAAAGTAATAATACACAAAATAAAAAAATGTAATATCTTTATTATAATAAATAGAAAAGACAATAAAAAATGAGCAAATATTAAAAAGAAAAAAATTAAAAAAATTTATACCTACCAAATTACAGTAATGCGCAGATAGATGAAGGTACATAAATGTAGAAAATATGTTGGAAGGAATTGAAAATTTAACACTTTAAAAAGAATCACCAAAAACTTCGATTAATTGCATTCAATACAATATTCTGATCATCAATCAATGTTTTAACTGCTAATTTTAGATAATTGATGAGGATTTATCAAAATTTCCATAATTTTAATGGACATTTTGTATGTAAGAGAAGAAAAGAAGCTAAGAGATAAGTATTAACTCTATAATTAATTCACACGAAGTCTCAAGTGGCTCTGGAGTTACGTGGATCCTCAAATTCACGAGAAATTACGTACAACCAACCATGACATACCGTTAATAATGGCTGACAAATACCGCACCTAATTTTACATTTCTAATTATACAGGCACAAGTTCAGAGACAAGCACAAAGCAGCTCGTAAATTCCCGCATGTTGTTTATGTTAATGAACGGGAACCGGTTGCCAGGACAGCACTTGATGGCCGTTACCCGTAACCACCGATAACCAACGCGCCACACTGAGCATACAAATCGGTGCGTTCAGAAACGTATATCTAATTTTTGTGAGATTTTATTTCGTAAAATCACTTCATTGAATAACAATACAATTTTAAATCAATATAAGTTTTTTTACAGTAACGTGACGTTACATGAGAGCTTAGTCCAAAATTAAAGCGTATTCTAAGCATGCGTTAGGCAAAAATACTGCACATTAACATTGACCATCGCGTATTGATGTACCGTCGGCGGCTTGTTTGTGTTGATTGCCTACTGTTTCGCGAAACTATTCAAAAGAGTGTAGTATACTTGCTAGACTCAAATTGTTCGGTTTTATGATGAATTTCATATGAATGACCTTCAATATGGATATAATGGAAGTACTACAACTTAATTTTTTTAATATTTAAAGAAAACAATCGAGTACAAAGTCCACCTAATGAAACAATTAGGTCCTGTGTTCCATAGACGCCTACATTATATCCATAATTAAGAATCAAATGCAGATGCGCTGTCACCTCTGAGTACAAAAATGGAATGAACCGTTATCATAAAAGGACCCGTTCCTCGTCACGTACCATATGAAGCACAGCAGTGTTACGCTGCTACTTAACGCTACATTTCTGTGCGTGGTTCTTCCCCGTTCGAGACGACCCATTTGTACTGCAGCCATTTTATAGTTGGCTCTACTACTTGTCAACACTACACATATTTGTTATTCGATAAATATATTTGCAACAAAACAGTTGGTTATTTTTACGTAAAGATGATTATTACCATCATAGTCATCTTTAAATAAAATGTGCAAGATGGATGACACATATTTTATTGATAAACTACGAGTATAAGAACTGTATAAAATAAGTATCGAAGATACCCGTAGTTAAACCAGAGTAATCGATATAGCCCCACAAATCAGAAAACTAAAGTGGCAAAGGGCCAGCAGGATAGCTCGAGGAACCGACAACCGATGACGAGGAAAAGTTTTCGGTTAACACCCTCGTATCGGTATATGTATAGTGTAGGACAGCCCTTCACTAGATGAAAATGAAAGATCAGAAATGCCGAACTTGTTGGACTCAGGTGGTTTAGGACCATGCTTGTTGTCAATCTGGCGGAGACGTTTTAATAATACGGCGAATTAATAAATGGGAAAGTTGTATTGTAATTTTATAGCAAGTATCTTTGTATTTGTAGCTTACAGCGTACAGTATTGAATAACATGTTCTTACAAAAGTATGTTTTTATATATCGTTCCTATTCTTTAGCTTAATAACATCATCCTGAAACTATCCGTGGTATTTGTTTAAAATTGTTTGGACTTTTAACGGGACTGTCACTCTTATTTAAAATATTAAAAAACATTTGCCGACTGTTTAGGACTTCATCCATAAATTGTTTAATGGCCAAAAACGTACATACATCTAAAAAGTTTCAAAAATGAAACTTACTTTAAAAAATAAACGCACATACGATGTGTGTTACCACTTACCACACAGCAAAGATCTCTTGAAAGATGGACTTTTAAGTCGACTATGGGAAATGCCAGAAAGATCATCATGGCTTCCAATAGATGGCGGCATAACCATCTTTTTAAACCAGACACAGCAACGGGTAGCTGCGTCAAAGGTGCGCGACGCCTTGCGCTGCGATTGCCAATCCACCTGCCAAGCGTGACGATTAAAGAAAATCTTTCGCACAACAGGAGAGGACCAAATCCAATAGTGGATTTCTGAGGACTGATGCTGGTGATGAATATCACTGCTCACCTACCTATGAATACCTATCACCTACGTTCGAATACTTAAGCAAATGTGATACTAATGTATGATAATATGTATTTATACGAGTATTTTAGGCATAAAGCAACACGGGCCGCCGACGTAACGGACATTTTAGGTGAAGTCAGTCCTAAAACCTTAGAGTATACATAAGCATATCCTATAAAAAGCATACTATATGTATGCTTATGTATACTCTAAGAATACAATAAGATTTCCACTGAGATGAGTAAGTAAATGAAGTTACAGTTTCTCGCATTTAAATAAACATCTGAAACTAATTTAATTTTAAACAGAAAACCAAACAAACGAAAATGAAAGTACTAAATCTAGCCAAATCAAATTACATCAAGGAGCAAATTATTCATGATGATGGCAACTACCCAATTGTACCCCTAGTTGTGCTTTGTTTAAATTGAAAACACTGTTCAAAAGAAAATAAGGTAAACAATAGATAAGAAGATTTCAAGCCAAACTCTTATCAAAGATTTTGCCTTTTCCAAAATAAAGCCGTAAAGCTCTCTGCTTATCTTATACACCTCCTCATGATAAAATAACGCTTAGCTTTGATATCATTAACTGGTTTGTTTCCATCCTCTTTACCTTTGTTTGTCGTTTCTTTTGTTCTATTTCAAGGTTTTCTGTAAATTAGATATGAGAATTTATTTCTTTACTAGCTCTTTACAGTCTGCTGCTGGACTTGTGTCTCTCCAATTGTAGGAAGAATTTGTCATAACATCGCTAAGCTTTACGTAGGCAGATTGACGATTGCAGTAACAGATGTCTCGAAAAACTCGATATTCAGACAGGATCGAGCACCAACGAAATTGTTAATTGCAATTACAAGTGACATCGTGAGGAAACCTGTCTGTAATTAAAAAATATTTTGAAAATATGTGAAGTCTGTCAATACGCACTAGAGCAACGAGTTAGACTAAAGGTATCATAATCATCTCAGAAGTGGGATTAGGTTTGTGCCCAACAGCAGGGCTAGCATGGGCAGGAGACAATTTTATCCCCGGGGAAAGGAGAAAATGTTTATCCCCTCGCTTATTTTTATCCACCCTTAGAACATTGGCACACCGGTGGATATAATATCCACAGTAGATAAAATGGGAGATAGACTTAGACTTAGATAGATTTTTTTTGTATGAATATAAACTTCAACCCACGTCCAATGAACTAGGATAAAATTGTCCCTTTCAAATGTCAAAAAAGCATAATTTTTTATCTTTCATTTGGCTCCATGCTACGGACGGGGGATATATGTCTACTCGTTATGTCAAACGGGGATATACTTCTCCCCGTTTGACATAACAAGATAATTTTATCTCTTGTCCTTAAATCTTGTTCTTAAATCTTATCCCCGCCCATGCTAGCCGGGCTGTAGGACGTTTAAAGGCTGTAACTACAACTCGCTGAATTCCTAATATGTACATATGTGAATCATTTAGCTAATGGATGGATGATTTTCCTCGCAAGTCTCTATTTGATCCATTTCACACAAATATATTGTAAAAATTACAAACACTCCATAAAACTTTATGTATGGGATCATTCCTGCATGAAATGTTTTTAAATGAGCTTCGGATGGACGCCCTAACACTAGTACGAAGAATTCCGCACGCATACATTCGAAGAACGTCGCGACTTTTAATTGTTACGGCTAATTCTCGTCATGCTTCTTTTTACTTTGGCATAATGCATCTCCATTTAAAATTGCAATTTAGGATTTTCAATTCCGTTTTCGTATGCAGCAATGGTTATCAAACGAGGCCAAAGCCAAATGTAGATATTCTTAATTGAAATAAAAATACAACGTACGTATGCAACGTTAACTAAAAACATGCTTTAAGATATTTGTTTGGGGTTTGTAAGCTCAGGCACTTTTTGTTATTGTTCATCAATTCGTACAATACAGCCTTTTAAAAATCCACTGCCACTGAACATAAGCCTCCCCATAGATTGACTAATTTAGGGGATATTTGCCGTTATTGTTTGGCAAGCGGGTTGGCAAACTAAAGCTTTTTTTTAATTATTTGAAGTTGTTCTCAAGAAGATGCTACTGCTCGTCTCCCGTTTCATTAACCTCATTCGTCTCTTACGATACCCACGGGACGATATGGTAAAATAGCCGCTGCTTACACCGACACTACACTATTGATTAAATTATTTGTGGCGGTGATTTAGTGTTTAATACGCGTATTGTATTGTAAATAATTATTAAAATTATATAACTATTTGACGACAAAAACAGAAATAAGGTTGGTACCTGCCCAGACGGACTCCTAGGCAGAAAAGAAGTCCTACTAAACTGGTGGGGCATACAAGTATGAAAGTTATTTACTTTTTACAAGGACGTTTGAGATCATTAAGATATATGCTAAGAATACACAATTAAATTTAAATAGTATTGTGGTAGTTAGATCGCCTTTATTAACATAAAACCTATTTAAAACAGTACAACTTTTTATAGAATAAGGGTGACAAACGAGCACACAGCCCACCTGATGGTAAGTGGATGCTGTGACCCACAAACATCTACATCTTTCCTCGATTAAGAATCAAAATGCAGAATGCGTTATCACCACTCGCCACACCAAAATACAGTAGCATTAAGCTGTTATTTCACGCTGGTATTCCGTGAGAGAGTGACCTTTACCCGGTCGAGCCGACCCATTGTGCTTCAACTATAATATAATTGCAGCACGGCTCTACCACGTAAAAACTTGAAGCACAGAAGTCCAATGGGGCCAGTTTAAGAAACACTTCGATTATCCAATTTCTCCGAAGCGAGCGAGCCGGGCGCGGTGCGTGTGCGCAACTCGTTAACGACCCGCCGGAATCCTGCTCCGCTCCACAAACAACCGGTCAAGCGACGCTATGTAGCCGCGCGTTTAGGTAAAGGTCCATATGTTACGACCAATTTAGAAACGCACTTAATCATTAACAGTATTGGACCGATGCTCCTTGTGCGGCATTACACACGCAGCTAAACGTAGTTTTATCGGGGTTTTAAAATTTTTGGGATAGTTAAAATTTTATAGGTCTATTTATAGGTTCGGTTGCTCTTAGGTGGATTTATGCGCTCTATCTTCTACTTATATTTAGAAGTTTTGACATTGATAAAGAAAGGTAAATGCCAGTATGATCATTATCATCAGCATATAAACTGTTAACCGGGCATCGGCCTGTCCCTAAAAAGGCGTATTTACCATGTTTGGCAAGTGGTTTGAAAAACACGCTCAAAATCCTTTTTAACCAGCACTCGAAATTAATTTGTTATTACATCTGATCATCTGTGACTTTGCGAAATTTCATATTTACTGGTACGTAGTGATTTCTTTATTTTAAGAAAATAAAAGGAATGGCTACTTTTGACAGTGTCGTGTCTCTCTAACAATAATCTATGGTCGCGTCAGAACAGAATAATAAGAAGGGTGACAAGAGTGTGCTAAAAAAGTCGTTCGTTTTTAGTAAAACGAAACGATCGACTGATCAATTTGTTTCGTTATGATAGTAGTACAAGATATATTAACGTATTGAGGCAAAAGGGAATGTCACGGACCTGCTGAGACTCAGCAGTGTTGTGCAATACCCAGTGTCAAACTCATAAAGTTCCTTACGGAATTCGTTCAGTTAGTGCTAAAGCTCCTTGAATTTGATTTTCATTGCGAAGAAGAAGAATAAGAAAGAAGAGAAGAAGAAGAGAAAAAGAAGAGAATTCTCACTATGCTAATTATATTTTCATTGTTAGATTTCCTTCTATCACAACAGCCAAAAAGCAGCCACTTTATTCTTCGTCGTCAAAGTAAGTCAACTCCACTTATATGTATATATAATAATAATATATAATATATCATATTCATCATCATCATCATTACAGCCTATCGAAAGTTCACTGCTAGACATAAGCCTCCCCCGTAGATTGTCTATGTACTCGTATATGATTTGCTATAGTTGCCAGTTGCCACACTTGGCGGGTTGGCAACCGCAGATTTTTATTTGAGTTGTTATCAGGAAGATGCTGCTGCGCATCTCCTGATTCATTTTCTTCTGTCACCTTATACGACACTCACTGTATGATATAGGATACTTAATATTCCTCCTATGCACTTATATTATGTATACAATTGGCCAAGCCAACAGTAAAAAAAATTCTTAGATGTAAAAGCACCTATCTTTTTTTTATTTAAAGTTCTTCAAGGAAATCCTCCAGTTTTAGGTGACAATTGTAAACGTTAAAGAATCACGGTGGTAAATGCAGGTATATTTTTAGGTAGAAAATAGAAAATTTATGAGACGTCATTGCTACATAATTTTAGTTGTTTCGTAAAAATAAAAAGCGATTTTTATTACTCATTAAATACTGCCTCACAAAGTCACTGCTGAACATAGGGCTGGCACCGCAGTTTACTATTTTCTAGTTGTTATTAGGAAGACGCTGCTGCCCATCGTCTGGTTTTTTCCCTCTGTCGCCTCTCACAAAGCTCTCGGGATGATATGGGGTAGTGGGTATTCTTACACCGCCACTGCACGGTCAAATTCCATACACAGGAGTGTGACGACGGCGTTGGGGCAACCGAATATAAAAATTTGTTGGGTTACACACGGTAAAGTTAGCTTAATTTGTTAGCTGAAGATATTATCATTCTGAAATAGTCCATCGTTAAACACAGGTTTCCTCCATGTTTCAAGAGTATAGACCGCATAGTTATTCTTTATTGTTATCACTCTGAAACTATAGTGTACCTACAATTAGCGAAATTAATGCCTTTTTTCTTTGCCAGTCAACCCTGATTCAATGCTGTCCGGAAACCGAGTAGGTTAGGTATTAAATCTTTCAGCTAACAGGCGGTAGCTTCGGTCGTACTAGAAATAAGAAGCCTTATACGTGGTAGAGAATGGTTCGGCTCGACCGAGGAAGAACCACGCTCTCACAAAATACTGGCAAATAAAAGATGCTTAATACTGCTGTACTGCCTTTAGACTGGAAACGAGGCATTCCATCTTAGTACTCAGTATGACAATGCATCTGCATTTTGGTTCTTAATCGACGCTAGATAAAAAAGAGAAATCGTAATAATTTTAAATAATTGCCTTTAAATGAGATACTTTACTTATTAGTTTATTTCCCGGTAGTTATTGTCTTAATGAAATTATCAAAGATTAAAATAATAAAATTTATATATATCACGTACGAAGTGAAACTTCTTTACGACATATCATTCTGCATTTATTTTATATTTTACATAAGTACATAGGTTAAATAATAATATACCTCATACTCATGTACCCGGCGGTGAAATGTTACAAGAAAACGTGACTTTTTGATAAAGAAGTTTCACTTCAATCAATATTTTCTAATGGTGGCCACCCTCATTATAAAGATCGTCTCTTGAGGAATTACTATATTTACTTACCCTTGTGTCTAAAAATAAAATCGCACCACACCCCACAGCTGTGTTTCATCACAAGATCTCTACGATTCATAATATATATATATTGACGATTAGGAAATGAGTTATTTTTTAAATGTCAAAATTCAACACAATCGTCAAAACTATTTAAATCAGACCATTTATTTAAACTAGCAGCCCGCCACGGCTTCGCCTGGCTTGGATCTATTAATATGAATTGATTCAATTTCACAATAAAATTTCGAAGTTTTTTAGATTAAATGTAGCCTTCCTTAGGTATGCCTAACATTTAAATCACACCTCAGCTTTAAAACTCATGTCCATCTACTGTTGGACATTTTAGGGACTAATTAAGAATAAGTAAAGAAGCAAACGCAGGTAATATATCTACTTCTCATCTTGATACGTTTAACACTGAGCCGTGGTAGCTCTGTGAGACACTTGCTTTCAAATTTATAACACGCGAGCAACCATTTACCGCCAGCGTCTCTGAAATTGTACAATTTAGGATTTCTACGAGGTGGGACTTCTTTTTTTATTGAAATAAGAATGCGGCTCACCTGATAGTAAGTGTCGACCGCCGCCTATGAACAACCGCAACACCAGGGGAAATGCAGATGCGTTGCCGGCCTTGTAAAAAAGAGAAGGCTCTTTCCTTGATGGTCCCTAAGTCGTATCGGTCCGCAAAAATCGTTGTTGATTGTCGATTCTACAAGGAAATTATGCGAGGAAGACAACTTTTAGTAAATCGCACAGTGGTGGACCTCCAATCATCCAAATGGTATGGATATAGTATCGCGAGTTTTGTAGCGATGTGCGATGGTGAAATTGAGCGGCTGGAATTAATCCGAACACCTCAGAGCACTCCCCGTGGTAGATGCGATAAAACACGCAAAGAGATGCAACATCTCTTCGCAGTGCCAGTGAGTCAAGCCGATCAGAAAGAGCTCGGTCGCCGTCGCCGACGATTCGAACCGCTCTGCGCTGGATGCGATCAAGTGGAAGCTGGCACTGGAGAGCCCCGGCCCAGAGACGAGAACAGTATTCCATGTGAGGCCTGTGCGCCTTGTAAAGTTTCAGGTGATGAGCCGGCATGAAATACTGCCCCGCTCTGCTGCTGAGCATGCCAAGCTTTTTAGATCTAGAGCTTGGCGTGCTCAGCAGAGCGTGCTTCTCTTCTAAGTGACCACGAAACTGCACGTCATTCGATATGTCGAAACCGAGGATTCCGATACTGGCTCAAGCAACAAGGGGTGTGCTCTGAAACTGAGGAGATACGATAAAGGGGTTCATTTTAGCGGTAAACGGTCAAACTTGTGTCTTCTGGGGATTGAAGACTAGGAGTAGCTTTTTCTGCCTAGGAGTCAATCTGAGTACCACCCTGTTATTTATTTCTGCCGCCGAATAGCAGTGCTTGCTCTACTGTGTTCCCGTCTGATGGTTATAGAGAGCCAGTACAATTTCAGGCTGAGGCAACATCTTAGTCTTCAAAGGTGACAACGTACCTGTAGCCTCCTTTGCTTGGAATTCGTTCAGTTAGTGCTAAAGCTCCTTGAATTTGATTTTCATTGCGAAGAAGAAGAATAAGAAAGAAGAGAAGAAGAAGAGAAAAAGAAGAGAATTCTCACTATGCTAATTATATTTTCATTGTTAGATTTCCTTCTATCACAACAGCCAAAAAGCAGCCACTTTATTCTTCGTCGTCAAAGTAAGTCAACTCCACTTATATGTATATATAATAATAATATAATAATAATAATAATAATAATAAAATTTATTTCATCAAATAGAATTGGTTTACAAACATTAGTGGCCGGATTCTCCTTTTAAGCAAATAATGCCTGTACCAGGTGAATCCGCTCTTCCATATCAATATCTATATATTATATTATATTATTTACATTATGAAATATGATATTACAAAGAAAAACTTAAAGACTAAAAGGGAGTATTTACAGTTGTTTTCTTTTCAGATTATGATATTTGTTATATGTATGCGAAAGCGTGCGTGCGTGCGTGTGTGTGTGTGTGTGAGTGTGTAATATAATATAATATATCATATTCATCATCATCATCATTACAGCCTATCGAAAGTTCACTGCTAGACATAAGCCTCCCCGTAGATTGTCTATGTACTGTATATGATTTGTTATAGTTGCCAGTTGCCACACGGCGGGTTGGCAACCGCAGATTTTATTTGAGTTGTTATCAGGAAGATGCTGCTGCGCATCTCTGATTCATTTTCTTCTGTCACCTTATACGACACTCACTGTATGATATAGGATACTTAATATTCCTCCTATGCACTTATATTATGTATACAATTGGCCAAGCCAACAGTAAAAAAAATTCTTAGATGTAAAAGCACCTATCTTTTTTTTATTTAAAGTTCTTCAAGGAAATCCTCCAGTTTTAGGTGACAATTGTAAACGTTAAAGAATCACGGTGGTAAATGCAGGTATATTTTTAGGTAGAAAATAGAAAATTTATGAGACGTCATTGCTACATAATTTTAGTTGTTTCGTAAAAATAAAAAGCGATTTTTATTACTCATTAAATACTGCCTCACAAAGTCACTGCTGAACATAGGGCTGGCACCGCAGTTTACCGCAGAATAGCAGTGCTTGCTCTACTGTGTTCCCGTCTGATGGTTATAGAGAGCCAGTACAATTTCAGGCTGAGGCAACATCTTAGTCTTCAAAGGTGACAACGTACCTTTGTCCTCCTTTGCTTGAAATTGGTTGGAGATTTACAACTGTAGACGGACTGCAGTAGCCACTTACCATCATCTCGTACTCTGCAGTAAAAACAAATAGCCTGAAGTAACCTGCAAGATTAAAGAATTGAAGAGATAAGCTAAGTTTATTAATTTCGTAGTACAGAAAGACCCGAGTTTATACCCCGCATGCAGCGATTAAATTGTTTACTGCAATTTTACCCCTTCTTGCCCTTTTTTTTGAAAATTTGAAAATTTCAATTTTGATAATTTTATGTAATTAAGCCGATATTATAATTTATTTTATTGTCAGCCGATCACAAATGCAGAAAAAATAAGAATAATATATTTTAAAGTAGCGATCCGCCCCGGCTTTGCACCGGTGATTTCTGGATTTCGATAACAGTGCCACCTACCGGGTCCAAATGTAAATCTAAACCATGGACTCTCTCAAACACACACAAAAAATTTCATCAAAAGCTGTCAAGCCGTTTAGGAGGAATTCTGTGATAAACACACGTACAGAAAAATTATACAGGGTTATTTTGCAATAACCGGTCAAATTTGCAGAGAAGGTTCAGATTTCAGAATAAGTAATATAGGCAAATGATGAAGAAAAATTAATTTAAAAAATCTCAAACATTCTGTCTTTTTTATCTTTTAAATTCAAAATGCGTGGTAATGCATTTTTTAACTGATTTAACTACGCACGCACTCATTCGTACGGGTCCATCAGTAGGCAAAAACGTTGTTAGGTTGTTGCCAATAAATCATATTCAATTTGGGATAGTTTCAAATAAAAGTAGAAGCCTTATTTACTCGTATTTTCAAAAACTGTAATAAGGGTAGGTATATCATTATTTATTATTTGAACTTAAGTTTAAAATTTGGCTTCTGTTTGAAAAATAATCCCCTGCATGTATAAAGATAATGATTTCACATTGCTATCACAAGTCCTAGATACACATATTCACATTGTTTTTATTTTCTCAACGTTTAGACTATATATCTATATATAGTGATTTAGTAGATAGCCCATTCGTGTCTTTCAATATACACAAAAGGAAACTTTCTCCGACCGCATACGATTAGTACGGGGCAGTGATGCATGCACGGTTATTACGAGTATCACCGAATAGTCTAATTGTCGGCCACTTGCCACATGGCCGGCATATGGCGGCCGCCTAACGCCGACGTCTTTTAAAGAATAATGCTACGCTACCGTAACAATGAATGGTTGTAAAAACAGTTATTTCCTTGCGATTCTAATTATGCGGTCATATTGCGTCGCTAATATAGTATTATTTATAAACGTCTGAGTTATAGCCGGCTACTGTTATTTTAGGTAGCCATAGAAATTACGAATCTACATAATTTTCACGTGGTAAAACCATGCTGCAGCTATATTATGGTTGTAATGGATCGGCTCGACCGGGGTAGGACCACGCTCTCACAAAATAGCAGCAGTAAAACAGCAGCTCAATGCTGCTGTGCTTCGTATGGTGAGTGTAGAGAACCGGAGACCCGTTTTACTGGAAACGAGGCATTCCATCTTAGTCCTCAGGAGTAGCAACGCATTTACATTTCTATTCTTAATCGAGGATAGATGTCTATGGGCCACAGCATTCACTTATCATCAGGTGGACTGTGTTGTCGTTTGTCACTCTTATTCTATAAAAAAAAATATCATATTACGAATTAATCAAAAACAATTAAATACATTTCGAATCGTGAAAAGTTTATTACTAGTACTACTATACAGGCAATCACAAGTCCACTGCTGAACATAGGCCTCCCCATAGTTTACTTTTAGATAACTATAGAACTTAGCATTTTTTGCTTCGTTATCTCAACGTAATAAAAAGTCATATCATAATATGTGTGGCGTGTTTGTAAATTTCACATAGATGCAGAAATCCGAGTAACCGTGGTTGACCTTGTAAAAGCGGTAAGAATATCCACTACTCCATACCGTCCTTGGGTGTCGTAAGAAGCGACAGAGAGTAACATACCAGGAGATGGGAAGCAATGTATTCCTAAAAAACTTGCCGTTGCCAACTCGCCTGCCAACCGTGGCAACAATGGAATACATCCACCCTATAAGACCTATGTTCAGAAGTGGATAGGCTGTATCAGTGACAGTCTGGTACTGCACTGTACCCTGGTACCCAGCCCCGGAATAATTATCAATTTGAGAATCATACAGCGTATAACTACATACACAAATACTTTTCCGCTTGGCCACTGCGGTAACGAGCCAGAATTATTTGCCAAACTCTTCTGTTTGTTTTCATTCTGGTGACAAAAAAGAACTTAAGTTTTTCGTTTCGTTAAGTTTCTCAGTTCGTGAGATCCATTTGTCGAGCTTCTTTATTTTACCGATATGCCGCAAAGATCTAATATTGTTTTGACACTTACATTAAAAGCTAACACCAGCTTAGCCGTAGTTTAAGACGGGTCCACTTCCATAATCGTCATTATCATCCTTATTCTCCGGGTAGTTGCGAGGTTCATTTGTGAGATCAAAATTTCCCGAACGAAAGCTATAGAACGAATAACGACCAGTTTGTTCATTAGAGTGTAGTCCATATACATCACTGATATTGCTTACGTTAGGAAAATAATACAATCTTTCCATGGTTTTAAATATACGTAGTGATATTGTGGAAAAAAACAAAACCCAAAGAAACAATTGAATGTCTGATTTAAAAAAAGGAACAACATGCCTTAAATATAAAATTTATTTAAATTTCGAACTCCAAGTCAAACTAATATTACAGTTCAAAGTGGACAGTTCATCAAACGGCAATTTCGAAGGTAAATGAAAGACCTAATAGATTACTTATTTTATAAGAGCTCCGGGTTGCGCGTTGTGAACGTGTTGCTCTAAGACGAAGGGTTTTCTGTCATACATTAATAAATATATTAATAGTCTTAACGATCTTATCAGTTAATATTCTCACACTTCATGGTCTATTATACAAATAATTAATGACAGTACTTTACGATGACCCATATGAACGAACTCAAGCGACTAGCGAGTATGCACGTGATATGTATTATGAAATGTAAGCAATGTTTAAATTATTAATTTCTAATCTAAATATAAATATAAGCGTTCTCTATCTGTCGCTATCCGATATTTTGTAAATGAAACCTCTCTTTGTCTATCACGAAATTGTAATAGAATAGAACAGAACAGAATAGAATAGAATAGAATAGAATGATTTTTTATTCAATATTGATTATTACATAATACTTATTGAAAGTAATTTTTTATTTACCACTGGTTCGGAAAATACCTCTGTCCTGGGAAGAACCAGCAAAAAACCCAGCGGGACTTTTTTTAAACATATTTCACTTAACAATAATTTTGTTTATACAATTTTTAAATGAATTTTCATAGAACCAGCATGGCGGCGATCACCTTATTCCCAGGGGTTATTTTCATTCATGTATTCCTTGATATTATAATAACCCTTTTTGTACAGTTTTTCTTTAATAAAACTTTTAAACTTGTTTATAGACAAACTTTTAACATGTTCTGGGTTTTTGTTGTAAAAGCGTATACATTGCCCCATAAATGAATTACTGATTCTGTGGAGTCTAGTAACTGGCATTACAAGCTTATGTTTGTTCCTAGTGTTTAAAGTTTGAACATCCTTATTCTTATTAAAGATATTTGTGTTTTTATGTACATACATTACATTTTTATAAATATATTGCGATGCCAAAGTTAATATGTTTATTTCCTTAAATATTTCTGTGAGGGACTCTTTACAATTTAAGTGATAAATCACACGTACGGCTCTGCAAAACAAATATGGCTTCAATATCAGTCGCATTACATGACAAGACATTACGCTATGAAAGTAACTAAAATAAACTAATCTAGCTGTAAGACTGTGAGACTTCTAATCTTTCTTACAGCATATGCTGCAGAACTAAGTCTGCTTGCTAATTTAGATATATGGGGGCCCCATTGAAGTTTCGTGTCAATAGTAATACCAAGAAAAACAGTGGTATCCACAAGACTCAATTCCTCCCTATTTAAGAGCACATTAATGTTGGAAGGTGTCTACACATCACTACAAAATATAACAAATCAAAGTAATTTAAGTATAGTGCATCAAAAATATACAATGTAAGTACATTAAAAAGGGCATGTGGCGCCTCGCCCACCGCTACGAGAGCGAGACTGCTTCTCTGCCGGAGCCCCGCGCCGCTGTCGGAGTCCCGCGACATCGACGTTTCAATGGACGGGACAATGATGGATCGCGACCCTTGTCGCGGCCTTACCTCCGCCGCACCATTGTCTTGTCTCGCCGGCGAGAATTGAGCGGGGAACCAAGGCATGAGAAGCAAGCGTTTTCTGTATTTTGATTAATTTCAAAAGTTTACGCGTCTTCTCGTATAATTACACTGTTCATATTATTAAGATTTAGTGTTAACTGAGAAAATAAAAGTTATATTGAACTACTAAAACAGGTTTAGTAATTATGTAGTACCTATATAATTCATAATTGATTTTAGTAACATCATTCAGCTACTTCTCAAATTAGCGTCTCCTATTACAGGAAGGAATCGCGAAGGTTGATGAGCTTGACAAACGTATTACGTGTGTGGGTGCGCAAGTGCGTCTGATTGTACTTATGTGTGTGAGTTGCGTGTGCATCAGCATGTGTGTGTGCGTATATGTATGAGTGTGTGTGTAACTAAATGAAAGAAAGTTTCAATCCCGAAAATCAACTTTGTCCTGTATCGTAGAGACGTTTTACGTGCACAAATTGTAGGTACGTGGAAAAGCACCCGGACAAACAACAATAATTTTAATACAAAATGCTTGTTCCGTGCAGGACGTTTCATCACTGGGAAACTAAGTCGTTTAATCGGCAGTCTTCGTTAAATAAAACCTCACAAGCGATAATAATGTTGGCCGACAATAGCGTGCGCTGTCGATAGTCGTGGATTGTTTGATAGCGACACCGGCAAGCAGTGAAAGCGCGCACGCACGCTCCGATTTCGTTCGCGAGTCTGCCGCTACCCGCTACTCATACTGATTTATGCTTCGAATTGTTTTCGTACACGTCAACTGCACGAAATCAGCGAAATTTTATTGAATGTTCATCATTTTTATTAAGACACGTTTTATATTTGGAGTATACAGTCACTATTTTTTTTTCTATATTATTTTGTGAAAAAGGACAATTTTAATACAAAATTTTATAAAATATTTAGCAATGCAAATTATTATTTATTTTTAACATAAAATCCGTGCACAAAAGTAGGAGTTAAGATCGTGTTTACAATAAACGAAAACTTAAATTGTAGTCTGCTCTTGCAAAAAATTTTATTAAATTTTGTTGTTTTTCTAAAAATGTAAATAATCACATAAAAATGTTTTTGCGTTAATTACAACTCGTCTACAATAATTCTACAGTAATTATATAACTTTATCTAGGCTGTACAGTGTGTACGGCATAATGATATTTAATATTATCGTCACAACCATTCATCATTATAGCTAAGGATAATCAATGTTGCGAAAACATCGAATATGACGTCGATCTTAACATCTTTTTGACACACTTTACAAATGGATCACCACCAAACACCTGAATACATGAAATTTTACATACTTTTAAAGTTTCCATACGAAATTTAATCTAACTAGTACTATATTTTCATTTTTAACCGGTAACTATAGTACGTGAGGGTAATATGGTCATCCGGTTAATATGGTCACTTTCTTAAAACTCAAAAACTACAGCCTTGTTTGCATAGGTGACTCTGTGATACGATAGCTCAAAAGGGCAATGCTTTATCGACGCCATTTTGACAGTTGAGAATATAGTAAAAGTTTTAGTCGATTTTAGTATTGTGTATTTACTTATGTATTATAGGTATTATTAGTTTCATTTCTCTCCACACATCGATGTTGGAATGCGATTATATGTTAGTAACATCGATGTAACAATGTTTATCATATTGCATCATCGATCTTAAAACAGCTAAATTTTACTCTTAACTATTATCGGCCATCCTATCTCTACCTAATTGCTGCCCAATTGCAATAAAGAAATTTCCTGAACCTGCATCCATCGACTTCCTGCGTGTGGACATCCCTTCTCTTTCTAATTGCTTCCCATCACATGTCATAGATTGCCACAAGGAAAGTTCCCAAATCTAGCTCCCTGCGTGTTTCATCAGGTCATCACTCCATCTAGTGGGGAATTGCCCAACACTGCATTTAACAGTACAAGCCTGCCACTCGAGAACCTTAATTATTAATCCTTCGGGATTCCTCATACGCCGTTGTACTCATATGTCATCACTGACATCACAGGTTTTGAAATTTTTGCCTACGATCTGGCGAAAAATCTTGTGTGAAGTCTAAGGTAAAAAGATGCGGTGGATGCGAAATTCAAGCAAAAGTTATTCCCATTATGGTAAATCTTCCTGTTGTTATCGTTAGTAGCGAAAAGAAAATAATGTATTTATTTTGTACAGTATGTACATACCGGATACACTCGCTGTAAAAGCGCTAATAATAAAGTGTAATTGATATTGGAAATTGCAATTCTCACCACCGAAATATCGATACCTCACTTTTTAAGGTGCATTACACAAATGTTAGCATTTTGTTATCCTATGGGGAGAAACCATTCATGTTAATCTCTGTTTTGAGCATCGAGTAGTGGAAACTCTTAGAAAATTGCATAGCTCGGGTGATGGAACAATAAAGTTCTAGAAATAAGAACTAAGATACCTAGGACGGTGACATATATCTGTAGAAATCGAATTTTAAGCATGGCTTTTACGACAAATTCTTCTAATATATGTACAAAGTTTATGTAGAGCAAGTCTCTACATAAACTTTACGAACTGATATTAAAATGTATCTTCAATTGCCATTTATGTCTTTTGTTGATTTTAAATTCAAGTGATACTGGTTTATGTGGTGGAGTATTAGTATTTAATATAGTGAAATAAATCGTATAAATGTAATAATAAATATAAATAAATAAAAGAAACATGCAGTAGGTATATTCTTGTATAATTTATATCGTTAAATATGTACCTACATACAGTGTCATACTTAAGCTTACAATGTAGTGTGTAGGTAAGCGAAGAAAATGTAACATTCAAACTCCAGCAGTGTCAGTTTGTAAGAAACAAGTAACCGGAAGCTATAACATTGGTAAAACCATATCGTTGCAGAAGCTGATTTCCAGCATTGAATTGTTAATTTTGTATAATTAAAATAGCAGCAAAACAATGTAGATAGCAATATATGTTAATTTGTTTGATAAATTGAAATAAATACTGTTCGATGAATGTCTAATGAGCGGTGCGATCATGCGGAAATATCTGATACGGAAATACAGAAATCTGACGCGTTGCGGTTGCCCGAAGGTTCATTTTCACACACTAACTTGATAAACGTAGTCCGTACGAAAGTTACCCTCGTAATATGAGTGGCTAAGGCTAAGGCACTCTACTTTTTTGATATGATATATTTAAATTGTTACCTAAAATAAAAAAGACAATAATTTAGTTTATTCCTTAATAATTATATTTTGAATGTTTATGTTATGGTAACTGGTTTAAGGTTTTATAGTAATGTTAAATTATTCCAATAACATCCTACAATATTTCTTCAATTATTTTGCCACCTTTACAAGCATTGAGAATATGGTTAGTAACTAATAAGTAATAAAAAAATATTACAATAATTGTATATCGATAATAATTGTCTATTGTTTCTTAAAAATTTTAATTAGCTGTTCATTATATTTTTCTAGATACCTAATGTTTATAATGTATGTAAAATTACCAATATTTTATTGTGACGCTTTCAATTAACATCAGCATCAATTGCAAGTTATTGCCATTTCCTCAATATATTCTCAATCACAGACATTTATTAATAAAAAAATAACACATTTTTGAAGAATAAGGGTAAAAAAGGAGCACACAGTCCACCTATTGATAAGGGGATGCCATGGCCTTTAGATACCAACATTTATCCTCGATTAAGAATCAAATGGTCGCGGTTTGCACCCCTAAGGACTAAGATAGAATACCCCAGTACCAGCAACAAGGCTGTCCGTTTCTATACACTAAATATACGAAACACAGCAGCATTAAGCTGCTATTTTAGGCTGATATATGGGAGAGCGTAGTTCTTTCCCGGTCAAGCCGACGAATTCGTGCTGCAACCATATTAAAGGTACAGCGTGACTCCACCGCGTTTCATCGTGAACATTAAGTTTAGGTGGAAGGGTTCTTTTTCTACATAGGTTTCCATTTGGGTAGCTACCTCTATAAAAAGCCAATATATTTTCAAACTGTGAGGCATTTCATCTTAGTCCTTAGGGGTGACAACGCATCTGTGGCGTTCTTTGTTTGAATATGGTTTCAGATATCTATGGAATGCAGTTGCCACTTATTATCAGGTGGACTGTTAACTTTTTGGAACGAAGTTCCTTATGGCACGGTACGAATTAGGCGGATGGGGGCTAGGCGAGAAAAAGGGTAAGATTTTTCCGTCACAATCCTTCTCCAATAAATCCATCTCCCTCGCACTTTTTCTTATCTTGCCATGAAAGAAATATTATTTTATTTTAAATGACGCTTCATTTTAATAGACGCTAGTAATTCATTTATTTGTATTTGTTAATCAATAATATAATAAGTTTATCAATAATAAAATACTACGAAAGGAACTTCGTGTTTATTAATTTCGTGTTTATAAATTATACGTGGTAGAGCCATGCTGCAGCTATATTGCAGTATAGTTGTAGCACGAATAGGTCGGCTCGACCGGGAAGGACTACGCTCTCACAGAATACCAGCGTAAAATAGTAGCTTAACGCTGCTGTGTTTCGTATGGTGAGTGTAGAGAACCGGATACCCTTTTTACTGGAAAGGAGGCATTCCATCTTAGTCCTCACGGCTGACAACGCATCTGCATTTCGATCCGTAATCGAGGATATATGTAGATGTCTATGGGCCACAGCAACCACTTACCATCAGGTGGATTGTATGCTCGTTTGTCACCCTTATCCTATAAAAAAACTTCGTTCCAACCGAGTGTTCCACGACACTCACGCATGTTTTTTTATTAATCTAGGTAATGTTATTGAGAAAAGCTTAAACACTTTTACTATTGAATAATAAATCATGTTAAATTCATTCCATTAAGACGTCAAATATTTTCAGTTATCAGCCAAAAAAATTATGTGCCAACATGAGCATAGAATGCGGTTTTGTCTATCATTGAGATTTTTGCGTAAGAACGAAGTACCTAATTAACAGCTAATAACGACTAATCCGGACCCGGATCACTATCACGTGAAAAACCCAATGGTCATGAATCACGCGCCACACTTCATTGAACCCATAAGAGTGCGCCGAGTGTTCCACTCGCTGCAGATAAGCGAGGGTGGATTTATGAAGCCGGGTTGTTGCCGCGAGGTTTTCAATTTCCGCCCCCTCCGCCCTCTCCGACCCGTTGCCCGCACCCACCCCTTCCGTCCACGCATCGCCCTTTGCCGTTCGTAATTTTATTAAAAACACGTCGAGCGAGCGCCACTGGGACAGAATTTTTATCTCTTCATGCATTCCGATCGGGAGTACGATATTTGAAAGGGGTCGCTTTATGAATGGAGGCGAAGTCGAATTTGCCTTATTTTTATTAATGAAATTTCCAAGTAATTTTAATAACTCACAAAGTATTTTGGTAATATGTTCTACTGAAATATTAATATTTTTGACCTGGCACTTCTGGCTATAAAATTAAAATTGTATGTAAACTATTTTAGAGTGCCTCTGTCATATAATAACTCGAGTAAAATCTTTCTGTCTGTCTGTTTTAATGTGTCACAGCTCATAGCTTCTAGACTTTAAGTAGAAGCATCAGTAGTATGTTCATATTTAAAGTGCGCATTCTGCCGCATTGTTTAATTTCCCTTTTGAAATTCGATCTCATTAGATAAATCTTTTTAATTTAGCTAGGTGATCAAAATACGAAAATTTAAAGTAAAAAATTACCCTTGCTGAAAACGTTCACTTAAATTTATAATGAAAATTGTGGCACTAAAACTTATAGCCAAGAGCAGTATAACTTGCTTAGCAGTGGATTGAGACTTAAATCGACAATACCGATTTGAATTTAATTTTTCTGGTTTCAAAATATTTCACTAGTAGAATATTTATATACTAGCTGGCCCGACAAACGTTGTTGTTGGTAGCACACAACGAATATTCGTTAGGAGCGCAATGAATTTCACTCTGAATTCACTCTGGACTTTTTAAAGTATGAAAATAAAATTTATTAAAAACTCGTTCACCTGTCGGGTCTCGATTTGTGATTTTCTTTTTTGCACATGTTTGAATATTTGTAATTATGGTCCATAAAAATATAGAGTTGAAACTTGAGTTGACCATCGTCTCGACAAAACAAATATAGTGTATGAATATGATCTTAATTGGTCAAGTTGTTCAAAAGTTATACAGTTACAAACAGACGCACCAACGATTATATAGGTATATAAAAAATCACGATACCACAATCGTTATAATACAGTTACAGCAAGGTAAAATTTGTCATTATCGGCATGTGTCCAGGAAAACAAACAGTCATTCAGCGTTACGTTTTAAAATTTTCTTTCCTTAAAAAATCGTTAATCCTCCACTAGAACTATTTCGTGTAACGTGCGAGCCTGTGAGAGCGCTTTGATAAATAATTTGTTTAAGAGAAAAACACCCACGCAAGGATAAGTTATTTTTTGGCACAGAGCAGTGTACGATATGCGGGGTCTGGTGCTGCAATTGTCTTTCAGCTAAGCGCACTAATAGGAACATACAAAACAAACACAACAAAACATGCCTATCATAGTATGAAAAAGAAAAGACTTAAAAGTGCTTTCAATGAACTTTCAACATGTAATCACTTTTGCAACTCATCAGTGAACAAACAGATTAGGTACTTAGATATGCCATAACGGACTAAAGGTAACAAATATAAAAATTGAACCCATACAGAGTCGTCCAAATAGGAATCCGTAATAGGGACCTATACTACTACTAATATAAATAAATAAACGACGGTTGCGAGTTTCGTTTATTATCTGTCTCCAGCTAATTTAAAAACATTAAAAATGAAAAATGTGACTGACATTTGTGAACTATCAAAATGAAAAATTTGTATTAATCAAAGCGATGTGATTATTTTATCTTTTATTGAGCCGTAAATTCTAACTATACCAAAAAAATTGCCAAGTTTCATATACAACTTTCTTTCGTACTCCGCGCATATGTCATGTAAGTCTTTCACGTTTTAGAAGTCTAAAAATAACACTGTTAAAAAAAATTGGCATTTGTTCAAAAAATTCTTGCATGTAATGAAATGACATATTGGTAGGTACATAACTTGAGTTGAAGGACTTTTCATCACTACATTTACCTACTCTTTTAAGAAAATATTCCTTTAGCTCATATCGACTGCGTGTTAGTGAAAACATGTAGGAATAGGTAAGCTCGTATTAATTTTACAGACAAGGTAGGTAGCCCCACGTACTTAAAAAAAAGTTGTATTTTTCCTAATCACTTATTAGGCCAACTTTTTAATCCCATCTTATGTTAAATAAGCGATTAGATGAATAAGGTCCAAGATGATAAACACGTTATGCTTGAAAAACACTGCTATTCACAAACTAGTGCCTTGCGTTCGATTCATAGCGGAAAATCTAACCTAAATACTACTTAAAATGAATTCAAAGTTGCGTGTAGCGGCATTTCCAGCGTGATGATATCGGATTTACACTCATCAATCTACATGTTCAGTGTGTGTTTTTATGGGCAAGTCTTTCAAGACTTGCGTCATTTGAAGCATTCTTAGGATGACCTATACCTAGTGGTAGATTTAGGTATCGACTGATTGATTAAGGACATATATACCTATTGCATGTTTTTTTTTAAACTTTACACACAATCTGTGCCAGATTCTTATTTAGTGTGGAACTGATTAAAATAAAAAAAAATCATCAAAAAATAAAGAAAAATTATTAAAATAAAAAATCTATGACCATCTTCAAGATGCAAGTTATTGTCGGACCAAAGATCATATAGATCAGTTCATCGGTTTTCCGTCAGATGAGTCAACAAGTAGCTGACGTGTGTTGTCAGCGTGAGTGAGTCCACTACCTCAAATCGTCACATGGAGCCGTAAGAGGCGACAAAGCGAAATGAAACAGGAGATGGACAGTAACATCGTTCTGATAACATCTGCCAACCCGCCTGCCAAGCGTGGCAACTATGGCAAGTATCCCCCCTACGAGGCAATTTATCGGGGATGCCTATGTTCAGCAGAGGACTTTGATAGGCTGTAGAGAATTAATGAATGCGAGAAGCTCACCCACCATCACGATTAAAATCTGTAACAAAATGACACGTGAAGTCTCTAGGAGTAATTGCAACTTTCAACCATTCCAACTCGTTCCTTTGTAATGCGCCTCACAAACCACTATGGTATCGTATGCTCACGAATTTGCACAGACATTGCAAAACCGGCTCTGTTCGCAGAACTCCTATTGTCAGCACAGCGTCGCGCAATTTTGTACAATCTCGCATCCCCTGTATAAGACAAATGAATGGAAGTTAGATTTATCAAAGAAATATATGATTTATTCCTCTACTATAAAGTTTGTTTTTCTATATAACTCAACCAAAGCCGGATGAATGCGATACCCTCGGCAATTTTGCCCCGGACTTCGTATGCCACTTTTATCCTGTGAAGCGATGTAAAGCTATCAAGCGAATAGGCGTTTAACTATAGTCAATATTGTAAGCGCGGTTTGCTTAAAATGTGTAACGGAAGGGAAAGGTGCTCGTTAGATCCACAGGGTGCTTCAGCTTCTTTGTTAAACGAACCTTTTCCTTCGTCTTCAAAATTGAAATCCCCGAGAATTAGGTATTTAAATGCGATGGTTCATTTTTTTTTGGTTTTTACTTTTCAAAGCATATAGCAGTTTTTTTGTTTGTTGCTGGCGTCCGCTCTAGTACTCAATAAAGAGTCGTAAAGTTTTTTATAGTCAAAAGGCGTTCCATTATTTATGATTTGTTGGCGGCTAATTATAGATGATGAAGTATTGTTTGGTCTTCTTTATTTTGTCCGCTGGTGTTTTTTTTTTGTTTAGTGCTCTGTGGCAAGATTTTAGTGCTTGGTGGTTTTTAAAAAATTATCTTATTTTTATGGTAGTTGTTTAAAACTGCAATAAATTGTAATTAACTGTCATGTACTAACCTACATATTTTATATTTATTTATTGACATTGTTATGTTTACCAGTTATAAGCCTGTGCTCAATTACTATCCCATTTGATGGTAAATGGTGATGTAGCCGAAGATGGTAAAGCGCACAGACATAAATTAACAAAAGCCTATTCACTCTTGCCTTGCAGATATCCATGTTATAATACAATGAAATGCTAGACACTGACAAATTATTTCATTCGTTTACTGAACTTATTACGAATGTCGAATCAAACATTTGGTTTGAATGCGAGGTATGACGAAAACAAAGGGGTGGAGACCCGCCGAGTGTCTGATTGTCCACAACGTGTCTCATTTCTTCTCCTTTTCCTAAACCAAGGATGGGATTGGGAGAAATAAGTCATGTTTTCCATGTACACTATCCAAAATGTATTGTGTAGTGTTCGAAGATGGCAAGATTGGCTTTAATTAAACTGAGCTCACCAAAGCTGCTAGGTGGAATTTTGCAACATCAGCCCTACGGCAGCAGTACTCAAAGCACGACTGGACTTGCGCTTTGTATCTGTAACGTTAGAAACGGTCTTCCCAAAAAAAAAACACCGCATCTAGTTAGAGATCGTCTAACTTAAAACTTGTATTTTTGGTGAATTTTGTGCCATTTATAGTATTAACAATCAAAAAATCTTTATCTGCGCCTCCTTTCTATTGTGTTTTAAAAGAATTTAGCATTTTTACTATATTTGACATGATAAAAGTGACAAAATCTACTAGAATACAAGAAACCCCATCTCATTGTAACAATATAATTAATGATAGGAAGATATTTAATATAATAGGTACTAGTAATCATATTACCTCTTCCACATAAGAACCTCATGAATTAAATTTTAAAATAATAATTGAAGTAAGAGTTTAATCCATATTTTGGGCGACAATGTTCTTTATTTGTTAAATTATCTTGTTTATTTAATTCATAGAAGAAAAAGAGCTATTTTACTTAAATAAAATGAAAGTTGTGAGAAGTAAAACTGATAGTAAACCGCATTTAAATAAGTCATTCAAAAAGCGACAGTGTTATTAAGATTGATTAGTGGCTTGGTTTTGCCTAACGGATGGGAGTGACAGTGGCCGGAAACCTTTATTTTAACTTAAGCTAAGTCCTGAGTGGAGTGTGTTCAGTTGGCCGTACATCGTAGCAGCACATTCGGCATACAAGGAGCATGACAAGATAAGCTTTTCTTTAATCATTTGTTTGACATTGAGAAGACTTTAAAAAATTTTAAACTTTAAGAATGTTTTTAATTTTTGGCTAGGTAATTTTAGTGACTTCATGAGCAATCATTTTCAATTAGTTTGCTGAATTGAAAAGAGAACGGGGAAGCATTCAACCCAAGAGAATGTCCGAGCAATAAAAACTGATTCGAAAAAACCGCCAAATTATATGCCTACGTGGAGTTTGAGCAAGACCTTGGTATTAGATCAGTGCAAACCCGTGTAAACGACCATGATGGATGCTGCATAAATTTACCGATAAACAGAAAAACCGTTGTGTGGATTGATGCCAATTCATTGTAAAGAAATTTGACGCAGGTACAAAAAACATGTCTTTCTTTCCGATTACAATGTGGGTGTGGTGTAAGTCAGTGTGCTTCACCATCTTAGGCTACATCACCACTTACCATCAGCTGGGATTGTAGTCAAGTACTTTCTTAAAATAAGTTAAAAAAAATATACTTATTCTCAATAGATATCACACAGACTAATCGTAAAGTTCGAGGTCCATTTCAACGCAGTTACATTTATTCCGCAACTCACGTCCAATTAAAAATATTAATTTGTCTTCCATTAAGCTCTGCCTAACGACAAACAAGTGGCGGTTTTTCGACTTGAATGCGCCGAACCCAAACCAACAAAACAAGCTTAATTAACAGTGTGAGAGTTCAAAACACCACAATATTTAGCAATAGGTTCAGAAGGCTAATCGGTCACGAGTTTTCACAGAGAGATGTTGATATTGACTTTTAACAAATATCTAATGATCCAAATCAGATCTTATATCAGATTCCGTTGACTAGAATACGTGGCAAAAGAATTCTGGCAGCTAAAGAGAATCCACTACCCCGGATCATCCCGTGGATGTCGTAGAGGCGACAGATGGATAATAAACAGGAGGCAGTAAGAAACTACGGTTGCCAACCCCCCTGCCAAGTGTGGCAGCTGTTGCAAATATCCCCCTAGGAGGTAATTTATGGGGGAAGTATATGTTCAGTAGTATACTTTTAATACCTTGTAATGAATTAGTGAATTAGCGGAGGGCACATATTAATTACCCGCGTACCTGCGACGGTCCTTGGATGTGATATTATTATATAACTAGGTAAATAATTTAGTGACTTTCAATGTATTATTTATAATCTATATTGAATAAAAAAGTTTCTGTTTCTGTAACTTGCGCAGACACTAACCGAGACTAACAGACAGTAGACAAAGCACATGTCAAAGTAGTTGAAGGCAATAGAATTTGCAAATTTAATTTTAAATTCCAATCCACCACAGTCCTCTTTTTATAAGAATGACCCGCCATGCACGAACACAGAGTTTCTAAAATAACTCTCGCTGCGGTATTAAAAGATTTATTATATCTGATACATAAGATTTTACTCTAAAGGTGACAACGAACCACAACTCACCTGGTAGTAAGAGGTTACTATACCAGGCGACTATGGAAATTGTCAGAAAACTCTTATAGCTTCCGATAGATCTAGCGATATAAATTTTTCGTTTAGGTACGTCCGCTTTAGGTAGGTACGTGCTACGGGCAGATATCTAGCACTGTAATCGCCAATTTGCCTGGCAAGCGTGACGATGAAGGCAAATCCTCCCTACAACGGCCAAGGCCCATGTCCAATAGTGGGTTTTTACAGCTCATTGAAGAAGAACGAACGAAGAAGATAACATTTAAGGGCACTGCGGTTTGACGTAGGTGATGTAATGATTATTATTTAGATATCTAATATCAGCTATACCATATCTATGCTGCAGCTATATTAATTGTAGAGTTATAGCACGAATGGGTCGGCTCGACAGAATACCAGCTTAATGCTGCTGTGTTTCGTATGGTGAGTGTAGAGAGCCGGAGACCCTTTTTTACTGGAAAAGAGGCATTCCATCTTAGTCCTCACGGCTGACAACGCACCTGCATTTTGATTCGCAAACGAGTATAGATGTAGATGTCTATAGACCACAGCAACCATTTACCATCAGGTGCACTGTGTGCTCGCTTGTTACCCTTATCCTATTAAAAAAATCTAATCATTTCTTATATTTGAGCGAACACTATAAGTATCAAATAAAACATAAAACTTTAATTAATTTTGTTGCGCTTAAAGAATTATTTTGGAAGAAAAAGACTTAAGAAATCACAGACAAGTTTTAAAAGCTTTTTGTATTCATAAAAACTCAACAAACCGTAATTATTCGCGCGAAAGGCACAGATGTATATCAAAAAGATTAACTGTCTTTTAAATATACTTGGACATGTCTTCTGCGAACGAACCCGGAGATAATTATCGGGCTTCGGGTTTCGACCACTCCATAGCCTTATTAGGTGATTTGAATTAAAAAATGTATTACCTACACGTATATTTATAAGGTAGACTTATTTAAAATTTTAAAACAGGAAATTATCGACGGCTGCATTTATTTAGTATATTTAATCGCTTGAACGCTGTTTAGGGAAGGTTAGCAAAATGGTTAGCGTCATCATATTGCATTTCTTACAAATCTGTAAAAAAAAATCGACCCTTAGTGAACTTTATAGATTGCCTACATTTATTTATAAAATTGACTAAGGGCTGATTTTCAATCCTCAGATAAGCCAATAGCATTTATTTGACAGATAATAAAAATAATAAATAAATAAATTTTGCATTCGCGGCTTCATTCCACGAATAACTTGACTATCTGTCCCTTTGACCACCAGACTTGAAGCATTATACAATAGATTGTTTCATTCGATAATAGATCATACTAAACACAATAATTTTACTATACAGTGATATTCTTGATTATGCGTTTATTATAAGTTAAAACTGTTATTAATAAGGATATTTTAATAAAAAAGAAGAGGGATGAAATTGGGAACATTAATTTGAAGGCCTCCCTCCGGTTTTGTACACTTTGTCTTGTTGTTTGCACAGAGGATTTCTTTTTTGTATTTTTTTAATTCTCACTTATTAAAGCTTTAAATTCCTCAATTAACGACAATTGTTGTAATTTCACATGAATTAAGGAACTCTCGGTTTTTCAAATGCAGATTCCTTATCTTGGTTTGTCACTCCACCAATCTATTTACATTGTTTATATCTTTCAACCAAACTCACAAACGCTCTCTTTTCTTTGATTTATTTGCGGTAGGTATATATTGAATAACAATCAAAATAGAGAATAGATGTAGATGTCTATGGGCCATAGACATCTACATCTATTGTGTACTCGTTGGTCTCACTTATTCTATAAATAATTAATTTTTAAAATCTTACCGTCGTTATGATTGCAGAATCCATAATATTAGGTCGTACGTTTTGATTACGTTGTTATTCGTAAATAAGCCCAATCAAGTGTTAGTAACGAAGAATACTGGTACCTATACAAGATTCCATGTTGCATTTTAATTTTTTTTTTTTTTGTGTTGCCAACATGACTGCGTATAAATTAAGGTACCCATCCGTCCGCACAAGTATATTATTTGGTAAACGTCCGCACCAAGGCGACCGCACTCACCTTTTTATGGCTGTTCGCAAACGTGTTAATGAATTCGACAAATTTTTATTTTATTATAGCCTTTGATAGCCCGAAAAACTATTAATATTGAAATTTAGGTATTTTAACACGCTTTTATTAGCTTCGCGTGTATGTATCTAACTATGTAACGGAATCTTTTAATGTATTTTTCACCAACTTGTAGACGGCCCATTGTTAGGTAATTATGTCCATATTTATAATATCAATAATTTAATAACTTTATTCTAGTGCCTATCCTGTTCAGGTTCAACAGTATGAATTAAAATAATAATTATCAAGATGATTATTAAGCAAGGATTATCAAGATGATCAATGCGTGTTGTTTAAGTTTTTCTAAACTCTTATACCTATTATAATATAGGTACTAAGCAACACTGCTATTTAACGTAGGTAAATAAGATTACAAGTTTAATAATGCGACTTCCGACCTATTAATGACAGACACCCATTTGTATGAACTAAATGTAATCACCGGATGTCATTGGGTAAATTTCTAAAAATCTTTGATGGTAAATGCCCAGAACATAATATCTACCTATCGTTCTTCCGAGAACGAGAAGGAACCTGGAATGGCGTTTATGAATCGAACTTTCATAAAACTTAAATAACAAGATCAAAAGTTGTGGTATCAAATGTCCAAAATACCTAATTGTACCTAGACACTGAGTGAAGAGCGTGTAGCGGAGCGATTCACGCACGACATACCGTATGTATATGCCATCTCATATAATATTTGCTGCGCTCACCACTTAATGCTCTCCACTCACGCCTTAGGCAAACAGTAGTGATAATGAAATATCATCATCATCATCATTATCGACCGGAGAAGGACCACGCTATCACAGAACACCAGCGTATTAAGTATAGTAGATTAATATAACTGTGTTTCGTATGGTGAGTTTAGAGCAGGGTCCCAAACTTTTAAGGTACCTAATGGAACACTCACTAAATCCCTTTTATTTTATGGAACCTCACATCAAATGATTACATATCATAGACAGTGCAAATGAAATATTATAATATATTTTTCGATAATTACTTACGTTCCTACATAGTAGAAATGGGTTCTTCTCATTACATATTTTGCGCTACTTCAAAAATAATTTTTGTACCTACCTAAGTGTGAAATTATTAGATATTTAACAAGCAAAAATAAATAATTTCGCGGAATACTGGTAACTTTTTCACGGAACCAAAGATTCCTGCGATCCGTCAGTCCGCCTGCCAAGCGTGACGATTAAACAAAATGCTTCCTACAACAGAGGCCTATCCCCGTCCAGCATTAGACTTTTACGTTCCGATAAGGAAGAAAGAAAAAAGAAAAGAACTTTCATAGGCACTGCGGATCGATGGACGTAATAAGCTATTTATATAACAAATCCTTTCTATTTCTTATATTAGGTCTTTCTTTACCTATGAAATTTGCGTTTTGTTGAACTGGTTATTTTGAATATGATTTGACTTGGACTTTCGCTTTCTTTCTAAAACCTTTGACCCTAGGTTCTTTCTTACCTATGAAATTGAGTTTTGTATGTGATAATTGAAATAAATAAAAATTACAAAAAAAAAACTTAAGTACCTACTGTTGACTGTTATTGATATCAATAATTGCGTATGATTTAAGAGAAGCTGACACTCAAGCAACCCAGATTTTTGTTTCTTTATAAAACTGAAGTTACAAACGAACTTATTGTCCAGTTCCACCTGATGCTAAGTGGCTACTGTAATCCATGGGCACCTGCAACCAAATTTAAACAAAGACTACAGATGCCTTATCGCCTATTAGGGCTAAAATGGAATGCCTCACAGACTATACTTAGGTATACTGACTTGCTTTACCTACCCATCACACCGGAATATCGCGGTGCAAGCGCTGCTGTTTGGCGGCATAATTAGGGTGGTTGCTATCCAGACCGATTCTACCACATAAAAGTTAGTTAAAGTTACAGCCTATATATCCTATATATTTTCCTATATATTATCCTATATATTTTTATTCAAGATATATTACAAGAATACTTATAAAAATTCATTTTGCTTTTACCACTGGTTCTGGAAAAATGGAATGCACCAGCTTCATCCATTAAACTATTCCCACCCGCACCACCTTACCAGTTCCGAGTAATCGGTAGGTTAGTTGCCAGTTGCCACCGTAGTCGGAAGTAAACAACAACATTATAATTTGTCTTCTAGAGTTTGCCACGATTTGTTTCATCTTCGAAGAACCACACAGACCACAGGCAGAGACATAGGGTAGTAAAACCAATAGGACGCTTACATATTTGAAATATTTAAAACATTCCCAACACAAGGGGCATGCCAAAAGACGTTACATACTCTTTACTTATTTGTTTGACATTGGCGAATTACATCATACTGCTGCAGCTGGATATTTAGTTATTATATAATTTGAAAGTGGAACGCTTACATATTTGAAATATTTTTATTCAGAAAATGCTTTTTTGTGAGAATCTGGCGGGAATACGCTCGCTACAATGGAGATCAGCTATGTTTTACTGTAGCTATAAAAAGGTTTAAAGGCCCACCTATGGTTTGAAAGCCAAAGTTTAAGCTACTTTTGTCGAGTCTTATTCATGAGTAACCGTTTTAATTTGTTTGCTTAATTAAAAAGAAGACGGGGAAGATTTAAAGGAGTAGCAAAGACAGATCGGTCGCCAACCGGTTACTCAAAAAAATGTTTGAGCAGTCGAAAAACTTATTCTAGAAAACCAACGAATTACCTACATATACAAAACATAAGCGAGGAACAGGCATTGGATCGACAGTTATGCAAACGATTATTCGCGACCAACTATTTTCCTCTATAAGCGATTTTTTGAGATTTAACCTATTAGAACCTATGAGCAAAAAAAAGTCGAGTGGATCGATCCAACTCGTGAGTGAGAAATTCGACGCTGGCGCGAAAATAACGTTTACAATATTTTACCGACTTGCGATGAAACATGTCTATATAATTCTTAGAGAATTATAGTTCGAAGCACTAATATTGTTAGGAGCGTTGGCAACCCTAACTGTAACTTCTAAAATGTGCATCATTCTCAAGATAATAATTTATCTAAAGGAAATATTGAAAACTTCGTATAACATTAATGGTAAAAATGCCGAACAGACATAATTAGTAACTTTATAGTAGATACCTAAAACAAGATATGTTAGAGGCAGGTTTATACTCGAAAGCAACCCCTGTCGAGTCCGACTAGCCACTAGTCCAACACAAATATTACAATCCATTACAATTAAACCGCCACCCATACCCCATACATCAACATGATGTGACGAACAAAAAAACCAACCCGATCTATCTATCAAACGTGTCGAAACGCAAGCTGCGTCTATTTATCGCGCCATATCTCTTTCCCTAACGCCGCCAGAATAAAATAAATAAACGTGCGCGCCGCGCCCGGATCCAGGGACCCTTCACGTCGCACGTAATCCAAAATGTCCGTTTATTTTTCTATATGTGAGGCGCGCCGCAAAAAACAAAGCAGTGATCGAACGCAGCGGCCGGCAGAGCGAGCAAGCACCACGCAGCAACCGCTCTGCCGCGGGCGGGGCGCTCGCAGCCGCGCCGCCATTGGCCGCGCACTCGCATCGCCCGCCGCCCGCAGCCGATCACCCAATCCACAGCGCCGTTGTCGCGCTCGCACCGCTCCCCGCAAGCCCCAAAATACCGACCTTTCACGAATGTCCAACCGATTCGATACGACCGAAAATGCCTTAGTTACTTCTCGTGCGTTCTGTTGGTTAGACGTTTTCGCTGCGAGTTTCCGTAACAATTAAAAACCGGTTTCCGTTCACCCTGGACTTGCTAATATAAGCAAAAGTGAATTTTGTACCCGTCTACGGAATTTAGCGGATCATCTGGCGAATACAGGTATTTACCTTGGAAGTTTTCTAATATAATCTTCAAAGTAATATGCTCTTAACAGTAAAGTATTAGATAATTTGGTTTGACTGAAAGTAACGCTACAATATTGCGCATTTTTATGCCGGATTAATCGAACGTAAAAGCGGTGTCCTCGTAATCAACGTAGGCCGGTCGGTGTGGCAACGTCGCGTGTAAATAATAGGGTAGGCGCTCGGTCTTTCTCTCGCAGCTGGCGCAAAGCGGCAACGGCGCCCTCGCGGCAACCGGGCTTCCACACCGCATCGCATCGTGGGGAATCGCCCGCCGATTCGAGCGAGACGCATTCATTTCATTGTCGAGCCAACACAATAATATACCTACTATATGCACTGATAGCAGTTCAATGACGAAGTCGCTTGTAATTTACTAATTATACTTCTATATTAAATAGCATACTATCATATATTAATTTATGATACGGTTAGTTCTGTACATTTAGTTTTTTTTTAATAGTATTATGTTGTATACAATTTCATTAATAGACTGTAAATAATACAGTCCGTTAATAAAACTACATGGATATTTATTGAAACTACGTTATAATAATTAAAATATGCGAATAATAAACTGAAAATATTCATGGTGCGTAATGTGATGAAACTTGTTTACAGATATCGAGCGGTTGTTTTTAAACACGTAGCGCACTCTGTCGGTGAACAACGGAGTGAACGTTGCGCGACGAGCGGGGCGGGGGCTTCCTCCCCCTGCTTCAGTTTGGCTGCGACAACCTAGTGTGTGGACGTGTTGCCGTTAGCTGTGACAGAACGATCGTTCGCGCGGCAACTTTGAACAGTGACAGTGTACAAGGAGTGTATTGGTGATAGAGAATGTGTGTCGGATTGCGGTGCGCTACAAATTGGATGCAGTGATCGGATCACAATAATTGGATTGCAGTGTTTTTGGATTTGGTTATTGGAATTCCATTTTCCCGCCTATCAAACTGGGGATGCATAAGATGGAGCTCGGCGACAGCGTGTACGCCGCCGAGCGTATCATGAAGAAGAGGATTAGAAAGGTGAGCTTTGTCTTTTTTCGAAAGCGAATGCCGCAATGAATTCAGTGCTTGCGAAACTAAAGAGATCACATATCAGCGTATGATATTTGGTACGCTTTATTGTAAACCGCTTGTTGCGCAATAAACGATAGTTTGCGTTGCTTGCATAGTAAACCAAAACACGCTTGAATAACGCTTTGTTGATAAAATACACGGTACATGGCATTTTAATTTAGATTTTGTGCATTAATCCGAGCATTGTGAGCTGTGACACCGGCAGCAGCTGTTCGGAAATTATCGCAAGGGTTTTAGGCTCCTTTTCACGCATGCTTTCGTCTCTTATTATTACCAAGGCTCCCCTTACGCCGGCTTATGTTCAAGAACTGAGGGCCGCAGTGAGAAATTCGATGCTTTTTAAATGATGCCCTTCTTGAGATCACATTGAATCTCAGACTGTAAACAAGTTTCGGGCATTGAAGTATTGCGAGGGTAAAACCTTCTCATTGTAGTGTTATTTTTTTCGCATTTTTGTTAAATTGTTTCATTATTAGATGAAATCATTGTGATAAAGATATGATGTTGGTGCTCGATTTGTAGATTACAATTAAAAGCTTCTTTTCTAATTTCCATGTATCTCTTGAGAATTTTACGCGTCTAGTTATAACTAAATAACGTTTGTAGTTTAATTAATTTTAAAAGGATATAAGGTCAGGGAGTTACGTTCCTTTAGGGACAATTCATCGTTGTTACCCTTTGTTAGATAATGTTACCTGCATCACGTTATACCAAGTTTGGTAGTTTGTGAATTAACTTGTTACTTAAAAACGATCGCTAGTCAAGTGGGCGTATTCGCATCATTACAATAATGTTGCCCACTGATTATGTAAGCAACGCCCTCGTACGTTTCTTAGAAGTATTTCGTTGCATCTTGTAAATGGCAACATTTAAAATCCATGCTGCAAATCTGCAATGATGTAAATCGTAAATTTTTTTATTGTACTAATCATAATACTTAAGTTTGCATGTTAATATCAGCAGCCTTAAATTACCTGCTAGAAAATAGGCCTGTACAAGACTACCAGCTGACATACATAGCGTGTCGTGACTCGTGATATGTCCATGCTCAACCAATACAGAGCTAAGGGTGCCGCACTACTAACAAATTACATCTCTTAGTTTATTTAAATAATATAGCTCAATCGTTTTAGATGTGGTTGCGTCCGTTGCAACAAGTAAAAAAAAAACAAAAATCTAACGAGAACTTTTTTCGTCTAGTTAACTTGTTTCAACATAAAATTTATTTCTTTTGTAAGCTGCACTAGCTACCTACGATTACCTACGCATCATAGTTTTATTAAAAATTTTATTACTTCTTATTTCTCAGAATAGACGTATTTTTTTCTTTAAACTTTTGTAAGTAGTAGGTAGATATAATCTTAAGGTATAATATTTTTACCCTATAATTTATTTGATATCAAAATGAGTTCAAAAATTTCAGTGACAATACAAAAATACAAGTAAAGAAAGATATGAAATCCAAGAATGTCAATATCTCAAAAAATTAAATCAATTAGTCTAATGTTAGATTCTTAGCCTCATCCTCAGGCATTATTATGACAATCCATAGCCTAAGTTCCAATAGATACTCTGGCGCCCGTGTCAAATTTAGGAAACTACTAACTTAATGACGTCCCGAACGTAATTTTAAAATCTGTCTTATTTCTATTATGTTAAAGTCCGCTTTGCCCTATCTTTTACCTTACATTGTTTTGCGGAGATTTGGCCTAGCATAAATGAAATACAATCGGTGTATTAATTTGAACCATCGATGTATGTATTTAAAGTCTATGTTCTACTTGAACACCGAGTCTGCGGGTAACTCCTACAGAGAGCTGCGGCCCTGGTAACTCAGAGCAAACGCGCCAGTATTCGACTTCGACCGAACACATGGCGAGCGCGCATGCGCCCCTCTGTATCAGCCGACCAATCAGCGTCAAGCCGTTTTAGGAACGGGACGAAAATATTACAAGTATATTTACTGTTATAAATTTCTCTTAAAACAACATATTATTAATTTTATTTAAAAATATAAATGGTGTGGTGTGTGTCTTACTTAAACTTTTAAAACATTTTTTTTGACTTCGCATTGGTAGCTTGTTTCGCATAGTAAACTAAAATAACGTAGTAATTCAGGAGTCGTCAGTTAGATGGCGCTCTTGTTAATTTGTTTATATTAAAAAATACATTTTGCGTTCTTTTTACGAATTTACCAACATACATTTAATCTTTCGGATTGCATTTAATTTTCGGACGCTGAAAAAATTTAAAGCGTAATGTAATTCTAAAACCAAATTTCTTGTAGGTATGTAGGTATAGAAAAAACCGTTAACATCGCGAAGTAGCTACCAATAAAAAAAGAAATTTTAATATCGGACATTAAAAATGTAGGTCTCGGAATTGTTACAAAATTTTCTATAAATAATCGCATGACAATACGTATCTGTAATTTTATCCGTCCTTGTAGCGGAAGGGAATAAAAAAGGACATCAAAAGAATAAAGGCATGCATAGAGTTGTCTTCGCTTCAATAAATTATTTAAAATACTTTAATCAAAGTTACATTATAATCTATAACTACCTCTGTCGATTAAATAAAAGTGATCAATCCTTACATTAATTTCTTCAAGAAATGTGTTAACTAAAATTATTTGTCTCTAAGCATCTCTCGTCTTCTTTCATTTATGTTCACTGATTTATCGCTGAAAATCTGTTATCTTTCGTTACTGATGTTGATAACGTTTTATTTTTATAATTCACCCTACCCGTTAATCTTTATCTCCTTATATTTAATTCCTTATTGCTATGTAAGATAAGACTGTTGATAATTTTTGCAGATAAGACTGTTGTTAATCTTTCCTGGGGTCAATAAAAAATAACGTAACTTGGGACCCGATAAAAATTAAATTTAAACTAATTACAAAATATTGTAATAGCAAAGTCCAAATTACCTTTTTCTTTAACACTAGTTTCAATTAATTGGTAGTTTTGTGAAGAGAAAAATATAGGGTTGGCAAAGTATATAGTCTTAAACTCTTTAAAATAACATTTCTATTATCACATTTGGCAAATTAATATAACAATAATATATGAACCGTCAAAATTAATTTAACAAACTTTTACGGCCCAAGAGGGGAACAACCCGTTAATTTCATTGTAACTTATTGATCTATGCAACTAAGTCTATGAGATGTTGGTGTTGTAAGCTTTTTGGCTTTTACAGCTTAATCTAACACAACGCTTTATATACTACCGACTTGAAATCGTTAAAATATTTTAAATTCATGAGATGTTAGATTTTTTTTATCTCTTCTTTTTTATTAGCCCGTAAAAGACCACTGATAGACTTGGGCCTCTCCCTCAAGAAGAATTTGCCTCAATCATCACGCTTAACAGTCGGATTGTCGATCGCAGTAAAACGTCTCGCACTTTTGACGTAGCCGCCCGTCAACGGTCTGGCGTTTACGTCTGATGTTGATGAGATGTTTACACCGCCTGCTATCGGAAGCTATAAAATCTTTCGGGCTCTTGGTTAAACAAAAATTCATTAAAATAATACAGCAAATTGAGCATGCATCTCCATGTATGTCATAGTTCTAAGCATAGTTCTAATATAAATGAGGGCTTATATACACATTTCGTAGGTACATCACCACCCCTCCGGAATATATTAAAAAATCTATATGAAGGGTCCCCTTGCAGTTAGAAAGCATGCTTTTACGCTACGATTATTAAAGTAGTGAATGGGGAGACGTCATATTGCAGCCCCCACACAATTAAAGAGAAGTCTGCATTGTGTCAGACGTACGTTAGAGGCACATTCCGTTAGACTATAGAGTGAAATTTAAAAAGAAAATAATCAAAAATGACATTAAAAAAATAATAGAACTCAGTAATTACTGGGGTAGGTTACTATATTAAAATTTCTTAAAAATTATTTTAAAAAAATATATAAATTTTTTACTAGCATAACATTTATATTTATTTTTTATCTTATACGAGATTCAATTGTAAATATCATATATTTATTTTAAGTAAAATAACTCCTTTTAACCATACTTTAAAACGAGGGTTATCAACTCCCGTATTTTAATAGGTACCGTAAAATCTGGCAAATTTGCCATTTTTGGAAGGACTTAAAAGTTTAAGACCAATTTTCCAACAAAAAATGTACTGTGAGACTGGGCGTCAATGTTAAATGTGACATTATATTCTTCATAGATTAGGTACCTATTTATTAGAGATTTAAACAAATACTAACATTAAATAGACAAAATACTCAAAAATAGAAAATGGCAAAGTTAACTTCACTTTGTGGCAACTTTGCCATCAGGGTTTATAATGAAAATAATAGGATTTGACTTTAAGGTTGAAGGTAAGTTTACCTCATAATATAATACACAACACCCAGAGTTATGATTTGCTTCTTTAATTGTGTTGCAAATAGCAAAGTTTACGCTTGTGGCAAAGTTGCCCTCTCATTTTTCAATTTTTCATACAAACTTGAAAATATGCGTCAGGGTTGTTAAAAATCCTTGATTTAAATTAAAAAAAATTAAGTTTAGTATGTATAAACTTAATTTTTTTCATTTAAATCTTGTCACAATAATTTCTTAAGAAAAAATCAAAAATATAAATTAAAAATAAAATTGGTGCAATAATAAGCTTAAATCATATATAGTAGGTAGGTATAGAATAAAAAAGCTTGTTACAATAATTTTTAACAAGTAGGTATTCGTTTTTTTATTAGTCATCATCACCATTTTATTACGGGTCGTAATAAAATGATGTCAGGTCATAATTATTGTAATCAATCTAAATATTGTTTTCCCACAATAGCAAAACATTAAAAATGACAATTAATGTTTTGCTTAATATCAATGCACTAAGTTGAAATTATGAAAAGAACTGAGTAGTAATAATATTATTAATGCCCGACAACGCAGTAAAAATAATATTCTATATTTATTCTCTATCTCTCTATTCTTTTCCTTCACTTTTAATAAAGATGAATTGATTGACGACTCATTTGGTAAAATCGGTCTAATGGGCTGCTACGGTGAAACATCGATACAAACATACATACATACATAGAATGTCATGTGCAGAACACTTTGTTTAAATAGTTGTGTAATCGGTTAAAAATATAGGTTGAAAGTGACAACCCTTGGTTGTAACAAAACATGGCAAAGTAACCGCCACATCTTGGCATCACTAGTATGGTAACTTTGCCAAGTTAGTTTTATAGATAAATGTTAAGACCAACATGTTAAAAACGATATATTACATTTGATAACCATTAATATTACGTTACTACAAAGATATAGATACCTGCATTCAGTATTTCAAACAAAAAAAAAACTAAAGTTCTGGAGCACTGAACAAAGAGGTTATTTCGCCGGCACAATTCCGCGTTAAAATAAAATGCCAAAATTAACTCTCATGTTGCCATATCGAAAGCAATGCTGTCAATGAGTTATTGTATTTTCATCCAAAACATGGCTTATTTCGAAAAACGTTACGTTTTCCGTCTTAATCGTAATTTTGTTCCAGTACACTCCTGATGGCAAAGTTAACATCCATTGGTAAAGTTGCCAGACCTGACTGTATGTAGATTGATTTTTTTCTACACCCATAGAATTATGATAGTACTATACTTTTACAATGGTCACATTAATTTCAACCAGTCTTGATAATTGCTGTTAGTCGGCTTATTTTTTTATAATATTTGAAATTATTTGTCTTCTATACATAGCGAAATGTCGATATCGTTGTATAAGGCGAGTATAAAAACGCAAAGATGCCGGCGCTCGACATCATTATAGTAACACTGCCTCGCTGGCGGTCGTTATGCCCCACGCATTATTATGTAAATATAAAACGAAAAGGAAAGGTCGGTGTTTTTGTGGAGTATTATCTGATGCAGATAACGATTGTAATTAGTGAAGGATATCGTGTATCGTGGTAGAAGGCGCCGCAGGTGACTGTTCCGACATTATGCTCTCCCTGTACTTTGGGTTCATTTTATCAACTCGTTTGCTTTTTGGATAGCTTAGTTTTTTAGTTCTGGTAGGTATGTCGTCGTAGTATTTTTATCAGATAATGAAAGTGCATGCAAGTCTTCCCTCCTCAAGAGGCTCGTGTCCACCAAAGGACCGTTTACGGGCTGAAAAATCTATCTGCCACAAACGTGGTGCTAGGGTAGCATTTGCCGCCATGTTTAGTAGATTATAAATAGCCCATTTGTAGATAAACTTTGTAATTAAAGACTGTCACAAAATCCCTTGCTCGAGCTGAAATGAGCTCGAGCTTGTCTGGGTAGGTTACCTATTTCTACCGCCAAGCAGACAAACAGTATTGCCCGAACTACTGTGTTGTCCTTAAGAGTATAGATTGGAGAGCCAGTATAGTTACAGACTCAGAGGTGACGGCGCATTTTTGTAGCCTTCTTTGTTATAAGTTGGTGTGGCAGCTGTCCATGGGCTGCCGTTTTCACTTACCATCAGACGGACTGTAAGTTGTTTTGTCATTGCAATTTTAAAATATACTATATTGTATATGTACCCTTATCAGGTCTGATTGTATATTATGATGTGTTATGTATGTATAATAATGTATAAATTATGTTGTACATGTTTACGCATTACTTAATACGAGCTATAACAATAGAATCTAATCAGCCACGGCGCTACGAAGGGTCGGCTTAGGATCGGAATAACTGGAAATATTTGCCATTCCCCTCCTGCCAGAACCACCCGCCCGTCAGCGTTGTTTTTTTTTTGCTTTATCTTTCCTAAATCCCATATCTCTCGACCGCCGCAGGGTATGATCCCACGTAATTGAGTTATTAATGACATGTTTATCTTAGGGATTAAATTAGATACGTGTCTGTCAATTAGGGTATGTGACATTGTTACATTTATTAGGTTCTGTATTATATTAAGCAGCATTTTTGTGAATTACATACGAACGGCTGAGGTGGCTAGTCGATAACAATTTTCGTCTAGATTTTTGTAATGTTTAGAATTTTCTAGTTTTTTGGCTGAATGACATTTTCTTTATTACTTTTATAACTTTTAATTTTAAGATACAGCAAAAATATTTCATGCTCCTAAGCCCCTAAGTAGGTACTTTCTCTGCATCTAGACAGGGGACGCATTTTTTTTTTCAACTTTTCTCATAAAATGAGATATCATTAGAAAGCCACTTTTAGTAATTAAGCTTGGTTTACATAATACCTATCAAACTTCAAAGCACTTAACTTCTTAAATAGGGCAACATACATTTAGGAAAGTATGAAAAACACCATTTGCTGAATACTTCAGATAAAGTATATCAAAGTTAATAAAAATACTAACTAACCATTAACTTTGACTTAAGAAAATATCTGAGGTAATTTGTGCAACACGAACTTGTCAAATTTTTATCTTAAGTGTAGACATCATACTCGTTTCTTTTATTTAACTGCAATGAAATCCTCATAGGTACTCCTAAAATGTGTTCTTTCCCGTCAGATTATTTAGATTATTGAGTTATATGACTGTCATATAATTAAGGCAAATCTTACTAATTTTAATTTTCTTTTTTTTTAAAACGTTACCTCTATAATAGGATTTTCTCCTGTATCGTATAGTTTACGTACATAAATTGCATAAGGACAAACATTTAGACCCGGAACAATTATTTGTAGGCCATACAAATACTAAACTTGTTCCGAGCGGGATTCGAACCCGCGGCCGTTAGCGCTGCAACTTAATGCCAAGCCACTGCGCCATGTGAATTGTTTCGAGTGTCAAATTTAAATTCGTCTCGTCGTCAGTGTGTGTTCATGGAAATGTGTATTAGTCCCGTTAGCAAATAGTGCGTCCCCTCGCGAGTGTTTGCTCGCCGACTTGGCCACAAGTGGCGTAAGACGAGGGTCGAAGTGCCTTTGTGTTCCGTACAACTGCTTGCGTTGGCTGATTGTATAATTTGTACAAATAACTACTCGTATATTCCCAGAGACTGTACCGTTTTCCATGACATGACTGTGTATTTTTTATTGCAAGTGTGTTTTTTTTTTATAGAATAAAGGTGACAAAAGAGCACACAGTCCTACCTGATGGTAAGTGGATCTAATCATAGATTCAAAATTAATCCTTAATTTGGAATCAAAATGCAGATGCGTTGTCAACCCTGAGGACTAAGATGCAATGCCTCGTTTCTAATAAAAGGGTCTCCGGTTCTCTACACTCACCATACGAAACACAGCAGCATCAAGCTGTTATTTTACGCTGGTATTCTGTGAGAGCGTGATCCTTCCCCGGTCGAGCCGATCCATTTGTGCTACAACTATACTATAAATATAGCTGCAGCGGGGCTCTACCACGTACAATTGCATCTTTTGATATCTGATATAATAACTGTCTATAACAACAACAGATAATATATCATAATAGATACCTATGTATAGTTCAAAAAAAACAATTTCTAGGACCGGGGAACCATTTTAAGTTTGTCCATTTATGCAATGCCCTTTTTATTTTTAAAATAATAATTTTAGGAATAATGACACAAGGAGACCTGACGAATTTTAAAAATCCACACTCCCGACTACTCGGCCGTCAATTCTTGACAATGCAGCGATTTAATTGTCACCGGTCCAATCGAACGTGTCGTTGACCGTGCGATCACTAACTACAGTTGCCGTTACACAACTGTTACCACCCGCCCATTCTCGCAAAATAATTAAGAACACATTAAAATCACAATATCATAATTGCATGTTTCGGATTAGGTACGAAGAAAACTGTGCCGGCGAAATCGATAAAATGTCATTAAATTTTGAAAATATGCTTTAGCGATTCAAATAATCTCTAAAAAGGTTTTTAACATCGAATAGCCCCTCGTGAACTCCAAAATTGTTTTCCCAATATGCGATTGAAGGCATCCAAACCAAATTAAATTCACAAACATTTAAAATTACACTCATTCATAGAAGCGTAGTATAGGTCTTACTCGAGCTACGGCTGAGCGGCAACTAAACTGAGACTGCTGTGCTGCCGTCTACCTCTATCATATCGGGTATCTCGCGACCCTCAAACTTGCTTACCTTGTCTGACATATCAATTTTCTCTTCGCACACTGCTCTGACTGCGAACTACCAAGTGTTTCTATACTCCTAGTATTCAACTTACGAAAGAAAACGTGGATATCGCACAACCTATTTAAAATAAACTAAATAAATAAATTAAATTTCAATGAGTTTTAAAACCATCCACTTTAACCCGGTACATGGATATTGGATAATGGTAATGATATACTCGCACATATTATGACATAAATCAGTGTCGAAAAAAACTTAAAATTAAAAATATTTTTAACCTAAGTTACTTTATACTGATTCATCTGTATCATCATTCTGACATTTCCTAGAAGATTGCAAATTTCATTAGTAAATCAAGCAGCTGTGACATACCCAAAGGATAACTATGCGATAGTCAGGGAATGGTTACCGAGACGTCACGTCCGCTTCTGCGGAGGTCTGTTACGTGTTCCGAATATTAACAAATAACGTATAGCGTATAAGTTTAAACTATGTGGCGTTCTTGTGCACACAAATGAAGATTTTCCACTAGGGATAACCGATTCAAGTATGTATTGTAAATTTTGTTTCAAGTATTCTGCATTTCCGAATATTTTCTGGTCCATTAATTTTGTGCTACCTTATGTTTAGGGTTTTTCGAAATTTATTTATTTCTTACTTCAAATATATTTTAAATAAATAAGGGATAAAATCATATTCGTACGTTATTAAATCAAACCTGGCGATAACTGGCAACAGTCTCATTACTGCGTCAATCGCTCCGGGACTTGTGCTACCCGAGATTCATCCTCTGACATTTTTCCACCACCTCCCACCCTCCTGGATTACCTCCAACACCCTTTTAACGCTTGCCGAGGGTCGAACGAGCTACGAAATTAAACGGAACAATTGAATTATACGAACTTGCTCCGTCACTGGCTCATTACTGAGTTGCTTTTTTAGTAAGTGTACAATATTGAAAACGTTTCGATTATTAAATTTAAAAAAGCCAATTTGCAGGGAGTTTTGTTTTGTTTGATGATAATCGATGATCAAGTGCCATTTGTATTTAAACAAAATCTGTGAATATTTTTATACGACCACGATAACCTCCATAGATATGATCTGCGCTTATTATAATATAATATATTATTATATTTATTGTTGATTATCTAGTATTTTATTACTCCCACCATGAACCATTCGACAGATCAACGGACAATGGAAGACATGCCTCTGTTGTGTTAACAATACTCGTAATTGTCTGTCGCAGTCAATGAATTAATATCATACCACATACAATAACAATCACGCGTTACCCATACTCGCTAATGCAGTTTGAATACAATTCTTATAATTCGTTTTATTTTAAATGAAACGTAAAATTTCAATGCCTTTTTTCATCTGAATATAGGTACACGTTAATTCACATACACTTGCATCTACTAGGATTTAATTTTATTTTAAGTACTTAATTTTACGAGTATCGTTAAGAGTTCCTATACATCAACGCTGCATTCATAAGACTATAATAATGAAAGGATTCATCGGTTTTTGTTCAATCGCTTTAGTCGTTGAAATTTAAATTCAAAATCAAGATCAATCAATTTCAAACCACTGTGAAAGTAGCAGCATTGTGTGACGTTATCATTTCTCTTATCTATACATTACGTATAATAAATCTGTAGGAAAATTGTTTGTTCAAGATTTACGCAATAACTACTGGACATATTTCCATGAAATTTTGTATGTAGACTGTAAATGACCGTGGCCGTGGCAACTTTTTATCCGCTTACGGAAGAGTATAAAAGGGTTGTTTTTCCTTTTTTTTAGTTTATTGTGATTATGGCTCTGATGTTTCTATTAGTCCTAAAGAAGATTTAGCTATCCTACGTATAATAAGTCTATAGAAAAGTGTGTGTGTGTGTGAAAATAAACTCATAGCGTCACCAACCAGAAAGGGCAGAATAAGGTCTGCCGGGCCATCTAGTAAGGAATAATTTGCTCTAATTGGTCGATATTAATAATTAAGCAAAATGCGGACGATTAGACAGACAGACAGAGATCATTTATTTATTTTAATTAATTCGAAAAACACAGTGATGGATGAAATTTTGCATTTCTTTATAGTAGATTATTTACGATAGTTAAAAATGAAAAACGCAATAGGCATATCATTCCAAATGATATGCCAGCATAATGCTTCAAGGATAAGCGTACCGGAGTAGGTACGGTAATTGTTGGGTAATCTCGAGCTAGTATTATTTACTGTTGCTCCCTGAGATTTGGTACATTGATAACAGCTAATGCCTTCAGATACAAGGAGAACAATTATGACGAATGTAAGAACAATGATGAATGATGACGTAAATGCTTCCAATAACGCCATTATTCCTAGTCATTTGTATGCAGAAACAATGTCATCAGATCAACCAATCTTCTCTACCATTGATTTAAGATAATTTGAGACAAATGTGCATACATGAGCCGTGGTAACTCAAGGTGAAGAAAAACGGGAAACCTGCATTTCTAAAAATGACATATTTCGGACGGAGGACATGTAAAGAACTATGTGTAGAAATGAGACGACGCCTGTGACGTATTTCAGGTGTAACTTTTTTGATAATGTCCCACAAATAACTTCAGCACTACAGAGTATTAGATATTAAAAACATTTCATCACCCTCTATACTAATAAAATTAAGTCCCAAATGATGTACCATTTTTTCGGGATTTGGACGACAGTTGCCTTCAAAGACTTCAATACTGTTCCAAAATTTTATCGAAAAGATGATTCCTACAAGATGAACAGATAGGTATGTACTTATAACAAAAATTAATTTTACTTTTTCATTACTTCTAATGCAACAAACGTTCAAAACACAACTGTTAACGTATAAACAAATGTTCAAAGGTAGGTAACACATTTTAACAAACATCAAAGCGCGTCAATTTAGTTCAATCCACTAGACTCCCACACATTGGGGGGCGACCATAAAAATACGTATATTACATATATAATTAAAAATTAAAATTTTGTACAACCGACTTCAATATAAATTATTAAGAATAACTCAAAAACTATTGGTCAGACCTTGATCACACATATTTGAAGTTTTCTGCTTTTGCAAATTGAATTTGCCCTCAACAATCATAACAAAAGACAGAATGGGAGTTGTGAATCACGGTTAGTTGCGGATGAAGTGAAAAATAGGTTCGCAAATTAATTTTTAATTAATTAAAAAAATAAGCATAATTAAGAGTTTTATTATTTTGTTTATCTTAATATTATTAAAATCTATTAAAAATGCAATTGTGTGATATAATAATTACTAGGAATCCTGTTAACTTATTTGGTAATGATGCCTTGAAAAGGACGGCGTTAATTAGAAGGCAAATGCCGTGAACTCAGTTCGGGCGTCACGCTTTCGAAGTCGCCGACAAAGCCACTAAATCCCGACAGTCACGCATCAAACTACGCTGCTATAAACAACCCAAAATTTAGAATTTGGTCTGTGCGATAATATAGACTGCCTGACTCTATTTATATTTTAAGGACTTCCTATTTCAATACGTTTAATATAATTAATAATAGAATAATAGAATTACAGAAAATGTGGTTTTTATAATGTTGAAAAAGAAACTTACCTACTACCAATGTTATTAACATAACTTGTACATCTTACTCCCGTTTATCAGTCCAGATAAGCTTTGTATGTGGCAAAGGCACGCTGCAGCTGTACTATAGCTGTATCATGAATGGGTCGCCTCGACCGAAAAAAACGTTGAATCGCTGGTGCGCGAGGAGTGTTACACGACAATATTCGAATACCGGATCCGAACCCACGCTCTTTTAAACCACGCCTTTGAATTCTGTTATCCAAATAACCTTAACCATTAGTTTTATTGGTGGTGCAGTATATTAACAATTAACATCTACTTGTTCTTTACCTAAATGTTTGTTTTTAAATAATATGTGGTCTACCTTTTTTTGCTTTTAAGCATTTGCTTTTAAAATAGCATTTGAAATGTATTTTGTAATAAAGGTAGACGTTATTTTAATAAAGAATATTGCTTGTTACTAAAACTTATAACTGATAAAAATGCTCGGGAGCTATCTGTTATCTCTATCATAAACGTTCAAACTGAATGAACCAGTAATTATTGCCTTACATGACCTTAGCCTTGTTTCTGTCACTTCGTGTGTAAGGGAACGGTAGCTCAAGTACTGGTTTACGTTTACATAACTTGCACTATAGTGACTTTCACAGCGTTCCGTTGAAGCAATTTGAGAAGATAGGTACGTACGTGTTTAAACGAGCGATCGGTCCCCGCGGGCCGGCCGGGCTCGAGCCATTTATCTAACTCCCTCCCTCCCCCACGCCGCCGGGGTTCGTAGGGAAGCCGGGTTCGTAACGCGGGAGCAATTTGAGACAGCTTGATAGACGATGAAATGTAACCACCCGGTTGGCAGTAAAAGTCGCTTTTGGTTTTGTTTCACTGTTTTGCACAATAGCAACTAGACAGTGTTTTATATGTTTAATGTTATTTAGTGGATCTTCTATTTACTATATACAACTATAATACTACTACTATATACTAAGGTATAATCAAATTAGTAAGATCAGAGTTGGTGTACACTTAATTAGGTAGCAAATAATATTTGAATAAGCTATTACGCAATACAGCCCAAATAACAAAATAAATGGTGCCTTATAACAACGAAATGGTCAGAAACTCAATATATGCTGCAATATTGAAGCATCACTCTTACTTCGCCGATACGTTGGTCGAACAGCGGCTCACAAACTGTGGTAAGGTAAACATGGACTAAGAATGGAAAAGCATTTAGTTAATAAATACACAAAAATAGGAAACGGACAACAGGAGTAGGTAAACAATATTTTATAATAACTATTTGACACTTGAATCTAAATCTAAAACTCTGATATGAAACTGCGTACCATATTGTCTTAGATATTAAAGTCCGTAATTCGCTCAGACACAATTCGTCACGTTAAATCTCTAGCACGCCACTACTCCTGATCTCCCTGTAATTACGCATGGTCATGGTTAATAAAATCGTAAACATTTTTTCTTAAAAAAAATTATTTCAATGACATCTAAGAGTTGAGGATAGAAATAGTAGCTAGATATATTTTATTTTATGTCTGCTTTAATTTATGACTCTCCTAGGTAGAGATCTACAAACTATGTCATGTTAACATTCTGTAAAGTTAACTTCCGTTATCATCCATCGATAGCCGTAGGTACATTCCGGCACTGTTAACAGAATAAATTTTAATTGAAATTAGTTTAGTGTTTTAGTAGTGATTCATACAACATAGCTCGACTCTGTATCTAAACTATATGTGGGCATATATCCAAAACAAGGGAAAAAATTAAAAAAAAGGTATGATATCCGTGTGAATAGAAATCCTGAGCCTAGCAGGCAAATAACGATTGCATATTCGATTGAGTGTCGGAATAAACTATACAAATTATCATTGATATAATAGATATATTATACGTAGGTAATAGGGGGAGTCCCCCCAGTACCGGACACTTAAGGTTGTTTGTAAAAAAAATATTTAATAATTATGTTTTATTTAAATAATTAACATTTTTATTTAAACAATCACATAAGACATTATAATAAATCAACAAAGGCAAATATTATATATTTATAACAACTCAAAATGGAATCAATCATTGGTTTAGTTTTTGGCTTTATTGAAATTTGGCACCTAGTACCGGACAAGTATAAATTCGAACACTTAAGACCGGACAGGACCAGGCACATGTAGGTTTACAATAATTTAAAGTCGTACAATAATCTTACATTAATACAATAAACGCCCAGAGCCACATAATCACTATAAATATCCAAACAAATCAATAAAAATTAAATTTTTAACTACGGATAAGAAGTTTTTGAATATTTTCTAATACTTGACGTTTCAATATAAAGTTAACAGTTAAGAAAACTTTAAAAATATTTACAACGGTCACAAAGATAGACGTCTGAACACTGGGATATCTGCACAGGATTCATGAGCCCATCCTTTACACGCTCCACACTGGATCCAGTCCTCGTTGTAGTCTTCGCAACAAACAACACAATACTACTTCTCCAACCTTCTTTTCAGTAGGTTTTACTTTAGTTTTTTTTTCCTTTTTTGTTGGTCTTTTTAGATTTACGTTTGCCTTCTTCTTTTCTTTTTTTCCCCATTTTCTTTCTCTTTTCATGTTTTGACGTGATTTGTCTGGTACTATGTCCTTGTCGGGCGCTAGGGGGATTCCCACTACTATAATATAATATTAGGTATACGTGGTAGAGCCACGCTGCAGCTATTTTGTTTGTAGCACGAATGAGTCGGCTCGACCGGGGTAGGACCACGCTCTCTACAGAATACCAGCTTAAAATAGCAGCTCAATGATGCTGTGTTTCGTATGATGAACGTAGAGAACCGGAGACCCCTTTTACTGGAAAAGAGGCATTCCGTTATAGTCCTCAGGAATGACAACGCATCTGCATTTTGATTCTTAATCTGCATGTGAATTTCTTAAACTCCAACCTATGGCGCCAACGTCTAATCCTGTATGTTGGTATTTGGCGTAGTCTGGTCCATTTATTTTATTTTATATATTTTGTTTAACTTTATTTGTGCGAACGTTACATAGATACTTCAAATTAATAAAAAACAAACAAATAAACTTCACTAGGCACTCCACTGCGTCCGTGCCACCTGCTTTACATTCCACTCCCTGGCGTGGACAGTCAATTATCGCTTTCAGTGGTTAGCTCTCTACCATTGCTATTCCTTATTCATTTTCTCGTTGCGTCGCGCATTTTCGTTTCAGTTTATTTACGGATTTGTTTCTTATAAAAATTATTTTAAAATTACTTGGAGAGCATCGTCACCCCTCTCTCACATTTGAGTAATTTATCTTTATTTATTTTGTTGTATAAAGACGAGCATACAGTCCACCTAAAGGTAAGTGAATGCGGTGACCCGTAGACAGACACCTACATCCTCGATTAAGAATCAAATTATAGATGCGCTGTCACCTCTGAGATGAAATACCTCGTTACCAGTAAAAAGTGTCTTCGGTTCTATTCATTCACCACGCGAAGCATGCATTATTAACTGATAGTGTGGTCATAGGTATGTCATAGTAATCAATAGTACTAGATCTTAACATAAAATTACTAACCTACTTGCCCAGTGTTTAGAGTATTGGAGAAAAATTTTAAGTTATACAGTAGTGCACTCTTAAAAAAGGCCTTAGTAGATTAAGAAAGATGCTAAAAATTTATATATGTAAAGCTTCTCTTACTTAGGCGGACTGTGTGCTCGTTTGTCACCCTTAGATATTTCTATAGGGTAAGTCCGGTGGAGTTGGCCATAGTTTTTTAAGAAAGCATTTAAATTAAAAGTACAAAGATTAATTAACAAAAATCAACTTTTAATTAAACTTTCGACATTAAACTCTTAGAATATCACATAAAAAATATTGAACTTTAGCATAATTAGTGTCATAAATTATTTTTTTCTACAAATCACGATTGGCCATCTCTCTCGTAGTGCCCGGTAGAGATATGACTATGGCCATAGTAGCAAGGGAGAGATTGCCAGTTTGTTAATCTGCATTTTAACCACTCTTTTCCTTTAGGTTTTTGAGTCTTAGCACATTCTTCTTTTCTGTCCACATGAACTGAACACTTATCATCATACTCGGTGTAATTTTCATGTACCCACAGTTGGCATAAAACACATTGAAGCCAGTCTTTGATGAGATACGTTTCATAACAATTTTCTCCACTGCCTACACAGTTGTCCACTTGTCTGTTTCCACCTTCTTCATCAGCTGAATCACATAATATTGGTTGTTCATCCTCATCACTACTTTCAAATAACATTGTTGATGATTTTTTTACATAGTTTTCATGTAATTAGCGAGTTTCTTCTCATTTTCCTTGCTGAATGTGATGGTGGATAGATGAAGATCATGGTCCCATGGATCCTTTTTGTCATTATTTTACTTGTATCGTCTTTCTATAGATACTCGTTATAAAAGCTGGTAGTCATTTTATCTTCAAACAGCGTCCAAGGTTGCCTTAAATGATTTTTCAATCCAGTTCCTTAGTGAACTGACTGCTTTTCTTTGGTTTTCATTTGGCATCTAAAATAAAATACTGTAACTAAAACATAATTAGTATAATTCACCATAGATAAAGCAAAATACTACAAGTTATAACTTTCAATATTACATATATATATGACCATGACCATGTATGATGGCCATCTCTCCTAGTCACCCGGGATAGATGGCCAGACATTTGTAAAAAAATATAAACAACGCACGCGCCATTTTGCGGTTATATTAAAGTTTGGTTCATAAACTGAACATTTAACTTAAAAAAATACTTAGATATTTTGTATGATGCATAGTTACCAAAACTGTGTAAAGTAAACCCTTTGAAAACTTTAAGCTCCATACAAATCAATATAGGTACATTTTACTTACTTTTTGTTATTTTTTCGCCGAAGTTGCACCGAATTGTCGATCCCACGCGCTGCACGAAGTGTACTAACGAGAAAATAGTGTAATTTAGGAAGTGTGACTGTGATTTTTTTGATTGGCCATCTCTCCCTTACGGCAATCTCTACCGGAATTACCCTAGAAAGAAACCACACGCTTATAGTATTAGGTGACAATTAAATACCTACAACGTGGTACCGCAATTTTCTTTACGTCACCGATCTGCACCGAGCTGTATTAATCACATCGGGCAATCGCAGCACACGAGAAAACCAATACTTTTTGCTTTAATATTAATTGGTTTAATAGAGAAGTCGGTCTTTCTTTCTCTTTCAGTTAAACAATCATTAAAGAAAACAATCAGTCATACAATAAAATTACAATATTGTAATATTATGTTAACTTACTTGAATACTAATTACTTATTGCATTTATAAAAGACAAAATTGAAATGACGTTTATTATAATAAGCTATCTATCGCAGAGACCATTTCTCTTAATCGTGACAAAGCATAACACAGAACGAAACAGGGGTCGAATTATCGACGGTGATGTGTATTTCCTAGTGTACCTACAGGTTAGAGTGGTGTAGGGGTGTTGTGGTGTAAGTGCATGCATGAATGTGGAGGAGAGGCTTTTCTTAGTAGGTAATACCACACCGTTTCATTATTGCATCTGGATCTATGCTAATAAATTTTCTTATCTTTACTATTATGGCCGCCGCGTGATCGATCGCGATAATAGATGAATCGCCATGTAGTGGCGGTGTAAGGGAATCTACTAACCCATAACATCCCGTTGGTGTCGTAAGTGGCGACATATGGAAATTGCAACAGGAGATGGGCAGCAGCATCTTCCTGAAACACTTTAAATGAATATAAAACTGTGGCTTGCCATCCGAGGAGGTAATCTCTGGGGAGTTCATTTTAAGCAGGCGACTTTGAAAGGCTGTTATAATACTGATAAATAATATAATTTTCTTTAAAGTATGTAACGTTACCTATTAATTAATAATAAATTAATTCACGGGACACATTCAAGACATATTCGTAGATCCATAAGACAATTATTTGTTGGTTAAAATAAATATTTATATGCGAAAGAGATACTAAAGAATGATACAGACTAAATATTTTGAAAGATCGAGGGCTGATGCTTTTCGTTTGTTAATTGACGAGACTTGACCTATTTTCTAACCTAGACTGCATTGACTGAGACCTAATTTAATACGACACAATTCATCTTCGTCCGCACGAATGTGAATGCATCTACGTATCTATACCTATGTATACCTACTTATGGTTTAATATGTGTATTGCAGGCCACGGTGCAGCTCATATGTTTACTCTCTATCTTGGTGTAAAAGCCCATAACACTTACCTATATTCATGACCTCAGGTTAGAGAAAGCGTATAAATAGCTGTCAAAACAAAATAAATATCTAATCTTCAATTACAAAGTACCTTTTACTTTAATCTAAATATAACAATTACTAACCAAAAAGGACAAATCCGCTGATGTGGTGGTTGCATTTAAGATGAGTCAACATTCCATACTTTCGGCTTGCACATCTATCAAACATAAATTACCTCGACCGCTGACAGGCAAAGTGGCTAAAGTGCAGAGTGATATCGCATGCTTCTATTCGCTCGTCGTTTGTGACGATTTAAACTAAACTTAGCAAGTTTACGTCAACTAGTAGACAAATTACGGGTTGATAAATGGAATTATTAGACGGGATGTGTGAAATTTGCGAAACATCTGTGGTCTGCAATACGTCTGCCAAGCGTGACAGTTAAGGCAAATTATCCATATAACAAAAGAGTCCTATGTGCTGCAGTGAAACTTCGGATTGATTTTTTTTAATGAAGAGGAGGCAAACGAGCATGCGGCTCACCTGATGGAAGTGATCACCGTCGTGATAAACATGTAGAAACACATAACATAAACTGTTATGTCTCTCACCCAAAGGAGTAAGCAGAGACCGGATGTGTTTAACAGAAATCTATTTTACTCATCCTGATACCCCGCTCCCGCATCTTTCACAACCATATATCTACGCATTCATGCTCGTCGGTTAACGGTACTCTTAACTTCGCACATCTTTAATATATCGCCAATCTGGTCGATAAACTTCAGTCACTTGCCGAATGCCGACTCTGCCTCTCACTTCTACAGCATAAATTTGCTTCGTCACTCTTCCGTCTAAGCCACTTACTTATTCATTCCTTCTAAGTATCCAAATCACCGAAGCATTATTTTCTTACAATTATAACAAAAAAATCCAAAGATTCCAATCATGTGAACCAAAATCTATTGCCATCAAAACATGTCAGATGCATAATATTCGTACCTTAGGTACCTACACTTTTAAAAAGTCAAATACTAGACGAAGACTTTTTAAACATTTTAAAGAGTGCTTCGTCCAACTCTATGTTCTATAAACTTACGCATAGCGTTAAATTCACTTAAATGTTTACGCATTCACAACACATCACATTAATCAATTATCAAAGCAAAGACGTCTCGATATTTATGTAAATACCTATGCGGGTGACATGAAATGTTTTGTTTGACGCAATTGTTTTGATTTATATGCCTATCTTAAATATAACAATGATAGCGTGGGAATTATAAAATCGCTCAGAGAGGAATAAAACGAACGTTGAGACCAGGATTACTGACACAGCACACCACATCAGTAATCTAGAAAATTGGCCAGCCAATAGCTCGAAGAACCGTTAACCGATGGGGAAGAAATTATCTCGAATGGCAAGCTCGTACTGGTAAAAGAATAATAAGATCTGGTTAAGGCATACAGGAAGTCTTATGTCTAGTCTAGTCTAATGTTCAGCAGCCTTGTGACAGGCACTAATGACGATGACGCATTTTTCAGCACCATTGTTATTACGTTAACTCGTAAAATCTTAGTAATTGTGGTTTGTTAACTCGGCTCGTAAATTTTAACATGGACGTAACTATAGAATGGCACCAAAATTTGTTTGAAAAACAGTACCTAATGACACGCAAAAGCAGGTAAAAATCTATCGTAATATCTTATATTATACTACCCATTCTGACAAACCGGCAAGTACTTAGAAATGTAGATACGCGATTAAAATTTAAAAAAAAAACGCTTTACACAACCAGTAGTAATACGTAGAAATCCCGTTGATCCTTTGGATGTATTCGGCAGTTCTCTAAATATAGAGTTGTTTTTGATAGACGAAAGTCTTACACATTAAACATTATGTTCAGATTTCTTTCGGTGGTAGTAGTTAATTCACTCGATGTTGGTAATATTGAAGAAAACTAATCTTTCTTCACTAGGGGGGACCTCGGGCAAATGGCTGCTACAGACATGTGAAACGTCAGGAATTAAAAATAAGATAAACGCCATGACATCAATAAAAATTGTTTTATTCAATGTGTATTGTTGTGTAAATATGTATAACATGATGTCTGTTAGTAGATTTTTCGAGTCGCCATAGTTAATAGCTATTAAAAATAAAAATGAAATGTTTTAGTATTACCTACTTATAAAATAACATTTAAAAGAGCTAATAAACTTTTTCCCTTTCCTCTTTAAAGTATTGTAAAAATAGTTGAAAAAAGCACAACCTCCATCTCATCGCGTATCTGCACCACTAATAACAAAGTGCGTACAAAATGGATTAATTCTCATTATCGCCTCGCACTAATTGCTACGCTCCTTCCGATCACCGCTAATTGGCGTCTATGCTCCCGAGACGCGGTCCGCCCATGGCGCGATTATAACCATCGGATGTACCATCACAAGCGTTACGCCCCATACGAGCGAACATAGACTTTATACCTACGGCATAGAGACTATAGTGGCGGCGTAGGTAACGTGGTAGGCTCGGCTTGGCGTGCGCGGGGGTGGAAGGCAACGGAGCGGGGGCGGAGTCCCTCTCCCTTCTGCCCGCCAGCCCCGCCTGTCGTCCAATCGCCGCGCGTCGGCTGAACGACCTCACCTTGCCCATACGTCCCAGTGGAACCTTTTCCTTTTTTTCTTTTTCAAAATAAGTTTTTGTTTAGTTTAAGTGGATGTTTATTAGTGTAACATTGAATACATAGTTGTTTACAGTACGCTTTGTTACTTGGTTTAAATAGTTTACATATTCATGTGCCTTCAAACGGCGGCTACTGTTTCTATTTTTGTTTTGCAGTTACTTTATAAATATTAGATACTTATAAACATTTAGTAAACATAAAATGTATATATCTATAGATATTTTTACATTCTAAAATGTTTGGAGCATTTAATAATGTAGTGTGAGATATAGGTTTCTGCGTTTAATTAATTTCAAACCTTTTTTTTTTCTTAATTTTAGTTATTAAGAAGTTACGTTAATCATTGACGCTTCTGCAAAGTCACATCATGCACAGAACTTGCATATCGGCCTTTGTTAGTAAAACCAATAAGACGGGAGGGTTTGATACGCTCTACCTACTTTCAAAATGCCCTCTGTACTTCTCTCTGCATGCTAAAAGACACCTTAGGTTTTCGTTGATAACGAACAATTTACTTTAATTTTCATGAAGTGGATTGAAAGGATCCCCTAATAAAATGTGGTTTTATATTAGTCTGTTTCATTTTGTTTCAGTTATTCACATTTGTAAGAGTGCTACGAGTGTTCCGGGAAAGATTTTTTAACTTTGTCTCGTCCATTAATGTTCCAAATCCTTAAAATTTCCTATTTCGGAGAGCGGGGCTAAAAGTTCAGTTTTTGATTTATAGGTACCATAATATTTACATACATATCTACATACATAAACACTTACGCCTGTCACCCAGAGGGGTAGGCAGAGACTACGAACTTCCATTTGGCACGATCCTGGCACACCTCTCTCGCCTCCTTTACATCCATATATCTACGCATACACGCTCGTCGGTTAAGGGTACTCTTAATCTGGCCCATTTTCAATATATCGCCAATGTGGTCGATAAACCTTCGTCTAGGGCGTCCCTTTCCGACTCTGAGTTCACTTCTGCAGCATAAATTTGCTTTGTCACTCTTTCTTCGTTCATTCTTTCTACATAACCAAACCACAGAAGCATTCCTTTCTTAATCCTGGTCACAACGTCATCTTGCAAACCACACTTTTCTCTTATCACACTATTTCTCACCCTGTCATTCAGATTCAGCCCTAGCATACTCCTTAATAACCGCATTCCTACAGCATTTATTCTACTCTCATGCTTCTTCTGCCAGACCCAACTTTCACTACCATACATTAAAGTAGGGACTAACACAGCATTATGAATTGACAAACGTGCCTTTTTTGACACATTCTGACTCTTCATAATAGCGTGTAGAGCCCCATTCACTTTATTTCCTGCGTTCACTCGTCGTTCTATATCTTTATCATATCTACCATCCCTGCTAAATAAACATCCCAAATATACAAACTCATCCACTTGCTCAATCAACTCCCCTTCTATTCTTATTTCACATAACGTTTTACTTTCTTCTCTTTCAAAAACCATCACTTTCGTCTTACTTGCGTTCACTTTCATACCCATTTCTTTTAATGACCAGTTCATTAAAGTAACCATCATTTGCAACTCGGCCGCCGACGATGCAAATATGACTTGATTATCGGCGTACAAAAGGCATTTGACGGTTAACTCACCCATTCTCAACCCACATTCTTCAACTTTCAAAGTTTGCAAACAACTGTCCATAAATAGGTTAAACAGCCACGGGGAAGCTACACAGCCCTGTCTGACAACTTTTTGGATGCCAAACCAGTTCGAGTAGACCCCGTTGATCCTGACACAAGCACTAGAGTCCCTATAAAGAGACCTTAATGCGTGTATCAAACCAGTGCTCAAACCAAATGAGTTCAGTGTTTGCCATAACACATTCCTGTCAAAGGCTTATGACAGAGTGCTGTCATAAGCCTTTTCCAAGTCCATAAACGCACAAAAAACTTTCTGGTTTTTGGCCAAAAACTTCTCCGCAATTATGCGCATGGAAATAACTTGATCCGTACACCCCATTCCCTTTCTAAATCCAGCTTGCACATCCCAAATTTTTCCATCAGTTTCTTCCATAACTCTTTCAATTAACACCTTAGCATACAGTTTACCCACTATGCTAAGCAAGCTGATACCACGGTAGTTTTTACAGTCCTGTTGTGACCCTTTTCCTTTATATATTGGGACTATAACGGCTTTCCACCAGGCTTCCGGTACCCGCTTCAGTACCCAATATAAATTAAACAAGGTGTACAGCAGGCCTGCCACCACTCCCTCTCCAGCCCTTAGCATTTCGAGTGATACTCTATCATATCCGGCTGCCTTACCTGCTTTCATGCTTTTCATTGCTTTCATTATTTCATCTACACTTATTCTCCCTACCTCTCTCCACTTCTTTCGGAATTTCTATTTCACTTAATTCAGACGACTTTTCACTCATAAACACGCTTTCAAAGTATTCCTTCCATCTCTTTAAATTCGAAACTTCATCATTCAGCATACAGCCATTCTCGTCTCGTATAGCATTCATTCTAGGCTGTTTTGAATTTCCCCTAGCAGTTCTTACGAGTTTCCAGAATATTTTAATATTTGCCTGGAAATTATCAGATATCCTTCTATCATTCTTATCCGTTCTTTCCTGCTTTTTCCTTTCAACAACTTCTTTTACTCTCTTATTTATAAGTCTAAATTCTGCCTTTTTTCTTTCAATCTCATCATTCATACCGCCAGAATTACCAGCTTTGGTTGCCAGTAAATCTAGCCATGCTCTCTTCTTTGCTTCAACTTCCATCCGTACCTCATCATCCCACCACAACGTATTATTTTTCCTTTCATTCGTTCTCTTACTTACACCACATACTTCGGTGGCTGCATCTACCAAAACTTTCTTAACATTATTCCATACAGTCTTCAAGTCTAAATCATTCATACATATTTCATTCAAACCACTTATATTCTCCCTCAGTCTACATTTATACTTCTCTTTCACACTTTCTTATACTCTGTAACGCAGTGGTAGACACAGATGTCCGATGCCGCCAACGCCTGAATAGACCATTAATTCGGCATAAGACCAAGTAATGATCCGTCCCTACGTTGGACCCCCGGTAAACCCTTGTATCTACAACTGCGCTCCTCATTCTTTCATCCACAATTATGAAATCTATCATTTTTCTATCATCACCTCTTTCCCATGTATACATCTGAATCCTCTTATGGGGAAAGAAAGTGTTCGTCACAAAAATATTCTTTTCCACACATACGGCGAGGAGGTCTTCACCATTCTCATTTACACTTTCATCGCCAAACGTTCCTAATATCCTTTCATAACCAGACCTGTTCACCCCAACCCTTCCATTAAAATCTCCTAACATAATAATATTTTCATTTCCCTTACACTTCGTCAACACCATCCTTACCATGTCCCAAAACTGTTCTCGGATATAAGTGGGCTTAGACATGTCTGGGGCGTACACCCGTAGCACAAACACTTCTTTAAACCCACTTTCATTCGTATCCATAGCAGCCTTGGGCTTACACATTCATACTCTTTCACACATTGACCCATTCTTTCTGAAAGGATGACACCGACTCCCTGGCATGCCCGCTCGGTCTCGTCTACACCAGACCAGTAAGCGGTATACATGCCATGTGCAGTGGCATCCTTTTCCTTTCGTTTCGTCTCATTTACACATAACACATCTATTTCTCTATCATTCATCATTTCGCATACTTCATCCATCTTATCATTCATTGCTCCACATACATTCAGCGTAGCCAGACGGGCCTCCGCAATCCACTTTTCGCCCCTCCGGGAGACAGAACGTGACGGGTGGCGAACCTCGTCGCCGGTTTTTCTCCCGGAGATTCTTCACACCCCTGCCCCATTAAAGGGTCGCCGAGAACTCGGGGCCATTTCATTGATTTGTTGGCTCATGGTGCGAACTAAGGGGTGGTAGATTTTACGCCGCTACCATACGGCGAGGAGCCGAGTCTATCCTTTCGGCTGTGTTGCTCGTTTAGCACCACCCGGGGGACACGTGTAGGGTGGGCCTAGGGTTAGGTGGTCGAAGCCTACGGACGCGAGCGACTCATCCCCCATAATATTTACATAAGAAAAAATAGCTGTAGCATTAGTTTTACCAGATCACAATCTGGAAATATGTAAAGATGATAAAAAGAAGGTTTTTTTGGAACGTTTGTCGTTAGATTTTTTACATTTAATATTACAATACATAAAGTCAGAAAGTACAACTTACCCCGTCTTGGGGTAAGTTGTTAACAGGATGGGGTAAGTTGTTACGGGATTTATTAAAAGTATAATTTGTAAAAAACAACAACAATTATTGGTTTAATCAACTTTTTGAGAACTAATCCACAATATTTTAAGAATAAACAATTGTTTTATCTTAAATTGTTAATAAACTAAACATATTTAAATTTTACATATGTTATTTGTACGTAACATTAAATTACGTCCGAATTCTCAATATGATTCATCAGATTGAGAATTCGGACAAATGTATGTTAACAAGTCTCCATATTTATTACATCTGGAATGGGCTCAATTCTTACATTCTTGACACTGAACCCATTCTTCATGTGTGACTTAGGTACCTATAGAACGAACTTAAGATATCATTTTTAAACATACAGTTTATTTGTTTTTTCCTTACTGCCGAGCACGTGGTTAATCACTTAAAGTTGCAATTAACAATTTCATTGATGTGGGCAGGGATTAAACTCGAGTTGTTCGCGTCACAATGAAACTTAGAGCGAGCGCCATTCCTATAAGCTACTGCGGCTTATAATCCATAGACACAGCAAAACCGTGGTTCTAGATCAGGCTTAAGCCATTTATGTCAGTGTCTCCTCTGTCGTGTAAAAATCTAATTCAATTTTCAGTTTCCAAGTCCAAAAAATGTCTGAAGGATAGGTAAACGTTAAATCAGAAGATCCACATGAATTTAAAAAACACGATAACATTGCAAAAAAATGAATCGAAGATCAAAGAATCCTAAAACAATTTATAAAAAAATATTCAATGCGATATTTTGCTATTTTGATAATAGGTATTATAGGTACCTTATATATTATATATTATATATTATTATACTCCTAACTTTAGAACGAAAAACAATTTATAAAAAAGTTTTCTATGTAAAATTCAGGTTAACCTAACAGAACTATACAATGAAGATTAAACAAGTCAGATTTCTTACAGCTAATCGATGGTAAATGAAATAAAAAATTGCATCGTGACGAAAGGATTAGCTCTTTCTTGACCGCGTGAAAGAAAATAATGAACCGAATTAATAAGGATCTTTTAGTAAAAGCGTCGTACCTACCTGCTTGTAAAGAATCATAAGATTTTACTTTTATATTATTGTCAATGTGTTTCGATATTACATATTTTACATTTTAATGTAGGCGCTATTGCTTGGTTTTGGTTTATGGACTGATTGTAGATACTAAAAGGTGTTTTTATCACCTATAGTAACTATAGTAATAAAATTTGTTCTGCCCATTATGCAGTATCTAATGAGGAACTATTTACAATATAATAACATATAATCCTCTATTATTAAAATTACTAATTAACGTTCTTTTGTGTAAGTACTTAAGGTAGGGGTACATTAATCACAGATGTTTTAATTACACTGAAAGTGTTAGTATGTTTGATATTGAACTGTTATTTTCACTATATGCACTTGGAGAATTTGACTGTTGCATGCGAAGAATAACGGTGATTATATAGCGTTGCGGTGAGGGCATTTTCGGGTTCGATCCCAAGGGAGATAGTCGCAACAGCTGGCGGGGCAGGTGGCTCGAATCCAACTCGCGAACCCGCCGCATTGTCGATTTGCTCCACTAACACGGGCTTTTTTACATAAATTGTACCTGTATATTGTTTTTGTATTAATACTTTACTATTAACAATTTAAATAAAACAATAAGGACTTAGCAAAAGTTTTAATAAGTTATGTAAATGAGTACCAATAACCTAACCGGTTCCGTCGTGGGTATCGCAAATAATCAGCATGGCTATGCTCAAGCTCAACCCTCTATCGTGTGCACGCCACCGGTCAGTCACGCCACGCCAGCGCTGCGAAGCGCATGTACTCTCCACACTTTAAAATTAAACCTGTAAGCGCCATGAACTAACCGTCAACTCTCTCGTTTCAGAACAAAGTGGAGTATTACGTGAAATGGAAAGGGTGGAAGCCGAAACACAACACGTGGGAGCCAGAGGAGAACATACTCGATCCGAGACTAATACAAAGCTTCGAGCGAGGCGAAGAGCAGCGGAGACAGGGGAGAAAGCGCGAACGCGACCACTCACCAGCGGAGCGCGCGCGCAGCGGCTCCGAGGAACGTCACCCGCCACCCGGGAAACGCAAAGCTGAGGTGCTCTCGAGAGAATCGGGAAAAATTGGCGTCACGATAACGATGAGCCCACCGGCCAAGAGGCACGACTCTACAAAAGTGAACGGTGGCAGAACACAGCACTCAGTGCCGCCGCCCGCAGCGCCACCTGGCGGTGCGGCCGCGCCCGCCTCGCCTGCCGCAGAAGCCGCCGCGCCCCGTACTGGACCAAGAAGGACTCCACTCTCACCTGAAGAAGCGGACGCCCATACACCACCCGAACGTGAGCGGCGAACTGACACTCAACCGACGGCGACGGCGCCCGCTGAGCCCAAAGGCGCCCGGCCGCCCCCGCCAGTGAACCCCCCACATGCCGCTCCGCAGCCAGAAGACGAGGACTCTTGGGGTGAAGCGCCAACCGTCCCTCCTCCACCGCCCCCTCCGGCCCCGCGACGCGGTGCCGCCTACTGGATGTCGCGCTCTCCCGTCGCCGACCAAATCTTCATTACCGACGTAACTGTTAACCTTCAAACCGTCACCATTAGGGAATGCCGCACAGAGAAGGGTTTCTTCAGGTCGCGCGAGCCCCGCTCCTCGACGTCACGTAAACTATGCAACCACCTCATTGTACAGATGTAGCTAGTTAGTATTTATTTAGTCCTAAAATTATATGTATGCGTCGAAGTGAACCCTGGTTCTTTAATATGTAGGCCTAATGAAATGGGAAAAGTGATCGTAGATCGACCAAAATTGACCGTACGCAGGTACCTCATACGCAATAATGACCTACAATAAGTACATGAAAGGGCAAATTATTGTCAATTGTTGAAAATAGATACCTCTATTATTTTGTTGAATAAATAAATAACAAATGGTGTATGTAGGTACCTTCCAGCATTAATCTATCACTGTAGGTGTAAATTAGATTTTTTTTTATGGTAGAGAACCTGTATCACTTTTGCAAACTGATTGTGATATTTTTGTATGTAATTGCTCTTTACTTGTTTGTCCTATTTAATTAATTGTATGAGATAGATAATTCAGAAAAATATATTTTTCAATCTTTCCCATAATTAACTAATGTTTTTAAATGTTTCAATTCATTTTTAGAATCTCTCGTATCATTTGTAGTCATGCATGAATTCATTTTATTTACACAAATAAGGGTAAAAGTGATGTTTTGTATATATATATTTATATTATGGGTGTTGATTTACACCGTTTTAATCTTAATTTGTTTACATTCTGTTCATATTTTGTTGTTGTTATTTATGGGAACTTAATTTTAATGTTCAATTAATTGACAATTCATGATTTTTATTATAGTAGGTATTAAGTTATTTATCACCTCACCTGTGCGATATTTTTTATGTAATAGACAAAGTCTAAAATCTAATCTAAGTTGATGATATTAATAATAAAATTGCATTAAACTCCTAAACACCAGCTTCATACTTCGAAAATATTTTTTAAATTGTACTTTTATTTTACAAGCTGGTTTATGAACTGATTGTTTTCTGTATAAGTGACTTACATTGTTTTTAAGTTATAATTTAAGAGCAAGAACTTGAACGCTACTTTTGTGTTCCTTTAACTTTTGTTGTTATATAACTTGGTTCCTCATAATAATTAGACCTGAAATATGATAGTAGCTCTTTTGTGCTTAAGTGCATTTTTAACGAAGTGTTTTATTTTTGTATATAGTGTAAATAATGTATTATTAGATATCACTTGTTTTATAATGTGATAGCCTTCTCACATTGTAGTCTGTAAATAAATGAGAATGAATTAGACTTTGCGTTTTTTATTTGTTTTCAATTATAAATCATAAATATTTATTTGCAAGAATCACGGTACCTGTAGGAAGATGTTACAATCTGTCCAGTGCAGTCGTGTTTCACTAATAATAGTACAATAGCATGCACATAATTTTAAACTGTTCATATGACAGTATTAATTATTCACTTAAAAAATTATTTTAAGCAAAAAAGCTTTTAGTTTTTAACCGAAATTATACAAAATGTTTCTTAAATAATCTTCCGCTTAATAATGTAAATTCTTTGCTATTTTATTATATATTTTCACACAAATATTTATACAATTTTTGTTATATTTAACAAGTCTAGAAATGACATCTAGGACATGTTTCACCTCTTCATACTTAGGTGGTTAAAGTAATATCGGTACGTCGGTGGAATAAATTATACAGGCAATGAAAAGATTAACTAGCTAAAAATGTTGCCAGCGGCGCAGTATACCTCAGTACCTTATGGCATCACGTCGGATCGCATCCACAATGCCCGTTCGCAATGCTTGACCTACCTACAGAAAAAAACCAGTGTCTCAATTACCCTTGAAGCTCCACACTAATAATACTACTTATTTTTCCCCTACTGAAACAAATACTTGCAGTTGGTTATTTTGGTTTGAGTCTAATTGAGGTTAACGACGTCTGTCGCGAAATAAAAATAACGTATGCGCCAAAATAATTTTAATTTAATTTCTCATAAATTATACATATTACAAAAAAATTAGTGACAGCACAATCAGTTGTTAATAATTGTATAATAAATCTTATTTTTGTTCCTAAAATTGCACCCTATTGAGAACAAAACTAAAAACAGAGGTCCTGCTCCTACATAGATAGGCTTTTGAGTTTTTTCTATTGAGAATATATTATTACCTATTGATTATGTTATGTACCTATTTGAAAAATTACAGCACTGAATGATAATGATTTATCCTTAGATATCTAAGTTTTCAGTTTTGAACTTGATTTACTATGGAAATATTAATTTGTTTTTTTGCACAGCCCACGGTCAAACTTCAAGTCAAAGCTTAATGAATGCTGTCAGCGACCATATTTTAAGGGAGGCCTCGGCTTAGCAGTGGTCTTGTAATGAGTTTTAGTAATGATGATGATGATAAGATGAAAGAAACTAGGAAATACCAAAAGTTGACTAAAATAAACCAATTAGCTGAGATAGAGGTGGTGAAACTACATTTAGATAATAGGTACGGTAAAGACTGGTAAGGAGTAAATTCGAGAGGTCGCATTTCTTCTTCCATTTGGGAAAGAAATATAATATGTACCTATTTTTTATTGCTTTACGCACGCTTCCTTACATTGTCAGCCTTCCGAGCCAGCAATATAGGTAAGACTGACTGGAGAACTTTCTACGAATGCACCGGACAGCATACATTTTCGAAAAATTTGCCCATACCACATGCAGTACGCACTTGTAACACTGACTTGTACTGACCAGTTTAATAATTTTGAGTTTTTACATACAAGTAACAATATGAATTTTAATCATTAACGTAAAGACACTATGCATAGACAGAGCAAAATTTTGGGAATGCTGGACTCATCAAGATTTTTGCATGATTATTTTGAGACTACTCTAAGTGACATTGTTTGATTACAATGGCGAATGCTGGGCCAACCAGCAGGATCTCTCGGTAGAGAGTAATAGTGAACTGTTACCTGTTAGCAGAATCCTAGAGTGATCCTAGAACTAATATTTGTTTTACAACTTACGACTAACGTCAACAAAGAAGTTTGTTATTATGCTATAGCAACTATAAGGATTATAATAAATTAAGATTATAGGAACAATGGCAATTTCGCTTTCTTTGTATTGAGTACAGCGCCATCTCTTTAACAGCTACCAGAAAGAAAAACAGTGTGTTGCTATTATATAAAATATATAATTAAGATGGCGGGAGGTGATGCCAAATATAAATAAGTAAATAAAATAATTATTGCAAAATATTGGACAAAAGTGATTGAAAAAAAATATATAAATATAAAAGCAAATTAATGGAATTGTTGAACTGTTCTGGAATGCAAAATACTTTAGTAAAATTTTGTATATTAATGGGATATTATTATTATAGCAATGGTAACATTTTAATTGCAAATGTTGTCTGCGATATTTTGGTATTGCAATTAAATGCTGGTCGTTTCGCAAGTGCATCTGCTAACCACGTTGAGTTGAACCTCTGTTCCTCCGCATTTCCGTGCAGCGTTACAATTATCCTTTGCTTCGTACCTACGTCCACGTGAGTTGAGACTCCTCCTCTGTGCCGCCGTTTCGGAGAATAAACTTGTGAAATTTCTGTTAACTACCTGAGCATAGGCACTCTTTAGAGTTTGGACCCTTAATTGTGAATAGTGAACAGTGTGAACAGCTTCCATAATGTCACAGAACTCTTGTTGTGTACCTGGTTGTCTGGTGACTAAAAGTGATGGTATGTAGTTTTTGTTTATTATTGTCGTACCATCTAGATGGAGTGACGACCTGGTAAGACATGCAGCAAGTCGATGGATGCAGGTGGCTCAGGACCGTGCTTTGTGGCATTCCTTGGGGGAGGCCTATGTTCAGCAGTGGACTTGTGAAGGGCTGTAATGATGATCATGATGATGATTGTCGTACCCTGCCACTTTCCCGTCCTCATACGGCTTTGGGGTTGGATTTAGAATCGTTCGGCAGGAATTTAGGGAGTAAGGTGTTTTATTTGATAGAGGTTTGGTCCCCGATTATAATAATACCACTCACATTAAAAGGTAATGCACCGTTATCGAAAAAATAAATAAAAACTATTATAACCTAAAATGCGTAAAACATGGAAAAACATATGCAATATCACTGTAAAAGCTGGATAGCATACAGAATTTTGTGTAAGTGCGACAAGGACGTAAGACTAGTGTCACATTATTCTACTGTCTATACTCTCTGTCAAGTGTCAAATCGCATGGCACTAATTTTTATGCATTTTGCGTTTTATTTCTGAATTGTTTAAAACTGCCCAGAAATACTTTCAGTTGTAGTAGGTTAGAAGGTTTGCCAAAAGCGAAGGCAACCTGACTTTATAGATAAGATATCTGATCTGATTGAATCTGTACTAAAATTGAATCAGCACGCCCCGACTCCACGTAGTCTTGTCTGCCCTACTCCTAGAGTGTTTTTGTAAAGCCGTAGGCGTGGAGGGAGAGCAGCCACCGCCTGCCGTAGCTGCGGAGGTGAGCATGGGTGCCTGTGATTCGCTACGCAAGGGCGAAGGCGCTGCACTTCTCGCAGCGCCGAAACCGTTGTGGAAGTAACTTTGGCTCAATATTCCTGTGTAAAAAGTGAGGTTATGATTTTACAAAATAACCATTACTCATAAACTATACTTTTCCGCAAGGAGGGAAGTGTAGAGGGGCTTTCCCTGATTCTCACACTCCTGTTCCTCTCTTCCCCCTCATGTCGGAGACGATAAATGTTATCATTTTGAGGATAAGTCTATGGGATTTTCTTTTTGTTTTTTCTCAAGAATGATGTATTACGTTTTAATGGGAGTGGTGTCGGAGGTAAGGGGACGCCCCCCCCCCCTCCCCTCTCCTCATCCCCTCCTGCCAAACGATTCTAAATTTCAACCCGGCTTTGTTCTTCACAATGTTTTACCTACCCCAATTGCCATCATAGGTAAAAGTGGTTCTAGTCAATAGTTTTCTATGAATAAGACACTTCAAATCAAACTCCTGTATCTCTATTGTACAGTGCCCGGCACGGATCCTAAGCCTGTGTAGGTTATCGTATTAGATTATTGAACAGGGATGTAATAATTATAACTTTAAAAAAAAGTAAAACAGACTTAATTGCTAAAAAACAAATTATTTATTTGCTACCCTTAGGGGTGGAATGTTTTCCTCAAATTTATATGAGACCAACCTTGAGATAAAGACTGTTTAATAAAAACAGAATCATTAAAATCAGTTCACAATCTGCGAAGATATTGCATAACATATATACAAAAAAAAAACATACATTCAAATTTAGAACCTCCTCTTTTTTGAAGGCAGTTAAAAAAATTAATTATACTATTTTATTTCTCAGGGACCTATACCTACACTGCTTTCCAAATCCAGACTTGAATGCAGAAAAATTCAATACTTGGATTTCAAAAATTGGCAGTCATGTAGCTACAATGGACGTTTCAGAAGTTAATAGCAACAGATGTGTCTGTCATAAACATTTTGAAGAAATTTATAAGTATCCAAGAAACAGACTGTGCAAATTAGCAATTCCTGTACTGTATTTGCCAGGTAACATCTTAATTTCATTATATTTATCTTAATTTTATCTTTATTTAAAAATAACAACTAATTAATATTACTGAATGTGAAACAGAGACAGAGCTTTATTTGAAATAGCAGTATGATCAACAATTATTTCTATTTAACTTAAGTAAAAATAGTTAATGCCTAGTTTGAAAATGCAACTGCCATGTGTGAAGTCTTGGATTCAATTTTCAGGTTGGGCAAAGTGGGATCGTGAGGTCCATGGTCTTTACGGGGCCCCGGTGTGGCGCGTGGTTTGGCGCGGCTTGCCGTCCACCACCTAAACGCGCCCCAAAGGGTGGTTGCCGTAAAGATGGTTCGCGCTACCGCACGATCTCCGCGAGGCGGCGAGCCTCCTTGCTGGATTGCCGCCATGGGATCTGGAGGCGATAGTCCTCGCGCGCCTGCACGAATGGCGCGCGGAGGCACTATGCCGGGGGGAAACCCCGCTGCCGCGGCAAGTTTGTCGCAGCGGACAGACTTCCGGCATGATCTCATGGCGACATGGAGAGAGCGACTGTCGCAACCCCGTGCTGGGCACGCCACTATAGCGGCGATAAGACCCCTCTTTGAGGAGTGGCTTGAGAGACGCCACGGTGTCCTCACCTTCCGCCTGACGCAGGTCCTCACCGGACACGGTGTGTTCGGGAGGTTCCTGCACCGAATCGGGCGGGAGGAAACGCCCGGTGCTCCCACTGCGAGGATCGACCGAGGACACGGTGGAGCACACCGTGAGTGTGCCCTGCTTGGGCGGAGCACCGCCGTACTCGTAGCGGCGATAGGCGGCGGCGACTCGCGTCCGGCCCTGGTCGAAGCCATGGTCCGGAGCGAGACGGAATGGGATGTCACCACCTTCTGCGAAGCAGTGATGCTAGCGAAGGAGGTGGCGGAGCGGGAGAAGGAAAGAGCAACAGCTTTCTTCCCGGCCGCCGCGGAGACGCCCCGGGCGTCGGGGCTACGTCGTGGCCCCTGACCACCGTAGGCGTGACCTGTGGACGGCGAGCAATGGTAGCTCGCCGTCCGTCCGTCTAACGACGACAGGCCGTGTCGACGGCGCGTTTTGTTCCACGCGCGCCTCAAAGAGCTGTCAGCAGCGTGAAGGCCCGCAAGGCCGACGCTTGCCGGGGCTGCGGGCTGTTCGAAAGAGATACCGCGGCTCCGGAACGTAAGGGCACTGAAGGAACACGGATGGTTTTAGTCAGTAAAGTCGACACTCCTTCCGCTCCACCCACAGCGAAAGGCGTCATTAGATGATTTTCCATCCGCAAAAAAAAAAAAAAAAAAAAAAAGTTGGGCAAAGTGTTAAGTTTTTATGTATAGTAGAATAGATGTGATGTGTGATGTTGCACCTACAGAGGTATAAATAACCCCCAACAAAAACATAGGTTTTATTTGTCTATGACATTGTAGCTCCCAAATGGATGAACAGATTTTGAATTAGTTTTTTCTGTTTGAAAGGTGACTTGATCAAGAGTGTTCTAAACTATGATTCAGAAAACCTGTTCAACTGTTTAATTATTATCATTAGCTCTTGTCTATTTTGTATCAGAGGTTTTTTTTTTAATTTTTATTTCGGTTATTTCTAAACCAGTGTGATGGGTGTCTTGAGCCTTAATTTAAAATGTTAATGATTTTTTTTCTAGCTCAAGCAGTTCCTGATGTTGAAATAACAGCACCTGCCCAACCTTTAATATTGAATGTTCAAGAGACTCAATCTGATATGCAAATGAGAGGTTAGTACCCTAATAGCTGAAAAGTTAAAAAAAATGTTACTTGTTAGAGTCATAACCTAAATTTACTTATTAAAAGTACACTTTTGGTGAAATTATATTTAAAACACAGAATATCTTATGATTATCTTTTTACATATAGTAAAAATGTTTAATTTTCAGATCAACTGCTTACTGAATCTGTTACCATGCCTGCCCTGCCTTCAACATCTGGTGTTCAGGAGACTTTACTGGATATTGAGATAAGAGGTTTGTATCTTCCTCATGAAATAAGCTATGAATACCCAACAAAAAAGTTAAAATTGTGTTAAGTTCTTTGAGTCCTAACATATATTGGTTTATTAAAAGTAGCTACTTATATAAATGCTTTGGCAAATTTAATATACAGAATATCAAAATATTGTCTTTTTAAATACATAATAAAAAATATATTTTCAGAACAACTGCATGCTGAATCTGTAACCATGCCTGCCCATGCCGTACCTTCAACATGTGGTGCTCAAGAAACTCTACTGGATATTGAGATGAGAGGTTTGTATCTTATTTATTAAATAAATTTTGAATACCCAGCAATACCCAAAAATACTCAGAATAGTTAAAATTATTTTAGTCCTCATATAAATTGATTTATTAAAAGGATGTTATGTAAATGCTTTTGGCTAAATTATTTCTTTTTATATAGAATATCAAAACATTATCATTTTACTATTTCCTAGGATTTTGTAAGTATTTGAATTTTTTTGCCATAACAAATATTTAATTTACAGGATGTGAAGAACATAGTAAGCAGAAAGGACACAATAAGCAGCATAAAAGAAAATCAACTAAACCAAAAGGTAGTTTTTTTTTTACAATAATATTATTTGATATCAATCACAAAACATGTGATTGATATCAAATAAAAATATATTGTACCTAGATTTACATACTTACTCTGCTCGAGTCCAGTCTGGAAATGTTCGGATATTTTAAAAGATATTGATAATAATCTTAAAATTCTAAATTTAACTTTAAATACAACAGCCTGGACTCAAGCTACTTTACCTATAAAATTTGGTGGTATTGGTGTGAGAAATCTTTCTAGCGTTGCATTGACTGCTTTCCTTGCTTCCGCATATAGTGTCAGTAATTTATGTAACATAATTTTAAATAATAAAGTAGACCTGTGCTTTGCTACGGAGGCAGGGCAGACATGGTAAACGCTCTGTCCCGGCGAAAATATTCCATTGGAAGTTAACCAACAAAAACAGTGGGATATTCCGTTGGTACAGAGGGTGCAGAAAGATTTGTTTCATAAAATCCATAGTGACCAAGATAAGGCACGCCTTCTAGCTCTTTCGATTAGAGAATCTAGTCACTGGTTACACGCTTTACCATCAAGTAATCTCGGCACATTACTTGATGGGGAAAGCTTGCGCATCGCTGTAGGAATCCGACTAGGAGCGGCGATTTGTCAACCCCATCAGTGCCCCTGTGGCAGCAGCGTCGACAAGTTTGGGCTCCACGGACTTTCTTGTAAGAAAAGTGCTGGTAGGTTTGTTTGAACGATGTCATCCGAAGGACTCTGTTCCTGGGTTTTAGAGCCTTGTGGAATATTTAGAGACGATGGCAGGAGACCCGACGGTATGACATTGGTCCCTTGCGTTCATTTCTTCTACGTCTACTTGCGTAGACACTTTGGCGGTCTCATCTCAGGGGTACCTCGTTCAGAACCGGAGCGGCATCAGAGGCAGCTGAACTGAGTAAGTGGCAAATATGAGTCTCTGAGAGATGACTACATATTTGTGCCATTTGCTGTAGAGACTATAGGTCCGTGGGGTCCACGTGCGATGAAGTTCTTAAAGGAACTCCATCCGCGGCTAGTTGTTGCTGCTGGTGATAAGAGGGCTGGCTCTTTTCTCGCTCAAAGGCTAAGTATAGCCATTCAGCGGGAAACGCAGCCAGCGTTCTTGGCACGATACCGTGGAGTAGGACTGTTTGATAATTAAATTACTAGTTTTAGTTTTTTTTAATTATAGTTTTTAATGTTGTATATAATAAAATATTGTATATTGTGTTATGTAAATAAATGTATTTAGTTAAACAAATTCCTAATAAAAATTGTTTTATAATTTTTCCAATAAGCCACTATTTTGTTTATTCACTAAAGCTATATTTCTTTTCTCAGGTCCTTATGTACCTTTGACGAAACTTAAACAATTTAATTCGATATTAAAGCAGCTGAAGAAATGTGAAAATAATAAGATGGCTTTTAAAAGAAAATATATTATTGCAAAAAATGACAAGAACCACAGCTTTTGAAATTGTATCATCAAAATGTCACTGTACTGCAAAATATTCTGCCAAATGCAGGCTTCTCAGAGTGGCAAGAAAAAACATGGCAGGCGTTTCACACTAGATGATTTTTTAGCATTATCGCTGTATAAGCCAGCGCCTAAGGCTTATCGCTTGCTAAGAAATTTATGCGTTTTGCCGAGCAAAAGGACACTGCAAAATTTATTGCATAACTTTGACTTAAATCCTGGAGTCAATGAGTTAATATTTGATAATCTGAAAAATAGAGTCTCAAAACTGCCTGACAATTACAAATATTGCTCATTATTGTTTGATGAGATGGCAATTGGAACAGGGCTTACTTATGACAAAAAAGATAAAATACTTGGATTTGTTGACAATGGAGAAAAAATTGGATGTGAATTTTGTGATCACATGCTGGTTTTTATGATCAGAGGTATTGTAAAAAAATATAAGCAGCCTATAGCTTATTATTACTGCAGTGGAAGCACTAAGGCCATTGAACTTAAAGTTCATATTAATAATATTGTAAAAAAAGTGCAAGAAACGGGATTAAAAGTCGTGGCAACTATATGTGACCAGGGTACTTCCAATGTGGCAGCCATAAATATGTTAATAAAGGAGACACAAGAAGTATATGTACGTAATGGAAAAATATACAGGGAAGGATTTTTCAAAGTTAGGAACGACAAAATTTTCCTCTGTATGATCCACCTCACCTCATCAAAGGAATTAGGAATAATTTAATTACAAAAGATTTAAAATATAAAATGAAAGGAAAAGAATGCACAGCAAAATGGTCCCAAATTGTTCCTGTTCCACATTGTGCCCAGGTTACAGAGGTAACCTGGGCACCTATTACAAGCTAGTGCCTAAGCTGACTGCTCACCTCGTCCTACCACATTTAATCCCAAAGATGAGGGTGAAACACTGCACACAAGTGTTTAGTCAATCTGTTGGAGTGGGCCTTGCGTGTATGGCAGGTAAGCAGACTTTATTTACAATAATTTAAATAATAAATGTACCTATGTTGTTTTTATTAATGATTGAAAGTTATGCACTTCTCTTTCATTATTGCCATTTTGTACATATTCACTGCTGAACATTGGTCTTGTCATTACCATTTGCATCACCATTACCATTGCTTGATCACTCTAAATCTTGACACAAGCTCTTATTCACCTTTTATGAAAACAATGCCTAGTAAGCCTAGGCTTTTGTCAGAAGTAAAATATAAATAAAAAAATAGAAAGGGGGTACTAACCCAGAAAGGGTCATTGTACTCATCACCGTGAACAACTTTCTACTATATGTCCAACCCTGAAATTGCAAAATGACTATTCCACATTTTGTCAAAGGACCTGGCTTATTTTGTATAAATCAGCTGTTTTTAAAATAATATACTAATATTTGTTAATATATTTCTTTTTCATTTCAGAATTGGGAGCTCTTGATAAGAGCAGTTATGAGACAGCGGACCTCCTATTATTTTTCGATGACCTATTTGACAGCGTGAATGGTAGTTTCAGCGAAATTATAGGAGGGAAAAAGTATCGTGCTGCAGTAACTCCAACTTCACCGCATCACAATTTGTGTAATTATAGTACCCTAATCCTCAAAAGCATGAAATTTATAAGCAGCAATAGTCAAGGAGTAGTGCCATCTTAATCCAGTTGGATTAAAACAATAGAAAATTTAAAAAATGTTTTGTAAAATTTTTAAATTCTAAAGGGATGAACTCCTTATTGCTGGAAATTTTATCCAAGAACCATTGGAGAATTTTTTTGGAGCAATCCGAGCTCATGGCTATAGTAATATAATGCCTACGTCATCTGCATTTGAAGGAGCATTTAAAACATTGTTAATAAACAATATAACATCTTCACATTCAGTTGGATCAAACTGTGAAAAAGATGACAGTGTTTGTCTCCAGTCCCTAAAATGTTTTTTAATAAATCCTAGAAACAACAACACAGCAACAGAATGTGAAGATGAAGTAGACTATGCTCATTTGTATATAGACCCTATAAACACAGATGCACTATTAGCAAGTAAAACTCCAATGGATATTGAAAAATGCGCAGCAATAGGTTATTGCAGTGGCTGGATAGCACAACTTGCCAAGAAACATGTGTTTAAAAACTGTGTTACTTGCAGGCATGATTTGGAAGCAGAAGATTTATTAAATTTTCATAAATATATAAAAATGAAAGAATATGAAAATAAAAAGTGGTTGTGCTATCCAACTAGGGCATTGTTTGATTTCTTTGCCCAAGTTGAACACATTTCAATAGAAATATTAAAAGATAGGGCTAAAAATTATATATCTAAATATATTAAATTGATTATGACTTTTAATTTGAATTTTAACTTTTTAACATGTTTATTACACAAAAATGATTTAACTGATTATTTAATTAATAAATCCACATTTTTTTTATAAACAATTGGTGCAAAGATATAAACAATGTCCTCACTGGAAAAATAACCTTTTGGGATGTAAATGACCCTATAAAGGAAAAAGCTTACAGACACTACTCTAAAAATAAAGGGAGAAAGAGGATAAGACAAAATAATGTCTAGGTAATAAATTCTGCAAGATTAAATCTTTAAAAAGAATAAACTGCATTTTATCTATGATTCCCATTTACATTTCATTCATCTATGTAGCTAAAATTGGGAATTTGTTACATTGGTGAAATTAGTGTCGAATGTATACAGCCAGTATTTATCACTTGTTACTGACGCTTTTTACAAATTTTCTAATACTTTCGACATTAATTTCGCCAATGTAACAAATTACCAGTAGCTCTACTAAAAGCATATAAATACAGCTTATATATATATATACGTATGAGTTTTGGGTATCTGACAACTAGATGGCGCTTCGTGTCATTGAAAAAAAGAGAGCTGCCTGTCTATACCTAGTCTTTGTTTGTTATAGAGGGCAGGGTTAGTAGTAACAACAATCAAAAGATGGCGTTGTTAAGCGATAGTGCAATTATTTGTTCAGCATGAAATATTTTACAAATAAGAAAATTAAAAATAATTTTAGTTTTTCTAATTAAAAATATTATTTAAAACAGAACTATAATTCATTTATATTTGTTAAGCCTAATGACAACACTAGATCTGTCAACTAACAAATCGAATGTGATGTGCGCGTCCTTACGCGCAACACTTGGCTGCAATATCGACAAGACGACGAGATTGAAGATTCACAAAAGTTGTTTAGCAAGCGATCTAACGATCAATCGTGAAATAGTGTTCGCGGTTTGTTAGAAATCCAGTGTATTTGTTTATTATTGAACATTTCTGATAACAAATCGTGCAATGGAGTGGTCGAAAGATAAAACTCTGAAACTGATTGAGTTGTTGCAAGTAAATGCTAGTCTTTGGAATCCGTCGTTGTGTGATACTCGTAGAGATAAACAGAAACGAAAAGAAGAGCTACGAGCTATTGCCGATATATTAGGAATATCTGTACCGGATACTACTAAAAAGATACAGCACCTAAGAACTCAATACAATAGAGAGTCAGCAAAAGAAGCACGCGCCAATGCAGAGGATCCAAGCGATAGCTACGTTAGTAATTGGTACGCTTTCGAATATCTTCATTTTATGAAAGATTCGAATAAACCATACAGAGTTCTTCAGACTGTAAGTTGTTATTTACATTATTTTTATTACATTGTTGGTATTTTGATCGTCACATTAACAATTTAAACCTTACAAATAATAATAATGAATATATTTTTATCTTTGAGTATGTTTCTTTACAAGTCTGTAAAGAATTCTAACCATGTAGTGGCGGTGTAAGAATATCTACTACCCCATATCGTCTTGAAGGGTGTAGTTAGTGGCGACAGGGGGAAAATGAAACAGGAGATGGGCAGCAGCATCCTCCTGATAACAACTCAAATAATAAAAATTGCAGTTGCCAACCCGCTTGCCAAGTGTGGCAACTATGGCAAAATACCTCCATAAGGCAATATATGAGGGAGCCTATGTTCTGCAGTGGACTTTTATAGGCTGTAATGGTTGGATGGATGGAAAAGAAAAAAGTGAAATATATACTTGTATTACAAATACTTTTATTAATCTAAATTATTAGTTAGGTACTGTAAGTTTGATTATATAATTCTATAATTACAGGAAGAAAATTCAGAAATAAATGGCAGTTTAACTAATCACAATGATTCTGCTCTGTCAGATTGCAAATCCAACCTATCGCCACCACACAAGATAGCGAGAACAGACGTACTGTACCCTGTGAAATCTGAAATTGTTTATCCCTCACCACCGAGAGATAGAGATGAGTTTTCTGTATTTGGTGAATATATAGCGAATGAGTTACGGTCACTAAAAGGTGAAAAAAATTTGCTTGTTGCAAAGAAAAAGATTCAAGATGTTATATTTGAAGTAAAAATGGGAATAATGAATGAAGGAAGGATTGATCAGGCGTACACTTATTCTAGTCAACCAACATCTGTGCATTCAGGAAAACTGTACACAACGCCAGTGATGAGTACTGTTGCCCACATAGACCCTTTGACTACATCTCATACTCCACCAACAACAGGTATTAGTGAAATTATAATTAGTGGAGCCTGCCACTATCCTAATTTCAAAGTTGACACCCAATAGCATTGCCATTCACTTCCCAATAGAGAAATGGATAAAAGTGAAGGATATGCTATGAGAAATTAATGTTTTTTTAATATCCATGGTGTTCCAGAAACTCTATGGGGAGTTTATATGCAAATATAACAATGAATTTAATAAAAATCAAAAATAAACCTTAATTTTGCCTCAGTAGATTTAAACAATATTATAAGGATAAGAACTCATCCTCCTTTCTCATTCATTGTTTCCATTTCTGTGTAATTATGGTCATACATTAATTTGTAAATAATTTTGACACAATTATTATTGTATCTATAACATTTTGCTTACTCTTACTCTTTTTGCATACATGTTTCCATAATAATTTAGGTATCATTAAATGATTAATGTGAATATTGTACAAAATGTATGTATATTGTTTCTTACATCTAGTCAAAATGTATATTTTAAAACAAGATCCTTGTCTTATTACGCAATTTACATTAGCTTGACTTGACTGACTATGAGTTGTATAGTATCAAAGACTGCGAAATAGGTCGAACCAAGTTTTTGGCAAAGCAAAAAAAACTGCATGTTCTTATTTTTAGACGAGGATTTTTATATTGGATGTTTCATTGTGATTTGTGGTTATGACAAATGTCAATGAACACTAAACCCATAGCATAACATGATCCAAAGGCACGATAATCTATACAAATAATTAAAATTGAAGTGTATGTTCGCAATGTCAAAATAACAGCTTTTTACTAAATGCATATGAAAGTATTAACAGTACTTATAACAAAAAACCGTTTTTGTCTGTCTGTCTGTCTGTCTGTTTGTTCCGGCTAATCTCCGAAACGGCTAGACCGATTTTGACGGGATTTTCACTGGCAGATAGCTGATGTTATAAGGAGTAACTTAGGCTACTTTTATTTTAGTAAAAGAATTAGGGTTCCGCGCAAAAAAATTAAAACCCATGAAATCCAATCGTAACAAAATCCACGCGGGCGAAGTCGCGGGGAACAGCTAGTATTTAAATAAAGTTACTGGATTGCCGCTTTTGATAGTCAGCTTAAATAGTGGCCGTGTATGAACCTAAGCTTGGTAAATAGAGCTGCCTTTGACACTAACCGAATGACATGATAGCCGCGTTTGATATCAACAGTTTTATCGTAGAACAGGGTTGTCAAAATTAAAGAATGTTATTTACTGAATATTTTTATTACAAATTAACATTAACAAAATCAACTATTTTAATGAAAATAACTAAAAACTAAATTAATATTTTTTCAAACTTAAATTAAAATTATAAACGCAGCATTGTTTCGAAAAAAAAATTGAATATTCATTTATACAGGTACTTATACGGAATGTCAAAGAAATACAATATCTTTAAAATTAGATCGTTAAACACATACAAAGATGCATATTAGGTTCTATTATCTTGAAATATAATATACATCATAATTCAAATGTGTAATTCAATAGTTTCGCAAGTTGATTCGTTGCAGAATTTTTTTTTGTTTTGTGGAGCCACTAGTTCCTCTTGTGTTTGGAGGAGTTCTTTATAAAACATTAAAGAACGTAAAGCTACCCACTCAGATCCGAAATGTTTTTGGAGAAGTTTCTTTACATCCTGTAACTTATTTTTGTTTACGGCGACAATGTTTTGCAGAGGTTCAGGATTTAGCATAGGTAGATATTTGTTTATTTCGCTGACATGTTTTCAAATTTACCTAAATCAGTTTTATAATTTAGTTCTCCACGAAACAGCACATTTTCAGTTTTTTTTTGACACACTTCAGCACTTTTCCGACTGTGTTCCTCCAATCACTCATAATACAATTGCTCCCGAATTTCACGATACTTGAAGATTCTCTTATAATTTCTGTTATCTCATTTGGATGTAGAATAACTTCCTTGTTTTTCAGTTTTCTTTCAATCACACCAAACTGTCAGTCCGCAGGCATAAAAGAATGTACAGTAACCGGAAATATCAATTCAATTGTATGAATACAAGGGTTTTCCAATAGCCATTTAGAACAAGTCCCCAAAACTATAGTTTTTGTTTTACCCACCGCAACCGTCAGCGATCAACCGAATATGTGTGATATCGATTTTGTCGGTTGCGGTGAGTCTATGATACACAGCAGACGCAATAAGATTAGAATGCTTATTGTACTCATTTTCAGTACAAACGTAAGCAAAAACATTGTTCTTTGACAATGGATTCTTCGAAGTACCCTCAACCATCGTAAGATTATAATAATATAGTCGACGACTGTAATATGTTGACTAGTCAGGCAATTTCGGAAGGGGCAGGTATTTTTGACAGTCAAATGAAATTACTTTCACATGTTCAGGCGCACTGCCTAATTTAAAACAAAATGCTTTCGCTCGCAAACTATAAACACGTTTTTTATCATCGATATTTTTTTCTTAATTGGATCTATTTCAATTTAAATTTTTTCCTTAAGTTCCAAGCACGTAGATCACACATCAGTCTTTGGTGTTCCAAAACCAGTATTATACGATGTGTTAAAAACATGACGGAAATACAGCAACTTCACTAGAGGATGTACATGTTCACTTACTTTGTACATTTGGGATAATTTAGAAAAATTTAATTCAGATGGTAGATATTTTCGTTCAGCTGTTTTCGTTTTTCTACAGTAGTGAGATTCTATACATTTCAATGTTAGAATGTAGTTGTGAATGGATTGTTTTTGATCAGCAAACTTTGCTGTTTTGCGGTCTCCTCCAGACTTTAATATCAATCTCCTAGAAGCTTCCTCCACCAATATTAAATTTAGATAATTTTTTAAATCATATGATCTTTTTAATTTATTTTTAGATCCAACGCGTATTATTCAATCTAGTGCAACATGTATAGATAACATTTTTACAAATATTAAGCCGTTGCATAAATGTATAATTCAAAAATTAAGTTCTGATCACTGTGGACAATTAGTTTCGTTACCTTATGTTCACAAAAAGCAAGTAGATGAGAAAGTTGTGTTTGTTCCAGTAAATGCACGACGCTTGGAGAAGTTTAGAAGTAACATAGTGAAAAAACTTCCATCACTTTCATACCAAAATGATCCTAATTTTTTGTATGGCACATTGTTTAAGCTTATTTGCAATGGATTTAACAATACTTTTACTTCTAAAACATTCTCCTTGAACAGTCGGAAGTCATTCAATGAATGGGCGACAGTAGGAGTCCATAAGAGCAGACAAAGATTATATGATCTTTACCATGAAAGGTCATATAATCCTAGCGTCGAATTTAGGGAATATGTAAAAAAATATTCAAAAATATTTAAAAGAGTGTGATCCACAGCCAAGTCTTTGCATTTGAGCAACAAAAGTAAGACGGCTTCTAATAAAATTAAAATGACATGGAGTATAATTAATAGCGAAACTGGTAAGATCAACTTTCGCAATTCAAACTACCAGTTAAGTGTTAACAACAAATTAACTGAATCAGATCAGGACGTTGCAATGGTTTTGAAAAATATTTTACTGATATTCCGATCTTACCACTAAGTCACTGAATTCTTCTCCTGCCGTTGCCGAATCATTACTTAAACAAAATGTAAATGCGTGTACAAAGAATTTTAAATTTCATAAAGTATCACCAAAAGATATTACAAAATATTTTAAAACTATTGATATTAAGAAAACTGCGGTTCTGTGGGGGATTTCCGTTAAAGTTATTGCGTCTATAATAGATACAATCGCGCCTCATCATATTATTTTTAATACTAGTATCGAATCTGGTGTTTCCTGATTTAATGAAGCATAATAAAGTAATACCTTTATTTAAATCTGGTAGTACATTAGACCCCGCCAATTTTAGACTTATTTCTGTACTACCAACACTTAGTAAGATTTTTAAAAAAAATATTCTTGATCAAATGTTAAATTTCTTTAATATAAATAATTTACTTCATAAAAATCAATTTGGTTACACAAGTGGTCGCTCGACAACTGATGCCGGTGTTAAGCTGATTAAATATATCTTTAATGCATGGGAGAATTCACAGGATGCTTTGGGTATATTCTGTGACCTATCCAAGACCTTCGATTGTGTTCACCATGAAACATTAATCAGGAAACTTCAACACTACGGTGTAAGAAGTGATGCTCTTAAATTAATTATTTCATATTTAAGTAACAGAACGCAAAAGGTTGTCATTAACAGTATGAGCTCTTCCGGGTCGATGGTACAAATGGGCGTGCCTCAAGGCTCAATTCTCGGCACCTTTCTGTTTCTTGTATACATTAATGACTTACCTTACATAGTAGGGGATAACCATGATATAGTATTATTTGCTGATGACACTTCTTTAATTTTCAAATTAAGACGACAATTAATAAAATATGACGAAGTAAATAATACTATATCTAAATTAGTGAATTGGTTCAATGTTTAATAATTTGCATTTAGATGGCACTAAAACGAAATGTATAAAATTCATGACTCCAAATGTCAAACAATTAAATACTAAAGTGATTTTAAATGGGGAGGAACTGAGTCTTGTAGATACCACCATTTTCTTGGAATGGAGCCCCATATATCAAAACTAGCAAGCAGACTTAGTTCTGCAGCATATGCTGTAAAAAAGATTAGAAATCTTACCAGTGTTGAAACAGCTAGACTAGTTTACTTTAGCTATTTCCATAGCATAATGTCGTATGGTATTTTGCTACGGGGACACGCAGCTGACACTGAAATTATATTTGTTTTACAGAAGAGGGCCATAAGAGCAATTTATGATTTAAAGCCTAAAGAGTCGCTGCGATTAATATATTAACTTTGGCCTCTCAATACATTTATGAAAATGTAATGTACGTACACAAAAATAAAAGTAGTTTTACAAAATAAGTGATATTCATTCTGTAAATACTAGGAACAGACACAAGCTAGTAGTACCAGTTACTCGACTCCACCGAGTCAGTAATTCATTCTTGGGGCGATGTATACGCTTTTACAACAAAATCCCAGAAAATATGCAAAATTTGACCTGCTCAAAGTTCAAAAACTTTATTAAACAAAGTTTGTATAAAAAGGGTTATTATAATATTAAGGAATTTATGGATGATAATAACCCCTGGGAATGAGGTGATCGCTACCAAGCTATTTCTAATTTGTTTTGTGTTGTTAATTGTGTAACATACATGATTGTAAGCTGTTATTTAAAAAAAAAGTCCCGCTGGGTTTCTTGCTGGTTTTTCCCAGGAAAGAGGTTTTTTTTCGAACCAGTGGTAACTAAACATAGTGACTTTCAATAAGTATTATTTATAATCTATATTGAATAAAAAAAAAGTTTCTGTAAAAAAAGTTTCCTCTGCGATGCTCAGTACCAACTTCCCCAGCGTAATAAAACTTTTTCATGACAAATGCCACTCTTATTTGGTAATCCCAAAAATATGCAAAAAAAATTATTACAGATAGGTATTCTCGTCTTGTTAACAATCACTCCATATTTTATGGTAGTATGTTTCTTCCCTTTATATTTGTGATGATTTTTACGGGTACGGGTAGCCGACATTATTTTACATAATTTTAAGAGTATAGCATCTTGGTATTTTTTATTCATATGGGAAAAAAAATTCATAGTTATACTCTGACATTTAAATGCTGGTCTATTGTGATGGCAGACTCTCTGCGGCATACTCTTTGGTCCATACCTAAACAAAAAAAATTTAAATGAACATGTGCGAATGTCACATGTCTTACGACCAGCAGGCCAAAAATTTAAACTCAAATTTATAAAGTTATTTTTCCTTCCTACTCATAATATTTTGTTCTCGTGTAGTGACCTTTCTGATTGGTGGATACTAAAAGATGGCCGGTTATGATTCTAAGATAAGAAAGATTGACAGCTTTGAAACTCAATTTTTAAGGGTATTATGGCCGTCTTTGTTCCTGAAAGACTGATTTTATAAGTTTCTTTTTGAATTTAATGTGTTGTCATACCCATAACTCATTTTTGACTATCTACCTTCTTTGCCGCCTTTTATACTATACGACTCATATAATACCTATATATCTGTATGAATTTAATAGTATTCTCACTAGGATCGTCACAGCTCGTGATTAATGCGGGTTTGTTAAGTTTTCTCAAACTGTTATATTATTATTTAGATACTTTGTTTTAACAGTTATGAAATAAAACAAAACATTATTGAGTTTTCTTTAAAAAAAAATCATAAATAAAAATAAAATAAATGCGTATAAAAGCGAGAAAAATGATTGTATGAGATTTTCAATACAAGGCTAGTTTTTTTAACTGATCTCAGATATCTAGTACCTATATTTCTAGTTTGTAAGAACTATACATTCACACAATAAAGTATGTTTTTTTATGGGCCGTTATTAGTTAACTTGTCCTACCTTAACCTAGTGTTGTAACCCCGTGTAGTGGCGGGTAAGAATACCCACTACCCAATATCTTCCGTGGGTGTCGTAAGAGGCGACAGAGGGAAACTGAGGCAGAAGATGGACAGCAGCATCTTTCTGATAACAGCAAAATAACAATAAAAAAACTGCGGTTGCCAACCCGCTTGCAAAGTGTCGCTACTATGACAATATACCCCCCATGAATAAAGTTGCGAAGAGACGGCCCCCAGTCTCCGGCGGCCCCGCTATTCCTGGCTACGGTGACGACCGTGGTAACGACTGGGCAGGGGGTGCTAAGAATCTCTGAGGATTATCTGAGGTCCGAAGAGAGCGGGAGGACACGGTAATCCTCGAATCCGGCAACTTGTAAAGGAGGTGGCTGATTTATCGTCCACAAGTCTCTCGTTAACAACGTTGTAAAGATTGAGTGTGTTGACGAGGGTTGCGTGCCTTATAGTCAGAATCACCAAACGGTATTCGCTGAAGGTCATACAGGTTTACGCACCAACCTCGGCGCATCCCGATGAGGTGGAGGAAATATGTCGAGCCATGCATTCCTCCAAAACCTGCTATACGGTGTTAATGGGAGACTTCAACGCAAAACTAGGCGCAAGAGAGAACTCAAATTCTAAATTTGGAATAAGGCAACGGAACCCATAGGGCCAGCAGCTGGCCGAATTCATGGAGAACGAGGGACAGCGATCTCCGAATGGTGCGAGGCACACTGAACCTAAACGTTAAGTTGGAAAACTCACGTCTAATGAAGTCAACGCTCCGTCCCCCTCGTGCTCTAATCTAAAGTTCCGAAAACTTTCAGCTCAATTTACAAAATCGTTTTCAGTGCCTAGGAGATAGCAATGCAATGGACGATATGAACGACAAGCTCGTGGAAACTGTCCATGCGGTCGGAGCTAAGTTTTGCAAGACCCGCCGCAGAAAAACAAAAACTCTCGATCACACCCTTAATCTCATGGCTTTACACGGGAAATGAAGCTGCAGTCTTCAGCAGATTTGACAGCATACAGGCAACTGAACAGACAGATCTCCAAATGCATGCGGCGTAAGGAAGGCCACAGCCCTTACGCGCAATTATCGAGGGCTACCTAAAATCAGTTGGGGTCTTCAACAAGAAATCGTAAAGATATAAGGTACCCGCGGGTATTAAGGCCTGTCGGGCAATAAGGCCTAAGTAACAAAAACGTACGAAATACAGTAATTGACGATCAAGGTTACACTCACACAAGCTCAGAGCGTATACAAGTCGCTGCGAAGTGGCGGACGAACGCTTGCACTTCTCCCCCCGCCAGTGTCGTCGAAATCATTCAGCGGTGCGGTCACGCGGCACGAATTATAAAAATTGACTCCAGTAAAACGTAAGTCATTTCAAACCTGTATTGACTGTCCGATTATTAATTAATGTATGCTTGTCCCTAGATTACCGTATTAAAGGACTTGTAGTTGTAAAATTTTTTTTTCTGTAACCACGTGGTTGGCGGATATTAAGGCCTATAAAATTTTACTATAGGCCTTATTATACTCCTATTTTTTTAAACTGCTATATAAGTAGTAGCGTGTTTTTAAAATGTTTGTTGGTGGGTAGTATGTACGTAGTTATACATTTTCAATTTATTTATCATTGTTTTCAGTGCTTACGGTCACAATGCCTCCCAAACGGGCATTGTGGTCAGAAGACGATCTGATCGCAGCTGTTAGAGCAGTACAAAGAGGAACTTTGAGTACGTATAAGGCTGCAGAGATCTATAAGGTTCCTAGAAGAACAATCAGAAATCATCTGCAGTCTGGCAGTTTAAAGAAAAGTTTGGGACGTAAACCTATATTAAATGATGAAGAGGAAGCTCAACTTGTGCAAAGGATAATCCGGTATTCTGAAATGGGCTTGCCTGTGACACCAAGAATATTGCGTCGATTGGTGTATAAATATTGTGAGCAAAATAATATAAAACACAATTTTAATGATGAGGGCAAACGCGCAGGCAAAGACTGGTTCAAAGCGTTCATGAAAAGACACCATGAAATATCCGTAAGAAAAGCGCAATTCATGAACCCAGCTAGAGCCCAAAAGCTAAATAAATTTATTGTTGATGACCATTTTAAAAAACTGAGAGATATCTACGATAAATTTGACTTATATGATCATCCCGAGAAAATTTATAATATGGATGAGAAAGGATGCCGTCTCACTATCCACCACCAGCAAAGTGTTTTGGCCAAAAAAGGGGCTAAAAGGGTTCATTTGCAGTCTTCTGAACATGCTGAAAGCGTTACCATCGCAGGATGTGTTAACGCTCTTGGCACAGCCATACCACCTATGGTCATATTTAAGGGAAAACGTTTGAAACCAGAATTGTACGATTGTACTCAAGGATCTTTAGTAGAAAAATCAGCAAAGGGGTATATGACCAATGAACTTTTCAAAATATTTTTAAAACACTTGTCTAGATACAAAAGCCAGGGACCATGCCTTTTGATATTTGACGGAGCAGCATGTCATTTAGATCTTTCCATAGTCGATATATCCGATTCACTTGGCATTAATTTGTACTGCCTACCTCCAAACACAACCCATGAATTACAGCCTCTCGACAAAGCCGTATATCGATCATTCGAGCACCACTGGGATGCTGAATTGTTATCATTTTGGACCAAAACAGTGACAAAAAACTCACTAAAGCACGCTTTAATATCGTTATTTCAAGCGTTTGGTCTAAATCTATGACACACAGCAATATCACGAGTGGCTTTAAAGCGACTGACTTGTATCCCTTCAACACACAGGCCATACCAGAAACAGCTTTTGCCCCTTCCATTTTAACGGAAGCTCCTGCACCAGATGGTGCACAAAAAAAACGCACCAGCTCTCGAACATCCTCATGCACAAGCTTCAGAATCCGGAGATACAACACCGTCTATTTTATCGGAAGCCTCAACGCCTGATCGTGATCAAGAAAATATACCACCTATTAATAGTGATTAACAGAAGAGTTCAGAATCTGCTACTAGTTCACCATCAATTTTGACACCGATTCCAATACCCGATGTCTCGCTTGGAAATATTTCACCTGTTGATAAAGTTGAAACACTACCTATATAAAAATACAGTAAGTCAGGCCCATAGATAAATAGTTATCAAAGAGTATAGTAACTGTCCTAATACTATTCCTGTAACAGGAATGCCACTCATAGAAAATGGCGCTATTGACCATAAAATACCTGTTGACGTTTGGCGCCATTTTTATTAAAATGGCGTTAAACTTTTTTCGCGAAACGTCGTAAGAGGGAGCCTGTTTCCATACATTTTAAACTTCAAATTTTTAGTACTAACTTTCCTCCCCCTGGCACTGCACAACACTGGCATTTAAGAAAACAATATTCCTTTTGTAAGTCTGCCGTCCCGAAATTCATGTCAAATTCCCCAATTTAAGGACAAAACTTCAACAGATTCCCCACAAATTCCCCTCAATTTTATTTTAAGAAATGAAACAATTTTCAACTTATTTTATAAGATTTACTTTTTTACATTTTTTCTTTAAAATTAAAAAATAAAGAAATGAAAAGCATTAAATGATACACAAAAGTTGCCGAAATAAATCCGAAAATTAAATGTGGTACAATGAAGATAATTAAGAAAGGGAGTCATTCGATATTCATAAGTAACCTAACAAAATGTTAAGATAAGTATTTAGATTTCTTGAAAAAAGGTTCTGACTTGGCCCTGGCTATCGATTTTCAAAATCCCCGCATTTTGCCCGCATAATACCAATCCCCATAAAATCCCCAACCAACTTTAAATTCCCCGCAATTTGGGAAATTCCCCACATGTTTGCAACGCTGGTCCCGAAGGTGCGGGCGCAGCGACCGTATACCGTTACATTCACCATATTTTATATAATAGAAATGCATGGCGCGTGTATGATTATACAATAATTTAATTTATTAATAGGTAACATCTTTTACTTCGGAATAATATTGAATTTTATATTATATAGTCTGTGCCTAAATCCTGCGATATCGGATAGGCATTTAAAGAGAGCAGATTCAAATTGTCTACCACGATCTGAAACTATATCTGTCGGGCAACCGAAGCGTTATATCTAACCACTCAGCAAAGATTTAGCCACAGTCTCGGCTGTTATATCAGGTAAGGGTTTTGCCTCAGGCCATCGCGTAAAGCGGTCTATTACTGTAAGACAATAGCGATAGCCTTGGGATATAGGTAGAGGCCCGACTAAGTCGATATGCAAAAATGTAAATCTCGATTTTGGTAAGGCATAGTTACCGATAGGTGCAGATACGTAACGTGTAACTTTGGCTCGCTGGCATTGCAGACAGGCACGTACCCACACCCGGCAATCTTTGCGCACTACAGGCCAAACGTTCCTTTCGGCAACGAGTTTTGCTGTGGCACTACCGCCTGGATGGTTTAGTGAGTGTAAGTTCTCAAAAACATGTCGACACAAACTCTTCGAGACAAAAGGTCTCAAGGTGTTGCCATTATCGTCACAGTATATCTCCACGTCTGAGCCAAGTACTCTTACTTTTCGCAGTTGGAGGGAAGTCTTGCATTCCAGCAATTGCTTTAATTCGCAATCAGCTTGCTGGCACTGGGCTAACTTTTCAAGACTTATAGGTTGTGCGATTTCCTCAACTCGTGACAAGGTGTCGGTGACCACATTATTTTTACCTGCAATGTGCCTTATGTCTTAAATGTAAGTGCCGAAACTGCTTTGGTGAACAATTTTCTTTCCTAGCCTCAATCCCATGCCGAAAATATTTGATGCATAGCAAGCAATTCTCGGTCAAAGCCTGAGTATTTCTGCTGTGCTGGGCTGAGTATCTGAGAAACGAAATGCCAAATGCCGCCAGTCCTTACCTTTTAGTTGCTGCAAGGTTGCGCCAATAGCTTTGTCTGACGCATCGGTGACCAGCGCTAATTTTGCGCGCACTCTGGGTGTGCTAGCATGGTGGCTTGACAGAGGCCTTCTTTACAGGCATTGAAGGCTTCATACTCTTTATTGGTGAAATTCACCGGGTGTGAGCTTTTGACTGACCCCATAAGCATCTCATTGCCCTCAACACAGGGGTGTTTTGCAGCTTCTGGGATGAATCTACGCAAGAAATTCACCATTTCTAGATATCTGGGTAGCTCTCTTACTACCTTTGGCGTAGGAAAATTATTAATGGCCTCAAGCTTCGAAGGCAGAGGCTTAGATTTACAGCAAAATTACAGCAGAACTCGGAAACACACAAAGATCACTGCCAGTGTCCACTAAAAATTGCATTTTTGTACGTTTGTCCGTAATAAATAAGCGACCGGTGCTTGGACAGTCGGCGGTCGCCATTATCGACCGCCTTGCGCATTTCCCGCGTAGTCGCAAGGTTTAACACACTTATTTGCTTTTTTATCGAATTTATAATGATAATAACAAGTAGGATATTTTCTATAATTCGATTGAGATCTGGTTGATGACGATCGGTTACGCTTACCTCGGCTAGAGTTACACCTTGTCCTCGAGCGTGACATTCTGTCTAGTTTTGTTTTCAAGGCGTGAACTTGACGCTTCAGCTCGGCTATTTGATTGCTCATTGTACCTGAGTCACTGGTTGGTCTTGAGGTTGCTGCTACCTGCGGGATAGGTGTGACGACGTCGTGTATTTTATCTGCCGACTCTGCCACCTCTTCCAACGAAGCCTTCGATTGTGACGCGATTATGGACTGCGTGCTGCTTGGTAAGCGACTGGTCCAGATAGTCCTCATGAAGCTTTCTGGTACATCAGGACCTGATAGCTGCTTCAAATGCCTTAAAAATTGTGAAGGTGTTCTATCACCTAACTCTTCACGGGTTAGTAACTGCATAACTTTGCATAATTTTTTTCTTTCTTCTCTCGTGACGCTGATAACCTCTTCACGAGTTCTGTCTTTATCTGTTCATACTTGTTAACTATAGATGGATCGATAATAATATCCTCGACTTCCGCTGCGTAAACTGGATCAAGGTTGCTCATTGTGTAATGAAACTTTGTCACATCCGTGGTAATATTAGCCAGCACAAACTGGCTTTCAAGTTGAGCAAACCACAATGCCCGTTTTTGTGGGTAAAATAGAGGCACGCGCACGCCCACGCGGCAAAAATCGCTCGACCGTCCGGTATTGATTGCGGCGCCGCTAGTGCTACTGCCTGCACTACCACTTTTCCATTCTCACTCATGGCGTATACAGTTCGGGGTCACCAATGTAAGCGTGTATGGGGATTTAATTTTTTACGCTTATATTTTTTGGTGCGCTGAGCACACAGAAAAGATAGAAATACAGTAATATACAAAAAGAAATATTTAAACAATGGGAATTCTGCGTAAGCGTGGGTCTTAGGCGAGCAGAGGTATAGCATAGGACACACGTCACGTGCAACATGGGAGCGGACGAACTGGCGATCTGCCGTCTCGAAGGCGCGGGCGCAGCGACAGAACCGGTTTTACATTCACCATATTTTATATATATAGAAATGCATGGCGCGTGTCTGGTTGTACAATAATTTAATTTATTAATAGGTAACATCTTTTACTTCGAAATAATATTGAATTTTATATTACTTTGCACAATAAAATTTACACATTTTATTAACAATCAAATAACATTTATAATTAACAAAACATATATTGATAACAACTTAAAATTTATACATAAAATATTCACATATAAAATATATAACTCGCCACAGACACAATCAAAAAATGGAACCACAGGTACGCAGAGGGTGAAACAGGTCGAATCACGAAGAAATTCCTCCAGAGTGTCAAAGACGCCTACAAAGTGATTAGGGCGACAGCACTGTCTCCATTAATGATCCAAGCGATGACGGAGCTTGGTGGGTTCTCCGAGTATCTGTACCGATTCCGATGCAAGGAGAGCCCCTCATGCGTTTGTGAGCCAGGAGTGGAGGAGACAGTGCTGCATGTACTTCTTAAGTATCCCAGTTTCGGCAAACAAAGGCACGATTTTGATACGGTGACCGAAGAAACTCTTAGAGAAGAAAATTTGTATATACTGATGGGCACTATAAACACTTACGATAAATTTATTAAATTCTGCGAAGAAATAATAAGTATCGTGGTGAAAAATAACCGAAGTTAAATAGTAAAGCTTTACATATAAGAGTATTTTGAATTAAGTTTTTAAGTTGACCCCTTTATTTATACATCAATTAATACTAATATTTTGTAGTTTGGTCAATTCATTGCGTGCTCTGTGATCACATGTCCAATCTCTGTCATGGTTCCTACTGAATGAGCAATGAGTATTTGCTCACGCGTGCGTCCACACCGCATGGCAGAGACCAGTGAGGGCGACTGAAGCGTAGACAGAGAATGGTACCATTATTATACCATTATCTGTCTACGGAGTGAAGACATTCATATGCAACAAAACGCAAAAGAATCCTTACTTGATTATCATTTAAAAATACAACAACTAACATAAAGTAAATAAATATTAGGTCCTTACATATGAAATTGGCGTTTTGTACGGGAGGAATATAAAGTCAATTTTTTTGTAAAATATATTTAATTAATCAAAGTATGCACCGTTGTTATCTATGCACTTTTGCCCCATTGATCCCATTACTAAAAAAACCATGGGGCGAGAATCAATAAACTCTTTGAAGGAGGTTTGGACTGCCGCATCGGAGTTGAATTTTTTTCCTTGTAAGAAGTTGTTCAAATTCCGAAAAAAAAAAGGTAATCTGTTGGAGCAAGGTCCGGGGAGTACGGTGGATTCCAATTGTAGCTCATCTAACTTAGTTGTTGTTTGTTGTGCAATGTGTGGTCTTGCGTTGTCATGAAGCAGCAGTGGCCTAGAGCGATTGACCAATCTCGGTTGTTTAGCAGCTAGTTCTTCCTTCATGGTTTGCAGTTGCTGACAATAGATATCTGCCGTAATCGTTTGGCCAGATTTTAGAAAGCTGTAGTGAACGACACCGGCGCTAGTCCACCAAACACTCACAAGTAACTTTTCCTGAGTCAATTTTCGTTTAGAGCAGGATTTGGCTGGGTCTCCAGGGTTCAGCCATTGCGACGAGCGCTTCCGATTATCGTACAGTATCCACTTTTCATCACAATTCGTCACATTATTGTGTCGGTTGAGCAAAGTAACACAGCAGTCGACGCGTGTTTGCAAGTTCGATTCACTCAATTCATGTGGTACCCATCGTTCAAGGTATTTTTTACTTTCCCGATTTGCTTCAAGTGGATTAATACAGTTTTATCACTTACCCCGAAGCCTGCAGCTATCTCTGAAGTGCTTTGTGATGGATCCGCTTCCACAATAGCCTTTAATTCTTCATTTTCCACTTTGGTCTCCGGCCTTCCACGGGGTTGGTTCTGAAGGTCGAAATTTTCAGAATGAAAACGTTGAAACCAAAAACGTACCGTGCTTTCTTTTGCGACACCAGCGCCGTACACAGCATTAATCCTTCGAGCTGTTTCTGCAGCACTGGTGCCACATGGTATTTCATGTTTTCCTTTGTGCGGTAATAAGCGACGCCAAAGAATAAAATAATGAGGAAAAAACAAATGAATGACTGTTTTCAAAACTCAAATGTACCAGCTAAATGAATTTATAAATTAGAATTTGGAATTCTTAATCAAAGAGGAGATATTTCAGATCAAAGTGGTCAGTACGACAAAACGCTAATTTCATATCTAAGGACGTAATATATATAATAATAATAAATAGAAAATAAGTATTGTTTTGTTTCATTTTTGCACGTTCTACACAATGATTAAGGTTCAGGTTTTTTATCCGCTTAGGAGCCTTAATATCTCTCAATCATTGGGGGTAGTCAAATCTCAGTTGAGTTGAGTGTCGTTAGAATCTCTCAAGAGCTTTGCAATGTGACACATCAGCATATTGTGAAAAGTTTTGTAAACTAAATAAAAATTATATTAGGCTGTATGATCTATCTATCACCTTTGCCTATTTTAATTTCTGTATCATAAAAATCAACAGTCTATGGTTGGTTTGACTTTAAAACGTTTTACACACGGTCGATCTTGCTATACGTCCCGCCAAGGTCATGCACTACGCACGACGCAAAACAACAATGAATAGACTTGACGTACGTCAATGATTACGTACAGCAAGATGGACAATTAGTAAGGTGTTTAAGAGGAAATGCGGGTGGTTTTTTCTCCATACAAACATTCTCGCCTCTTTTCTTTCATGTTTATGACCTTATAGCAATGAGTTTTTACAGTAAAATAAATATCAACCTCTTCTATGTCCCTATGTTTTCCTTTTTGATGATACATTATCTTAATAAGCACTAGAACCCTTACAAAATGCTCAAAATAACCCATTTAGACCGCTGTTAACAAAAGACTAGTGTTCAAATTTGATAACTAATACTGGAAAAAGAAAAACATAGTGTATAACCTTCTTATTCAGTCTATGAAATATCTTTTAAATTGTTACAATATTGGAGGAGGAAATGGTAGAGAGCCAAACCTCGAATTATGGTTTTTTACTTAGGCTATTCAGTCGGATCTGCAGTTGCCCTTATCAGACGCCGAGCGATCGCAGAGCGACAGCGATAGTTTCTTCAAATACCTAATTTTCAAAAGTCCCGCATTTCCTCTTAATTAATTGACGTTATTGGCGTCCCGTGTAGTGGCGGGTTAGAATACCCACTACCCCATATCTTCTCGTGGGTGTCGTAAGAGGTGACAGAGGGAAACTGAGGCAGAAGATGGGCAGCAGCATCTTTCTGATAACAGCAAATAACAATAAAAAACTGCGGTTGCCAACCCGCTCGCCAAGCGTGGCAACTACGGCAATATACCCCCCAATGAAGAAAGTTACGAAGAGACGGTCCCCAGTCCCCGGCGGCCCCGCTATTCCTGGCTACGGTGGCGACCATGATAACAGCGGGGCAGGGGGTGCTAAGAATCTCCGGTGGAGGTTCGGTTGCCACCTACGACGACCCGACCTGGCAATTTATAACGCACGCACTCTGAGGACTGACGAGAAGATCCTGGAGCTGGAAGAAGTGATAGACAAGTTGCGCTGGAATATTATAGGATTATCCGAGGTCCGAAGAGAGGGGGAGGACACGGTAATCCTCGAATCCGGCAACTTGTTCTATCACCGGGGGAGGGCGACCATCTGTCCCAAGGAGGTGTCGGATTTATTGTCCACAAGTCTCTCGTTAACAACGTTGTAAAGATTGGGAGTGTGTCGACGAGGGATGCGTACCTTATACTCGGAATCACCAAACGGTATTCGCTGAAGGTCATACAGGTTTACGCACCAATCTCGGCACACCCCGATGAGGAGGTGGAGGAAATGTATGAGGATATTTCTAGAGCCATGCATTCCTCCAAAACACTATATGGTGTTAATGGGAGACTTCAACGCAAATATAGGCACAAGAGAGAACGGTGAGCTGAAAGTAGGGAAATTCGGATTAGGGCAACAGAACCCAAGGGGCCAGCAGCTGGCCGACTTCATGGAGAAAGAGGGACTCTTTATGATGAACTCTTCCTTCCAGAAGCGGCTCCACAGGAAGTGGACCTGGTCGAGCCCCGACGGTTCGACAAAAAATTTGATTGACTTCATTATGACGACTAGACGCCAACTGTTCAGTGATGTCTCAGTGATCGCGAGGGTGAAAACTGGTAGCGATCATCGAATGGTTAGAGGCACACTGAACCTAAACGTTAAGTTGGAGAGGTGTCGTCTAATGAAGTCAACGCTCCGTCCCCCTCGTGCTCTAATCCAAAGTCCCGAAACCTTTCAGCTCGAGTTACAAAACCGTGTTCAGTGCCTAGAAGATTGCAATGCAGTGGACGATATGTATGACAAGCTCGTGGAAACTGTCCATGCAGTCGGAGCTAAGTTTTGTAAGACCCACCGCAGAAGAACACAAAAACTCTCCAATCACACTCTTAATCTCATGGCTGTTAGCTGCAGTCTTCAGTAGATTTGATAGCATACAGGCAACTGAACAGACAGATCTCCAAATGCATGCGGCGGGACTTACGCAACTTTAATACTGCTCGTATTGAAGAAGCGATCGAGCGGAACCAGGGCTCCAAAGTCTTTGCTAGAAATCTGTCTGCCAGAAAGAGCCAACTGTCGAAGCTGAAGACCGAGTGTGGCAGCGTCGTTTCCGGCACACCTGAGATTTTGAGTGAGATTGAGAGGTTCTATGGGCAGCTGTACACATCATCGTTGGAGCCACACGCAAGTGTGAGTAACGATCCAAGAGCAAGTCTTATCCGACACTATTGCGATGATATTCCGGACGTCAGTCTGTGCGAGATTAGAATGGCTTTCCAGCACCTTAAAAACGGCAAGGCCCCAGGCGAGGATGGAATTACAGCGGAGCTTCTGAAAGCGGGTGGAAAACCGGTACTTGTAGTCCTTCAGAAGCTCTTTAATTCCGTCCTCCATGGTGGCACTACACCGGAGGCGTGGAGCAGAAGTGCGGTGGTCTTGTTCTTTAAGAAAGGCGACAACGCTCTCTTGAAGAACTACAGACCGATTTCCCTTCTGAGCCGCGTCTACGTGCTGTTTTAGAGAGTCATTACGAATCGTCTCGCATGCAGACTCGACGACTTCCAACCTCCCGAACAAGCCGGTTTCCGAAAAGGCTTTAGCACCATAGACCACATACATACCCTTCGGCAAATTGTACAGAAGTCCGAAGAACAATTTGCCACTATGTCTGGCGTATGTGGACTATGAAAGCCTTTGATTCCGTCGAAATTTGGGCGGTGCTGCAGTCCCTTCAGCGGTGCCAAGTGGACTGTCGGTATATCGAGGTGCTGAAGTGTTTGTACAGTAGGGCTACGATGGCTATCCGAGTACAGAACCAGAGTACGAAACCTATCCAACTGCAGAGAGGTGTAAGACAGGGTCACGTAATATTCCCGAAACTCTTCACCGCTGCATTGGAAGACGTTTTCAAGCTACTGGACTTTCGATTTGCCGACGATATAGTCCTTATGGCAGAATCGCTGGAGGACCTAAGCACTATGCTCAATGACCTCAATAGTGTCTCCCAACGGATAGGTCTTAAGAAACAAAAATCATGTTTAATGTCCATGTCACACCTATGCCGGTAGTTGTTGGGAGCACTAAGCTCGAAGTTGTTGACGAATATGTTTACCTGGGATAAATAGTCCGACTAGGTAAGTCCAACTTCGACCGAGAGGTCAATCGACGGATTCAACTCGGCTGGGCAGCGTTCGGGAGATTACGACCCATCTTCTCGTCAGGCATACCTCAAAACCTCAAAACTAAATTGTACAACCAGTGCGTGATGCCAGTGATGACATACGGAACTGAGACGTGGTCCTTCACTGCTGGCCGTATGAGGAAGCTCAAGGTTGCTCAGCGAGCTATGGAGAGGGCTATGCTTGGGGTTTCTCTGCGTGATAAACTTAGAAATGAGGATATCCGCAGTAGAACCAGAGTAACCGACATAGCCCAAAGGATTAGTAAGCTGAAGTGGCAATGGGCCGGCCATATAGCTCGAAGAACCGACAACCGTTGGGGAAGAAAGGTTCTCGAGTGGCAGCCTCGTACCGGCAGGCGAAGTGTAGGGCGTCCCCCCACTAGATGGAGTGACGACCTGGTAAAACATGCAGGAGAAATGGATGCAGGTGGCTCGGGACCGTGCTTTGTGGCATTCCTTGCGGGAGGCCTATGTTCAGCAGTGGACTTGTGAAGGGCTGTAATGATGAATTGACGTTATTTGATGATTGGCGTTTGGCGCGAATTTTAGCGGCAACTTGACCGCCGGTGGATTGCTGCTCCTGTTTGATTGTCTAAATACTGGTTTTATGTAGATTTTGAAACTTTAAAGTGGTGCGATTTTCTGTATTAAATGTCTGCACATGTGAATCATTAGTAGAGATGCTGTTTGTTACATTTTTGTGCGTCGATAGTGTTACAAATCTCAAGTTTTTTTTATCCCTTTAAAGAGGCCTTGCGATGTTATCGTCATTAACAGTCTGCTCGATTATGTTGTCGCTAAAATCTCCCAAGATTGAATAGAATGGTTATTATGAAAAGTTTTGTGAATAAAATACTTCAGACGAGGCTGTATGATATAAAACTTTTGTCTGACTTAATTAGCGAATCCAAGAGTAATTATTGTGTTCTGTAGGCGAATCGTAACCATAGACTTAGAATATACTGGCGTATAGACCACCTGACAACCCGAAAACACGTCACCAGTTTTCATTTGTCATTGTGTGCGTTAGCTAGTGATGTATATTTTACTTAAAAGGACTATCGAAAATGATTGTTAAGGAAGCGGTAAAAATATTATAAAAAATTGTTTAGTGCATGAAGTTGAATAACTTCAAAAATTAACTGAATTTTACCATGATAGTTCTAAAATAATTAAAAAATATTCATATAGCATGTTCCTGGGAATAAGCAGAACCTACCTGCCTTTTGATGGATTTTAATTCAAATGTATAAAATCCTAGGTGATTTTACCGAAAAACTTAAAAAAACTCCCCAATAATCAGATCAGAATGTTGTATTTTCGAGCTATGATCTTTGGAGAAAAATATTTACTGCCGTGGGCAGTTTCCCCGGAATATATTTTTAACATATTGTTAATATAAATAGGTAGATACTTAAATAAGTATATACCTATTTATATTTTATAAAATGTTTTGATGGGGAAGAAAACGGGGACACGGAGTACATAATGGCTGTTTTATTTTTCATATAAGTATTACTTGTGATAATTACAAACATTTAATAATTAAATAGATTATAGAAGTTTATTTTAACATTCGACTTAAGTATGAATGTAAACTTAATAATTTAAGGAAGGAAACTTGTAGGAATCAGTTAAATAAGATTGCTCTGTTTAAAGGCCAATATGTTTATGAGGCTTCATTATGCTTCATGTTTATATTCTTTCATCTGTCCCTGAAAAGTATAAAGTAATAATAAACTTATTATCATTTTAGCTGCATGAATTTTAAAAACATAATGATCTTAACACAGTAAAGTGCACTAAGTGTCTGAGGATACAGATGCACTCTCTATTTTCTCAATCTCGGTATGTTAAGAAAATGGTCACTCATTCATGGACTGACCGCGGCAAGTGCAACTTAATTTCGCAGATCTATTGATCTGCGCAGCTATTACTTAACCACGAGTTCCTCTTCTTTACGAATAACGTTGTAGGGGATAAACCACGCTATTTAAGCCCTCGCGACAATGTCGTCGGCCATCAAGCATGAATCGGGCATTGACCGTTGTGAGTATCAAATACTGTGGAATTTATACTATCGCGTCTCATGCGCGTTCGTCTAGTAGCGCTTGAGGACCATTACTAAATATCTATACCTAACTACGCTAAAAGTTTTATCGTTATGATTTGGGAATATAATCCGAAGTTCCGCTCAACCTCTTGGGGAAAATAGCATGATGCTATGAATATTGTACTAGTGTGACCGTGAGGCTGTGCGGTTGGTTAAGCAAGGTTATACATTTATTTTGGTTGATAAATAGATACTTAGTTGGGTTCATAATGGCTTAAAGAGGATAATCTCAAGAATTTTTTTTGTCTTTAATGTACTACAGTTTTATAATGTATGAAAATCTGTCTCAATATTTATCTAAAGTTTTGAAAGTTATATTTTTGAAGTCTTATTATAACAATATTTTACTTACTGGTACAAATAATGTAGAAATGACTCCTTTTAATAAAATTGTTTTTATTCTACTTTTTCTTTTATACTTCTCAAGAAAATGTTTGCTGCAAATTGTTGAATTCTTCTTTGCATTCCAACCAACCCGTCCAATGAACCTTAACCACTTTTTCTAATTATAGAATCCGGAGGGAATCTGTTTGAAAAACGGCAAAATAAAATTACATTTTAGAACGCAAACCGAGGATTAATTTTCTTGTTGTGTAGGCAAGTCTATCGATTCATTATAAACATTCAAGATAAATATCGACATTATATTTTTTTTTGACATTTAGATTAGATGGCGCTGTTGCCACGGTTAATATCGACTCCGTAGTTGTAAATTAATTAATAATGTGTAAATCCCATTTAAGTGCTAGAATCCATTTGTGATAAGAAGAACTGTGTTAGACTAAGTGCAGTCAGTCTTATTAATAAAAAGTAACAAGAAGCCATTAAGTTATATTGGATTAATTGTGATGAACTTAATTCTGCGGTGAATTATCTATTTACGGTGTCATTCTATAAACAGAAATTGAGTTTTTATATTATTACGCATACAGAACCGAAATACATGCTCATCAAGCTTGGTGAGTGAAAATTAGACAATATATTCAGTAAATATCATTAATCGTGGACGTTACTTTTTTAAACTTGACAATTTGCGATACAAACAAGATCAGCTGACGTTTAAGTATCATCTACTCGTTACTAGATGTCATCACCCTCCATACATGAGGTCATGGCATATAACTCCATCTACGAATGTTATTGAGAACCACACGTGAAAATCGATTGCAGATGTCTAAATAGCAACATTGTAATAGTTCCACAATTCACCACTACGAACAAAATTTGAAAACATTTGCTTTATTGTACCTAGCTCAGTAACGCCATCTAAGAAATATTAACCAATTAACTAGAAAAATAAACTATAATAACAGCATGTCTTCTTCTAAAGCGAGTACAAAATCTGCTAACGGCAGCCATAAGATGTCAGCACCAGTATGTTGTTTTAAATGCAAAAAGTATGTTGACATAAAAAATACACTTTTATGTTCAGGATGCGAAAAAAGATATGAGTTTGACTGTGCTGGCTATTCCGAGAAACTTTACCATCTAAGGAACCAAGAGGCGAAAACAAAATGAAAATGTAAACTTTGCATTAAAAATTATAATAAAAAATATTTGACATTATCTAATAGCGAAACTTCCAACGTTACTACGCGAAAAAAAGAAGTCACTCCAAAAGATTTGTCACCTACACAACGTATTACTGAGGTTTTACAATCTACACCTCAAAATACATCTTCCTCTCAGACTTTGGACTCACACATACTCATTGAGAACGAGTTATCCGATGAATTCTATTCCTCGCTAAGCATATTATCAAGAAGTGTAGACGGTACTATAACCGAAACAATAACAATCCAAGAGTTAAAAGAAACAATATCTAAACTTACTCTTGAACTCAGTAGTACACAAAACGAATTAGAAAACACAATACTAGAAAATAATGCTCTCAACAGACAAATTAATAAATTAACTTCAGAAATAAAAATATTACGGTCATTGTGCTACACACCATTAGAAGATAATAAGGTTTGCGAAAAAAAGACAGAAAACTTCCACGCGTTGTTACAACGGGAATTCCATGCCTTCAACACCAAAGGGAATATCAAAAGACGGTAGTAATATTGCTATATGTATTCTACAACAAAAAATTACTGACTTGCAGCAGCAATTGGAAAAAGCAAACAAGGACATCTCTAAACTCACTAACCAAATTTGTATTCTGACACAAAAACTACAGACACCAAAACCATTAAACTCTTCTAATTTTAAGACATTTATAAATTTCGACACAAAACAAATATGCCAACCTAAAAATAGAATAATTATTTGTGGCACTCAGCAATGCGTAGGTCTAGCATCTTCGATTCTACATTCAAGAGAAACAACAAAATATGAAAAATACAAAGTTTTTGCGGAAACCAAACCTAACGCACTTAGCACGGAGATAACTAAGACATGCCTAAATATGACGCTATCAAGAAATGATAAATTGGTTTTATGTATGGGTGAAAATGATAACAATGTAAAAGTTATATTATTTCACTTAAAAAAAATATTAGAAAAATTTAACAAAAACAATATAATTGTATTAAATGTTTTAAAAAATTATAATGTTAATCGATTAAATAAAATTATCAAAAATATATGTAATGAATATACAAACTGTCATTTTGTGAATTGTAATTACTGTACAAAAATTGACATTTGTAAAAAAATCAATTACCTTATTGACTGTAGTGACTATGAAAATAAATACTTAAATATTTGTGAACTTAAGAAAATAATAGGGGGTAATAAACCAAGCAAAGATAGATCAGATGTTAAATCTAACCACTACAAAAGAGGCACAATCCCATTTTATTTTAAACGCAGTAACAATTTAGTGACACAAATCATTACAAACTCTATTTCGCCTGTCACAAAGATACTATCACCAAAAAAGGGTACTATACCCTATTACTTTCCCACAGTAAAAAAAGGTAATTTTTGACGTGACAACGTCTTATAAATTGGTTTGCCGGGTGACACTTCAAGAAACTGCGTTACGCTCCGCTCACGTTATGCGCTCACAATGAGAGCGAGTGAGAGGCACGCGTCCCTTCCACTCGGGCATGGTTAGCCCGCCTAAGAGCGAGAGAGACAGACATAATAAAATTATTTTACCACTCAAAGTCGTTGTCACGTAAAACTTTCGCCCGTATACCGACTTTACAGGCAACCAATTTTTTTCGAAACAAAGGCATCACTGAACTTTAAAATCCTTCATCAAAATATCGCAAGTATTTTGTCAAAGAAAGATATTTTAGAGCTAACGCTAAAAGAGTTGCAAGAGGTACATAATGATCCTGACGTTATATGTCTCCGAAACATTTTAAAGAAAGGTGACGATAATTATGTAAAACTTAGTGACTATGAAATAGTAACTTATTATTGTAGGGACAAACAAAGAGGCGGAACTTGCATTTTAGTTCGAAAGGGCTTACTATGCAAAGAGTTATCCTTTGTAAAAGTTCAGGCAGTACAAAACATATTTGAAGTATGCGGTATCGAAATTACAGCAAATAAATTAATAATAATATGTATATATAGAACACCGCAATCAGATCCTAGCCTTTTTTTTAAAAAATTAGATAACTTACTCTATAGCTTAACCACAAAGTATAATACTAAGAAGCGCATGGTTATAGCAGGAGAATTAAACATAAATACATTAAAAAAAGGAAAATTCACTGGAGAGTTACAAGAATTGTGTCACAATTACAATTTAAAAATCCATATAAACGTTCCTACGCGAAAATTATCTTGTATAGACCACATATTGAGTAACATTCCAAACGCCACTGCAACTATATTACCACTTCATCTCTCGGATCATCACACAGCACAAATGTTAACCTTTCCAGTAAAAAATAAGTTAACATCGGCACCATCTTATAACATCTTTAAGAGAGATTATAACTTGGACCATATTCAAAAATTTAAAGAATGTCTATAAAACTTATCGTGGTATGAAATTTATATGGAAACTGACTTGAATAAGGCTTTTAACGTTTTTCACGAATTGATATGTCTTTTTTACAATCTATGTTTTCCAAAAATAAAACTAAAATTAAACAATAGTCACGCAAAGAAAAATAAATGGATAAGTCAAGGATTAAAAAAAAGTTCTCGAACTAAACGGGTCCTTCGATACACATACTATAAGCAAAAAATTGGTTGCCTGTAAAGTCGGTATACGGGCGAAAGTTTTACGTGACAACGACTTTGAGTGGTAAAATAATTTTATTATGTCTGTCTCTCGCTCTTAGGCGGGCTAACCATGCCGAGTGGAAGGACGCGTGCCTCTCACTCGCTCTCATTGTGAGCGCATAACGTGAGCGGAGCGTAACGCAGTTTCTTGAAGTGTCACCCGGCAAACCAATTTATAAGACGTTGTCACGTCAAAAGTACACGTAATAAAATTACCTACATGAACTATTCTAATATTTTAAAGAAATGTATTTATAAATCCAAACAAATTGATAATATTAAATATATAAATAATAGTAATAACAAATGCAAGGCAGCATGGAGAATTATTAAAAATGAAGTTCATAATCTGAAAGTTAAGGATAATATAGACATCATTAAAATTGGAAATAACGTATTATCAAATCCCATAGAAATAGCTACTGCTTTTAATTATTATTTTTTAGATACGGCCACAAATCACACCTCTACAAAAAAATTAAATGTAAAATACGATTTAAGTAGAAATTCAAAAGTGAATTCGATGTACCTAAAACCTATGACAGAAAGTGAAGTAAAAATGGAAATATTATCATTAAACAATACAAACTCAGAGGGATATGACGAAATTAACACGAAAATTTTAAAATCATGCGTTGATAATGTATCCAAAATTTTGACTTATCTTCTTAATTTATCATTCTCATCAGCCAAATTCCCAGAAGAACTAAAGTTGTCAATAATAAAACCTTTATTTAAAAAAGGAAGAAAGGATGATATTCAAAATTATCGTCCAATCACCTTGATACCTATTCTGGCCAAAGTTTTTGAAAAATGTATGTATAAAAGAATAGTTGATTACTGTGATAAATACCAGATAATTAAAAGCGAATAAATTTATCAATTCCAATCATAATATGAAATTTAATATACTAAAACTAAAAGAAGCTACATGTACAAAATTTTTGGGAATAACGTTAGATGAAGACATAAACTGGAAAGAACAAATAGATAACGTATGCAGTAGAATTAATAAATTTGTATATGCCCTTAAACATGTCAAAAAATTACAAATATTAAAACGGCAATTGCAACTTACCACGCATACGTAGAGTCTATTCTACGCTATGGACTTATAATATGGGTTAATGGTACTGACCGTAATAGAGCATCTGTTGCCCAAAAAAATGTATTCGTGCAATATGGGATATCGCCAGAATCCTGTAAACCGCTATTTAAAAGACTTGGTATATTACCCTCCGTCACTATACATTTATGAAGTTGGCGTGTTTGTTTTTAAAAATAAGTCATTATTTGTTAAAGCAAGTGATATATATCCTCGAAACCGACGTGACCCAGACAAACTTGTCCTAGATGTTATTCCTAGGCTCGTTAAATATAACAAAAGCTGCCTAAAAATGTGTGTAAAAATATATAATAAAATACCTAAAGAATTTAAACTATTAAGCGAAAGACTATATAAGAAACATTTGTATGATTGGTTAAAAATTGAATGCTTTTATGACTTAAAATATTTCTTTTGAGATTAATTTTCTGAATTTAAATAATTATTAATATTGTCTAAACATTTTAAAATTATAATTTGCATGCTATTATTAACGAAACACGACTGCACTATATATATTGTAACATCTTTTTATACCGTGATTCTTGCAAATAAAGATTTATGATTTATGATTTATTAATTTTGATATAGTTGAGTCAATCCCTAGCGTACATGTAAAATATTTTGTATAAAAATGTATTTACCAAATTCATGCAAATTATCAACAACGTGCCTTTTTTCTTTGTAAAATATCAAAATTAACAAAATAATTGAATATATTCTATAATTTAAACAGTATGTAACATACATTTTAACCAAAAATAAACGCGTCATAACATTGACGACGTCTTGAGAATTACCTGTGATATATGAATTATTAGGATTATTTCTATTATTAACTGATCCTCACCCAGGAACAATTAACAATTTTGGAAAAAAGTTACTTACTAAAATAACCACTATTATACTTTAAAAAATTACAAAATATCTCAGAGCTATTTCTTGCGTGCGAATTTCAGCGACCTGTCATTCAAAATCGCTTACAGAGTCATGAGATTTGGTATCCTTTTCTATCTTGCATTTTTGCCATAAGGAATTTTCTTCTCCTTGCACTATGTTGGTCTGTGCGCTGGTATATTCCATAGACTTAGAATATACCAGCGTATAGACCAACATAGTGTGCAAGGAGAAAAAATTTTATGGCAAAAATGCAAGATAGAAAAGGATACCAAATCATGACTCTGTAACCGATTTGAATGACAGGTCGGCACAATTCGGCACGAAAATAGCTCCAGATATTTTGTAATTTTAAAGTATATAAGTGGTTATTTTAGTAAGTAACTTTTTTCCAAAATGGTTAATTGTTCCGTGAGTGTGCTGTTAATAGAAATAATCCTGATAATTTCACATATCACAGGTAAATTCTCAAGACATCGTCAATGTTATGACGCGTTTATTTTTGGTTAAAATTTATGTTACATACTGTTTAAATATAGAATATATTCAACTATTTTGTTAATTTTGATATTTTGCAAAGAAAAAGTCACGTTGTTGATAATTTGTATGAATTTGGTAAATATATTTTATACAAAATATTTACATGTACGCTAGGGATTGACTCAACTATATCAAAATTAATGTCGATATTTATCTTGAATGTTTATAATGAATCGATAGACTTACCTACACAACAAGAAAATAAACTCGGTTTGCGTTCTAAAATGTAATTTTATTTTGCCGATTTTCAAACAGCTTCCTCCGGATTCTATAATTAGAAAAAGTGGTTAAGGTTCATTGGACGGGTTGGTTGGAATGCAAAGAAGAACTCAACAATTTGCAGCAAACATTTTCTTGAGAAGTATAAAAGAAAAGTAGAATAAAACAATTTTATTAAAAGGAGTCATTTCTACATTATTTGTACCAGTAAGTAAAATATTGTTATAATAAGACTTCAAAATATAACTTTCAAAACTTTAGATAAATATAGAGACAGATTTTCATACATTATAAAACTGTAGTACATTAAAGACAAAAAAATCTTGAGATTATCCTCTTTAAGCCATTATGAACCCAACTAAGTATCTATTTATCAACCAAAATAAATGTATAACCTAGCTTAACCAACCGCACAGCCTCACGGTCACACTAGTACAATATTCATAGCATCATGCTATTTTCCCAAGGGGTTGAGCGGAGCTCGAACTTCGGATTATATTCCCAAATCATAACTATAAAACTTTTAGCGTAGTTAGGTATAGATATTTAGTAATGCTCCTCAAACGCTACTAGACGACCGCGCATGAGACGTGATAGTATAAATTCCACAGTATTTGATACTCACAACGGTCAATGCCCGATTCATGCTTGATGGCCGACGACATTGTCGCGAGGCTTAAATAGCGTGGTTTATCCTACAACGTTATTCGTAAAGAAGAGGAACTCGTGGTTAAGAATAGCTGCGCAGATCAATAGATTCTGCGAAATTAAGTTGCACTTGCCGCGGTCAGTCCATGAATGAGTGACCATTTTCTTAACATACCGAGATTGAGAAAATAGAGTGCATCTGTATCCTCAGACACTTAGTGCACTTTACTGTGTTAAGATCATTATGTTTTAAAATTCATGCAGCTAAAATGATAATAAGTTTATTATTACTTTATACTTTTCAGGGACAGATGAAAGAATATAAACATGAAGCATAATGAAGCCTCATAAACATATTGGCCTTTAAACAGAGCAATCTTATTTAACTGATTCCTACAGTTTCCTTCCTTAAATTATTAAGTTTACATTCATACTTAAGTCGAATGTTAAAATAAACTTCTATAATCTATTTAATTATTAAATGTTTGTAATTATCACAAGTAATACTTATATGAAAAATAAAGCAGCCATTATATTGTACTCCGTGTCCCGTTTTGTTTCCTATCAAAACATTTTATAAAATATATAAATATAAATAGGTATATACTTTGTTAAGTATCTACCTATTTATATTAACAATATGTTAAAAAATAAATTCCGGGGAAACTGCCCACGGCAGTAAATATTTTTCTCCAAAGATCATACGAGGCTCGAAAATACAACATTCTGATTTGATTATTGGGGAGTTTTTTTAGGTTTTTCGGTAAAGTCACCTGGGATTTTATACATTTGAATTAAAATCCAACAAAAGGCAGGTAGGTTCAGCTTATTCCCAGGAACATGCTATATGAATATTTTTTAATTATTTTAGAACTATCATGGTAAAATTCAGTTAATTTTTGAAGTTATTCAACTTCATGCACTAAACAATTTTTTATAATCTTTTTACCGCTTCCTTAACAATCATTTTCGATAGTCCTTTTAAGTAAAATATACATCACTAGCCAACGCACACAATGACAAATCAAAATTGGTCACGCGTTTTCGGGCTGTCAGGTGGTCTATACGCTAGTATATTCTAAGTCTATGATCGTAACAAACAAGAAAGACTGACTTTGGCCTAAAGGTCTAGATACCAGGCCATAAACTCCAAAAAAAAATTAAGAAAGAATGTTAATTGGCGTTTCATTGGGAGTAGCTTGCTACATATTTATTTATCTATGATTGGGAGTTTTGGCGGGAACTTGACCGGCGGCGGTTTGCTGCTCCTGTATTATTGTTTAAATAATGGTTTGAAGTGGATTTTGATATGTAAAAGTGGTGCGATTTTGTGTATTAAATGTCTGCGCATGTGAACTATTAGCGGAAACGGTGAAACAAGTGCTCTGATGGTAATGTGATTCTCAAGATAATGTGTCTGTCTGCTTAGGCGCCTTGAGATACCATCGCCAACTGTCTGCTGTCTGCTGGCTCAAGTTGTCGTCAAAATCTCCCAAGGGCTGCACAATGTGACGCATCAACATATTGTGAAGCGGTGTACTATGAAGAATAACTATACATTGAACTTCAGGCTCAGAACCCAAAACCGTAAAGCCAGTTATAAAAAAAAATTTTGTTTTGTTTACCTGTCAGCCTGTCACTGATCACTCAACTCAATATAAAGAAGACTTGGCTTTAGCCTTTACGGTTTTTGAAAATATGAAGAATTAAAGAAAATAAGACTTGGCTTCGGCCTTTATGGATTTTGAAGAGACGGAAAGAAGAAAAATAAGACTTGGTTCCGGCCTTTACACCTTAAAACTCTATATATTCAAAATAAAAAAGACAAGGCTGTATGGCTTAGTTCCTTTGCCTGCTCTCTCGAGCGAATAATAAAAACAACAACAAGGACAGCGTTTGATTGGCGCCATTGGCGCAATCATTTAATTTCAAAAGAATCCTACTAAAACATGAAGATTTCGAATCAATGTTTATTTACTTTAGGTTTAGTGAATATTAGCTATTGCTTAATTCGAGGAGATGTGACTGTCCATAATAGTTCCTACTATGAATCAATAAAATTTTCTCCAGACTGGAAAGACTTAGATACGAGACAATTACCCCGATGGTACGATGAAGCAAAACTTGGTATTTTCTTGCACTGGGGTGTTTACTCGGTACCTGGTTTCTCTTCTGAATGGTTTTGGAATAATTGGAAAGGTTAGTTTCTATCTAATAATATTAAATAACTATAAAGGTACGCTTTGTTTGTTATAAAAATCTCTTGGATTTTTAATTACAAGTTTCATGTTAACATATTTATAGCAATAACTTAAACAATTGTCCTGTTTCATTCATTTTAGGAGGCGATAAAAATATAGAAAAGTTTATGACACAACATTATTCGCCAGGTTTTACATACCAAGATTTTGCGCCTATGTTTAAAGCTGAATTTTTTGATACAAGTAAATGGACAGAGTTATTTTTAAAATCTGGTGCAAGGTATATACTTTTATTTTATACTTTATCGTTACTTGGTGGAAATAGGTCTGTATAATTATTATTTTTAAATAAATTTTGTTCAAATAATAAAATCTTTAATCAATTCAGAATAAAATGTAGAATTATGTTCAAAGTATCCACCCAGATAATATTAAATTTGTAAAAGCTCTAAATATCTAATGTAATTTTATAACCTTAATATTTCTTTTATATATGTTATAATGTTTGGGTGGACACCGATGAAAAAACGAATAAAAGAACAAAACATTCAGGTGGTTTCCGAATGTTCGAGCAGTAAAAGCTAAATAATTATTGTAGTTATAAAATCTTAATGTTTTCAGATATGTTGTCCTGACTAGTAAACATCATGATGGCTATACTCTATTCCCATCTGAACGCTCCTTCAGTTGGAATTCATATGAGGTTGGCCCTAAACTAGATATAGTGGGTCAATTATCCAAAGCTGTCAGAGAAGTTGGATTGAAGTTCGGTGTATATCACTCTCTGTATGAATGGTACAATCCTATTTATGTAGAGGATAAGAAAAATAATTTCTCCACACATTATTATGCTGATACAAAACTGTGGCCAGATCTTAAACAGCTAATCAATGATTATAAGCCATCAGTTCTCTGGTCTGATGGAGATTGGGAAGCTTATGACACATATTGGAAATCAACTGATTTTTTAGCATGGTTGTACAATGAAAGTCCAGTTAAAGATGAAATTGTTGTAAATGATAGATGGGGTATAGGAATACCTTGTAAACATGGAGACTTCTATAATTGTGCAGACAGGTATAATCCTGGTAAGACTTATCATAAATTCAATAAATATTTAGCTGGTATTTTATTCTGCCAAGTTTTGATTACTAAGTAAGTACGTACATTAGTAATGGTTAAACCAGTAATAAAAAAACCCTACTGTGTTAAAAAGTTTACTGAGAAAAAAATCTTCCCCTCCCTTTTTTTTGTATTTGCAGATGCAATCATCATCATCATTACAGCCCTTCACAAATCCACTGCTGAACATAAGCCTCCCCCAAGTAATGCCACATAGCATGGTCCTGAGCCACCTGCATCCATCGACTTCCTGCATGTCTTACCAGCTCGTCACTCCATCTAGTGAGAGTTCGCCCTGCACTTCGCCTACCGGAACGAGGCTGCCACTCGAGAACCTTTTTTCCCCATCGGTTGTCAGTTCTTCGCGCTATATGTTACCTGTGTTTTTATACTTATGTTGTTAGATAAATAAATAAATAATAATAATAATAATATGTCCGGCCCATTGCCACTTCAGCTTACTAATCCGTTAGGCTATGTCGGTCACTCTGGTACTACTGCGGATATCCTCATTTCTAAGCTTATCACGTAAAGAAACCTCGAGCATAGCACTCTTCACAGCTCGCTGAGCGACCTTGAGCGTCCTCATACGGCCAGCAGTGAAGGACCACGTCTCAGATCCATAAGTCATCACTGGCAACACGCACTGGTTGTGCAATCTCGTTTTCAAGTTCTGAGGTATACCTGACGAAAAGATGTGTCGTAATTTCCCGAACGCTGCCCAGCCGAGTTGAATCCGTCGATTGACCTCTCGGTCGAAGTTGGACTTACCTAGTCGGACTATTTGTCCCAGGTAAACATACTCGTCAAAAACTTCGAGCTTATTGCTCCCAGCAACTACCGGCAAATGTGTGACATGACCATTGATGTTAACACCGTATGCTTTCCAGTCCAGTAGCTTGAAAACGTCTTCCAAAGCAGCGCTTAAGAGTTTCGGGGATATAACATCACCCTGTCTTACACCTCTCTGCAGTTGGATAGGTTTTGTACTCTGGTTCTGTACTCGGATAGCCATCGTAGCCCTACTGTACAAACACTTCAGCACTTCGATATACCGATAGTAAACTTGGCACCGCTAAACGGACTGCAGCATTGCCCAAATTTGGACAGAATCAAAGGCTTTCTCATAGTCCACATGCGCAAGATATAGTGGCAGATTGTACTCCTCGGTCTTGTTTGCAATTTGCTGAAGGGTGTTTATGTGGTCTATGGTGCTAAAGCCTTTTCGGAAACCGGCTTATTCGGGAGGCTGGAAGTCGTTGAGTCTGCGTAGAGACGATTCGTCATGACTCTCGAAAACAGCACGTAGAAGTGGCTCAGAGCGGAAATCGGTCTGTAGTTCTTCAAAAGAGCGTTGTCGCCTTTCTTGAAGAACAAGACCACCGCACTTCTGCTCCACGCCTCCGGAGTAGTACCACCATGGAGGACAGAATTAAAGAGCTTCTGAAGGACTTAAGTACCGATTTTCCATCCGCTTTCAGAAGCTCCGCTGTAATTCCATCCTCGCCCAGGGACTTGCCGTTTTGAAGGTGTTGGAGAGCCATTTTAATCTCGCTCAGACTAAGATCCGGGATATCAACGGAATAGTGTCGGATAAGACTTGCTCTTGGATCGTTACTCACACTTGCGTGTGGCGTCAACGATGACACAACTGATGTACAGCTGCCCATAGAACCACTCAATCTCAATCAAAATCTCAGGTGTCCCGCAAACGATGCTGCCAAATTAGATCTTCAGCTTTGAGAGTTGGCTCTTTCTGGTAGAAAGATCTCTGGCAAAGACTTTGGAGCCCTGATTCCGCTCGATCGCTTCTTCAATACAAGCTGTATTGAAGTTAAGAAGTCCCGCCGTATGTTTTTGTAGATCTGTCTGTTCAGTTGCCTGTATGCTGTCAAACCTGCTGAAGACTGCAGCTTGATTTCTCGTCTAACAGTCATGAGATTAAGAATGTGATCGGAAAGTTTTTGTGTTCTTCTGCGACGGATCTTGTAGAACTTAGCTATAACCTCATGGACAGTTTCCACAAGCTTGTCATTCATGTCTTCCATTGCTTTGCAGTCTTCTAGGCACTGAAAATGATTTTGTAACTCGAGCTTAAAATTTTCAGGTCTTTGGATTAGAGCACGACAGGGACGGAGCGTTGACTTCATTAAATGACATCTCTCCAACTTAACGTTTAGGTTCAGTGTGCCTCTCACCATTCGGTGATCGCTGCCAGTTTTCACCCTCGCGATCACTGAGACATCACTGAAGAGTTGCCGTCTAGTCGTAATAATGGAGTCAATCTCATTTTTTGTCGAAACGTCGGGGCTCGATCAGGTCCACTTTCCGTGGGGCCGCTTCTGGATGAAAAAGTTTATGATATAGAGTCCCTCGTTCTCCATGAAATCGTCCAGCTGCTGGCCCCTTGGGTTCCGTTGCCCTACCCCGAATTTCCCTACCTTCAGCTCACCGTTCTCTCTTGTGGTTAGTTTTGCGTTGAAGTCTCCCATTAACACCGTATAGTGAGTTTTGGGGGAATGCATGACTCTAGAGATATCCTCAAAGATTTCCTCCACTTCCTCATTGGGATGTGCCGAGGTTGGTGCGTAAACCTGTATGACCTTCAGTCTTCGGCGAATACCGTTTGGTGATTCTGAGTATGGTACGCAACCCTCGCCGACACACTCTCAATCTTTACAACGTTGTTAACAAGAGACTTGTGGACGATAAATCAGACACCTCCTTGGGACAGATGGTCGCCTTCCCGGTTATAGAACAAGTTGCCGGATTCGAGGATTGCCGTGTCTCCCCACTCTCTTCGGACTTCAGATAATCCTATAATATCAACTTGTTTATCTCTTCTTCCAGCTCCAGGATCTTCTCGTCAGTCCTCAGAGTGCGTGCGTTATAAATTGCCAGGTCGGGTCGTCGTAGGTGGCAACCGAACCTCCACCGGAGATTCTTAGCACCCCCTGCCCCGCTGTTACCATGGTCGCCACCGTAGCCAGGAATAGCGGTGACTTGGGGCCCTCTTTGTAACTCTCGCCGTGGGGTATATTGCCATAGTTGCCACGCTTGGCGAGCGCGTTGGCAACCGGAGTTTTTTTATTGTTATTTTGCCGTTATCAGAAAGATGCTGCTGCCTATCTCCTGCTTTAGTTTCCCTCTGTAGCCTCTTACGACACCCACGGGAAGATATGGGCGTAGTGGATATTCTTATACCGCCACTACACATGATACATGATAAGCCCTTTTATCTTCGGAATCCATTTCTGCAATAGCGTCAGTTTTATAAAATACAGCGTTCAGGGTGCTTTGGACTTTTATTGGCTGATTAAAAGGTTCAAGAAAGATGTAGGTACATTATACTCTCTCTCTTATCCAATGTTTCGCAAATTTACCCTTTTGCTATTTTAAGGTGAGCTGCAAAAACACAAGTGGGAGAATGCTTTCACAGTGGACAAAAAGTCATGGGGCTTTCGGAAGACAATGAGCTTGAATGATACAATGACTACAAGAGATATTCTGTACCAAGTCGCATCGACCGTTAGTTGTGGAGGTATTGAGTATTTTTAATCTTACTTAATAGATCATTTATTTTTTATTTGTTTTGTTGAGTTCTGTGTGGGTGGAGGGGAGGGGGCAGGGGGGGGGGTAATAGCCACGTTTGGTTTTAGTTTTTATATTGTCACTCACTGGATATGGTACTTTTTACTGGATGGGTTACCTAAAATAATGTTTATCGGTGACAAAAATTAATAAAACGAATTATTCCGATGAGGAGATGACACCTCGCTCGATTTATTGTACTGAAAAACATAATAACTTTCATCAAAGTCATAAACTATTTAACTGGCCATCACATTGCTTCTTTAAAAAATATTTACACAAAATTTGTAAGAGGCATCGAAAGTTTTGAAATGTAGCCATATATTTATTTCAGGTAATGTTTTGATTAATATTGGGCCGACTCAAGAAGGCACGATAGCTCCAATATTCGAAGAAAGACTTATAGACCTCGGCAATTGGCTTAAAATAAACGGTGAAGCTATATATAGCACTTCTCCGTGGTTGTATCAAAACGACTCGCTAAATTCTGACGTGTGGTATACCTGCGCCAAAACTCCATACAACTCTCAACACCCAACAGCTAAACCGAGAGTAGATGATGACATTTCGGGAATTTTCGCCATATTTCTGTCCTGGCCTAGCCGCAGTCTTTTGCAATTGAAAGACGTCGCGTCTCATCTTCAGACTGGTATTTATAAGATCGAGTTGTTGGGAAACAAAGGTGTCCTGAATGTAAGTACCCATATATTAACAACTAGCTTTTTACCCGCGGCTTCGCTCGCGTTGTCTTCAATTTAGAAATATCATTAATACTACTCCATTTAAAGTTAAAATTTCATAAATGTGACGGCTCCGTGGCGCAGTGGCTTAGCAATGAGTTGCTGCGCTAAGGGCCGCGGGTTCGAATCCCGCACGGAACAAGTATTTGTATGGCCTACAAATAATTGTTCCGGGTCTGGATGTTTGTCCTTGTGAAATTTATGTATGTAAACTGCCCCCACGATACAGGAGAAAGTGGAGGTAAATTTTTTTAAAAGAAAAAGAAAGAAAGAAAGTGTAGTTCTATTCACGATAAACGTGTGAGAGGAACTATATTCATGAACGGGAGTAGAAATATAGACAAGATAGGCAGCAGCGTCTTACTGATTACAACTCAAAATAACAAAAAGATGCAGTTGGCAACCCGCCTGCCAAGCGTGGCAACAACGGCTAATATCCAACTTATTTCATAATCTATGGTGGGAATCAAAATGATGAACGGGAGTAGAAATATATTAGCGTGTCGTGGGTGTCTTAAGAGGCGACAGAAGGGAAACTGAAACAGGAGATGTGTGGCAGAATCTTCCTGATAACAGTGCAGAGTAATAAAAAGCTGCGGCTGCCAACCCACTTGCCAAGCGTGGCTACTACTGCAAATATCCGGCCTATTTCACAAACAATGGGAGAAGCCTATGATCAGCAGTGGATAGGCCTTTAAAAGTAAAAAAGTAGCAGCCTACATACATCCCACTACTGGGGACAGGCCGCAGCGAGTTTTAGGACAAAAAAGAGTTGATTGAGTTGACTCCAACGCGGGTTGACCGACTTCACATAAGTATACCTTAAAATGATTTCCGAAATTTTTTTTTAACTTCTCAAATATCATATCAGGTTTCCTCGCGATGTTTTCCTTCACCACCAAGAATGTGGTAAATCGAAACTTCAAATTGCAATTAAAATATGAGTGGTCTCGGTGCGGATCGAATTTGGGTTGCTTACGTACTATGAAATTTACGTTTGGATCGGTTCGGTTACCGGATAACTTTCAAGATTCTATCAACAACAAAATTTGCTGTCTTTGATATTTATAGGTAGTACTTTTTCGCAAGAGCCTGTTCATTTACTCATGTCAGCTATGAAACCGGGACTGTCACAAAAATCTCAATAGGTAGGTATGTCTGAAAATATGAAAGCTATCTTAATATATGACAAACATTTTTATAAGTTTCATTGAAAGTAAAAAAGTAAAGAAGCAGGTCACATACATCTTACGACTGTGCACAGGGCTGTTATGTTAATAATGTTGTGTTACCCATGTGAAAAATAGTGGTTTCAAATGTCCACGATTTTTTTTAAAACTACTTAGACATCAAGTTTTCGCCGCCAAGTTATTCTTTACCACTTCACTGAACAAGTGAAAATTAAGCAAATAAAATTTCCTTACCAGTTTCATGAGTCCTCGCGGGAATCGAACACTTTTGTTCCTGTGCTTTGTAATCATACGGCGAGCTACACGGCTGTCGTATTTGCATAAATAAAACTCGTAAAAACTGAAAAGATGCTTTTGTACTATTGTGGACCCCATCGACCTAGTAATTAGTCATTCAAACTATTCCATCATTTAGAGATGAAAATCTTACAGCTCACTTTATTTTCAATTACTTACATCGGACTTGATACAAAAGGAAGTTGATGAAATATTGCTATGCTGATAGACACCCAACATATTCAACTAAAGACATTCTGTCTTAATCACAATTTTGTGTACACAGTTCTGTTAGTCATTTTGCTAAAAGTGACAATTACGATAAATATCATCCCGACACCAGTTTGGATATTTTAAGTCTAACAATTTTTGATGTTAGAAGAATAAGTATTCAATAGAATTCTCTTTAATTTCATCAGTTACTTATTATTAGTTTATTTAGCAGTAAGAAGATGGCGCTATTATGAGATTAAAACTATGAAAACAAAAACTGTACCCTCTAGTACTCAGCGACAATACGTTGAGGTACGACAGGGGTGGCCCAATCACACAACAAAGCCGCCATCATTTATATATTATATATAATACATAAATTAGGCACAGTGATGTAGATTCTATTAAAAATTCTGCTTCTGTAAAAAATACGCTATCAGCGCTGCTAGCGGTGTGTAATGAAATTATTTTACAATTTATACAATATGAAGAAATAGCAATGTTGTGTTTAGTTGTTAATGTTACGAGCTTGGGGTTCGAGACAATTAAAACTGCCGAGTGAATTACCAAAATTGACACTTTAATTACAGAACACTAATTACAACTAAAAACCACACTAATAACAAAATACAATTGTACTACAGATCACTTTAATTCGCAGTTGTATCCTTCAAGTATTCCTTGTATCGCCAATTCAATACTGCCTCGGTCGTGGTCTATACCGGCCTTATATAGCGCCTCCGATACTTTCCAGAACCTTCTACTGTGAAACATCTAGAATGTTCGAGTACATATCGGTCCCAAATTTCTAGAAAGATCTTGACTCTCCTAGTTCTGCTACTCGATACTAGGGGCGCTAGTGGCTAGTGTTGCCATGTAAAGACATTAATAGTGGCGCGCAACACTGCCCCTCCTAAGACATGCTCGTCCCGAGCATTATTATTATAATAACGCGCCAGTCGATCCACATGGACGATCTTAGGGTACCTCTTGCACCTTTCTGTATCCGTAGGTTACGTCATTGATCCTTGTCACAATCCGGTACGGTCCGTCCCATTTAGCTTGAAGCTTAGGAGATTTCCCTTTGCTGCGAACTGGATTGTGTAACCACACTAGTGAACCTTCGTCAAACCCTTTGTTGTTCATTTTGCGGTCATACCGTGTTTTCATCTTTTCAGACGTTTGCTGTCCCGATTGTCTGACGTGCTCATAAATGTCATTCATTTTGTTCCGCAAGTCATTTGCATAATCGGTTATACTGCGTGGGGCATCAGGTGGTATTCCGGTGATCAGGTCTGCAGGCAGCCGTAATTCTCTCCCAAAATTTGCTAAAGCTGGTGTCACTGATGTACTTTCGTGAACAGCGCTTCGATATGACAACAAAACGGTTGTATGTGCCTGTCCCAGTCTCGTTGCCGTTTTCCACAACTTTTGCTAGGTACCTCTCAATGTCTGATTAAATCGTTCTACCATTCCATCAGATTGTGGGTGGTAAAGTTGTTCTTGTTTTATAGTACCCATAACTCGGCAAGTTTCCTGGAATATTTGAGACTCAAAATTCCTTCCTTGATCGCTGTGAATCTCTAAAGGTACTCCAAAACGACAGAAAACTTCATGAACTAGTTTATCTGCAACTGTTGAAGCTTCTTGATTTGGAATGGCGAAGACTTCTGGCCATAGTGAAGTAATCCATCACAACCATGAAATACTTGTTACCACTTTCACTTTCCGGAAACGGCCCCGCAACGTCAACGGCTATCCTCTCCCATGGTGCACCAACATTGTACAATTTCAATGCACCTCTACTACGAGTTTGAGGTCCTTTACAGCCGCACAACTTGTACATTTGCGACACCAGTCCTCGACATCGTTACGACAGTGGACCCAGTAAAACCGTTCTCGGATCTTCAGTAGAGTTCGTTTAACTCCCAGGTGACCTCCTGAACAACCATTATGGTACAGCTGTAGAACATCCGGTACTTTAGCTTTAGGGACAACCATTTGCAAATGACAACTGTCTCCCCGGCCATTTTCCCATTTACGGCACAGGACTCCATCCTGAATCAGCAAGCTGTCCCATTGGGCCCAATAGCTTTTCGTGGTCGAACTCATCGCTGAGACGTCGCTCCACTTCGGCTTAGGAGCACTGGCCTTCATCCATTCAGAATCGGCTTGATGTCTGAATCTTCCTGCTGTGCATGTTGTAGGCTGTCCTTCCACTCATTGCTGAGCTGGTCTGTCCTGAGCATCCTCACAGATACCACTTCCTTACCCTCTTGCCTAGTACAATGCTTGCAATCTTCAGGGCAAGGTCTTCTTGACAATGCATCTGCATTGCCATGAGATTTCCCGCTGCGATGTTCGATCACAAAGTCGTATTCCTGCAGTAGTTCAATCCATCTCGCAACTTGTCCTTCTGGATTTTTGAACTGCAATAGCCATTTCAGTGCAGCATGGTCAGTTCGTAAGTGAAATTTCCGCCCCAGAAGATATTTGCTAAAATGCTGCAACGACTTTACCACAGCAAGCAATTCTCGCCTTGTGACACAATAGTTCCTTTCCGGCTTTGACAACGACTTGCTGGTATGCTATCACAACCTCTTGATCACCATTCCTTTGAGACAACACCGCCAGTCCTATATCACTTGCGTCTGTGTCAACTATAAATTCCTTGCCCGCATCAGGGTACCCTAAAATAGGTGTTTTGCACAGACGGTCCTTGAGCTCCTGGAATGCGATATCGCAACTTTCATCCCAGCAAATGTCGCTTCTCCTCAGTTAGCTTGTGCAGAGGTTTGGCTATATCTGCAAAGTTCTTCACAAATCGCCGATAATAGGAGCACAATCCAAAAATGCTCTAACCTGCGTCTTGTCTTTTGGGACCGGCCAATCCTTGACAGCGGCAATTTTCTCGGATCCGTGCGGATACCTTCTTCCGACACTACATAAAAAAGCTAACTTGCCGTTTGAATAGTGAACATTTCTTCGGACTCAACTTGAGGTTGGCACTCTGAATCTTCATGAGCACGCGTTCCAGGTTTTGAAGGTGTTCCTCAAACGTACGGCCTACGATGATGATGTCATCCAGTAGACCAGACAGGCATCGCCAATTAACCCGGTAAGTACAAGCTCCATCAACCTTTCAAACGTTGCTGGAGCATTGCTAATCAAACGGCATAACTTTAAATTGCCACAGACCCTTTCCTGTCGAGAATGCAGTTTTCTCCTTGTCCTTGGGTCAATTTCAACCTGCCAGTAGCCACTTTTCAGGTCCAGTGTGCTAAACCACTTTACGCCTGTAAGCATGTCCAGCGTGTCATCAATTTTTGGCAAGGATAGCTGTCCTTCTTTGTAACGTCGTTCAGACGGCGGTAGTCAACACAAAACCGCATGCTGCCATCCTTCTTCTTTACCAGCACCACAGGTGAACACCATGGACTAGATGAAGGTTCAATAACACCATCCTTCACCATTCCCTCAATCATGGTTTCCACTTCTTTTCACGTGCTACCGGCAATCTTCTTGGGCGCTGACGGATAGGCAATTCTTCTCCTGTGTTTATTTTGTGTTGAACTAGCCAGTCTTTCCTATGTCAGCATCGTTTGACGAGAAAACATCGGCGTACTTGAGTAACAACTTCTTCGCCTTGACCACTTCATTCGGGGAGAGAACGCTGCGACAGTCTTCTAAAGTGTGGTCACCCTCGTTTGTGCATCCTTGCTGGGGTCCCAGTCGATGGATATTGGCACCTACGCAACCAATCCACTTCCTCACAAGTACCAACCAGTGTGCCTTTTCCATAATCTGTTCCTGATCACAAAGGTTCAGCACACGTACTCTTGAGATGTCGGTGGTTCTGACCAAGGTTCGAGCCACTTTCCACGGAAGGTCATTGTCCACCTTTCCACGAGTACACAACGATGAGCTTGCCCAGGATTCCGAGGAAGACTAACCGGCACAATCGTTTCCGATCTCGGCGGCAGAACAATCTTCTTAAGGCTGTACATTCCCGGTATCGCCCCTTCACGAAAAGTTCTTCATGTCCACATTTCAAAACACCTTGCTTAACATCGATCTCACAACAATTCTTCCTCATGAAGTCTAGGCCCAGGATGCAGTCGTCCATTATATCAGCCACGATGACATTATGCAGGTAGATCATGTTGCTAGCTTCAACTCCATCTCCTTCTCTCCACGGACGGGTATGCACTGACCGGTGGCTGTTACCAAATTAATGCGCTCGGTTGTATGCGGAGTCCCCAAGGAACTGACTTATAAGTTGGGAACTGACAACCGTGCGAGAGGCTCCAGTGTCTATGGTCAGTTTACACGGCGTTCCGTTGACCTCGCCTTTGATGATTAGGCTGTTCCCATCATGGGTTTGTGAGATCGAAATCCTTGGGGCTCTTTTAACATCAGCCAGCACCCGCCCCACAGTCCTGGCTTTTACTCGTTTCCCTGCTGCTGCTGGGCGGTGCTGTTAGCCGCACTACCCTCTCGAGATCGATCACCTCCCCTTTCTACAGTTCGCTTAGGGCAGCTGGATCGAAGATGGCCCCTTTCCCCACAGCCGTAGCACCTAGGGCTGTATTCTTTGCAGTCGCGAACTGCAGCTGCTGCAACCTCCTGACGCGATGGGATCGATGATCCTGCCGTACGGCTTCCACCTCCAGTGCATGGGCTAACGCGTCCTTAAGCGTCTCGTGGTGCCCGAGCCTCACAGCAGCTCTGACTTCAAGGTCGCGGATGCCGTCGATGAATGTCTGCACCAGGTTCCCTACAATGAGCGCAGGTACAGACTGGTATGCTTTTCGAACCAGCTTTTCCACCTCAAGGGCCCACTGCTGCAGGTTTTCGTTGCTGCGTTGCACGCGATCTTTGAGCTGCGCACGAAGACGTGTTCCAGGTGAGCGTCGCCATATCTCGCCTCAACGCCTCAAGGAGCTGCTCGTAAGTCACTTCCTTACCGAGCTTCCAGAACAGTTAAGGCCTGGTCGCGCAAGCCTAGGGTGAAACAGTCATGGCCTGACTTTTATTCAGCCGTTCGCCTTCATGACAGCCTCGAACTGGATTCTGTACGCCGACCAGGAAGAAGTCCCGTCGAACGGCGGCACTTTGAATCCACGTAGCGAAGGTATTGTAGCTACCACGGGGCTGTAACTCCATCCCCAAGTTTGAGGTCGTCCAGCGTTTTCTTCACGTCAGCAATCACGTTGTCAACCCGATTGTTCACTTGGTCGATTCGGGTTTCGCTTCCGACAGGCGGTTGTCATGTTGAGCAACCCTATCCTTCCCTCATATCTCTTTCCGAAGGTAGTGTGAAGGTCCTTCATGAGGAACATCTGCTCTTCCTGTTGGCAGGCCTGTTCCTCCTGTCCACTGCAGCTGCTCTTCAACCGACAGGCCTGTTCCTCCTGTCAGCGGGCCTGTTCCTCCTGTCAGGCGGGCCTGTTCCTCCTGTCAGCGGGCCTGTTCCTCCTGTCAGCGGGCCTGCTCCTGCAGCATCATCATCAGACACCTAAGTCAGGTGCTGCAGATGCAGGAGCTGCTGACGGGCCGGCCTCCGTGGTCGGCAGCTGGCCCTGACGTTTGCGGCGTTGCATTACCAAATCGTCTCTGGTCCGTCTCTTGCTGGCGTTGACTTCGGTACGGATACCCTCCGTGTCGTCCTTTGGTAAAATCGGCATGATCTGATCCCTTCTGACACCAATTGTTACGAGCTTGGGGTTCGAGACAATTAAAACTGCCAGTGTACCAAAATTGACACTTTAATTACAGAACACTAATTACAACTAAAACCACACTAATAACAAAATACAATTGTACTACAGATCACTTTAATTCGCAGTTGTATCGCTTCGAAGTATTCGCTTGTATCGCCAATTCAATACTGCCTCGGTCGTGGTCTATACCGGCCTTATATAGCGCCTCGATACTTTCCAGAACCTTCTACTGTGGAAACATCTAGAATGTTCGAGTACATATCGGTCCCAAATTTCTAGAAAGATCTTGACTCTAGTTCTGCTACTCGATACTAGAGGGCGCTAGTGGCTAGTGTTGCCATGTAAAGACATTAATAGTGGCGCGCATTAATATCGTAAAACGATCTCTATTCATTGATTTGGTCAAGTTATATCATGATATAGTCAAAAAAAATGTAAAATTTAATTAAATGCCACCATTTCGTGCCATAATCGGCTACTTTATGATATTATTAATTCTAAGATCTGGCCAATACATATAAATATTAATTATTATATATTTTTTTTTATATGGCAATACATATAAAAAAAACTCTTTGTTTAAACTATATGGATAGTGAGAGTTTTGCAATAATTACAGTTTTTATCAGTTTATTTATAGATAAATAAAACTTTTTTATAGATTAGAAATTAAACTTAAAATCATCTCACATTTTATGATTTTCGATAGATGTCATTATTATCTATTTAAGTAGTAATTAGTTACTATAAACTTTATTAATTCCTACTTAAATGAAATTACTAAAGAACTGAAAAATGAACGTTAGAATTTTCAAATAATTATGAATAAAATTATTTAAACATATAAATTTATTTTAATTTTATTTATTAGTAACTGGAGGTAAATGTTACTACTTTTTGAATTTCACATTAGATGGCACTGTTTTGATAAAGTGTAACGTGAAGATTATCGGCGTAGTTCAAATTATTACGCAACGGCTAAAACTAATTTTAGGATTTATTTATAAATTATATGTTATTTATTACAAAAAACACATTAATAATCAGTAATATAAATAGAAATTAACATCTTGAAGAAGGAAAATACTTAACCCTCCTTTTTTGAAGTTCCGCAATCGGATAAAAAGTAGCCCTAACTACCTACACACAAAATTTCATGGAAATCTGTCCAGTAGTTTTTGCGTGAATCGGGAATACACAGACAGACAGACAAAAATTCTAAAAACCACTAATTTGGCTTCAGTGCCCTTTATTTAGTCCCCTGGAATTGTTTTTTCCACAAAATATTGGAATTACAGACACGACATATCTACAGATTTATTATATGTATAGATTTTAGCGTCACATTAATCAACCTGTTGAAGTCCAGGACCGTAACGTGTAGTGGTGGTGTAAGAATATCCACTACCCCATATCGTCACGTGGGTGTCATAAGAAGCGACATAGGAAAACAAACCAAGAGATCAGCGCCTTTCTAATAACAACTAAAAAACACGTGGGGAGTTTGATATTTGAAAGAGAGGAAGAAACACGCTTATATCAGTCAGCAAATATCACAAAATATTTATAAAATTAACTACATTGACGGCACTGGTTTTCAGCGGGTCATACCGGGGTAACTCGGGCAGCTGTTTGTAGTGTGCTGAAATAATAATGAAATATGACCTGTAGGAGCAAAAAAATAATAATTATAGATGTTTATTTTCTGAACTTCAAGTGATTGGTGTTTTGGTTGGTGCCTTCTTTTATTTAATAATGTGTGTGCCAGCAGACACTTCTCTAAATAAATTAATAGTGTGTAGGTAGGTATATGACCTTCCCTTCCTCAGACTTTGTCTACGAACCTCCTTGGCCTACATACAAACAAATGTACAACATCTGTTTCGAAATACGTCCCCATTCTGTCTTTAACACGCTGTCAGTCTATCAAGCTGGTTCACATCTAAATTTGAGGTCCATGGGAAAGGTCTATGTTGAGAAGTTGACTTGTTAGGGGCTGTAATGATAAGGATGATGATGGTGATATACATCACAGTTGTCTAATTTGCATCCTTAAAATTGGTCTGATAACGATAACCATCCGAACTTCCAAATTTGTTTTAAACCATGTTCGTTTTAATTTACTGTTCTAAGTAATGCTTTACTGCTAATACGAGTACGAGGAGTATACATAACTTTATTATTAAAAATATTTTTCCAGTGGAAAATCAAAAGTGGAGTAGTTAACATAGAACTTCCAGACAAGGCAGCCGTTGTTTCGGAATATGCATGGGTTATGAAAATAAGCATCAAATGAAGTTCAAGCTAAATCATTGGAAATTCATTCATTAAGTCATTGGAAAAAGAAGAAAAAGAAAAAAAAATTGTTGACGCCAAATAATGTTGTGTTACGTTAAACAGTGACGAGTCGGATTAATTATTGAATATATAGGCTAACTTTTTTAATTAAAACAAAGTGAAGCAAAGTGATTTTATTGATAATATTTTAAATTTATTAAAGTAATTTTAATATTTATTCTGCGTTTTAATATCTGTAAATACAGTGCATAAGTTTACGCTATTGAATGGCGCTGTTTCGACGGAAACAATATATTATATAAATGACATTGATTGGTTGAGTTCTATCACTGTTTCATTAGGTATTTAAATTTTTTTTTTCAACAACTAGGTCATGCGACTGTTTTTTTTTCTTCTAGAAATCAGCCGTGTTAGAACCATCCTGTACATATTATGTTCGCAAAAAATCTTTCGCGATTCTCGGAAGTTATAATTAAATAATAAACATAATGAAAATTTAAATCTCCACGGCGACTAAAATACAATAAAAAAAAATTTGCTCAGTATAAAATGCTAAATAGTGTTCTCCAACAACAGATCCTTATGCCGGGGTTACACGCTTGCCAAGTCTCTGTTTGATGTTTTGTTATGTTGCAAATCCTCGATCTACAAAATGAGTTGCTGGTCGAACGAGGAAATTAGATATTTTCTGGAATATTACCAGAGTGAACCATGCACGCATATGAACTAAAACAGGAGATGGAACAAAAGATGCTGCTGATCTTCCCAGTAACAACTCGAAAAAAACCTGCAGTTGCCAACCCGCCTGCAAAGCGTGGCAACTATGGTAAAATTTCCCCTATGAGGCAATTTACGGGGAAGGCCTATATTCAGCAATGGAACCATGCACCTGGAATCCCAAATATTTAGTGTCTGCCATGCTTATCTTTTCGAAGCACACTGACGCATTCACAAGCATGAAAATTACTCCCAAATGCGATCCTAACATTTGTATAGTCTTGGGGCTTGTGGAGGCTTGCTAAGACTTGGCAAGCGTGTAAACTTGGTATTGGAACTGATCCCAAGTCATTGACGTAGAGCGAACCCACACACGTACACACACACATACACACACACACCTACACACACAAAATAAATGTGCATAAACAATTTCAGTCATTCTAAATGTGTGATCCATAATACAGGCTTATTCCTACTTTGGACACCAGTGCCCGTGCGCAGGAATTACATGCCTAAATTCCTCCCTCCCTTCTCCACCATCGGGCAAATAGGTGACCGGCATTCCTCTTTTGTTGTCGATATTCCACACATTCAAACTAAACGAATACAATCTGGGTGTCTTCAAGGCAAGAGTGAATAGATTTTTGTTACGCTAAGACTGTCTAATAATCATCTAGGGCTTCATCATCGCTTACAGACAGGCTGGATTGTAGTCGAGCACTGGTTTATAATAAATAAATAAAAAAACCTGTAAAAATGATCTGTTAAACTGTCTTACTCCTAAACTTTATAGTTTACATGGTCCAACTAAGTAGGTACTTCTCGTAGATAGTGAGTGATTGATATGAGGAATACTCATAAAATATATTAATTTTCTATACGATCTCTATGTAACGCTAAAACTTGTCTAAATCTTGTCTAAATGGTATCAAATGACGCATGCCTCGAAAGATTTTCCTCTATTCATCTAATTTGGCAAGTCTGTTGGCGAGCGTAGTGCCGATATGCTCGCACAGGTCTCCGTACCTGTACCTCAGTCTGAGATTTTGATTCGGACTAATTGATATTGTGGATTCTTTGCCAAAGTCTCATTTGTCTATCAATGTGTTGGAGTGGCATTTGGAACAAAATCATATTCTCTCTTCTTAAAACTCAACACTCATCTTTACTATCTGTAAGTCCCATATCATTTGGGGGCAGCCCTTTTCGTATATTAAATAAAGTAAAAGTAACGTAATAGTCCACATACTTCGTAATGCTGGTCAAAGGCCTCTTCTCACTTTTGAGGGTTTTGGAGCAGGTAAGTCGCCGTGTTGTCCCAATGCGTGTTGGCGTCTTTTACTTGAAATATTTTTTAATTGCATGTTTCTTCAACGTCTATACGTATAGGAACGCCACAAAATACGATTTAATGTGTTCTCAGCATAGTAGACTATTGGTCCGCGGTTACTTTGATAGTTTGGCTCCAGGTCATAGAGATGCTGACCGCGACCTTCCGATCTGGAAATTTCATCATGTCTTTTGTCATTTGATCTTCTTCTCTCCTTATAATAAAACACAGTCAAATTAAATCTAAGACGTCTGTAATATGAGTTGTATATTATGTTTCGACTTAAATAAATAAACCGATAAAAAAATATTAAAAGGGTTTTGAAAATTCGTCGGATACATTATTACTAATATTGTCCAGTCTCGTGAATTTAACTGCCCAGTGTAGCACTCTCGTATCTATGGTAAGTATGTATTTTTATCTAGCTTTCTTAAGGGCTAGTATATATGTATATGTAATATTTAGTCAGACAGACGGGCTGGTCTTGCCTGCATTTTTGTACATAATATATTTTGATTTTAGTTTTAATTGGCTTTCAAGGGTATTTAACTGTTCGGAATTTACAGTTGTAATTTTGTAAAATGTGTATGTCTTTTGCTATGATAGCTCCCAATATCACAATGGATCAAATTTTTATTTTTATAGAATAAGGTTGACAAACGAGCACACAATCCACCTGATGATAAGTGGATGCTGTGCCCCATAGACATTTCCACTTATCCTCGACTAAAAATCAAAATGCAGATGTGTTGTCACCCCTGAGGACTAAGATGGAATGCTTCGTCTCCAGTAAAAAGGGTCTCCGGTTCTCTACACTCACCATTCAAATCATACCAGCATTAAGTTGTTATTTCACCCTGGTTCTGTGAAAGCGTAGTCCTACCCCGGTCGTGCTACAACCATAATAGCTGCAGCGTGGCTCTACCAAGTAAAATTACCACTTCATTTAATCTGTTAAGTGGAACCCTTCTAATACAATACAATACAATAACTTTACAATACAATAACTTTATTTCAGGCATCAAGGACTTAAAAATTAAGAACATTGGCTCATAGCAATATAACCTAAAAATATATATAAAATATAGACATAACACTATTTAGGGAACTTTCTTCTTTGGCGCGTCCCTGTATCGGCGAAACACTACCCCAGAGGGACAGAAATCGGGATCGAGGAATGTCTCTTTGTGTTTTGCAGGAACCTGGAGTACGTGGGATTTGAAGTTCGTTGACCTATTATACTCCAGACGCTGCAAATGTAAAGAGATCGGTCCTCAATGCGGCATCGGCTTCGTTCTTCCACGAAACGCAGGACGTCTTCTCCCGACGTACTTTTGTCCAAACGGGAGATGTAGAGCTGTATGGTTGGCTCCACTACACGCAGAATTGTACTCGCGTTTATTTTGGCGGTCCCACGCTGGTTACAGACGGGTCTCGACTGACGTCTCTTCTCAATAAGAGTAAACCCGTCCTTATCAGTCTTGTTTCGGGTCACCACTGGAACCTTTCGTTTTCGACCAGCCAGCCTCTTGAGATCACGCGCAACGAAAGTTGGGATGTCATCAGGGTCGGTCTCATTGAACAGCCTGAAGATGTTTTGCAGGTCTTTCTTACCGCGTCCATCTCTGTGAAGTGTGACGTGTGAGCATCTCTGAGACGGATTTGGGTCACGGCTGAATCTGCTAACACCTTCTTCGCTTGGATGATCTCGTCCTCGGTGAAGCTTGTCATCAGTATCTGCTCCAGAGACACCTGGTCCATGACGTCCAATTTTTGTTGAACAAAGGCCAGGAACTCGTGGACTACGACGGTTTCGGAGCGTTTAGGTTGACACGACATTTCGAATTATTTTCGCGCAGTAGGTATGCTTACGCTACGAAAATATTGTAGGTTCGGCATTAGAGCCGTCACATCATTATGAAGCGACTGCACTGACCAGTAGTAGATTCTAATGTTTAGATGTAGTCGCAGACCATTACAAATTTTTTATCTTGGTAAATCCTCAATTGAATAATAGTGTTAATTTTGTATAACATAGTGTTTTAGTATAATCTATCAAAGTCCCCTGATATCCTTAATTGTAAATAATACTTGTCTAAAGTAGGGTAGACTGGGTACGGTTGAAACATTTTAGCGTTTATCGTCCATTTCATCAGGATTAGTTAAGCGAGCGATGACGGAAATATGTTAAATAAAATACTATATATCTGTCTACTACTGTGCAATATTATTTGAGATTACTGTATTGTATTTTGGGTGTAAAATCAAATTAAAAAATAATAATAATTTGTTTCAACCGTCCCCATACCAGGGTCGGTTGAATCAGTGCCTGGGGTCAGTTGAAACACATGCAAATAATACAAAATATAATAAATGAGCATGTTTTATTCATCGTCTCATAACATTTTACGACTCGTAATGGCACAGTTAAACAAATGAACAAATATTTTTTATTAATATTCAAGTCTTTCACGATACTTATAATATAACATTATTTTTAATCAGCCTTCAAAGGCTTGTATAAAATACAGCTTAAATTATATAATAATGACGTTCATTTTTTTGTAATGTTTGTGTACTATTTGCTATTATGTTACTCAAAATTAAACAGCATTAATTATAAACTGGATTTTAGCACTCCGGCAAAGAAAATATACACTACGCGAAAAGAAACGACACTTAAGCATGTGTGCACGTAAAATCGCTTGCGGCTATGTGTGAGTGTGTGGATGTGTGCGGGGGCCTTGAGAGGCGCGCGGGACGTGGAACGGGCCGTCGCCGACTGCCAGCGTGACCACTTTTAGTAGATTTCTACTTTTTTAGTAGATTTGAAGCAAATAAGACGATAAGCTAGTAGGATAAAATGTCTTAGTAGAATTTAGTAGAAATGAGAAACACGTCGGTATGTTTTGGTATTAATTCACTATCAAAGAATAATAGGCTTAAACCAAGCATCCATGACCAAAAGTTTTAATTTTACAGTTGACAACACACGAAAGTGATTAGGGGATTCCCTTATTATTGAATGAACTTTACAGTGGGCATAGTAAATTGAATTTAATTTTCTAATAGATAAAGACTGTTTTTGTAAAATAGGTCTTTCAACTTAAATCATTTTTAAGTTGCTCCTATAATGTCAGACAACACAGTTTTATTAGTCGTTTTCGTTCATTTGTATTGTTTGCTTTCACGGAATCATACATTTATGTAATTTAAAATGAAAAGAAGATACGATCAAACTTATCGTGCGGATGGGAGGAAAACCCATTATTTTCAAAGTGGCTTAAAAATGTGATGAAAATAATGCTTATTGTAAAACTTGCAATTCTAAAATTTTAGCAAGAATTGCGTCTATCAAAACATAGTGCTTCAGCAAAACATTTAAAAATATGATTGGTTTTCTGGATCGTCTCAGGTACCTACTTTTTTAATGTTTCTTTTAAAATATTATTAATTAGCAATTTAGCAATATTTGACATTATGCATGTAATTGCCTAGACATGTTGATATCCGTACCGTAAGTTATTTATGCGTGCAAATAAAATTGATTACTTATTAATTACTCAATTGGTAGGGGTCCTATTTTCTGTGCCAGGACCACAGGTTCGATCCCCGCTCAATATAAACATTTGTGTACAACATGTTTGCATTAGTCTATGCGTTTTTTTTCATGTAGTCAGTCACATTTATGCGCAGCAACGCAGTGTTTTGTATTTCTCAGTGTACTTAGTTGATTAAATAAGTAAAAAATTGTTTTATATGACGGTGGATCATACATTATTTTACAGATTGATAAATACTTAAGAAGACATCACTTGACAGTGATGTAAAGAAGGCAGAAATGTGTATCGTTGCTTGTCTTGTAGAGCACAATGTACCTTTCGGATAATGGACCACCTGAGTGAGATCATTAATCGAGTCTTTCACGATTCTGATGTGGCTAAAAATTTTCTTGTAAAAGAACCAAGTCTGCTGCTATCCTTACAATGTATTAGGAGAGCAATTTGAAACAAGAATGTACGAAGATTTAAAGTCCGGATCGTCCAAATTTTCAATTATAGTTGACGAAAGCACCGATGTCAGCACTACAAAGGTTTGTAATCGCCACAAAGTATTATTCGAAAATGATTTACGCGTGAAAACTAGATTGTTAAGTATAATAGATATAGACGGTGAAACAGCACAAGACTTGTTAAAGGCACTCAAAACTGTATTTCAAGAACGTGGTCTTAAATGGAAGATATGATTGGCTTCGCAGCTGACACGACAAATGTTATGTTTGGCGAACATTCTGAATTGTGACTAAAATGAAAGAACTAAATCCACACTGTGTATATGTTAAATGCGTGTGTCATTCCGTTGCGTTAGCTGTGAGCCATTCGTGTAAACTACTGCCACGAAAATTAGAGCAATTGGTCAAAGAAGTTTATAATTATTTTTCTCAAAGTAGTAAACGTCAGCGCGAGTTCACAGAATTCCAGAGTTTACCGATACAGAACATTATAAGCTACTCAGACATTATGATATACGCTGGCTTTCCCTTCACGGTTGTATTAATCGAATATTACAACAATGGTCAGCATTGAAATTATATTTTCAGGGACAGTATTTGGGAGATAAAACTCTAATGCATCTGCGGAATTTCTTTATAATGCCTTAAATGACGAAACTATAAAACTATATTTCTATTTCCTTGATTATATATTACCGTTCACAAACAAATTCAACACGATTTTCAAGGAGATTACCCTGTCGTGCATCGCTTGTACAATGACATGCGAGCCATGTTTGTCTCCATCTTGAGCTGTTATATGAAGAGCCAATATGTAAAAGCTACATCAGTGAAGAATATTGACTTAATTCTTCCGTTAATTATTTACCCTTAAACAATTTGTATTTTGGGTGTTAATTTTGCCAACATTTAGAATCACATCGCAATCAAATACCCCGCAACAGCTTCAAGATATTTTTAAAGGTGCCAAGAATTCTTAAAATCTTTGTGTGTGCAGTTAAAAACAAGACTACCATTTGATGATGATATTTTTGAAATGATGTGCTTTTAGATCCCCAAACTGCTGTACATGCTGATTTACAAGTTTGTTTAATGTTACCTCAAAATTTCCAAACATTGTTTCCGAAAGTGACATTCAACTAATCGACAATGAATTCAGGAACTTAAACTTAATATGGAAGTCGCAAACTTATTATGCAGTACTAGCAGCAGAGAGGCTGTTACTAATGTTGAAGAGTTTTGGGCGTCAGTAAGTAAATTACGTCATGCCGACAATAAAGCTCAATTTGGAAATATCAGTAAATTCATAAAGCAAATGCTTTGTTTACCAGTATCGAACGCCAAATGTGAACGCATTTCTCTGCTATAAATAGAATAAAAACAGAAGATCGTAACAGATTTAGTAATCTAAACGTTCGTAATTTACACGCTAAGGAGGGTTAAAGGAATCGGAAATTGTACAAAATTTGAACCTGGTACTTCGATGTTGGAAACAATGAAAATGAAAACAATTATATAAAAATGTTAAAAATTGATGACATTGACAATTAATACAAAAATGTTAATCATAAATGATTGATTACATGTAAGTTCATTAACAAATGTGTTTTATTTCGAATCAAAACATTACTCTAAAATTAGTAGATTTTACAATGCGACCTAGTAGATTTCAGTAGATTTTAGCAGTGTCTTTGGTAGATTCCTCATTTAAAAGTGGTCACGCTGCCGACTGCCCTGGCCGAGGGCTAGTACGTAGCTACGTAGTAGTTCGCACAGACTAGATAGTAGTTCGCGTCTCCTCTCTCTGATCTCACGCACCGCACGCAAGCACAGACTGACTGCGCTTAATACAAAAATAATACCTATTCATTTGTTTATAATTATTCTACCTTTATTAAGTTACAATATTTGTTTATATGCATGGCACATTTATGTTATATGTAATAGTTTTAAAGTATATATTTGTACTTTTATATATTTATATTTATAAATATATTTATAAATATATATATATTTATATATATATATATATATATATATATATATATATATATATATATATATATATATATATATATATTAATATGTATGTATGTATTTATCTTATCTATGTACTTATATACCATTCTATATTTCTATTTTATGGCTTTAATAAAAATAATGTTATTTATGTCGCCAAACCACACACGTTTTTATTGTTTTCTTGCAATCCTGTCCATCCAAAGGTTGTCTGGAAGAGATCGCTCTTAGCGATAAGACCACCCATTGTACCACATATCTTTTTCTCATTTTTTGTTAATATTTATGTTATTTTTTGGCGTACAATAAAGTGTTATCTATCTATCTATCTATCTATGCTTCCCTATGGATTTTCTAAAAAAATTATACATACGGCTACGAATTTTTGCAATTGTTAGAAATAATAATAAAAATTATAAAAGTAATCGAAAAAGCCAAAAATATATAAGAGTAAGTAATTTTTAAAGGGTAGTAGGTAATACTGATTATTGCGTACTGAAATACTAAGTGTTGGTTAATTATTTAAGATTACCATTAACTGTCGTGCATATTTTGTTTTGTCGGAAATTTTAATATTCCCCATCTGTAAAGATATGTAATAAAAGTTGATTTAAAATTGATCGTATCTTTCACTACCTAAGTACATAAGTTTACATTATATAACATATACCTACTATGTATCTTCTTTGGCACAAGTCTATAATATTCCATTTCGGTTCGGTATCAACCCTAGCGTTACACGCTCCGGCTCAATGTCACCGGCGCTTGAACTCACAACTTCAAAACATTATTTCTACATTTTGATGCATAGATTGAAACAAATGACAAAACAAAACTTCAATACTTTTTGTTTAAGAGAATAAAATTCATCAGCTTTAAAAAAAACTAGCACTTCAGCTACAAAATAGGTTAAGAAAAAACTAAAGACTTAAACTAAGTATACAACAATATATTATATAAAATTAGAACATCATCAATGTAGTCGAAGTCAATTAAAAACGCATTATTAAAAATAACTCAAAAACTACTAGTCAGATTTTGATCAAATTTATATGGCACCACATGAGAAGCACCAGCTTTCAAATCATCAAAATCAGTTCACCTAGAAAAAAGTTCTGAGGTAACACACATAAAAAATACCGTCCAATTGAGTACCTCCTCCTTTTTTTGAAGTCAGGGAAAAATACTTAAGTGGTTACGAGATCATTCGGAAACACAATTGTGGCAAACAACTAATACTACCTTCTGATCACTCTTCATGCGCCCACATTTTACATTCTGTGCATTATATCAATTTTTCCCTCGGTCTGCGTTCTGAATATGCTAACATACAAACAAGGCAGTAGCACTCCTCTTCTTCTGATGGTGATGATTCATGTTGCATGTTCGTTTTTTCCTGTTTGTAGCATTTCTTTTAGTCTTTCCTCCATCTAATCTTTTCTTAACTTGCTTAGCTTTTGTTCGTTTCAATCTGTTTTCATGTTCTTTTCTTATATTTTCACCGTATAGTGGGTTTTGGAGGAATACATTGCTTTAGAGATATCCTTATACATTTCCTCCACCTCCTCATCGGGATGTGTCGAGGTTGGTGCGTAAACCTGTATGACCTGCAACGAATACCGTTTGGTGATTCTGAGTATAAGGTACGCAACCCTCGTCGACACACTCGCAATCTTTACAACGTTGTTAACGAGAGACTTGTGGACGATAAATCCGACACCTCCTTGGGACAGATGGTCGCCCTCCCGGTGATAGAACAATTTGCCGGATTCGAGGATTACCGTGTCCTCCCCCTCTCTTCGGACTTCGGATAATCCTATAATATGCCAGCGTAACTTGTCTATCTCTTCTTCCAGCTCCAGGATCTTTTCGTCAATCCTCAGGATGCGTGCGTTGTATGTTGCCAGGTCGAGTCGTCTTAGGTTGCAACCGAAACTCCACCGGAGATTCTTAGCACCCCCTGCCCTGCCGTTACCATGGTCGCCACCGTAGCCAGTAATAGCGGGGCCGCCGGGGACTGGGGGCCGTCTTTCGTAACTTTCATCATGGGAGGGATATTTGCCATAGTTGCCACGCTTGGCGAGCGGGTTGGCAACCGCAGTTTTTTTTTGTAATATTGTTGTTATCAGGAAGATGTTGCTGCCCATCTCCTGCCTGTTTCCCACAGTCGCCTCTTACGACACCCACGGGAAGATATGGGGTAGTGGATATTCTTAATCGCCACTACACGGCTTAATTAATAAAATTAAACAACATAATTAATAAAATTAAATTCAAACCCAAGCATACTAATGCATTTATTCTATTCTATTCTGTTCTTATTCTATTCTAACTATGACATCAGGTCGTCAAACACCTCAGTCTTCCCGTGACCACGGGTGCTGTAAAGTGCCCAAAACATAGAGAATTAAAAAAGTTAAAATTAATCGCGATAAAATCCTTAAAATTAGTTTTATCCCTGATTAATTTTATTCACAGTGAACGTGGGAAGCACTACACTCACGAACGGGAGTAGAAAATGTTCGCCTTGTTGTGGCAGTGAAAGAGAATCCGCCACCTCATATCGTCCCGTCGTAAGAGGCGACATAGGAAAACAAATAGGAGATGGGCAGCATCATCTTCCCAACAACAGATCAAAATAATAATAGCTGAGGTTGCCAACCCGCCTACCAAGCGTGGCAACTATAGCAAATATCCAGCTACTTGACAATTTATGGGAGAGACCTATGTTCATTTTAGTGGACTTTTGACAAGCTGACGATAATGAGTTCTACTCATCTTTGCAACCCTTAATATTTACGGTAGAGTGAAAACAAAAAAGGAACATACCCGAAAATATGAATGAAATAAAAACTGCATTTTTGCTCCATGAAAAGTAAAAAAGTAGCAGCTTACATACATGTTACTACTGCGCACAGGCCGCAGTTTTTGGCCAAAAAAGTGTTTGCTGCGCTGATTCCAACGCGGGATGACCTCAACTGGGAAACTTCTCAGATATGGAGGTTTTACTTCACCGCCGAGAAAGTGGTAAATCGACTCTTCAAATTGCAATTAAGATATATGCTAAAATATAATAATAATAATGCTTACGTACAATGAAATTTAAGTTTTAATCACTTTTATTACCGCCTTTGACAAGTGAAATAAAATGAACTTTTGTTTAAGTAAAATCTGCTTTCTTTAATTAAAGTATTCTTCCGCAAAAGCCTGTTAATTTACATATACTCATATGAGCTATGAAACCAGGACTGTCACAAATATGTCTGGAAATGTGCAAGCTATCTTAAATTACAAACTGATTTTTAAGTCTCATTAAGGGTGTGTTTGCAAATCGGGCAAAATTATGCTGTTTTTCGGTACATTTTGTGACAAAACTAAACCAAATCAAACATAGCTAATAACTACCACGTATAGAATGGTACCCACTACCCCATATCTTCCCGTGGGTGTCGTAAGAGGCGACAAAGGGAAACTGATACAGAAGATGGGCAGCAGCATCTTTCTGATAAAAGCCAAAAAGCAATAAAAACTGCGGTTGCCAACCCGCTCGCCAAGCGTGGCAACTATGGCAATATACCCCCCATGAGCGACGACACAAATAAACGGCCCCCAGTCCCCGGCGGCCCCGCTATTCCTGGCTACGGTGGCGATCATGGTAACGGCGGGGCAGGGGGTGCTAAGAATCTCCGGTGGAGGTTCGGTTGCCACCTACGACGATTCGACCTGGCAACATATAACACACGCACCCTGAGGACTGACGGGAAGATCCTGGAGCTGGAAGAAGAGATAGATAAGTTACGCTGGAATACAATAGGACTATCCGAGGTCAGATGAGAGGGGGAGGACACGGTAATCCTCGAATCCGGCAACTTATTCTATCACCGGGAGGGCGACCATCTGTCCCAAGGAGGTGTCGGATTTATTGTCCACAAGTCTCTCGTTAACAACGTCGTAAAGATCGGGAGTGTGTCGACGAGGGTTGCGTACCTTATACTCAGAATCACCAAACGGTATTCGCTGAAGGTCATACAGGCTTACGCACCAACTTCGGCACACCCCGATGAGAAGGTGGAGGAAATGTATGAGGATATCTCTAAAGCCATGTATTCCTCCAAAACCCACTATACGGTGTTAATGGGAGACTTCAACGCAAAACTAGGCACAAGAGAGAGCGGTGAGCTGAAAGTAGGGAAATTCGGAATAGGGCAACGGAACCCAAGCGGCCAGCAGCTGGCCGACTTTATGGAGAAAGAGGGACTCTTTATGATGAACTCTTTCTTCCAAAAGCGGCCCCACAGAAAGTGGACCTGGTCGAGCCCCGACGGTTCGACAAAAAATGAGATTGACTTCATTATGACGACCAGACGACAACTGTTCAGTGATGTCTCCAGTGATCGCGAGGGTGAAAAATGGCAGCGATCACCGAATGGTGAGAGGCACACTGAACCTAAACGTTAAGTTGAAGAGGTCACGTCTAATGAAGTCAACGCTCCGTCCCCCTCGTGCTCTAATCCCGAAAACTTTCAGCTCGAGTTACAAAATCGTTTTCAGTGCCTAGAAGTTTGCAATGAAGTGGACGATATGAATGATAAGCTTGTGGAAACTGTCGATCGAGCGGAACCAGGGCTCCAAAGTCTTTGCCAGAGATCTGTCTGCCAGAAAGAGCCAACTGTCGAAGCTGAAGACCGATTGTGGCAGCATCGTTTCCGGGACACCTGAGATTTTGAGTGAGATTGAGAGGTTCTATGGGCAGCTGTACACGTCATCGTTGGAGCCACACGCAAATGTGAGTAACGATCCAAGAGCAAGTCTTATCCGACACTATTCCGATGATATCCCGGACGTCAGTCTGAGCGAGATTAGAATGGCTCTCCAGCACCTTAAAAACGGCAAGGCCCCAGGCGAGGATGGAATTACAGCGGAGCTTCTGAAAGCGGGTGGAAAACCGGTACTTGTAGTCCTTCAGAAGCTCTTTAATTCCATCCTCCATGGTGGCATTACACCGGAGGCGTGGAGCAGAAGTGCGGTGGTCTTGTTCTTCAAGAAAGGCGACAACGCTCTCTTGAAGAACTACAGACCGATTTCCCTTCTGAGCCGCGTCTACGTGCTGTTTTCGAGAGTCATTACGAATCGTCTCGCATGCAGACTCGACGACTTCCAGCCTCCCGAACAAGCCGGTTTCCGAAAAGGCTTTAGCACCATAGACCACACACATAACCTTCGGCAAATTGTACAGAAGACCGACGAGTACAATCTGCCACTTTGCCTTGCGTATGTGGACTATGAGAAAGCCTTTGATTCCGTCAAAATCTGGGCGGTGCTGCAGTCCCTTCAGCGGTGCCAAGTGGACTGTCGGTATATCGAGGTGCTAAAGTGTTTGTACAGTAGGGCTACGATGACTATCCGAGTACAGAACCAGAGTACGAAACCTATCCAACTGCAGAGAGGTGTAAGACAGGGTGACGTAATATCCCCGAAACTCTTCACCGCTGCATTGGAAGACGTTTTCAAGCTACTGGACTGGAAAGGATACGGTATTAACATCAATGGCGAGTACATCACTCACCTTCGATTTGCCGACGATATAGTCCTTATGGCAGAATCGCTGGAGGACCTAAGCACTATGCTCAATGACCTCAATAGTGTCTCCCAACGGATAGGTCTCAAGATGAACATGGACAAAACAAAAATCATGTTTAATGTCCATGTCACACCTATGCCGGTAGTTGTTGGGAGCACTAAGCTCGAAGTTGTTGACGAATATGTTTACCTGGGACAAATAGTCCGACTAGGTAAGTCCAACTTCGACCGAGAGGTCAATCGACGGATTCAACTCGGACGGATTCGACCTATCTTCTCGTCAAGCATACCTCAAAACCTCAAAATGAAATTGTACAACCAGTGCGTGTTGCCAGTGATGACATATGGAACTGAGACGTGGTCCTTCACTGCTGGCCGTATGAGGAAGCTCAAGGTCGCTCAGCGAGCTATGGAGAGGGCTATGCTCGGGGTTTCTCTGCGTGATAAACTAAGAAATGAGGATATCCGCAGTAGAACCAGAGTAACCGACATAGTCCAAAGGATTAGTAAGCTGAAGTGGCAATGGGCCGGCCATATAGCTCGAAGAACCGACAACCGATGGGGAAGAAAGGTTCTCGAGTGGCAGCCTCGTACCGGCAGGCGAAGTGTAGGGCGTCCCCCCACTAGATGGAGTGACGACCTGGTAAGACATGCAGGAAGTCAATGGATGCAGGTGGCTCGGGACCGTGCTTTGTGGCATTCCGTGGGGGAGGCCTATGTTCAGCAGTGGACTTGTGAAGGGCTGTAATGATGAATAATAATAATGATAGAATGGTTCTTCATCTTTAAGTGGTAGTAACTTTTTTGTTGAAAATAATAGTATTTTATATTGTAAACTGCCTGATTGCAGCAGCTGAAAAAGATCGCTGTACATACACAAAATATTCGAATTTGATACATAGGTACTTGACAAGGTAAAATAATATTATTATTTTTATAATCACACATTTTTATTATAATATATTGTTTCGTTAAAAGTGGGATTTATATATAAATATATATAAATGTCTATTCGTCTTGGACTTTATGGAGTGATCTGAAAGTGTACATCGGTGATTGCTACTGGAACTCCTAGACGAGTAGAATTAGATGTGCCGAGTTTGGCCTTGTTTTGTTAGTTATGATGAGACCTCACCTCCGGACTTGATGAAGAGACCTGATGGTGTACTTTGGTGACTACTACTGGAACTCCTGGACGAGTAGAACTAGGTGTGCCAAATTTGGGCTCGTTTTGTTAGTTATGGTTAGACCTCACCCCCGGACTTGATGGAGTGACCTGATGGTGTACTTTGGTGACTACTACTGGAACTCCTGGACGAGTAGAACTAGGGGTGCCGAGTTTGGGCTCGTTTTGTTAGTTATTATGAGACCTAACCTCCGGGCTTGATGAAGAGACCTGATGGTGTACTTTGGTAACTACTACTGGAACCTACAAATAATAATAAATACCATACATTAATACAAATAATAAATATAATAATACAAATAATAAATACCATATTTATATATGGTATTTATTTGAAAAGCACCCGTCTACCCGCCTATAACTAACATATAATAAAAAATTTACATCTAAAGGAAGGAAAATACTTAACCTTCTTTTTTTGAACTTCCGTAATCGGATAAAAAGTAGCCTATTGGTTGCCTCGGGTTACTAACTACCCACATACAAAATTTCATGTAAATCGGTCCAGTAGTTTTTGCGTGAATCCGGAATACACAGACAGACAAAAATTGTAAATACCACTAATTTGGCTTCAGAACCCTTTATTTAGTCCCCTGGACTTGTTTTATCAAGAATATATTATTAGAATTACAGACACCACTGTTCTACAGATTTATTATATGTATAGATAAATTGTACCAGGACACTTTTATAATTAATGACAATAATTAATTTCAAATTAATTATCCGTGAGCGTCTACCGTCTAGGATAAGCTAGCTTGGTACAACCACCGCACAGAGTCTCGCGGTCGTTTTATATCCGTTGCAAAACAAGTCGAGTAGTGGGGCGGTGGGGGAAATCAAGTGGCGCACCAGGTGGTATGATCGGTGCACGTGTTGTTTACAATTTTGGCTGTACTGGCGTACGACGACGCCGCCGTCATGCCGTCATATTCATATTTCTGGTGTTGTTTTTGTTACTTGCATACTGTTAATTTTTATTTTTAATCTTGAACTTCTTACTTTAGTTGATTATTCCGTTTTTTTTAATTTTAAAAACATTTCTCTAATGTTTTGTTCCTTATTTAATGTTGATTTTTATTTTTAATAGAAAACTTAATACTTTGACAGCCAAGCATTTTGTAGCGCGCATTCCCCTGTACGCCGGCCATTTACGGCATTTTGTAAGTTTTATTTAAAAAGAACTAAAAAGTAATACAGTTGCTTCTTTTTCTATATGCTAGAATAACTAATTTATTTTTTAATAAAAAAATAAAAAAGTAAATTAATTTTTATTTTATTTAAAAAAAAATATAAAACCCATTTTCTACAAAAAAAAAAAACTTACACAAATATAAGTCTCTTAGTTTTTGCCTCCGTGCCTGCGTTCTTGATTTATTACAAATTATGTACATACGCGTTCACCGTTGCTCTAGCCATTTAATGGAAGAACATTCTTATACCAGTTCATGGACTTCCTGTGAAGGGAATAATATGACACGTGCTGGTCATTTTGCGTGTTCGGGATTGCGCGCCAGGGCGGCTCGACGCAATCCTTGCAATCCCTCCCTTTGCACCCCACCACACCTCCTTAAGTAAATTAATCCTATGCGTGTATAGGTAAAGAATGTACCTACCCAATGCAACAACCGCCGACCCCGAAATTCCTTTAATTTTTAGAATAAAATCAAGGAATTCCGATGACGCGCTGGGGTCGTGATCGGCGTACGGAGCAAAACTGAGCGTCACGACCCAGGGTCGTGATCGGCTGTCAGTGTTAAGAACTGGGGATAATTATTCTGTTTTTTTTTTTTGTATTAATTTCCGTGGTGTTTTTTTAATTTTTTTACTAACCTACTGCTGATATTTTTTTAATCTTTAACTTCATAGATTACTTGATGATTTTGTTTTTCTATTTTTATAATCATTTCTTTTGTATATTTCTTGTCTTTTTGAAAATCAATGACTGCATTATATTGATTGATCTCAATTTTGATGTTTTGTTTTTCATACTGTCTAACGGTGTTAATTAATTTCTCATAGCACTCTAAACGTTTGCCGGCACGTTTCTTAGTCTAAATGCAAGAATCATGTCTAAATCATATTCAAACTGAGCATAAATTGGAAGCAATTCATCTTGAGTGTTCAATACCATCCTTAAATCTTTAGAAAATAAAGCACTAAAATATTTTTTGCTGCACAACAGTCAAGTACCGAAGAATACCCGTAACAAAAATCAGACGATTGATTTTTGTTACGGGTATTCTTCGGTTCTTCTATTAACTTTATTTTCTTTTTTAAACAAACTTCTTCATCACATTCAATAATTTCTTCGATTTATGAATTGGAAACTGAATTTACAGGGTTATGCGATACACCGAATATCCTTTTCATTGGCACCTACATTCTGTAAAATCGATTGACTAAATTCAAAATCATTTTGATTTTCTTTATGATCATAGTTATCATCTAATTTAGTAAACAATGCCTGGCTGCATTCGGTAAAATGGCCGTCGTTATTTTTATTATCTGAAAAAAAGACCTAACCTGTAGAGTTCCACTATTTATCTCTTGGTAGGTACTATCATCAAACCCTCGTTACCAAGCTTAAACTATTTCACTCATCAAAACGAATCAAATGAGTCCAAACTTGAGGGGTTTACTAGTAGCTACTGAAGAGTTCCACTATCTACCTTCGTGTACTATCATCTGACCCTCGTTACTAAGTTTAAACTATTGCACTTATAAAAAGGAATCACATGAGTCCAAACTCGAGGGGTTAACTAGTAGCTACTGAAGAGTTCCACTATCTATCTCCTGGTACCATCATCAGACCCTTGTTAACAAGTTTAAATTATTGCACTCATCACAACGAATCATATGAGCCCAAATTCGAGCGGTTTACTAGCAGCTACTGAAGAGTTCCACTATATATCACATCACACCATCATCAGACCTTCGTTGCCAAGCTTAAACTATTACACTCTTAAAAACAAATCATAGGAGCTCAAACTCGAGGTGTTTATTAGTTACTACTGATTTTGTTATACAGTGAGTTAGTAATATAAACCTTAATTTTTACTTACATGATAATAATAATTAAATAAAAGCAAAGCATAATTAATATGAATATAATTGGATCTCATATTCTCTCATATTTGTTCCAGTTGACTGGTAGAAAATGCTTTGTAGCATCAAGTCCACCATTTGCTGTTCTTGGACAGTAAAAATTCAATAAATAAAATATTCACTTCTTAGGTCTAATCATATATGACTGACTAATAATTACAAAAGGTTGAGGATTTCTGATTAAATTAAGTTATTACCTTACCTTTTATTTGATTTTTATCCCTGATCACACTCCAAAACACGTAAAACCATCTTCAAATACACTTATAAACTAGAGCGAGTAACGAACAACCTTCTAAAGCAAAGCTATAGCTTGTTATGTGTTCGACTGTACACTGTACGCAATCCCACCGTACCCGCCTGGCGAGTTCACCTTATCTCGTAAGCAGTGCCGGCTACCCGCCTACCGAGTCCATAAAAAATGTAGGCGGCATCCGTGTGTTACGTTCAAAATTTGTGGCGGTGGTGAATTTGTTAAGCAGATGAACCTAAAAAGGTTGTACCTATTTTTTTTTAACTGACCAAGGGCCTTAAGAAATAATCATCGTCATAAAATTATATTAGGTCTTTACCTATGAACTTGCTGTTTTTTATGAAATAATTTATTTAGTAGAGGAATAGTTTTTTGAGTAATTTTTTTAACATTTTTATTTCTGTTAATCAAAGTAATCACCCATGTAATCGATGCATCTTTGCCAACGCAGTGGCAGTTTATTGATGCCCTTCTTGAAGACATCTGCTGGATGGGAGGCAACAAATTCTTTAAAGCATTTTGTACTGCCTCTCGGGTATTGAATTTTTTTCCCGCCAAAAGTTATCCAAATTGTGGAAAAAGTAGAAGTCTGTAGGCGCAAAGACGGGGATTAAGTCATGTAGAAAGAATGAACGAGGTAAGAGTGACAAAGCAAACTTAAACTAGAGGAAAGTTTATCGACCAAATTGGCGATATATATAAGATGGACCAGATTAAGAGTACCCTTAATCGACGAGCATGTATGCGTAGGTACATATGGATGTGAAGGAGGCGAGAGAGGTGTGTCAGGATCGTGCCAAATGGAAGTTCGTAGTCTCTGCCTGCCGACCCCACTTGTTGATAGGCTTGAGTGTTTTTTATTATATATTATTAGATATAATTAGAATCGCTGGAGGACCTAAGCACTATGCTCAATGACCTCAATAGTGTCTCCCAACGGATAGGTCTTAAGATGAACATGGACAAAACAAAGATCATGTTTAATGTCCATGTCACACCTATGCCATTAGTTGTTGGGAGCACTAAGCTCGAAGTTGTTGACGAGTATGTTTACCTGGGTCAAATAGTCCGACTAGGTAAGTCCAACTTCGACCGAGAGGTCAATCGACGGATTCAACTCGGCTGGGCAGCGTTCGGGAAATTACGACACATCTTCTCGTCAGGTATACCTCAAAACCTGAAAACTAGATTGTACAACCAGTGCGTGTTGCCAGTGATGACTTATGGATCTGAGACGTAGTCCTTCACTGCTGGCCGTATGAGGACGCTCAAGGTCGCTCAGCGAGCTATGGAGAGGGCTATGCTCGGAGTTTCTCTGCGTGATAAACTTAGAAATGAGGATATCCGCAGTAGAACCAGAGTTACCGACATAGCCCAACGGATTAGTAAGCTGAAGTGGCAATGGGCCGGCCATATAGAACCGGCAACCGATGGGGAAAAAAGGTTCTCAAGTGGTAGCCTCGTACCGGTAGGCGAAGTGTAGGGCGAGATGGAGTGACGACCTGGTAAGACATGCAGTAAGTCGATGGATGCAGGTGGCTCAGGACCGTGCTTTGTGGCATTCCTTGGGGGATGTTCAGCAGTGGACTTGTGAAAGGCTGTAATGATGATAATGAGATATAAATAAAAATGCAGTGACAATACAGTGTTTCTTTTATCCTAACACAAATAGTTCAAAACACCTTACATGCTATTTATTTTTCGTGGTTAATATCGTAAAAATCGGATATGTTACTATCCAGTCATTTTGGTTTTAATGGTGCTTGGAATGTAAACATGTTATTCAATCAATACAAATTAATAACAATGTCCTGACACTGCACCTGGTGGCATGTGTCACTTTTAATACTGCTTTAAGAATGTGATGATTTTACAATAACAAATACAGTGACAATACAGAGTTTTTTATCCTTACGACCAGTTCAAAACATCTTACGTGCTATTTATTTTCTCAATCGCTGTAGAGGTAAAACTCGCTAAACACCTTAATAGTTCACTGTTGGACGCACATGCACCTAAAACCGTGTTACTGGTTGCAAATGATATTAGATAAATAAGTACATGTGCTTGTTTCAATATTCATTAACTTTTTCAGGTGGGTTGCTTAGAATAAATGTCTTGTAGGCTGAAATCTTGCAGAGCTGCTCGTAAGCAGAGACAAAAAGTATATGGATATTGAGACAACAGTCTTATATCACATAAAATATCCTTATGATTCCTAACAATTTCATAAATGGACATGTTATTATCAAGTTATTTTGAAAAAATCTTTTGGAATGATAATGACTGACAATAATAAATACAATTAAATTATACATGTGTTTTGTAATCCTTACACAACTAGTTTAAAACATCTCACTTCATATTTATCAACATAAATAAACATGATATTACCTAGTCATTTTGGCTTTAATGGTGTTTGGGGTATAATAACTAATCAGTTAATATATTTTAAAGCAAAGTTTACACACTGCACCTTTACTAACTAACAAAGATATATCAAAATAAAGTCTTAACACCGCCTGTCTGTCTGTTCCACTATTAATAGACTACTTTTGAAATGATTACAGTAATAAATACAGTGGTATTTTACTTTGTGTTTTATCCTTTACAACCAGATTAAAACATCTTTCTTACTATATAGCATGTAAAGTAATATTATAAATGAACATATTATCTTTTATTCATTTTGGCTTTAATCATATTTATTTAATTACTGTAATGGTGTTTGTGATGTATATTCACTAATCAATCAATACATGTAAAAATAGCCTCCCACCATGTTTCTTGGTCAGTGTACTATTTTTTTGCCGGAACTACTAAAAGGATTTTCCATCAGTCTAAAAGTACCTATAAATGTTAAATGTACCTGCAACTTTGTTTTATGCTATTAATTATTTAGCTGTCCTATTCTATTCTATACACTATTCTAATTCACAATACTAATAGAAAACAACTTTTAGTTTCGGCTCAGAAGGGCTAGAACCCAGAGCCGTAAAGCCAGATTAAAAAAATAGCGTTTAGTTTCTTTTTAGGTTATTGTGATATTCATATTTTAATTTCTCTGAATTCCCTTTAGATGCGATAAAACTAATATTAATTTTGCAATCTATAGATTATAAGGAATAAATCGACATACATTTCATTAAGTATCCTAAAATTTGTAGTGGGCCCATTCTCCATACAAAAGAAATTGTCTCCTTTGGGCTCGTTTTGTTAGTTATGGTTAGACCTCACCCCGGACTTGATGGAGTGACCTGATGGTGTACTTTGGTGACTACTACTGGAACTCCTGGACGAGTAGAACTAGGGGTGCCGAGTTTGGGCTCGTTTTGTTAGTTATTATGAGACCTAACCTCCGGGCTTGATGAAGAGACCTGATGGTGTACTTTGGTAACTACTACTGGAACCTACAAATAATAATAAATACCATACATTAATACAAATAATAAATATAATAATACAAATAATAAATACCATATTTATATATGGTATTTATTTGAAAAGCACCCGTCTACCCGCCTATAACTAACATATAATAAATAATCTAAAGGAAGGAAAATACTTAACCTTCTTTTTTTGAACTTCCGTAATCGGATAAAAAGTAGCCTATTGGTTGCCTCGGGTTACTAACTACCCACATACAAAATTTCATGTAAATCGGTCCAGTAGTTTTTGCGTGAATCCGGAATACACAGACAGACAAAAATTGTAAATACCACTAATTTGGCTTCAGAACCCTTTATTTAGTCCCCTGGACTTGTTTTATCAAGAATATATTATTAGAATTACAGACACCACTGTTCTACAGATTTATTATATGTATAGATAAATTGTACCAGGGCACTTTTATAATTAATGACAATAATTAATTTCAAATTAATTATCCGTGAGCGTCTACCGTCTAGGATAAGCTAGCTTGGTACAACCACCGCACAGAGTCTCGCGGTCGTTTTATATCCGTTGCAAAACAAGTCGAGTAGTGGGGCGGTGGGGGAAATCAAGTGGCGCACCAGGTGGTATGGTCGGTGCACGTGTTGTTTACAATTTTGGCTGTACTGGCCTATTTTGGCTATACTGGCTATCATTTTTATTATACATATTTTTATTTTAAATGCTATCCTGTACTGTGTATAAAATATATATCCCACACGTTCATGTCCATATATCTGTAAATAAATAGGCTTAAAACAGAAAGAACAGCGATGGATACATTATTTCCGGAAGGCCTATGTCCAAATGTCAATCAATTAGTGGACATCTGATAGCTGAAATTATAAAGATGATAAAGGTAAAAATAAATATAAGTGGGCGGGGGCGGCATTTTTCAGTTTTTGCCCCGCCTAAAAAAATTGCAATCTTACAGGGAAGACGAAAGTTATGGTTTTTGAATTTAAAATATATATATTGTATGAAATAATACAAAATAACTTATGAAATCGTCAAAAGATAAGGTTACAATTTGCCGCAAATAAAATAATGTTTACATTATCGGTAAAGTGTTTACAAGTGTTAGTTCTTACTAACGTAAGATGGTCATATCACTCACTGTTACTTTACTATCAGTTATCATTCGGGCGGCACTGTTGTTCTATAATGTGGTGGGCTGTGTAAAAATTTTAAATAAGGAAATGAAATTATAAGGTATGGCATATTTTCAAAAGAAATACACTAAGTTCTATACTAGGCCAGACTTTGCTTACGTAGAGATTATGACGGTAACATGAAGCTACTATTTAAAATCTAAAGCTCTCTATTTCCATTTTTTTAATAAAATATCTTTATTTCACAATGTTAAAAGAAGTGTTGGTTTTTTTTTTGGTTATAAAATTGTGTACCTACTATCTCTATTAGATGGTTAAAAGTAAGTAAAATTAAACTTGATAAAATCCGTTGAAGTAGTTGTATGTAACATGTTAATATATTAACCCACATAATATTAAACTCTTGTTTCTGTTATTTCTTTTACTTAAAAAAAATATATATCTATAATATTGTATGTATCTATAATAATTTATTTCTACACTTAAATATTAGTCCAGGAGGAATCGGCGCATGAGTATACCGAAAACTATTCCACCTCAATATTTTTATGCGTTTCTCTTCGCTTCTATAAAAAAAAAATCTTTTATATTTTATTCCTTTTCCTTATATATTTTTAATGAATCAAAAGTATCTGAATTTGGGATTTTTCAAACATTTAAAAAATCATAACTCCGAAAATATGAACTTAATCGTAAAAAGTCATAGGACCTTTTTTATTCGTATTTTATCTAAGAATATAAATAAATATCTTTTATATTTTATTCTTTTTCTTTATGTATTTTTAATGGGTCAAAAGTATCCGAATTTGAGATTTTACAAACCTTTTAATATTCATAGATTCGAAAATATTAACTTTATCCTAAAAAGGCAAATGACCTTTTTTATGTGTATTTTATAAAAGAATATAAAAATATTGCCCCGTTGGAAAATAACAATTCATTGAAATTGAAAAAAAAAATCAGTTTAAATAATATGGCACCGAGTTGCCCCATGCCAACATGCATTTATATCATACAAAATCGCATTAAAAAATTGAGGTATAATAGTTTTCGGTACTCATGCGCCGATTCCTCCTGGACCATATTTTTCATATCAATCATAATTTAAAATACTAAATTGTAATGAAACTAATTTTTACGGATTATATCGCGTTTAATTTTACTTTTTAATTCCCGACGTTTCGGGTGCTTTACAGCACCCATGGTCACGGGGGGGACTGAGGTGTTTGACGTCCCAATGTCATAGTTAGCCCGGCTACCTTCAGTTTTTTAATATATTTAATATTTTAGTAAAATTAAACGCGATATAATCCGTAAAATTAGTTTCAAAACATTACTAAATTGTATGTTGATTTCAATTACCAAACATTAAATTTTCTCGTAAAAAAATTATATTCTGCGAAGATTTAGAATGAGTAATTCATAAACTGTACATTATCAAGATGGAAATATAACTGAAATTAAAAATGATTTTTTAAAAATATATTAATGATTTCAGACAGAATCATGAAGATCACTACTCTCTGTTTTTTTGTATTGTGTTCGGCTAGTACTAGTTACAGCATAATTGAAAGAGATGTAATACGCCAGATTAGTTCTCATCGAGAATCAGAAAAATATTCTCCGGACTGGAAAGACCTGGACACTAGACCATTACCACGTTGGTACGATGAAGGTAAAATTGGTATTTTTTTGCACTGGGGCGTTTATTCTGTACCCGGTTTCTCTTCTGAATGGTTCTGGAGTAATTGGAAAGGTGCGTTTAATTAGGTTTTTTAATTGATATAGAGTTTGGTTACATTTTTATGCACTGCTTATTCCGCCTTTAACATGTTTGGGTTGCAGGGGGTGATAAAAAAATAAAAGACATCATGGCGAAAAATTACCCACCAGATTTTACATATCAAGATTTTGCTCCCATGTTTAAAGCTGAATTTTTTGATCCCAAGGAATGGGCGACTCTATTTTTAAAAGCTGGTGCCAGGTAAATATTCTTGAGAAGTTTCTAAAGTTATAGAAAGTGTGTAATGTCTAATGATTTATTTTCTCAGATTACTTTAAAGAATATACTTTATTTTAGGCCACACGTACTTACCCACTTAGTGCTCACCCATATGATTGATTACTTATAATCTACCTAAGTATAATCTTTGGTCGAAATTTTATTTGGTGGCTTTTTGACCTAGAAGATGAATTTGGTCAGATATAATGTACTTAAATTAGTTAGAAAGTGTAAAATGACATATACTTATACATTGTTATATAATCTGATAAAAAGAATTTTAGCGCAATGTTTTTTTTAGATATGTTGTTCTCACAAGTAAACACCACGACGGGTTTACTCTGTTCCCATCCAAACGTTCCTTCAGTTGGAACGCGTACGAGGTTGGTCCTAAACTAGATATAGTAGACCAACTGTCCAAAGCCGTAAGAGAAGTTGGATTGAAGTTCGGTGTATATCACTCTCTGTATGAATGGTACAATCCTATTTATGCAGAGGATAAGAAAAATAATTTCTCAACACGTTATTATGCTGATACAAAACTGTGGCCAGATCTTAAACAGCTAATCAATGATTATAAGCCATCAGTTCTCTGGTCTGATGGCGATTGGGAAGCTTATGACACATACTGGAAGTCAACTGATTTCTTAGCCTGGCTGTACAATGAGAGTCCGGTAAAAGATGACATTGTTGTAAACGATCGATGGGGTATTGGCATACCTTGTAAACACGGAGACTTTTATAATTGTGCGGACAGGTATAATCCTGGTAAGTTTTACTTTTATATATCAATACTTAAATACAAACATACATAAACACAGGTATATACAGGGTAATTTTTAATTTACTGAAAACCTTTTGGGAATATATTACGAGTATTTACATCATAACAACAACATTAAATGTTGAAGATATATTTCTTTTTTCATACAAATTTTGTAAGAAAAAAAAAATATATAAATAAAAATATTTTAATTGGACCTTCTAAAGGGTAATAGTCCTAGTATTAAAACGAAAGCGCGTGGCGGGGTGATGTGGAGGGGTTACCTGTGTCGTCAGTCGCCTTTGATGGTGATGCGCCTTCGACGCTTATCCTTCCGTTGTGAGATTAATATTGCGAACATTGAAAATGAGCGTCGCAGAGATCATACTTTATAATTACCTATTATAAATTTTAATATTTGTGATTTTTTATGTTATTTGCTTATTTAATTATGTATAATGATTTCAACACGATGTGTGATACTGATATCAAGTGTAAAATAAAAAAGGCATTTTCTTTGACGATTTATTCTGAAATTGTTTAGGTACTACAAAATACAGACTTAAAAGGAGTCAGACATGACAACAAAAACTTAAAAGTAGTTTTTTTTGTAAATACATATATTATTTTCTGTAAAGAGTGATTTCGCTAAAATTGTTTGTAATGATGCGACCAATACTTATATTCCCAAAAGGTCTTTAGTAAATTAAAAATGACCCTGTATATACCGTGATGATCATTCCGATGATGATAATTCATTTAACGCAGATTACCAAACATTTAAATGGCCGAATCGCAATTTTTTTATATAGAATATAAGGGTGACATTCGAGCACACAGTCCACCTGATGATAATTGGATGCTGTGGGCCATAGACACTTATCCTCGTATCAAAATGCAAATGCGTTGTCACGTCTGAGGACTAAGATGGAATACCTCGTTTTCAGTAAAAAAGGGTCTCCGAATCTCTACACTCACCATTTTTTTTTATAGAATAAGGGTGACAAACGAGCACACAGTCCACCTGATGGAAAGTGGTTGCTGTGGCACATAGACATCTACATCTATCTTCGTTTGCGAATTTAAATGCAGATGCGTTGTCAGCCGTGAGGACTAAGATAGAATGCCTCTTTTCCAGTAAAAAAGGGTCTCCGGTTCTCTACACTCACCATACGAAACACAGCAGCATTAAGCTGCTATTTTACGCTGGTATTCTGTGAGAGCGTGTTCCTTCCCCGGTCGAGCCGACCCATTCGTGCTACAACTATACTATTAATATAGCTGCAGCATGGCTCTACCACGTAAAACAAAGAAACACAGCAGCCTTAATCTGCTATTTTACGTTGGTATTCTGTGAGTGATACCTACTGCTAATTGTTCAACCAGGTGCTCTCCAAAACCACAAGTGGGAGAATGCTTTCACAGTAGACAAAAAGTCATGGGGCTTTCGGAAGACAATGAGCTTGAATGATACAATGACTATGCGGGAGCTTCTGTACCAAGTTGTGTCGACTGTGAGTTGTGGAGGTAATAATATATCTTTAATTATTTTAATAATTTAAAAGTAGCATTTCAATTTTTAAATGTTAACTATTGGTCGGGGTGGTTCTTAAAAACTTTAGAATACTATATACTGTAATAATATGTCAACAGCAAAGTCTTATTATAGTGCATCAAGTGTGCATTCAAATTACTCCTTACTTTGGACAAGCCAAACTATCGGAGGCTTAGGATTTAGGTACCAAGCTTATGTTGTTTAGACGAGTAATAGGTAACGCTTATACTAAGTTAAGGGTTTGAAGGTAGTCTTGAAAGCACTTTAACAGAAGCTGGCAATAAATATGCAAGCATTTTTGAAACACAACTTTTGAAAATTCCGCTCAAGTTGTATGGGAAATGCGTTGCTATGGATGTCTTAACCTGGGGAAGGCCTCAGTAAGAAGTTTTCAGCAGAGTCCTGAGTCGCGACTACTTAAAATGTATGCCATTTAGGACACTATAATACAAAAGCGTGGGATTGCCATACACATTGACACCCCCCCTAAATGGACTTTGATGACTAAGTATACCTAAATCTTTTCTGGTTCTACAATTAGATGTTTAAATAACTTAGTTTTCATTGGCAATTTAAATCGATTCGAAATGTTCTCAGTGATACAGGTATTATTTGCAGGTAATGTCTTAATTAATGTAGGACCGACGCAAGAAGGCACAATAGCCCCTATATTCCAAGAAAGACTACTCAACCTCGGTAACTGGCTTGGAGTTAATGGTGAAGCAATATATAGCACTTCCCCGTGGTTGCACCAAAATGACTCGCTTAATAGTGACGTATGGTATACGTGCCTCAAACCTACGTACAATCAACGGCATCCCACAGCGAAGCCAAGGGAAAATGACACCATTACAGCAGTTTTTGCCATTTTCCTCTCCTGGCCCACAAATAACCAACTGGAAATTATGGATATAACTTCGTATTTACACGCCGGTACTTACAAGATCGAATTTTTGGGCAGTAACAATGTTCTAAATGTAAGTAGAATTGTGGCAATCTGGTAAAATTTACTCAATTTGATGTTTACTATTGTAACGTTATTTTTTTTTAAATAAATGCTTGTTAATTGGACCGTACCCACAGAATAAATAATAGCCGTACCTAATATAGGCACTTTTAACTGTCAATATACATACCTATTATGATATCGACTGCCTCGTTGGTCTAGTGGTTATAGTAGTGCGACTGCTGATCATGAGGTCCTGGGTTCGAATCCCGGGTCGGGCAAAAAAAACAGTTCTTGAGTTTTTCCATCAAGAAATTCTCAGTAGCTGCCCGGAGTCAGGAAGTTGGCGGTGTCTCACCCCCGTGCCTCGGAAAGCACGTAAAGATGTTGGTCCTGCGCCTGATCTCTCTCCGGTCGTGTCGGTTTACCGTCCCATCGGTCTATGAGAGTGAGGGAATAGAGAGTGCACCTGTGCTTGCGCATACACTCGGGCACTATAATCCTGTCCTGCCGGCCGCCGTGACCGAAATTCGGTCTGGAGGACATTATTATTATTATTATTATGATATCACCAATTACAACGCTATTGTTTGCTTGTGTATGTACCTACATGAGAATAGCGATGCAGTTAAGAAAATTTGCATGGTCCTTAGTTTAATCGTATTAATATTATAATTATCAATATTTTATTTAAGATGCGTATAATTGTAGTATACAAACGTATTACAAATAATTTACTTATTCATAACTTTAAACCGTTTAAGCAATTACTACGTAAAGGGAGCATTTCAACTAATGTAATTAAAAGATTAAAGTAATTGCTCTACATGTCCCTATTCTGACTCACGCCTCTGAGAGGGTTTTGAAGTAGGGAAGAGTTCGCCACGCTACGTGTTGGTGAAAGTCACATGGCTTCGAAATATTTATAATTTCTCAATCATGCAGCTTTCCAGCTTTCTTTACGATAATTATTTTCCTTCATCGCTGAGCATGTGGTAAAATAGCACTTAAAATTACAACTAACAAATTCATTGCTACCTACCGGCGGGCATCGGTTTGCTTGCGTAAAATGAAATTTAAGGCGAAAGCTTATTAATTTCAAGACCGCTCCTGAACGTAGGCCTTGCCTCGAGAACTTTATTGTGTGATTATACCCTTATATCACAATAGACAGTTCTACAACTGTTCCATCTAGTTTGTTTAATATTATAAAATAGGTTACAGTTTATTCTAAGCCCTTTTTTTTTCAAAGTCTATCACTTATTTATTGTAAAAAGATATATCATCGTTTTATCTTGTACTTTTATTTCAGTGGAAAATTAAAAATGGAGTGACAAACATTGAACTTCCAGACAAGGCAAAGATTCAATCGGGATACGCATGGGCTTTAAAAATTAGCCTTAAATAGTAAAGTTGAGTAATTCTTAATAAAGACTTATAAATACTGTTTATCGGATTCAAAGTAGTGTTCAAACGTCGAGGAACGCTATCACTATCATTGTCTACTCAACAACGCTTGACCCTTGTTGCCCCGACGCGACGTAACAGATATGAATAATAAGTATAGATACCTAAGTGCAAAGCAAATAGTTAAATCATTGTATTGTACATACCTTATAAACCACTACAGCTTATATCTCTTGTTTGTTTTTATATTTCTGTAAGTATGGTACACTACTTTTACTTGAATAAAATCTGACGAAATATTATAATCTGCATTTCTTTCTCTTTTCTTATAGGATAAGGGTCTTTTTTTATAGGATAAGGGTAAGGGTGACAAACACAGCACACAACACACAGTCCACCTGGTGGGAAATGTGTCTCCTGTGGTTGTTGTGACCCACAGACATCTATCTACCTACATAGATGAAAAAAGAAGACGATAGATCTTGGATTAAGAATCAAAATGCTTATGCGTTGTCACCCCCTGAGGACTAAGATGGAATACAATATAATCTATATCAATAAAATGATAGAGGTTTGCAGTTGTGCGCGCATCACGGAAAAACTACTCGTTAGATTTCAATTAGGTTTCCTAAGTTTTATTTCTTAGACACTACCTCTGCCTCATGATAAAGTTGGGGCCAGCCGCGCATTATTTGCGCGAGCGACCTGATGCTGTTCAGTTGTACCTTGATCAATTGTCCCCCGTAGTTAGTTTTTAGTTCTAGTTCTTAGGTCGATACCAAACTATTGGAAATATAGTTTGGTATCAATCTAAGAACTAGCTGTTTTTCACACGGTCAACTGTACGTCGCTTGCTCTCGGGTTACTAACCCAGATAATTTATATATTTTAGCTACAAACCGAGCAACGAATAACATTATTTACAAAGAAATTTTGTAAGCAGTATATTTTTGCTTGCGATCTTTTTGATTCGCATTTTTTCGTTCGCAGATACGAAAACTTGGTTATTATATCAAGCAAAGCGGACGAAGTCGCGGGTATCAGCTAGTACAACAATAATAATATACGAATATAAAGACGTTTAATATAATATGGAAAATTAAAAAAATATATAATTTATTACATGTCCATATCATAGCTGGTGGGAGCACTAAGCTCGAAGTTGTTGACGAATATGTTTACTTAGGGACAAATGGTCCGACTGGGTGGGTCCAACTTCGACCGAGAGGTCAATCGACGGATTCAACTCGGCTGGGCGGCGTTCGGGAAATTGCGACACATCTTCTCGTCAGGTATAACCTCAAAACCTGAAAACGAGATTGTACAACCAGTGCGTGTCGCCAGTGATGACTTATGGATCTGAGACGTGGTCCTTCACTGCTGGCCGTATGAGGACGCTCAAGGTCGCTCAGTGAGCTATGTAGAGGGCTATGCTCGGGGTTTCAATGCGTGATAAACTTAGAATTAGGATATCTGCAGTAGAACCAGAGTAACCAACATAGCCCGACGGATTAGTAAGCTGAAGTGGCAATGGGCCGGCCATATAGCTCGAAGAACCGACAACCGATGGGGAAAAAAGGTTCTCAAGTGGCAGCCTCGTACCGGTAGGCGAAGTGTACGGCGACCCCCCACTAGATGGAGTGACGACCTGGTAAGACATGCAGGAAGTCGATGGATGCAGGTGGCTCAGGACCGTGCTTTGTGGCATTCCTTGGGGGAGGCCTATGTTCAGCAGTGGACTTGTGAAGGGCTGTAATGATGATGATGATGATGATGTCCATATCGTCCTGTGGTGTCATAAGAGGCGACAGAGGGAAACAGAAAGTGGAGGAGTGAACTCTGCGCTCTGAAAATTGCGGTTGTGCCAATCCACCTGGTAAGCTATGTGAAGAGTGGGAACAGTTGAATAAATTAAAAAAAAAAAAAACTTCAACACATCCTCGAAACTAGCTGTACGCGACTGGGTTTATGAAACGATTCCTTGAACTAAAATTACGACAACCGGCCCCCACCAGCATCGCCAGGGCGATGGGGTTTAATAAAGCCCAGGTGAATAAATTTTTTGACCAACCTTTGGCTGGGCGCAAAATTATATACAAAAAATATAATTTTGCGCCCAGTCGAATATTTAATATGGACGAAAGCGGTATTAATACTGTACCAAAAAAAAATACCTAAGGTGGTTTCAATGAAAGGCAAAAACTGGTAGGGAAAATAGTTTCTGCGGAAAGAGGGCAAACCAATACACTTGTATGCGCGATGATGGTAACGGGAAATTTCATCCCACCAGCATTTATTTTCCCTAGAAAAAGAATGAAAGGAAATATTGGAATGGTTTCTGATTCTGGCTTCATAAATAGTGAACTGTTTATAAACTACCTCTACCACTTCAAAGATAATATCCAACCAACAAACGACAGTCCTGTCTTACTGATATTGGACAACCACAGCAGTCACATCTCTTTAGCTGCAATAAATTTTGTCGGGATAATAACATCCACGTACTGACCTGGCCACCACACAGCAGCCACAAAATGCAACCACTGGATCGCGGATTTTTTGGCCCTTTAATAGTTAAATTTGCTTATGAATGTGACAAATGGCTAAGCCACCACCCAGGCCGTGTGATTGGACAAACAGAAGTAGCTCAGTTGGTAAATGAAGCCTTTAAAAACGCGGCAACTCTTAAAAACGCGGCTTCAGGGTTTAAAGTTTCCGGAATATGGCCTATAGATGCAAATATATTTTCTGAAGAAGACTTTGCGACGTTATTCCAGCCCCAAATACAGAGGAGACGGTTGCGACTGCAGCAGCTAGACCTGCAAACATTCAACAAGAGCCCACCGCTTCGACATCACGTGAACAGCCTTTGATGACCACTGAATCTCAATCAACATCTCCTAGCCTGTTATCAAAAGAGAACTTTTCAAACACATCTTTATCGGAATCAGTAGCAACGGCATCTTCGAAAATTTGTGAACCTTCAACTAGTCAAAACACATATCTTTGTCTTCTATAAAGCCATTGCCAAAAGCAACAACACAAAATCGCCGAAAGAGAGGTAAACAGTCAATAATAGCTACTGACAGTCCATTCAAATTGGAACTAGAAAATAAGAAAAAGGAAAAAGAAGAAATATTGGCTAAAAAAAAAGTAAAATTAGATTTAAAACAAAGACTAAACGAAAAAGATTACGAAGAAAACTATTAAGACTGCTAATAAAAAGACTGGTAGAAAGAAGAGAACAGAAAACACGGAGAACGAATATTGCTGTCCTTTATGTGAAGAGAAATATGTATACACCGACTGAAGACTGGATAAAATATAGCGTTTGTGTTAGCTGGAGGCACGAACAATGCACCAGTTTTGAACATGGTATTTTCAAATGTATTATATAATGTAATTCTGGCGGTATGAATGATGAGATTGAAAGAAAAAAGGCAGACTTTAGACTTATAAATAAGAGAGTAAAAGAAGTTGTTGAAAGGAAAAAGCAAGAAAGAACGGATAAGAATGATAGAAGGATATCTGATAACGTCCAAGCAAATATTAAAATGTTCTAGAAACTCGTAAGAACTGCTAGGGGAAATTCAAAACAGCCTAGAATGAATGCTATACGAGACGAGAATGGCTGTATGCTGAGTGATGAAGTTTCGAATTTAAAGAGATGGAAGAAATAATTTGAAAGAGTGTTTATGAGTGAAGGGTCGTCTGAATTAAGTGAAAAAGAAATTCCGAAAGAAGTGGAGAGAGGTAGGGAGATAAGTGTAGATGAAATAATGAAAGCAATGAAAAACATGAAAGCAGGTAAGGCAGCCGGATATGATAGAGTATCACTCGAAATGCTAAGGGCTGGAGAGGGAGTGGTGGCAGGCCTGCTGTACACCTTGTTTAATTTATGTTGGGAACTGAAGCGGGTACCGGAAGACTGGTGCAAAGCCGTTATAGTCCCAATATATAAAGGAAAAGGTCACAGCAGGACTGTAAAAACTACCGTGGTATCAGCTTGCTTAGCATTGTGGGTAAACTGTATGTTAAGGTGTTAATTGAAAGAGTTATGGAAGAAACTGATGGAAAAATTTGGGATGTGCAAGCTGGATTTAGAAAGGGAATGGGGTGTACGGATCAAGTATTTTCCATGCGCATGATTGCGGAGAAGTTTTTGGCCAAAAACCAGAAAGTTTTTGTGCTTTCATGGACTTGGAAAAGGCTTATGACAGAGTGGACAGGAATGTGTTATGGCAAACACTTAACTCATTTGGTTTGAGCGCTGGTTTGATACAGGCATTGAAGTTTCTTTATAGGGACTCTAGTGCTTGTGTCAGGATCAACGGGGTCTACTCGGACTGGTTTGGCATCCAAAAGGTGTCAGACAGGGCTGTAGCTTCCCCCTGGCTGTTTAACCTATTTATGGACAGTTGTTTGCAAACTTTGAAAGTTGAAGAATGTGGGTTGAGAATGGGTGAGTTAACCGTCAAATGCCTTTTGTACGCCGATGATCAAGTCATATTTGCATCGTCGGCGGCCGAGTTACAAATGATGGTTACTTTAATGAACCGGTCATTAAAAGAAAGAGGTATGAAAGTGAACGCAAGTAAGACGAAAGTGATGGTTTTTGAAAGAGAAGAAAGTAAAACGTTATGTGAAATAAGAATAGAAGGGAGTTGATTGAGCAAGTGGATGAGTTGGGATGTTTATTTAGCAGGGATGGTAGATATGATAAGGATATAGAATGACGAGTGAACGCAGGAAATAGAGTGAATGGGGCGCTACACGCTATTGTGAAGAGTCAGAATGTGTCAAAAAAGGCACGTTTGGCAATTCACAATGCTGTGTTAGTCCCTACTTTAATGTATGGTAGTGAAAGTTGGGTCTGGCAGAAGAAGCATGAGAGTAGAATAAATGCTGTAGAAATGCGGTCATTAAGGAGTATGCTAGGGCTGAATCTGAATGACAGGGTGAGAAATAGTGTGATAAGAGAAAAGTGTGCTTTGCAAGATGACGTTGTGACCAGGATTAAGAAAGGAATGCTTCGGTGGTTTGGTCATGTAGAAAGAATGAACGAAGAAAGAGTGACAAAGCAAATTTATGCTGCAGAAGTGAACGGCAGAGTCGGAAAGGGACGCCCTAGACGAAGGTTTATCGACCAAATTGGCGATATATTGAAAATGGGCCAGATTAGGAGTACCCTTAACCGACGAGCGTGTATGCGTAGATATATGGATGTAAAGAAGGCGAGAGAGGTGTGCCAGGATCGTGCCAAATGGAAGTCCGTAGTCTCTGCCTACCCCTCTGGGTGACAGGCGTGAGTGTTTATATATGTATTTTCAAATGTGATAATTGTGCTCATAAATAAGTATTTTTATTAATTAAGATATTGATCTCATTTGTGGTACTTGTTTGATTTTAGTTTTCAATTTATTCGTTACTGAAACATAATTTGATAGTTAAGTTAAAATAATAAGCTTTAGAGTATGTTAACAACTCAAATGTTGTCGATTTATGCGACGTACACTTACCCCCACAACTGCGCACAGTTACCCCCCTACTCGGGTAAGTGTACGCATTTTGATTACTTTTGTATTCTTTCCACTAGATGGAGTGACGACCTGGTAAGACATGCAGGAAGTCGATGGATGCAGGTGGCTCAGGACCGTGCTTTGTGGCATTCCTTGGGGGAGGCCTATGTTCAGCAGTGGACTTGTGAAGGGCTGTAATGATGATGATGATGATGATGTCCATATTGTCCTGTCATAAGAGGCGACAGAGGAAACAGAAAGTGGAGTAAATTGCATGATCGTCGTGTTTATACCTGATTTATTTCAAATTTACATATTTATTAATATACTTAGTGATTAGCTGATTAGTTAATAAATATATAAATCTACCATTATTATCAATAATAGTTTATAGTTAATAGACCACAGCAACTAAACCGTGTGTGGTTTCTGCTGTAGGGCTAAAAAAAATTCACTTTGTGTATTAGTTTGTTTCATAATTTTGAATTTAAAAAAATGCGTGGCAACTATGTAAAATCCCCCTATGGGGCAATCTATGGATGAGGCCTATGTTCAGCAGTGGTAAGCTATAATGGCTAGCGGGAGGGCTGGGTTCGGCAGTGAACTTGGTAGGCTGTAGTGAAATATGGAATATAATTTATTGGATGGCTACAACGAAAAGGCCACCGACTCAGCATTATTCAAGCTCAAGAAAAGTCATCAGGCATAGCTGTACAATTTTAGAATTTAATATTTATTTATTTATTTATTTATATATAGCACAGATGATTTTCAACGTGGTAGAGCCATGCTGCAGCTATATTAGTAGTATAGTTGTAGTACGAATGGGTCGGCTCGACCGGGAAAGGACCACGCTCACAGAATACCAGCGTAAAATAGCAGCTTAACACTGCTGTGTTTCGTATGGTGAGTGTAGAGAACCGGAGACCCTTTTACTGGAAAAGAGGCATTCCATCTTAGTCCTCACGGGTGACAACGCATCTGCATTTTGATTCTTTATTGAAGATAGATGTAGATGTCTATGGGTCACAGCAACCACTTACCATCAGGTGGACTGTGCTCGTTTGTCACCCTATCCTATAAAAAAAAAAATGAAAATAATAAAGGAAGTTAAAGTTTCCTTGTTTCCAGAATCTACTGATATTCGTATGTTATTATATTCGGCAATGGTATTCTTTCACCTGTCGTACTCAATTGCAAGTTGGTGGTGACTCGGACACCATTTTTATACAACCCGTATAACAGCAGTAGTTGGTTGCTTGGTTGTATATTATTTTATGCAAAAAAGTATGTACTTACGTGGAGCATAAATGTAAAATATAGTAAATAAAGTAAACATTGCTTAAATACCAAATACATGTCTAAGCTTATATTCTGAGTCCATCTTCAATTCGTCCAAAATCAGCGCAAAATTTCTTTGTCTTTAGTAAACGTTTCTTTGAAATAAAATCAAAAATCAATCAAACATATTTATTCGATAATATTTGCATAGTTTCTAACATAGGTACTTATGGCCATATAACCTACAACGATTACATTATCTTATACTAATCGAAAATGAAATTGTGCAATAGAAATACATAAGTAGGTACAAGGAAATAACATGAGCACAGTAATATCAATTAAATAAACATAGTACTACATATAGATACCTCTTCATCGACTACGGGATATCCCCGTTACGGTCTTAATCCCGTAAAGAAATTAATAACATATACCATATATGAGTACATAGTGCTATGGCACTATGCCATTATAACTCGAAGAATCGGAAACTGAAGAGGAAAAAGAAGAGAAGAAAGATTATAGGTTATTTAAGATTAAAGTTTATAGGTTCTCGAGAGAGCAGTAAACATACTTCTGCATAATTCTGGATTTTTTTTAAAAAAAATCTGAATATTACAAATTGATAAGATTTATCCCACCCTCTCCGGCAGTTGAATAAGTCAATATTTTACAGGTGTAGTGTTCAAAAAAATAAAACATAATATATTAAATAATTAAATAAAAAAACGTAGTAAAAGATAAAAAAAAGAAATACACATATCACCTCTTGGGGTTATCAGCTATCAACGTAAGACAATACAGAAGTATAGGAATTATTAGATTCATTTCATTATTTTTCAAATAAATTAGAGATGAGTGCGCTATGTTTTATGCGTGACGATGTATAAATTCTGGCATATAAAAATAAATACGCAGTTTCAATATTATACTAATATTAACATACATTTACAGCTATTATACAAAAATAATTAATTTAAAAAGAGCTACAGTGAAAATATTAAGGTTACGTTTATCTTTCAAGTGTTTGAAAGCTGGCTTGTACACATACAATTGTATATAATTTTTACACATCGAAAGCTTTTAGAATCCAATTTTAATATCTAAATTATATAATCGCACTACTGGGCAAGTTCTTAAAATGGTCATATTACATATATTGCATAAAATGTGTTAATATTGAAATAAGCTTTGTACATATATTTTTTTTATTTTATACCAGCAAGCACCATTGATTACGTATGTGAAGCACTAATATGAATATCTGTCTTCCGAATATTTTGAGTTTTTTATAAAACCTTACTCATTTTATAATAAAAATATTTAGTAAATTTTACTTTTAGCGGTGAGCGGTGTGTGCGCCATTAATAATAATAATAATAATGTCCTCTCATGTCCTCCAGGCCGAATTTTGATCACAGCGGCCAGTCTAGTCACCTGCGCAGGGCAGAATTATAGTGCCAGACTGTATGCGCGAACACAGGTGCACTCACTATTCTCTCACTCTCATAGTCCGATGAGACGGTAATCCGACACGACCGGAGCAAGATCAGGCGCAGGCCAACGGCTTTACGTGCTTTCTGAGGCACGTAGGTGAAACACCGTCATCTACCTGACTCCTGGCTGCTACTGAAAATTTCTTGTCACAAAAACCCAATAACTAATTTTGGACCGACCCGGGATTCGAACCCAGGACCTCATGATTAGCAACCGCGTTTACGACCACTAGATAACTAGATCCACGAGGCAGTCAAAGGCACCATTAGCACCAATACCGTAATCGTACGGGAATTATCTAACATTTTAGGCCAAAGTATCCGCCGGGCTGCCCCAATGCGTGTTGGCGGACTTCCCGAAGACTAGACCGAAGATGGGCAGCAGCATCTTTTTGATATGACAATGTTTATAATCAAGAGACGGCATCACCCCTCTCCAGAAGCCCGCACGACGTGCAACGAAGTGCTAGTTCGTCAGCGACCGGCCGCGTGTCATTTTGTTTTGGCAGGCAAGTAAATTATTTTGCTTAATTTCTTACGATATTTTAAAAGAGTACTTTGAAAAACGCCTCAAACTTGGAAAGACAGCGGAGAGTATGGGAAGATATTTTTCAACATTTACAAAGGCTCAAGAAGAAGAAATATACCAATACATAAAAAAGGCTGACAATCTTTACTATGGGCTTACCATGATCAGCCTTCGGAAATTGATTTATGAATATGCTGAAATAAACAAAATTCCGCATCGCTTCAACACATCCTCGAAACTAGCTGTACGCGACTGGGTTTATGAAACGATTCCTTGAACTAAAATTACGACAACCAGCCCCATCAGCATCGCCAAGGGCGATGGGGTTTAATAAAGCCCAGGTGAATAAATTTTTGACAATCTGGAGACCTTATACAAAAATATAATTTTGCGCCTAGCCGAATATTTAATATGGACGAAAGCGGTATTAATACTGTACCGAAAAAATACCTAAGGTGGTTTCAATGAAAGGCAAAAACTAGTAGGAAAATAGTTTCTGCGGAAAGAGGGCAAACCATTATACTTGTATGCGCGATGAGTGTAACTGGAAATTTCATCCCACCAGCATTTATTTTCCCTAGAAAAGAATGAAAGGGCATTTATTGAACAATGCATCTGATGGAAGTATTGGAATGGTTTCTGATTCTGGCTTCATAAATAGTGAACTGTTTATAAACTATCTCTACCACTTCAAAGATAATGTCCAGCCAACAAACGACAGTCCTGTCTTACTGATATTGGACAACCACAGCAGTCACATCTCTTTAGCTGCAATAAATTTTTGTCAGGATAATAACATTCACGTACTGACCTTGCCACCACACAGCAGCCACAAAATGCAACCACTGGATCGCGGATTTTTTGGCCCTTTAAATGTTAAATTTGCTTATGAATGTGACAACTGGTTAAGCCACTACCCAGACCGTGTGATTGGACAAACAGATGTAGCTCAGTTGGTAAATGAAGCCTTTAAAAAGGCGGCAACTCTTAAAAACGCGGCTTCAGGGTTCAAAGTTACCGGAATATGGCCTATAGATGCAAATATCTTTTCTGAAGAAGACTATGCGGCAGCTACTGTTACAGACGTTATTCCAGCCCCAAATACAGAGGAGACGGTTTCGACTGCAGCAGCTAGACCTGCAAACATTCAACAAGAGCCCACCGCTTCGACACAGCCTTTGATGACCACTGAATCTCAATCAACATCTCCTAGCCTGTTATCAAAAGAGAACTTTTCAAACACATCTTTATCGGAATCAGTAGCAACGGCATCTTCGAAAATTTGTGAACCTTCAACTAGTCAAACACACATATCTTTGTCTTCTATAAAGCCATTGCCAAAAGCAACAACACAAAATCGCCGAAAGAGAGGGTAAACAGTCAATAATAGCTACTGACAGTCCATTCAAATTGGAACTAGAAAATAAGAAAAAGGAAGAAGAAGAAATATTGGCTAAAAAAAAAGTAAAATTAGATTTAAAACAAAGACTTCAAACGAAAAAGATTACGAAGAAAACTATTAAGACTGCTAATAAAAAGACTGGTAGAAAGAAGAGAACGGAAAACACGGAGAACGAATATTACTGTCCTTTATGTGAAGAGAAATATGTATATCCACCGACTGAAGAATGGATAAAATGTAGCGTTTGTGATAGCTGGTGGCACGAACAATGCACCAGTTTTGAACATGGTATTTTCAAATGTAATAATTGTGCTCATAAATAAGTATTTTTATTAATTAAGATATTGATCTCATTTGTTGGTACTTGTTTGATTTTAGTTTTCAATTTATTCGTTACTGAAACATAATTTGATAGTTAAGTTAAAATAATAAGCTTTAGAGTATGTTAACAACTCAAATGTTGTCGATTTATGCGGCGTACACTTACCCCCACAACTGCGCACAGTTACCCCCCTACTCGGATAAGTGTACGCATTTTGATTACTTTTGTATTCTTTAAGTTCAAAGAATTTATGCTATTATAGTTGATTATTTTCATACCTAAATTGTTGATGAATAAATAGTCTAACTAATAAATACTGTTTTGTTTCAGAACAAAACAGTATTTTTTATTTTTTATATCTAGGTTTCATAAAATACTCAAAATATTCCGAGTATCAGTAAGTACGTTTTATACGTGGTAGAGCCATGCTGCAGCTATATTAGTAGTATAGTTGTAGCACGAATGGGTCGGCTCGACCGGGGAAGGACCATGCTCTCACAGAATACCAGCGTAAAGTAGTGAGTGTAGAGAACCGGAAACTCTTTTTACTGGACAAGGGGCATTCCATCTTAGACCTCACGAATGACGACGCATCTGCATTTTGATTCTTTATTGAGGATAAATGTAGATGTCTATGGGTCACAGCAACCACTTACCATCAGGTGGACTGTGCGCTCGTTTGTCACCCTATTCTATAAAAAAAAAGTACAAGGTAAAGCATTACTAATAAGAGTAAAAGATAAAACTTATTTTGCACTGTATGTGGTAACTTTATAGTTTCACAATTTTTATAAAGATTAATAACTGCTAAAAAGATAATACTTATTTTTTAAATTATATTGCTTGAGACAAACTCACAGGTTATATTATGCAAGTATAGTACAAGTTACATGCTGATAAGTTCTGTAACTATGTTTTGGAATGAAAAATAAATGATTACAAAGTCACGATAGAGAAATTTGAGTGTTTACAGAATTGTCAGTGAAAACGTATCCCAAATGTATTTTAAAGATTTGGTAAAAAGATAAAAATTTATTTTAAGGCTTTCTTTTATAAAATATAGGTTTTTTCTACCAGGATTTTGAACACAGCATAATATAGTTCATAACTTTTAGTTTAAAGTTCATGTTTTTGCACTTGTCGCAAGTCTTCGAAGCAATTTTAATATTTTATACAAACGAAAATATTTAGTTTCGTTAAGATACAAGATAACCTGCTTCAGATTAAACATTTTCCACATATTAAACATGATTGTCTACTTACGATCTAATATGGCTAAATAATTAATAACTAAGTATATTTTTTTATATTTACATACATACGTGCGTACATATTTTAATCAAAGGAAACCGCGTATCTTACTTGCAATTTGGAATGTTATGGAAACATAAAAATATTTTTTTCTTTTACTTTTTTTATTGATTAGTCATATCAGTACCACGAAGCAAATACAAAGAGGAGATGACATAAGAAACTGTGCACTGTGATTCTAACTAGGTCCTGACGTCATCACAGTGGGCGTGGCTTTACTTAGTATACTATCAGCGTTCGTCCTGTGCACTTATGTGTCGAAAAACGCAAACCTGTGCATTTTCGTAGTATTAAGAAGAAAAGGATGAAGTGTTGTGTTTTATCGTGTAAAAACTACTCAGATAGTCACTCTGATGCTATGAATGGCATCACATTTCATTTGTAAGTAATTTTATACCTACGAGGGTAACACTGAAAGTTCTTAGAAAATCAAAAACTGAACAAACTAGCAAGTTATTAGTTTTATTATATCTTTTCAAAATAGTGTCCATTTACATCAATACATCGCTGCATACGATGGAACCACTGAGAAAAGCACTTTGCCCACTCGTCCTTAGGGGTCTCTTCGACGGCATTTTGAAACGCAGCCACTGCTTCCTCGGCGTCCATAAAACGTTTTCCTCGAAGTTTTCTTTATTTTTGGAAATAAATAAAAATCGCAAGGTGCCAGGGCGACCCAGTAATTCCACGTCTGACGTCGCCAAGTAGTCGATTGTTTGCATGGCGGTGTGCGACGAGGCGTTGTCGTGGTGAAGGAGGATCCTACTGCGAAGTCGTTTCTCCCGAACTTTTTCCAAGACAAACAATTGCTAGTGTACCACTCTGCATTAACTGTTTTTCGATCCTCTAAAACAATTGTTCCGTAATGACCTGCCCTTCCGAAGAACGAGGCCACCATCTTTTTTCCCATGCTTCGACCTCTCTTCACTTTAGTTGGCAACTCCTCGGAAGGAAACACCCAGACAGCAGACTGTCTCTTAGTTTCAGGATCATAACAATAAATCCAGCTTTCGTTACCCGTAAGTATATCTTTGAACCATTTCACGACACCAATCAACACGACGGAGTTTTTGTGCCTCTGTCAAATTATGAGGTATCCACCGGGCACAAAGCTTCCTGACCGCTAAATGTTCATGGAGGATTTTGTGCACTTGACTCATACCGATGCCTAAGCTTGTTCAAATCTGCTGATAAGTCACTCTTTTGTCACTCTCTATCATACGCCGTACAACACTGATGTTATCTTCAGTCGTCGCCGTAGAAGGCCGTCCCTCACGCAGTTCATCGGTGAGATTAGTGCGACCACGTTTAAACTCATTAAACCAGTTGTAAACAGTGGCAGGAGATGGGACTTCATCGTGAAAGGCCGATGTCATTTAAGTCTACAAGAAAGTATATCATAACTTTCTTGTAGACTTAAATGACATCGAAAGTCATAAAAAATCATTGAACGAAAATTTTCTCGCGGAACGAATTTATCATGCTGACGTGACACAGACAATTTTCAATTTACAGCCAAATCGTAAACAAATGACAAATTAATAAAATACATACACAATAATATTGGCAAAGAGTTCCATTTAAAAATTTGAACTTATTTTTTTATTATATCGTTTACAAGTCGCCAGTTCTAAAAACTTTCAGTGTCGCCCTCGTACTTTATTTAAAAGGTTCTAGAAAAATCTCTGCGTCAGCTTTCAAATGTAATTAAATATATTCGACGTTAGATGGCGACACTTTGTGTCATGGGAACTAAAAATATAAAGGTACGTAGAGCTCAGTATTATTAAAATAATCATACGAAGGTGTTGAAATTTGTTTTGCATTCAGTCCTAAAGAATTTTTAAACGCCAAAATATTATTTTTATAGTTTTTATAATCATTTTGTGAACAGGCCGCCATCTATCGTCAAGGTAGCTAAACTACATTGCAACATCGATATGTAACGATGCGAGTAGTTTTACTATTTATCGGTAGACGGAAAATAGTAAAGTTGGCGGGGATTAACATCCCCTCACCCCGCAAATTGTCACGCGTTCTTACATAGTGAAATCTAATTACAACACCTCCTCTTTGTACTTGCTCCGTGGTATTTACCTTTCAGAACGCTAAATTTAAAAAAAATCAGGGTATTTGAAAATAGGCAATAGACTATGTTGGCCTTCCAAATAGGTAGTTAAATTTGTTAGGATATTAAAATCAATTATACTTAGATAGAATATGATACAGAAATTAATTAATATTACACACAAGTATGCCAACCAACTATAGTACGACCTCACGTACTATAGTTGGTACAACTATGTACCAACTATAGTACGTGAGGGTAATATGGTCATCCGGTTAAAATGGTCACTTTCTTATAACTCAAAAACTACAGCCTTGTTTACATAGATTGCTCTTCATCAGCCAATCAAATAATAAACGGTCAAAAGGGCGCTGCTTTATCGACGCCATTTTGGCAGTTGACATTATAGTAAATATTTTAGTCGATTTTAGTATGGTGTAGTGTAGTTAGTTTTTTTTAAGTAGATTTTTCGAAGTGTCCCTAATTATATCTAAAGCTTGTTTGTTATTTTTTTCTTAATATATTAGTTATAGTATACGACTTTGTGTTTTTGTCTCTGTACTCCTCCTAGTTTTGGTTTTATATTACCCTCACGTATCTTATTTGTCAGAATACTTGGAAGATATTGGTCAACGCCATTTTGAATTTCTAAAATAAACAAAACCACAAAAGCAAAATAATATAGAAAGCTAAAACAATTTGTTCCATTCAAAATTACTCGCCAAAAAATTGTGTTGTAAATAGCGGTATTCTTTGACCTTGTCAAAGATTTAAAAATGGTTTCATAGAAAAAAAAATTGGGTTATAATCAATATTATCTTTGTATGTAATTAGTAATTACATTTCTTTCGGCTTCTTTAAATTTTCTCTTGCAATATTGTTTCGTTAGAAAAGCTAATGAAGAGTAACACTGTCAAAAAACTTAACTGTAATATACAGTTAATGTTGAAATATTTCGAAATGATCTAAATATCTGTATTAAGTAGGCAAACAGACCTAGATACTTAAAAATAAATAATTCGTTGTTAAAGATGTTTATTTATACAAGGTGCTGTTTTCGAAGACATCGCGTAACGATCGTATGCACTTAATTTCTATATTCTTTACAAATATACAGAAAAAATGCGAAAATTGTTTAATGCCTTTTCAAAAGAAAGTTTCGTTAAATGCGCTTATAAAATGCGAGCAATTTCTAAAAATCATTTTAAAAAATCAGCTTTATAGCAGAAAGTCATGAAATATCTATAAGCTATAATATAGACTGTGATCGATCCCTTTGCCTAAGAGCTTCAAGCTGAGGCAGTAACGGCTCCTGCCTATTGAAAAACTCCTCCAGAGCAGGCTCTGAAAGCATTGTGGCTAAGAACTGTTCAAGCGTTATGAACCATACGCTGTCGGAGGGCGGGTCGTTTTCCTTTGACGGTGAGGGCTGAAACGACGATCCTTCTAGTTCAGCCGTTTTGTTGCCATTTGGATCCAGCTGTGATTGTGATATTAAGATTTTAGTTTATTGCACGTATTCAAAACGTTTTAAAAAGTGTTTAGGTGTGATTCGATCTGCCCTAACTGCCAAATACGCACGCACGCACACGCACGCACGCGCACCCACGCGCACTCACACTACCCACTGACGCTAATGCTCTTCACTTGCTCGGACGCGTGCACTCACACGCACACACCACCATCCTTAAAAAACAATAGAATCGAACTCCATGGAACTCAAAACGCGGATGAGGACAATATGTCAAAGTTAGGACTTTCAAATACCTGACATTACAAAAGATGTCTCTGTCAAATCCAATAAAATATTGGATTAAAAAAATTTAAAGCAGGGTACATTTAACATTATATTTGCAAACAATGGAAATTAAATCGAGAAATTAATATGTTCTTCAGTGTTTGCAGATCATATTATTTTAGTGCACGATTACAAAATTGGCAGAGGACGCCATATTGATTAGATGCAGGGGTCTCCAAACTACGGCCCGCGGGCCAAATCCGGCCCACAGTGCCATCAATCTGGCCCGCGACAGCCAATGTCTTATTGTAATTACTATTGCTGTGATAAGTTGAAGAAGAAAACACAGAATGATAATTACTCGGTTTTATTGACTTGAAAGGTAAAACTTAACAACAGAAATGATGACGCAGAAAACTTAACTTAAGTATCTAAGCTTAAGCATATTAATAACTAACAAATAATTGAAATGAATCCCACTAATCACAGTAAAACAAAAAACACTAATGAGATTTATGTAATTGTGATTTTCCACCGACAATAGTTTGTAGTTGTGGATCAATTTTACTTGTAACAATTATTAAAAGAGATTTAAGATGATCATCGGTTAATTTAGATCTGTAAACATTCTTTGTGTACTTCGTCTTGAAAAACGTTTTCTCACACAAGTAAGTAGTACCAAAAACAGAAAACAACCCACGAGCAAATTTATGCGAATTATCAAATTGTACCAGTGGAAGACTTATCAAATTCTTTAATCATATCACTGCACTGTAAATCAATAATTTCCATTTGGACTTCCGGAGCCAGGGTTTCAATGTCAGAATGAAAAGGATTTTGAAAAAGCTTAATTTCATTCGCAATGACACCAAAATCTGAGAAACGAGTAACAAAATTTATCTTTAAAACACTCAAAGTTTCGATTGCAAAATCGAACTTTGAGTGTTTTATCTACTCGCGAATAAAACAACACCTGCGCAGTATCTGACACAATTTTTCACAGTACGCGAGCAACCCGGGTTCGATGCCCGCCGGCACCAATGAAATTGTTAATTGCAATTTTCAGTGCTGATTTGCCACGTGCTCGGCGGTGAAGGAAAACATCGTGAGGAAACCTGCATGTCTGAGAAATAAGAAAAATAATATTTTGAAGACATGTGAAGTTTGCCAACCGCATTGGAACAGCGCGGCGGACATTTCCTTACCTAAAACCCTCTCAGAAATTCTCATTTCTGAGGAGGCCTGTGCCCAGCGGTGGGACGTATATAGGGTGTAACTTTAACTTTATATAACGCAGACCAAGCAAAGACGGTCGATAATGGAAGTTTACATATACGTGTATCATGTGAGTGTACAAATTCGTTATGATATGCGCAGGTGCGATCGTAGCATTACTCATGTATATTAACTAATGAAACAAATAAAAACTGAAGTTGATATGTCTGATATTTGAAAGCCCAAATTGCAAGTCAATAGTGTCCGAAACTATTGTTTAAAAGAATATCTCTCTCTCTTTCTCTCTCTCTCTCTCTCTCTCTCTCTCTCTCTCTGTGTGTGTGTGTGTGTGTATGTGTGTACTGAAGTTTTTGAACGAATATCTGTGGCTTGCAATTCAATTATTTTGGACTAAACATAACTATTACCTTAGCAACGACGGGTTGTTTGGCAGCAGCAGCAGCTAAGAAAAGGCTGTCTTGGGATATCTCGCGACCTAACTCCGGCCGATGTGTTAATTCGCCCAATTGAAGCAGTAATGTACCTTTAGTAAAATACAATAAAATTACAAAACTTATTAGGTAAAATATAAATAAATTTTCACTATTGTCTGTTACTACATTGTTAAGCTTTAGCCATTAGCGAAAGCCAAATATAGATTTAAAAATGCTAGTAATGAAACATGATTACTGTCATATTATTGTTATATTGTCAGCGTGCGTGTGCAGCATATGCTGTATAGTATGCGTTGTATGTGTAAGAAGTTTGTCATATGATGGCGGTGTAAGAGAATGCATTATCCCGTGGGTGTACACACCGACGGATGTGCGTGTGCGTGTGCAGAGTACGTGTGGAGCGGTGCACTGACCGGCGCGCGCCACGGCCTCGTACAGCGGGCCGCTGTGCTCAGTGAGGCCGTGCAGCGTGGCCAGCAGGCGCAGCGTGTGCGTGTGCGTGTGCGAGTACGTGTGCGTGTGCAGAGTACGTGTGGGCGGTGCACTGACCGGCGCGCCACGGCCTGCACAGCGGGCCGCTGTGCTCAGTGAGGCCGTGCAGCGTGGCCAGCAGGCGGCGTGTGCGTGTGCGTGTGCAGAGTACGTGTGCGTGTGCAGAGTACGTGTGGGCGGTGCACTGACCGGCGCGCGCGGCCTCGTACAGCGGGCGCTGTGCTCAGTGAGGCCGTGCAGCGTGCCAGCAGGCGCAGCGTGTGCGTGTGCGTGCAGAGTACGTGGAGCGGTGCACTGACGGCGCGCGCCACGGCCTCGTACAGCGGGCCGCTGTGCTCAGTGAGGCCGTGCAGCGTGGCCAGCAGGCGCAGCGTGTGTGCGTGTGCGTGTGCGTGTGCGTGTGCGTGTGCAGGTACGTGTGGGCGGTGCACTGACCGGCGCGCCACGGCCTCGTACAGCGGGCCGCTGTGCTCAGTGAGGCCGTGCAGCGTGGCCGCAGGCGCAGCGTGTGCGTGTGCGTGTGCAGAGTACGTGTGCGTGCAGAGTACGTGTGGGCGGTGCACTGACCGGCGCGCGCCACGGCCTCGTACAGCGGGCCGCTGTGCTCAGTGAGGCCGTGCAGCGTGGCCAGCAGGCGCAGCGTGTGCGTGTGCGTGTGCAGGTACGTGTGCGTGTGCAGGTACGTGTGGGCGGTGCACTGCCGGCGCGCGCCACGGCCTCGTACAGCGGGCCGCTGTGCTCAGTGAGGCCGTGCAGCGTGGCCAGCAGGCGCAGCGTGTGCGTGCGTGTGCAGAGTACGTGTGCGTGTGCAGAGTACGTGGAGCGGTGCACTGACCGGCGCGCCACGGCCTCGTACAGCGGGCCGCTGTGCTCAGTGAGCCGTGCAGCGTGGCCAGCAGGCGCAGCGTGTGCGTGCGTGCAGAGTACGTGTGGGCGGTGCACTGACCGGCGCGCGGCCTCGTACAGCGGGCCGCTGTGCTCAGTGAGGCCGTGCAGCGTGGCCAGGCGCAGCGTGTGCGTGTGCGTGTGCAGAGTACGTGTGGAGCGGTGCACTGACCGGCGCGCCACGGCCTCGTACAGCGGGCGCTGTGCTCAGTGAGGCCGTGCAGCGTGGCCAGCAGGCGCAGCGTGTGCGTGTGCGTGTGCAGGTACGTGTGGAGCGGTGCACTGACCGGCGCGCGCCACGGCCTCGTACAGCGGGCCGCTGTGCTCAGTGAGGCCGTGCAGCGTGGCCAGCAGGCGCAGCGTGTGCGTGTGCGTGTGCAGGTACGTGTGGGCGGTGCACTGACCGGCGCGCACGGCCTCGTACAGCAGGCCGCTGTGCTCAGTGAGGCGTGCAGCGTGGCCAGCAGGCGCAGCGTGTGCGTGTGCGTGTGCAGGTACGTGTGGGCGGTGCACTGACCGGCGCGCCACGGCCTCGTACAGCGGGCCGCTGTGCTCAGTGAGGCCGTGCAGCGTGGCCAGCAGGCGCAGCGTGTGCGTGTGCAGAGTACGTGTGGAGCGGTGCACTGACCGGCGCGCGCCACGGCCTCGTACAGCGGGCGCTGTGCTCAGTGAGGCCGTGCAGCGTGGCAGCAGGCGCAGCGTGCGTGTGCGTGTGCGTGTGCAGAGTACGTGTGGAGCGGTGCACTGACCGGCGCGCGCCACGGCCTCGTACAGCGGGCCGCTGTGCTCAGTGAGGCCGTGCAGCGTGGCCAGCAGGCGCAGCGTGTGCGTGTGCAGAGTACGTGTGGAGCGGTGCACTGACCGGCGCGCGCCACGGCCTCGTACAGCGGGCCGCTGTGCTCAGTGAGGCCGTGCAGCGTGGCCAGCAGGCGCAGCGTGTGCGTGTGCAGAGTACGTGTGGAGCGGTGCACTGACCGGCGCGCGCCACGGCCTCGTACAGCGGGCCGCTGTGCTCAGTGAGGCCGTGCAGCGTGGCCAGCAGGCGCAGCAGGTGCGCGCGCGGCAGCTGCGGCGCGGCGCGCGGCGAGCCCGGCGACCCCGCGCCCCCCGCCCCCGCCAGCCCCGCCAGCGCGCACGCACGCACTGCAGCCGCTTCACTCTCTAAACAAACGCAAGAGACGTATGTAAAGGTACGAAGCGTAAGCATTCTTTCACGTGATTTGTCCGTTAGTTAATCTTCGTCATTTATTGGATATTCACGTGACATTCGCCTCAGTATATTGAATATGTACACGTGTAAATGCTGTCACTCGATGCTCACGACTCGCGGAGCTATTTATTTTTTCAACACAACCATTCGACATCATTTATAACTAGTGGTCGGATAATCAGGCGCTTATTTACCTAAAGTTTATATTTTTTAGCATTAAAGATTAATATGGACATGAACTTCCTAAATCAAATTTATTTAATTGAATGCCGCGACCGCGGGATTGACTAATATTTCGTAAATATACTAAACTAAAATTAATTACAAGACTAAGAATATTACTTGAACTCTTGGATGTCCTGCACGAGAGTGAGTGATATAGCAATAATATTACCATACACATACAACAACATAACTAGACGAACCGGCAGAGATGACGTCATTGTGATAGAAACCCCGATTTTAACGTAGTCAGAGAAATGTCTCCGATCTGTACAGAAGTAAATGACGTTAATCTTTACAAATTCGCGCCACTTACTTCTGTAGATGTTGAAATGTTGTATTGAACATAAAAGTTAAAATTGTTAAAATTTTGATTATTTATTTTAATTCGTGAAAAATAAATAATCAATGAATAACTTCTAAACAAGTAGAATCTGAGGTTGACGATGTAAACGTATTTGCGTCAAGTTCACATTAACCAGACGCAGACATGCAACGTCGTGAAACTCTTTATATTATTTATTTATTTATGTTAACAACATAAGTATAAAAACACAGGTAATTACGGGTCCTAAACTAAGCGCAGCTTCTATCTCAGGACCCTGGCATGCGATATTACAACATGGTTTGTCACTGGACAACATTTACTTAAAGATATACTATACGATAGTTTTAACATAACATGATTGACATCGGAGGTTAAAAGTAATGGTTCTAATACAATTAATATGGTGGTATTATTTTACTGCACAATTAAAATTAAAAATAAATTATAGCGCCTGTAGATGGCTCTGTAATAGTTGGAATAAGAATGAGTACGTTCGAGTCCACTTTGTGAGTGAGTGAGTGTGAGTAGTGAGTGTCTGTGTGTGTGCGAGTTGCATGTGCGTGCGTGCGCGTGCGTGCGTGTGTGTGTGCGAGATCTTACAGTTTTGTGCACGTTGAGTGTGGCATTGTAAATAAACAGCTGTCACACCCATAGTACTTTAAATTCTTCATATAGGGAGTCGGTGGGATATGTGAATGGCTTATTCAATATTACTTTAATTAGTGCATGTTGAGCCCTTTACAATGTCATAAGTGCAGTCCTCTCAGCGCGACCCAAACACAAATGCAATACTGCAGTATAGATTGGCATAGTACAAAGTATACCTGACGTATTATATCCACAGGAGTACAAACTCGCAGTTTTTTCATAATGTAAATGAGCTTTCGCACACATGAAGACAGATTAGAAATATGGGCATCAAACGTTAGGTTTTTATCTATGATAACTCCAAGATATTTGGTCATTATAGAGCGCGCAATCGGTTCACAGTTACAGCCATGCAGATAGGTATAATCATTCCTGCAGTAATGAATCTTTAAGGGAATAGCAATCGGAGGACTTGATCGTCTAGATTTAGAAAAGCATATGTATGTAGTCTTTTTCTGATTTAGTGTAAGGAGATTTACATTTAAGGACATGGCAATCCGAGATAGGCCTTGTTCCGCGGTACTTTATACTCGACTCCATGTCGTATCGTGAAACAATATGGTTGTATCATCTGCGTAAGCAATTACATTTGAATTAGGCAATTTTTGTACGAGGATATCGTTCAAGTACAGAGTAAAGAGAGTAGGTCCAAGGGTACTGCCCTGCGGAACGCCAAAATTAACATGCAGTTGCCTACTAGTGTGTTTTCCTACTTTTACGCACTGTTTTCGCATTTTAAGGTAAGTTTCAAACCATTGAAGTATATTTCCCCTTACTCCAGCGGGTTCTAGCTTTTTCAAGAGGAGGCCAACTGAGACAGTATTTTGACAATGTCTCTGTTGCTCGCGACAGGTCGAGAAAAACACCTATGCAACATTTCCCACTCTCCACGTGTTGTGATATCTGGTCAGCTAGTGCTGCTACAGCGTCGTCGGTCGATTTTCCCAGTTGAAAACCATATTGCTTATCCGAGATAATCCGATTTTTATGTAGAAAACGGACAAGTTGCCTGCTCACTATCTTCTATAGAATTTTTGATATGATGCTAAGTAAAGAGACTGGTCTGTAATTTTCCGGCAAGGTTGGAGAACCATTTTTGAAAATAGGTGACACTGTTGCAGTTTTCCAGGATTCTGGAAAAACTCCCTTTTCTAGGCTTAAATTAAATATGTGAACGAGAGGAATAATAATATTACTGCAGGTCTTTTTAAGCATCGTAACAGTGACATGGTCTAATCCTGGAGAACCGTTGGTTTTTAGGTTGTGAATGATTCGGCTCACTTATTGTTCGTCAGTAGAATGCAGATAGAAAGAGTTTGGGTTAGATTTTGAACATCTGTGATTCTTGATAAGTAGGTCTTGAGACGTGCCTAAGTTACTTAATTTTTTTGGCGAAGACCTCCCCTATTGTTGCGTAATGGTAATTACATTGGTCTATGCATTGTCATGGGGTGGGACTCTGACGTAGAATTATAGCAGACTTTTAATTTTATTCCAAAGACTACGTGCACTGTCTTTGTTTTCAGTAACTTCCTTTCTGTTATGTTCAGCTTTAATATTCCGTAGTAGAGAGTGAAAAAAGTTTCTATACCGCGTGCAGACCAATAATTTACGTTGGTTATTCGGATCAGCTCTAGACTCAAGGTGCAACTTGTCCCGGTGTTTCATGCATCTTATTAATCCAGGGGTGATCCAGCATTTTATGTTGCTCTTTCTGCGACCTACTTTAACTTCCTGCGTGTACTTATTGATTGCGTATGTCATAGCATCGTTAAATTTGTGTGAGGCGATGTTAACATTATTTTCACTTGTTATTTCATTCCAGTTCAAACTGTTGATATATGAGGCAACCAACTCCCAGTCTGTTTTTCGTATCATGCGTACTTTACTTGTATGTCGGTGGATTTGCAAAAGAATTTCAGCCAGAGCTAAATCATGATCCGTAATAGATGATTTGCAGACGAGGCCTGAGGATATTGTCTCAGATTTTATGAAGATGTGGTCAAGGCATGAGGCTCCTCTAGTTGGCTTTGATATCGCTGGATATAGACCATGAGATGCCATCAAGCATAAATAGTTGGCTGCTTGTGCACTCATTGGATCGTTAATGTTAATATTAATGTCACCTGCAATTACTAGGGTTCGTTTGTGTTGTATGTCAGAGAGTACAGTGTCTAAAGAGGAAATAAATCGATCGGTATTTGAAAAGGAAGGAGAGCGGTAAATTCCTAGGACTGTAAGGTCGTTATTTATATTTATGAGGAGACTATCCAATTGTCATCAAAGTCGTCCAATTTATGTATCTGAGGTGCAATTTCACTATTCCATGAGTTTTTTACGTAAGCGACGATCCCACCGCATTTGTTTACTAGTGATTTTTTAGACTATACTTATCATTAGCAAGAACACTCTTGCATTTTTCCATAGAGTCTATACTACGACAGTCTATGGTCAGTGATTCGTCTATATCATTAGCAATGCTAAGTAAATCCATGTTTAATTAATATAAATATTAAGACAAAAGATAATATTGTTCTATTACTGAAGTTGCTTACAGCTGCAAGAGTGGGAATGTTGTTATTAATTCGTGAAAATAACTTTAAATCTTTGTTGGTGTGTATTTCTGTGCGAGTGTTTGTGTAGAGTACAGTGAGTTGTGTGTTAAGTTAGTCTGTGCATAAAATTGACCTAAAACTATCTTTGCGCAAATGAATTGAGAAGATTTGGTAAAATATAAGAATGAATGAATGAATGAAAGCTTAAAACTGAATTTAATATAAAATATAAAATATGCGGAACAGCCGGTGCAGTGATAGTTAAGTAAGCAGCGTTTTATGACTTGTTAGACGTCTGCTTGTTGTTGCGCAATAGGCAGGCAGTGACGTAGTGAGTCGGAGGAGTTACGAATCGTTATTGGAGGGCTTCCCTCCTGTTTACGATAATAAAACCGTAAATTATAATAAAACCGACCTTTATATTATGTTAAAGACTGAGAAGTATATTTGATTTTAATTAAAAATTGGTGTTTTATATAATAATCATGAAAACAAAATCAATAGTGGGGGACAACGGAACTTTTTTGGTTTCGATATCCACCACTGAGGGACAAAGTAACTCATTTCTTCCCAGTGTCCACCAGTAGGGTCCAACGGGAAGATTGGCGGATATAGCAACTTTTTTCCCAATGTCCGCCAGTGGGGGACAGCGAGAATAGACGAACAAGTTCTCATATAAATTTTCTTTGTCAATTGTTTGGCTATAATGAAATAAAAAAATCTTTAAGTATGAAAGTATTCAATGAAATATCAAATTTATAATTGGTCCTATGAAATATTTATACGTAGGTAACATTTTATAATCTAAGGACCTTCTAGCAATCCCGCTTGCGGGATTCAAAAGGCATGTCCATAATAATCTTTCTTTAATGCTAAAAATGTAAAGTTTAGGTAAATAAGCGCCCGATTATCCGACCATGATTTATAACACATATATGGTGAAATCCACACTAACGCAACTGCGGAGAGCGGAATGCACCTTACGGCGCGGCGGAAAGCGTGAAAACGTTGCGCTTCTCACGGGTGTTTGTCTAAATTGGCATTTTCGTGTTTAGAAAGGAGTCGTTCTTGTTATGCACAGGACATTACAAATTAAAATAAAACCTCATTCCTTTAACAAAAAAAAAAAGCATCAGTTTAAGTATTTAAATGCCCGTTTTTGTTTAATCTGACTACGGTATGACGAATTACGTCAATACTCAGAAAACGTATACTACTAAAATAATAAATTCTCCGGATTTATGTTTTGCATTAGAAAATCGCAAATAAAATAACTATATTTGTCTAGAATAAACGCAGAAAGCGCGTTCTCGTACAATCTCACCAGCCTTGCCTTGCGCAGACGCCGGCCGTACCGCCATGGTACACTCCATCCGTCTGCTATTATTTTTTTCCCGCTCATCTCAGACGCCTGACATCTGACTAACTTGTATTCACTACTTTACATGAGTAGTCTTTCTTTCTTATTTAATTCATTCATTCTTTATAGCCTATCAAAATCCACTGTTAAACATATATTAGCTCATAAGAAGGGTATTGGCCATAGTGAGCGTAGCTACGCTTGGTAGGCAACCTTAATTTTTTATTTTCTAGTTATTATACTATATATACTGGGTGTTACAAAACTACCCGTAAAGCCGAAAGGAGGTTAAATGGGGCCTTATAACGAGTCCATTCACAATATTTAAGAACCGTAGTAACGCTGTATAACATACCCCAAAAAAATAAAAAAATATTATTATCTTCTTCAAAATGCTCTAACACTAATTCAGCCTGCCTGGCGTCGACTGTGCTTGGACGTCCACTTCCAGTAGACCGATGAAAAGAGCCGGTGGAATGTAGTCGTCTTGACATGTTCAGAAAACACTGGTACGAAGGCAGCCGACGCTGTTCAGTGGGGGGTCTACCATCGATAAATCGTTGCCGATACAGTTCGCGAGCACGATTTAAATTGCTATCTTCATGGCCAACGCATAACATCATATCGTTTCATAACATCATATATATTCCGAGTTAGAAAGCATCGTTATTTTGCAAAAAATGTTGGAAAAAAAAACTCGAAACAGTTGTAGGATATCGATTAGAAGATTTGAAATTGACAACATTTTTTTCCAACTTGACATTTTTGAAGCCAGTACTTGAGTATAATGACATCCTTGTATTGAGGTAACAAATATTTATGAATGAAAATAGAAAACTATTAATGTAGACAATTATTAGGTAAAATAGGTATGTAGGCCTTTCTGTTAAATAATCTGGTTCCCTGACATGACAGCTTACTAGGGTTGACAAAATTTTTGGCTTTGATAATTAATTATATTTTTTACGGGGTATTTTGTAACACGTTGTATATATATATAGTAATAATATGAGTTTAGTATATTATGTCTGTGCATGGATTGATATTTTTTTACATAGATAATGTAAAACAAATTTATAAGGCAAATAATTTTTGTGTATACGTGTATTTACCAGGCTCACTGTGGTTACTGTCTGTGGACTTGTCCATATAATTGCCATCGCTGCAAATTTCGCTGATGGATCGTTGCATGCCTGAATTGACATTCGGCTCAGGAGTGGACGGATTCTCTAAGCTGTAAAAATATTTTGCATCAAGTAAGCTACTAAAAACCATTAATTATATTATGTGGCATTCTACATAACATCCTATAATTTCAGAAAAGTTTTACTACAAGTTTATTATTGATGGGAGTTTAAATAATTTACTTCATGCTTTGCCTAAACGTGCCTCTAGGTATTCTTTCGGGAGGTGGATCTCTCATATCTACTGGTCTGGGGTGACTGAAATTCTGTCTGGGGGACATTATTATTATATTATATAATTATTTTGATAGGCTGTACTCGTAACGGTATGAAGCAGCTAGCGAGTAGCTTTTGTACCTGTCGAAGTAGGAGATGGCATCTGCGGCGAGCTCCTCGCCGGTGTGCGTGTAGGTGACGTCGCGCAGGTGGTGCGGCGCCAGTAGCGGCGGCGCGTGCGCGCAGTACAGCGCGCGCAGCCGCCGCGCCGCCTCGCCGCGCGCGCTCAGCCCCAGCGCCACGCTCAGCCCGCGCGCGTTCACCATCCCGTCCTCGTCATCGTCCACCAGCTGCACGCACGCACGCACACACAAACTATTTTTTTTAACTTTCGTAATGGACTCGTACGGTTGTACTTTTGTCAAATAATAAGAAATTATCCTAAATTAATTTATTCCAAAACTCGCACGACGTCTCGTGATGCAAACACCAGCCCTCTTAAAAAGAAGTATAATTCCGCCTCCAGGTTCTTCAAGAGTCAATGCCAAGGCAAAGTCAGAGCACAGCGGCAGAATTCGCGAAAAGCTAGTTCGCCTTCCTTCCGCCAAGGCTGTCAAAAGGAACTTCTGTCAACCATCTCTCCCATCTTTGCACAGAGAGACTCACTGGTCTATGCTGCAACGGAGTCTCGAATTCATGGAAGACAGCTTTGGTGCACCCGATCCCTAAAAAATGCGACTGGCCTAGATTTTCAGTAAAATGTTAGTAATTTATTGGCGATAGTTATTCGGTAGATAGTATGATGTTACCTCGCCAGGGGGCGCTGCAATAAACATATTTGTGCAAACGAATGTTACCATTAATCTCCAAAACGGTTTGACTGATTTATATACAATTTTCAGTAAAGAGTTTGTGATTCATTGGTAAAGGTTCTTAGGTAGTTGATATGATGTTACCTCGACAGAGGGCGCTGCAATAAACATATTTGTGCAAAAGAATGTTTCCATTTTTCTCCAAAACGGATTGACCGATTTAGATAAGTTTTTCTGTAGAAGGTTTTTGATTTATTGGCGATGATTTTTAGGTAGATGTTATGGTGTTGATTTGCCAGGGTGCGCTGCAATAAACACATTTGTGCAAGTGAATGTTTCTCCAAAACCGTTAGTCCGATTTAGATACGGTTTTCTGTAAAGGATTTGTGATTTATCGGCAATGGTTTTTAAATACATGTTATGGTGTTAACTCACCAGGGGGCGCTGCAATAAACATTTTTGTGCAAACGAATGTTCCCATTTATTTCTAAAACCGTTTGACTGATTTGGATACTGTTTTCTGTAAAGGATTTGTGAATCATCGGCAATGGTTCTGAAATAGATGTTATGGTGTTAGCTCACCAGGGGGCACTGCAATAAACATTTTGTGTGTAAACGAATGTTCCCATTTATGCTTAGTTAGTTGTTATGGTTAACTCGCCAGTGGGCGCTGCAATCAACATTTTTCGCAACAATTAAAATGATTTGTACAGAAGTTTTTGCCGGGACGGCTTGACCGATTTAAATGCGCTTATGTCACATAGCATATTTTGTTCTTAGAGTAATTACTATGTTAATGCCATAATAACAGATCTAGATCAAAGACAGCTTTGAAGGCCTTTGTTCGGCTTCTTCGATTTATGACCCGCTCAACGTGCTTCTCAATCGCTCTAACTCTTCCAACGCTATACTATTATGTGGATTGTTGAAGTTTTCTTTAATAAAGAATAGTTATTACTAAGCCATCTAAAGATCGTACTCTACTAAGAGTGACATAAGCTTGCGCTTTGTCGAAGGTTCTGGGTCCAAGATATGGTCCAAGTTTAAGGTCCAGAAGTGAGTGCCTTGCAATTTATGCACTGTAACGGCCCAACCTAATTAACCGCCGAACTACTCCCATAATGCCACTGACTAATCATTCGCTGACCTTGATGTTCATTCTTATCATCACTCGTGTACCCACACCCAACTTTAAGTGTGATACTATGTCTCCTGCGTTATTTGGGTCCCCTGGAATAGCAGCAGGTGGAGGTTTCTGTCCATAGCTGTTGGGTTCCCTTGACTCATCTCGTGCATTTATCGCGTACAATTTCATTGTTAATTTGTTGGTTAACATAATCAGATTGTATGCGTTGACGAGTTGTAAGTTGGGATATATCCGAATAGCTTCCCCATCGGCAAAGTTTCCCTCTAGAGGAACTCGAGTCCTCTCCAGAAGTAGGTGATACTGTTCATGCTCAGTTCTCCCACTTGTAAATATTAAGTAGTTAGAGAGATGTTTAGCCAGTAACGTAAGAATTCTCTAGTCTAAAATGGAAATAAAAATTGAAAATTTTGAAAAAACCCACGGCGGATATAAAACTTGTAATCGAAAAAGGATTAAATAAAGTTTTTGAAAAACCCTCGACTAAAAGAAAGTAAGTCACGAAAGATAAAAATAAAAAGTGTTTTAAAAAGGGTTGATTTGTAGTGAGGTCTGTCATAATAAACAACTAATTATGACTTTCCTTAGTCCTTCCTACCTTTGTTTGCCGTAGCGATAATATCAAATACAGGTAATACACATATTTACCTACCTATTAGGTAAGATAATTACCCAAGAAAATCCGTCGGGACTGCCATTCCCTGCCGTGAAAGGAACTAAAATTTTGCATTTTTATGAGTTTGTGACTAATTGAAATTACATTTGGTACGTAAATAAATGTAGTCTTTAATTGTGTCTTGACAAACTTGTGTCTGAAGTCGAGACTTTGTTGAACAAAGTCACGGACTGGGGACGACTAAATTTAGTTCAGTTCAATCCACAGAAGACACAAATTTGCGCGTTTACCAATATTCAAGAAAAGAGCCTATTCATTTTTAAAAGGCCGGCAACGCATCTGCAATTCTCTTGCTATTGCAGTTGTTCATGGGCGGCGGTAGTCACTTACCATCAGGTGAGCCGCATGCTCGTTTGACCCCTCACCTATAAATTTTTTTTAATATAAACTGCTGCATATTTTAGCTATTCTTTTAGCATGGTGGAGCGGATAAATGCGACCTAAGTCTCGTCTCCTAATGGGGTGATGATAATCTGGTCACTTTCAAAGCCGCCAAAACGTAGGCCTGTCTGTTCTCCACAAAACGGAGTCCGTTTAATCTGACTCCTACTTTCCGAGGTACATCTGTAGAGGTTACTGATCATCTCGAGCTTCTCGGCATACAGTTGAGTGCTAATTTCAACTTTGGCGCCAACATTGAGTCGAAAGCACAAACTGTGGCCAAAAAACTGGGTATTTTAAACAAGATGAAGCGATACTTCACGCCTGGACAGCTTCTAACTTTATACAAAGCTTAAGTCCGAACATGCATGGAATATTGTAGTCACCTTTGGGTTGGCTCAGCAAATTATCAACTTGCCGCACTCGACTCAGTGGAACGCAGAGCCAAGAGGCTCATCGGCGACAAAAAGTTTGTGGAAACTAAGCTTCACAACTTAGATCACCTCCGCCAAGTTGCTTGTTTGTCGGTCTTCTACAGATTGTACTTCGGAGGGTATGCCCATGAGCTTCATAAGCTCGTAACCGCCATCTCCATTCTTCTATCGGAATACCAGACGTACTGCAGGTTACCATCCGCACTTGGTTGACATTCCGAATATTCGCACTAAGCGCTATAAGTCATCTTTCATAATGCGCACAGCCAAGGAGTGGAATGCCCTGCCTACGTCTGTTTTTCCGAGTGCATATAACCTTAACCTTTTCAAGGTGCGTAGTAACAGGCTTCTCCTGGGCAAGCTCACTCCATCGTAGACCTCATCTTTGCCCTCGGGCCAGATGGAGGTCAAGAGAAAGCCTAGTTTAATAATAAAAAAAATCTATATTGAAATTGGGAATAAGGATGGCAATAATCACCCACTACCTAAACAATTACTACAGCAGCAAACACCACTAACCATTCGTTATAATAGTTACAGTTTGAAGACTACGTAGAACTTGCATGTCATCGTCATGGTCATGGTCATGTTCATGGTCATGGTCATCGTAATCGTCATCATCATCGTCATCGACATTCTCTAATTGGCCTTAGTGGTAACAAGTAGATTACCACTAAACTGATTGAACATTCATTTCAGGCCACTTTTGTATTTCGTTGTGTATTTGTTCAGTTCTAGTATTATAATTTATAATCCATACTTAATATCCATACTTAATATTATAAATGCGAAAGTGTGTTTGTTTGTTTGTTTGTTTGTCCTTCTTTCACGTCGCAACAGAGCGTTGGCATGGCATGATTATTTGTATGGGGATAGTTCGGTGGCTGTAGAGTGACATAGGCTACTTTTTCAGCGGAAAACATATCATTCCGTGGAAAATCGAATATGTTGCAAAATTAAATTCAGTTAGGTGGCGCCACCGTGATTCTACAAGACGGACAACGGTACGATGGACGAACACAGAAGGTCAGAATATCTGGATTATTATGTCTTTTACCAAAATTAAGATAAAAATGTATGGATCTGTATTTTCCACGCAGGACCGGGAAGAGAGCGATAAACAACATAAAATTCACCAGTTGATTTTCTTCAAACGTTTTGGTGCATCGTAATTCACAGAATAGGCGATAACCTCGCAGACGATATTAAGTAATCCGTTGATGCTTTGCCTACCCCGCAAGGGTTACAGGCATGATTATAAGTATGGATCAGAAATACTATCACCACCTGTCACGCTTTCACCTTTAACTATTACTTAACAATGGTAGAAACAGTTCTTAGTAAGCCTTATTAATAAGCCTTAGTAATATTTATTGAACGGAAATGAATACAGTTCTTATATGTGGTTATGAATGAATCGGTATTACAATAAGAAAAATTGTGTAAAATTATAAGAAAAATATTTTTGAGAGTTCTTATTAACTAACGTATACATAGTTTAAATTGATTCTGCTAGATGTCGTTACTAGGTAATTAAAACGCGGTAACGAAATGTTTCCTGACATGTACTTAACTCCTGCCGTAGAGCCGCGCGTCAACTTATAGTGCATACGGTACCTATACGCTTAAATTGTTTCTATTTCGTAGCTTATTCGACTACCTGCTTTCGATTTCGGTTGTTTGTTATTTGCTTTGTGATTTGTTAAGGTTGAATGGATTTATATTGGCTTTCATTTTCGGATTTGTATTTTCTTGGATCGGTTTTGTTGATTTGGTTGGTATTCCTTTATACATATTTAGATTCTGGCTTTGATTTTGGATTTTGTTTATTTAGAATCGTGAATTGGTTTTCGTTGTTTTAGGTTGTTTAACAATATTTCAAAGGAATATTAATAGTATAGATAGTGTATACGGTACCTATACACTTACTTTTTTCGTTGGTTATATTTATATTGACTACTGCTTTCGATTTCGGTTTTCTGCGATTTGTTTTGTGATTTGCGATTTTTTTTGGCTATCGTTTTCGGATTCGTGTTGTGTCTTGAGTTGGTTTTGTTGTTTTGATTTTAAAAAATATTTAAAAGGAATATTTATTCCTTTTAGATATTTTGGATTTGCTTTTAAAAATATTTAAAAGGAAATTTAATTCCTTTTAGGTATTTTAACGTTTTTTTATAAATAGGTTTTTTCTTACTTCATAATGCCTCGCAAACGTAAGTCCAGCCTTTCAAGAGTATCTTCTCAAAGACAAGCGAAAAGATTAGCTCGATCGCTAGAATCTTTAGAAGATGCTGAATTGAGAAGGCAAGAACAAGCAGAGCGTCAGGCTGCTTTTAGAGCATCTGAGACACCTTCTCAACGTCAGCAAAGGCGTCTTGAACAGACAGAGCGTCAGGCTGCTTTAAGAGCTTCCGAAACACCTTCTCAAAGTCAGGAAAGGCGTCTTGAACAGGCAGAGCGTCAAGCTACTTTAAGAGCTTCTGAAACACCTTCTCAAAGTCAGCGAAGGCGTCTTGAACAGGCAGAGCGTCAATCTACTTTAAGAGCTACTGAAACACCTGCTCAAAGTCAGCAAAGGCTATTCGAACAAGCGGAACGTCAGGCCGCCTTAAGAGCCGCGGAAACACCTGATGAAACTCAACACAAACTCATTGAGCAAGCTGAACGTCAATCTACTATAAGGGCATCTGAAACACCAGAACAGACACAGGCGCGAAGAGATGCAAATGCACAGCTCCAAGCTGAACGTCGACAAAATTTTCAAAGAAACAATTGGTCGGTTTTTAATGACGCAGCATTCAATTATGATCCGTTGATTGATTATAAAAATCACAGGTTAGTTGTTATCGGACTGATGGACAAGGCGTGTCGATTTTGCAGCGCTTTAAAATGGAAAGATGAGACCGCAGGCATGTGCTGTTCCAATGGCAAAGTGTCTCTTCCGTTACTTGGGGAACCAGAAGAACCTTTGAAACTCTCTTTTATATGATGCTAATGAGTCACAGCGCTTTTAAACAGGATCCGGAAATATAACTCATGCTTTCAAATGACGTCCTTCGGAGTTGACCGGGAAATAATAATGCCGGATTTTCGCCTACATTTACGGTGCAAGGCAAATTTATCATAGAATAGGTTCACTTTTTCCAGCTGAAAACGAACAGCATAAATTTTTACAAGTATATTTTATGGGTGACGAAGAAATTGAGGTAGACCGTCGCTGCCAATTTATCCAGGGAGTTGAGAGAGACACAGTGTTCAAAATTCAAAGATTCTTGCATGAACGTAACATTTTAGTCAAAACATTTAAAACTGCTTTAGAAAACCTACCTGAAGAGGATTATAAAGTCGTCATTCACGCAGATCGGACCCTCGAGGAGAGCATGAAAGGCGCTACAATGCACCTTTGATAAACGAAATAGCAGCCGTAATTAGTGGTGATCAATTTTCTTCACGAGACATTGTCTTGCGAGCACGTGATGATACGTTGCAACGGGTAGCCGATACACACAAGTTTTATGACGCTCTGCAATACCCATTGATTTATTGCAAAGGACAAGAGGGTTATCATTTTCAAATTCCACTCATTAACGCGGTCACAAAGGAGCCTACTCCGAACAAAAAAGTATCATGTATGGATTTTTATGCGCATCATATGATGTTGCGAGAAAATGATTTTCACCTCTTAGCGCGGTGTAGACAATTATTTCATCAATTTTTGGTAGACATGTATGTGAAGGTAGAAAGTGAACGTCTCCGTTATATATCTTTAAATCAAAAAAAACTGCGCGTTGAGAATTATATACATTTACAAGATGCAGTTTCTAGCGACGCCAATGTAAACCCCAGAGATTTAGGTAAAATGGTAATTCTGCCTCATCATTCGTTAACAGTCCCCGCTACCTACATGAGTACACACAAGACGCATTCGCCTATGTACGAACTTACAGAAGACCTGATCTTTTTGTTACTTTTACGTGCAATCCCACATGGAAAGAAATAACTGAGGAGCTAATGCCGGGCCAAAAAGTACTGACAGACACGATTTAGTTGCTAGAGTATTTAGATTAAAAGTACAAAATTAATGTATGTAATTAACAAAGGAAAATTTTCGGAGAGGTGCAGTGCTTCATGTATTCAATTGAATGGCAAAAAGAGGATTACCGCATGCCCACATTCTAATATGGCTTAAAGAGAAGTTGCGGCCCAGCCAAATAGACGACATAATAAGCGCGAGATTCCGGATCCTGAGCAAGATAAAGAATTGTATGATACCATCGTCCGAAATATGATTCACTGTCCATGTGGAGCACGAAATCAATATCGCCATGTATGAAAGAAGGAAAATGTACAAAGAAATTCCTAAACAGCTGTTAAAAGAAACAGTGCACAATGACAATGGCTACCCTTTATACAGACGCAGAGCTCCTGAAGATGGTGGCAGGAAAGTTACAATCAAATCTCGCTCTGGAGCGTTCGAAACCTTAGATAACAGCTGGATTGTCCCGTATTCGCCCATTCTATGTAAAATGTTTAATGCCCACATTAATGTAGAAGCATGTAGCTCTGTCCGCGCAATCAAGTATATCTGTAAGTACATAAATAAAGGAAGCGACCAAGCAATATTTAATCTCAGGAGTGAAGGTGAGGCAAATCCTGTTAATGAAGTACAGACCTTTCAAGCAGGGCGTTATGTCAGCAGTAACGAGGCAGCGTGGCGTCTCCTTGGCTTCCTTTACACGAAAGGCACCCAACAGTTACTCACCTTGCTGTGCACTTAGAAAATGGAGAGCGTGTATATTTCACCGAAAGAAATTTCCAAGAAAGAATTGCATCACCGCCAAAACTACACTAACAGCCTTCTTTCAACTTTGTCAAACCGACCCTTTGCAAAAACGTTGTTATATTCTGAAGTCCCCGCTATTATACTTGGAACACATCTAGGAAGGAGTGGAAACGCTGTATTCAAGGCGCGCCTGTTGCAAATTGGCCTGGTGTAAAGTCATCAGATGCCCTTGGTCGTGTATACCGTCCATGTAACTAATTTTGAATGTTTCTGTTTACGATTGCTGCTGCACCATGTTCGGGGTCCTACAGGATATAAAGACCTTAAAACTGTCAACGGTCAGGAATGCGCAACTTATAGAGAAGCATGTGAAGCTCTGCATCTTTTAGAAAACGATAATCACTGGGATGAAACCATGGAGGAAGCTGTGCAGTGCCAGTCACCAGCCAAAATTAGGGATCTTTATGCAACTCTCATATCATCTTGCGGGCTACCTAATGCACATAAATTGTGGGACAAATATAAAGAGTACATGGCGGAAGATATTTTGCGAAGGTTACAGCAGACACACGCGAACATGACATACAATGAACACATTTATAATGAAGCACTTGGAAAAATTGAAGATAAAGTAATGGCAGTGGTAGGCAAAAATTAAGCGACTTTGGAATGATAAGCCCTCAGCGAACAACCGAAAATGAACTAAGTGATGAAATTATACGTGAAACAAACTACGATATACCAGCTTTGCAGCAGCAAGTAGCCGAATTTGTACCCCGCTTGCTTCCCGAACAAAAACGAGTTTTTGACAAAGTATTAGAACAAATTGAATCTGGAATGGTGCACTTTTCTTTTAGATGCCCTGGAGGAACTGGAAGACATTTTGTTAAATTTATTATTAGCGCAAGTACGGAAAGATAAAACATTGCTGTGGCCGTAGCTTCCTCCGGTATAGCCGCCACGCTGCTAAGCGGGGCCGCACTGCACATTCTGTTTTAAAACTCCTCTAAATCTAGCCCAGGAAGAATCGCCGATCTGCAACTTTAGCAAAAATAGTCCACGAGGTATAATGCTACGACAATGCAAACTTTTAGTGTGGGACGAAAGTACAATGTCGCATAAAAAGCTGTACAAGCACTAAATCGAACGCTCCAGGATTTGCGTAGCAATACCGATGTAATGGGAGGAATGGTGGTTTTACTGGCTGGTGACTTTCGCCAAACTTTACCTGTCATTCAAAAGGCACACCTGCAGATGAAATTAAAGCATGCCTCAAGTCGTCTATTTTATGGAACAAGGTGACAAAATTCAGTTTAACTACGAATATGAGAGTGCGTTTGTATAATGATATCAATGCTGGAAACTATGCTGACACACTATTAAAATTGGCGATGGGCGGTTGGAAACAGATGCTGAGGGCTGCGTTAAATTGACGAGAGATTTTTGTAATTTAGTACAGAGTCATTCCGAATTAATTGCGAGCGTTTATTCAGATTTAACGAACAACATGCATGAAGACAAATGGTTATGTGAAAGGGCGATTCTTGCACCAAAAAATAAGAGCATTAACAAAATAAATTCAGATATATTAAGCGAAGTAGCAGGAGAAATAACAGAGTATTTGTCAGTAGACACAGTTATGGACACAGAACAGAGCACTTCATATCCCGTAGAGTTTCTAAATTCTCTAGAGTTGTCAGGTGTGCCTCACATAAGCTTCAATTAAAATTAGGCGTCCCAGTCATGCTAATGCGAAATTTAGATGCCTCGGTTATGTAACGGGACAAGGCTGCATGTGACACATCTTGACGGAACATAATCGGTGCTACAATTTTGACAGGCGTAGGAAAAGGTGAAAATGTTATTATACCACGGATCCCTATAATTCTACAGATCTTCCTTTTCAATTCAAAAGGTTGCAGTTCCTATTAAAAGGCAAACGTTACAGGTAGCGGGGTCAATTTAGAAAAACCGTGCTTCTCTCATGGTCAGCTGTATGTAGCATGTTCGCGTGTGTCAAATGCCCAGAATCTCCACATTCTTTCCCCGAATGGAAAAACATATAACATTTTGTACAGTAGCGTCTTAAAATAGTGTTCAGTTAGTTTTTTCCAAAATTCCCACAATCAATTAATCAGAATTCCACAGATCTTCCTTTTCAATTCAAAATTTCCTACTTAGCTCAGTTTCTTTTCAATTCCAAATGCTGCTGACGGACCTATTAAGCTCAGTTTCCTTTCAACTCAAAAGACTGCATCTCTGACGGATCTTTTATTTGGCTCAGTTTCCTTTCAATTCAGAAAACTGCATCTCTGACGAATCAATTTAGCTCAGTTTCTTTTCAAAAGTCTGCATCCCTGACGGATAATTATGCTCAGTTTCCTTTAATTAAAAAAATATCCCATTTCCATTTGAATAAACAGGCTATTTTCATGCTTTCCTATACGCTGCGTTTCAAAACATTTAAATAGGCTGACGAATCAATTTTGCTCAGTTTCCTTTTAATGGCTGCATTTCTGACAAATCTATAAAACTCAGTTTTCTTTCAATTCAAAAGCAATGGATAGTTCATTTCCCAGTGACCATGCGGGCGAAGCCGCGGGTAACAGCTAGTACATATTATAATTATACAGTAGGCGCTCAGTAATCCGGCGCTCGCCAATCCGGCACGCCCAGTAGTCCGGCACTAGCAACACAGATGACCCGCTCAATAATGCGGCAGTTAATACAACCGAATGCCGGATTACAGAGTGGGAGGAGGGCGTTGTGATTGGGCAGAGGAGAACAATGCTTCAGGCAACTCTTTACTTATTTTGAGGAAGTTGAGAGAAGACATTATAAATAAAATATACTATAACAAGAAGAAAGCTAAAATTGTTTATTATTTCGACAAAGCATCATCTTCCTCTTCCGCAACTGAAAAAATTTAAAATGTTTAACGTAATAATAATGAGACAACGTACATAATAATAATAATAATATAACCTTTATTATTTTCTCCCACAAATAGTACATTGCATAATTTATCTTACAAACATATTTTTTCTTATAAACAAAACAAAGAGTACATAAATTTGTGGGAGACGGGAGTCCAAACTAGGATACCCTGTGTTATGGATCTCCCGGCTCCCCATTTAGGATGATCAACTTACATACATACATATTGGCATTATTGATTAAGTAAAAAATGTTATCAATTTTATTTTAATAATAAATTACGCGACCTTAATTAATATATTAATCTTTTACTGTAAAAATCTATATGAAGAATTTATTTCCCATATACGAGTATATAAACTTTTTGCACATGTATTTCTAATACAAATCCAATAATCCGGCAGTTCCAGCAATCCGGCATAGAGAAAATAATTCCGGTGCCGGATTACCGAGCGCCTACAGTATTATAATATATTTATTTATATTAATTAATTATTAATTATACTATTAAAATTATTAATTATATTTCTACGTCATCGTCATTGTCATCGTCATGGTCATTGTAATCGTCATCGACAACGTCATCGTCATGGTCATCGCAATCGTCATCGACAACATCATCGTGATCGTCATCGTCATCGACATTCTTTAATTGGCCTTAGTGGTAACAAAGATTGCCACTAAACTGAACGAACATTCAGTTCAGGCCACTTTTGTATTTTGTTGTGTGTTTGTTCAGTTCTAGTATTATAATTTATAATATAGTACGTGAGGGTAATATGGTCATCCGGTTAATATGGTCACTTTCTTATGACTCAAAAACTACAGCCTTGTTTGCATGGATGGCTCTGTGATACGATAGCTTTTCATCAGTGAATCATATAATAAAAGGTCAAAAGGGCGCTGCTTTATCAGAGCCATTTTGACAGTTGACATTATTCTAAATATTTTAGTCGATTTTAGTATCGTGTAGTGTAGTAAATTTTTTTTAAGTTAATTTTTCGAAGTGTTCCTAATTATTGCCCAAGCCTGTTTGCTGTTTTTCTTAATATATTAGGTATATTTTACGATTTTGTGTTTTAGTCTCTGTCCTCCTTTTAGTTTTGGTTTAATAGGGCGGCAAAGCTTAAGGTGACCATATTACCCTTACGTACTTACCTTACATATTATAATTCATCATCATCATTACAGCCCTTCACAAGTCCACTGCTTAACATAGGCCTCCCCCAAGGAATGCCTCAAAGCAAGGTCCCGAGCTACCTGCATCCATTGACTTCCTGCATGTCTTACCAGGTCGTCACTCCATCTAGTGGGGACACACCCTACACTTCGCCTGCCGGTACGAGGCTGCCACTCCTCTTCAGAACCTTTCTTCCCCATCGGTTGTCGGTTCTTTGAGCTATATGGCGGGTCCATTGCCACTTCAGCTTACTAATCCTTTGGGCTACGTCGGTTACTCTGGTTCTACTGCGGATATCCTGGAGTCTATCGCGCAGAGAAACGCCGAGCATAGCCCTCTCCATAGCTCGCTGAGCGACTTTGAGCTTCCTCATATGGCCAGCAGTGAAGGACCACGTCTCAGATCCTCACTGGCAACACACACTGGTTGTACAATCTCGTTTTGAACGCTGCCCAGCCGAGTTGAATCCGTCGCTTGACCTCTTGGTCGAAGTTGGACTTAACCTAGTCGGACTATTTGTCCAGGTCAACAACTTCGAGCTTAGTGCTCCCAACAACATGGACGTTAAACATGATTTTTGTTTTGTCCAGGTTCATCTTAAGACCTATCAGTTGGAAGACACTAAATAGGTCATTGAGCATAGTGCTTAGGTCCTCCAGCGATTCTGCCATAAGGACTATATCGTCGGCAAATCGAAGGTGAGTGATGTACTCGCCATTGATGTTAATACTGTAACGTTTCCAGTAGCTTGAACACGTCTTCCAATGCAGCGGTGATGAGTTTCGGGATATTACGTCACCCTGTCTTACACTCTCTGCAGTTGGATAGGTTTCGTACTCTGGTTCTGTACTCGGATAGCCATCGTAGCCCTACTGTACAAACACTACAGCACTTTGATATGTTGACAGTCCACTTGGCACCGCTGAAGGGACTGCAGAACCGCCCGAAATTCGACGGAATCAAAGCCTTTCTCATAGTCCACATACGCAAGATAAAGTGGCAGATTGTACTCTTCGGTCTTCTGTAGAATTTGCCGAAGGTATGTTTGTGGTCTATGGTGCTAAAGCCTTTTCGAAACCGGCTTGTTCGGGAGGCTGGAAGTCGTCGAGTCTGCGTGCGAGACGATTCGTAATGACTGACGCATCTACGTGCTGTTGACTCTCGAAAACAGCACGTAGACGCGGCTCAGAAGGAAATCTGTTTGTAGTTCTTCAAAGAGCGTTGTCGCCTTTCTTGAAGAACAAGAACACCGCACTTTGCCCTACGCCTCCGGAGTAGTGCCACCGTGAAGGATGGAATTAAAGAGCTTCTGAAGCACTTTAAGTACCGGATTTCCACCCGCTTTCAGAAGCTCCGCTGTAATTCCATCCTCGCCCGGGACTTGCCGTTTTAAGGTGCTGGAGAGTCATCCTAATCTCGCTCAGACTGACGTCCGGGATATCATCGGAATAGTGTCAGATAAGACTTGCTCTTGGATCGTTACTCACACTTGCGTGTGGCTCCAACGATGACATGTACAGCTGCCTTAGAACCTCTCAATCTCACTCAAAATCTCAGGTGTCCCGGAAACGATGCTGCCACACTCGGTCTTCAGCCTCGACAGTTGGCTCTTTCTGGCAGACAGATCTCTGGCAAAGACTTTGGAGCCTTGGTTCCGCTCGATCGCTTCTTCAATACGAGCTGTATTGAAGTTGCGCAAGTTCCGCCGCATGCATTTGGAGATCTGTCTGTTCAGTTGCCTGTATGCTGTCAAATCTGCTGAAGACTGCAGCTTCATCTCCCATCTAACAGCCATGAGATTAACAGTGTGATCGGAGAGTTTATGTGTTCTTCTGCGACGGGTCTTACAGAACCACATAGACAGTTTCCACAAGTTCGTCATTCATATCGTCCACTTCATTGCAATCTTCTAGGCACTGAAAACGATTTTGTAACTCGAGCTGAAAGTTTTCGGGGTTTGGGATTAGAACACTAGGGGACGGAGCGTCGACTTCATTAGACGTGACTTCTCCAACTTAACGTTTAGGTTCAGTGTGCCTCTCACCATTCGGTGATCGCTGCCAGATTTCACCCTCGCGATCACTGAGACATCCCTGAACAGTTGTCGTCTGGTCGTCATAATGAAGTCAATCTCATTTTTGTCGAACCGTCGGGGCTCGACCAGGTCCACTTTCTGTGGGGCCGCTTTTGGAAGAAAGAGTTCATCATAAAGAGTCCCTCTTTCTCCATAAAGCTGCTGGCCCTTGGGTTCCGTTTCCTATTTTGAATTTCCTACTTGCAGCTGACTGTTCTCTCTTGTGCCTAGTTTTGAGTTGAAATCTCCCATTAACACCGTATAGTGGGTTTTGGAGGAATGCATGGCTTTAGAGATATTCTCATACATTTCCTCCACCTCCTCATCGAGATGTGCCGAGGTTGGTGCGTAAACCTGTATGACCTTCAGCGAATACCGTTTGGTGATTCTGAGTATAAGGTACGCAACCTCGTCGACACACGCCGTTTACAACGTTGTTAACGAGAGACTTGTGGACGATAAATCTGACACCTCCTCGGGACAGATGGTCGCCCTTGTTCTATCACCGGGAGGTGATAGAACAAGTTGCCGGATTCGAGGATTACCGTGTCCTCATCCTCTCTTAGGACCTCGGATAATCCTATAATATTCCAGCACAACTTGTCTATTTCTTCTTCCACCTCCAGGATCTTCTCTTCAGTCCTCAGGGTGCGTGTGGGTCGAGTCGTCGTAGGTGGCAACCGAACCTCCACCGGAGATTCTTAGCACCCCCTGCCCCGCCGTTACCATGGTCGCCACCGTAGCCAAGAATAGCGGGGCCATCGGGGACTGGGGGTCGTTTATTTGTATCGTTGCTCATGGGGGGTATATTGCCATAGTTGCCACGCTTGGCGAGCGGGTTGGCATCCCCAGTTTTTTTTATTGCTTTTGGCTGTTATCAGAAAGATGCTGCTCCCCATCTTCTGCCTCAGTTTCCCTCTGTCGCCTCTTACGACACCTACGGGAAGATATGGGGTAGTGGGTATTCTTACCCGCCACTACACGGGATACATATTATAATTATATTATAATATATTTAATTATATTAATTAATTAATTGTTAATTATGCTGTTAAAGTTATTAATTATATTTTAGCAGCAGATTTCTTTTCTATATAACATATCTAATAACGCCTATTCTAAATATTTACAGGTCTGTCTGTCTGTCTGTCTTCTGTCTGAACAGACAGATTTTTATTGACAGACAGAAATTAATGTTTGTTTACTCGTATTCATGCACTGCCATACCGTTCATCAAATTGCGGTAAAATTTTGTCAACTTATTGCTTACACTTGCGCGAAGGTTATAGGCCTAGTACAATTAACTTACACTAGGTGGCGCACGTATTGTTTTGAAAATTTATTTAATAGTTATAGGTCATTCAATTTCAATTATTGTATTATCATTTCTAATTAAACAATATAACTCTTCCAAATTTAAAACAATATTTCTATAATTATTTCTTCTGCGGCAGCTATGCGCCGGGTACCAGTTAGCACGATATGAAAAAAGATATAAGCTATAAATTACAAAGTTATAAGTTATTTACAACTTCATTTTCCAAATTTAAATTAATCAAAAAACTATAATAAAAAAAAACTAAAAACTGAAATTATCATACAGTCATACACCCCGCGGTATAGTGCCAAGAACGCTGGCTGCGTTTCCTCTCTGAATGGCTATACTTAGCCTTTGAGCGAGAAAATAAGCAGCCCTCACATCACCAGCAGCGACGATCAGTCACGGATAGTTTTTAGGAACTTCACCGCACATGAACCCCACGGACCGATCATCCGGCACAAATATGTACTCATCTCTCAGAGACTCATATTTGGGCTACTTAGTTCAGTTGCCTCTGGTGCCGCGTCTGATTTAAACGAGGTACCCCTGAGATGAGAGACTGTCAAAGTGTCAGTGCAAGTAGTATACCACACTAAAGCTTTATCTCTCTCCCAAGCATCCAAAGTCATACCGTCGGGTCTCCTGCCATCGTCTCTAAATATTCTACAAAGCTCTAAAACCAAGGGAACATTTATAGAGACACGAGCTCTTCAGATGACATCGTTCCAAGAACCGTGACGGGACAACATTACATTAAAGAATACGGTTAAATAACCGTGTAATAAAAATATAGTATTAAGGGTGGATTCGAACAAGTACCATAGTAGAGTAACTAACCCTCGAATAATTTTACTCTTTGATCTTACTCTCAGATAACTTCGTTTGCGTTTTTCCAACACAAACATGGAGTAGCCAATACTGGGTATTACTCTGGAGTTTGTGAATTAATAACAACAGTAACATTTGATAATTATCTGTTGTCGGCGACTTTGATTGTTAATAGATATGGGTAGAAAAGAACACTGATAAGCATTATAGACAAGGAACTCAACAACCCTGTTGAATTTTGTTTATACCAACATATTTGGATTTATATTACTGAGTTTTACTCAGTAATATAAATCCAAATATGTTGGTAATTACGATATTAGGATTAGTAACAAATTTTTAAGTACCTATATTATCAAATAGTTTAATTTTTTTATATTAGCTCTAAATTCACTTACTTGTGGAATGTTATCCCACTTTCCTTTTGGTAACGTTTTTACAAATTACGCACACTCATTATTACTAAAAATAATTCTTATTATATAACTCAAATCAAACATATTCAAACTATACAAATTACTTTAATTTTTTCGTTTAAAAGTTAAAATACAGAGATACGATTTAAACAACACAACAGACTTTGTGATATTATGTCAATTTTAGTTCCCGATACGAACAATGGCGGCGCTTCAAATGGGCCAGTCGATTCCGGCTTGACGTCGTGTCGTTCCTAGTGTGGTGGTACTGGGGGTGGTAGTGCTGGGATTGGCGGTGACGGGTATAGTACACGCAATTGAGGGAGGTGGAAGGTCCCCTAAAAACTGAGCAGGACACATTTTCTTTCTTTACGCGGAATTAAGCAAATTAAGTTATAACAACCTCATTACAATGGATTTCCGAAAAGTAACGCCTGATTCTATTAATTTTCGTGACTTATTTTCTTTTAGTCGAGGATTTTTCAAAAACTTTATTTAATCTCTTTTCGATTACAAGTTTTATATCCGTCGTGGGTTTTTTTTATAATTTTTAATTTTGATTTTTATTTCATTTTGTTTTCGTTATAATGTGTATTGGTGTGCAATAAACTATATATTGATTGATGCATGTTTCCTGTTGTCTATGGTTATTTATACAAAATTATTATTTTATGAAACAAAAAAAATACAAATTAAAATATTTAAAAGACTGAAAATTTAAAATAAAGATATTTTAACCAAAATTTGAATTTGGCATAAACCTAATACATAAACATAAACCTTTTCTACAGCTATATTATGGTTGTAGCACGAATGTGTCGGCTCGACCGGGGAGGGACCACGCTCTCACAGAATACCAACATAAAATAGCAGCTTAATGCTGCTGTGTTTCGTATTTGTAGAGAACCGGAGACCCTTTTTACTGGAAACGAGGCATTAAATCGTAGTCCTCAGGGGTGACAACGCATCTGCATTTTGATTCTTAATCAAAGATAAATATAGATGTCTATGGGCCACAGCATCCAGTTACCATCACGTGGACTGTGTGCTCGTTTGTCATCCCAATTCTATAAAAAAAAACCTAAACAGCAGAAACAGGTAATAGTGTGATACCCACTCAGACAGGCTGCTAAGCAGAAATGGGACCCTATTACCTGATTACTCTGTTAGAATCTTAACCACTTGCCATAAAGAATAGTATCGGAGGTGAATGCTTTTAATTTCTTTAACTATATTTCCTTCAAGAGATCTTTACCTTGAACATCATAGCCGTAATGGCTTCAGCATTTTCGCCTTTTGCCCAGGGTGACAGTGCAGTAAACAGATTCTTGAACTGTGTGTAGTCGAGTCTGTACGCTTCGTAAGGTGCTTCCAAACGTTCGCATGGTACACGCTTTGCCCAAAATAATTCTTCCCGAATGACACTCAGCAGCTCCTAAAAATGATTAGAAAAAATGTGTTAAGTAATACTTCTTTTCGTTTTTATTTATTTTTGAGTTGATATCGAAGCAACATATGGGATTATCGTAGTTGTTAAGATGTCTCACGTCATTAAGCTCCTCGAACGCATCATCAATTCGCAGCTCCGTAAAGATAAGACGGATTGTCAACGTGGCTTTTGACTTCGATGGTATACCACCATGGGAGCACATAAATAAAGCCTTCAGAGATTTACAGGACTTTTAAGGCGTGAAGATCTACACCGGATTGCAAAACAAGACCACCCAGAAGAACCGATAGAAAACTGGGACTCTTTTTTTATATTTTTTTTAAAGTTATGTTACAGATATTTTTATTGCAACTAAATTAGTACAATGTCAAATATGAACGTGCGCATGGGTGAAAGCATTTTTTCGAAAAAGTTTTTCTAGCAGTGGTTTAAACAAAAACCTATAAGGTTTACAAAGAATAGATATCTAGATGCATTTGTACTACCTGCAGTTCTGCGGGATCTAACAGCTTGTCCTGCTGCAACGCACGCAACGTGTTTTTCTCCAGGCTGTCCTCCAGCTGTCGCACCACACGTAGCCGGTGCTTCAGCCGCAAATGCTCGATACATTCTCCACTCACGGCCGCACCGTACGATCGATACGACTGGTACACCAACTCTTGGATTTTTATCGTCTGCAAGTTTAAAATTCTCTTTGTTATATAGACAAATATAAATGTGAATAAATATTATACTTTTTATTTTAATTTAATTATGTACTGCCTTTTTATTTAAAAGTTTGTTAGTATAAAATTTGTTTATGTTTTCATAAGGACAGCAGCAGAATATCACTGGTTCGATTAGCATATGCAGAATAACACTATGTCGGATATTTGTTGCTACAATGCAATTGTTTAAATATACTTCAAGTATAATAGTTTACTTCATTTGGTTTATTTGAATTTGTAGCGCAAATAAACATTTCCTTTTTTGTGGTCATTTTGTAAAACCGAAAAGGAAAGTTCTTCGTAGAAGTTGTGATGCTTTCTTAAAAATATTGTTAAACTAAAAGTAATAGAAAGCCATATTGTATTGCGCGATCATTTCAATGCGTTGTCTGCGTAAATTGCGTAGATTAACGTGAGTAACAGGAGCTAGTTTAAAAATTGAAAAAAATCTTTATTACAACAAATCAACAATTTATACATACATCAATGTGAGCCTAGCTCCTGTAGAAGTTTCTTCCTATATTTGACAAGTTTTTATTGAATAAAATAAACAAAACAAAAAGAAATCAATAAAACATAGATACGTGTTTCTAACTTGTGTGTCTAACCCACAGAAGAGATAAAAGAGGTGAGAAGGGCCTTGTGGGCGGGGCAGGCGCGCCGCACTTATGACCAAACGCTCATAACTCAACCAAAATTTGGTTCACCGGCCAACAGTCCCGCTCATATTGTGAAAACGTGCGAAGCTCCGCGAAAAACAAAGAATTATGCCGTCTTTTGCTCATATAACGTGTCGGAAAAGAAGCCAGGTGTGTAGTGTAGCCCGGGAAGGGATTTCTTTTCACCGGTAAGTCCAAAAACCTTAAAATACAAGTGATATTTGTAATTATTATAATAGTATTATGTAGTTTGTAGACAAAAACGAAACAATCGCAAACAGATGCAAAATTATACATTGCTTGCAATGCATGGGTACCATCTTGTACTAAATGAGTGATCGCGCAATGTATTGCGTTTACTGCGAAAGTCGCGTGCGTCGATCCAAAGTTGAAAGTCGGCGAAATCCATGCATATTGTTAGTGTTGTACCAAGTTGTAAACAATGTCGATATTAAGTATGTGTGTTTGATACAAATGATTATAATCAGTAATATTATAATTGAAATAACTTTGTTTTTTACCACCAATTATTGTTTATTGTGGGTTATTAATTTAGATTTCATATAATGAAAACATACATTTTAAATTTCATTTTTAGGTTTCCAACAGATCCTGATACAAGAAAACTGTGGATTCTTGTATCAGGATTCTTCTCCGCACAAAAATTTCGTTATGCCTTTTTCAGTAAGTAGTATTTAATTTATATTTTATAAAACGTTACTGCTGCTTTTGAGTTGTGTACCTTAAAATAAAATGACATCACCTAGATCATCTTTTGTGATTATTATTATATAAGGCCGTGTTTATTGGGTTTATGCAACCATAAAGCTGAAAATCCATAGTTGAAATATATAGAGTTACAAAATGATGCTTTTTTCGTTACGCTTACTTTTATACTTCTCTAATTACAGACAAAACTAATTTTTGTTTTTTAACAGACTTCACTAGCATCTACCAGCGGTACCGTGATACAAGTTGCATCTACCAGCGACATAACAGGCTGCATTTACCGTAGATGAAAATACAAGTCAAAATAACATAATGAAATTTTGAATTTTTCAATCAGCTAACATACCAAATTGACCATAAGAAAAAAAAAATGCAAGCAATAGTTAGTGTAATATAATCACTTGACTTTTCTCTAAAACAGATGTTTTTATTCTAAATTACAGCCAATTGTGAATGCAAGCAAATCACCTCCATCTACACCACGAACAGATAAGTCCATGAAGAGACAAAACATACAGGTAAATATTTTTTTTTACCTGCTGCTTTATGCCGTAATCAGTTTATTTATTTAGGACATATTATAATCTTAAGTGTACTGTTGAAATTACAATAATTATAATAAGGCCACCAGTAACTGTCACAATACCCCCAGTGCTAGTGCTAACACAATTACAAAATAATATTGTTTTTTTTTTGTTTACAGCAACAGTTATTGTTACCTTCAAACGCGTCAACGCCTAGAAAGAGAAAACTGCAAAACAACATTAACACAAACGAAAGTATAATTAAGAGGCAGATGTTACAAATAAAAAGAATACAAGCTCAGAATAGAAGATTGAAAAGAAAAATTAATAAAATAGAAGACATTTTAATTAATATTCATATAAATATTCTGACAAATATAAATTTACAGGTATTACAAACTCTTGCACTATCAGTTTTCGTGTTTTGTGTGCCGTTGTCGATCGTTGTCTTGCTTTCCTTCAATAGTATAAAGCGTTACTACTGGTTTTTTATTGACAGGCTCAAGAACTGACACAACGCATGGTAATGAAAAAGTCTGGATTTTTTTTCTGATAGTGTATGCTGTTGGCCCTGCGGCCTTTACAGCTTCATCAAAATAGGCTCGTAAACGAGGACCTACGAGCTATTGAGTGCAATGATTCTACCGGCAGCGGACTGCAGTCCCGAGGCACCCCGGCCCCTGCTTTTGGAGTGAGGCTCCTATAGCTAGCGGGGGCTTGATGTGGTTCAAGGGCCCCTCAGAAGGAGGTACGAACCTCGGCTTGAACTTGAACTTGGGAGACGGGTCGCAAAACTAAAAACGCCCCATATCACGGGCATTGAACCTCGTGTACGGGGTGTGTCTGTGACCTAGCGTTCGCCGGCGAACTCGGTGTGCCCGAATCGACCTATTCATAGAAGTGATCTCGTCGTCGGGATCAAGAACAACAAATCAACGTTCTTGGGACGTCTCCTGTGGGGGGCAGCATCTCTCTCTGGGGAGTACGAGCCCACCTCAGTCACCAACGGATTCTTATGATCTTTGATCGAATTGAAGTATCTTAAGGAAAAAAAGTCTGGAGGAAAATCGAAACAAAAATATAGCCCACATTTGTGTTGGAGCACTGTTGTCAAATGAAGTACATTCGGACCATAAATTTATAGTAGCAAAAGATAAAGGGGGGTCTCTTGTACACTTCGAAAGAACTAATACTAATATGTAAAACGTCGGAAGCAGTTATCAAGATTTATAGCGACTATCTCCGGAATATTAACAAACATATGCTGATAACAAAGATTTTGCGCAGCTTCGTCGGAACTGACTTATTTAGCATCATTAGTAATTATCAGGTTGGATTATATCCTACTGCAAGCCATGTTACAGGAAAATATATTAATTTAAAATTGCACTTTATTTTGAAAAATTCGAATTTAAAAGATAGCAAGCGCATGAAATTGAGTTTAAATTATTGTTCAAAATTAAAAAAAAATTTTATTTTTTACTTGTGTCATTTATTTACTTATTAGCTGTAGCCAGCCACTTACCTTAATTGCGTAATACACGATCAATCAGAATCTGAATAGTTTTGAAACAGATTGCTAATTCTTCATAAGCCATTGCTTCCTAAGTTCGAAAAAATCTGCTTACCAACGTAAATAACGAAATGAATGTTTTACGAAAATGTGTTACGTAATTAGATACCATTAGTGTACCATGCATGAATGACGTAAAACAGAGCTGCAATTAGCAAAGAACTAAAGAAAATTTGAATTTCGCGGCTATATCGGATGTTCCCCTTAATTTGACATTATTATTTATATGTATTTAGGAAGTCCACACTAATTGTCCCCCCTTCCCGAAATTACAGCGAAAAATTGCAAAACTTAAAAATTACAGTAATTTTATCGATATATTTAGGTCGCCGTAACGTGTATCTATACATATAATAAATCTGTAGATTCTTTTCTGTATCTGTAGATTTATTCATGAAAAACAAGTCCAGGGACTAATTAAAGGGTTCTGAAGCCAAATTAGTGGTTTTAGAATTTTGTCTGTCTGTGTGTTTGTGTATTCCGGATTCACGCAAAACTACAGGACCAATTTACATGAAATTTTGTATGTATGTAGTTAGTATCCTGGGGCAACTTATAGGCTACTTTTTATCCGATTACGGAACTTCGAAAAAGAAAGTTAAGTATTTTCCTTACATTAGATGTTAATTTTCTATTATATCTTATAGGCGGTATGACTGGTGTTTTAAAAATAAATACCATATTTATAAATAAAGATTTAAATATAGTTATAGCCTTGGTAAAATAATTTGAAACTACACTGATTTATTATCAAAACAGCGCCATCTGTCATCAAATGGAAAAGTAGTATATTTTGCCTTCAGTTACATAGTTATAAAGTAAGTAATATAAATAACTTACAAAATTTAAATAATTAGATTTTTAAAATTATTTAAAAATTCTATAGTTTAGTTTTTTGTTATTTTATTTTAAAAGTGTAATAATTTTAAATAGATAAAAATGACGAATATCAAAAATATGAAAATTGATAAGGTTTTCTTAGAGTATTTATAATACCTTCCTTATTCAACACTCTAAGAGATTTTTATATTGTTCGCTTCTATCGCTGATATTACTAGATAGTATAGTTTTGGCTTTCATTATTTCATTTAACAATAGCGCCATCTACTTACTTCTAAATAAACTAAAATGGTTAGTCATGATAAAATTAAATAATAGAATGCTACTGAATATACGATGTAAATAATTGAAAATTCGTTCGTGGCATCGTTGGATGTGTAATTACTAGGTAGGTAGATGTGGTCAACAATCATGCAAAAGCTTAGTTTCAGTTTTTATGAATTGTATTTAAACAAATACGAGGGCTGTGTAGTTCGCCATGAGATTTCATCATGGCACGGGAGCAAAACGTGTACGATTCCCTCGAGGATGAATCTGTTGATTGATGTAACATGTATGTAAGCTGCTACTTTTTTACTTTTCATGGAGCAATATATGCAGTTTATATTTCATTCATATTTTCGGGTATGTTCTTTTTTGTTTTTACTCTACCGTAAATATTAAGGGTTGCAAAGATGAGTAGAACTCATTATCGTCAGCCTATCAAAAGTCCACTAAAATTAACATAGGCCTCCCCCATAAATTGTCAAGTGGCTGGATATTTGCTATAGTTGCCACGCTTGGTAGGCGGGTTGGCCACTGCAGCTATTATTATTTTGTTCTGTTGTCAGGAAGATATTATGCTGCCCATCGCCTGTTTATTTTCCTATGTCGCCTTTTACGATGGGACGGTATGAGGTGGCAGATTCTCTTTCACCGTAACAACAAAGCGAACATTTTTCTAATCCTGTTCATGAGTTTAGTGCTTCCCACGTTCATTGTGAATAAAATTTATAGGAATAAAACAAATTTTAAGGATTTTTTTTTGCGTTTAATTTTAACTTTTTTAATTTCCGATGTTTTGGGCACTTTACAGCACCCATGGTAACGGGAGGACTGAGGTGTTTGACCACCTGATGTCATAGTAAGAATATAATAGAATAGAATAGATGCAGTAGTATTAAAGTTGGTAAAATTACTGCAGTAGTATGCTTGGGTTTGAATTTAATTTTATTAATTATGGGGTCCTTAGCAGATGGTAGCACTCAGCCATCTTCCCTATTTAAATTAGGATGTTTTTGAATTTCAATAGCCTCGCGAATCATCATTGGTAGGAATCGGTGTTCTAATGCAAAGATTTGTTGTATATCAGATTCGATATAACGGTTGGGACGATAATAAACATATCACTGACGTATGACATAACATACTTTAGACTTCCCGGAGCGTCGGTGCTTCAAATTAACGATATGTTCCTTTACGCGGGTTTTATGGAACTTTCATCCAATGATGCGTAAAACCCCTAGTAAAAAGTTAAATTTTTTTTTAAAACGTGATAAAATCTGTGACATTAGTTTTATTCCATGTGTAGTATGTACATTATTATTGAACTGCATTTATGAAATTATGAAGTCCACTCGAACGTAAAAAATATCTACATCTATTTTATGGTACTAATCTATATTAAATAGGACCAATGATATGAATAAAATATTTCAAATAAACATTATACCGTAAATTGATAGAAGACCATGAAATTCATCATTATTTTATTAAAACGAAATTGACTTTAATTATGAATGAATGTAAAGAGTAAAATGTAAATAATAATACATTTTGATTCCAAGACAATTTACCTTTCTTCGATACATCGGAAGACACGCCCGATATAAAAATAGTAGGTGTTTCTAGACATATACATACAGGGTATTTTGAAACGCCTGAAAACGAAGACAGATGATAGTACTAAGGATACTTATGATGATGGGTCACAAAGAAATTCGATCCCGAGGAAAAAAATCATCTTTTCACAACGTTTTATTAACTTTATTCACGCTCCATTATGTTGTAACAGTTAATTGAAACGATATTTCACTAAAAAAATCATGAAAATACTGAAACATAAAACCAGCAGGGTCAATATCTTCGCGGGCGCCGAACTCTTATCTAGATCGGTACGAAACAATGCATTAGGTATACTACTCACTCTCACCTTCCCTTTCACACACACGCTGCCTCGTGTCGCCTCGCGCTGTGGAATTTACACATGCTTCAAGGACGTTACAACGTGCGCATTTGTTTTGGCGGGATTGATTAATAATTTTAGTTTTTGAGACAGTTCCGTGTTGACTATCACGAGTGATAGTTCAATTGTTTTGTTTATTAAATTATTGTCGTTATTACTTGTTATTTATTAATTAATGATATTGTTCTTGTTGTTACGTTTTGTGCTTTTTGTTTTGTTTTAATAATGCCTAACGCGTAGGTACGTTTATAGTGCTCGTGAATACGGCAACATGTTAATGTGCCTTGAGAATCTCATAATAATAATAATCCTTTATTTCGACCAACAATAGTCATAGATTGTTAGTAAAACTTACTTAGCCTAATGTTAGTATAAAATAAAATAGAAGTTAGTATTAAAATGTTAGTTAAAATAGTACTTATCCTATATTAGTAGTTTAACCTACCCCAGTCTCACATAGCGAACTCCAGGTGGAATTCTCCTGGTGCTGGTGTGTGCACCATTCCAAGCCCTCCAGAGCGGGCTATCCAGCTTCACAGCAAATGTGCTGAGAAGGGTGTTGGAGCTGCTCAATAGCCTGCTCATCATGGACGCGGCACGCCTGCGCATGATCGCGTAGAATTTGTCCACACGAGCATCCGCGAACATAGCCGACGCACTGCAGTGTGGAGGCTTTCTCAACATCACCCTCAGCACATTGTTGTACTGAACACGCAGAGCACTGTAGGCCCGCCGCGTATAGTCTGTCCACACACTGCACGTGTAAAAGGATTGGCAATACGCCTTGAACAAAGATAACTTGACTTGAGTCGTACTACGTGCAAATCTGCGAGCCAACATATTGGCCCGGACCGACAGCGCTCGGCGCTCTCGTTCAATGTCACTGTCATCATCCAGGCGTTCAGTTACAATATGTCCGAGGTACTTAAACTCAGCCACTTGTCTCAGAGGAATCCCACATAGCTGGATACGTGGTGTGAAATCAAGTGGTTTGTTTTTACCTCTAAAGACAATAAATTCACTTTTTGAGTTGTAACTGAGTCCAGTCTCCTCCGCATATGCTTCACAAATTTTCAACAGCTGAAGCCCGCTGACTGAGGGCTCAACAGAACCATGTCGTCCGCGTAACTAAAATTATTCATGGATACACCGTCTATTGAGCAACCGACACCTGCTCTGCTGAGCCTCTCAATCAGTCTGTTAACATAAATATTAAACAGCCTGGGTGACGTCAGCCCTCCTGCCTCACCCGCACCCTAGTTTGTAGGGATCATTTAAGGTGTTACCCCATCTAACTGTGTTAGTCTGGTTACCGAACTAATATTCCAACAGTGAAACCAACTCTGGTCTCAAGCTACTTTACCGTTTTAATTTTTGCCATAGGATTTTATAAGACACTCGGTCGAAGGCTTTAGACAAATCCAGGAAACACGCATAAACCTGAGTCTTCCTGTCCGTGTAGCGCACAGTCTGCTTGAGACACAGTATTGCGCTCTCCGTTGATAGTTCAGGCTTAAACCCGAACTGAGCATCATGTAACTTAACTGCCTTACTTAACTGTGTATCAAGCAGACTGTCCAGAACCTTAGCCGAGATGGTCGCCAAGGATATCGGCCTGTAGTTGGTTTCATCCGCTGCATCGCCCGTCCTATTCTTAAGGATAGGCACGACCACTGTCATCATCATTGTATCAGGTAAGTAACCATGACCAACACATAGGTTGTAGAGTAACTTAAGGACTCTGTGAAGGTGCACACCCGCATATCTGAGGTGTTCGACGCTGAGGCCATCGTGACCTGGTGATTTCCCACGCTTCATATTGTTTATTGCTGATTTAACTTCATCGATTGTGAAGCGCAGCGGGCTACCCCCCATATTCACACTGTCCCCAGCGTCACCGTCATTTAAAATACAATTAAGCTTGCACGGTTCCACCTTAAACTGCGACTTGAACAAGTTCGCTATATTCCGACACCCACTCACGCCCCCACTTGAGTTGAGAGACTCGACCTTGCATTCAGTCTATTCGTATGCTGCCAGAACTTACCAAATTGCTTAGCCTCACACGAGGATGCCAGAATATCCATTTTAATTTGTTCTTCATTATCCTGGCACCACTTGAGTTTGCTTTTGAAAGCTTTACGTGACTCTTTCATATCCTCGTATGCTGCCCCATACGTTGACTTTCCAACACATACCCATGACTGAAAACAAAGACGAGCTCTGGCGTGAGCCGGCCTCATGCCTATTCCATCCCACTATCTGTCGCTTTTTGTTACGCTGTACATTCTTATGACTATAAATTGCAGCATCCTGCAATATACCTATGATATTCTCGTACAATTTATTTATAATTAATTTATGTTCAGATTTATCACAGAATTTATCACAACAATTATTTAACTCTACAGGAAAATCTACTAATCTTAATCTATTATTACAATATTCTGTATAAAGTTTAATTTGTTCACTATCTCTGTGCCCCCAAATTACCCTATTTGTAATTTTAGACTGGATGGGCTGGACCTGCGATAAACCTAAACTAATTTTACAGTCCACTTCCAAGGGATAGTGATCGGACCACGTCACATCGTTTCTTACGTGTATGCTTTCAACATATTTCCTAGCCATACTCGTTACAAGGCAATGATCCAACCATCGTGAGCAGCCGTGAGCATCACTAGTGTATGTGTACACATTCGAATTACTCGACAACATTTCATAGTCAGCACATACCCACGTCTGCTCACCGCAAAAACTAAGCATTTCATTAAAAAACAGCTCCCCCGGTGTGCATTAAAGTCGCCTAACATAAAAACTATACTAATATCGCATTCCTCGATAATTGCGTTAATTTCACTTAGGCACTCTGTGAATTCCGCCAGGTTCTCGACACAGTTTGTCGGCATATAAACAGAAAAAATAAGCATAGCTTGTTCATGTACCTGACACTTAATCGCGCACAGCCTCACACTATTACATTTCACTACAGATACCGATGAAAGCACATTCTTACGCCATAACAGCGCGACGCCTCCATGTGGTCGCTCGCGCAGAATGCCCACGCCTGAATCTATAGCTGTCGTTCCCGTGGCTTCAAAGTCTTTGTGAACGGTGTTGAGGTATGAGAGGTCGTGGTCAATTAGCCAGGTTTCTTGCAATGCTACCACCGAGGCAGCTCACACAACACCCTCACACTGTCTACTGACCGCTTCAGGGACTTACAATTAAAGCTATCAAGCTTTAATGACCGACTTTATGACTATTTTTGTCCTGATCCATTATTTAGGTCCTCTTGATCTAACAGTGTCTTTTTCTAAATCTTATAAATCGTCTAAAGTATATCCCTTCCGGCCATAATTTATCGTCACTAAATAAGGACAACTTACTCCTAGGTATATAGAACTTAAAAGAAATATATTCCCTTGCAGATTTCATATGTACTTTTTCTGGCACAATACGAATTTGTGTCTTTTCGAATACATAATCCGCAACATCTTGCTCTGTATTCTCCTTTGAGACATTATAAATGAAAAGCGGGATATGCACATCGGCTGCCTTTAATTTAAGTGATGGATCTACCGAAGCCGTTCCCCGCATGCCTTTAAAACGCGATGTCTTACGCCTTACGACCTGAACCCATTCTCCTTCACTATTATTTTGTATCTCAGCTTCCCTCGCATCGCCCGTTTTAATCTCACGTGACGTCACCGCATCAGCTGGCAGCGAAAACGACGACGGCGGCGCGCGTGCCGCCGCTTCGACGTTCGGCACGTGCGAAATGCATGCTTCACCGCCGCAGTGGGCCTCCTGTCCGCGGTGGGCCTCCACGTCTTGCCGTTTCTGCCCGGTAGCGACAGAGAGAGGCTCACTGGTTGACACCGCCGTAGCGCTCGCGTAGGATGGAGATGGGCGCGCGGTAACTCGTTCTTGCATAGATAGGCTCGGCGGTGTGTCACTTCCTAGGTCGGACATTAACCCCATCGGCCCGCTTGTGGACTCATAACTATCTTGCAGGCAAAAGCCGCCCCTACTGCTATTCACACAAGGTTCCATTTCCTCGTTTTTACGTCCAATGTATGATTGCTTTCTTTGTCTTCAACGTATTTTTTAAAATCTTTTCTTGTCATATACTCGTCCTATTTCCCTTGTAGGTCACGTACCTGGGTCTGAAGCAAAAGAATATCCTTCAATAGACGCGTAGCGTCGACATGGTCAAATGTAACGGGCGGCAACTTATGTAGATCTTTTGCCACAAATATAGGAATGTCATCGGGCTCTACACTCTTCATACCCCGATAATGTCATCTATGTTCTTCTGTTTACGATCTTCACCCTTTCGTTTGACCAGTCGTTGCGGAATCGACTCAAACAACAAACACTTTGCCTCGTAAATCTCCTCCTCATCAAAGGACTGCTTGCATAACAGTGCCAAACTAACATTGTTCATGACGTCTAATTTATTTTGGCAAAACATAACACCTCATTTATCACAATCCGACAACTATTACACTTTAGTTTACTCATCTCGCTAGAGGTCAACAACCTCTGACCGACCGCTCGCGCTGTCAGCTGACAAACTACTGTGATAAGGCCACGGAGAATCGGTAAGCTGTTTCATACCTAATTGTTTTAAATAACTTAGTACTGAACTGATCTGAATAGGTACATAACTGAATACATCAGAATAATAAACATACCTACACAATGGATAAAAAGCATGACTCTAACCTTGTTAACATTTTATTTAAGTATTTTTTCATTAGCGGGAATCGAACCAGTTATTTGGTTTATTTAACCTATTTTTTTTAATAACTTAGTACTGAACTGATCTGAATAGGTACATAACTGAATACATCAGAATAATAAACATACCTACACAATGGATAAAAAAGCATGACTCTAACCTTGTTAACATTTTATTTAAGTATATTTTTTCATTAGCAGGGAATCAAACCAGTTATTTGGTTTATTTAATCTGTAATTCGAATTAAAGTGGCTACGTGGAGACAAGCACAGTGGCAAATAGTAGGTTAAGTAGATAAGTTAGGTATTTAGACAAGTGTTGTAAATTATTAGGTATTGTGGTACCATCGCTAGTTGCGGGCCGCGCGAATTCGGCGTTCGCGCGTACATTGACCCCTAGTCAGCTGATTGTAATTCAGTAATTCCACTGCTGGTTTTATGTTTCAGTATTTTCATGATTTTTTAGTGAAATATCGTTTCAATTAACTGTAGTAACATGATGGAGCGTAAATAAAGTTAATAAAAAGTTGTGAAAAAATGATTTTTTTCCTCGGGATCGAATTTTTGTGACCCATCATCATAGGTATCCTTAGTACTATCATCTGTCTTCGTTTTCGGGAGCGTTTCAAAATACCCTGTATATGCACGTGTTCCTGTAGCTATTATATCTGTGCCAAATACATTCATCTACGTCTAATAGTCTTTTAGAATTCAAAAAAAATCTTTGACAGACATAGAGACACAGACACCGAGGGGACTCTAAAAGTAATCGAATTTTGCTAAATTTGGCACGGAATAGCATAGATGTTTCTAAATTCAAGTTCACGCGAGCGAAGCTGCGGGTAAAATGCTAGTTAGAAATAAATTTATTTTGCTCGTGTGTGAGTGGTCAAGCGTAGTGTTTGCGTTAGTGTGACAACCAATAGCAAACTCGCGATCTAAGTGCGTGTGGTTTATTTGTGTGCGTAATGCGCGTACGTATTGGTCACTTGCTTGTAGTGAAGTTAAAGAGTGTTAAACAAGCGGCGACACTCGTTCTAATACAAATCAGGGGCTATTTCATTTCTAACCTCTTTTATCTGTTCTGTGGTCTAACCAGTGAACGCTCGTGTGTGTAAATGGGGTGGTAGATTCTCTTACGCCAACACCACACGGCATATATTATATAATATCATCTACATACACTTATGAAAATAATTAAATAAAAGTAATTACTTGTAAATCTTTTATCAAGGTCATAATGTAAGATTTACATACTTTAATTTATAAAAAATAAATCTTATTCAGCCTGCACACGGTATTAGTTGGGGTCACTTATATAAGACAAAAGCTATTTTACCTTTGCAGCGGTGCGAGGCTCGGTGGACAGAGCCATAGCCTCCTCGTTGTAAATGCCTTCAAGGTACTCGCTTAGAACCTGCATTGCTTGCCCATCTTCAATGCACTTTAGAAGTTTCTCGCGGTTTATGTCCAGAATTGTCAGAGTCACCTGAAATGTATAAAAGGAAAAATCAATTAAGTGCATTCACTTAGTGTTCTAATGTCTCTTCAATGTTTTAATTATTGTTTCGTGCAGGGTGAATAAAATGCATTAGGATGAGGAATTGTTCCTAGCAACTGTAGAAATAATTTTAAAGCATTATTATCGAAAATGTTCCATAAGAGGAATATATATAACGTAATTCTTATCATATTTCTTTGAATTTATATTTTTTACATACTTTTATGATTTTTTAAGATTTTTCTCAGATATAATCATGGAATTACAAATAAATGGAAAATAACATTGTAGACACAACAATGGATTGCATAGATTTATAAAACGTGCTCCAACAAACTTCTATGGATGTCCTACATGAGTATAGCACTTATTCAGTACGCAGTGCATTCGTTGCCCAAAGTATAGTTTTAACATGAATTCGAACAATGGTATGTTTTCTTTTCGTCATTCATCACCATTTTATCGTAAGTGTAATAAATTTGGGTGTAACGCTTGCAGGTTCAAATTCCGGCCAGTGTTTGGATTTTTGTTCATGTGCATTTTTTATTCAAAACACCTCAACCATACAGAAAAATCTTAGTGAAAACGTAGGGTTAAATATAAAAAGGAGAAAAAAAATGTGTGGTGTGATAAAGAAATTATTATCAAAAAAATAATCCACAGAATTCGTTATTTGTAGATATAAACTGAAATATCCATTAAATACTAAATAATTTTTTTAAATCAGGCTTCTATTACTTGTTAATAAAAAGAAGATGAGACAGTGTGTCGACGAGGGTTGCGTACCTTATACTCAGAATCACCAAACGGTATTCGTTGAAGGTCATACAGGTTTACGCACCAACCTCGGCACATCCCGATGAGGAGGTGGAGGAAATGTATGAGGATATCTCTAAAGTCATGCTTTCCTCCAAAACCACTTTCACTATACGGTGTTAATGAATAATAAAAATTACAAGAGAGAACGGCGAGCTGAGTGTGGGAAATTTGGAATAGGGCAACGGAACCCAAGGGGCCAGCAGCTGGCCGACTTCATGGAGAAAGAGGACTCTTTATGATGAACTCTTTCTTCCAGAAGCGGCCATGCAGGAAGTGGACCTGGTCGAGCCCGACGGTTCGACAAAAATGAGATTGACTTCATTATGACGACTAGACGGCAACTGTTCAGTGATGTCTCAGTGATCGGGAGGGTGAAAACTGGTAGCGATCACCGAATGGTTAGAGGCACACTGAACCTAAACGTTGTTGGAGAGGTGTCGTCTAATGAAGTCAATGCCCGTCCCCTCGTGCTCTGATCCAAAGTCCCGAAACCTTTCAGCTCGAGTTACAAACCGTTTTCAGTGCCTAAAAGATTGCAATGCAGTGGACGATATGAATAACAAGCTCGTGGAAACTATCCATGGGGTCAGAGCTAAGTTTTGCAAAACCCGCCGCAGAAGAACACAAAAACTCTCCGATCACACTCTTAATCTCATGGCTTTTAGACGGGAAATGAAGCTGCAGTCTTCAGTAGATTTGACAGCATACAGACACTCACCAGAACTGAACAGACGGATCTCCAAATGCATGCGGCGGGACTTACGCAACTTTAATAATGCTCGTATTGAAGAAGTGATCGAGCGGAACCAGGGCTCCAAAGTCTTGCCAGAGATCTGTCTGCCAGAAAGAGCCAACTGTCGAAGCTGAAGACCGAATGTGGCAGCATCGTTTCTGGGACACCTGAGATTTTGAGTGAGATTGAGAGGTTCTAAGGGCAGCTGTACAAGTCATCGTTGGAGCCACACGCAAGTGTGAGTAACGATCCAAGAGCAAGTCTTATCCGACACTATTCCGATGATATCCCGGACGTCAGTCTGAGCGGGATTAGAATGGCTCTCCCAGCACCTTAAAAACGACAAGTCCCCAGGCGAGGATGGAATTACAGCGGAGCTTTTGAAAGCGGGTGAAAAACCAGTACTTGAAGTCCTTCAGAAACTATTTAATTCCGTCCTCCATGGTGGCACTACTCCGGAGGCGTGGAGCAGAAGTGCGGTGGTCTTGTTCTTCAAGAAAGGCGACAATGCTCTCTTTCCAGCCTCCCAATCAAGTCGGTTTCCGAAAAGGCTTTAGCACCATATACCACATACATACCCTTCGACAAATTGTACAGAAAACCGAGGAGTACAATTTGCCACTATGTCTTGCGTATGTAGACTATGAGAAAGCCTTTGATTCCGTCGAAATTTGGGCGGTGCTGCAGTGCCTACAGTGGTGCCAAGTTGTATGTCGGTATATCGAAGTGCTGAAGTGTTTGTACAGTAGGGCCACGATGGCTATCCGAGTACAGAACCAATACGAGTACGAAACCTATCCAACTGCAGAGAGGTGTAAGACAGGGTGACGTTATATCCCTGAAATTCTTCACCGCTGCATTGGAAGACGTTTTTAAGCTACTGGACTAGAAAGGATACGGTATTAACGTCAATGGCGAGTACATCACTCACCTTCGATTTGCCAACAATATAGTCCTTATGGCAGAATCGCTGGAGGACTTAAGCACTATGCTCAATGACCTCAATAGTACCTATCAACGGATAGGTCAAGATGAACATGGACAAAACAAAGATCATATATAACGCCCATGTCACACCTATGCCGGTAGTAGTTGGGTGCACACTAAGCTCGAAGTTGTTGACGAGTATGTTTACCTGGGACAAATAGTCCGACTAAGTAAGTCCAACTTCGACCGAGAGGTCAATCGACGGATTCAACTCGGCTGGGCAGCGTTCGGAAAATTACGACACATTTTCTCGTCAGGTATACCTCAAAACTTGATAACGAGACTGTACAACCAGTGTGTGTTGCCAGTGATGACTTATGGAACTGAGTGCTAACCGTATGAGGAAGCTCAAGGTCGCTCAGTGAGCTATGGAGTGGGCTATTCTCGGGATTTCTCTGCGTGATAAACTTAGAAATGAGGATATCCGTAGTAGAACTAGAGTGACCGACACAGCCCAACGGATTAGTAAGCTGAAGTGGCAATGGGCCGGCCATATAGCTCAAAGAACCGATAACCGATGGGGAAAAAAAGTTTTCGAGTGGCAGCCTCGTATCGGTAGGCGACGTGTAGGGAGACCTTCCACTAGATGGAGTGACGACCTGGTAAGACATGCAGGAAGTCAATGGATGCAGGTGGCTCAGGACAGTGCTTTGTGGCATTCCTTGGGGGAGGCCTATGTTCAGTAGTGGACTTGTGAAGGGCTGTAATTATGTGATGAAAAAAGAACTAAAAAGTAAAAAAAAAAAATTCCTGTTAATAACTATGCTATTGTTGAGCGCCACTATTAATGTCTTGTACATAGCAACACTAGCCACTAGCGCCCTCTGGTATCGAGTAGCAGAACTAGGAGAGTCAAGATCCTTCTAGAAATTTCGGGACCGATATGTACTCGAACATTCTAGATGTTTCTACAGTAGAAGGTTCTGAAACTCTCTGAGGCCCTATATAAGGCCGGTATAGACCGCGACCGAGTCAGTATTGAATTGGCGATACAAGCGAAGACTTCGAAGCGATACAACTGTGAACTAAAGCGATCTGTAGTAAAATTGTGTTTTGTTATTAGTGCGGTTTAAAGTTGTAATTAGTGTTGTGTAATTAAAGTGTCAATTTTGGTAATTCACTTGGCAGTTTTAATTGTCTCGAACCCCAAGCTCGTAACACTATCATTTGGTTTCTATAAAATAATATAAAAGTTATCACTATTTATTACATGGTTTTAAGTATTCAACTAAATAAATTTCGTAAAAATAGTTTGTGTATGTAATAGTTTGAAGTAATTAATTACAATAATTATTTAATAGTTTAAGATTTAGTTTACAGCAAACAAACCTGGAAGATCACTTTGGCACCATCGTAAAAGAAGCAGTCCATGACATTAACCGCGCACTCGTAGGGCATGACGCTGATGAACAGTGTCAGGAACCAGGACAAGGAGATCATTTTCATCATACCCAACTCGTCCAGCTTCGCATGCAGCTCAGGCAAATGTGTTTTGGTCAAGTCATCCAATACTCCTTGATCCACCTGTAATTTCCACATACTTTTGTATTCCTGTTATTAGTTTAAAATGTATTACGTTTGTAAAAGGTTTTAGCAACACACAATCTCAACCTCTATACTTTGCAAGATTAAGTAGCGTATATTAAACGCCCACCTTATAACATACTTAGAACAGAATGATCTCCTTAGCGACGGACAGTATTAGTTATACCATAATCGACAGGGGTTACCTTTTAGTGTATGCCACTCTCATATAGGGCAAGGCTTTAAAGAAAAAAGGGTAAGAAATTTCCATTACCCTCGATGTCTCAAAGGCCTTTGACATTCTGGCATGCTGGCCTTTTAAATAAGTCAAAGCTTATCGCCTGATTTGATTAGCTGGGTGAAGGATGTATTGAGGAAGGAAAGCTGCTCTTTCGAGCCCATTACGACTAATGCCGAATTCCTCAGGGGTCTTTACTGCCGTAACTTTCTTCGTACTACATATCAATGACATCAAATCCAGTCCGAAAAAGAAGCTATGGTTGAGCATTTGAATCTTTCACTGCAGGCAACCTCCAAATGGGGCGATGCCAGTCATGTAAGCTTACCTTGGCTCTTTTCCGAGATGTATCACTAGAATACACCTACCGCATTTAGCTGTTAGGGGTAAGATTTCCTCGAACCTGAATTTTTGGCGGTTCATTAGGGCCAAAGCAGCTGTAAGGAAGTTAGGTATCCTTGCGAAGGTGCGGTGGTACTTTACGCCACATAAAGCGCAAGTCCAGTCACGCATAGAGTACTACCACAGTCAAACTACTACTAACAGTCGGTCATCAAAGCCGTCTAGACGAGGCAATCGCACGGTGCGGTGCGGTGCGCGAGACGTGGGCTGAGCACTTCCCACGTTTTACTCTACTCTACTCTGTCTACTCACTTAGCCGCTCGGGAAGTGTCCGCTAGGGTTGTCCTGTCACGCAAATAAATTAAAATGGTTCCACACTACATGTGGGGTAAAAAAACCGTGGGTCGTCCTCATTTAAAGATAAGTAATCAGTTTCGTTAGTTTCCACATACACATTAATTTGTTTAAACGTGAAATAAAATAAAATCAGTTTTTTATTTCTTTATTACTTTCCGTTCTGACAACCCTAGCAATTTATTGTTTATGTCGGCTTTTCCGACAACATCAAACGCGATGACTGACTCTATGTTCTTCTTAGGCTGTGGTACTGCTGCCATATATGGACTAGTGCTGTAAAATGCCACTTAGCTGATTTGGACTCAATTGAAAGGCTTGCTAAAAGGCTCATTGGTGACCTGAATCTGGCTAAAACCTATCTTACTCGTCTCGAGCACAGGTGTAAAATAACCATTCTTTCGGTGTTCTATAGGATACATTTAGGAATGAGTGCGCAAGAATTGCATAACTTAATTCCTCCCTCACCCTCCACCATCAGACAACCAGACACCCGGCCAGTCTCCACGTATTCGAGCCAAACGGTTTGCTTCGTTATTAGTAGTGTGTATAGAAAAGGAGTGGAATATTTTTCCGGATAATCAAGCACTGTGTTATAATAGTTAAAAAAGAGCAGCTGCTGCTGCTGCTCCAAATGCGTTGTCACACCCGAGGTCTAAAATGTAAAACCTTACAGTTTCCAATACTTCTCTCTCTCTCTCTCTCTCTCCCTCGTACATACTTTTCTATTTCTGTCTCATACCACATACTCTCTTGAGTATACGATAGTACTCAGCGATAGTAACAGATATGAGCGTTGTACCCACCTAGGCTATAAAATAGTCCGTTTTACTTTTACTTAATAGTTTATCAATTATATTATAATATAGTATGACGTAGCATTAATAGGCAAGTAATAATAATAAATATTGTTCACTAAAAATATGGTACAAAGATGTTTGTGCAATATAATTGTAACAGGAACAGTATTACAATATTACGCCAGTTATGGTATATGAAAAGTTTTGGGTTGGAAAATACAATAATGAACTAAAATTAAACATGCATCAAAAGTGATTTCGAACGTCTATGAATAAATATACAAAAAATGTTCCACAAAGTCTATTGCAATAATTAGCTTTATTAATTTATTATAGTGAAGATGGAAATTAGAACACACAATGGTTTGTTATTTGGATTTTATCGGGTTTCATTAGCTTATTTTTATATTCCCGACGTTTCTAGTACTTGACAGCACCGATTGTCACGCTTATACTGAGGTGGTTCAACGTCCCAATACTTCAACCTTACTATGCTACACTACTTCAACTTTACAGTTACTTAACAGGCTACTTTCAACTTAACACCTTTAAGGTTCTATTAAAAATTAAATTCAACCCTTACCAAAGCACCCACAACCCTTGTATTATAATAGTCAGGCAATAGAGTTTCACATATAGTTGCCAGCAGCCAAAAGGCTTGTTCTTCAGGACAGTAGATTAGCAAGACCGAAGCGACAATGTTCATCGCCTGACAATATCCGATCGTAGGATTTTTAAGCGCATATGCGCAAAGTACACGCCTTAATGCCGAAATACCTGGAACATCAATTAAATGTATAGAATAAATTTCATCTTACGTTATACTTAGTTAAACTCGTTATTTATAAGAGCATGTAATTCATTTAATAGATTTTCTAAAAACTGTGATAAGAGAGATTTTTGTACTAGAGGTAATTCTATTCGTAAATTAATAACATTTAAGTTAAATAACTATAAATTCTAAAATATGTGTATTAATATTGTTTATAAATACTGTATATTAAAGTTACAGCCTATGTACAGCCAACAGCGGGACACAAGGTTTCTCTCATTTTTGAGAGGATTACACTGTATGTATTTACCTAAATCAATAAGCAATTTGTGAAAACTTAATAGGTTTATTTTGTGACTCACCTATTAAGTTCCATATTGTATTGTTAATGATTAGCTGTTAAGTTTTACAATTATATATAAATAAATATAAAGTGTACTCACCAACGTCGTTCTGAAAGGCGGGATGTTCAGGCAGCGATCTGTGGAGGTCTCTTTCGATCTCATCATTAGCCTGATTCCTTGAAGACAATGCCTCATTAACTAATTTCGCATATAAGCCTTTATTCTGCGCCTTCTGTAGAATCGAACCCGAAAACACACTCCACAACTCGCCACGTAAAGATTCCGGTATACCGTTAACCACTAGCTCACTTCCCTCAGTGGTTTGGTACATGCTGACTCCGCGTCCTACTTCTGACATGTGGTCTTCCCATTGTTTTTCCTGAAAAATAATTTGAAGTGCATTTACAATTCTTTTAAATAAATCCATAATAGATATAAATATAATATAAACAATTAATAATTGCAAGACCAAGACTAAGATCAAGATCATAGATACACTAGCAAGACCAAGACTAAGACCGAGAATGCATGACCAAGACCAAAGTGCAAGACAAAACTAGAAATTATAACTTCCGTTGTAAATAGGATATATGACAATATTTTTCGATGGCTATTGTGTATCAATTTATGGCCAGATAAAAAATAAATAAAAAAATATATTATATTATATTGTATTATAATAATATATGATTATTAAAACAAATACGATAAAAAAATTAATTAATTATAGATATTAATTGTTGATTATTTATAATTTATACCTATAAAAGCCTTGAAAGATTTTCAAAACGACGTGAATAGTATGTAACAGACTGAATGAGCAAGACCAAGACCAAGACCAAGACTGAATACACAAAATCAAGACCAAAACCAAGACAACATGTATTTGAGTAAGACAAAGACCGGACAAGCAATACTGAGACTGTATTGGTCTTGGTCTTGGTCTTGCTTTGCTCATCACTGGTCCGTAGCGCCGCAAACATTTTGCCATTGTATTATTGAGCCATCAGTATGTAATTATATATTAAGTTATATACAATAAAATAAAGTAATATGTCACATTAAATAACCTATCACATTATTATGTGCTAAAGAATCAGTAATTCTCATTTCTCATCTCGTCACTTAAATGTCACAAATCACAATACTAGCATCTTTATGAATAAACCTTTATGCTTTGATAAATGTACGATGGCAATAAGTCATAGTTATAAAGTGATAATTAATCTATATACAAATAAATAAAATTGAAGTGTCTGTTTGTAATCTCAAAATAACAGCTTTTTACTAAATGCACATGAAATTATATACGGTACTAATAACAAAAACACAATTTTTAACATTTTTGTCAGTCTGTCTGTTTGTTCCGGCTAATCTCCGAAATGGCTGGACCGATTTCGACGGGACTTTCACTGGCAAATAGCTGATGTTATAAGGAGTAACTTAGGCTACTTATGTTTTAGAAAAAGAGTTAAGGTTCCGCGCAACATAATTAAAACCCTAAATTACACGCGGGCGAAGTCGCGGGAAACAGCTAGTTATGTAATATGTCACTAACACTGTAAGGGGCTAAAACATTTTTGTTGCTATAAAAGTAAATTTTTAGATGTACGGTTAACAAAATCTAATTGGATATGGCTAGTATCACGTCTGGTCGAATTACAAACGCATCATCATCAATATCTTCATTACAGCCCATCACAAGTCCACTCTTGAACATAGGCCTCCCATAAGGAATGCCACAAAGCACGGTTCTGAGTCATCTGCATCTATCGACTTCCTGCTTCCATGTGTTTATGTTCACATTATTTTACTTGCCATAAAAACAACATATACACATATGATTTTTTCTGCAAGTCTACGGCACGATACCTTACAAATGTTATAAGTATTATTCCCTTGTGGCGGGTGGAAGGAAAGGAAGATCTCCCGCCGGGCAAGGTGTTCTGCCTGGGAGCTGCCAACGCTCTAGTGGTAGTTCGAGCTATTGTATATATACTGTTTTAATTCGGAACTTTGATAGCGCGATTTAGGCTTCGATGTATTTCGCTTGTGGTGCGACGACAGCGCTGCCACACCCTCCTTTATAACAAATACTCAAAGAAAAACATGACTATTTTTGATATTCACGTATTAGTATACTATGTACCTATTTCTTATTATAATTAAAAATAACTTGCACGTGGGTGAAAGCTGGAGTTGCTGTCCAAATCAGATAAATCTTACCATATTTTATATGAGCATATGTGTTTGTCATTATTCCTCCACCACATCCTCATCAGCTCGTAAACAGTCTAATGCTCGACATGCCCATAGTAGAGAGGGTCTGCCGTAAAAAACTAAAACATTCTTCGCCACACACAGGCCTAAGTCGACTCGTACGACATCCAAGGGATAAGATAGAGTAATAGATTTTCCTGTGCCGCGCAATATTCACAATTCTCGTAAATATAAAACAGATAAACAATTACGCTCTTCACAATGCCTACCTTTTTCTGCTGTATCTGTTTTATAGTAGCAGTCTGATGCGTCTTGAAGAGTGTCATTAGTGGCGGCTGGGGCGTCCAATCAGTTCCCTCCTCTCTTCTATCCAATGCTCGGTTCGCTTTCTCCCTGTATACATCACTGCCCATTCACGCAATTAAAACGATGATATATAGGGTAAATAATATGCCATTTGTTAGTTGCCCCATGTTCTATGGAAGTTCTTGTATCATATATAGATGAAACGATAGGAAACAAAGCAATATTATTTACCAATGTTAAGAAGCACCAAGAAACAGTAAAGTTTAACATCTTTAGGATTTTATCGAACATAAGCTTTTTTATGATAAATGTTACATTTTTATTGTTGTTAATATTATTTTTGTTTGTTTTAACGACATTGAATAAAACTGCATAAAATTACGGATTCGCCGTTAAGGTGAAGATTTCCGACGTTAAAATATTTATAGCACTCCCTTCTCCGCTTCATGCATATTTGTCCAGCACGAAGTAAGCGTGTTATCAGGGAATAAATGATCTTAATAAAAATGTAGTCGATTAAGAATCTAATTCAATAACATGCCTTTCATATTGTCATTGATTCAATATTATATTATGGTTATCACTGAGACAAAGAAGAACTCGAACACTCGAACGTCAAAGTTTTCTCCCGGCGATTAAATTATAATTAATATAATTCGCTAATATAATTTTCTCGATTCATGCAACGTATTTCAAAAATCCATTCGATTAAGAATTTAATTGAGTATTTCATTTCATATATGTGCAGAGTTTTTTCCGAGTATATACTATTTCAAAAGGTATCACGTATCAATTCTCGAGCGTCAAAATCGTGTCCAAAATACGACATTTTTGTCCAACCTGGTTAATTCGCGTTTAACTTTACTTATTTTAACTCCTGACAATTCGAGTGCTTTGCAGCAGTAAGAGTATTTTTAATTTTAAAAAGTTTTATTCAATGTTCACATACATATAAATTATTATCGTTTTAACGACTTTGGATTTTTATATTGTTAGTTGTTACCTATGTACATAAAACACATGTAAGTTTTAAATTTTATTTCTTTAATTGTAGTAAAAATCATCTACAGTTGTTCATTTATTTTGTCCTTAAAGCATGGTATGAGCACCATAGATGGACATCTATAAGCGCAATAAATAAAATTGAAGTGCTTGTCTATAACATCGAAATAATTGCCTTATATTGAGCTGTTTGTGTTATTTACAAGCCATTAATGGCCAAATACTCAAACGCTACTCAATTTTAAGATGTCAATGTTTGTCTGTTTGTCTGTCTGGCCGGGCTAATCTTAGGAATGGATAAACCAATTGTAATGAACCTTCACGCACAGATATGCAAAATTGATAAAATAAGTGGTCTTTGATTATTTTAAATCAAAATAAAGCTACATTAATAAATATTTTTAGAGAATAATCAAAGTTGTAACGGCTATTAAATCGTTAGCAATTCTACTTGCATACGTGTTTAAGTTAAACGGGTATTTTAGTATTATAGTCATTGAGTTATATTTACTACGTACTAGAGAAGCTATTCCAAACAAAAAATGTGCGCTACTCTATGTCTTCGCGCATGCGCGGTAGATAATAAAATATTACGACATTATTACCTATTTATTCACTTGAACAACAAAAAAATTTACTTACTTGACTACTGAATTGTCATTTACGTAAGGCTTAAACTTTAATTTGAAATCTCGTATTATTATCGCCGCTCCACACTGCACGAATATTGAAGCCACAGTAAATGACACTAAAGTAAGGTGTACGGATTGCAGTACAATTCAGTTGAACATAGTGAATGTTCGAAATGCGAAATCTAGTGCGTAGTACATATATATCAATGATTATAGTTTATTGTTAATAGCAATAAATTATAAATATAATAAGCTATTGATGCAAAGAACTTTTAATGGTATTAATAAGACTATCTATAGAATATAAATTAATGATGGAATTAATAATGGGGATGAGTCGCTCGCGTCCGTAGGCTTCGACCACCTAACCCTAGGCCCACCCTACACGTGTCCCCGGTGGTGCTAAACGAGCGACAAAGCCGAAAGGATAGACCTCGCCGTATGGTAGCGGCGTAAAATCTACCATCCTTAGATCGCACCATGAGCCAACACATTAAAGAAATGGCCCTGAGTTCCCGGCGCCCTTTAATGGGGCAGGGTGCGAAGAATCTCCGGAGTAAAACCGGCGACGAGGTTCGCCACCCGTCACGTTCTGTCTCCCGGAGGCGAAAAGTGGATTGCGGAGGCCCGTCTGGCTACGCTGAATGTATGTGGAGCAATGAATGATAAGATGGATGAAATATGCGATATGATGAATGATAGAGGAATAGATGTGTTATGTGTAAATGAGACGAACGAAAGGAAAGGATGCCACTGCACATGGCATGTATACCGCTTACTGGTCTGGTGTAGACGAGACCGAGCGGGCATGCCAGGAGTCGGTGTCATCCTTTCAGAAAGAATGGTCAATGTGTGAAAGAGTATGAATGTAAGCCCAAGGCTGCTATGGATACGAATGAAAGTGGGCTTAAAGAAGTTGTTTGTGCTAGGGTGTACGCCCCAGACATGTCTAAGCCCACTTATATTCGAGAGCAGTTTTGGGACATGGTAAGGATGGTGTTGATGAAATGTAAGGAAATGAAAATATCATTATGTGAGATTTTAATGGAAGGGTTGGGGTGAAGAGGTCTGGTTATGAAAGGATATTAGGAATGTTTGGCGATGAAAGTGTAGGTAAATGAGAATGGTGAAGACCTCCTCGCCGTATGTGAGGAAAAGAATATTTTGTAACGAATACTTTCTTTCGCCATAAGAGGATTCACATGTATACATGGAAAGAGGTGATGATAGAAGCATGATAGATTTCATAATTGTGGATGAAAGAATGCGGAGCGCAGTGGTAGATACAAGAGTTTACCGGGGTCAAACGTAGGGACGGATCATTACTTGGTCTTATGCCGAATTAATGGTCTATTCAGGCGTTGGCGGCATCGGACATCTGTGTCTACCACTGCGTTACAGCGTATAAGAACAGAGAGGTTACAAGATGAAGGTGAAAGAGAAGTATAAATGTAGACTGAGGAGAATATAAATGGTTTGAATGAAATATGTATGAATGATTTAGACCTGAAGACTGTATGGAATAATGTTAAGAAAGTTTTGGTGGATGCAGCCACCGAAGTATGTGGTGTAAGTAAGAGAACGAATGAAAGGAAAAATAATACGTTGTGGTGGGATGATGAGATTCGGATGGAAGTTGAAGCAAAGAAGAGAGCATGGCTAGATTTACTGGCAACCAAAGCTGGTAATTCTGGCGGTATGAATGATGAGATTGAAAGAAAAAGGCAGACTTTAGACTTATAAATAAGGGTAAAAGAAGTTGTTGAAAGGAAAAGCAAGAAAGAACGGATAAGAATGATAGAAGGATATCTGATAACTTCCAGGCAAATATTAAAATGTTCTGGAAACTCGTAAGAACTGCTAGGGAAATTCAAAACAGCCTAGAATGAATGCTATACGAGACGAGAATGGCTGTATGCTGAATGATGAAGTTTCGAATTTAAAGAGATGGAAGGAATACTTTGAAAGCGTGTTTATGAGTGAAGGGCCGTCTGAATTAAGTGAAAAGAAATTCCGAAAGAAGTGGAGAGGTAGGGAGATAAGTGTAGATGAAATAATGAAAGCAATGAAAAGCATGAAAGCAGGTAAGGCAGCCGGATATGATAGAGTATCACTGAAATGCTAAGGGCTGGAGAGGAGTGGTGGCAGGCCTGCTGTACACCTTGTTTAATTTATGTTGGGAACTGAAGCGGGTACCGTAAGACTGGTGCAAAGCCGTTATAGTCCCAATATAAAAAGGAAAAGGGTCACAGCAGGACTGTAAAAACTACCGTGGTATCAGCTTGCTTAGCATTGTGGGTAAACTGTATGATAAGGTGTTAATTGAAAGAGTTATGGAAGAAACTGATGGAAAAATTTGGGATGTGCAAGCTGGATTTAGAAAGGCAATGGGGTGTACGGATCAAGTATTTTCCATGCGCATGATTGCGGAGAAGTTTTGGCCAAAACCAGAAAGTTTTTGTGCTTTCATGGACTTGGAAAAGGCTTATGACAGAGTGGACAGGAATGTGTTATGGCAAACACTTAACTCATTTGGTTTGAGCGCTGGTTTGATACAGGCATTGAAGTCTCTTTATAGGGACTCTAGTGCTTGTGTCAGGATCAACGGGGTCTACTCGGACTGGTTTGGCATCCAAAAAGGTGTCAGACAGGGCTGTGTAGCTTCCCCCTGGCTGTTTAATCTATTTATGGACAGTTGTTTGCAAACTTTGAAAGTTGAAGAATGTGGGTTGAGAATGGGTGAGTTAACCGTCAAATGCCTTTTGTACGCCGATGATCAAGTCATATTTGCATCGTCGGCGGCCGAGTTACAAATGATGGTTACTTTAATGAACCGGTCATTAAAAGAAAGAGGTATGAAAGTGAACGCAAGTAAGACGAAAGTGATGCTTTTGAAAGAGAAGAAAGTAAAACGTTATGTGAAATAAGAATAGAAGGGGAGTTGATTGAGCAAGTGGATGAGTTTGTATATTTGGGATGTTTATTTAGCAGGGATGTTAGATATGATTAGGATATAGAACGACGAGTGAACGCAGGAAATAGAGTGAATGGGGCTCTACACGCTATTGTGAAGAGTCAGATTGTGTCAAAAAGGCACGTTTGGCAATTCATAATGCTGTGTTAGTCCCTACTTTAATGTATGGTAGTGAAAGTTGGGTCTGGCAGAAGAAGCATAAGAGTAGAATAAATGCTGTAGAAATGCGGTCATTAAGGGTATGCTAGGGCTGAATCTGAATGACAGGGTGAAATAGTGTGATAAGAGAAAAGTGTGGTTTGCAAGATGACGTTGTGACCAGGATTAAGAAAGGAATGCTTCGGTGGTTTGGTCATGTAGAAAGAATGAACGAAGAAAGAGTGACAAAGCAAATTTATACTGCAGAAGTGAACGGCAGAGTCGGAAGGGACGCCCTAGACGAAGGTTTATCGACCAAATTGGCGATATATTGAAAATGGGCCAGATTAGAGTACCCTTAACCGACGAGCGTGTATGCGTAGATATATGGATGTAAAGGAGGCGAGAGAGGTGTGCCAGGATCGTGCCAAATGGAAGTCCGTAGTCTCTGCCTACCCTCTGGGTGACAGGCGTGAGTGTTTATGTATGTATGTATGTATAAATTAAGAATTGTCTCTTGCTTATAGTAACTGGATTTTGTATTTACTGACCACAATCACAAAATAATGCATTTTATAATTAAATGAGGAATAACATAAACTAAAAACTTTCATTATCAATGTAACGCCTAGTATTATGCCTGCGTCATTTTAGTGATAATGGTCGTTAATGGGTACTAATAAAAACGTCACACTACATATACTTGATCAATTAGTTTACTCCTAGTTAATATTACCTTTGGAAAATAACATTTGCTTGATTAGTAAATTATGACTGGCTTTCAAAGATTCACAGCTAATGCATAATTTTTTTTAATTACTAGTAAAAGCAAGTTAATACTAAAAATATATCTATTGTATATGAGAATATGTTGTTCACTTTTCAATACACTGCAAAAAAATCAATATTCTCATTAATTTTTATGGTAACTTAAATTATATTTTAAAAAAAATCGAAATTCTTAATACAATCATTGTGATTGTATTAAAAAGTTCGATTTGTACTTCTTTGCCTAAACCCTGCCACAACATTTTCTAAAATTAGTAATATATAAATCAAATTAACCATTAGGATTAAGAGTTAATATTAAATAGGCCTTCGCTTTTTGAATAAGCAATATTTGACCACATGCAATATGAAAAAAGCAAAGCAGACAATCGTTTTCGGACCCACTAGAAACTTTAACGTAACTTAATTTTATTACACATAAAAAATATACCAATTTATTATAGTAAACGGTCTAAAGATTTTATGAAAATGTAACCAGAATCAAAAAATCTGAAAAAAAAAAGTTCTTTTGATATTCGTGAATTGGCTAATGTAATATGAAAAAAAAATGCGTAAGAAGAACGAACTACTAAAAAATTTTTCCATCAACCTTAAAGTACTTATAAATGCTGAATATACCTACAACTTTCTTTTATAATATTAATTATTGACCAGTGCACTATTTTAACTTATAATACCGGTGAAAACTACTAGACAATCGCTTTTAGTTTGTTTTTAGGTTATTGTGATATTCATATTTTAATTGTTAATTTCTCAGTATTCCCGTTAGATACGGTAAAACTAATATTACTATTGTAATCTATTGGTTATAAGGAATAAATCGACATATATTTCATTAAGTTACGCCTGGTTACGATGGTGTGCCCATTCTCAATACAAAAAGAAATTGTCTACTTTTTTGCCAACATTAAAATCATCTTACTTAGGCAACTTGGCGAGCAGTTCGGATATCTTGTGAACGAGGAAGTCACGGTCCGATATATTGCCGAAGAGAAAACTTGTGTGGTGAGCGGTGGTAATGAGTATGCTGCCGGAATCTCCAGAACTGCCGGCGCCACCTGAATCCGCGCGTTCAACTTGATGCACATTACGAAGTGGAATCGTCAATCTAACAAGATGATGTACCTGATAAAAGAAAACTCTCCAGTCAGTTGATTTAAATAAAATATCTAATGATTAAAATTGTTAAAAATTAATTTCCTAAGATCCGCGTAATAAAATAAGCTCTACGGTAACTGACCGCTAAGTGACTTAGAGTCTATGTCACCTGAGGATGCCTCGTGTAGAGGCGAAACACGTTTCGCATTATCGAAGGTGGTGCGTCTTTCCTAGTGTAGTGGTGTTGGGATTAGTGGTGCTGGGATTAGTGTGACGGGGATAGTGCACGCAATTGAGGAAGGGCGGGAAGTGCTTATCAAACTAGGTAAGACACATCATTTTATTACGTGGATCTTAGCAAATTAATTTTCAACACCTCTAATATAATGGATTTCCGCAAAGTAACGCCTGATTTTATTAATTATCTAATGATTGATGATATAGGTAACAATAATAAAATTAATATCTTTATATATTTTATATAATAATAAACATTGCTAGGCTTTACATGACCACAGTAGATTGTTTGTCGCTCTTACATTACTTGGCTCATGCCATGTCCGCAGATTAGTATAAAGTTTGTTCTTGACAAACAAACTTACAAACCTAAAACCTTTAACATGGTAGAGCCACGGTGCACCTATATTTTGGTTGCAGCTAGTTTAGGTGTTAACAGACTTACTGACACGTTTAAACAATGTTTTTAACATTTCTTTTATAATTAAAATGAATTTTTTTTTTCAATACATAAGAAACGAAAATATTTTGTTTAGCAATGATGGTAAAGTAGAAAGTGTTAGAAAAATTTACCTTAAATTAATCTTATTCCACAAAGAATAAAAACATTCATATAAAACATAAATTTGAATATAATAGGTCTGGGAAAAAGTTTCTTCGTATTTTGTTTGTATAAAATTGAAGAAAAATCTATTTGGTTGTACTGTTTGTATCTGGCTGGTTTTAATATCAATACATATAGGATATTTAGAAAAAGAAAATTAAAAGGTTAAAAAACTTTCCCGCCATTTTTCAATTGTTTTTCTGTCCGCCAAAATAAGTGAATCTAACGAAGAAATTCGATACATTATGACGTTTTATTTTAAAAAAAACACGACCCAAGCCGCGAAAAAAAAATTGTGACGTTTATGGCCCTAATGCAGTGTCAGTAAGACTAGCATAAATGTTTTCAGTCCGGGAATTTTGATGTCAAAGATGCAGCTCGCTCTGGTCGCCCTCATACGGATAAAGTCGATGTCACTTTTGAAAACGTGGAGCAAGATCATATTAGTAGTTACGACATAGCCGTGGAATCGACGATTGACCACAAATCAGTTTTGACCCATTTGAAAAAGTCTAGCTATACAAAAAAACTCGATATTTGGGTACCACACGAGCTCACTGAAAGAAACCTAATGAATCGTGTACTCATTTGCGATTCTCTATTGAAACGTAATGAAACCGAACCATTTTTGAAAATATTGATCACTCGTGATGAAAAGTGGATCAACTACGACAAGAACGTGTGAAAAAGATCTTGGTCAAAGGGTAGTCAAGCTCAACAGACTGTAGCGAAACCCGGATTAACACGCAATAAGGTGAAGCACTCAGCAAAAACTGAAAGAGCTTGGTTGGGAAGTGTTAATGCACCCAGCGTAAAGTGACCTTGCACCCTCAGATTTTCGCCTGTTTCGGTTTCTTCAGAATTCTTGGAGTAGTGTTAGGTTAACATAAAGAGAGGACTGTCAAAACTACTTGTCGCATTTTTTCGATCAAAAATCCCGAGATTTCTACAGCAACGGGATTATGTCACTGCCTATAAGATGGCAACAAGTTATCGAACAAAATGGCACATATATATTATAATTAAATGTAATTAAACTTTGAAAAAAATTGTCTTGAATTTGTATATAAAATACGAAGAATCCTTTTCCCCAACCTTATATGTATTAACTGATGTAATTTAAAAAAAAAGGCTGTAATGGGCAACCATCTAGACCCTGAACTAACATTAAGTTCGCCCTCTTTAACCTATTAAAAAAAAAATATATAGGAAACACAATATTGTTACTAAATAAATATGAGATGTTATGATGTTATTGTAGCAAACAGTATTTTTTTAGACATTTTAGTCAAGCAAACATAATAAGAAGCCAAGACAATTACGTAACTCTTAAGCACGCTTCAATAATTCATGATAACAACAGATTAATGCCCTAAGCAACACGTCTGGCACATCTAACTTGTCATAACTTATAAACACAAGTGAGATAATGGAGGTTGAATAACAAATAATTGATATGTGTCAAGAACGAACTTTAACATACTATGTCATCATTGCATATTAAATGCAACAAAATAACTGTTGTTAAAACAGAAATAAACATTTTATTTTAAATAAACATTTATTTTCAAATAAACTGTTTACACAATGCAGGGGTTTCTTATAGAGTAAAGGTGACAAGCGAGCACATAGTCCAACTGATGGTAAGTTGATGCTGTGGTATATACATGTAGATTACTATGCCTCAATTAGGAATCAAATATAGATGAGTTATCTACATTTGATCCCTAATTGAGGACATTAATATGTATATATTATATCACCCCATGGACAAAAATAGAATGTATTGTGACCAGTTGTCAGCAGTAAAAAGGGTCTCCACAATAAGCTCATATATTATACTACTATATAAAATTTTGCATAATTACAACAACTATAGACAATAAGGTTAGGTTCTATCCTCATTATTGATGTAAAATGTTCCCGTAAAGGTAGACTTTAGCATCTATTTTTTCTAAGGGAATAGAGATAACAATCACCAAAATATGTTTCAATAACTTTAAAAATAACATTCTGAAAAGTTACTTGCTTCATCATCATTATCATCATTACAACTCTTCACAAGTCCTCTCTTGAACATAGGCCTCCCCAAAAAATGCCCTTCATCGCCTTCTTGTATGTCTTACCAGATGGCCACTCCGTTTAGTGGGGGGTCATTTCTAAATTTCGCTTATTGGTGTGAGATTGTAAGTGAATGCTATGGCCCATAAATATCTACATCATCAATTAAGAATCAAAATGCAGATGTGTTGTCACTCTAAGATGGTATGCCTCGTAACCAGTAAATATCTCTGGTTCTAAGAACTCACTATACAAAACAAAGCATTATTCTGCTGTTTCACACTGGTATTCTATGAGGGTGTCGTTTACCCCAGTCTAGCCGTATAACTAGAATTGCTACAGTGTGGTTCTATCACATAATAACCGACAAATACCAATTGGAGAATTTATAATAACTTCTGAAGAATCGCTTAGAAAATTTATTCTAGGCAAGCAGTTTTTCTCTTAGAAAAAGGGAGGCATGTGAGCATTGGGATGTATTGTTATCTTCTGTTACACAAGGAAATAATTATTGATGGAGTTATGTGAAATCACAATGTAAAAAACATACTCACCCTGCTATCAAAGCATATAAAATTTTGTGATAAATACAATCTGCCCCAATTGTATCTTTTATTGTAAGGGGTCCATAATGTACACTCTTCACTACCATCCAGTTTTTCAGTGTGAGGTAAACGAAAACGTAGGGTATACAGATTTGACTGTTTTCTTGCATCTAAGTCTCGCTTTAAGAAAGATGGCTTTTTTGGTACATTTTTACTCAACTTTGTCAACAGATCTTTATCTATATTGAAACTACCAGACTTGTCATCAATTAACCTGAAATAAAAGAACAAAATGAAATATAAATATTTACAGATATTTTTATATTTTTAACATCCCATTTGAAAATTATTGTGATGTGTGATATAAATACTTTTCCTTCTACATATCTCAAGAAGAAAGGATATTGTCTTTAAACTAATTTCAATTGATGATTAATTGCATAATGAAAATCTAATCAAGTTGCCATTAAAACTAATTACATATGTATTTTCAAAAAAAAATTAATTTAAATTAGTCACTAAATGAAACTGAAAGCCCCTCCTGTGACCATGGATGCTGTAAAGTATTAGAAATGTCGGGTATATAATAAATCAATATACGCGATAAAATTCGTAAAAACTAGTTTCATTTAAATGTGTGTATTGCTAGCGTAAACATAAGATATCATTAATCACCAAATGGTAGTTGATAGTGAGGGCACACCAAATTGTTTTATTTTATCTACCAAATTTTATTTTATTCAAATTTCATTACAATTATTTTGTGTTGTTAATTGTGTATTATATGATTGTAAACAGCACTTTTTTTTAAAAAAAAACGCACTGAGTATCTAGTTCTTAGCTAGTTCTTCCCAGGACACAGGTATTTTCCGAAACAGTGGTAAATTAAACATAATAGTGACTTTTATAAGTATTATAATATATGATCTATATTGAATAAAAAAGTTTCTATTTCTATTTTACTTTTTCTTAAAAGATAAAAAAAGTTATTTTTAAGGAATGAGAATAAGTTATAAAATCATTTTATAAATTGTTTTCATTGTTATTAGGCCTTGTACATAATGATAATTTTTAATCAGACTACTGAAATAGGTGTATGTGTTTATAACGGTTTATCAAAGGTCCTAACTAGATCATTCTACTTACTGTTTCATAGCAATATTAGCCAACTGTTGCATAAGTGCAAATGTCTCATTCTTCCTTATAAACATTGTGAAATAATGCTCTCCATCTCTTGTAACAACTTTAATTGAGTCTGGGAACAATATACTATTTGTTTTTGCTAATTCTGTGACATCAGCCCACCTTATCTTGAGTGTTGTCTTCTTCCCAAAAATATATGAGTAAAAACACATGTAGTGGACTGATAGATATATCCATCCTTGGCGTGGCATTTTACCCTTCCAGTAACTGTTCAATAGAAATATGAAAATTAACAAAAAGCAAATAAGATTTTATTGGATACTTAATAGAAATGTTCAAATTAATACCAGTCACCAAATTCCACTATCGCACATTGCATCAAAAGTCATGATACCATCCACACCATCTTAATGCTTGGCGGTCCACCACTGTGCTGTTTACAAGGAGGTTCTTCCTCGCATGAATTTTTGTGGAATTGGTTACCATGGGCAATTTTTCAGACGTTTACGACTTAGGGACTCTCAAGAAATGGGCTTACTCTTTTAAAAAGGCCAGTAACACACCTGCATTTCTCCTGGTGTTGCAGTTGTTCTTAGGCAGTGATTGACAGTTACTATCAGGTGAGCCGCATGCTAGTTTGCCACCTCTTCTATAAATAAAATATACATATTATCTTTTATATCTAATATTAAAGTGACAAATGAACTAACAAGTCACCCGATGGTAAATGGCTACTGTAGCCCATGTACATGTACACCAGCAATCAACCTCAAACAAATAAGGACACTGAAGCATTGTTTGTACAGGAGTCTAAGATGAGATGCCTCATGGTCTCTAACCTTCAAATTAAAACACAGTTAAAGAATATTACAAATTGACTGAGAGTAGTACCAATTATAAATCAAAATAAGAAGTAAGTCAAGTAAAACTTAGTTGTTCAGGTAGTAAATTAAAATCTAGTAAAGTTATTTGCTAGTCATATGCCCTTCCACATTTATAAATTTTCTATCATACAATATATAAATGATACACTTGTTTATGTATTGTCATGTGGTAGTGTAGCTTCACTGGTGGCTTCAATAAACCCAAAACAAATGTGTACCATGGGTGTTGTATGAGTATTACTTGCACTTAGAAATGCCGGAAAATTCTAATATTATATTAATGACAGAAAAATTTAACCTATAATATCATACCTATATAAATGGCAGCATCACCATCTAGAGCTAGACAGATTATCACTCAGTTTGGCAATGGAATGCAAATTCAATATCTAGTACTAGATTGACACCTGCCTACCAAGTGTGTTGATTATGGCAAATCTTCCATATGATGGGCCCATTTCTTAGAGTGAAGTTTACATAAAATTTTAATGATCATAAACATAAAGATGAATTATATACAAACTTTTTCTACCTCAACTACATAGACAATGGAGAAAGGGCTGAAAAATAATAATAAGTAACAATTATTTACATACTATAATGTAACCTACCTGCATGAGTAGTAGCACACCAATTTTTCGTCTTTTGGCATTGCAAATCTTTGGTGAAATAGATAGTCCACATTTTTGTAAGTATCTTCATCTGATAGTGAATAAAAACGGACTGTTAGAACATCATTTGCATCTTATGTGACATTATTAAATCTCAGTATAAGATTTTTTAAATAAGTACCTTCAGTTAAAGTTTCCTGTTCAGTAGCTATGATTGAATTGATTTTACAACATACAAATTCTGTAATTTCTTCCTCATTATCAAATGAATGTAAGGTTGGGCTTACATTTTCAAATAACCACTGCCAGTCTTGCCTAATCTCTTGTTCAGTCAGAGCTGTTGCTATTACTGTTGAAATTAAACAAAAAATGCTGAATTTTAATAGACATATTTACTAACTACAGTTTTTTTCAAACATTTAGTCAATTATTACAATACATCTTGTTGCTTTACATTTAAAATACAAAAATAAAAAATTCTAAATAGAAGAAATCAAAAAAAAATTTGGCAATATTATTCAATTTAAAATGAATTATAAATTATTTCACAAAATTGATGTTTATAAAAGAAGCAAGTAATATTTTAGTTTCTATTACCATAATATATTTCAGAGTTAGGAGTTTGATGTAATATTCTATATGGAGCTGGTTTCGTGTCCATAACACTATCTAATGTGCCTACTAGAAGAGAAGAAAAACCTTTCGATTTGCCATGACCTTTTCTCCTTTGAAGAACAAAGTATAAAGTTGTCTCATCACTGTCCCTATTTCAAAAAATTAACAAATAGTAAGAGAATGAAAACAAAAGGAACTTTATCGACAAAAGATATGCAAGTGTTTTAAAGGTAAGTAAATTACCACAGTGCAGCTTTTATGAACACCTCTTGAGGTTTAACCCACATATTAAATTTTATTTAAAAAACACTAAATATTAAACTCTAGCACCAATGTGCATGGTATTTTTCATCTTCAAACAATTTTTTTAACGATCTAGCAAAACAACCAAAATCAAACACAAAAAACAACTGCGAACGTGAGAAAAGCGATTTACTTTGACATTTGAGTTTGACACTTTGACAGTGACACTGACATTTTGATTTGTCATTGTTGCGTTGGCTAGTGATGTACATTTTACTTACAAAGACTATCGAAAAATGATTGTTAAGAAACCGATAAAAAGATAAAAAAAATAGTTTAGTGCACGAAACTGAATAACTTCAAAAATTAAATGAATTTTAACATGATATTCTAAAATAATCAAAATATTCATATAACATGTTCCCGGAACAAGCTGCACCTACCTGCTTTTATTGAATTTTAATTAAAAATGTAGAAAATCCTAATAATCTCTGAAGATATGAGTTATACCGAATAAACGTAAACAATTTTCCCCAGGAATCGGATCGGTAAGCTATATTTTCGAGCTATGACCTTTAGAAAGAAATATTTACTGTCATGGACAGTTTCCCCGGAATTCCTTTTTTAACATAATGTTAATCAAATATATTACTACTCCATAGACTTAGAATATACTAGCGTATAGACCAACATAGTGTGCAAGGAGAAAAAATTCCTTATGGCAAAAATGCAAGATAGAAAAGGATACCAAATCTCATGACTCTGTAACCGATTTTGAATGACAGGTCGGCACAATTCGGCACGCAAGAAATAGCTCCGAGATATTTTGTAATTTTTTAAAGTATAATAGTGGTTATTTTTAGTAAGTAACTTTTTCAAAAATGGTTAATTGTTCCGTGAGTGAGTGTGCTGTTAATAATAGAAATAATCCTGATAATTTCACATATCACAGGTAAATTCTCAAGACGTCGTCAATGTTATGACGCGTTTATTTTTGTTTAAAATTTATGTTACATACTGTTTAAAATATAGAATATATTCAATTATTTTGTTAATTTTGATATTTTGCAAAGAAAAAGTCACGTTGTTGATAATTTGCATGAATTTGGTAAATACATTTTTATACAAAATATTTTACATGTACGCTAGGGATTGACTCAACTATATCAAAATTAATGTCGATATTTATCTTGAATGTTTATAATGAATCGATAGACTTGCTTACACAACAAGAAAATAAATCCTCGGTTTGCGTTCTAAAATGTAATTTTATTTTGCCGTTTTTCAAACAGATTCCCTCCGGATTCTATAATTAGAAAAAGTGGTTAAGGTTCATTGGACGGGTTGGTTGGAATGCAAAGAAGAACTCAACAATTTGCAGCAAACATTTTCTTGAGAAGTATAAAAGAAAAGTAGAATAAAACAATTTTATTACAAGGAGTCATTTCTACATTATTTGTACCAGTAAGTAAAATATTGTTATAATAAGACTTCAAAACTATTACTTTCAAAACTTTAGATAAATATAGAGACAGATTTTCATACATTATAAAACTGTAGTACATTAAAGACAAAAAAATCTTGAGATTATCCTCTTTAAGCCATTATGAACCCAACTAAGTATCTATTTATCAACCAAAATAAATGTATAACCTTGCTTAACCAACCGCACAGCCTCACGGTCACACTAGTACAATATTCATAGCATCATGCTATTTTCCCCATGGAGTTGAGCGGAGCTTCGGAACTTCGGATTATATTCCCAAATCATAACGATAAAACTTTTAGCGTAGTTAGGTATAGATATTTAGTAATACTCCTCAAGCGCTACTAGACGACCGCGCATGAGACGTGATAGTATAAATTCCATAGTATTTGATACTCACAACGGTCAATGCCCGATTCATGCTTGATGGCCGACGACATTGTCGCGAGGGCTTAAATAGCGTGGTTTATCCCCTACAGCGTTATTCGTAGAGAAGAGGAACTCGTGGTTAAGTAATAGCTGCGCAGATCAATAGATCTGCGAAATTGTTGCACTTGCCGCGGTCAGTCCATGAATGAGTGACCATTTTCTTAACATACCGAGATTGAGAGAATAGAGAGTGCATGTATCCTCAGACACTTAGTGCACTTTAATGTGTTAAGATCATTATGTTTTAAAATTCATGCAGCTAAAATGATAATAATTTTATTATTACTTTATACTTTTCAGGGACAGATGAAAGAATATAAACATGAAGCATGATGAAGCCTCATAAACATATTGGCCTTTAAACAGAGCAATCTTATTTAACTGATTCCTACAAGTTTCCTTCCTTAAATTATTAAGTTTACATTCATACTTAAGTCGAATGTTAAAATAAACTTCTATAATCTCTTTAATTATTAATTATTAAATGTTTGTAATTATCACAAGTAATACTTATATGAAAAATAAAGCAGCCATTATGTTGTACTCCGTGTCCCCGTTTTTGTTTCCCCATCAAAACATTTTATAAAATATAAATAGGTATATACTTAGTTAAGTATCTACCTATTTATATTAACAATATGTTAAAAATCAATTCCGGAAACTGCCCACGGCAGTAAATATTTTCTCCAAAGATCATAGCTCGAAAATACAACATTCTGATCTGATTATTGGGAGTTTTTTAGGTTTTTCTGTAAAGTCAATTGGGATTTTATACTTTTGAATTAAAATCCAACAAAAGGCAGGTAGGTTCAGCTTATTCCCAGGAACATGTTATATGAATATTTTTAATTATTTTAGAACTATCATGGTAAAATTCAGTTAATTTTGAACTTATTCAACTTCATGCACTAAACAATTTTTATAATCTTTTACCGCTTCCTTAACAATCATTTTCGATAGTCCTTTTAAGTAAAATATACATCACTAGCTAACGCACACAATGACAAATCAAAATTGGTCACGCGTTTTCGGGCTGTCAGGTGGTCTATACGCTAGTATATTCTAAGTCTATGCTACTCCAGCTCCAGTAAACCCATATTTTCTCGACCGACCAACAGTAGGGCAAGCATGCCTTCAAATTCAAAACAAAGATGTTACGGATGCCATTTTATCTCTTAAACCAGGTTCGGCTGCAGGTTTGAATGGAATCTCACCCCAACATTTGAAAGACTTAAAATCGCATTCTGTGGGTGAGCAACTTGTAAATTCGATCACTAAATTAATCAACTTTATGTATTCCGGTAATGTCAATCCAGAAATTGTTCCCATTCTTTACGGCGCGAACCTCATTGCCCTCACCAAAAAGGACGGAGGGGTGAGAACAATTGCTGTTGGATGAACACTACGACGCCTGGCCTCCAAAATTGCTGTTCGACATATTTTACCAAAATTAAATTTGGAATTTGAACCCGTACAGTTAGGCTTCGGTGTAAAAGGAGGTGTGAGGCAGCCGTCCATGCCCTACGCTCTTCCTAACTTACGGATATCCTGACGTGTTGCTCAAAATTGATGTCAAAAATGCTTTCAATTCGATAAATAGGATACCCTGCTGACGGAAATAAAACAACATATACCGAAATATACAATTATCTTTTCTCAGTTACGCTGACCCAATAAAATTGTTATATCGTTCTAATGAACTGTCCTCGGAAGTAGGTTGTCAACAAGGTGATCCCTTGGGCCAGCAATTTTAGTTTGGCTATACATCCGATAATCAAAAATTTTAATTCTAAATTCAACGTTTGGTATTTGGACGACGGAAACCTAGGAGGTGATATGGATACTGTGTTTTCGGACCTTTTTAATCAAAATAAATTTGAAGCCATTGGTTTGGAGCTTAATTTTAGCAAATGCGAACTTTTATAAATAACTGCAACTTAAATTTAAATGACGTAAAACAAAAATTTAATATTTTGCCTCCAAATATTAAAATAGTTAACAGTAATTCCCTTTACCTTTTAGGTTCTCCAATTTTTAATGAATCTATTTCTGAATATATTAATAATTCAATTACTAAATTTCAAAATTCCGCTGACCTTCTCCTTGAAATTAGTCCACATTATGCACTTTGCATCTTAAAATTCTGTCTTTTCGTCCCAAAATTTACGTATGTGCTCCGTTGCTGCTCCTTTTGAAATCACGCAGACCTCTTGACACAAGTAGACAACTTAATCAAAATTAATTTAGAATCGATTCTTAAAACGCACCTGAACGAGCAATCTTGGACCAAAGCATCCCTACCCATCCATTATGGTGGTTTAGGGATTCGCAAAATTTCTAGTGTCTCTTTACCAGCCTTCCTATCTTCTGTCCATAGTTCAGCAAATCTCATAAGTAAAATTTTAAGGACATCCCCTTCAAACTTTGAGATTGCTGGCCTGGAAGAAGCTAGAAATGCTTTCTTAATTGCATGCCCTGGTCAAAATTTTCCAGTTTCTCCAAATTCACAGAGGATTCAATTCGGCGCGTGCTACACTTTCGGCCGTGGGTACGCATGAGGCCGGCTACTAGCTTCACACGTACCCTTCGTCAAATACAGGAACATTTCTTGAGCCTGACACGCTCCGAATCGCAACCTGTCTACGGCTTGGGGTTCCGGTCTGCGCTCCTCATAAATGTCCGTGTGGTAGTGACGTCGACAAGCTAGGGCATCACGGACTATCATGCCAAAAAAGTGTAGGCTGCTTCTCGAGACATGCAGCACTTAACGATATCATACGTCGGTCCCTTGCCACCGTCAACGTGCCAAGTCTACTTGAGCCGTCTGGTATCGCAAGAGACAATGGCAAGAGACCGGACGGTATGAGTTTGATTCCATGGAAGATGGGCCGGGTGCTGGTATGGGATGCAACCTGTTCAGACACGCCGGCCCCTTCCCATCTACATGGAACCAACAACATAGCTGGTGCGGCTTGTGAAGCGGCTGAAAAAGCTAAAGCATGCAAATACAGGAGTCTAGGCTCCGAATATGTTTTTGTCCCATTCGGTGTCGAGACCCTTGGTCCGTGGAGTTCTAGCGCTATAAGGCTTTTAAGGAAATAGAAAAAGGTTAGTCGACGTCACAGGAGACCGAAGAGCTGGCAGCTACCTCGGACAAAGAATTAGTCTTGCTATTCAAAGGGCCTCCTTTTAATAATATATTTTAGTTATTATAATATATTTTTATAAGGTTTTTAGTTTGAGGTTCATTGTTCTAGTATATATTTTGTTTTTAATAAAATATTGTAAATTATGTTATGTAAATAAATAATTTTAGATAATAAATAGGTAGATACTTAATTAAGTAATACTTATTTATATTTTATGTATTTTATAAAATATTTTACTGGTGAAATAAAAAACGAGGACACGGAGTACATAATAGCTGCCTTAATTTTCATATTTTAAGTATTACTTTTAATAATTCATCATCATCATCATCATCATTACAGCCCTTCACAAGTCCACTGCTGAACATAGGCCTCCCCACGGAATGCCACAAATCACGGTCCCGAGCCACCTACATCCATTGACTTCCTGCATGTCTTACCAGGTCGTCACTCCATCTAGTGGGGACGCCCTACACTTCGCCTGCCGGTATGAGGCTGCCACTCGAGAACCTTTTTTCCCCATCGGCTGTCGGTTCTTCGAGCTATATGGCCGGCCCATTGCCACTTCAGCTTACTAATCCTTTGGGCTATGTCGGTTACTCTGGTTCTACTGCGAATATCCTCATTTCTAAGTTTATCACGCAGAGAAACCCTGAGCATAGCCTCTCCATAGCTCGCTGAGCGACCTTGAGCTTCCTCATACGGCCAGCAGTGAAGGACCACGTCTCAGTTCCGTATGTCATCACTGGCAACACGCACTGGTTGTACAATTTAGTTTTGAGGTTTTGAGGTATGCCTGACGAGAAGATGGGTCGTAATCTCCGAACGCTGCCCAGCCGAGTTGAATCCGTCGATTGACCTCTCGGTCGAAGTTGGACTTACCTAGTCGGACTATTTGTCCCAGGTAAACATATTCGTCAACAACTTCGAGCTTAGTGCTCCCAACAACTACCGGCATAGGTGTGACATGGACATTAAACATGATTTTTGTTTTGTCCATGTTCATCTTGAGACCTATCCGTTGGGAGACACTATTGAGGTCATTGAGCATAGTGCTTAGGTCCTCCAGCGATTCTGCCATAAGGACTATATCGTCGGCAAATCGAAGGTGAGTGATGTACTCGCCATTGATGTTAATACCGTATCCTTTCCAGTCCAGTAGCTTGAAAACGTCTTCCAATGCAGCGGTGAAGAGTTTCGGGATATTACAGTTGGATAGGTTTCGTACTCTGGTTCTGTACTCGGATAGCCATCGTAGCCCTACTGTACAAACACTTCAGCACCTCGATATACCGACAGTCCACTTGGCACCGCTGAAGGGACTGCAGCACCGCCCAAATTTCGACGGAATCAAGGCTTTCTCATAGTCCACATACGCAGGCAAAGTGGCAGATTGTACTCGTCGGTCTTCTGTACAATTTGCCGAAGGGTATATATGTGGTCTATGGTGCTAAAGCCTTTTCGGAAACCGGCTTGTTCGGGAGGCTGAAAGTCGTCGAGTCTGCATGCGAAACAATTCGTAATGACTCTCGAACACAGCACGTCGGCTCAGAAGGAAAATCGGTCTATAGTTCTTCAAGACAGCGTTGTCGCCTTTCTTTAAGAACAAGACCACCGCACTTCTACTCAACGCCTCCGTGTAATGCCACCATGGCGGACGGAATTAAAGAGCTTCTGAAAGACTTCAAGTACCGGTTTTCCACCCGCTCCGAAGCTCCGCTGTAATTCCATCCTCACCTGGGGCCTTGCCGTTTTTAAGGTGCTGGAGAGCCATTCTAATCTCGCTCAGACTGACGTCCAGGATATCATCGGAAAAGTGTCGGATAAGACTTGCTCTTGGATCGTTACTCACACTTGCGTGTGGCTCCAACGATGACGTGTACAGCTGCCCATAGAACCTCTCAATCTCACTCAAAATCTCAGGTGTCCCGGAAACGATGCTGCCACAATCGGTCTACAGCTTCGGCAGTTGGCTCTTTCTGGCAGACAGATCTCTGGCAAAGACTTTGGAGCCCTGGTTCTGCTGATCGCCTCTTCAATACGAGCTGTATTGAAGTTGCGCAAGTCCCGCCGCATGCATTTGGAGATCTGTCTGTTCAGTTGCCTGTATGCTGTCAAATCTGCTGAAGACTGCAGCTTCATCTCCCGTCTAACAACCATGAGATTAAGAGTGTGATCGGAGAGTTTTGTGTTCTTCTGCGACGGGTCTTACAGAACTTAGCTCCGACCGCATGGACAGTTTCCACAAGCTTGTCATTCATATCGTCCACTTCATTGCAAACTTCTAGGCACTGAAAACGATTTTGTAACTCGAGCTGAAAGTTTTCGGGACTTTGGATTAGAGCACGAGGGGTCCGTCCCCTTTGTTGACCTTCCCGCGTTGACTTCATTAGACGTGACCTCTCCAACTTAACGTTTAGGTTCAGTGTGCCTCTCACCATTCGGTGATCGCTGCCAGTTTTCACCCTCGCGATCACTGAGACATCACTGAACAGTTGTCGTCTGGTCGTCATAATGAAGTCAATCTCATTTTGTCGAACCGTCGGGGCTCGACCAGGTCCACTTTCTGTGGGGCCGCTTTTGGAAGAAAGAGTTCATCATAAAGAGTCCTCTTTCTCCATAAAGTCGGCCAGCTGCTGGCCTTGGGTTCCGTTGCCCTATTCCGAATTTCCCTACTTTCACCTCACCGCTCTCTTGTGCCTAGTTTTCCGTTGAAGTCTCCCATTAACACCGTATAGTGGGTTTTAGAGGAATGCATGGCTCTAGAGATATCCTCATACATTTCCTCCACCTCCTCATCGGGGTGTGCCGAGGTTGGTGCGTAAACCTGTATGACCTTCAGCGAATACCGTTTGGTGATTCTGAGTATAAGGTACGCAACCCTCGTCGACACACTCCCGATCTTTAACGTTGTTAACGAGAGACTTGTGGACGATAAATCCGACACCTCCTTGGGACAGATGGTCGCCCTCCCGGTGATAGAATAAGTTGCCGGATTCGAGGATTACCGTGTCCTCCCCCTCTCTTCGGACCTCGGATAGTCCTATTATATTCCAGCGTAACTTATCTATCTCTTCTTCCAGCTCCAGGATCTTCTCGTCAGTCCTCAGGGTGCGTGCGTTATATGTTGCCAGGTCGAGTCGTCGTAGGTGGCAACCGAACCTCCACCGGAGATTCTTAGCACCCCCTGCCCCGCCGTTACCATGGTCGCCACCGTAGCCAGGAATAGCGGGGCCGCCGGGGACTGGGGGCCGTTTATTTGTGTCGTCGCTCATGGGGGGTATATTGCCATAGTTGCCACGCTTGGCGAGCGGGTTGGCAACCGCAGTTTTTTATTGTTTTTTGGCTTTTATCAGAAAGATGCTGCTGCCCATCTTCTGTATCAGTTTCCCTTTGTCGCCTCTTACGACACCCACGGGAAGATATGGGGTAGTGGGTATTCTTACCCGCCACTACACTTTAATAATTACAAACATTTAATAATTGAATACATTATAGAAGTTTATTTTACATTTGACTTAAATATGAATGTAAATTGTAAACTTAATAATTTAAGTAAGGAAACTTGTAGGAATCAGTAAAATAAGATCGCTCTGTTTAAAGGCCAATATGTTTATAAGGCTACTCTCTATCTCATCTGTCCTTGAAAAATATAAAGTAACTAGCTTTTGCCCGCGACTTTGTCCGCGTAGATATTGTACTTTAAACCATAGGTGATCCATCAATAATCGCACTTTCACAGTTAATTCCATCACCCTCTTTAGGGATGATTTCCGTTATCGAAGCTATCCTATTTCCTTCCCCGGGACTTAAACTATCTCGATACCAAATTTCATCTAAATCGGTTCAGCGGTTTAAGCGTGAAGAGGTGCATTTGCTCACGCGGCGATGAGCGATGTTTTCCCCCACCTCACCCGCAGTACGCCCAACCGCCCTGCGCGCGCCGGACCGCCCAATTTTATATTGTCGTTACTTTGAAATTATTAGACCAAATTAAGTAGTTTAAAAGACAAAGTTTATCTACTTTGAATATCAGAGGCGATTAAAGCGATTAAGATATACTGTCGTGGACTTTTTTGTAGAACTATTTAGGAGAAACAATTCCTCTATACATTATATTTGTGTTACTCTTACAGTTTTTGCACCGCACGTCAAAATAGCTCGCAGATTACGGATTTTTTCTGACTTACTTAACACTTATCGTTATATTTTAACCAATTTACACAATATATTTATTACAGCCTATGTATTGTTCTGATGCATGAGCTATAATATTATAAAGTTTCATTAAATACATTCAGTAGTTTTTGCATGGAAGAGTAACAAACATCCATACATCCATACATCTTCACAAACTTTCACGTTTATAATATTAGTAGGAAGTAGGATAACAAATTTATTATCATTTTAGCCGCATAAATTATAAAAACATAATTATCTTAACAGAGTCTAGCAAAATACGCAGAAGATATTAAAGTTCACCAAGTGTCTGAGCTGATATATTAAGCACTCTCTATTCACTCAATCTCGGTATGTTAAGAAAACGGTCATCCATCCATGGACTGACCGCGTCAAGTGCAGCTTAATCTCCCAGATCTATTGATCCGTGCAGCTATTACTTAACCACGAGTACCTATTCTCTACGACTAACGCAGTAGGTGATGAACCACGCTATCAAGCCCTCGGCACACTGTCATTGGCCATCAAGCATGAACCGGGCTTCGAGCATTGTGATTATCAAATACTATGGAATTTATACTATCCTGGCAAACTGAACCACGCGCCACATGCGAGGACATCAAGCGGCACTTCTGGAGCATTAGTAAATTTCTATACCTAACTATGCTAAAAGTTTTATCATTGTGACTTGGGAATATAATCCGAAGATCCGAGCAATCCCTTGGGGAAAATAGCGTGATGCTATGAATATTGTACTATAAGTTCATAGATTCATAGATTCATACTAAAAAACCACGCTTTTTTACAATAAAATTATTTTTTATGTTAATCACTATTTTATTATTTTAAACTGATTGAATATTATTTTCTACTTTTTAGTTCGGTTATCTACAAGTCGTGTTTTTTAGTTTTTTAAACTATTATTTATTTTCTATTTTTTAGTGCGGCTAACTACAAAAGCGTGTTTTTTTGGAACGAAGTTCTTTTACGCGGCTTACAGTAGATTGAACTGAAATCGTAGTTGTTTTATGAATTATTCGCAAATACAGAGGATCCTGGCAAGGATAATGGGACAAACTATTTAAATTATTGCATTGTCATCGGTCCTTTATAAGTGTGCAAAGTTTCAAATCAATCGGACGTTTTGAAGGGGATGAAAATCACATTCAAAAATTCCGTTACATAGATACATACCAAGCTAATAAAAGCGTGTTAATAAACTATAAACAAAGTAAACCCTACTTCGGTTTAACCAGTATATCGGGTATCGGAGTATACTGGAATAATTTGATTTTATATCATTAGCAGGACGAAGTTTAGATGCTGTATAGTGAAAATTGCACTGAATGCAACGAAGGTCGTTTCTTATTTTGTTTGTTTAAGTTCAGGGGTCCAATACGGCTTGTCATGTTTATGTACGTGCTCTGAGCACTGAGAGACCACGCTAGTAATTCTCTAAATCAGATAGAAATTTTTATTTCCATTCCCAACTAAGTAAAAAATAAAAAAGATGTACGAGAAAAATAAAATAAATTCCTTGTGTGGTCACACTAACCGGTATATTTCCATAGAATTTATATAATATGATTATCTTAGGTAACTTATATGTATATTATAGAAAATAAATTCATTAACAATTTTGAAAACATAATAATGAGGAAACAAGGAAATAATTTACTGAAATTATTAACGAATATTAATTTTATTACTCCGTGTCCATGTTTTCCTTTTTGTATGGAGAATGGGCCCACCACAAATTGTGGAGTAACTTAATGAAATACATGTCGATTTATTCCTTATAACCTATAAATTACAAAAGTAATATTAGTTTACCGTATCTAACAGGAATACTGAGAAATGGACAATCAAAGAAATTGGCCTCGGTATAAATAATAAATGCCAGCAGTGACGCCATCTTTTTATTAAAATGTGTAAAAATATTAGGGAAAATAGTGTTTTCGACTGTGAGATGGCGCTATTATTAACGTGAAAGCAAGATACTGAAGACTTTTATACCCCTGGCTATACCTAATGTCCAAAACAGTATAGTATTTACAATAAAATAATATCTGATTTTTTTATTTATTGAAATAAATAATAAACGATATAAATTCCGGTAGTGGCGCCATCTCTTGAACAAAATGTGGAAAAATTATGTAGTGCTCTTGCTAATTATGAGATGGATATCAACGTGAAAGCAAGCTATTGAGGACTTTCATACCCCTGTTCATTACACGTATTTTTTTTTTCATATTACATTAGCCTGAACATGAATATCAAAACAACTCTTTTTTTTTCAGGTTTCATGATTCCGGTTAGATTTTCATAAAATCTTTAGGCCGTTTACTATAATAAATTGGTATCTTTTTTTTGTGTAATAAAATTAAGTTACGTTAAAATTTCTAGAGGGCCTACAAACGATTGTGTCTTAATAACTGTTATTTTGGAGACGGTAAAAATATAAGACGTTATATTAAAGTAATACAGTAGTAAATGAAATAAATATTAAAAGGTACTTACTATACGTACTGTATTTTTTTAACTCTTTGTTGAAAGCCCTTGGTAATCACGGAATATCATCCGTGACGTAGGAAGAGCAAAAAAAATTGCAAAGCCATACGGAGACTCGCGCGCAGTGACACAAGTTTAATTAAGTTTGCGTGCGTGATTTATATAATTAATAGTAATAATAACATAGGCTATTAAAACGTCGGCAAGTAGTCAACATCAAAAAAGTGCAACTTCTATACCTAGTACTATTATTTTTCTGTACCTCTGGTTTGTTTCTTTACTCATGTAGTTTGGCCCTGCCATCGTCTACGCCTGCCCAGCATGCATGTCCAACAGGCATTTAGATTAGACCATTTAACCCAATAGACTCACCTTATTAAAACAAGTGGTCACGTGGATTTCATAATATGTAGTCCAATCTAATATAAGTAGAAAGCCGTAAAATATCAACTTTAAATAATAAATACTCTATTTTACATAAAACAAGGTAACATTTAGTCAACGGTTAATCACATTAAATAAACAAAAACATTTATACCTCCTTTTTTATTCAAATAATAATAATGAAAAAAGCTTTTACATATTAATATATGAAAATGGCACATTAATTTCAAAGTGAGATCACAAATTTTTTGTTTGCTGTGTATAATAATGTGATCGCTAGTGTTTCCTCTATTCGTTGGTACCACTGACCTCTATATAGGTCAGTGGTTGGTACACTCTTCGACCAGCGAGTTATCATTTAAAAATAAATCATAAATAAATGAACGTGCACTTGTTCATTGAGCACGTCCTCCTACTTTTCAACTTTTAATACTTGACGTGTCAAAAGATACATTTAATTGTCTTTTCTGAAATTTGATATTATTTAAAAGTGAATTAATATTATAATCCACCCGACCACTGTAGGGTTAACTTTTAGGTTTTTCCAAAATTGGTGTGTAATGTGATTGCGGATCGATTAGGTAATTTTTTTTATTGTTATTTTTAGTTATTCTTCGTTATTATGAAGAAGCATCAAAATTTAATTAATTAATTTAATCACTCAACTAAAGAAGAATATTATTGTGTAGAGTCTGTTATCTAGTATTATAATAAAAGTGTAAATGACCAATTTCTGTCCTTAGACAAAGAAAATATACACTACGCGAAAAGAAACGACACTTATTCATGTGTGCGCGTAAAATCGCTTGCGGCTATGTGTGGGTGTATGGATGTGCGCGGGGGCCTTGAGAGGTGCGCGGGGCGTGGAACGCTTCGCGTAGTGTATATTTTATTTGCCGTCGCCGACTGCCTTGACCGAGGGTTAATACTATTACTTAGTTATTGTTTTGTATAGTCGTTACTAGGTAGCTAACCATTTCGTTATGAAACTAAAGCAATAAAAATTTAATTTATTGGTTTTGCAATAAAACTTAACTAAACAATTATTTACAGTATGATGTACCAACATTTTAATTTTTATTGGCATATGAAATAATCAATTGACAAACCTTTTTGGTTGAAAATTACGTCATTTCATCACTAATCGATGGAGAAAAATAATATAACTAAAAAAGAAACAAGATTGACAACTTATTAGTTAAATGAGGAGCTACGTTTTGCAAGACCCAGCGCAGAAGAACATAAAAACTCTCCGATCACACTCTTAATCTCATGGCTGATAGACGGGAAATGAAGCTAAGACAGACAGATCTTTAAATGCATGCGGCGGGACTTACGCAATTTTAATACTGCTCTTATTGAAGAAGCAATCGAGCGAAACCAGGGCTCTAAAGTCTTTGCCAGAGATCTGTCTGCCAGAAAGAGCCAACTGTCGCAGCTGAAGACCGAATATGGCTACTGAATCTGTTTAAGTGCATCGTTTCCAGGACACCTGAGATTTTGAGTGAGATTGAGAGGTTCTATGGGCAGCTGTACACATCATCGTTGGAGCCACACGCAAGTATAAGTAACGATCCAAGAGCAAGTCTTATCCAACACTATTTCGATGATATCCCGGACGTCAGTCTGAGTGAGATTAGAATGTCTCTCCAGCATCTTAAAACAGCAAGTCCCCGTACGAGGATGGAATTACAGAGACGTGGTCCTTCACTGCTGGCCGTATAAGAAAGCTCAAGGTCGCTCAGCGAGCTATGGAGAGGGCTATGTTCGGGGTTTCTTTGCGTGATAAACTTAGAAATGAGGATATCCGCAGTAGAACCAGAGTGACCGACATAGCCCAACGGATTAGTAAGCTGAAGTGGCAATAGGCCGGCCATATAGCTGGAATAACCGACAACCGATGGGGAAAAAAGGTTCTCAAGTGGCAGCCTCGTACCGGTAGGCGAAGTGTAAGGCGACCCCCTACTAGATCGAGTGACGACCTGGTAAGACATGCAGGAAGTCGATGGATGCAGGTGGCTCAGGGCCGTGATTTGTGGCATTCCTTGGGGGAGGCCTATGTTCAGCAGTGGACTTGTGAAGGGCTGTAATGATGATGATGATGACGCGGAGATGGCGTTTATATATATATATATCTATACAGGGTATTTTTGAAACGCTCCCGAAAACGAAGACAGACGACAGTACTAACTATATCTTTGATGATGAGTGAAATATAAAATCAATCCTGATGAAAAAAAAATCATCTTTTCACAACGTTTTATTAGCTTTATTCACGCTCCATCGTGTTAGTATAGTTAAATAAAACGTTAATTTCATTTAAAAAAAATCATGAAAATACTTAAACATTAAACCAGCAGTGGAATTTAAAATAAATAAATCATAAAATCAGCTGACTAGGGTCAATATCCGCGTCGAAGCCAAACTTTTTTTTATCTAGCTCGGTACAGGTCCCGTCACGTAAAAAGAACGCTGAGCGACGGTGGAGGGGGTGTGTTTGTGCATGGGTACAATCGTGTTCTAAAGTACTACATGGTACTAGGCTATTGTTTTATAATATTATAATAGTAATTAATGGTTTTATTGTAGAATCATAATAGGTACTTTACTAGCTACTTAGAACTTTGGAAGAGGTTGAAATTAAAAATGGATAATGTTTACTTGAGCATTATTTTTTATTTCTATCGTAAAATAAAGTAGTTTGTAACAAGAAAACTTAAGCTAAGGGTGATACGCCGTCCATTATACCGTTGGAACATGGAACATGGAAGCCAGATGTCGATGGTGTGTTGGTGTTATTGGATGCTACTTCATCATCACTCATCAGAATCATCATCATCAATGCGAATGATAAATGTTCCCGTCATCAGGTTGACCACATGGTAATTTTTTCGGTATTCTTCCTCAATACATTTAACTTCACTGCACAATTTTCCCCATTCACCTTCTATTTACCTTTTCGTTCACTAGTTCAGTCATAAAACAATAGATATAAATAATTTCGTCGCGTGTCGTGCAAAGAAAGCTGTGTGTGCGACTGTATATTGGGAAACATCGCTTTTTCAAAGCGCGGGAAGAATGAGGAACCAATAGCGTACGCGCACAGTAATACTGGCGAGCATTCCCCCGTCGCGCTCCCTTCGTACCACGCGCTGCCGCCGCCCGGCCGACTATGTGTCACCTCGCGTCAGCGTTGCCAACATATGGGGAATTCCCCAAATTTACCTACTAAGATTTGTTTGCAAGCGACATAAGAATTAGAGGCGGCAATTACAATAAAACTTGCAAGTAATTGTTAATAGTTTTGACGTACCTCTTTTCAAATAAAAGTATTGGATGGATTAAAACGGAAAGTCAATAAAAGTAAAGTAAAATAATTATTTTTAGATTAATTAACTGTCGATCATAATTGCAATTGATTTTAACTATTAAATTATTCAATACCATTTCATTACTATTTTCTTGTACAAAATCAAAGATAACGATGAAATAGTGTTTATAATTGTGTAAGTGAGTACCCAAGTAAGTACGTTTATTAATTTCAATATCATTTTTTAGTAACGAACTGCTTGTTTCGTCAGGGTACAATTTTGTATTAAAAAAATTACAAGTATAACTTCTAAATTCCATATGAAAGACTAGTCGTAGGGACCATATGGAAACTAAACTTATAAAATAAAAGTTGGCAATGTCATAACATTTGACGGTCTGTGGGAATGTTCAAAGTGTTTACCGCAAGGACGTTAGGACGCAGTAGGCTTCAGTTTTGGCGGGATTCATTATTAATTTTAGTTTTTGAGACAGTTCCGTGTTGACTTTGGACACGCATGCGCGAGCGACAGTTCATTTGTTTTGTTTATTAAATTCTTATTGTTATTACTTGGTGTTACCTAGTTGTTATTACGTGTTATTCTTGTTGTTACGTTTTGTGTTTCTTTTTTGTTTTAATAATGCCTAACGCGTACGTTTATAGTGCTCGTGAATACGGCAACATGTTAATGTGCCTTGGAGAAGCTTGTAAGAATGCTTCGCGTGCATTACGAATTTACCGAGAGAAATTCCCGACCGCTCGACACCCAGCTGACTCTCGTCCGATAACAGCAGCATTTCAGCGAGTGTTGGAAAATCGGCCCATTGCTCCGGTAGCGGCAGGAGGTGGAAGTCAAGTGACTGTTCACTCCGAGGAGCGCATTTTAGATGTCGTTCACCGGTATCCGAACCTAGGTACACGAAGTATCGCTAAATTGTTAAGACGTCGGGATGGAACAAGTGTGTCATACTGTTCAGTTCACAAAGTGTTAAAGCGTAACCGAATGCGGCCATACAAAGTGCACAAAGTGCAAGCTTTAGTTCCCGGCGATCACGACCACCGAGGAGTTTTCTGTCGTTGGTTATTAGACCAACAACAACGTGTGCCTGGTTCCATTGAGCACGTTATCTGGACGGACGAGTCGACATTTACCAGAAACGGCCTGTGGAACCGAAGAAATACACACGTGTATTCAGAGGTTAACCCGCACGCTGTTCGACAAACCGGGCACCAAACCCGATGGTCGGTTAACGTATGGGCAGGTTTATTTAAGGATCGCATACTGGGACCAGTGTTTCTGCGACAGCGACTTAACGGACAGCGATACTTAAACTTTATAAATGAACAGTTGGTTGACATTTTAGACGACCTATCGTTGGATGAATATCGCCGCACATGGTTCCAGCATGATGGTGCACCTCCACATGTCGTGAGGTTCGTCCGTGAGCACCTTACCGAATTATTTGATGATCGCTGGATTGGCAGACTAGGACCACACGCTTGGCCACCTCGCTCACCAGATTTGACCCCGTTAGACTTCTTTCTGTGGGGTATGTGAAAGAAAGGGTTTTAATCGTGAGTGTGATAGTGCTGACGAAATGCGTCAAAGGATCGTGGATGTTTTCGACAAACTATGTGCGGGCTGTGTCGAAGACCACACGATGATGCCCCGCCTGCATGAGGAGACGCAACACCGAGCCCACATCTGCCTCGAAATGAATGGAGCACAATTTGAGCCGCATCTCATAAGACCACGGAGGATTTAGAGCGGTAAGCTGTTTCATACCTAATTTTTTTTAAATAACTTAGTACTGAACTGATCTGAATAGGTACATAACTGAATACATCAGAATAATAAACATACCTACACGATGAATAAAAACGCATGACTCTAATCTTGTTAACATTTCATTTAAGTATTTTTTTCATTAGCGGGGAATCGAACCAGTTATTTGGTTTATTTAACCTGTGAATTTGAATTAAAGTGGCTACGTGGAGACAAGCACAGTGGCAAAATAGTAGGTTAAGTAGATAAGTTAGGTATTTAGACAAGTGTTGTAAATTATTAGGTATTGTGGTACCATCGCTAGTTGCGGGCCGCTCGAATTCGGCGTTCGCGCGTACATTGACCCCTACTCAGCTGATTGTAATTCAGTAATTCCACTGCTGGTTTTATGTTTAAGTATTTTCATGTTTTTTTTTTTAAAATGAAATTAACGTTTTATTTAACTATACTAACACGATGGAGCGTGAATAAATCTAATAAAACGTTGTGAAAAGATGATTTTTTTTTCATCAGGATCGATTTTATATTTCACCCATCATCAAAGAATAGTTAGTACTCTCGTCTGTCTTCGTTTTCGGGAGCGTTTCAAAAATACCCTGTATATATTAGCGCATCATATTGAAACTACTGAATCTGTTTAAATGCAATTAGGCATATTTGTTGCTTATACACTGGCTTAAGCATTAGGATAAGTTTTATCCCGAAAAACTATAGTACAGACACAATTTCGCATTTATAATTTCTGCTGTTCACGTATAACCATGCAAAATTACAGCTCTTTAGAGTACCAATAGTCTCTACGCTAAGCCGCGGATAGACGGACTTGGTGAAACTATAAGGATTCCTTGTTGTTTTAATACGGAACCCTAAAAAAACTTGATGCGCTGACCAAACTAAAGAGATCAGATAATTTTAATTGTTCGAGTGCGCTTTTCTTATGCTTGTTTTTTTCGCTTTCGATATAAAATATCGGTATGGTAGCATCGCAATTAATTCGTCAGTCGGACTCTTAATTTTTTCTATGTTGATGTATTTAACCTTTAGACGCCCATTACACAGTAGGTTTTGCTGTCAGTTTTACAACAATCACGGTTGTGGTTGACGAATAACCTACCGTGTAATGCGATAATTGACGGTTGCATGGAATTGATTGAAAAATATCTGGATATTTTGATTTTTACGTCAATCAACTATCAGTCACGAATTTTGATTGAACGTGTAATGGCATTTCGCCAATCACGCGTCAGTCAACGCTTAGACAGCAATGAAGGCGAACGCAGAATATATTGAAGAGGCGGCTTACACGCGCTCGCGCAGCCCGTCGCCACTCCCGCCAAACGTGCATCAGCCAGAAAAAGATTTCATTTTAAATTTTGAGGCTCTCCCCAAGTTGTGGGACACGTAAAACTCAGGGTATACGAGAAAATATAAAAGGTAAACTTTTTTCGTCCTAAAGCTATTTAAATAAATAAATGCGTTTCAAATAAGAAGCACATCGCGTTGATATTTGAAATTACGTAAAAGTAGCGTTAGCAACGTTAAATTTTATTTCATAAATTGAAATAGGTAAAATGATATTAAATATTATAATTTTTTCTATTGTTTTTTTCTTTTTCTTTTCAAGATATTAAATTACAGTTAAGTGGTGAATCGAAAATGAACTTAGTTTAAAGGTATGTATGTGTATTATTTACCAAACATCGCTACCAAAATTAAAGGTAAGTAACAATAACGCGATGTGCGCATAGTAGGTATGTTGTCGTTTATTTGATGTTTATTTGATTTCAGAAATGAAAAATTGGCCAAGTTGCTGCCCATTTTGAGAAAAATTGAGCAAAACGCTACAATAGATGATGTGAAGAAAAAATTAATTCAATGAAATCCAACTACCGCCGAGAATTAAAAAATTTATAACATCTAAGCTTCATGTCTTCAATACTTTTACCAGTAGCGAGATATCGCAACTAGGGTTGCCATCTGTCCGGCTTTAGCCGGACATGTTTAACTTTTCGGGTTGTGTCCGGCCAAATTTTATGTGTCCGGCCTGTCCGGCTTTTGTTAGGCTTTTTGTTAGTGTAACGCGTTGCACGCATCGCTTGCAGAATGAGCGAAGCAATGCCGAATTTATCTATCCATATACGTTATTACCAGCCAATACTATATTAAACATGGCTACGGCGCGGGCGGCGAAGAGCGGTGCGGTGCGCGCGACGCGGGAGTGGGGCCCCGCCCCGCCCCGCCGCGCTTGTTTGGCTATGTTTGGCTTTCTAAAATTACTGTCCGGCTTTTAGGGCCAAAAGTCCGGCTTTTTGGAGCGCCGAGTCCGGCTTTTCATTTTAGGAGATGGCAACCCTAATCGCAACGCTGCTCCTAATTTTTCTTCGGGAGTTATAGCTGCATACATGTACCTTGTTCTTTTAGATATGGTGTTACCTAGACCAGTAACTTATCAAAACAAGCCTCTTTCATGCGAAAATAATTTGCATGGTCTTTATCCTCTTTTGAAACTCGTATGTCAGTCAATAAGTTAATATGGGTATAGAAATCCCTTTTTAAAGGCCAGTCTTTTACCCAGCGCCTTCTTTTTATACGTTTTTTACACAAAATTGCAATCAAAATTGCAACACAGGCCTTTTTTTAATGAATATTCATCCTTTCCCTCTGAAATTTTGAGTTTGACTGACGATCAGTCAGAATGAGCGTGTAATGTCGAAATTATTCTATCATTCAAACATCAATCATGATTGATCGAACTGATTGACGCTTGCCTAGGCGTGTAATGGCCGCTATAATGGCGTAAAATGTAACAGTGTTAGAGATTTAGATTTGTGTGTGCCATAATGACACAAAATTTTATTGAGGTGTGCACTACTGTCTATGTAGTGTTTCATCGCCCCGCACCAGAAGTGACAGACTTTTTTTAGGCGCATTACTCGTCCTTTGGTTGAATGATCTAAGAACAGGGTTGGTCCAAGGACTTAGCAAAGTGACTTTTGTTCTCGTCGTTTACATTTTTTTTTTTGTATATCTTAATTAGCAATAATTATTGCTAAGCTAATGTCGCTTTTAATTGTAACAAGACATGTTCATTAGAGAGTATTATTTAATAGCACTATTCAAATAATTATTATGTTCATGATAGCAGTAGTAATTTTTTACTATTGTTATTATGAACATTATGTAATGTTATGTATTTAATGGTGTTTTTCTTTTTCAGCGGCTTTTCTCTGAGTCTCGGCCCAATTCCGTTTATTTTCTTCGGAATTTGACATGGCATGGATTTTTGCAATAAAGTAAAACCCGACTGCGATTCCCAATGGATAGTACATCCAAATATTATTGTGTTTCATGTAGTAAAATATTGGGAATTGAGCTATTTTTGCAGAAATCGTGTAAGGAAATTTCATATGTCGCCCAGATTTTCTGGAAAACAAAAATACTATGTAAGTCAAAGTTTTCAAAACAAGTGTTGAACGAATAGTAAAAGTAAAAATAAGAAAGTCTATTAAAAATTCAAAATTAGTTACAAAACTAACACAGTAATAGACTACATATGAATTAATGAATGAATATACTTTTATTGTACACCACAAAATGAAAAGATAAAGAAAATAGTAAAAATGTGCACTGTACAGTAGGTAATAAAATAAAATATTGCAGTACAGTACAGTATTGTGATGCAAATTTAGACAGATATAAACTGTAAGCCGTAAGCTTTAATTCCCTTCCTCATTGTTTGGTATGACAGCGATGTAACGTCTCTTTTGTCGAGGTGCTTGCCAATTTCATACATCTCTTGATTTGTATGAAACCACTGCGTGCGGAACTATTTTAATATATTTTTTGTATTATTTAATAGATAAAAATTATTTTTTAATTATACGATTATCATATGATTACCAACACCTTTTTTATTTTAAGGAGTGCCTATCCTTGTTTATTTATAGGGTAAGACACATGTACGATCATTGTTAGAGATGTTAAACGCTGAACTTAAAAAAAAGCTTTAGAAAGACTGTACTGTTTGGGGGTTTGGGCTTAAAACAATCAAATAATCTGTACTCATATGAAATAGAATATTCTATTATTATGTTACTACTAGTTACTTGTAACTAAAGATAGCTATGTCATGAAAATTTCAATTACCCGGCAATAATACCTGCTTCGCGTAACGAGTGTTCTATTTTAGTATAAATTTCTTTAAGGTTTTTGGGAAAAACCATTCTTATTTATTTTTTAAGAATATAGAGAAATCAAACAACATTGACTGCATTAATATAAAATGACACAAATGTCTAAACGTAGGTTTTTTTTTCTAGTTTGGCAACTACTAATGGATTCTGCCAGCGTCAAGTATTTCACAAAAGTCATACAGTGTACCAGACTAAGATGAGTTTACATTACTCTATGTAACGAAGTTGTGGGTTATTTTCGAATAGAATTTAAATATAATAATTTCTTATATTTACGGAAACGCTACACGTTTAAATGAAGTGTTCGACGGCCCAATGTCACCATGGTTAACCACGGCTACGTTCAGACTAAAATTATTATTTTTTTTTGGTCCGATCTACGCAGTATGAACTTATACTAAGGTCACCCGAGGCAAGTGTGACATAAACTAATTAAAACTATAATGGACATATAAATACTTCTACTCTGTAAGGATTTAATATAGAGAATTCAGTTTCAAAACATCAATTATTAAATGGTTGTTTCTTTGATCAAGCATTTTAGTATTTTGTTATTCAAGTAGCATTTTGTAATTTGAGGTAATTAAAACTAAATGAACTCTAATAATTTTAGACGAGAGTATTTTTGTTTGATATATTTTAGATTTTTGCTTAAGAAATTATTGTAACAAGATTTAAATAAAAAAATTAAGTTAAGTATGTAATCAAGAATTTTTGACAACTCTGCCACATATTTTCAAGTTTGTATGAAAAGTTGAAAAATGGGAGGGCAACTTTGCCACAGGCGTAAACTTTGCTATTTGGAACACAATCAAAGAAGCAAATCATAACTCTGAGTGTTGTGTATTATAAGGTAAACTTACCTTCAACCTTGAAGTCAAATCCTATTATTTTCATTATAAACCCTGATGGCAAAGTTGCCACAAAGTGAGGTTAACTGTGCCATTTTCTATTTTTGAGTATTTTGTCTATTTAATGTTAGTATTTGTTTAAATCACTAAGAAATACCAAATCTATGAAGAATATAATGTCACATTTAACATTGGGCCCAGTCTGACAGTACATTTTTTGTTGGAAAATTGGTCTTAAACTTTTAAGTCCTTCCAATAATGGCAAAGTTGCCAGGTTTCACGGTATTAATTCTTGTTCACAAACTCTGTCAAAATGGACATCTCGCTCCCAGTCTTCTAGTATATATTTTTTGTGTGTTCCACGACTTTTCTCCAGTCATCCGCAGAAACGTTATCACAGATATTTTGCAATAAAGTCAGCATTTTCTTAGCCGTAAATGGTGAAGATGTGTTATGTGTTATATAGTAAACGTAAATCCGTTCGATGGCATTGTAATGGCAATATTCAGCGATTTCATTCAAAATGTAGGTTGGCTTTCTGGGTTTGTTTTCTTTCACTAATCGGACCAATTCGTGTTTCAACATATTTTCATTCGCTTCATTGCCTTTGCCCCGCAGGCAAGATATAAGCTACAGTTTTCTGCTGCTGGATGTTGGAGCTTTATCCTTTTGCAAGGAATGGTACGGCGCATTATCTATAATAATCATGTAGTTCATGAAGATTTTCCAGTAATGTTAAAAACCACTCTTTGAACTTTTCGAAATTCATCTCCTCATGATATTCTGTTGGTTTTATTGATTTGAAAGCCAACAAACAATTGGATACGAAACCGTTTGCGGTCCCTGCGTGCGCAATTATCAGGCGTTGTCCTTTGCCTTCGGGCACTTTGGTGACTGATTGTGCCGGGTCATCACTCATCAGTCCACGCTTTCGGTACAGTGTGGTTCGCATTAAACCACGTCTCGTCCAGAAATACGACTTTATCCAAAGTTGAAATATATTTGACTTTTCTCAAAAGTCCACCGGTACCAAGGCAATATTTATTATTTTTCTTTTATAGCATTTTTATAAGCGAACCCAATTTTGTGTAGTATGGTGGCCAATGACTGCAAACTGCCTTTAAATAAATCAGAGTCTTTAAGGGACACTATTAATTTTCTTAGTGTTGAATATTCAAGGGTAAGTGTGACTGTATTTAACCGATATAGTAATGTGCCTTTGAATGAATTTATGTCACACTTGCACTGGATGTTTTGTAAGTGTAATAAAACAATGCCAAGTGAAAAATAACTTTAATTCAGAAACGTTAACAATCAATAATAATATAACCATAATGTTTTGGTACTTGTATAATATATGTTATTTTAGTTGAATAAAACTTATTAATTAATGTATTATTTATTTAAATTTAAAAGAAACGTCATCTTCATCGTTTATCAAAACAAACATTGGGATTTTCTTCTATTTTGGTCTACACATTGAGTTATAAGTACTACGTACTAGAGAAACAAAAAATGTGCCTACTGCCTACTCTATATATTCGCTCATGCGCGGGGTAGGGTTGGGTAAAAAATATCGATATATCGAAATATCGATATTTTCTGATAAATATATCTATATATTATATCGTCAATAATTTTAATCGCGATATATCGATTTTTTTTTCGTCGTCCAACTGTCAGTAAGAAAATTTTGGGCCTTATCCTAGTACATCATGCAAAACATGACGGAATATCGAATATCGATACTTTTGAAAATATCGATACAATATATATCGATATATTCTTTTCACTTTTCTTATCCCGAGCGCGCGATTATATTTTGCATATGTGCTAATTTAATTATCTAAAGTATTAAACATACATTTACTATCAAAGATCATTATTATTACATTTTATTTACAAATATATTTATTTAGGTAAAAATAAGAGTCGTTCGGCAGTGCCAGGCGGGTGTCAAAAATTTGACTAAGGTTCCGGCTACACGCAGCAACGAATAAATAAGGCTTCTACTTTTATTTGAAATTATCCAACAACGTTTTTGCCTATCGATCGACCCTTACAAATGTGTGTGTGCGCAGTAAAATCAGTTAAAATAATGCATTACCACGCATTTTGAATTTAAAAGATAAAAAGGACAGAATGTTGTAGATTTTTTTAAATTAATTTTTCTTCACCATTTGCTTATATTACTTATTCTGAACCTTCTCTGCAAATTTGGCCGGTTATTGCAAAATAACCCTGTATATATGTATATATACATAGATGTATATATACATATATATATAAAAGGACAGATGTTTGTGCCTATATTTCACTTTGCAGCCAAAACTGCAACTAAATCGAAGACGAATAATGTTTGTATTTGGTAGTAGTTACCAAGTCTCCCATCGTGCACTATGGGGGTTGCGAGTCGACTGCTAAACTGTAAGTGTGTAAAAGATACGGGGGTTGAAAAAAGTTATCTTTAAAATTGTGGGACTATAATTAGTCGAGAATATTCTGGATTGTCTTAAAAATTTTTAGAATGATCTCGAAATTTTTCATATATATTTAAATATTCTGAATTAGATGGAACTGACTCTAATCAGTCTATAAGTTTGAACGTATTGCGGAAACTTATCACCTATATAATGCCTTGCAATATCCTTTGATATTTTGGCAAGGCGAAGATGGTTACCATTTTAATATTCAGCAAATTGATCCCCAAACGAATCAACCAACAAATAAAAAAGTTTCGTCAAAGTAATCTTATGCATATCGCATAATGGAGAGAGAGAAAAAATATAATCATATACTCAACTGTCGGCAATTGTTTCTACAGTTTATTGTCGATATGCAAGCAAAAATAGAAGCAGAAAGACTGTTATACATTCGCCTAAATCAAAGTAAGTTACAGCGAAAGAGAAAGAGATGCGATAGCTAATGATGGAACTATTGATTGGTAATTTTGCTTTCTTTGTTTACTGCTAGCCCCAGACATATGCAGGAATATGCACAAGACGCAATGACTTATGTGAGAAAATATGGTCGTCCTGATTTGTTTATTACGTTTACATGTAATCCATCGTGGAAAGAAATTCAAGATGAGTTACAATATGGACAAAAGCCACATGATAGACATGATATAATAATTTATTTATACAATTGTGAAGAGTTGTATTTTGGAGATGTTATTAGTTGGATGTACTCAATAGAATGGCAAAAAAGAGGTTTGCCACACTCACATAACTTGATTTGGCTCAAAGAAAAAATTCATTCAAATCGAATTGATGATGTTATTAAGGCAGAGATCCCCAAACCCGGTTGAAGATCCTATTTTGTATGAAATAATTGTTAAAAATATGATACATGGTCCCTGTGGAACACTAAATATGCAGTCTCCCTGTATGAATAATAACAAATGCTCTAAGAGATATCCAAGATCATTTTTGAGTGAAACCCAAACGGGTGACGATGGATATCCTAAATACAGACGTTGACCGCCGAGTGAGGGAGGATTTACAGCAAAAATCAAAATTAGAGGTGAACAAGTTGAAATTAATAATCAATGGGTTGTACCATAATCCGTTGTTATCGAAAATATTTCAAGCACACATAAACGTAGAATATTGTAGTTCTGTAAAGTCAATTAAATATGTTTGTAAATATATTAACAAAGGGCGTGTTATGGCTGTCTTTGGAATCAGTAATGAAACTCGACATGACGAAATTTGAAGATATTAAATGGGACGATACATCAACAGTAATAAAGCAGTTTGGCGTATCTTAGCTTTTCCAATTCATGACAGATACCCAGCAGTATTCCATTTAGCAATTCATCTCGAGAATGGACAACGAGTATACTTTACCAGTAAATGGCAGAAAAATTGCAAAGATTCTCTTGAATACAACCTTGACAGCGTTTTTTGAATTGTGTAGAAATGATCCGTTTGCATGAATACTTTTCTATGTGGATGTTCCCAGTTATTACACATGGGATGTATCGCGAAGGGTATTTTGTCGACGAAAAAGAGGGATACCGGTAGAAGGATTTACGGATGTATTCAAAGACAATGCCATTGGTCGAATATACATATACGATTCATCCAAAAAACGCAAAATGTTTTTGCTTACGTCTACTACTTAATCAAGTTCGTGGTCCAACATCGTTTGAAGATCTTCGTACAGTAGACGGTTATATTTGCGAAAAATATCGTGAAGCATGTCAACGTCGTGGTTTATTAGAGAACGATAATTATTGGAAGCAAACAATGAGAGAAGCTGCACAAACAGCAAGAGCTGGACAACTACGAGAACTTTTTGCTATAATTCTAACATCGTGTAATCCTTCAAACCCAAATAACCTATGGCTGGAATTTTGCGATAGCACGAGTGACGACATTTTGGCCAGACTGAGTAAAGACAATGGTGATATGGATATTACTTTTAATGAAAATATAGTAAATGTATGTTTTAATATTTTAGATAGTTACCTTTTAAAATATTCAAAAAACTATCATTAAAATATAATTGTGACATAATATTATGTTTTTGAAAAAATTGGCGTTGAATAAACAGAACTTATTAAACGTCAACTTAAGAAAAAAAATGTAAAAGTAGGAAGCTCTCACGAGCTAAGTATTCACCAAAAATAAAAATAAAATCTTTCTTAATGAAAAAAAGCGAACCCACAAAAATGTATTCGTTATATACAAACTAATCCATTTTAAAAACCAGTGATAGATAAAACTATCACTTGTTTTTAAAATTATATAAACATTAAGTTTATTAGTTAAATGATAGGTAATTTTAGTAGTAATAAAAAAAGCCCTATCTTTATTATAATATCCACCTTTTCATCGATAATGCTTATCGACAGTTGTTACATCCATAGATGTATGCAACTTGTCAATGTAGTTGCGTCACTTCATTACACTGTTATGACACAGAATATATCTATGTGTGAGTAAAATTGTTAATGTATTATTTTAATTTTTATGTGTGATTGATTTTGTAGTAACAGACGATTTTTTTTGTGTGGGGGTCTGATTAAGTGTGCGTGGCGCAGATTTGCCCCCGCAAAAAATGACAGACAGCTTGGTACATAGACTTAGAAAGTACTGGCGTATAGACCAACATAGTGTGCAAGGGAGAAGAAAATTACTTATGGCAAAAATGCAAGATAGAAAAGGATACCAAATCTTATGACTGTAACCGATTTTGAATGACAGGTCGGCACAAGTCTGCACCACGGGCAATAATCTTCATAGAAAACACATTGGACATAGGAAACGTCATAGCAAAATGATATATGACAGCTAACATCCCCCCTCGCCCCTCGACATCCCTTCTAACCATAGATATAAGAAAAAATTCTAACATAACCTAAAAAGTACTGCACAGAGTACTTTTTAGGTTACTGTACCTTTTATAAGCACCAATGCAAGCCGTTGCAGCAGTGTGACCATATGTGGCAGGTTCCTGCCATTTTGGCAGGATTGGCCTCTTATTTTAGCCTCTGGCATGATCGGTTGACGTTTTATAAAACCTGGCAGTAATTGGCAGTATTGTGGTATTCAAAATAGATTTATGATGAAAATTATTAGATATAAACACGAGTTTATGGTTAATATTTCAATCAGTCATAGAAGAGACGTGCTTTAGTTTGGTACGGTATCGCATTCGATTTCATGGTGATAAATTCTCCTGTTCTTAAATATTTGATCCAAATCTACCCAAAGAACTTCACACAGACGCGAGTAGCGAAGGTTACGGCGCAGTTCTGATACAAAAAGTAAATCATTTACCTCACGTGGTTGCTTATTTCAGTCACCCAACAACTGGTGCAGAGAGTCGTTATCACTCATACGAGCTCGAAACTTTGGCGGTAGTTAAGGCTGTAGAGCATTTTCGGCATTATTTGTACGGTCGTAAATTTACAGTTTTTACCGACTGCAGTTCTCTAAAAGCTTCTCACTCAAAGAAAGACTTGACGCCCAGAGTACTTAGATGGTGGGCTATACTGCAGTCCTATGATTTTGATATAATATATAAAGAAGGTAAAAATATGGCACATGCCGATTTTCTTTCACGTAATTTTGCTCATGACGATTTATCTCCAAATATCAATCAAAAACCAAAGATCATTAATCTTACTGAGTTGGAAAAGGGATGGCTTTTAGTTGAACAACAACGTGATTCTGAGATCGCATTTACTATTTCAAAATTAAGGCCCAATGATTATCCGACTGAAATATCACACACGTACGATATTAGACAGAGCATTCTCTTTCGAAAAATTGAACGGGGTAAAATTGGTTAATAAAGATGGTTACCCATTATTCCTAGATCGTTAACATGGACCCTAATCGGCCATGTTCACAATGAAATAAAACATCTTGGCTATGAAAAAAACTCTCGATAAATTGTATGATCTCTACTGGTTCCCGAATATGACAAAATTTGTTAAAAAATATATCGATTCCTGCGTAATATGCAAAGCATCTAAGGGACCTTCGGGTGCTCAACAATTACAATTACACCCAATCTCAAAACCAGCTATTCCATGGCATACTATTCATCTAGATTTGTCTGGCAAACTAAGTGGTAAAAGCGATTTAAAAGAATATTGCTCTGCTGCTATAGATGCCTTTACAAAATTTGTAATTTTGGAACATACTACTTCGTTAAATTCTTGTCATGCTATCAAAGCAATGAAAAATTTGGTAAATCTTTTCGGTGCCCCCAAAAGAATAATTGCTGATCGTGGACGCTCATATGACAATTCAGATTTTAAAGATTTTTGTAAAGATCATAACATTCATTTACATCTCACTGCCACGGGTTCCAGTAGAGCTAATGGCCAGGTCGAAAGAGTGATGCGAACTCTTAAAAATCTGCTCACGATAATAGAATGCGATTCCGATAGCTCGTGGCAGGATCAGATACGTGAAATTCAATTAGCCCTCAATAGCACACGTTGTAGGGTGACCAGAACTAATGTTTGGAATTCAAGGTAATTCCTTAGGGTTATCTAAAATAGCTACTCCTTGCCTAGATAATGAAACAAACAGATTAGACCTTGATAACATTAGAGCAAGCGCGTCAGATAGTATCATTAAATTATTACAAGCAGACTCCGTTCGCTTCAACAAAGGTAAAGCCAAAATTAAACCATTTTCTGTAGGTGATTAGGTGTTTGTGAAATCCGAAGAAAGACATCAGACCAAACTAGATAGGAAGTACAAAGGTCCTTTTAAAATTACTGCTGTCTTGAATAATGATCGCTATGAATTAAAACATATGAATGGGTCAAATCAAATTTTTAAATATTCCCATGAAAACTTAAGAGAGGTGCCCCATGGTCCCTCTGCTTGTCTGGATATTATAGAAAACTGTAGTGACGATAACGAAGCGTTAAAGCAAGCCGATATTAATGATCATGAAATCAATGCCCATCTTGATAATACCTCTGAAACTGATACTGCCGGCTCTAGTACTTTAACTGCAGAAAATGACCACTATCATACTACTAGCTCACGTACGATTTCAATTGATTCTGAAAATACCATGTCTGTTTATTCTGAACCTACAATTATAGTAACACGAGCTGATATCCATAGAGCTAATGATAGTGATTAACTTGTGTCTTGTAAATTATCATTGTAGGGCTTAGCCGGTCCAATGATAATAGTTAAAAAAAGAAAAGAAAAAAAGAGGAAAAAAAGGAAGTTTTGAAGGGCATATTGCCGGACCAAAACTGATATAATTTACACTATAAAAAGCTAATTCAATATTAGCAGTATAATATATTGTTAAAAATAATCCTGTTAAAATTTGAATAATTAAACATAATGCTAATAATGATCCAAAATTTCATCATAATGAAATATTAGATGGAGAAGGTAAATCAATTAATGAATTATTACCGCAGACGTCGCGGGCAGGGGGGTACTCCGCTCTCTTTCATACCGCGCCCCAACGTTGCCCCGTCTAGTCGCCAAGTTGACTCACTATTAGTATTTATTACACATATGGTAAGGTGTATGGATTGCAGTACAGTTCAGTTGAACATAGTGAATATCGGAATGCGAAATCTACTGAGTACATACATATCGATGGGTTTACATAATGCTTATAATACAATACTTTGTACCGATAATTCTTTTCAATATTCTGTACTATCTCAACATAATAATGCCTTTTTCTTCTCGTAATATCGCACTAAAACACTGTCATTTCCTTCTAAAATCAAATTATACTTGTATCTTCTTCGGAATCTGTTTCGATAGCATTCATTATTTCTTCTTCTGACATCCACTGACATTTTTCTTTGACATGTATTTTTTCCTTGGCATTAATCTAAAAAAAGTATATACTTAGGTATAAATACATACAAACATAGCGGTAAATAACATCCTCCATTTTTGAAAGTCGGTTGAAAACAATGGCTGTCCCATCACTATAATGCCCGCGTTATCAACTGAGTCGCCGGGCAATAAATCATTGTAATCAGTCTATCTCGCTTGCACTCATTGGGCCTATGGAGCATCATAATGATGTGCGTAACAGCAGGTAGTCGATAGCGATAAGATTTAATGAATGGATTTTTTAAGGTTTGAAATTATGAAATTATAAAATAACACAATAAAATAAATAAAATATAATTTACATTTATAAATAAAATATTATATTACAAATTATCTTCTTCATCCGAGTCATCTGTGTCACTATCGTCTTCCTGTAGATTTATAATCGAAGGTTCAACTTGATCTCTCAAAAAAGCTTTTTTCAAATCCGTTTCCTGGAGGTCTTCTGCATGATTCACACATTTAACCCAGTTTCCCAAGAAACGTTTTATATTGCTTTATGCAGAAGAACTCAACATCGGCTATTTTAAAAGTATGGTTTTGCGCTGCAATTTCTCCTTTTACCTAAGCCCATACGAGCTGAATAGGATTATATTGACAATGATATGGTGGCAGTCGTATCACTTCATGGCCACGTTCATATGTCAGCTGATCTATTAGATTTTTTTAGGCCTACTCTCTTTAACTTTTCGTAACAGTTCTTCTTTTATTTCATTATTTGTAAATTCGATGTTGTTTTTTGTTAACCACTCCTGAATGTCTTTCTTTTTTCTACCGACTTCAAAAAGGAGGAGGTACTCAATTTAACTGTATGTTTTTTTATGTGTATTACCGCATAACTTTTTTTTGGGTGAACAGATATCGATGATTCTTTTTTTATTTGAAAGCTGGTGCTTTTCATGTGGTCCCATATAAATTTAATCAAGGTCTGATCAATTTTGAGTTATTGTTAGTTTTTTTTAATTTTTAATTATTTGTAGCAGTTGTTGGTATTCTTTCCATTTACATAGAGTGATAGCTGGCGTTATCGATGATAATTACTAAAGGTTCTTCTAAGACGTTCAAAAAATCAATAAACCATTCCTTATAAGTTTCGCCATCCATTTTAGTATGATTGTCAGCATACTTTACGGCCTTGAATTTGCCTCATTTTGTACAGAGGTTCTTACCTTGTTACCTTACTAAACATAAGCAAGTAACGACAAATTCAATGAGGGTAGCTTTGTCCGCCGTGAGGCGGACTCAGGTAGCGAGTGGCGCACAGCGGTGGCACATTCCTATTATTATTGACATTTATGGCCTGACGACTCGGTTGATAACGCGGGCACTATAGTTACGATATTCTCATACGAGATGATCGGGGTAAGCGTGACACTGTCACACTTACCATATCCTGAATTCTTGCAGTTGTATGCTTGGGTGGGGATTTAATTTTTTCTTAAGTTGACGTTTAATAAGTTCTGTTTATTCAACGCCAATTTTTTCAAAAACCATCCGTTTTTCTTTATCAATCAAAGATTTTACATCCAGATACTGAAGATTTTTTTTCAACCCTTTCTTTAAAAAAAAGAGGTTTAGCTTGGACCCTTTTAATATTTTTTTCTGATAATGTAGGTGTTGCTGTTGTTGTTGTGTGTAAGTGCAATGTTAGGAATCGATTTTAATTTTCAGATGTTTCCTCTGACTAAGCCTGAATATTACATAGGCTATATTATGCTGTAATCATCTTTCTGTGCAGCTTACTCAATCTCAATACTAAAATAGTAGAAATATAAATATGTACCTATTTATTTTAAACAAACATATTATCTACAGTAATCTATTAAAAGGAAACTCGCACGTGGAGGAGTTGATGTTGTACATGCGTATGTCAACGAATCAGGAATAGTGAGAGTGGCACTAATGGCATCGTAAGATGATAGTCTGTCATCTGGTAGAGTAAATGATAATTGATGGCTCTGGAAAATTAGATTTAATATTGTACATTTTTTGAAGTGGTGAAATCTGAGCTTCATCTCATAACTATGACTAACCACATACTACACTATGCTACATATTCAACATTTTACAGGAGGCACGGGGCATAACATCTTAGTACTCAGGGTTGGTGAGGCATTTGCAATCTGTAACGGTTTGTTGGCCTTGAGATCGTAAATGTCCATGGGCTACAGTTTACTTACCATCAGGTTAACTGTACGGTAGTTTGCCTTCTCCATGATATAAAAAACAATTTACGCTTACGGAACAATAATACAGTATTGAAGTTGGCTTGGTGTCCTCGACCAATCGGCTTCTATTGTTCGCCAATACTTGAAAGTCAGAGGTCTGGAAATTATCTGAGCAAATGACACTGTTTTTACAAAGCCTGTTATTACAAAAGTACTTCCATATATCCTTTAAACTCTGATCTTTAGGAAACCAGCAATAATTAAATTAAATAAAACAATATGGTCGAAGTTCACACTTAGTAATTTTGATATAATGTATTAATACTCGTAAGTGTTGTATTATATTTAATTTGATGCAAATTTAATATTAAACCATAGATATAGTATACATTAGATTGGCGATGGAGTGATTAGGGTGAGACCAAAAACGAAATGTACGGGTGTGAGTGAAATGTGCATGTGTGCGAGACGAATAGTGCTGCGCCATGCATCAACTTCAATTATCGATACAGAGCGCTGTATCTGTGTCATAAAATGAATATTTTTATGTTTGAGGACATAAAAATAAAACTACAAACAAAAAATTTGTGATTCTTATTTTCCACCAAATATAATTAATTTATTGTAAAAATGTCGTAAGCTCTCCTTAGAGGTATTTTGCAATTTTGCTTCATACTTCAATCTAATAATCAAATAAGTTTCGATTATTAATTTAATAATTAAGTGTTTATGGTTTGATATTGCTGGCGAATCAAACATATGTATGTCAAGTATCTTAAAAAAAATTTTTGCAGGATACAAGGCATACGTTTACAACTTTTCATTTCATATGTTTTCGGAAAACTCGTTCAGAATGAGTACCTATCTCATAAACGTCTTGAAAGGGATAAACAAGATACAAATAAACAGCAGTGCTTACACTGCCGCTTTCCGGCCTGTTGTAGAGAGCAGGTATAATTATAAGCTGTAAGGCATTTTATCTTAGTCCTCAGGGGTGAAAACAAATTTGTAGCTTTCCTTGTTTGAAGCTGACTGTAGGTGACCATGTACTGCAGTAGTTGTTTACCATCAAGTGATAATGTAAGTTCCTTTGTTACTTTCGTTTTATAAAAAAAGTACATCATAAGGATGACGACAACAAGTTGTACACATTTGAACTTGCGCAAACGAAATAAACATATGTACAGTAAAATATATAATAAGGAACTACGCACGGGAATAAATAATGTTGGTATTGAACAAGAAGACAGCTTTACTCTTTGTGCACTTCTATGAAAAAAAAACATTTTTGTTCAAAATGCTTGCTACAAATAGTCGAATATTTTTTGGGAACCCAGTGTTCTCTATTTATCATATTTAACCATTTTTGTTTAACCTCAAAATTTTTTGGTAATCTAAAACATTATAAGAGTTTAAATTATCTCTATTTGGCTACGAAACCCTAAAAATTAAAAATTATAATAAATACGAAGTTACAAGAGGCTGCATCCAAAGATATGCCTTTGCTTGTTGTAAACATATTATCGATAAGATGATATTGATAGTGTCAATCTCTACAAAAATTAGATCAGAAATAGCGGGAATTCACGTATTTGTTATTCTTTTTAACATAATTCTTACGCATTTAGAGCATTATCGTAATAAAATGCGATATTTTCCCTATCCATTTGTGTATAAAACATTTGTACCAGTTCTAAAATATTGCATTTAGAGTGCTAAATATTTTAATTGTACTTACGTGTGAAATGTATAATTTTGTGAATTTTCCTTTCTTGATGAACTGCATTCAGGTACTGCACACGTCAGCATATTTAAATCACACCTTTTAAACAGTTATTAGTACTTCAAAATTAAAGATATCGCGAAAATAAGCGGGATTTGTTTCGTTAACGATTGACGTCAGCCCGATATAGGCCTATAGCGTGTACGTGTATGGTCTAGCATTTCTATCTCGTTCTAACGTAAGCATATGCTATGCCCTTTCTCTTTTACATTGCCAATCTAACGTAAGTATATACTAAATCTATGTATTAAACTGTAAAGCTCACTATATATATTAAATAAATGAGAAAACATAATCTCAAAAATAATTATATGCACAAGAGACATGGCTGTATAGACCATATTCGCCATTTGCCATTTTATCGACAACTATTTACAAACCGGTATATCAAAACTATCGCTCGGTGACAGCAACAACTCTGATAGTCGCTCGATCGAACCGCATATTGTATGAGTGGCCTGTGGTAGTAAGCAAATCCGAAACAACACGACCGCTACTATGGCATCTATGGACTGTTATTATTGTAATTTTTAAGATTAAAAATAAATAAATAGTACAAATTTTATAAAGAATTACTTACATATGAAAGGTAACGCCATCTTTTTGTAAATATGTCGTGGCAGATCTCTTATTGCAGCAAAAAAAATTGAACAATTTGGCATTTTTGTAAGACGTCGATTCAATCGCCCAGCTAAACTAATCTTTGATAGTTCGATACAAGTAGTACTTATATTAATCTGTGGTTTGCTGGTTTTACATCAATTCGAGGAGTTTTGGCGGGAACTTGACCGGCGGCGGATTGCTGCTCCTGTATTATTGTTTAAATAATGGTTCAAAGTGGATTTTTGATATGTAAAAGTGGTGCGATTTTGAATATTAAATGTCTGCACATGTGAACTATTAGTGGAAACGGTGAAACAAGTGCTCCGATGGTGATGTGAATCTCAAGACAAGGTGTCTGTCCGCCTAGGCGCCTTGAGATACTATCGCCTGCTCTGCTGGCTGTCTCAACTGTCTGCTGGCTCAAGTTGACATCAGAATCTTCCAAAAATTACGCAATATAACGTATCAACATGTTGTGAAACTGTTTAGGATTATTATCACTTGATACTGAAACAAATGAAAATATGGCTTAAAGGATAAGCATCCAAGCCAAAAATCTTAATAAAAGAACATCAATTTGACATTGATACGAGCCCAAACCCCAAACCCTAAAGATGTGCCAACTTGAAAAAATTACAACTCGAGTTAACTCGAATTGAAATTCACGCAACTCGAGTTTTAAATTCGAGTTACGCAACTCGAACTAGCAGTACGAAACAGAGTAAATGATTTGTTACAAATTACTTTTTTATAAATTTGTTTTTCTATCTAGCTCTTTGGTGGGTTGGGATAACTATAATTACTAAACTTATTATGTAGGATTGAAATAAAAAAAGGTATATTTAGTATGTATCACATACTTATATGTATTTTTGGTTTTAACATTAGTTAAAGTATATAGGTACTTACCTGTATTTAAGAACAAAACTAGCTATATAGCAGTCTTCACGAAATGATATTAGTCTAGCTTTAAGATGTAAGCACATAAGCTATTAATAGTTTAATTATCACAGTCAAAATATTCCTAAATAAATTCAAACTTTTTCAAATTCAAAATATTTATTGTAAGTTAAGTGTTACATTTGGCGTTCTTCTTCTTCTTCTTTTAAATTATGGCTTCTCTTGATAGAATTTCTGAGTATCAAGTCAGTCATGGAGTGACAAGTAAATATTTATTACATATTACAAGAGTTCTCAATTTTACGAGTGGGTTCACAATCTACAACAAAAGACGTCACATTTTAAATACCATCACCAAAATTGATTAGTAATTTTACAGTTTAATATTATTAGTACGAATAAAATCACACAAAATATTTACAAAAGGAGTATACACTAGGGACAACAAATAATGGAAATTTACAGGACGCTGGGACATAATTGGGCAGGATATCATAGAGAGAGTGAGAAAGATTGGGACACTCAAAGAACAGATGATTTACGGATCCTTCGTCCAGCCCACATTCACAGATTGAGCTATCCCTAATCCTTAATTTAGCCAAGTGTACCGGAGTACAAGCATGTCCAAACCGAAGGCGACAAATAGTAGAGGTGATTGTTTTACTAAAGTGGCGATATTGAAAGAACCAGGGTTTTGATGGGATATTAATTTGGACTTTGGAATAGTGTTTGCATTTTAAAAGTTTAGACTGATGCCAGTTACTTTGCCATGAAGACAGAAGGCTGGAACCAGCCTTGGTAGGAGGTCATATGCATAGAGGCATTGTTTAGGAGGAGCCAGATTTGGTGGCTTTTACTAGGCTAGATGATCTGCAATTTCATTACCTTGATCCCACAGTGGCTAGGGATCCAAGCCAAGACAATTTTCAGCCCTTTTTTATGGCAGCTGTACAAAGAATTTCTAATATTTAAAATTAGGGGGTATCTTATCTTAGAGTGAAAAGGACTGGATGCTATGCTTTGAAGACAGCTAAGGGAGTCTGAGAAAATGAGAGTCCTTTCCAGACTGTGTGATTCCGCATATAAGACTGCCTCTAAGATAGCTAAAGACTCACCTGTGAATACAGATGAGTCAGACTGCGGACCCAACTAATCCTCGTCACTTAGCTTTGAAGCATCAGTGTACATAATTAACCAGTCACGCCAATTTTGAAGGAGGAGCATATTTAATTTGTTATTTGCTTCAATAGTATTCTTATCTATTCCGAAATTTTGAATAATGTCTGGATTAAAATTAGAGCTCTTATGGGATATTGAAAAGTGGGTTACTACGGGATTGATAAACTGGAGGGTGAACATTGACAAATTTAATATAACTTTTTATAATACATGGCAAATCCTTTTGGGACCAATATGGAGAGTCCCTGACCGACTGATACAAGGAACGAAGTTTGGAGAGGAGAGGATGGTGTAAATAACAGGCAGCTTTGAACAAAAACCTATCTGAGAGATATTGTCTGCGTAGAAATAGAGGGGGCTCAACACACTCAACTTGAAGAGCGGAAATGGGAGTAGATTTATGTAAACGTACGTAAACGTACGTAAACATTTTGACTGAATTTTGTCCAAGGTATTAAGGGCCATTTTGCTACATGGCTCTAGTAAAAAGCAACCATAGTCAAAATGACTTCTAATTAGAGCATTGTATAAAAGCTTTTGGGAGTAAGGGTGGGAACCCCACCAAGCACCTGATAGGGATCGGAGTACATTGAGGTTTTTTTCACATTTGGAAGCAATATATGATAGATGAGGAATTCCTGTCATTTTGTTATCCAGAATAACTCCTAAAAATTTCACCTGATTTTCAGTGGGGATTAGGGTACTTTCAATATGTATGAACACTTCTGGTATATTCCTTCGCCTAGAGAAAACCACAGTACTACATTTCAAAGGAGATATTGATAAGCCATGCTCAAACAGCCAGTTATTAAGAAAGTTGACAGCTTGGGATAAACGGGAGGAAGCTTTGGCAATAGAGGCATCGGTTACAAATAAGGCTAGGTCATCTGCATATTGCAGGACATTACCTAGGTAATTCACAGATCTGTCTAGGTCATGAGTGTAGAGGCTGTATAACAAAGGACTCAAGACTGAGCCTTGTGGTAGTCCCTTCCAGGTAAATCTAGCTGGTACAAATCTTCCTTCAGAACGAACTAATATGCGCCTATGTGAAAGTAGGTTTGATATGAAAATTGTTATTCTCTCAGAGATGTTCAGCTGATGCATTTTTGCCTGAGCAGTGGGAAAACAATATTATCATATGCCGCACAAACATCAATGATGACGCCTACCAGAAATTTGTTATTGGAGAAGGCAAGTCTTATATCGGATACTAAGATGCTAAGACTATCCATTGTGCTAAAACCTTTTCTAAAACCAAATTGGCTCTTTGGTATAATGCCTCTATTTTCAAGAATCCACTCAAGTCGGTTTTTTACCAGGTGCTCCATGATTTTAGACAAGGTTGATGAAATAGCAATATGGCGATAACTTAATGCTGAAGAAGGGTCTTTACCAGATTTTAGAATGGGTACAATAATATGAGTTTTCCAATCATCTGGGATAGAACCGGTTGTAAAAGCAAAGTTAATTATGTTTAAAAAGAACTGCTTACACTTAGTACCCATATTAACAAGAAATGAGTAGGGGATACCATCAATGCCAGGAGTGGAATCATTTAGGTGCCTAAGCACTAACTGCATTTCAGCTATTGAAAATGGTTCATTAAGGTTATTTAAAGAGTTAGATGAGTGCGAAGGAATGATTTAGAGGTAGGAAATATCTCTTCTTCCAATGGAACCCAGGGGAGCCAGTCTGTTACCGAAGTCGTCTAGCCAATGGGATGGGTATGCACAAGGGTATTACTATAATTTAAGGCACCACGAAAACGCCTGATACTTTTCCAGACAAGAGAAGAAGGAGATGGGAGATAGGCTCTCACAGAATGAAAGCCATCCTTTTTTTTTCTTTTCAGAAAGAAGTTTTTTGGACTGAGCAGCTATTTTTGATAATTTTGAAAATTTTTCATGGTCATATTAGAAGAATATAGCCGTTCTGCAGCCTTTGTTTTCTAATAATTGAAGAGCAGTCTGCATCCCACCATGGAGGTGAAGAAATTTTGTTGTAGAGGAATTCTTCAAAGGAAAATTTTGCAGGCTATATTATTCAGAAGCGTTATAAATTGGGAGTAGACATTCTGAAGGTTATCTAAAGATACTGGGGGAAGGTTATTGATATGAAGTTCTGATTCTGAGGAAAAAACATCCCAATCAGCTTCAGACAGATTGAATTTGAAAAGGGGGGATACACTTCGAGTAGGAACACATCTATTACTTAGGTTTAAGAGGATAGGGAAGTGATCACTACCAAAAGAAGAAGGAAGAGTTTTCCATGATATGCTAGCAGCTAGGTTGAGAGCACAATGACAAGTCTACTGCGGATCTAGTATTCTGTGAGGGGTAGGACATTCTGGTGGGAGAACCATCATTTAGAATACAAAGATTAAATTCATTGAAAACATCAAGTAGCAAAAAAGAAAAAGGGTCAGATTTATGGGAACCCCACATAACATGATGGCTGTTGAAGTCTCCTAGAACAATGTAAGGTGGGGAGATGCTTGATAGAATTAAATTGAGTTCTGGAATACAAGAGGAATGGGAGCTGGAATGTAAATGGATAGAATTGTGATGTCCAAAGCCTTAACAGCTACTGCATTTATATTGCCTAGTATGGGCGGAAGCTGGATGGGTGATAAAGGAATGGTCCTGTTTAGTAGGATCAGAGCACCGCCATAACCGTCACTCCTATCACTACGATAACAGGAGAAGCCTGGGATTCTAAATGTGGACCCTGGCTTAAGCCAGGTCTCTGATATTGAAGTATTGAAGGATTATAAGTATTGATTAAGGAATTATTTCGGGTTTCTTATTCCTGATGCTCCGAAAATTCCACTGGAGGAGGGTTAGGACTCGAACTTTATATATTCTGGAGAAGAGGACATCTAGTTTGTTTTTCACGTTGAACGGTAAATGGAATCATCGAACTTGCCAACAATATCTGTAAGGGTTCGACAAGATTTTCTAGAAGATTATCATTAGAGGATATTATATTGTTTTGTAAAGCATGTCCGTTGGGGAGAGAGGAGGAAGGAGTACTTGTAATATTATAATGCGAAACTTTATCATAACCAACGGAAGATTGCACTGGGATAGATTTGGCTTTATAGATGGTTTTCCTATAGGATTGTGAAGGAGATGGGAAAGTAGGAAGGTTTATAGGTGCCTGAGTAGAGGGAAATGGCTTGCAGAAACTTGTGAAGATGCAACATCAGAATAAGGTCTTCTGACAGCTGGAAAACGAGCAGAAGCCTCAAGGTATGACACATTCTCTTGCGACATTACTATCTTGATAGCTTTTTGCCTTGAGTGCTCTGGACAACTTTTTTCAATGGCCGAATGATTCGCAGAGCAGAAAAGACAGGTTGGGGAATCTGTGGGACAATTTTCACCAGTATGCTCTTTGCTGCATTTAAAGCAACGTGGTTTAGACCGACATTGAGCTTTGACATGACCGAAACGGCAGCATTTTAGACATTGGATGGTAGGGAGAAGGTAAGTTTCAACAGGAATTGAGGCATAAAACAGTATATGTGGGAGGAGCACTTGTCCTGAGAAGGTGAGGACAACAGTTTGAGTAGGGACCCACTCTACTCATCGCCCTTCTTGACCTTTCTATTGAGTCTTCTGGCTTTAATGATTTCCTCTGCCAGGAGGGAGTTCAGATTCGCAAACTAATTCCTCCATAGAGATGTCAGTTGGGATACCCCTAATCACACCCATACGAGTAACATTAAAAGTTGGAATGACAGCAGAAAGTTTATATTGCGAAAGAAACTGAGAGTCAATAAAATTATTAGCATCAACAGCAGTTTTAAAAGCAATTGAAACTCTGTTACGCCCTAAGATATTAATGCCCTGTTTTTCAATATTGGCTACTTTATTTTGTGAGAGGATATGACCAATTTTCACAGGTCTAATTGTATAACCTGCTGATGGATCAGGTTCTGAGCGACTTAAATGAATAACGAAAGGCCCTTTATCACTATCTACATACTTTTTTTTTCTTGGAAGTCTGGGTGGACGAATGTATTTTGATAGGAGGCCGAAGGGTGATCTTCGTGCCCTATTTTTTTCTTTAGGAAGCTGGGTGAAGGATTCGTGTTTACGTTTGACAGAGCTGGAATCACCGCATAAATCCGGTGGTTCAGCGTCTCCCCCGTCAACATCCATCGTCGTCACAAAGATCTACATCAACTATCTAAACAAATAATACTACTCACCAACTAACAAACAGGACACACACAGACAACACAAAGAAAATTGAGAAGGTTTACGCAAATTTGAATCGGAAAAGAATTAAAAGCTTATTTTTTTTTTTTTTTATAGGATAGGTGACAAACGAGCACACAGTCCACCTGATGGTAAGTGGTTGTTGTGACCCATAGACATCTACATTTATCCTCAATAAAGAATCAAAATGCAGATGCGTCGTCACCCGTGAGGACTAAGATGGAATGCCTCTTTTCCAGTAAAATGGGTCTCCGGTTCTCTACACTCACCATACGAAACACAGCAGTGTCAAGCTGCCATTTTACGCTGGTATTCTGTGAGAGCGTGGTCCTTCCTCGGTCGAGCCGACCATTCGTGCTACAACTATACTACTAATATAGCTGCAGCATGGCTCTACCTCTACGTACGAAAATTTCAATACAAAACACGTGTAACCACCAATCACTCTGACAGCAGACCCTACATTTGGTGTTAATTTAAAATATGGTGTAACTTACAACTTAACCAACCTTTTCGGGTATTACAATAATAGGTCTGTGACTTACGTAACTATAATGATCATAATTAATCAAAATTATAAAAGAAATTAAACTACATAACTTAGCTATTATAAATATCTAAATAACAAATTGTTTTGGCTGTAGCTAAATACTATTTGAAACACAAAGCGCGCATACAACGAACGAATCGGGCTCTTACTCTTATGCTGGCTTACTTGATTCGTTCATGTACAGCAGCCCAAACTCGAGTTAGGGAGATCCAACTCGAGTTAACTCGAGTTAGTAACTCGAGTTGACCATCACTACCAAACCCCAAAGCCCAAAGAGCCAAAGTTGTCAAATCAAAGACGTGCAAAGACGTAAACGTAACGTACGTAGGTCGTGATTATAAATATACTAGAACTAGAATACTTTATGTAGTATTAATTATTCATTAGCCTTTGGTTTTGACTTTTTGGTCTCATTAGTTTTAGATAAAAAAATACGTGTAATTAATTTATAAGCCTTAAAATCTTGTTGCAATGAATGACAACGAAAAAGAAGAGGCAGCCAATTTGGTAACATACTTTAATTGTTAAAAAGGTATGTGTGTTCCTTATTGAATAGTTTATTGTTATTGAAATACATATTTTAATTCAGAAAGAAGAGTTTGAATGGGTGCTCCGTGAAGAGGTGCACGCTATATTACATCAACTTCATTCTGTTTTAGTGGTAAGTCATATTTCTCATTCAGATCATTAATGTACACAATTAGAAACAGGATGAAAGCAATTTCTAAATTTATTGTGTTGGTAAAGTACATCCATAACATGTTATTTTTATTTTGATACAACTTACTCTAAGTATATTCATATTTTATTTATGTAATAGGGTCCCAAACTGTATTTTGCAATATTGATAAGTCAAGATGATATTTTTTAAGAAGAGCTGAAGAAATTTTAGTACATGGTTAGGGTTGCCAACCAAATTATATTATGCAGTGTTACATTAAGGGTATTATCCAATCTACAGTGTGACCATTGTAAGGTGTGATGTCAATTCAGTATACCGTGAAGCCGTCCCTTTTCAGTTTGCTATACTGGTTACTGTTTAAAACGGAACACAGTCCAGTATATTGTCATCCCCATTTTCGTTTGTGCTGTTAGTGTCACGTCTACACAATAGTCTGTTATCTATCCAGGTTGATCGCATTGGGTGTGGCTGGATCGTGCGGTACCATATACCCTTCTCTTTTGATCTTTCATCAAAATATTCTTTCCAGAGATCATAACAATATTTTTCAATAAAGGTATGTAATGTTGAAATGAAGGGTAATATCAATGTCAATGCCATCAGAGATAGCTTGTTGGCTAAGATATCAGCTTTTCATTACCCTCTAAGCCAATGTGCGAAGGTATCCACTGTAAATATACTATTCTGGAATCAGCCTATAACTTAATAATAATAATAAGCCTTTTATTCTGAACTTCTCGGTTAGATATGAATACTTGTTCTTGTTTGTTATAATATATCCAAGCTCAGTTTGCCTTTTGGCATAGGCCTCTAACATTTTCTACTGGGACCTGTCCTGTGCTACCCTTCTCCAATGATGTCCAGCCGTGAGTTTTAAGTCGTCTTCCCATCTTGTTTGTTGGCGTCCTCTACTTCTCTTGCCATCTCTGGGATACCAGTCGGTAACAGTTTTGCACCACTTCTCTTGTGGATCGCGCATCATGTGACCTGTCCATCTCCACTTTTGTTGGTCTATTCGGGTGATTATATCGACAACTTTGGTTTTGTCCCTTATTATGCTACATCTTACTCTGTCCTGTTTCCTTATTCCTGTCAAACTTCTCTCCATGGCTCTCTGACAGCGTTCCAACTTATCTCTGTGGTGTTTGGTGAGTGCCCAGGTTTCGCATCCGTAGGTAATGACTGGAAGTATACACGTGTTGAAAACTTTCCTTTTTATTTGCATACTTAGCTCCTTAGATTTTAAAACTTCTTTCAGAGACCAGTATTTCTTCCATCCATTTCCTATTCTTCGCTCAATTTCCTTAGTGGTTTGATCTTTGTGAGATATTATCTGTCCTAAGTAGATATACTCTGACACATATTCGAGTGGTTGGTTGTCAATTTTTATAATTACTGGATTAGAGTTTGTAAGCAGTTTTGTTTTGTCTTTGTTCATGCTTAGGCCCACTTTCAGGCTTTCTTCATTTAGTGATTCTATCATTTTAACAAGATGCGTCGGGTTTTCCTCAAATAAGACTATATCATCTGATATGTTTTATTTGAGGAAAACCCGACGCTGACTATATAACTTAACTAGAAGCTTTAAAATCGCATATGCTACTGGTAAGCCTCGGAAAACCGAAGTACACCGAGCAAGGTGTTGAAGCGCACTCCTTGAATCTGTTAAAATAACGACATTGTTATAATTATTTGATTCTGTGTAGGATAAAGCTTCATAGATTGCCACAAGCTCAGCTTCCATTATTAAAATACTACCATTGATTTTTAACTTTATTGCCATACTGTGCAGTATATCGTAAAATGAAGCCCCAATTCCGAATTTATCTTTCGAACCATCTGTAAATATCTTCAGTTACGTCGGGTACTGTTCATTTAGGTAATTAATACACATGTTTTTCAAGGTCAATTCATGGTGTTGATGTTAAGGGTTTGGGACTCCCATCTATATTTGGTCTTAAAAAATCTGAAAGGTTTAATCTAGTGATCCACTGATCCAGAGAAAACATACCTAACTCTGAATTTGAATATATAACAAGTGATTTGAACTTATCATGGATTATTGTTAACAGTGGTTTTTTCTTATTATTCCAATACCTGTTTTGAATGACATCGGATAGGCTAGAGATAAGATTAATGGAAGAGTTATTTAATACGGATTTATTTTTTAACCAAAATTTGCCTGCAAGGTAATGTCTTCTTAAATGTAATGGGCATAAACTGAGATCACTTTCCATGACGTGAATAGGGGTGCTTTTTATGTAACCTCCTATAGTTCTCATTGACTGATTTTGAATTTTATCTAACTTAAATAAATTGGTCTTACTACTGTTATCATACATATAAAAGGTTGCATAATCTAACCGACTTCTTATAATACTAATATAGAGATTCCCTAAACGTTTAGGGTGGACACCCCAGCCTGAACCTGATAAAACTTTAAATACATTTAAAAACTTTAATACTTTTTCAGATGTTTCGTTTATATGTTTATTCCACCGTAGCGTTAGATCCAACCACATTCTAAGATATTTTACATTATCTACCACTTCCAAAGCAACATCTTTAATTTTTAGACTAATGTTGTGTCGTCGACGCCCTTTCGAAAAGGCGCATATTTTATTTTTTAACGGTGATATTTCTAAATTTATTTTAAGAAGTAAATCATTTAAAATGTCCAATCCTACTTGAAGTTGATTTTGCGCCTCTTTCCAGTTATTAGAAGTTATAAATATGACGTAATCATCAGCATACTGAGAGATATTAAGATGTGCTTTGAAAGTTATAGACTTACATATATCTATTGTTGCTATGTTAAACAAAAGCGGAGAAAGTGGATCACCTTGTGCTAGACCGCGACCTGTACTTCTAGTTATTTTATAATCTATCCCTTCAATCATTAACTATCTTTGACTTAAGAAAGCCGAAAGATAGTTGCAAAATTTTGCGCCAACATTAAGACGATCGAGGGTTAATAAAAGATAACTTATGTCTACATTATTATATGTATTTTCCAGATCTAGAAAGCATCCTATTGTAAAAAATTTTTTAGTAAATCCTATTTGAATGTTTGTGATTTCCTGAATCCTTTAGTTTCTTCAGAAAATATTTTTTTGTTTTCAACGTACCACTCTATACGGTTATTAATAATGGCATGAAATACTTTACATAAGTACGAAATAAGAGAAATAGGCCTAAGAGATGAAATACAATTAATGTTCCTGCCTGACTTAGGTATAGGTATAATGCGAACCTGTCGCCATTGATAGGGAACAAAGCTTAGTGAAAAAAATATATTGTAAAGTTTGAGCAAAACGTTTTTGCCTGCTACAGGTAAATTAAATAACATTGAATAAGAAATATCATCTGCGCCCGGGCACGTGTCTTTAGATTTTAAACATTTAAAAAGCTCTGACCTAGATATTTCAGTTTCCAATTTGGGATTATGAGATGTGTACCCTGGGTAGGATTGACTTACATAGTCAGGAGTTAAGCTGCACAATAATGACTCAGCAATACTTTTATCAATTTGTCGTTTAGCTGATTTATAACCTTTTAACCATTGCATTCTTCTCCACATTTCAGAAGCTGAAGATATTTCATTCAAGGACGAACAAAATTCCCACCAACCTTTACTTTTAGCATTTCTAATTAGTTTTTGCGACTTGCGAGTTTTTTCCTGCAGTTTATTTAAATTAGCCGGTGTGGAATTCTGTCTAAGAATTTTAAGTGCTAATCGTCTCTCAGCAACAGCCTGAGATAGATGAGGAGTCCAATATGGTTTAGGAATAAAATTAGCCTTAGGGTTTAGGCATATTTTAACAAATGGAATACTTGCGTCTGCAGCTTTAAACAACAAATTGATAAAATCATCATAGGTTTCTTGTGGGTTACTTGAAATATCAAACTGACCGCACTCCTCTTCTATTACGCGACGATACTTCACCCAATCAGCTTTTTTAAAGTTGCGTCTTTTATGAGTAATGGGAGAATGATTCATAGATGTTGAAATCTTAATCATTAGGTGGTCAATACCTAAACACTCGTTAGTAACATTCCAATTGAACTTAAAAGCGATATCAGATGATAATAATGTTATGTCCGGAGTTGACTGTTGTAAAATACCGCCAACCAATTTTAATCGCGTAGACCTGCCATCATTTATAGTAACAAAATTATAGTCCTCTAACGAGTCCAGAATTTGCGTGCCTCTAGAGTCGGTTTTATTCGACCAATTGGGGTGATGTCCGTTAAAATCTCCAAGTATTAGGGTCTTTTTATCAGAAAACGAAAAGATTGAATCCCAATCACTACATGAAGTTCGAGCACTAGGAGAACAATATAAAGACACTATATTCTCAAAAATTTCGCAATTAGAGATTTTAACGGCCACCACCTCAATAGCCGCGTTGACACTCTGCAGTGGAAGCAACTGCGCCGAAAGAGATTTGTGTATTATTAAAGCCACTCCACCATAACAGTCTACCCTATCAACACTAAATACACTGTATTCTTTTAAGTGAAGTGTTATATCAGGGTTCAACCATGTTTCCGAGAGTGCGGCGATATGAATTTTCTCCTGACACATAAGTTTTTCAAATTCCGCTAACTTTGACTTAATACTTTGAGCATTCTATTGCAGAACGTTAAGACTGACTTTACCTATAATTACTGAATAAATTTTGTAAAAAAAGACAGGTTCGAAATATTTTTAAAAATCCATGTGATGGCCCATTCAAAACATAGGTGCACTACATTCTCGATTCTACTCTTCAAAGGCTCATTACTTTCAAAGATAAAACTTTTAAGTTGGCTTAATAAATTAAAAAAAGGAATATCAGATTATACACTACGACCTTTCTTTTTCTTTTGTTCAGGCACTGGTTGATCACATACACTACTTTCAATCTCTGTTGACATATTTTCATCATGTAAATACTCTTCTAAATTAGGTTCTTGAATTTTTTCTTCTTGGTTTTCTTCTAGTTACGTCTTTATTTTGAACAGATTTTTTTGCCCGACTGTCCAGTTTGTTCTTGTTAACGGGGGTCGATGACAAGGCCTGTGCGTCGTGGTGTAATATTCTCCTGAACCGGCAAAATGGAGCTAAAGAACTGCTTCGAAGTTTCTGGGGTAGGTTCCGGCAATTGAGGCATCGTATTTAAACTACCTAAACCTGGCATTGGTGACTGTGTTTGTTCATAAGTAGGTGTTTCGGGCAGTACATACATTGTCATAGCTTTCCTGTATGAAACAGAGGTTCCTGTATGAAACGCGAGCCATTATTTCGCGTAACTTCTTCTCCTTTATATATTTTGGACACCGCCGATTCAATGCCATATGGTTTTTTGTACAATTAATACACTTAAAAATGGTAGTCTCGCAATTCTCACGCCTGCTTCTACATTTTGGGCAGTATATGCGTTTTGAAGGACACATTCTCAGGGTGTGCCCAAAGCGCCAGCATCTGGAACACTGAGTAACTGGAAATAGATATGGCTCCACATTAACTTGCATGTCATATATGCACAGATACGGTGGTAACGAAGGCCCTTTGAACCCAACTCGAACCGATTCACTTTCAGTCCAGCCAGATTCTCCATCACCCTGCTTTCTGCGCTTGAGTCGTTTCACGTTGGCCACCTCAACTGAGCAAGATATCGATTCAAACAGTTCTTTTTCTGATAGTCCTACTTCAAATGGTCGCTGAAACCTCCAACCCAATCCCACAAGATGATCACACTGTGTTAACAAATCAGCATTTTTTTCTCCATATAGCTCTACAATTATTTTGTATGAATTAATATATTTAACTCGAATGATGTTTAGATTCTGATTTTTAAATAATTTGGCAAGGGCAAACTGTTTCGGGAACTTCTCAGTAGACGTTATACATATTTCAGTACTATCTTTTATTTCTTTAGATCTCTCTTTTCTACTTTGTACTTTTTCCCAGTCCCCTTGCTAACTTCCTTTAGCTTTTTTTTTGTTCAGTCTGAAGGTCCGAAGGCGAACCTTTCCTTCCTCTTTTGCCTAATATTTGGCTAGGTTCGTAGTCTAATTGCTCATCCAAAAGATCAGACATTTCATCTAGTATTGGTTCTTCCTACACGGCCGGCCCCGCTTGGCCCCGCCGTAGACGCGAGTAAATAAAAAAAATCCTAACCGATTATAACCGTGTGCGCAACGATAAAACTTAATGTCCGAGTTTATTTGAATAACTATATTAATGAATAATAATAACAATTGATTGTGGAAACTGTTAAATCTCTATGCGCTGTTATGTTTATAAAGTAAAGTTATTGTAATCAAAGTACTGAGAGCACCTTACCTCAAAAGTGCCAGTGCTCACAGTACAAAAATGGCGGCAATTTATGATGTCATATATTTCCTAGGGTACTGCGGCAGTTTACGGGCAGTCCGACGGAACAAATTTTTCACCAGTGAGAGCACTGAGCAGTGCTCGCAGTGTATATCGGAATATACCCGTAATTTTAAAGTGACACTGTTGAATAATATATAGCTATAAAGTTTTCAAGGCATATTAAAATTTATATGCAACAGTTGATAACTTTACCTAAATTGTAAAGATGTAGTAAACTTATTTCTTTGGGTCTTAATAAAAATAATATGGAAATAATTAATAACGTGTTCTAAAATGTAAAACATTCTTAAACATATTATATTATGTCCAAGGTACTACATTACTTTCATTTCTCCCTAAGAAGCTATTATTTACCTCCTAAATTTGCTTTTAATAAATTATACCTGTGATTAATAAATGGAAATATTTAATTTTGTCCAGGAATGTGCTCACAGATTTCCCGTTCCTTTGTATGGGAATGAAGGACAGAAGCAGGATAAATTCATTCTTACCTCACAGCCTGAGCAACTAAAATGTATTGTTACATTAACTGGTGATAGTATCACACATGCAGTAAGTAAAAATTCAATTTTAATATTAAACTTTTGTTTTGGGGCATATTGGGTAGTGATTACACAATGTTTTATTAAATACAAATTCCAAATATTTCAGTAATTTTTTTCACTAAATGCTGAATTATTTTTATATTTATTATCTTATCAACAGAAAATGAAATAGCACTTTATAAAATGGTGATAAACCTTTAATTTTTTCTATGATTAGCTATTATTATTCTATAACCTGTAAACTTTTTTATCTGAGAATTAATACTAGTACACCTACTATGCTCATTCAGTAAGCATGAATGCTTTAAAGACAACCTACTCTCCCTCTGACTCTGTTCATTAACACCTACCAACTTTTATTTCTCATTTCTCCCAGGGTTGAGTGGTAGAGAATGCCATGAGGCAATAAGTCCGCCCATTGGTAACCCTTTGAATAAGGTGCCCTACAATAAAGAATAAATTTCTTAAAAACAAAGTCTACACTAAGAAGAAAGAAATAATTTTTAATATAATAACTTTTGAATCGACCCAAAAAAGATGAAATATTTGTCTTTAATCATTAGTAGCTTTGAAAGTTCACAACTTTAAAAGTTCACTACCACATATTCAGTCAGAGTATGGGTTCTTTAAAACTAAACTGTACCTGTATATTGAGATACATTTTAATGTTTTTATTTGTTTTAGTTGAAACATACCTACCTCTATGTGACACACATCTGTTAGTAAAAAATACTTTAAGTCCACAAATATCTTATTATAATCTGTCATAATTACTGTCCAACATATAAATTTTTTCATACTTTCTCTATCTGCCCCCAATAGTCTACTGCTGGACAGAGGCCTTGCCTGTTGTAGGATTTGCCTTTATTATCACGCTTGGTAGGTAGATTGATGATCTCAGTGCTAGTCATCTTGCATCTTTGAAGTTGTTGCCCATTACCGGTCTGGGTATTTTAAATATGACATACGCAAGATCTATCAGAAGCCAAAAGATTTTTCTGGCATTTTCCATAGACATAAAATGTGGCGGTGGACTCTCTTGCACTGCCAACATACAGCACATAATTTATGATATACATAGTCTTGAAATGTTATTTTACAAAGTAATTACTTGTAAATTTTGATACGTGATAATGTCATTCTTAAATCTATAAAAATAAATATAAAAGTATTGCATTTTGTGGCTGGGTAACAGAATCCCATTCTATGCTTGTAATGAGAGACAAATGTGGGAAATTCCTAGAAGATCTTTTAGCAAAGATAACCATTTTTTATACAAAAGTACCTTAAAAACTTTCTTATGTAAAAGTACCTTAAAACCATTTTTTATATAAAAGTACCTTAAAATCAATGGCACCTATAATGTAGCAGAATTTCACTCTCCTTCAGAATATTTATAGGTAATTTAATGTGATGCTGATATAGTTATAACTAAGCTGTAATTCTATTAAACCTAGTTTCATATGCTTACTTGCTGATAACAATTTCAATGCTATTAGGACATCAGCTTCAAGGTTTTGAGGCAAATGCACTCAATATGTCGTACATCAATCAATCAGGATGGGCCTTGGAAGTTGCAACAGATACAGGATGCGGCTAATCATTTGCAACAGGCTATTGGCTATATTGATAATGTAGATAAACATTATGTTTTCAGGTAAATATTAATACAATACATACAAGATTTACATGATTAATAATGAAACCTATCTGTCAAACATATAAAATAACAAATAATAGTAGGAATAATAGTAATCACCAGAAATTTAAAACAATTATTAGAAAATATTCCTTTATCCTTTTAACAGGTTTTAATTTAAATTAAAAAAAAAACATAATTATTTTTTACCAACTGTGCCTACAACTTCCTTTACGTAGAGGTATATAAATATGTGCAATCTTAAATCAACAGATAGTTTATCTAACCAAGTGAATGCCCTGAAATTATTATTCTTCGTATTCTAGAATAGCTCATCATTATCATCATTACAGCTCTTCACAAATCCACTGCTGAACATAGGCCTCCCCCGAGGAATGCCACATAGCATGGTCCCGAGCCACCTGCATCCATTGACTTCCTGCATGTCTTCGCAGGTCATCACTCCATCTAGTGGAGGGACGCCCTACACTTTGCCTGCCGGTACGAGGCTGCCACTCGAGAATCTTTCTTCGCCATCGGTTGTCGGTTCTTCAAGCTGTATGGCCGGCCCATTGCCACTTTAGCTTACTGATCCATTGGGCTATGTCGGTTACTCTGGTTCTACTGCGGATATCCTCGTTTTTAAGTCATAGAATAGCACAACAGACACAAATACAATGTCCCTGTACAAGATAACATACATATACTTATACATTTTAGTTATAATTGCTGTGCCCACAACCTCATACGCACAGATCACTGATAAGACATCTTGATTTAGTTTTTCAATAAAATAAGACAGCTATATGAATAGCAAATACAAATAAAAAAGCTATCCTATTTCATTAGTACAATACAACTACAATAATGTTTCTTTGTACACAAAGTTATCAGTAGAACTACTGGAAATGTATGTGAATAAAGATTGTTGGTATTGCTAACACAGGAGTTAGTTATTTGAAAAGTAAAATGAGGTGAATTTATTGTGTGTATGATGTAATAAAGATATCTAAAAAAATATCTTAATTATACTAATAGTGGAGTCTTTGTATTAATCATCTTTTTTATCATTATAAAAAAAACTACCCACATTTTTTACTATTAATATTAAAATTATTTTTTTTCTAAATTAGATCATCAGAAGAGGTATTACACATTATACAATGTCTGCTTGGTTCACTGCAGAGAGCCCGTACTGCATTAGTTTTACCTAAAAAAAAAGCCATTGATGAACTTATGAAGAGTCGAAATATGGTAAATGCAATGTTTCTTGAGTAATAACACAGTATTTTATTAATACTTATTGAAATGTAATTTCATATATTTTCAGAAAGCGCTATCACCAAATCTGCCTGAAGATTTAGCAATATCATTTTATATACAGTCCCATAAACTGATATTTGTAGCTTACCAATTGAGTTCGGTTCATGGTACAATGCGTATAGACTCTTGTCAAGCGGATTGTGCAGTGCCATGGCTAAGTGATGTTTTGTTCATGTTGACGGCTGCATTGCACATGTGTCAACAACTAAAAGACAAGGTAAGTGACTATTAAGACTTCAGTAAAAGCAGTTATCACTTATGTTTGTTATAAACTAATAAATTTGTAAGATGTTTCTATGGTCCTATTACCTGACCACTATAGAAAGAGGGTGATGTATAGTCGAGGCTCCAGCCTAGTTAGCCTGTGGGTAAATCAGGCCCTGACCTTTCCATACTCCTGTCATATGTTTATATTGAAAGAAATATGATATACAAGTATTTGTTTAACCTCTCAGACCTTGACATTTTAATAGACAAACTTAGCCAGAACTATGGTCAAGCTAAAGAGTATAGTAAGTAGGTCAGCCAAAGACATTTTTTAATGATGGTAAATATAACTTAGAGTCATTACTAAAAAAAATATCAACAATTAAAATATCGAATTATTTGTATGAAGGTCAAGTGAGCGCTAGAGTAACGACGATTGCAAGACGATTTGTCGATAAATGAAATGTTTTGAAAAATCATCAATTACCGTGTAGAGGCGTAGTTCATTTTGTTTGGTTAAATCAGTGACAGGAGTAACGGAGAAAATAGTACGGTGGCGGCGCGATGGAACAACGTTATTTTGGAACTTTTTCACCGTGAGTTGTTTATCACTCATGTCTAGAGACGACAGAGGGAAATAAATCAGGAGATGGGCAGCAGCGTCTTCCTAATAACGACTAAAAATAAAAAACTGTGGTTGCCAACCCGCATGCCAAGCGTGGCAACTATGACAAATATACCCTCTATGAGGCATATAGTGGAGGCCTATATTCAGCGGGGGTTTTTATAGGCTTTAACGGTGTTTGTTGTAATAGTGATAAGAAAAAAATGTGGGAGGAAAAACTAAACAAAAATTAACGCACGAATTAACGCGTTGAAGCGGCCACACTACGTTTGTCTCATTGTGCACGGTGAGCGCAACGGGGTCGCACGTATGGCTATGATGGAGTGGAATAATGAAAAAGTTATTACGTTTCTTGAGATTCTGCAAACAGAGTCATGCTTAGGCAATGATAAAATATATTCATATAATAAACATTTACACTCATCAAATATAGAGTATTAGCGTCAACGTTCATCTTGCTTGAAATTCAAGGAATATTAAAGTAAAGTGACCATACGTCCCGTTTTGAACGGAACTGTTCCTTTTCTCGGTCACCTGTCCCGTTGTGCCCAAACAAAGCTCCGGGACGCAAAATAGTCCCGTTTTCCTGAACCGTGCGAAAATTTTAAACTATGAAGTTCGTCAGACACGAACGGTGCGAGAGCGGGACCGACCAAAAATAACTGAATGGGATAATTTAAAAGTTTTCGCAGAAACTCGTTGGGTGGAAGTATTCAAACACTTTCGCACCAACAATCTTCAACATAAATTCTTTTGCATTTTAATCGAATATATATTATGTCTACCTGGTACAAATGTTCCAGTAGAAAAACTATTTTTCTATTATGAATAAATTGTGGACGTCTGAAAAAAATCACTTACAGGTTCCAGTTCTCAAGGCGATGTTGATAACAAAGGTCGATGTAATAAAACTTGCCCAGAATTTTATTCTTATTTAAAATCATCACCAACTTTATTAAAGCAAATTTGTTTCACTGACATATTTGTCAGTGGACATATTTAAATATAATTAAAAATATGTTGCATTTAATAATTACTTGATTTTTATTTATTATATTTTTGATTAATTAATACTTACTGAGGAACTTGGCTTTAATGAAGCTGGTGAACTGGTGATTAATTTTGTTATTCACAATTTGTTATAATAAAATAATTATAATTAATGTGATTATAATTATAGTGAACACTAATTGTATAAAGTTACAGTTTTTAAATAAATAACATAATTTTTTTTTATTGTTAACCTGCTAACTGGGGAGTATAAATGTGTCCCGTTTTGAGTTAAAAAATAAATGGTCAGTTTACATTAACGCCAACTTTAACGCCGTTCAACGGCATTGAAATTGAAATGACGTTGACCGTTCAAGTGTAGCCACTCACTTTATCGCGTTAAAATTAAAGCAATAATTGTTGCGTTTATGGACATTGACGCTTCTCGTTACTGTGGCACCGGCATTTGATGTACCGCCACTCGAGTTATCGCCAAACGGCAAACGGCATTGTTAATGCCGTTGTCAAATTATCGCGTTAAGTCGTGGCCACACCTACATTCAACGTCCATTAACGCGATAATTAACGGCATTTCTCGTCAGTGTGGCCCGAGCATTACACTCACGCGGCGAAGGAAATAGACTAAAGTATGTAAAGTAAACGCGACGCATAGGTAAAAGCGGGGCCTCGTCATTTGAAGTAAATTCTCTTAATTTAGAGAAGCGTAATTTAGTAACGAAACTAATTCTGATAAAATTTTAGTTGTATAATTGTTATAAATAACATTTAAAAAAGTATTGTTCTGAGCACTCTTAACTATGGTTCTGACTAAACGTAGTGATTATATATTCTTTGGTTCTGAGGTGTCCTTTTTAAATAACATACTCAAGGTATAAATTAAAGAATGTATTAGATTAAAAACAAATTTATTTAATCAGTTGCACTACAACTAAATGAGCTGTCATCGTCATCATCGTTGTTTACGTTATATAATATATATTATTTTATTTTCTACGATGAATTCAATAATAACGACTAAAAATAAAAAAACTGCGGTTGCAAACTTGCTTGTCAAGCGTGACAACTATGGCACATATCCAATATATAATAATGAATATAACGTTGCCCAAATTGGTTGTATGTATATTTAATTTTTCGTAAAAATGTTATTTCTTACCATGTCCCTAAATAATTGCGTTTGTCGTTTTTTTGTATTGGAAGCCAATTCCTTTTCAAATGGTACTTAAGGACTATACTACCATTGTACAAGGCGGCATCTTCCAAACTTACTCGCAAGTTCGCCACAGTGGGATTCACAGAAAATATAAAAAAAATAGACTTGTTTAATTCACGATTCATATAATTTTTGAGTCTAAAAATAAAAATTTAAATAAACAAATAATAAATTAAAAAATCTAAAGGTTCGATTATTTGAATTTTTTTACCGATTATTCGCATTAGAATGAATTTGAAGCACCCAAGCACTACGGTAAGTTGCATAACGATTAACGACGTATCATTGAAACAACGTCACGCATAAAAGTTGATTCTGTTTTTTTTTATATTTTGTTTAGTTTGAAAGATTCGAATTTAAATTAGTGTTAAAGAACTATACATGTTGTAATGAAATATAGGTAATTTTATAATTCTTTGGATTTACGTAAAAGGTTATTTTAAATTGTGTGAGTACGCTTGTACAAAGTTATTGCGGAATGATTAATGTGAAACTTCAAAAGGTATTTCTTAGATTTGGTTGAGTATAAACTGCTGCAACTTTGTACAGGATTTCAAGTTTTTTTTATTTGAATATGTACTTTATCTCCAATGCACACTTTGCAGTAACAAATGGATATTATCAAAATAAATACTTTAATCGCTTCTGATGTTCAAAGTAGATAAACTTTGTCTTTTAAACTACGCAATTTGGTCAAATATTTTAAAAGTAACGACGATATAAAATTGTGCGGTCCGGTGCGCGCAGGGCGGTCGGGCGTACTGTGGGCAAGATTGGGAAAACATCGCTCATCGCCGCATGAGCAAATGTACCTCTTCACGCTTAAACCGCTAAACTGATTTAGATAAAATTTGGTATCGAGATAGTTTAAGTCCCGGGGAAGGAAATAGGATAGCTGTGATAACGGAAATCATCCCTAAAGAGGGTGATGGAATTTACTATGAAAGTGCGATTATTGATGGATCACCTATGGTTTAAAGTACAATATCTACGCGGACGAAGTCGCGTGCAAAAGCTAGTATGTTATAAAACATAGTTGGTAACTAGAACTTTACCAAAATGAAACTTAGAAAATAGTAAAAACGGACAACTACTATAAAGAATAAGAAATAATTTCCACATTTATAAATTAACGATGTTTCCTGCATAAAAAAATTAAAAACCTGTAATTAACTAAATTATAAAAAAGAAATTGCCTCACGCGACGAAAAATAACATCTTGGCAATATAGATAAGAATTTAGTCTTTGAATTTGAGTTTATCGGTTTCGGAAGAAATGAGACATAATGTTGTGCAGGATAGTGATTGGGCTTATCTCTTTACATGTCTCAACTACCATTTCATTCGATAAGATTTTACTTATGTATGGCTTAATAATTGCTGATAGTCAAAAGCCTTTATGACAATTATTTATTATGACTAAGTTATTGATTTAGAAATCAACAGGAATTATATATAAGAGACATTTCAATTATCATACGAAAATGGGGCCATAAGCTAATGTTTATGTTTTCAACTCTAGGCACACTACCTGATTAGTGATAGTGACCACCACTACGATTTGGACATAGGCTTTGGCACATAACACTAGTTCGAAAGAAGCTTTCTTTCTATAAGGCTTCCCGAGAAATTTGCAAAATGAGGCCTAGTGACCCTATGGACCTACGATACCTGCATCATGAGATGTGATACTAAACAATGCACTGGATTTGCCATATTATCTTCCCAAAAATGAAAAGATGCCCTGTAATAGTTTGCTGTACTTGTTTGTATTAATAAAAAGCAGTGCACTCTCAACTATACTAAATTTTAATTGTTATTGACAGAATAAAACAGATAACAAGTCAAACCTTAATAGTATAAAACTTCAATATTATATCTATATTATAATTGTGAATTCTTATTTTCAGCTTTGCGTATTTTCACAATACAAGGATTTTACGGTTGGATCAAGATCTGCTTCATTGGTGTTCAATTAAATATTAGAGGAAAGCTAGCCGCTTTACACGTCCAGCACCAATTGTTATCCAGTAATTTAATATTAATCGCATTTATAAATTATAATTAAACACATAAATATACATACTTACATTCATGAAGTATTATATAGAATGATCTGTAAGTAATCCAGTAAAAAAATTGTCGTGGTGAGTGTATCTATTTATTTATAACTAATTTATATGTAACTCTACATATACCTATTTATTATTACATAGTTATTGTGTCCATTGTTGTTAATCTTGTTGAGTTTGTTGTAACCATTTACCAATTGTAATATAATGTATAGATGATGTATAAACTAATATATAAACGTTAGTTGTTTAAGAGAACAGAAATTAATTAACTTAGCTATGGATTTCTTATAAAATATGTGTTGTCTTTCTTTATTAAACAAACAAAAACAGCAGTCATTTTAAGAAATAGTAACAGAAAAAATAATTTGCCTCACCATGTTTTAGGTAAATCTTTAAGTGCCAGTTGCCAATTTAAAGAGGCAATATCCAAGTAGATTAAAAAGCTGATAAAAAAGAAGTTCACATTCATCGTATTGCCATTTAAAAATTTTGAAATTCTTGCAACACGATTATTGAAAAATTTTCTTTAAAATTATGTTTAACAACCAGTATATTAAAAATGGAGGTTGTTCAAGATTAACATTAATAAGGTTTATTTTTATTATTTAATACGCAAAAAGTATGTACCAAATAAGTTGGAAGAACATTTTAGGCAAATTTTATTTTGAAAATATACATAATATTATTTAATCATGTAAATGCTTGAATGGTGTAAAAATTTATTAACAATATAATTGTTTGTTAAAATAACGTAATTAATACAGAAAAAAAATACTATTTACGATTTAACATGTGATGTGGTATTCTTATTCATTCATTCGTATTAATTTGTTTGTTTCATATAAGCTGCAAGTGAGCAAGTACCAAACAATAGTACTTATAACTTATTACTTTGACAGTATTAACACAAAATAAATAACAATATATCTAAATTTATTAAAAGAAACTGTTTTGTAATGGCTATATATTTGATTAAAATTATCTTTTCCATAATATCGTACTGGCAATCTTCATTAAAACTATTTTAATGTGCTTTGTAACTGCCTTATCACTTATTATTATAGGCAACAATTTTACGTTTGATTGCATAGATCTGATTTGTTACAAGAGAAATACAATAAATGTAACAGAATAGCTGTCTGCACGTTTATACAATAAGGGTGCACTAGTATAATTTTGGAGTTAATGTAATAAAATTATACGTTTATATTCCCTCGAATTGTAGATTAGTAAGATAAGCTAAGTAAACAATCCAGTGCCACGACTATATAAAAACTATACGAAGGGTCTATGAAACTGATAGCAATATCTTCAATACATTTTTTAAAGAAAAAAAGAATTTATTACCATTAATAAAGCTTCATGAGAAAAAAATCCGAGAAGCGAAATTATTATAAGAATTACTATAAAATAATTCAATGTTTCATAAAACTTTACGTTCAATTTTGCCGCCATTTTCACGGATTGGCAAATTTCATAAAGTTTTTGCTGAAGATGAAGTAGATAAATAAAAGTAGCTTAATTGTCTAATTTATAACATTTTACCTCGAAGATAAAGATGTTTTTAGTTCATGCTTGATACAAATATTTAACCTTCTATTGTTTTTTTATTAAACAGTAATATAGAATATAAAAAGCGATATAATTGTAAAACATTTAATGGTGCTTGTTTTAATTGCCTTCTGATGGAGCTCTGATGTAAAGTTCAGGGTATTTGATAATAATTTATTTATTTAAACTTCAGGTTTTAATTTACGAAAAAGGCTATAGTATGTAGCTTTGTTATTGATTGTCGTGGCAAAGGGGTGGGCAGGAGGACCATGGCCCCGTCCGGCATTTTTTGGAAAGAAAAGTCGGTTCTTCGCCTTAACATCATAAAAGATGTCGGTAAAATCTCAAAAAATCTGAAAATAGCATTTGATTAAAATATTACGAACAGTTTAGCAATAAAAGGTCTGAAAATAGAGATAATCTACACACACACACACACTAAGGATGGGGATAACATAAGTATAAAAAATACAATATAGTATAGTTTTACGCATTTACAAATACTTAAAACACATGGTGTATACAAGACTTGCCGATTTTGTATTATAATGTTTGTAAAAATTAGGGGGATGGAGGTGAGGGGCGGTATTTTTGGTTATAGCGGCTCAGGGCGGCAGTAATGTGCTGTGCCACTGTTGTTAATGAAAAAATTACGTTTATTAATTTAACCTGCAATGTGCTTTATGCTTTACTTATTAGACGCAGTTATGTGTTTCAGTAAATATTTCTATTTTGAATTATGGCGGTGCAAGTATTTTGAATGGACCTTTTAATCTATGAATCCAATAAATCCTGTTACATTCTAGAAAATCTTAGAATATTCTTTGTGATTTGTAAAATAATAAGTATGTTTTTATCAAAGACTTCTATGTAGACTATTAGACGGGTTTTGCGGCCTTAATACAACTGCGCAAACAGTTAAGGTTAATTCACCTTAACTCCTATAGTCCACTACGAGAAAACTAGTTCTTTATTTGGTAAACCGCGAACGTGGTTTTCAAAATTCATAATTATTTATTTGCATAGAATGTATGTGTTACAAAATTATTATTAAAACTCATAAGTTCCATTACATTCTGCCTAATCCAGGCGTGTAAGTTTTAAATAAATATTTTTTACACAAATTTTTAATTTACATTTGATGAATGTTAGTTTTTTTTTTTAATTCGGCAATCTAACACTTTGTTTAATGTGACTAAGGAAACGCTATATTATTCTGATCAGCTATCATTATTATTATGTGCGCACTTTCTCAACGCGATTTGAAGTTTATTGCAGATAATTATGTAAGTTACTTTATTTCGTATTTGCCTAAAAACAATAACTGTCGTAAAATGAAAATACAACTGCGTGGCATATTTGCCGTGCCAATAATCCGCGCGCCCACGCGATCCAGAGCTGTGACATATTTGTTCTGAATTGCCGACCTAGTAGTATTATATAGAAGTCTTTGGTTTTTATTAATAGTGTACAATTGGAGTTGTAACACCTTTTATAATACGATAGCAAATATCAATATGCAACAGAAACTGTTTTTATATATTAATATTATAATTATAAAGTTTCTATAAAGCATTCTAACGTATAATTCCTTATCCGATGATTAGTAATAGAATTAAAAGTTTAATATTTCATCAAATAACGGTTTCTTTAAAATAACCGCGCTAAGGAATTGGATAGTATAAGTAATGCTAATATTTTAACACAAGTAAAATGTAAAAGCACTATACGTAGTCACATTTAAGTATGAAACTATTTAGCTGGTTTACTAGTTTAAACAATATTGTGTTTTATTTGTTTAAAAGTTTAAAACATGTCTACCAAATTAATTTACCGGGTAAACTATGTCTAGGTAATTTCTTATTTTTATTTGGCGTAAAGCGTATCCCACACACAAGCGGCTTGCGGTGGCAGCTGAAAGCGAGCCGCGGCTCCAGCCGCTACAGCAACACACCATTGCGATCGCAGTGGTGGCGGCCTGAAGCACCATTCGTTGTGTGTCTGTCGTAGACTGCTACGATACACTGATCGTAACACAGACACCACTGACGTCATGTCAGTCAACATGGCTAACCGTGACGAAGTCTTATTACTCTTATTGTATTCAACAATATTATCCCATATTTTGCTTTTAATCCTAACGCTTTTATAATCACGGTGTGAAGTATCATAAAGTACTGGATAATTTTGCACTGTTTCTATTAAAATCTCTTTATTTAGCGCCATTTTTAACGCGGTACACGCGGCCAGTTGTAAAAATTTGCAACTAACCGCGCTGTGGCCACCGATAGACCGCACGCTTGCTAACACACGCGGTGGAGGAGGGGCGGGCATGCGGTCGAAATGACCGCACATGTTTGCGGTCTCACTTGCATTGCAAGCGAATACAACTGGCCGCCACGCCACCGCAAGTCGCTTATGTGTGGAAGACGCTTAACTGTTGCACACCGAACTGAAGCGGAGATTTCGGCTTTCTGTCAAGATCACGTGATTTGCTCATCTTATACCAGGTTCATTATTTTCTTCTTTTTACAAACTATTCAAAGTTATTATATAATGATTAAAAAAATATTATCAAACAATATCGAAGTTGTTTATTTCACATGTTTGACAATAAATTTCATATACTAGTATTATAAAGTAAGGTACCTACATAGTTTAAAGACTATTTTAATTGAACTGCATAAAATATTATTGTGGTCGTGTTGTATTTAATAAATTGAATGCTGTTACAAGTTTTTATTGCTTTGGTTTTGTCATAAAAAATAAATAATCCCTGTGTGTTTAATCATTTGAAGATTGTAAGTAATGTACAGTTCCCTAAATCAACGTAATATGCACAAACCTATCTTGTAACTATTTATAGGTATATAGTCTTTTTTTTTCTTTAGTCACAGACTTACAAGTATACACTGTCAGTGTCAAGTAATAAGAAATTATCTATTACATAGATATTAATTCTCATCTTATGTTAACTTTTCTTCACAATATTCTGATCCTTCACTTTGCGAAGTTTTAGGGAGATATTGATGACAGCTCAACCCAACGGACAGTCGATGCAGCAGTACCTGACCAGGACATCTCTGCACTTTTAAATGCTCGATTCTTATCTCCGTTTACGTACATATTTCATGTCTCTTCTAAATGTGACGTACTCCGTCATCAATTAGAAATCAGAAGACCCTCCCTGTCTGATTTAGAAATAAGTATTCGTTATAGGAAAAGATAATTATAAATTCGTTATAGGAGATTATGATACGACGAGAACCCCGTCAAAAGTGCGAGACGTCTGGTACTGCAATTGTCAACCCTCACACGATCATGACGATCGTGGCAAATTCTCCCTATGACAGGAGAGAGAGGGAGTCCAGCAATTGACTTTTACGGGCTTATGACGATAAAAATGCAACGACGCGTCTGAATGTAATTAATTTTGACTTCTCCGTGACGCAGTCGCTTAGCATTGTGTTGCGGAGTTGACGGCCGCTGGTTCGAATTTCGCACGGGGCGAATATTTGTATGGCCTACAAATATTTCCTCCGGTCTGCATGTTGTCCTTGTGCAATTTATATTTTTATACTGCCCCCACACTACGGGAGAAAATCCTAGGGTGGTAGCGTTTTTTTTTACTTTATTAAAGAAAGAATTTTGAAAGTATTTAAGAATCTTCCAGTTTTCATTTAAATGTTATTTTCTAAGTAACTGGGCAACCGAGCTTAGCTTTAGCTCTAGAAATACCTTCCGTAAAATTACAAAATTTCATCAAGGCCGTATCTGAGAAAACAGATTACATCTTTTCTTTTATATTTTAATTATTCAATAATAAAGCAATTATTTTCGACGGCGGTAACTCAAATTCGTAAGGCGCCTAAGCGAACAAAATAACTTTAGGTTTATATCAACATCGAAGCACTGGTTTCGTCGTTGCCACTAATATAGTACATGAGGGTAATATGGTCACTTTCTTATAACTCAAAAACTAGTCTTGTTTGCATAGATGGCTCTGTGATACCATAGCTCTTCATCAGTCAATCAAATAATAAAGGGGCCTGCTTTATCGACGTTATTATGATAGTTAACATTATGGTAAATATTTTTAAGTTGATTTTTCGAAGAGTTTCTAATTATCGCCAAAGCTGGTTTGCTATTTTTTTATATATTAGTTATAGTATACGACTTTGTGTTTTTGTATCTGTGCTCCAACTAGTTTTGGTTTTATAGGGCGGCAAAGCTTAAGGTGACCATATTACCCTCACGTACCTTACTCCACATGCGCGACACGTAATACACAAAGTCGCATCACTTTTTCGTATTATCATCTTGATATCATTATAAATTTAAATGATAAAACATGAGCAACAATCCGTCGACGCTCAACTGCTAGCCAAAACTCATGTAGTCTTAATAAAGAGTGTTGGATTTTAAATAAAAGTAATTTTACAGATCTTATCGCATTTAATTTAATTTTTGTTTTATTCTCCACGTTTCGAGTGCTGTACAAGTACAACACCCACAATAACGTGGGGTCCGAGGTGTTTGGAAGTCCTGATGTTGTTTAATCCGGGGTACCTTTAGTTTTTAAAATATGAGTTTTTGATCCAGTCTTAGTAGAACGAGCTTATAGTCTTGAAATAGCTCACGCAGCTTGGATTTAATTATTGTTTTTAAAAAATGTTTTATTGTGTATAGTTCAACAGATCACTAAAATCCGCGTTAAAATATATCTCTATATTGGTTCTGTAAATCACCCGAAATGATGGGAAATATACATATATATGATGGTGCCTGCGCCATTGCACGTGCGGCGGCGCCGGTGTTGCTAGACAGAATTCTAAGTTTCTTAGCTGGTTCTTTCCAGGACAGAGGTTTTATCCGAACCGGTGGTAGTAGTACTATATTGAATAAGAGTGATTCTATTCTATTCTAAAAGCCTTTTCATGTGACTCTATACATCATAATAACATCCTTCATAAGAAGTGGAATAAAGCTTTTCATTTAAGTTCTCTATATTCTAATGACCTATATATATATATATATATATATATGGCCCATAGACATCTACATCTATCCTGGCTTGCGAATAAAATGCAGACGCATTGTCAGCCGTGAGGACTAAGATGGAATGCCTCTTTTCCAGTAAAAGGGTCTCCGGTTCTCTACACTCACCAAAGGAAATACAGCAGCTTTAAGCTACTATTTTACGCTGGTATTCTGTGAGAGCGTGGTCCTTCCTGGTCGAGCCGACCCATTCGTACCACAACTATACTATTAGCTCTAGCATGGCTCTACCACGTATTGTAGCATGGCTATACAACGTATTGTAGCATGACTCTACCACGTATTGTAGCATGGCTCTACCACGTATTGTAGCATGGCTCTACTACGTATTGTAGCATGTCTCTACCACGTATTGTAGCATGGCTCTACCACGTATTGTAGCATGGATCTATCACATATTGTAGCATGGCTCTACCACGTTGTAGCATGGCTCTTCCACGTATTGTAGCATGGCTATACCACGCATTGTAGCATGACTCTACCACGTATTGTAGCATGGCTTTACCATGTATTGTAGCATGGCTCTACCACGTATTGTAGCATGGCTCTAACACGTATTGTAGCATGACTCTACCACGTATTGTAGCATGACTCTACCACGTATTGTAGCATGGCTCTACCACGTATTCTAGCATGGCTCTACCACGTATTCTAGCATGGCTCTACCACGTATTGTAGCATGGCTCTACCACGTATTGTAGCATGGCTCTACCACGTATTGTAGCATGGATCTATCAAGTATTGTAGCATGGCTCTACCACGTATTGTAGCATGGCTCTTCCGCGTATTGTAGCATGGCTATACCGTATTGTAGCATGGCTCTTCCACGTATTGTAGCATGGCTCTATCACGTATTGTAGCATGGCTCTACCACGTATTGTAGCATGGCTCTTCCACGTATTGTAGTATGGCTCTACCACGTATTGCAGTACGGCTCTACCACGTATTGCAGCATGGCTCTACCACGTATTGCAGCATGGCTCTACCACGTATTGTAGCATGGCTCTACCAGGTATTGTAGCATGGCTCTACCACATATAGTAGCATGCCCCTACCACAATTAAAGATAAACGCGATAATATCCTTAAAATTAGTATTACTAAGTCTATTTTATTATTCTAACTGTAGTGTTTGCGTAAATATAAGGAATCACTATAGTTAGTTGGATTCTTTATTTTCTATATCTATAACAGTAATTCCGTAAGATACATTATTTAAAAAAAAATAGCCGTAATTGTAAGCAACGTCACCCGAGCAAGAGAACGCTGGGCAAGGGGCTTAAGCTTACCCCTGCCCAGCGTGGTGGTTATAAATGTAGCAATCTCAGACGCAGAGAATACATGTGTTTTCGAGGAAGGCTGCTAGTTTGAATTCAAGCTAGCATCCTCCCAAAAATTTCTATAGGTATCTCTTAAAGTATTAAGTCACTAATATTTTTAATATAGTTACTAATTGTCACTAAATCTTGACATAATAAAATTCAGGATATCGTTGGGGAGGATTCTCGCTTGAAGGACGTGAATTCTCTTTGAAATTTAATAAATTGCGTGAAACTAAACGTAAACACGCGGTTCTTATAATAAATTCGCTTCTTGAGCTTCTTGAGGATACTATTATGCAAGCAACAAGTAGTGGTAAAATTAACAATTTTGTACAATCGACTTCTATATAAATATAATTTATTGTTCATTTTTAAAACAGCTTGACCGATTACGATAAAATTTAAATGGCACCACCTGGTAAGTATACCATTTGAAATAAAAATTTTCCAAATATGTTCAGGCGTCTTCGAATAATCGGTGAACATACATAAAAAAAAAAATCCGACGAATTGTAAACCTCCTCGTTTTTGAAGTTGGTTGAAAAATCGTTTAACTTTATCACATCTTATCTTGGTTAATACCGGTTTTGTACGTATTAAAACAGATAAGGATAAAGGTGAATAATCATCACTGGGGACCTTCAGACAGATGAAAAACCAAAAGACTAAGATAGAACGCTTCACGCTCTTATCTTGTAAATAAACTACGCTAGTATATTCTAAGTCTATGAAATAAACTAGTTCTATATCAATAATATAATGTCTGTGGTCTTGTCTTGTCCTTCAGACTTTCTATATATGACACGTTTATACCTGGTAGAGCCACGCTGCAGTTATATTATGGTTGACCAACGAATGGGTCGGCTTGACCGGGTTAAACCACGCTCTCACAGAATACCAGCATAAAATAGCAGCTCAATATTACTTAGCTTAATGCTGCTATGTTTCGTGTGGTGAGTGTAGAGGAACCGGAAACCCTTTTTACTGGAAACGTGGCATTCCTTTTTAGTCCTCAGGGGCGACAACGCATAAGTATTTTGATTCTTAATCGAGGATAATGTATATGGGCCACAGCATCCATTTACTATCAGGTGGACTGTGTGCTCGTTTGTCACCCTAATTCCATAAAAAGACAGTTACTTTAAAGGTACTCTATACTTCAGAACGTAAGTATCTCTATTAGATCTGTGCATTAGACTTTTGAATGCACTAACATCCTATTATTCTGCGTTTGATGTGTTCAGACCGTAACGCAACATACATGCACTGATGCTTTGCGACAGACATATGCAAGGGGATAATATACCTATCCAGAAGGACTCCTAGGTAGAATAGGAGTTCACCTTTAATTTATTGTGAAGAAAGTTTAAAATAAATAGGATAAGGAAAACCTGTTACAGTGTTTGATGTAATCTCGGGTGAGCCCCATACCTAGAGAGCGCGTCCCCAGGAGGCGGATATGGGAAAAATTGGCGTCACCGCCCGGCAGGGCCTAATTTATCCACACAAACACATTCAACTGCTGAAAAAGGACTTCATCAGACATGCCTATGGCTGAATAAGAACCTTTTAACGCTTAACATTCAAAAATCTAGATATATAACATTCTCTACAAATAAATCCACACAGCCAAGCAGTAATAACAGTAATAACTTAACTCTAAAAATGCATAATTGTAATAACGTAAACTCTTCAGCTTACTCCTGTCTACCATTACAAAAAAACTAGCTGTATTAAATATCTTGGTGTTCATCTCGATGAAACACTATCGTTAATCATTATAGTTACACACTTTGATCTTCTATCTGCAAGAACACGTAAGCTAATATGGATTTTTAAAAAACTTAGAAATGTTCTCAAATTAACACTGTTGAAAAGGGTTTATTACGCTCTAGCTCAATCGATCTTAAGCTACTGCATCTCTATTTGGGGTGGTGCGTGCAAAACTAGAATTATTAAGGTGGAACGCGCACAGAGATCGCTGCTAAGAAACCTTACCGATGCTCAACACTCAGTCTGTACAATGACAGTAAATTTATGACTGTAAGACAACTAATCATATTAAACCTAACATTGCGCAAGCATAAAGAATTAACCTATGACCCTAAGATTATTGATAACGAGCGAAGAAACAATAGAATATGTAGTAATATGAGACACAATACAGCCTTCTTCAGAAGACAAACATCTATCCAAAAACTTTGTATGAATGTAAATTTTCTTTAATAAAATATCATTTATACCATGTATATATATAATTTTTATACGTGGTAGACTGGTAGAGCCATGCTGCAGCTATATTAGTAGTATAGTTGTAGCACGAATGGGTCGGCTCGACCGGGGAAGGACCACGCTCTCACAAAATACCAGCGTGAAATGGCAGCTTGACACTGCTGTGTTTCGTATGGTGAGTGTAGAGAACCGGAGACCCATTTTACTGGAAGAGGCATTCCATCTTAGTCCTCACGGGTGACGACACATCTGCATTTTGATTATTTATTGAGGATAAATGTAGATGTCTATGGGTCACAGCAACCACTTACCATCAGGTGGACTGTGTGCTCGTTTGACACCCTATCCTATAAAAAATGTCAAATTTAGTTATGACGACACTGAATCATTTGTTGCTATTGTAAGCTAACACACACGCACACACACACACTCACATACACATTCCGACAAACTAGGAAGTAGTCAGCAAGCGAGCGACCTGGAGTTCTAATATACAGGGATACCCTAGTTTAGGCTCCAGTCTGCCGCAAAAATATATTACAATATATCATATTTTCTTGAGTTTTGTTAGTAGACCTATCTATATACTTTTGTGGTGGAGAAATAAATATAAATTTCATTTCATTTCTGTTCATTTTTTTTCATTTCATTTTCATCCACAGGCTAACTAGGCTGGAGCCTAGGGCGCAAGGTTCGAGGGGGCGCTGAGCTTGCCTTTGCAAGCACCACTTATGTATAAAATAAAATTTGGTATTATATTCTCAATAAATAATAGAATAAGTGCCGCAAGTATTTATTTGTTGCTCCTTCTTTGTTTTTGGTACAAAACAAATAAATAGACATGACCCCAATTAAATTGGGACAACAGCTAGGGAAAAGAAAAATAGAAGAAGGAGCGTTTGATGTATTTTTTTGGGTGAAGACCTTGTAGCCAATGCCACAATTAATAAAAAATATGTATTTGACAATTTGACATATTTATTTTTTGTAAACTTCGCGGATTGTAGATTTCACATTAGTTAATTTTGTTTTTTGTTTTATGAAATTAATGTAACTAACGCTTAAACAATGATCCGAAGGATTAGTGGATGGTTTGCTCTTGTCTCCGTATTAACAATTGCATTATTAGGATTTGGATTGTATTTAACTTTAATTAGTTTTGTAGTTTCGTTTGTTGTGGGGTAAATATACTCATTTTTATCTAAATAGAGGTCACTATGTCGTGTTTTTCTATCATGTATTGTTTATACCTTATCTTTATTTACAGGATCACAACTATTTTGTACTTGAACTATGACAGCAAGAAGATTTTCTCTGTTGATATAGATTGCTTAGATGATCCTCTTCAACCCACAAATTTTACTATTCAGTCTTTAAAGGTACGACCTACTTATTATTAAAAGTATTTTACCCTTACCTTATTGTGACTTCATTTTGATTTAAATCTTAAGAATTTTAGCATAACCATATGAAATAAATTATTTTATTCCTCTCTTCCTCTTCCACCACTACACAACCAGATACTCAGTGGGTCTTAACCCTTTTTTTGTCAATATATTTCACAGTAAGATGAAAACCAAACTGAATGCTTTATTGTTTGTAGTGCAAAGTAATTTAATAATTTACGAGCATTTCCAAATGATTACAATTCTAGTGTCTAAGGCAAGAGTAGTAATAGGCTTTTGTTACAATAAGCCATTTGCTTTACCATCTTCAGCTACATCACTATTTATCATCAGGTCTGTTTACTGGTAACTAGGCATTCTATTTTAGTCCTTGGGGGTGATAAAGCATGTACAGTTGAAGTCAAAATATTCATCAAAACTGTGGTAAGCTTAGGTGCACAAACACAGTTAATGTCATTTTTAAACTTGCCTTTTCTTTGTGCTTCTACAAATTAATTTAAAAATTACATTAGCTCCTAGGAGCACAAATAGAGTTATGATGAGTCTATATTGTATAGTTGTAGCACAAATGGGTCGACTCGACCGGGGAAGGACCACGCTCTCACAGAATACCAGCGTGAAATAGCAGCTTAATGCTGCTGTGTTTCGTATGGTGAGTGTAGAGAACCGGAGACCCTTTTTTCTGGAAAAGAGGCATTCCATCTGGGTTGGATTTAGAATCGTTTGGCAGGAATTTGGGGGAGTAAGGTGTTTTATTTGGTAGAGGTTTGGTCCCCGATAATTACAATACCACTCACATTAAAAGGTAATGCACCATTATTGAAAAAATAAATAAAACTACTATAACCTAAAATGCGTAAAACATGGAAAAACATATGCAATATTACTGTGAAAGCTGGATAGCATACAGAATTTAATAAGCCGAAGCTGTGTAGTTGAGCATGGGTGTCTGTGATTCGCTACGCAAGGGCAAAGGGGCTGCACTTCCCGCAGCGCCGAAGCCATTGTAGAAGTAACTATGGGTCAATATTCCTGTGTAAAAAAGTGAGGTTATGATTTTACAAAAAAACATTACTCATAAACTATACTTTTTCGCAAGGAGGGAAGGGTAGAGGGGCTTTCCCTAATAGGGCACACTCCTGCTCCCCTCTTCCCCCCCTCCTGCCGGAGACGATAAATGTTAACATTTTGAGGTTAGTTCTATGGGATTTTTGATTTTTCTCAAGAACGGTGTATTACCTTTTAATGTGAGTGGTGTCGGGGACAAGGGGACGCTCACCCCCTCATCCCCTGCCCCCCTCCTGCCAAACGATTCTAAATTTCAACCTTCCATCTTAGTCCTAAAGGTTGACAATGCATCTGCATTTTGATTCGCAAATGAGAATAGATGTAGATGTCTATGGGCCACAGCAACCACTTACAATCAGGTGGACTGTGTGCTCGCTTGTCATGTTTATCCTATATTAAAAAAAATGAATATTTTAATGGCAAAGGAGCTTGAAATAATATTTATAATTAATAAGCTCTATATATACAGTATAATTTATGTATAAATATAAGTGGTATTTGAGTGTATATCCATTATAGTATTATACCTTTGATTGATTGATTGATTATTTTATTTCAATACCTGGGAGATTCTCATAATTGTTCTCTCCGTTCTTTGGCTAATCTTAAGTTGCTCATTCCTTTACACCGTACTGGTTACTTATCTCACTTTTTCGCCCCCTCGGCCATCAGACTCTGGAACGACATCCCTCTTTGCATTAAAAAAGCTCCCAACAAGTTTGTTTTTAAAAATCAAGTCCATAAGCATGTGAAAGAATCATTGCAGGTTTGAACTAACACAGCTCTTCTTTTCATATATATTTCATATTTGTTCTGACATAGATAATACTTATATGTATTATGTATATATTTAAGTATATATTTATATATGATATTATATGAATTTAAGTATATTATTATATATAATATAATTCTTTTTAACCCTTTTTTATGTTGATTATTGCTGCACTGCCTCTTATATGTCTATCTTTGTTTAGGCGAATGGTTGACTGGGAGAGAATGCCCTATGGCATTAAGTCCGCCTGTCCACCATAATATGTACTACTTTGTGGATGAAAGTGTAAATAAATAAATAAAAAATTAATCAGACTGCAACTCCATATTTTATCACATATTTTGCACATGGGATTTATAAGATCTTATAATATATTTATCAGGCCTTTCTAAATCCATCAAAAAAGAGGACACCTGTACCTGTTTGTTTTAGTGTTTCTCCTATGGTTAGAGAAAACTCATTCATAATTGGTAGGAGATCAGTGGCGAAGCTAGGGCTCCAAACTAGGGCAAGCCCAAGATGTGGTTTTGTTGTTTTTTATCAGTTTTATAAACCTCTGAAAGGAAGTTCTTGTTGTGCTAAATGGCAAACAATATCGACTAATCTTTGAAAAACACTATGGTTGTGATCAACACGCATGTTGTGTTTTGTAATTTCCTCGGATAACTGGCGCGACAAAGATGTTTCAATCCTATTTTTTCCTAAATTACTAAACGAAATTACCGCATTCATGTGTTTTTAGATATATTATTTAAATCATATCCAGTAGTATTCCAAGCTGTTTTGTCGTTGGAAAAGAATATGCAGCACCAACAGTACAACTTATTGGTATGTGAGCAGTCAACAATCCAATGAGTTGTAAACAGATCTATTAAATTGCCGTTTGTGGGTTTTACTCGTCTGAGAAATACACAGATCAGGGGTTGGTTTTGGCGTGGATATGTGCTGTTTTTTTCTCAACAAAGTTTAAAGATTTTACCTTTTCCTCGCCGATTAGCACTTTAACACACTTCAAGGAACACTATTATCCTAAATTTTCACTAAAATTCTTTAAAAAAAGCATAATTTTCAACTCGCAATATTCATTCGCTCAAGTATACACACAAAGTAAACATTGAAATGTGAACTGAACTTGCAAACGTATCGCCCGCGCGCCCCCGCGCTCTACTAACTTCATACCGAAAGCCCAGCCTATCACTCCATACTAATTGCTATATAAACAATCGTAGTTATATTTCATTATAGAACATTTTGCCACAGGTTAGAAAGGGAGCGATCGTCTTCTCCAAAGCCCGATAATAAGCCCACGCGTGCGAGAGACGACTAATCGCTCAACTCAACTCCTTTTTATGACGGCAGTATCGCGCAGTTTTGCCGCGACCGGGGTCCATCCATATTGCTTTGCCTTCATTAATTTTGACAGTCCATTGCGTGTTCGCTTTGAGACAGAGAACACGAATCAGTGTATTTCGAATTGAAAGCAATCTGCCAAGTGTTGACGTTTCATAATAAGGCTACGAGGTCATGACCTGTGTAGAACAGAGGACCGCGCGGGAAATTTGAAATAGTTTGAAACAGTTTACGAGTTATTTTATTAGTTGATATTATTGATTGAGTAATTTGATAGGCAAGCTTCTATGGAGAAGCCGAGAAGCTTCGCTACCGTAGGAGATTAATATATATATGCTAGAAGAAACTTCTACAACAGTTTAGTATTATAAAAATATTCCATATACATATCATTATGTCAAACTCTTATTACATATGAAATTATTTGTTAATATTCACAAAAAACATGGTATAAAAAATCACAAATATTTTTTTAGGTTTTGGACCTATTTGAAAAAGAGACACCTTTACCTAAGTTTGATAATAGAATAACAGGCAGTGAGACTGTGGATTCATTTTTGAATGAAATCATTGTAATTATCATCAATGATTATGTAACTCCGTGGTATGAAATAATAACAGATGATAAAGAATTTACAACTTACTCAATCAGAAGATGTGTTCTGACTGCTGGAGCAAATGTTGCAAATAGGTATGTTAAATCACCTAATAGTATCTTAGGGGGCTTAATGATTGGAAGAGATTTGCCGATTAAACTTACAGAAGGCACCAGAAAAACAAGATGTAATAAATGTGTGAACAGCTTCATACAAAATCATCTCCAATCACATCATTTTTAAAATAAGTGGAAATTAAGTAAACCATTTATAATATTATAATAAGGTTGTAATTTCGTGTTATAATTAGGTTGTCACTTATGCAAAATGTAGTTGTATACAAATTTCACTAAAAATGATGATGAGAATCCTGTGAGCACAATATTCTAATTTTTATAGTTTACATTTGATGACCGTGTCATATACGAGATGGTGGTATATAAAAAGCTTATGTAATGAAACAGTTTTAATTATATAATTATCTTAAAATTATTAAAATAAAATATTATTTTAAATAATTGCATTACTCTTTACTCAAATAAGCTGTTAAATAAATAAGGAAATAAAAAAAAAAAACATATGTGCAGACGACGTGCAGTATAAGTGAAACCTTCAAATGATATGAAATACTTATAAAATAAAAATATTTCACGGCAAATGATTTATTTAATATGATTATTTTCAACCACAAGTTCGGCATAAAATATAAGAGAAAAGTTTAATTTCATATCAAATAAATGTTCCAATACTTATTTTTAGACTAAATTTCAGTGTAATAAATCAAAAGAATATTTTCGAGTTAAATTGCTTTGTAATAGCGCCATCTACTTCATTCTATAGGTAAAGTCATTTTATCAAACAAAAATTGATTGACTCTCAAGGCGGTACGTAAAATAGACGCTGAAGTTATGAAATCGTGGATTGTTATAAATGGATTGGTATATTAAGATAATTTTATTCAATATAGTTAATTTTATTTATTTAATAAATGTGTTAATTTTTTTTATATTGTTTATTTTAACAGTAAAAATTGATATTTACCATCTTTAAAGCACCACACAAAAGGGAGACCGAGATAATAGGAAAGACTGTATTTGAAAAAAATAATAGCAATAGCATTTTTTGTTGTCTTTTTAAGACAAAAAAAGACAGTAGTCAAATGGCGGATTTGAACCCACAACCTATCTCATTCTCTCGGGGGCAAAATCCTATAGATTCGTTTAATCGAGTTGCAAATCACAACGATTCTAAAGAAGTTTTCACTTCAAAATAGCAATATCTGTTATATGAATTGTAAATTTGAGTCTCCGCTGGACACTTATTTTATTTGTTAAGTATAGTAAAGTAATAGGTCAAATACTCATAAAAAGCGAGAATTTAAGCGATGCTTAACTTGTTCTCTCTCTTTTCACTAAATGAGAATAAAAAACACAGTTATAGTGAGACAGATATAATTAATACTTAATTTCATATTAGGTCTTTACCTATGAAATTGCCGTTTTATGAAATAAGTTAACATAATTTTTTTTCAATATTTTTTATCTCTTTTAATCATAGGAATTACCAGTGGCAAAGATGCATCGTGCAAGTGGTTTATTTTATTGATATTCTTGAAGAAATCAGCTTGACGGGAGGCAACAATTTCTTCAAAGGCATTTTGTACTGTCTCTCGGGTATTGAATTTTTTTCCCGCCAAAAAGTTATCCAAATTATGGAAAAAGTAGAAGTCTGTAGGCGCAAGGTCTCGTGAGTACGGCGGATGACGGAGAGCTTACAAACACAGCTCTTGTAACTTGGAGACCGTCTCTTGTGCAGTATGAGGTCGCGCGTTGTCGTATAAAAGCAGCGGGGACGAGCGATTGATCAAAGCTGGTTGGAGACGTGGGAGATTCTCCATAATTGTGTTCAGTTCTTCACAGTATACATCTGCAGTAATGCTCATCTTATTTGGTAAGAAGCTGTGATGAATCACACCGCCGCTAGATCACCAAACAGTGACCATCACTTCTCTAGGGATAAGTTTTCGTTTAGGTCATTGTTTAGGTGCTGAACCAGGAGCCAAACAACTTGCAGAGCGCTTGCGATTGTCAAATAGAATCCATTTTTCGTCGCAGGTAACAATGCGGTTCAAAATTCCTTCGTTTGTGTGCCTGTTGAGCAGTGCAAGGCACGTCTCGACGCGCTTTGCGCTGGCGATCATTGAGTTCGTGGGGCACCCATTTGTCAAGCTTTTTTACCTTTCCAATTTGACGCAAATGGACCAATATTGTTTTGATGCTAACGTCGAAAGCTGCTACTAATTCAGCCGTAGATTTGAGTATCATCAGCTTCCACAATTGCCTTTAATTCGTCATTGTTAACCCAAGTTTTCGGACGACCACGGTATTCATTTTTCAGGTCGAAATTTCCAGAACGGAAGCGGGCAAATCAATAACAGGTGGTGCGTTCGATTGTAGTATTCGCTCCGTAAACGTCGTTAATGTTGCTTGCCGCTTGTGCTACGTTACTGCCAAGACGGTACTCATATTCCATAATTACTCGAATTTTTAACGTATCCATGATGACGAAAAAGATTAAAATGCGATGAAAACATAACGCTAATCAATAAACAAATGACTAATTTTGAAAAAAAGAATTCCATGTTTTTTAAATTAATTTGAAATTAGAATTCTTAGCCAAACAAAAATTTTTCTGATTTGAAATGGCCAGTACTGCAGAACGGCAATTTCATAGGTAAAGACCTATTATGTTTTGCAAAAGTCAGTGGTATAACTAGCTCAAAAAAAATTGTTTTTATGATTATAGTTAGCATTACTTATTTATTAATTCTGTTCTATTCAATCTAATATATGTGATAAATTTGTCTTAAATTTCAGAATTAAAAGTATGGATTGGATACATCTCCTATCCTCAAGATTTCCTGAAGAGTTAACGGCACATCTAAAGTTATTTAAACAATCTAGGGTTAGATTAAAACACTTACAGTTATTAAGTGCCAAAGAGATTGCTAATGGTAATACAAAGCAAAGTCCTAAAAAACAAGAAGAAAAGAAAATCCACAGAAGAAACAAAAGTGAAACAGATTTATCATGGTTACCAGGTAAAATCTTTAAGCATAACTAGGGGACTAGTTATTAGTCCCAATCCTATGTTTCTGGATTCTCAGTGTTGATGGATATTACGATTTTTATTATCCAAAAATTTAAACCAAAAAAGAAATCAATTTAATGGTCAATTAAAAAAAAAACAGTAGCCTAAATACTTAACTGCCGTAATGTTAAGGCTATAAATTATTTTATTTTCTTAATTATATATTTTTTTCAGATGCTCAAGCAATAGGCAAGTCAAAGTTTTATGGTAGTTCGGAAAGTGTTAGTTATAAAAGTTTAACAGACCTATTTTTTGATTTAGAGTGTACTATAGAAAATAAACAAATTTGCCGTGACATGTTTTGTACAGATCCTGAGAAAGAAAATGGTAGGTAACAGAATTAAGTTTTAAATTAACAATTTGTTTTATAATGATTTCTTATATTTACGCGAACACTACACATTGAATTAAACTACTTTTACGGATTATATCGCGTTTAATTAACTTATTTTATTAATTCCCGACGTTTCAGGGCTTTACAGCACCCATGGTCACGGGGACTGAGGTGATTGACGTCCCGATGTCAAAGTTAATCCGGAGTACCTTCAGCTTTTAATTATTAATTTTGGTCCGATCTACGCAGAATGAACTAACTGTGTCTTGAAGTCTTGCAGTGGTATGAGAGAATCTGTGGTTTATCAAATCTAATGTAATGGCGGGGCCGTCTAGGATATGATCACAAACTGCAGACTTCCCGGAACGTTGGTGCTTCACGTCAGCTATGTGTTCTTTACGCGGGTTTTAAAAAGTAGTAAAAGATTTGATATTAGATTAGATTTGACATTAGATTTGATAAACCACAGATTCTCGCGAAAGAACATCGATTCCTGCCAAGGATGATACGTGAGGCTATTGAAATTAAAAACATCCTAATTTCAAAAGGGAGGCTGGATACTACCACCTGCTTGGGATCCTGTAATTAATAAAATTAAACTAAACCCAAGCATACCACTGCAAGACTTCAAGACACAGTTAGTTCATTCTGCGTAGATCGGACCAAAATTAATAATTAAAAGCTGAAGGTACTCCGGATTAACTTTGACATCGGGACGTCAATCACCTCAGTCCCCGTGACCATGGGTGCTGTAAAGCATATTACGTGGTAGAGCCATGCTGCATCTATATTAATAGTATAGTTGTAGCACGAATGGGTCGGCTCGACCGGGAAGGACCACGCTCTCACAGAATACCAGCGTAAAATAGCAGCCTAATGCTGCTGTGTTTCGTATGGTGAGTGTAGAGAACCGGAGACCCTTTTACTGGAAAAGAGGCATTCTATCTTAGTCCTCACGGCTGACAACGCATCTACATTTAAAGTCGGAAACGAAGATAGATGTAGATGTCTATGGCCACAGCAACCACTTACCATCAGGTGGACTGTGCTCGTTTGTCACCCTTATTCTATAAAAAAAAAAGCACCTGAAACGTCGGGAATTAATAAAATAAGTTAATTAAACGCGATATAATCCGTAAAAGTAGTTTAATTCAATTTGTTTTATTATAGTCCAGTGAAGTAGTGGAATAGATATAGGGCTCTTGTAGCTTTAAATGGATGACATAATAACCATCTCAAGAGACCTTAGCCAAGCTTTTGGTAAAGCGAAGCCAAAAGCTTGGCTCTTCATGCTCCAGTTATGCTCAACTTATTGTAAGAATATGCACTTACATGCACATACGCATCTCAAATCATTTTAGGTGCATATTTGTGTGGCCAGCAATGAAATTTTACGGGTTGATAAAGAAAGAACGAAGAAAGACGTGTGCGTGAGTGCGTCAAGAAGTAGAGCATGATTTCAGTATCACTTAAAATGCATGCAGCGCTTCGTCTATCTTTCATGGATTTCACTGGACTTTTAACATGCGGATGAAAATGTTATTTATTTTGTAGAGGTTTTTTAAGTTTTCTTACATGAGCATAATAATATTTTTTTATAACTATCAATTAATAAATAATGTTTCAGCATTGCTCAATGAAATTTCTGAAGCAGTTCTATACTTAATTGCGCCTGAAGAAGCATGGAAGTGTCATGCTGTGAAAATGATACTTATTGATCTGCTGTCAGCAGTGGTATTACAACCATTAGTAGATCTACTAAGCGATCCTGATAATATAAACAGAGCTATAATTAAAATAGTGAGTTTTTAATTGTGTTTTTGTCATTGTAAAGTTAGTTATGTGTGGTGAACAAACAAATGTGAATTAAGAATAAAGGAAACACTTCAAACTCTAACAAAAAAAATGCATCCCCATGTATGCATGTATCCGACAGTTAAAACTGTATCACTTAGCTATTTGCCATAGTGACATAATATTACCCTTTTCACTAATCTTTTATTTCATGAATGAAAGATACTTAAATTGTTTACATACATAAATTGCACAAGGACAAATATCTAGACCCGAAAAAATTATTTGGTAGGCCATACAAATACTTGTTCCGTGCGGAATTCGAATATGCGGCTCTGCGCCGCAATTCGATGTTAAGCCACTGCTCCATGGAGCCGACTAAGGACTAGTTAGTCAGATGTATTAAAATTTAAAAATCAATGATTTGTTATTCATACATTAATATGCATATGCATACATGGAGTGTGGTTAGCACAGAATTTTGAATTTACATGCATAATAAACTACTTAAAGATCATATAGGTACTTCATAATTTACCTTGCGTTCAACTTAGATTTTTTCATCGAAATTAAAGGAGTTTTGGCAACGGAGCTTATTTATAATGATGGATGTTCTTTTGTTCAATGTCGGCTAAGATGATTTGACAATGTTTTATAGTGTCACAAACAAAGACTTGCTTGTCTAAACCTAATCATATTCAATGCTTGAGTGATAAAATCAAGAGTAGGTTGAGATACAGTGTCGGAAACATCCAGATTCGTAAATCAAGTAATTGTGTTTTTGCATAGATGTTTTCGTCTGGTATTCAAAGCCAATACCCATTGTATAATATACTATTCATTGTCTGAAGTGCGGTTTCCAGTATTTTAAATTATTTATTTGTAATATTTTTAAATATTGGTTTAGAATAAAATTTATATAGAATATAGACCAATGTGTTATTTGCGTCCGTTTATAGTGTTGTCGGGACTCCTGCTTATCTTCAGAGCTATTCCTGTTGGTGATAAGGTGTTGCGGTGATGCCGAAGAGTTGGACGCTACTTTAGAGCTTGTACAAAAGGATATACAGAAGCTAGTAAGATAACTGTTTCATATGTTTTATTTGGTCCAATTTAAAGTAATGTTATAAAAATTAATTCAAAAAGTCCAAATCCATCCAAAACACTGAAACCAGAAGTTCACAGACTGGTTAACAGTGGGCAAATCTTCCAAATCATGCATGCTTGTTGGCGCAATCTTGTGATGGACGACAAAATAATAGCTTATTAAGTGTAGAATGTTTAATTAAATATAATGAAGAGTTTAAGTCTTTGTTTTTATGTCTTTAGCTAAAGTCTATACAAAATACAAAAATTTTTTGGCTGTTGAAATTCATTCAAACAATTCTTACAGCATTCTCGTGATAGCGCTGGCGAGTGGGAGCTTCAAGATAGGCAGAAATTATCATCGTTGCAATATTTGGCTAGGATAATTCAGGCCAGACATGCTACTTTGGGACCGCAAGAAGGTATGTAATAAATAATTCTTACGGGTTACGAAGCTATAACTTCCAGGTTTTACCCGAACATACTGTCAATTTCTCTATTGTTCTGGTAGCTCCTTTTCAGTTTACAAGAATGAGCGCAGTCAGACAATACGACGCCGTTATGTTTTATTATTTGTGAGGTGCATTTAGCCATTTAGCCTTACCAAGCGTGGCAACTAGGGCAAAATTCCCCCTTATGCAATCTATGGGGGAGGCCTATGTTCACCAATGGACTTATATAGACTGTAACGGATGGATGTAGGTGCATTAGGTAGCATTCTTCTGTGAAACCGATCGCGATGATATTGAAGTCGTGTTCATTCATCCCCTCTTTTGTCATGCTTAAAACTGGCAGATTAAATTTTTTCTTCTTCTGTACTATATTATAAAAAAAAATCTGCTGAACATAAGTCTCTCTCATAGTCTTTTGATGTTACATCTCGTCGCTTGTCTGGGTATTTTGCAGTTGATAAACAAGATGGTTTCTTAAGCTTCTTAAGCTTTTTAAGCTCTTCAACACCATTTGGACAAGATGATGTGATGAATTCTCTAACATCGAAATCGCCACCTCAACAATTTATTAACTGCTGCCCAGCAAGTGTGTCGTTGTACGTCTACAGAAATTATTATTTCAGCAGATTAATCTAATTTTTTTTTGGTTGAAGGAGCATCAAGTAACAGCAGCGCGGAAAAAGTATCGGAGGAGATTTTGAGATCCTTAAAATTTATTAGAGCTACCGCCGCATGGAAATCGAATGCCCAGTACTTGCTCGAAATTGAACTCAATGAAGCAGGTGATATTTTTTTAAATTAATCTAAAACTTTCACTTGCCGCGTTCTCTTTCGCATATATAATCGAATGAAATGAAATTATTTCGTTTATTTTTCGATATGAGAAATCAAAGTTTCATTTGTCAAATATTATTTTTTGGGGTTCCGTACCCAAAGGATAACCAACGGGACCCTATTACTAAGCCTCCGCTGTCCGTCCGTCCGTCCGTCCGTCTGTCAGCGGGTTGTATCTCATGATCCGTAATAGGTAGACGGTTGAAATTTTCACAGAATGTATATTTCTGTCGCCGCTATATCAAAAAAGAATAATAATAAAATTAAAGGGGGCTCCCCTACTAAAGGTACGGAACCCTTCATGCGCGAGTTCGACTCGTACTTGGTTGTTTTTTTTAATCTACTTGCCTGTCGAAATAAGATTCATCTAACCGAAGAAGGAACGGAGAAAGGAACTTCGCAGATATCTTTTTACCATTTAAGCGGGCAAAATACAATAAAATACCTTATTAACAAATACCATTGAATCCATATGTAACTGAAGCGATAGTTATAAAAATAGACATATTATGAAATAACTATAGCAAACCCTGCCAGGCCACCCTTCACAAGTAGCACCTGTTCACAAATACGTGGGCAGTTATTACCCTTCTTGACTATTTTATTGTGCACGACATTAACGGGCGGCCGTAAGAAAAAACAATTCTTTGCTGAAAACAAGTGAATGAAAAAATTCGTTGCCTTGGAACTACATAATACGTACTGTATTTTTATTTCATGTTATTTTTTTTATACAATAAGAGTGTTTGTCACTCTTATTGTATAAAAATTTAGCACACGATCCACCTGATGTACATTTATCCTCAATTAAGAATCAAAATGCAGATGCGTTGTCACCCCCGAGGACTAAGATGGAATGCCTCGTTTCTAGTAAAAAGGGTCTCCGGTTCTCTACACTCACGATACGAAACACAGCAGCATTAAGCATATTTATTGTTAAATTATTTTTAGGACCCAATGTCTTATAATGTATATGTTTTTGTTATTTTTTATGTAAATTTGTAATTACAATAATATTAATGGAACTTCTCGAACGCTTAGATGCACCGCACACAACTAAAGCAGTGTTAGACAACTTACGCTCATCGGCTTTGGAACTATGCGACTTGTACTTGAGTCCCAATCGTCCACCCATAATGGGTGTGCCGGAAAACTGTCACTCGGACTTGGTGAGGAAGATCACTATGGAAGGAGAGGAATTTACCAACAACCCTGTTATGTGTTTTGACGACGTGCAAAAATGCGTTTGTGACGCTTTGGAGGTATGGAAATTTGATTTTCTCCTTTCTTTTTTTCTTTTTCTTTTCTTTTATTAGTCTGTAAGAATCCACTACTCGACATAGGTTTCTCGAGTTGTAGAGAGTATCCACCTTAATTGCCACGATTCGCAAGCGGATTGGCGATGGCAGTACAATACGTTTCACAGCATTGACGCTAATCCCTGTCGCCGGGACTATATATGCTGGGATATTATGTCTGACGTAAACTTATAACACCTTTTATCGGAAAACATGAGATCTTTCTGTGACTTCCCGTAGTCGCCTTTTACAACACTCACGGGACGAAATGGAATGATGAATTCTCTTAGGCCGTTATCACACGGCTAACATTTATCAGGGTGACGATGTCTTCTCTTACTAATATCTCAATTGTTATGTGCAGTAGACAGCTGACAATTTACTCCAATTTATGTTTCACCGCCTTTTTTAAGTAAATCGGTGAGACACCATATTGAAAGTTGACTAAAATATTGGATTAATCTATACAAATAAATAAAATTGAAGTGTCTGTTTGTAATGTCAAATAATTATAACTTTTAACAAAAAGTAAATACCTACTTCAAATTCCTAAAAGAAGTTATTTATTTGCTATCCTTAGGGGTGGAGTTTTTTCTCCAAATTTATATGGGACTACCCTTGAAGTATAAACTATTAAATAAAAAAAGAATCATTAAAATCGGTTCTCAATCTGCGAAGATATCATATGAAATTCCTTAAACAATAGTCCAATATGAAACTTTTTCCCCTATTTTCCACCTTTGGGGGCGGAAGATTTTCTTCAAAATTTAATGGGACCACCCTTGAGGTAAAGCCTATTTAATAAAAAAAGAATCATTAAAATCGGTTCACAATCTGCGAAGATATCGCGTAACATTATGTATGTTGCAAAAAAAGAACACACTCGAATTGAGAATCTTTTCGAAGTCGGTTAAAAATCAGCATTTTTCTAAATGCATATGAAAATATATACGGTACTTACAAAAACACAATTTAAAAAATATTTTGTCTGTCTGTCTGTTTGTTCCGGCTAATCTCCGAAATGGCTGGACCGATTTTGACGCGACTTTCACTGGCAGATAGCTGATAGTAATTTAGGCTACTTTAATTTTAGAAAAATAATTAGGGTTCCGCGCATTGAGTTCTATGTACTACGTACTAGAGAAGCTATTCCAAACAAAAAATGTGCACTACTCTGTTTTCGCGCATGCGCGGGAGATAATGGATTTTAGTCTATGATTGTAGATAGCGTGGTATAGCATATAAATGAAGAAATTTATTTTTTCTATTGTAATATTATTACCTATTTATTCACTTGAACAACAAATAATTTTACTTATTTGACTACTGAATTATTAATTACGTTCAAGTTTAAACTTTAATTTGAAATCGCGTATTATTAGCGCAGCTCACACTATGAATATTGAAGCCACACTAAATGACACTAAAGGTGTACGGATTGCAGTACAGTTCATTTGAACATAGTGAATGTTCGGAATGCCAAATCTAGTACGTAGTACATATATATCGATGGTTCCGCGCAAAAAAATTAAAACCCTAAATTACACGCGAGCGAAGTCGCGGGGAACAGCTAGTTTTATATATAATAATATTTGATTTTGAACCACTAAAGTGTATCCATCAATCTATTCATCATCATCATCATCATCATCATCATCATCATCATTACAGCCCTTCACAAGTCCACTGCTGAACATAGGCCTCCCCCATGGAATGCTACAAAGCACGGTCGTGAGCTACCTGCATCCGTCGACTTCCTGCATGTCTTACCAGGTCGTCACCTCCATCTAGTGGGGGGTTGCCCTACACTTCGCCTACCGGTACGAGGCTGCCACTCGAGAACCTTTTTTCTACCTATATGACTGACCCATTGCTACTTTAGCTTACTAATCCGTTGGGCTATGTCGCTCACTTTGGTTCTACTGCGGATATCCTCATTTTTAAGTTTGTCACGCAGAGAAACCCCAAGCATAGCCCTCTCCATAGCTCGCTTAGCGACCTTAAGCTTCCTCATACGGCCAGCAGTGAAGGACCACGTCTCAGATCCATAGGTCATCACTGGCAACACGCACTGGTTGTTAAAACTCGTTTTTAAGTTTTGAGGAGTTTCTGACGAGAAGATGCGGCGTAATTTCTCAAACGCTGTCCAGCCGAGTTGAATCCGTCGATTGACCTCTCGGTCGAAGTTGGACTTACCTAGTCGGACTATTTGTCCCAGGTAAATATACTCGTCAACAATTTCGAGCTTAGTGCTTCCAACAACTCCTGGCATAGGTGTGACATGGACGTTAGATATGGTCTTTTTTTGTCCATGTTCATCTTAAGACCTATCTGTTGGGAGGTATTATTGAGGTCATTGAGCATGGTACTTAGGTCCTCCAGCGATTCTGCCATAAGGAATATATCGTCGGCAAATCGAAGGTGAGTGATGTACTCGCCATTGATGTTAATACTGTATCCTTTTCAGTCCAGTAACTTGAAAACGTCTTCCAATGCAGCGGTGAAGAGTTTCAGGGATATTACGTCACCCTGTCTTACACCTCTCTGCAGTTGGATAGGTTTCGTACTCTGGTTCTGTACTCGGATAGCCATCGTAGCCCTACTGTACAAAAACTTCGGCACTTCGATATACCGACAGTCAACTTGGCACCGCTGAAAGGGCTGCAGCACCGCCCAATTTTCGACGGAATAGTTCACATACACAAAGCAAAGTGGCAGATTGTACTCTTTGGTCTTCTGTACAATTTGCCGAAGGGTAAGTATGTGGTCTATGGTACTAAAGCCTTTTCGGAAACCGGCTTGTTCGGGAGAATGGAAGTCGTCTAGTCTGCGTGCGAGACGATTCGTAATGACTCTCGAAAACAGCACGTAGACGGGGCTCAGAAGGGAAATCGGTGTATAGTTCTTCAAGAGAGCGTTGTCGTCTTTCTTGAAAAATAAGACCACCGCATTTCTGCTCCACGCCTTCGGAGTAGTACCACCATGGAGGACGAAATTAAAGAACTTCTGAAGGACTTCAAGTACCGGTTTTCCTACCCGGTACTCTAGTATCATAATATCTTGGAATTTAAAATAATTTATAAAATGTAATGTATTTTGCTAATGTTGAATGAATTTATTCTTATTTTATATTTTTAGTGTATCTTATAATTTATTACTTAACTTAACTTATGCTCTATTACTTAACTTTCGTTCAGGATGACCCATCGTGGCAATCAGACTTTATGATGGACAATGAACAGGATAGTTTGGAAGGAAAAAATAGGTAAATACATAAAAGTATAGTTGTAACCTGTAAACATCCCATACCTAGCCTCCTATTTCTGAGAAAGTCGTGGAGCAATTAGATCGACGCACTGATCCAATGTGGGCAGCTTTACATGTCCTCGAAATATTTTATTCTTCAGGCGAGCAGATTTCCATAGGATATTTAAAATAACTTATTTTCATTTACCGATGAGTGCGTGGTAAATCAGCTCTTAAAATTGCAATTAACGATTTCATTGGAGACAACTGCTGGCGGGATCGAACCCGGGTTGCTCACATACTGTAAAATATATGGCGATTGCTTGCTTAGCTCTCCTGAGCTGCCACTGGTCATACATAAAGCATAACATAATATATTTTTAAAAGCACTCCATCTTGTGCAACTATATCATTTTTACATAAAGAATAACATAATATATTTTTAAAAGCGCTCCATCTTGTGCAACTATATCCTTTTTACATAAAGAATAACATAATATATTTTTAAAAGCGCTCCATCTTGTGCAACTATATCCTTTTTACATAAAGAATAACATAATATATTTTTAAAAGCGCTCCATCTTGTGCAACTATATCCTTTTTACATAAAGAATAACTTAATATATTTTTAAAAGCACTCCATCTTGTGCAACTATATCCTTTTTACATAAAGAATAACATAATATATTTTTAAAAGCACTCCATCTTGTGCAACTATATCCTTTTTACATAAAGAATAACATAATATATTTTTAAAAGCACTCCATCTTGTGCAACTATATCCTTTTTACATAAAGAATAACATAATATATTTTTAAAAGCACTCCATCTTGTGCAACTATATCCTTTTTACATAAAGAATAACATAATATATTTTTAAAAGCGCTCCATCTTGTGCAACTATATCATTTTACATAAAGAATAACTTAATATATTTTAAAAGCTCCATCTTGTGCAACTATATCCTTTTACATAAAGAATAACATAATATATTTTAAAAGCGCTCCATCTTGTGCAACTATATCCTTTTACATAAAGAATATAATATATTTTAAAAGCACTCCATCTTGTGCAACTATATCCTTTTACATAAAGAATAACATAATATATTTTTAAAAGCACTCCATCTTGTGCAACTATATCCTTTTACATAAAATAACATAATATATTTTAAAAGGCTCCATCTTGTGCAACTATATCCTTTTACATAAAGAATAACATAATATATTTTAAAAGCGCTCCATCTTGTGCAACTATATCCTTTTACATAAAGAATAACTTAATATATTTTAAAAGCACTCCATCTTGTGCAACTATATCCTTTTACATAAAATAACATAATATATTTTTAAAAGCGCTCCATCTTGTGCAACTATATCCTTTTTACATAAAGAATAACTTAATATATTTTTAAAAGCACTCCATCTTGTGCAACTATATCCTTTTTACATAAAGAATAACATAATATATTTTTAAAAGCACTCCATCTTGTGCAACTATATCCTTTTTACATAAAGAATAACATAATATATTTTTAAAAGCACTCCATCTTGTGCAACTATATCCTTTTTACATAAAGAATAACATAATATATTTTTAAAAGCACTCCATCTTGTGCAACTATATCCTTTTTACATAAAGAATAACATAATATATTTTTAAAAGCACTCCATCTTGTGCAACTATATCCTTTTTACATAAAGAATAACATAATATATTTTTAAAAGCGCTCCATCTTGTGCAACTATATCATTTTTACATAAAGAATAACTTAATATATTTTTAAAAGCGCTCCATCTTGTGCAACTATATCCTTTTTAAAGATTATGTTCGACTTTTCAGAGACGCAAATAAAAGAGACTACAAAGCAGACACAAAAAAGTATGCAGGTAAAAATATGTTATTTGTAAACTAATTATATTTAATTTTCGTTATTCAATTAAGTTTTACTTTATACGGTGAAAATTGATAAAGATTGACGGCTGGCCATATAAAAAAGCAATTTCTCAGCGAGCTATGGAGAAGGCTATCCTTGGATTTTCTTTGCGTGATCATATTGCAGCAGAACCAAATAGTCGATATAACCAAAATGATCATTACTCTTAAGTTGTAATGAATGAAAGAAAATGAAGAAAAGATTTTCGAGTAGCAACCTCTTATCGGCAAGTGAAGTTTAGGGTGACCCTTAACCACCTGATGAGGTGCTCGATGTATGTGGTCTAGAACCGTGTTGTTGGAAAATTTATAAGAAGGCCGTTGTTCAGAGGTGGACATGTGATGGGCTGTAACGATGATGATGACAACTAATAGGTACGACAAATACGAGATATGACTGAAAAACTACAAAATCACCACTTCAAATATTGTAACAATAAAATATGCTACGATTGGTAAAGGAAGCAGCCTGTTTTACTAAATATGTATACAGAATTATAGATGTCACCGTGTTGAAACTTAAAATCTGATGATTGTTTTTTTTTGCTGCATGTCGAAATAAATACTAGAATCAGACGTTACTTTGCGGAAATTCATTATACATATTTGGAAATGAAAATTGAGTTTCGAAATCGTTACATTTCGAAATATTTTTATAGGTAGCTTTGATGCCTTTTACCCCTACATACAGTTACCGTTACTGCCTATCCTAAAAGTCCACTGCTGAATATAGGCCGAAACCATAGATTGCCTCACAAGGCAGATATTTGCCATAGTTGCCACGCTTGGCAGGCGGGATTGGCAAGCGCACTTTTTATCTTTTAGTTGTTATTAGAAAGTCGCTGCTGGCCATCTCCTGGTTTGTTTTCGTCTGTCGCTTCCTACGACATCTGCGGGACGATAATGGGTAGCGGATATTCTTACACCGCCACACGGTCACGGCTCTAACCTTTACTACCTGATATTTGTTTCAAGTTTCAAACAAATAAATTATAGGGTTATATATTACGTAGCCAGTAAGTTTTAATTTTTCTGCAGAAAAATGCAAAAGAATGATGAAGTCGTGTTTAACGCAATTGCCAAAGTTATTCCTTAAGTCCAAGTTCAAACACGAGATTTCAAAAAAGTCTCACACCTTTCCTAGATCCTTTAAGCGAAGGATGCCATGCAACAAGAACCATACTTTGCCGAAGTGCAGTAATTTTGGTATTTATTTTAATTTTTGCCTTGTAGCCTAAATTATTAGAGTAAAGATGAATTTATTTATTTAATTTAGCGTGCCATTCGTTTATTTTTCTACCTGATTTTCTAAATATATTTCCCATTATATACACGTATTTTTTTCATTAATTTTATTTAGTTTTTAGAATTAGCATCTATAAAAGTATGGCGGCACTTCGGGTCTACGAACAATTGTTTTGGGTCTGTGTGATACCATTTATATTAAAAGCCTTCACGATACATGAAAAACACTAAGGTGTATCGTTTTTATTTAAAATTAAAATGGTAGCGATTGTTAATCGTTTACTTTCCATATAATTATCCCAAAAAACGACAATTATTAAAAAGCAGTAACGCATTGTATAATAATATTGTTTTGATTTGCATATTAGTGACATTGGTTTGCTAGAATCTAGGGTGAATAATTAAATAACCCTGTATTTATTTTGTTTAATATATCCCCTATTGTTTTTAGAAGATAAGTAGGTGATAAAGTCATTAGAGCATACATAGCTACAAGCTTGGTAGGTAATTTGTAGTGATATGTTTTATATTGAATAGTAATGTGTAAAATGTAACAATGATTATATATTTAGTATTTGTAAACTTTATTTTGCAGGTAACGACATGCCTTTGTCGGGTTCAAGACATAACCGATCGCGTTCGGATGTCGTAGGAAATCTGGCTCAAAGGATGATCAATGAAAGTGCGGGTGCGTTGTTAGTTATTATTACGTAGTGTTCTATTTTGGTCGCCCCATGTATAGATATACTGCATTAGTATTCTAAGAAAAATATTTTTATTTAAAACATAATATTGTATAATTATTGTTGTATATTACAACAATGTAATAATGCTGCCAAATGCGGATGTGAGGGTCTATATACAATGTTTTTTTTTATAGCTAAAATGTCTTATTTGATTTCCACTCCATTTAACCGAATATGAAGGCATTTATATAGTTTATTTGCTAAGAAATGTATTCGGAGGTGACAATAATTACGTGCGCAAAGAGAAATATTTAGCATTCGGTACTAAAATAATGCTATTGAACTGAAGCGCCTACGTGTGGCGAGCGTAGGTGCCGCGTATGCGCTGTCAATGACTCCACGTCTTTTTCTGCCACCAGAGCGACGCCACTTAGTAACGTGGTAATATTTTGCATAGCGGGGGAAGTTAATTTGTTTGAAAGTAAGTGTATAATATATATTTTATATTAATTACATTAGAAATGAATAAACTAAACTACGGATATTCCTAAAAGTAGAAGAAATAAAAAAAGTTAAAAATGCATAACAATCAAAGAATACAGCACTGAGGCATTGTTTTGTGTATATACATACACTAGAGACCGAAAAGTTGTAATTAAATCGTAACTTTCAATGATGACGTCACTGTGTGTCCTTCTATTACACAAATAAGTTCACCTTAGTCAGTCATCTGGTGAGCGTAAGATTACTAGCCCTCATTGGCTTTTTCTACCGACTTCAAAAACGAGACGGTACTCAATTCGAGTGTATGTTTTTTTTTTAATGTGTGTTACCTCATTACTTTTTTCTGGGTGAACCGATTTCGATGATTCTTTTTTTTATTTGAAAGCTTCTCATGTGGTCCTATATAAATTTGATCAAGGTCTGACCAATAGTTTTTAAGTTATTCTTAATAATTTATATTGAAGTCGGTTGTACAAAATTTTTAATTTTAAAATATAATCTTTGACTGCGATCAAACGCATGCCAGGTATGATGATTAAGGCAAATCCTCTAATGGGAGGGCTCATGTCCAGCAATAGACGTTTATGGGTTGATGATGAGATAAGAAGATATATATTGTGTTAAGTATTCCTTTTTTATTTTTTTTAAACTCATGGTTGTTTATATTACAGGTACATCAAATTTATCCTCCACATACACGAACTCACTGTCACTGTCTCATTCGGAAATCACTCAAAGAGCGAAAAATCTACACTCCCCTCTTACAGCGTACATAATTGAAACTGGCAAGTAATATTTTAGATTTTGTTTATTTTATAACATGAAAGTGTCAAACGCCATTTCCAAATATCCATGGACATTTGCAACCAACATGAATAGAGAAAGCTAAAGATATTGATGAAGTGAAAGACATGTCAAAAACATTTTTGTTATTGATCGACAGGACAATAATACCGTGGTTGATACAGGCTCACCGATATCGGGGCATTGTAATGTACCGAGCAACCTATGATGCCCCGGTCGCCGAGACCGTTATTCGGTCTAAAGGACATTACAAAGAAATTTTTTATTTCATTACTGCGCGCAAAGAATTGACTAACAAGTTTTCAACATGTTAAACACAAAAAGTGCTGTTGTTCTTTCACACAGGTGTTATGCGAGATAGTAGTTCTTTTTTCTCTTTTCGAGTGCCTAACGATTTACTCTGGTTAATTAGCGTTATCCAAATGTATACCTAGGCTAATTGTGTAGTCTGAGTAAAAATTAACTTTTTGTAAGAATTATTTATAATTTATAATAAATAAAAAATTATATTCTATTCTGTATTCATTAATTCATTACAGCCCTTCACAAGTCCACTCGAGAACCTTTCTTCCCCATCGGTGGTCGGTTCTTCGAGCTATATGGTCGGCTCATTGCTACTTCAGCTTACTAATTTGTAGGACTATGTCGGTTTCTCTAGTTCTACTGTGGATATCCTCATTTTTAAGTCATCATTCTTAGGTCTATCACGTAGAAACCCCGAGCATAGCCCGCTGAGCGACTTTGAGCTTCCTCATATGGCCAGCAGTGAGGACCACGTGAATACTCTTCTCATATTAGGTGGCTTTACCGTGATTAGTGATTAGCCTTGTCCGAAGTCTTGCCATGTGTAAAAATGGAGCTCCTGTAGTGTGTCGATAATTGTCGGCAAAATATTAACATTTTATGTGCTTTTAGCGCTCGTGCAGGACAAAGGGCGGACATTCGGTATTTATGCCATAGCCGTTACAAGAATGTCTGACAACGAAGTGTGGCATATATATAGGAGGTACAGTGATTTCCATGATTTGCACACTTCTATAAAGGAAAAGGTAATTAATAACTTATGCTACATAATATGTACTATAAATTACCTATATTATAAATTATGCAAAAAATATCAACGTGTGCTCTCCGTAACGGCTTTCATTGTAATAATCCCTCCTCCTTCCCCGTTTCACTCATTCATTCCATTACGCATCTGCACGCATACAATACATTACTTTCCAATGTTCACGCTTGCTACGTTTTTGCATCTGTTGTAGTTAACTTTCATCTGTTACATTCTAAAATCTGGTTTTCATTTGTTTGCAGTGGCCAGAGTTAGCAAATCTTCCGTTTCCGGCCAAGAAAACTTTCCAAAACACTTCGAGGTCGGTTCTAGAAAGTCGTAAGAGGATGTTGAACAATTACTTACAAAGTCTGACGAGTATAGCAATGGACGCGAGGTATATGACTCTTTTGTCCCAGGACTATTTGGGAGGGTTCTTGAGTCCTGAAATTCAGACCGAGCGGCATGGTAATTCGGTACGCGATATTTGTAATTTTTTAGCACACGTGCTCGTTTATTTTTGTGATGAAGTTCTTGTTAATATTTTGTAATTTGTTCTTAAGTTTTACCGTTACCGTTACAGCCTATTAAAGTCCACTGATGAACATCGGCCTCTCCCATAGATTATCTCATAGGTGGTTATTTGCCATAGTTGCCACGCTTAGCAAGCGTGTTGGCAACTGTAGTTTTTTTACTTTTAGTCATTATTAGGAAGACACTACTGCCCATCTCCTGATTTGTTTCCTCTGTCGCCTCTTACGACACCCACGGGACGATATGGGGTAATTGATATTCTTACACCGCCACTACGCGGTCAAAGTATAGCCTTACGTCAAGCAACATAGTGTAAAAAAAAACCGGCCAAGTGCGAGTCGGTCTCGCACATGAAGGGTTTTGTACCACCACACACGTTTCCAGTAGGGGAGCCCCCTTTAATTTTAAGTAATTTTTATTTTTATTATTTGTTGTTATAGCGGTAACAGAAATACACATTCTGTGAAAATTTCAACTGTCTACATATTAGGAATCATGAGATATAGCCCGCTGACAGACAGACGGACGGACGGACGGATGGACAGCGGAGGCAATAGGGTCCCGTTGGTTACCATTTGGGTACGGAACCCTAAAAAGATGATTTTATTTGTTTCTTAAATAATTTTACTTACCCTTGGAAAAATCCTCAAAATTATAGTATAAGATGTCTTACACCCTTGACGCAGCCCGTCGCTGATCAGAGTTTTTAGATCTGGCATAATATATGATATGATTCTACTATCTTATATATACCAGAACTATCGATGGCTGCAATATTATTTTGAATAATTCTTAAGCTGATGTATATGTGGATGATTAGATTTTTAAATCATATATTTTCAACTTTTTTTGATAGATTGATGCTCTTTTCGTGAATTCTCTCAGAGCCGGGATGAGGACATTGAAAAACATGCCGGATCAGTTTGTGAACACCGTGGACGGTGTAATGGATGGTAAAATTATTTTTTTACACGCATTTTAATTTGTAAAATTCTTCTTTTGCAGCTCGTAAAAGTCCACTGCTAGATAAGAGTCTCTCCCGTTGTTAGAAAGATTTTTCTTAATCGGTACGCTTGGCGGGCGGATTGACTGACGCAGCACCAGAAGTCTCGCATCTTTGACGCTGCTGCTCGTTGAAGGGTTGGGTAGTTTAAGTCTGACATAAAAGAGATGGTTACAGCGCCATCTATCGGAAGCCATAAGATTTTTCTGGAATTGTATGGAATTTTCGATAGTCGCTTCTCACGACACACGCAAGACGAAATGGGATTGGATTCTCTTACAGCTCCACTATTTTTATATAATCTTAAGGAAATAAATAAATTAAATTACTGCAGTTTCAAGTGTAGTTATATGAGTCGACGGAAAACAACGTTTAAAAGCAGATTAATACTGAATGAAACAATTTTTACGGATTTTATCGCGTTTAATTTTACTATTTTGATTCCCGACGTTTCGGGTGCTTTACAGCAACCCATGGTCACGGGGGGGACTGAAATGTTTGACGTCCCGATGTCATAGTTAGCCCGGTTACCTTCAGTTTTTTAATATTAATTTTTGGTTCGATCTGCGTAAATCCGTAAAAATAGTTTTATTCAAGATTTATACTGGTTCAGAAACAGGTATCATTGTAAAAGCAAATCAACTTTAACGCGGTATTGCTATAATCAGTAGCTGATTTTCAAGTTCCTGCTCAACAGCGCCTTTATCTGAACCGAAGTCAGTGGCTGTCAATGCTTTTAAGGGTTACGTTACTTTAGATTTCTAATTCCTATATTCTAAAACGTTTTGTTATCCGTTACGATTCGTTTTATTATAAAAATAATTCTTTTGAAAACTTACGACGGGTTATAGTGGTAGCCTTACTTGTAAGGCATCGTTAATTGTTCAACCTGTACTTTGTTATACAAATTTAATTTTTCTTGCACTTTTTACACCTTAAATCGGCTTGTAAGCTGAAATTAGTTGTAGCACGAATGGGTCGGCTCGACTGAGGTAGGACCACGCTCTCACAGAACACCAGCGTAAAATAGCACATTAAGGCCCGTATTAATAAACGTTACTCAACGACGAACTCAAGTGCGTAATCATTTGATTTGATGAACCTGCTCGTTTTTTTTATAGGATAAGGGTGACAAGCTAGCACACACCACCTGATGGTAAGTGGTTGCTGTGGCCCATAAACATCTACATCTATCCTTGTTTGCGACTCAAAATGCAGATGCGTTGTCAGCCGTGAGGACTAAGATATCCCGCCGACAAACTGTTACGCAGTTTGGTGGGTGTAAAAATGTACTAAAGGTTTGGTCCAGAATAAATGATTTATTATTATTATTATTATTATTAAAAAGATGATGTCTCTCTTTTGCAGTAAAAAGGGTCTCCGGTTCTCTACACTCACCATACGAAACACAGCAGCATTAAGCTGCTATTTTATGCTGGTATTCTGTGAGAGCGTGGTCCTTCCCCGGTCGAGCCAACCCATTCGTATTACAACTATACAATTAATGTAGCTGCAGCATGGTTCTACCACACTTAAACTCTCTTTTACCTCGTTTGTCGCCCTTCTATATTAAATTAAAAAAAGTATTTTTATGTATAGACATAAGAAACTATCTGTTATGTGTTTGTAAATCGAAGCAAGTCAAAGTCTGTCACTGTCATTCAATCTGACGCTAGTTTTGTAGTGTCAGATACTACTCTAGAAAGTTATACCAACTTGGGAGAGGATATAATGATTATAATTTTTAAAAAATCGCTCAGTTTGCGACTAGTTTGTAGGTTTTAATTCTTTGAAATTAAACTAAATTGGACGTTTAGAAAATTGGAAGTGGTCCTTTTTACTCAATTCTCAGTATTTATGGTATTTGCTTTCAATATTACAGTTGGTATTAATAATCATGGACTTTGTTGGCAGTGTATGTACATATTTTATGGTTTGTTTTTGTATCTTTAAATTCTGTGTAATCCACAGGTATTTCGAAGGTGTTCCAAGGAAAAAGCGGTGAAAACTATTATGAAGGCATAAAAAGTGAGAACTCATCAGACGGTCAAGATGTACGTATTTATGCATGTGTGTTATATTTAAAACGTTATTTACACGTCATTTATTTAATTAAAGTAATAGTAAAGTAATACTTACTTACATTATGTTATTGGACACATACTTTTTGTTTCTGAGGTTTTGGAGCTGGTAAGAGTGCGTCTGGTCCTTGAATTATTTATTTTTAATTTGTTAGTGGAATGGCAGGGGCAGTACTGGTGTAGCCTGGTGAACTTTTTCCTGCTATAATCCACTGTTATATACCCCGGTATCTTCTAAAGGGACGTAGGCTCTTACTTTTAATGTGTCTGTTTCGCCAACGCTTGCAGGATGGCGATGAAAGTGTTCCCTTACGTTTGTTGGAAGAGGTCCTTGGCATACGAGGGTTGTGGTTGAGGCGGCGTTTGCTCGCACCGGTCCGAACGTTGATAGCAGATCGCGTAAACAAGTAAGTGCTTAAATTAAGTAGCAGGATGTATTACTTGAACGGTTCCCGTTTTAAGTTAAATTTCCCTTTTAGATTTAATTACTTAAAGATACACAAATAAAATGTTTATTTGATTAAATAAACTATGACGTCATTTCCTGGTATTTTCCTATATTTACTGGAGAATGTTTCGTTTTGGCAGCTAAAGTAAAAAAAAAGTAAAAAGTGTTTAAATTGACATTAGTGTCTACCGTTTAACGAAACGTATAACGGATCAGTAAGCTGAAGTGGCAATGTGGCGGCCATATAGCTCGAAGAACCGACAACCGATGGTGAAGGAAGGTTCTTAAGTAGCAGCCTCGTACCGGTAGGCGAAGTGTAAGGCGGCCCCCCACTAGATGGTGTGACGACCTGGTAAGAGATGCAGGAAGTCAATGGACGGAGGTGACTCAGGACCGTGCTTTGTGGCACCCATGTTCAGCAGTGGACTTGTGAAGGGCTGTAATGATGATGATGATGATAGTGCCTACCTCTCTATTAATGTGAATTCTTATCTAGATGTATTTCTTGTTAAATGATGATTTATGTTTTTTGTATGAATTAAAATTTTAATTTTTAAATTATTATAAATTGTTTAAAGCAGTTAGTTCAAGAACGTGTTTTCTGGCAGTCAATGGGGAAGACCTATCAGCAGTAGACTTGATGTGATGGGCTATAATTGTGATGATGATGATGATTATTATTGTTAAAATAATCAACATTTGTTATATAAATATAGAAAGATTAGAATAAATGAAATTATAATTTTGTTCAACGACAAAGTTTTCTCTACACACAATATACGAAACACAGCAGCATGAATCTGGTATTCTGTGAATTGTAATCCTTTCCCGGTTTCGCCTGATCATAGGTTTTCCCATAGATTGCCTCACAGGAGGATTTTTTTCCATTTTTGCCACGCTTGGCAGGTTGGTTGGCAAATGCAGTTATTATTATTTTGAGTCATTTTCAGGAAGATGTTGCTGCCCATCTTCTGTTTGATTTCCATCTTACGACACCCACGGGATGATATGGGGTAGTGGATTCTTTAATGCCGCCACTACACGGCTAAACTTTCATGCTGAAGCCATTATAAAGCTGCAGCGGTGGCTTTACCACGAATGATGAATATAATAAAGATGGTTTGCTTAACAGGAAAGTTTTGGAGTTCGTTTCCTCTCTGACGTCACCTAGAAACGTTGTTCAGTACCTGAAAACTTTCAAGTGAGTATGAGTGTACATGCTATAACATATTTTCTGTCTCATATTAAAAAGATGATCTTTATATGATTGAAAAAACAATTTGTCGTAGGCAGTGGTTGACAAGTCGCAATCGTTCGAAACTTACAACTCGAGATGCTGCGACGAAAGCTAGGACAAGGGTCGCTGCCAAAGTTGCATTACTTTCGGCCGCTTCAGGTAAGAGACACTTTCCTTAAAATAAATTAAATAATAATAACATAACTACAATTTTCACTCACAATCACAATTCACTTCTTTAATTATATTTCTACTACTTCTTTATATATATATTTTTCTTTACATATCGGTCGAAATGTTCTGTAATCATGGTGTCATATGTTCAATTACTAAGTGCTAATGCAAACCATAGGTCATCTTTCTGACATATGATTTTTGTCTTTTTTTTATTAGACGATTTAAGACATATTGTGGGATCGGACGCGGCCCGTCGAGGTCTGCTCACAGTCTTCGACATGTTACAAACACAGGAGATCAATAGGCGGTTGATTTTCGTGCTTTTTGAAGGTATGGTGTATTTTTATTTGAAAAAAGCTAATTTAATTATAGGTATATTAACCGGTTAATAAATTAGTTGTATTAATAACAATCTTGTTCTAATCCAAAGCCTCGAAAACCGCAGTTCTCGAGTTATAAAATCGTTGTCAGTGCCTAAAAGATTGCAATACAGTAGACGATAAAAATGATGAGCCTACTGTAGAAGCTGGAGATCATTCCGGGACACCTGAGATTTTGAGTGGGATTTTCTACTTTCCACGGCACGGATGACTGTACACATCCTAGTTGAAGCCAGTGAAGTGAAGGAAGTGTAGCAACCGAAAAGAATGTCTCATCTGACACTATTTCGATGAAATCCTGGAATCCTAGATCACTAATATACAGTATCACTCGCCTTGGATTTGCCGAAGCACTATACTCAATTATCGCGATAGTGTCACCCAACGGATAGATCTTAAAATAAATATGTGCATGTAACACCTATGCCGGTAGTGGTTGGGAACACTGCGCCCAAATTTGCTGACTAATATGGTTGACCTTCGACAAATTGTCCGATTAGTTTAGTCTAACTTCGACCCAGAATTTGTTAAATTGGCGGATCCAACTCGATTTGGCTGCGTTCGCGAGAATTTATTACTCAAAAAATAGTATTTCTCAAAACTTGTAAACAAGTGTTAGAATCACTGCATGTTGTCAGTAAGGAATTATGGGTCTGAGACGTGGTCTTTCAATGCTGGCCGTATGAGGAAGCTCACGGTTGCTCTGCGAGCTATAGAGAGGCCTGAGCTTGGAGTTTCTTTGCGTGATGGAATTCCTAATAAAGATATTCGCAATAGAACCAGAGTAACCGGGCTGATGTGTTGGGCGGCCCCACACTAGATAGTGACGACTTGGCAATACAAGCAGGAAGTCGATGAATGCAGGTGACACAGAACCGTGTTTTGTTGTATTTCTTTATGTTTGACTTGTTGTATTAGATGGATGAATGTATATAATGTGCCTTACTTTTTTTGTTCCAGCCACTCTGATTAACCTATTCCCCGACAACAATTTTCAAGAGTTGTTCAGAAAGCTTTATTCAAATTCCTCGCGTGTTTCAGCGAATAAGAAAAGTGTTAATTTATGAATGTGTTTTATTAGCTAATTTGTAAATAAATGAAAAATTATTAAGTATCTCAAAAATCGTACAGTATTAGAACGGATGTACATGCCAAATGTTTAAGATTGTTTTATGTATACGTAATGCTTAAAATATGATTTTTATAAAAATCATTACTTAATACGTTTAAATTTATACTACTGAAATATTTTTCTTAAACATCGAATCGTCAATAATTTAGTAACATAAGGCAAAAACGTATAAATTTAATTTCGTTGAAACTGCTTTTAATTCACCGCTAAAATAAAATTTTTGTTGAAAATAGTCCAGATTTATGTAGTACAAAAACTCCGAACGGTGCTTGTTAATAAAAAGAGATAAATATAAAACTTAGATTAAGATAGAAGAAAGCACCAATGCATTGTGTAAAATGTTTTTCAAATACAATAGCTCTGAATTGAAGACTTGCAAAAGAATTTACCCTCCGTTTTCGCTACACAACCGATTATAACTGTATATTTATAAATTTTTACTTTCAAACAATGTTAATTGAAAGGTTAGTGCCGAACGTTGTTAAAATTATATTTTTATAATAATTAGCAAATTGTACATTATTATATTGCTATCTCAGACAAACAAACAAAGTTAGACGGAACGGTACGTACTTTTCACTTGGCGATTAATAGAGTTCTGTCTATCTTTCTTTGGTTGGTGTGAGATTGCTATCGAGAGAAAGCGGTACCAAATTGAATGTCAAAAATTGTGATATTTTAAAAACAAAACTCATTATTTATTGTTAAAATGTGTCATGAGTTGTATTCAGAAAGATGGTGATTTATTAGGTATTTATTATTAATAGAATTCTGATTTGGTATAATTAAAAAATAATTAAATATTTTTGTTATGTTTACATGGCGTGGGTGGTTGTTACAATATTTTAATTGTCTCCTGTGTCTTTAATTAGCTATATACATAAGAGGGCGATGTCAATAATAATTTATTATTTTTAATTTCACCAGTTACAAAATACCTTTTTTTATAAAAATATAATAAAATTTCCTTTTTATTTACAAAAGGTGATATTATCATTTATAGACCAAATCTCGTTATCACCACCACCACGCTACTGGCGTTATTTTTATATCAGACTTACATTTAAAAAATATTATAATTAATATTAAATATATAGCTTTTAATATTATATCTTAAAAAAAAGTTATTTGCAATTACGTATAAAATTTTACGTCTCTGAAGTTAGGTGTTCATTTCCATACTTTTTACAATAACAATCTCATTCTTATAGATATTTTAAAAAAGGTACAGTTTAATAATAAGTAATTATGTTATTTAAATTAACCTACACCAGTTATAACAGTTATTATCTTGTTATATGAAATATTTATTGTTTTTGTTACGGTTAATTTCCGACTAGACTGTCGCATCTCCTTTAAATATAATATAGATTGGATAAAATCACTATGATTATGTGTACTATCACTATGGATCGTGTCATAACTCGCCATATTTCCCAAAGCCAAAAGTCATAAATATTGTAGAAATCGCTAAATCATAGAAAATTATATGATTAATATTTATGTATAAAAATAATAAAGCTATTCTCGTTAAGTGACAGCGTTTAAAGCAATAAATCGTAGACCTATTCATATCATTAGATTTATTTATGTACAGTCCAGAAATACAATAGAGTAGCAGACTCTCATCTTTATTAAAATATTTTCTATGAGCTATGTCTAAAATTTTCTACGGATATTGTTTCTTATAATCGATTAAAAATTGTTACTTATTTGTACATTTTTAGATAAAAAATATAATCAAATTGTGAGTCATTACGAAACGTCGCTAAATCAAATTATATAAGATAGTAATTTATTAAGGGTGTCAACTTCTTCTTCACCAGCCACTAAAAGGCCACTGCTGTGCGTGGGTCTCCCCCATTCGTGGGTCAGTTCCCGTGTAGGGAAGATTCGTCGTAATCGCCACGCTTCCAGAGGGAAAGGCGATCGAATGGTAAACGAGATGATCATTGCCCCCTTTTTGGAAAGCCCTTAGCCTCGTCCCTTAAGAAGTCCAGAGGAAGAAATATGTTGATGAATTCTCTTACACCACAACTACCTTCTTGTGTCATGTATCACGCAGTAAAAATAAAATAAAAATGCTAGTTTGTTCCTGTTCTTGTTGCGCTTAATCTGTAATCGACTGTACATTGTTGCATAAATATGAACAAATTTTATTATAAACGTTCTAAAATAATACTTAAAAAAAGTACTGTTGAATTAGCTTAGATTGCTGTTTGTTGTGTGGTTTTTAGTAAATGATTGCATTGAATTCAAAAAAGCAATTTTAAAATCAGGAATCTAGCATTCAAATTCATACGGTTAATTCTGTAGGAAAGTTTATGGAATAATCAAACCCACCTTATGTCCATGAAATAAGAGCGATATCCGTTGTCCTTATTTCAGTCTGCAGCCAACTGTGGCATTACTTAAATTCATTGCACTTTACAGCATTTACGTATCCATTTAACGCGTCACGTAGGATAGCTAGCAGACACATTCCATTTGTAACGACCTAAAGATATTAACACTAATTGTAACTTAGATAAGTATTTATTTAATAAAATATTTATACAAAATGTAGTTTTAGTTCTAATTCAAAGTAACCCGAGTTAGTAATGATTTCTTATTTTTACGCGAACACTGTGACATACACAAACACATTGAATAAAACTACTTTTACGGATTCTATCGCGTTTTATTATACTTATTTTTCACAGCACCCGAAACGTCGGGAATTTAAAAATAAGTGTAATTAAACGCGATAGAATCCGTAAAAGTAGTTTTATTCAATAACCCGAGTTAGGTTATAAAATGTTTACCTTAATATGTAATGAATATTATGATTTATATGCTATTAAATACAGTTGATTGTGTAGCGTCGGTTTTAAGAATATCTACTATCCCCTATCGTCCCGTGGTTGTCATAAGAGAAAACAAAGGAAAACAAACCAGGAAATGGGTAACAACGTCTTCCTGATACAATATGATATAAAATATAAACATAATATTAAAAAAAAACTATGGTTGCCTACTTGCCTACCAAGCGTGGCAACTATGGCAAATATCTCCTATGAGGCACTATGGGGGAGGGCTGTGTTCACCTGTGAACTTTTGAAAGGCTGTAATGGTAACGGTAGGTAACATTTAATACATTGAACGATTTTTTTCATAACATTAGAGTGATAAACGACATATATAGTGCTCCTGGTGGAAAGTGCTTATTGAAGCCCTTGAACATCTGTAACCTATTTCAAACAAAGACTGGTCACTGGTGCGTTGACCCCTGAGGAATAAGATGAAATGTCTCATAATCTGTAATTGTATTGGACCTCTTGCACTTCAAATTGCATTTGCACTGCCTCGTGGTGGCAAAAATAGGAACCAAGACGGACCGCCTAAGCTGAAAAGGGTTGACCCCGATCGGTACATCGGCTTGAGTTGGTACCATCCTCTTGCTTGTTACTACCGCCAAGTGCCACTGTTTTATTCGGTTAGAAGGGTAAAGGAAAGTAAATACAACTACAGACTTCGGGGCATGTCATTACAGTTCTCAAGAGTGCTAGAGCATCTATGGCCTTTGTTTGAAGTTGTAGAGCATCTATGGCCTTTGTTTGAAGTTGGATGTAGATATCTATGGGTTGCAGTAGTCACCATCGAATAAAGGATATCGTAAGCTCCTTTGTAATTCTAAGTTTACAAGAAAAAAGTATTTGATCACATTTTTATGTATTAGTAGTAGAGTTTATAACTTTACCATGCGCTGGTGACAAACCTTTGTTGGTTTTTTGAAAAGTCATGGTGTTAATCGGATTGCGAATTAAAGAGTGATATAGTTCTGTTATACATTTTTAGACCTACAAGTCTAAAAATGTATAACAGAATTACTCTTAAGTGTTCTACTGGATTTATTGCGTGTGGTTTCGTATCTTTGCAATTGTATCTTAACTTTAAGCATAAGCATAACATTTGGTAATATTTCAAGTACACAGTTTATAAGTTTTAACTGCATAATCAGAAGTTGCTATCATAGATAATATACTATGTATATAGGGCAGTTGCTATTGTCAAAATCGAAGAGTTCAAAAGCAGTAGAGGCTATAATTTGTAGTCCTAGAAATAATTTAGGAAATTTAAAATTTCTTGGTCATTAATCATTATAAATGTATACAAAAGAATAACATTATTAAAATTACTATAAAAATATTTAAAAGAAAAAATATACTATTTCGGTAGGTATATTTTTTATTTTTATACAGAATGTCCCAGAAGTCGACGTCAAGCCGGAATCGGGTGATAGGTCAAGTCATAATAGTTAACAGAAAAATATAAAAAAAATATCTTTGCTATGTATTTTAAAAATTACAGGCATTTATAAAAAAATCGAGAAAATCTACACCCTGTAGTGTGACTGTACTGTGTAACAATTGCAAGATTATTTTGTTAAATTATGGAAAAAAATTTTTTTTAAAGAAACTCAGCTGTAAATTAATTTTCCTTACTTGTCTAAAATGATTTTTGTGTACCCCAAGGCTTTCCTCAAGCCTGTTACTTAATATTCTAGTTTGAGTGAAACGAAAGGAACCAGTTGACGAAGTGTGAGCGAGACAGAAATCCTCTTTTCAGGTGGTCCAAAATCACCACGAGTCATAGTAATGTTGACTCAGTGTATTTGCTTTAAAATTAGGATTATCATTCTTTTTTAGAAAAGTTTTAAATTAATGAATTAAACATCGTCATGTTTTTTTTTTATTGGAGAGGGGGCAAACGAGCCTGCGGTTCACCTGATGTTAAGTGACTACCGCCGCCCATGAACAACTGCAACACCAGGGGAATTGCAGATGCGTTGCCGGCCTTTTAAAAAGGAGTAGGCTCTTTTCTTGAAGGTCCCTAAGTCGTATCGGTCCGGAAAAATCGCTGGTGGTAATCGGTTCCACAAGGAAGTTGTGCGAGGAAGAAAACATCTTCTAAATCGCACAGTGGTGGACCGCCAATCATCCAGATGGTATGGATGGTATCGCGAGTTTTGTCGCGATGTGCGATGGTCAAATTGAGCGGCTGGAATTAGTCCGAACAATTCCTCAGAGCACTCCCGTGGTACATGCGATAAAATACGCAAAGAGATGCAACATCTCTACGCAGTGCTAGTGAGTCAAGCCGATCGGAAAGAACTCGGTCGTCGACGATTCGATCCGCTCTGCGCTGAATGCGGTCAAGTGGAAGGAGCTGGCACTGGGGAGCCCCTGCCCAGAGATGAGAACAGTATTCCATGTGAGGCCGAACCTGCGCCTTGTAAAGTTGCAGGCGGTGTGCCGGCATGAAATACTGCCCCGCTCTACTGAGCACGCCAAGCTTTTTAGAGGCTAATTTTGCCTTCTCTTCCAAGTGACCACGAAACTGTACGTCACTCGATATGTCAACGCCGAGGATTCCGATACTGGCTAAGGCAACAAGGGGAGTGCCTTGAAACTGAGGTGATACGACAAAGGGGTTCCTTTTAGCGGTAAACGCGCAAACTTGTGTCTTCTGGGGATTGAACTGGACTAGATTTAGTCGCCCCCAATCCGAGACTTTGTCCAACAAAGTCTCGACTTCAGACACAAGTTTGTTCCGGTACTCGGCGACGTTTTCCCGAGAAATATTGGCATGGCCGGTGTATAGAGCATCACCAGTGCTGTCATCTGCATAGCAATGAATGTTACCGGTCTGCAACATATCATTGATATGCAGAAGAAACAGCGTGTCTCGCTCACACTTCGTCAACTGGTTCCCTTCGTTTCACTCAAACTATAATCTTAACTAACAGGCTTGAGGAAAGCCTTGGGGTACACAAAAATCATTTTAGACAGGTAAGGAAAATTAATTTACAGCTGGGTTTCTTTAAAAAATATTTTTTTCCATAATTTAACAAATAATCTTGCAAGTGTTATACCATTTTGGAATCCTTATTAAATGCGCCAACTTTTAAAGTTACTTGCCAAACTCGTTTAGTACTTTTTTTTTCAGTACAGTCATCTAAAACTGGGCAAAGTATTAATTTTGAATACTTGGTTGGGGAAAAAATTACATTTCCTTCTGGACTGAAGCAATTGGCTGTAAATTTTAAGCAACAGTTTTCAGAAGCATTATTCAGGATTACATAATGAAAAGAAAATTAAAAAGTTAAAATTTGTAGCAACAGGAGTTAAAAGACCGTCACAGGGTGTAGATTTTCTCGATTTTTTTATAAATGCCTGTAATTTTTAAAATACATAGCAAAGATTTTTTTTTATATTTTTCTGTTAACTATTATGACTTGACCTATCACCCGATTCCGGCTTGACGTCGACTTCTGGGACAGCCTGTATAACGCTACTGCTATTTGGTATCTAAATTTCTGATATATGTTCGTTAAAAATATAAATTTAACTATCATTTAAATCATTGTTAACACCTGAAAATTTGCATTGACTTTGCATTGCATGACAACAATTATATTTTTTTATAAATTTTATATAGATTTTATAACACGCAACTAAAAGGTAAATTCTGATAAATTTTAGAAGCTTTCTTTAATCATAAAATGTCAATTCAGGTACCTTGACTTGGATGTTTTCGCTGACGGAGAATTTTCTTGCCGATTCCCAACTACTATTGTTACGTAAACGTATCCGGAAATCTAAGACACGTATCTGTTGAAACTTGATAAATTGCCACAAGAAATTAAACGTCAACCTTAAAACGCTGAATTTCCTTTATTTTATCAGAATATATTCTAGCGACAAGTTTTAAAATGGGTATTCTGGTTATTTTATCTGTTTTTAATTAATTTTGTAACGAAATTCTGTGAAATTAAATTTCAACCAATAAAATTGTACTCGTATAATATTATGTCACTTAGATAATGAGGTTTTCAAATACCAAAGATGAAAAATATAAGTAGCTAGCTAAGCCCTATAAACGTTGCATTGCCTCTTTCTTGTCAGAAGCATTCGCAGGCGCGCGCATCAATTCACATAACGAATGTCATGTGAACACAAAGAAGAAGAACGAAGTAACATCTATTTACTTAATAGAATCAGACGTTACTTTGTGGAAATCCATTATATAAAAGATGTTAAAGTTAATAAGCTAAGATCCGCATAGTAAAATGTTACTTTATGGAATTGACACGCTAAATTTCTAAGGCCACTGATTTTTCCGAACCAGTGGTAAAAGATGGCTTTCAAACTTTCATTAAGTAGTATGTTAAACAAAAATTACTCTTCAATATAATAAAATATTACATTAGGTATTATATTCTAAAATAAAATAAAAATTGCGATGTCTAATAAAATGAATTTTACGGATTTTATCGCGTTTATTTTTTTTTTATTCTCTATTAAATTATTTAAGTACATACTAGCTTTTGCCCGTGACTTCGTCCGCGTAGAAGAAAATGGTTCTAATACGATTTTTAATTGGTTTTTTACGTTATTAATTTTGTTATAACATATAAATTATTTTAGACTCTCCTCGAGAACAACCTGTCAGTATAGTTGCCTCGATTACATTGCGATACAATGTTTTCACTTGCAATCTGGTGCTATTGCATAATTTTGGTGGATTTATATTGCGCAGCAACATAATTAGCGCGCCAACTCTCAATTTTAATATGTGAGTTGGGAGACCGGGAGGCTTCAGTGTATTCAGGAACTCGACCGGATAATGAATGGCATCATCGATGATTATCACTGAGTAGACGGATTTATATTGATATTCGACCCCTTCGAATGATCACGTATTTCATTTATGACTGAGGCTTGTTTGTTTTTTGGTGTTAGGATGGCACGCTCGCAGTAAATTTTAGCTATAAGCTCTTCTACAGTGGAAACAATTATACCTAACTCTGTAGGGAGAATTATATTATTATCCAGTTGCGGGAAATCACCATTTCCTATTTTAAGCAACAGGTCTGAGAACTGTCCGGCAGTGACATCTCCCCTAAGATGGACGCTAATATTTTTGGTAAGGCTCAGTTTTGTCACTGAAGGCCCCAAATGAGATCGCTTCACGCACGCTTTAACTACGTCCGCTCGCGTTCCTCTGGGCACTACTGGTAGTCTGCCGGAAATCGCCTGCTAACAATACGGTAACTCCTCCAATTTCACAATTATTATTCCTAATATCTTGTAAAGATCTATTTAGGGCTTCGAAATCCCCTTTATGAGCCATAGTACTCTCATACCAAACAATTAATTTTGTTTTGCTCAGTACTTCTGCCATATTACTTTGTTTGGGTATATTATAGTATAAAATAGGATCTTCATTTGGATTTGTTATCTCAGCACATATAAGTTCATCCACCATGTCAGACGGTCACCATTCACAACAATATGTGTATGTGAGGCAGACCCCTTTCTGCCATTCGGTAGAGAACATGAAACAACGTCTCCAAATATTTTTCCTTTGGTGAGAAGTGCCATTATTTTCTTAACTTTGAGGTGAAAAACCGTGGCTATTATGTCGTGTCTATCATAACTTTTTTGCCCAGGCAAAAGCATCTCCGTGATTTCATCCCATCGAGGATTGCAAGTACATGTTATAAAGAGATCGGGCGCACATACGTCATGACGTCTTGTGTCCGCTTATGCATATAGCGTGGCCCCCCAGTAAAAGAAGAAGGCAGCACCACCTTTTGCCCCAGCTAATCAGCGTCAACATCCTGTCTCCCTATCGCATCTTGCACGTGTATATAACTGTCTGCTCTAAGCTGCGCCTGATTGTTCCTAATATAACTCAACCTTTCCGTCTCGATTTTCGCAAACATATCAACTAAAAACTAAAAAGCGAACGAAAATATAGCAGATGATTATCTTCTCCTTTCCTAATCATTATACGGCATGAATAAAAACTTGCAGCAGATACCATTTTTTTAAGCGGTTGTTTGGTCTTAGGATCGTACTGGGGTATAGAAATGGAGTATCCATCCTCGCCGTAGCAAAACAAAAGTGGGGACTGTAATGCATCGTATGAGCGATGGATTTCACTTATTCGATGCAATGTGTTATCATGGCTCTTAATTCCAATATCCCGATTAGAAAATTGCTGTCCAACAATAACTAAAGCAACTTCATTTGACGTAGATCGATTATACCGTCCATTGTTGCCATTTGTAGGCTTTCTTTCAGCATTTATAACAACTTTAAATGTATTTAGCGTAGCAAATACTTTGGCTAGCTTTAACTCTTCTAAGTATACATTATGAGTATGTAGCATTTCTTGTAATTTCCTTACCAAGCCAGGTTTTACATAAAGAAAGTTATTGCATCTCAATTGAAGTTCTCTATCGTCCTCACAAACAATATATATCTGTAAGAACTGTCGTTCATTCTGGGGTGGCGGAAGCAAACTTCCAACCAAATGATATACCTAGCCCCGCACTTTGAATGTAGGTATAAAACCATCCTGTATTATCATTTTAGCTCCATTTGAAAACAACTATTATAATGCCGTATGCCAGCCATGAAGTGATCATGCTCAGGGTGGAGGTTTTTTATCAAACAGTAAAGAAGATCTGGAAGCTTTTGCAAAGGTTTGAGCTGGACCTTTCCTGAATCGCAGCACATTCCCACAGATTCATCCTTGTACTTGAGAGTTTTACACCCCTTGCATTCGATGTTCATCGGTCCCAAAACAATAGTGTTATCACTATCGTACGCTATGTTACTATCATAACTCAGTCCAGAAAAGGCTTTAGAATTACAAGGTTGTAGACGTCTTTCAACTCGCTCTCCTTCATGATTTCGTTCATATCGTAACTGTGATACTCTGTACATTTCAAGGTGTTTGCGCCGATATTTACTTGCATCCTGCTTATGTACTTCAGGGTGTTTCCGCCGATAATCAACGACAGCCTGCCTGTGGACTTTAGGGTGATTTTTCTGATAATTAGCTGCATGTTTACGATGATTAGAAGGTTCATTTTGATTATATTTTTTTCTTGCTTCCTTAAGTCGCAATTTTCTGACCACATTGGTAACCATAGTCCTGCGTTTCTTCGCCTTATTTTTTTGTAACTTATTTGTCAAACTAATTTCATTTTGGACATACTCTTGGGTAGTGAATGTTGGAGATTTCATGCAATTATTCGTGGACAAAGAAGAAATTAAATCTGACTCACATTCATATTCAATAATTGTATAAGTAGGCGAATGCAAGTCTTGCACAACATTAGAAATTGGTGAAGGTTGAGATTTCCAAGGAATTTGCGAAGAAAAATCAAGGTATAAGGTAAGTTTTTCATTCAAATAATCCAAGAACAAATAAAATTGAAATTTCGAATTCTAATCCGATTTAAATATTCCTTTATATTTGACTTTCTCCAGGTACCAAGTAATCTCTTTATCAAAATTTTTTGATGGGCGGTTCAGTGATGCTTAACTTTTTATCTAGAATACGGGTAAGCATTTAGACGCGCTTGAAATTAGTTGCCGTTCATAAATTATCGTCATATAACTACTGCGATGTAGTGTATCTCCGTCTCCTATCAAAAACTAAGTCTCTAATTCAGCGTGTACAAAATGCTTGAATAAGATTTTGTTTTATGATGCCAGTTACAATTCACTTATCACCTTGTCTAAATAAAGCAAAAATTATTATTAATTATTTATTAATTAATTTATTAATTAATTATTAAATTAGCTGCCAGGCTGTTTCTAATTTGTTTTGTGTGGTTAATTGTGTAATATACATGATTGTAAGCTGTTATTTAAAAAAAAAAAAGTCCCGCTGGGTTTCTTGCTGGTTCTTCCCAGGACAGAGGTTTTTTTTCGAACCAGTGGTAATTAGACAAAAGAGTGACTTTCAATAAGTATTATTTATAATCTATATTGAATAAAAAAGTTTCTGTTTCTGTTTCTGTTTCTATTAAAATGAATAACGTTACGTAAATTATGCTTTGCTTCTTTTTAATATTATTCACAGTCGTAAGCCTATTGACTTATTTGATATATTACTCTGGTCTCAAAACATGCATCTGGGAATGTAAAGTTATTTCGCAGACATAACAACAACTTCAGCAGGTATTTGTAACTACGCTGCATGCAAAGTCTGGAACAATTTTCTGTTACGTAACTAAGTAAGCCTTTAAATAGTTTAAATACGATTTTAGAATGCATGAAACGGTCCAGACGCATTTATTCTTTTTGTTGCAGTTTTATTTATTAGTTGTATCCTTAGAGTATACATAAGATAGCTTGCTTATGTATACTCTAAGCAGTGCCTGATTTAGAGTTCAGACAGCCCTTGGCTAACTATGAATATGCGCTCCCCCACCGGCCTGTTCTGCTTGTGCCTACCCAGCCTACGAATATATTTACTAGATTTTTATATTTTACTAACTTTCCTGATAATAAGTGTCGACCATTGCTCATGAAACACTGCAGCACCAGGAAAATTGCAGGTGTGTTGCAGGCCTTTTAAAAGGAGTAAGCTTGTTCCTTGAAAGTCCTAAGTCGTATCGGTCCGGAAAAAAATTATTTAACAAAGAAGTTTTGCGAGGAAGAAAACTCCTAGTAAATTGCACAGTAATGGTGAAACGCTAAGTATCCAGTTGGTGTGGGTGGTACCGTGAGTTTTATCCTGGTGTGTGTTGGTGCAATTTGGCGGCTGGAATTAATCCGAACAATTTGTCTAAGTAAGGCTGAGGCAGCATGGGGAGTGCCCTGAAATTGAGGAGATACAAAGGAGGATAATTCCGTTCGAAACTAAACCTGCTCGGAGCAAACGGAGCAATAAGTCAAAGGCACCCTCTGCCACGCTATCCGTGAATTTCTGCAATATCAGGAGACTTCATCTTGGCATTATAGGTCAGCCGATTGGGACGGGATGCGATCTTTTTTTGCATCCTACACTTGGAGGCCGGTTTGCTTCTCGCCGGATGATCCCAGCGTTGTTGCTGATTCTGTCGCTGATGTGGTGCTACAGGGAATGGAACTATTTATTCCATCATCTGTGGTACCTATTGGAAGCAGAACCCAGCCATGGTTTGGTCGCTCCTGCAAAATTGCATTACGCCATAAGCAAGAGTGCTACCAGGCCTGGGCTCATCGACGTCTCGGGATGCAAATACCAGCGCTCTTAAAAAGAAGTATAATTCCGCCTCCAGGTCCTTCAAAAGTGTCATTGTCAAGGCAAAGTCAGAGCACATCGGCAGAATTGGCGAAAAACTAGTTCGTCTTCCTTCGCGAACACGTGCATTCTGGTCTCTCGCCAAGGCTGTCCAAGGGAACTTCTGTCAGCCATCTCTGTACAGGGAGGACGACTCACTGGCCCATGCCGCAAAGGACAAACCCGATCTGCTGGGCTCTCTCTTTGCGTTCAACTCGACTCTTGATGACGGGGGGAACACACCGCCGACTATCCCGCGGTGTGAGTGCTCCATGCAGGATTTGCTGTCAACAAGTCGAGTGGGCCTGATGGCGTGCCTCCTATTGTGCTGACGACGTGTGCTCTGGAGTTGGCACCGGTTTTAACGCGTCTTTTCCGGTACTCCTACTCCCTAGGTGTAGTCCCGAAATCATGGAAGACAGCTTTCGTACACCCGATCCCTAAAAAAGGTAACCGCTCTGATCCGTCCAACTATAGGCCTATCGCCATCACCTCCTTGTTCTCTAAAATAATGGAGTCCATTATCAAAAGTCAGCTCATGCGGTACCTTGAGGATCACCAGCTGATTAGTGACCGCCAGTACGGTTTCCGTCGCGGTCGCTCGGTTGGTGAGGGTTGTAGTAGAAGGTGTATGCTCCGATTAAAAGCCCATTAACGCTGGCATTCCACAAGGCTGCGTGCCAACGCTGTTTCTTCTTCTTCTGACATGTTGTAACCCGGTAACATTCATTGCTATGCAGATGGAATCCTCGGCGTCGACATATCGAGTCACGTGCAGTTTCGTGGTCACTTGGAAGAGAAGGCCAAATTGGCCTCTAAAAGCTTGGCGTGGTCAGCAGAGCGGGACAGTATTTCATGCCGGTACACCGCCTGCAACTCTACAAGGCGCAGGTTCAGCCTCACATGGAATACTGTTCCCATCTCTGGGCTGGGGCTCCCCAGTGCCAGCTCCTTCCATTTGATCGCATCCAGCGCAGAGCTGTTCGAATCGTCGGCGACCGAACTCTTTCCGATCGGCTTGACTCACTGGCACTGCGAAGAGATGTTGCATCTCTTTGCGTATTTTATCGCATTTACCACGGGGAGTGCTCTGAGGAATTGTTCAGACTAATTCCAGCCGCACAATTTCACCATCGCACATCGCGACAAAACTCGCGATACCATCCATACCATCTGGATGACTGGCGGTCCACCACTGTGCGATTTAAAAGAAGTTTTCTTCCTCGCACAACTTTCTTGTGGAATCGACTACCACCAGAGATTTTTCCGGACCGATACGACTTAGGGACCTTCAAAAGAGCGTACTCCTTTTTAAAAGGCCAGCAACGCATCTGCAATTCCCCTGGTGTCGCAGTTGTTCATGGGCGGCGGTGATCACTTACCATCAGGTGAGCCGTATGCTCATATGCCTCCTCTCCTATAAAAAAATGGAGCAATCACACCGCGGGATGGTCGGCGGTGTGTACCCCCCCGTCGTCGAGAGTCAAGTTGGACTCAAAACGAGAACCTAAAAGATCGGATTTCTCCTTTGCGGCGTGGGCCAGTGAGAGGTGAAGAGATGGAACGGATGGCTGAGAAGTTCTCTTGGACTGACTTGGCAAAACATCTTAATAAAATTAGAGGTAGAGGAGAGAGCTTGAGAGTTTAAAATCTTTGAATCACATCCAGTGAGTCAACGAAAGACGAAAGGTAAGTACCAAATAATTCAAAGTCTTATTTTTACAATCTATTTCTTAGTTTTGTACCAAAAGTAAAGAAAGAGTAACAAGTAAAATACTTGCGGCACTTTCTCTTTTTTTTTTGAGAATATTATACCAAGTTTTATTCTATACATAAGCTTGCGCCCTAGGCTCCTTGCGGCTTAGTTAGCTTGTGGGGAAATCAAGCCCTGACTAAATTTGTATCACTTATGCTTGTTCCTACTGATTTATTTTGTAGCTTAATAGTTCAAGCTAGTGTAAGCTAATAAATTAGTCATTACTGTATTAATATTATTACTATTATTACTGTATTAATATAATTCATTATGTAACTCACGAAAATCCCCACCCACTCATACGAAACCTTTAGTAAGTACCACCAGGAAATCAGTGCTGTAATTATTTGTTGCCGCTAAGGCTGAGCTGGCTACGATTTCAGTACCAATAATTAAATATTTCTTATATACAATATATAACTTTTATATTAGCTATTTTACGGAAAATGTCGTGCTTGCGTATTGTGTTAGTACTGATTGTTTTTCAGTGATTTAGTTGCTATGAGGCTATTAGGTAACAAACAGACAGTTAAATTCGCATTTATAATATAACTAACTAAGCCGATTTTTCAATTGTCAGTAAAAAGTTATCCATGAAATAAATTATAACCTGACTGAATATAAAAGTCAAACAACTGAACTATTTCATTAATACAATTATAATTTTTAATTTGTTTATGTTGTAATTTATTCTAGAAATAACTTTTACCTAAAGTTACAGCCTATATACGTCTCACTACTGGGCTCAGGCCTCCTCTCACTTCTGAGAGGGTTTAAGGGCAAGGAACTTTAACCTGACGATTGACCTGATGATTGAAAACCGACCCTTAGATAAGGAGAATATAAATTGGCGTTATTTTTCAACGCTAACCTATTTGCCAAGTCAAGCTTACAACTTGTATTTAGTCAAAGTTTTTCTTTAATTTTGGATTATTACATTAAATACAAAGTATACATAATTATTTACATAAAATATTAATATTTTACATAAAATATTAGTAACAGGCGTTCCAATAAACAATTATTTTGTACAATCATGTCTCATTCGTTATTCATATTCAAAAATCATAATATAAAATTATAGCTAAACGTAAAAATTTTTAGGCTACAATTGTTACATATAACATTGACCCTTTTCCAACTTACCCATCTTTCTCATTACGTACTCTACGGTCGGCCGTCACGGCTGAGAGCTCAGAATAATTAGACTTTAAATCAGGAGTAGCGAAGCGATAAGCCGCTCGAATGTGCTATGAATAGTCAATCGTCATTAAATTGTTCAGCTTTATTAGTTTGATTCGTACAGGCTATTTCAAGTAGAATTATCTAAAAGCTAAATGCAAAAATTTTGTTACGCTACTTGTAGTTTATTTAGAATGACAATTTTACTATATCTTAGTAGAGCATTATGTAGATGTGTTGCCTTTCTTTTCGTCGCTAGTTGTCACGACACAAACAACAGTTTTCGCTCTTGATTAAACTTCAGTAACATTCCTGTAATATTTTGAATTTGGCTCTGTAATTGGTAGTGTCACTACGAATGTGAAGGTGTTATCATGGGATTTTAATTATTGCGAATCTGACATAACCCGTCCTTGCCTTCGCGAGGCGGGTATGCATAGGCATATATCTCCATGAAAAAAAAAGTTAAGGGTTAGTTTTGGAAAGTTAAGTAGGAAGTTTTTTATACGTGGTCGATCCACGCTGCAGTTTTATTATAGTTGTAACATGTATGGGTCGGTTCGACCGGTTAACGACCACGCTCTCACAGAATACCAGCGTAAAATTGCGGTTTAATGTTGCTGTGTTCCGTGTGATGAGTGTAGAGAACCGGAGACTGTAGTCTACACTCACCACACGAACTGTAAACGAGGCATGCCATCTTAGGCATCAGGGATGACAATGCATGTGCATTTTGATTCTTAATTGAGGATACATGTACATGTCTATGGGCCAACGAAACCACTTACCATCAGGTGGACTGTGTGCTCGTTTGTCACCCTAATTCTATAAAAAAAGTTCAAAATTATCATCATAAGATAATCGTATGAGGTATCAAATTAAAGCTGTTTGAAGCATAACTTTATTTTGTTTTTAATTTTGTTTGTTATTTTGCATTTTGTACCTACACAAAGGAATGAAGTCGGTCATAAAATATAGGTTTCCTCACGATGTTTACCATTACCGGAGCATGTGGTAAATGGGAACACACAGTCTACTTGATGCTACGTAAATGCTGTGGCCCATAGACATACTCTCACACTACAAGAGGATGAAAAATAGCAATGAAGCTTTTGTACAATTTAGTATTTTATTGTAGGCTAATTAAAAATATTTTCACAAAAATTATATTTACAATCCGTGATTATGCATCAAACGATAGATACCATTTACTTATCCTACCGAATTTCATTTCACAGTGTACTTAGTCTTCCGTTCCCTACGTATTCCACGTAGGGAACGGAATATCTTAACAGCAAAAATATTTCGTGAATTTATTACTATGCCGATAGACAACTAAAATTATTAACTAAAGTAAAGTAAAATTACAGCCTACATTTTATTTCCCACTGCAGAGGAACAGGCCGACCGAAACTGAGCTTTGTTCGGCGTTAGAAAAAGAATTTTTTAAGGATTAGAATTATCTAGAAAAACTTGTTGTACAAAATTCTAAGTACAAAATAATCTTTGCGGCAAAATTAATAATAATATTTGCGCGTCAAATTACCAATCATTTTCGCTTGTAATCATATTGCCTGGGCAAGTCAAGTTTGCTGCTTTGTGCGTGAAAACACTGAGAAAATGATTTTCCTAGAAGTTCCACCTATCTAGATCGATTTTGTGCCCCCGTGAATTTGTAAATTTCGACGAAATCATTAGAGCCGTTTTTCATAACGCGATTATAAACCAACTAATAAATTAAACATTGTTCGTATAATAGTATAGAATAATGATTATGAAAGCCAAAATTGTATATTTAACATTTACATGTATCTATCATGTTGCTTTAAATTTTTATCATCTTTTAAATATGTCAACTGAAGGAGTTGAAGGAAAGCATAATACTTTTGCATTTTACTATTGATAGTGATGTTTACGAAAAACATATATTGTATATCGCTGGCGTAGTTAAAAATACATAGTATAAATAAATTTACTTATACCTACATAATAAGAGCTCTACGTCATCCCTCTTTTTTATAAAATCTTGGTGGAAAATGACTTACAGTATAGCTGATGATAATTGGCTATGAAAGCGCAATGCAGGTTATGGACACATGCAACCAACTTCAAACAAAAGATGCTACAGATGCTTATGAATAACTTCCTAGCCTGTAATTTTACTGGCTATAGCCAGTAAAATTACAGGGGTATAGAGTCCTTAGTCCGGAACACAGCAGTGCACACACTGCTTCTTGGCAGAAATAGGTAACAAGGTGATACCTACCACAGAGTACTTTTAATATACATACCCACCTAGATCCTCGTAGGCAGAACAGAAATCCTACCACCTACAATAATAGAATCATTAGTAGTAATTATAAAAAAAATCTAAAGAAAGAAAAACGTAGGTAATAATTCTTTTTGTAGTAGTTTGCCGTAGTCGGATGACATAGGTATTATATTACCGAGGTTAATAACCTATTACATACTATTACATAACAATTTTCAAGAAAATTCATGTGTTAAATTTGTGTGTAATTGTTCAATTGTGTATAAATCGCGAATACAGAGATCAGATAGGGAGACATATTTTTTAAATCACTTATATGGCTTCAGTATCGCTTTTACAGTATCGTTAGTATGGTAATCTTAGAATGATAAACACAAATTTTCTTTAATACAATTTTTTTTAACTTACAGATAGATTCCTAATGTAACCAATAAATAGTTTTTATTTCATTTATGCATTATTAGCATTATTTTTAGGAGATTATATTTTTCTTTTTTCTCTTCTACTTTTTCCTCATCAAACAGTATGATTCCAGTGCTGGATATGGGCCGTTCCGTTGTACGCCTTGTACGCTGATTTGCCTTGATCGATACAGTATCAGGCGTCTCGCACCTTTGTCGCTACTCCTCGTCACCAGTCTAGGTATTTCAAAAGTGGCGTAAATGAGACTGTTGTAGGTACCGCCTTTTATCGGAAACCATGAGATCTTCTCGGGATTTCTCATCTACCTTTTAAAACACCCACCAGACGAAATAGGGTGTTGGAATCTATTACGATGGTACAACATAAGTCATTACTTAATTATTCATCAATGTATTGTAATCAGTAAACTTATGCTTCAAAGTTGACATAAGGATAATAGTCTGTAACTTAGTTTATGAGATTTGTATCCTGGAACCAAAATATAGCTGTGCGTCCAGTAAATAATATAATGTAAGATAGTTTTTGTATTTAAATATTTTCATGACTGTATAATATTGTTGGTACATCGAATTAAATCAATATATGAATATATTTGTGTGGGAGCGAGCGTGTGTGCTTGCGCTTGTTGTGCTTTTAATTTGTTTACAAATGACGGGTGTGGTGGTGTTATGAGATCCTACTTATTGGTTTTTTAAAAGGCGGTTAAGGGATATGTGAGAGTGCTGTGTAATCTATGGTATAAGGTATGGTAAGGTACCTGCTACCCAGCGAATACGACATATCCTCCTACGTCACGAGAAACTTAAATGCATGATATAATTCATTTATTCATTCATTATAACCTATCAAAGTCCATTGCTAAACATAGGCCTCCTAATAATAAAATATCTCCCATATTTGCCATGGTTGTCACGCTTGGAAGGCGCGTTGGCAACCGCTGTTTTTCTTTTGGAATTTAATTATTATTAGGAAGACGCTGCTGCCCATCACCTGGTTTGCTTCTCTATGTTGCCTTACGACATCTACTAAACGTAGAGGGGTAGTGGATATTCTTATACGGCGACTAAAATTCATCGTATGTAAAAAATTTACATCATTATACAGAGTGCAATATCAAATAAAACAAAGTTGAGCGAGCCTCTTCATGTGGCATGAATAATCAAACTTTCTTAAATTATTCAGCTTTTGCGGATTAATGCGACAGGTTAATGCATTTTTCGTGCAGAGGAATGAATAAAAAGAAGCGTTTTTAAAACTTTATTTTCAACAAACAATTTGTATATTGTTATAAATTACATAAGGGTGATCGACTTAAATCACATTCCGCGTGAACTGTATTCCTGGATTCCTGGTATAGGTATTACAGATGTGATGAAAGAAAACGTAGCACAGTAACCTCCATATCTGAAATAACAGGGCGAATATATGAATTAAGAGAATCAGGCGTTACTTTGCTGAAAACCATTATATTAAAGCTGTTAAAATTAGCTAAAGCTAAGGTTTTGGCACGCCGCGCCGCACACTTAGGGGATAGCCATCACAGAGTCTATTCCTCTTGATGATGCCTCGTTTAGAGGCGAAACACGTGTCTTAATGTTGACGGTGGTGTAAATTTCCTAGTGTAGTGGTGTTGGGAGTAGTGGTGTTGGGAGTAGTGGTGTTGGGAGTAGTGGTGTTGGGAGTAGTGGTGTTGGGAGTAGTGGTGTTGGGAGTAGTGGTGTTGGGAGTAGTAGTGTTGGGAGTAATGGTGTTGGAATTGGTGGTGATCATTTTTATTTTTAACACGCTTTTTAGCTAAATAATTTTAACATCTTTAAGAATGATCCACATGCACTGCAGTAGAGTGGCGAACTGTTCTGTTTTACTTAAAAATTATAAAGTAACGACAAAGAAATCCGTATTAAACTATCAAACCTAACTTGGGTTAAAAGTTGAAGTTACAGCCTATATACGTCCCACTGCTGGGCACAGACTTCCTGTCATTTCTGAAAAGGTTTTAGAGCAAGGAAATGTTCGCCGCGCTGCAACAATGCGTGTTGGCAAACTTCACATGTCTTCGAAATATATTTTTTTCCTATTCCTCAGACATGCAGGTTTCCTCACAATGTTTTCCTTCACCACCGAGCACGTGGTAAGTCAGCACTTAAAATTGCAATTAACAATTTACTTTCACTTAGGTTGCCAGGAGGTAATTTAAATTCGTTATTTTACTCCGGTTCTTAACTTTCCACTGGCAGGTAGGCGGTTCGAGCAACAGTGCACAATTGTGATGTGACGTACACCGTTTTCTTGCTAATTTATGTTAATGGAAAAAGATAAGAGCAGATTTAGAGTGGAATCAGTAAATGTGTCGATTCCATTAATATTAATATAAAGTTATGACTCGTGAAGATTTAAATATTTGTTTTAAAAATTTAAGTGTACCTACTTGCAAAAATTGGCAGTGCGGTTAAATATGATAAAAAAGTATATTTTTAAACGAATATGGTCACACTATTAAAGGGATCATCAGGAAACCCTAAAAACCAGACCACTGCACTTAATGCAGCCTAAAGTTATTTCTGTATCATAATCTAAACGGTAGCGTAGGGTAGCAAATATGAACAAATTAATTAAGGCCAATTAAAACCTTTATAATTAGTGACAGATTATAACTGAGATCCGTAACAATTAACAGTTTATTTGAAAACTAAATTGTCGTGTGCTAAGACATAGTGAATATTAGCTCCGACTTCAGTAGTTATCATGTGCACATTATTTCATTGTTTTTAGTACTTTGATGCCGACTTTTTCCTTTTTATTAAAAGTTTACCTAACTTTCACCCTTGGGTTCGAAGTTTTTCTCCAAATTTATTTGTGGTTACCCCTGAAGTATAACTTATTTAACAAAAAAGAATCATAAAAATCGGTTCACAATTGCGAATGATTAAGATATCACGTAGCATACATTCAGAATACCAGCGTAAAATAGCAGCTTAATGCTGCTGTGTTCCGTATGGTGAGTGTTGACAACCGGATACCCTTTTTACTGGAAGCGAGGCATTCTATCTAGGGTTCCAACCCATCTGCATTTCAATTCTTAAACGAGGATAAATGTAGATGTGTATGCGCCACAGCATCCACTTACTGTAAGGTGGACTGTGTGCTCATTTGTCACCCGTATTCTATAAAAAAATACAAAAAAGGAACATAGAGTGGAATTGAGAACCTCCTCCTTTAGTTGACTAAAAGAGTTAAATATGGTAATTTCTACTTCGAACAGAAATTTCTTTTGTATAATGGAGGCCTTTGACATTAATGGGCAGATTGCTAATGTAATTTTTTTAGAAGTCTGTTCCACGAGAATCGATAAACTCTTTAAAGCGTTCTATACTGCTCGTTGTAAATTGAAATTTTTGCCTATCAAAAAGTTATGTAAACTTCGAAAAAAGTGGAAGTCCTTAAAAAGTGGAAGCTTTAGCTGTACAATTTTTTTCAACCGCTCGATCGTCAACTGTACGTTACTTAATTTGTGAGTTAGTCATTTACCGAATTACCGATTTGCCGCAAATGATATAATATTGTTTTGATACTTACATTCAAATGCCGACTCTAGCCCAGCTGTAGTTTAAGACGAATCCGCTTTCACTATCCCTTCAATTTGTCATTTATTTATTACTTCTTTTCCGGACGGCCACAAAATCATTTGTGAAGTTGAAATTTCCCGAACAACAGCGATTAAACCAATAACACATAGTTCGTTTGTTAGAAGTGCTAGGTCCGTTTACGTCATTGATATTGCGTGCCGTTTTAGAATTGATTTTTCAAAACTCAAAAAATTGTTTCCACGAAGGAACTCATATTCAAAAATAACACGAATTTCTTTACAGTTTACGGTTTTTTTCTGCGATTTTGCTAAAAAAACAAAACCGCAAGAAATATCTGATTTAGAAAAAAACAAGCATTAAGTATTAAATTTATTTGAGTTTCTCGAATTCCAAGTCAAACAGTAGCTATTACCGTTTAAAGTGGTCACATTCGGTTTTTTTGTGTAACGTTAGTTACTAAAAATTGTAACCACATGTGAAAAATTTTATTCATCTATCTCTTTAAATATCAAAATATCTTAATATAAACAAATAGTTTCATAAGTAAAAGTAGTTACTAATATTATAATATTTATTATAATCTTCAGCGACTTAAAAAAAATTCAAGCATAGTTTTTATTACATTTTTTACTAAAATTGTGAATCTGCAATGGCTGAGAAATACCTGAATTACAATTACTTGTAAATAAATCAAACCTTTTCTGTTTCTAACGTCGGCTTAGATTATGCCATACAATTCATGCTATGTAACAAAATTGCGAGAATTTTGAAAAATATTATTTAAGTTATCCAGAAATGAAGAGTTCGTAGAAACTTTCGAAAGTAATCGGTCCCTGGGGCGCAATGTTGAATCTTTCACTCACTTTAACGCTTTACACCAAAATCGAACCTTTTGTACAAAGAATTCCGATTTTACGTCAAAACTTATCCATTTATATTTTCGAATTTATTAAGACATATTTTATTACATAATTTTCTTAAATTTCAAAAACCTTTAATACGGTGCTTAAAAAGTTGATTTCATTAAAAATCTTAGTTGATTTTTAGTACTTGTTATACATTAAAAATCATTGCACATGGAAGAACCTCGCTGCATCAGTATTATGACTGCAGTTTTTGCAAGCTATTTCAAAAGTTGCACATCATTTTAGATTTTTGTATAAGAAATATCGTAGGGGACTTTCTTTTGAGGAGCCGTCATACTGCTTACGGCTTTAGAACAATAACACAAATGGTTAATGTTCAGGTCAGAGTACAATGATCATCCCAGTCTGATACTTCGCTACCGAGTCACACCTTTTGACTCGGTAGCGAAGTGTCAGTAAGCAAACGAGCTGTGACGCTGCGGGCCGTGGGTTCGATTGAAAAATGTTTGTGCGGTCTACATATAATTGTTAATGTGTAATATATTAAAGGAAAAGAATGTGTTGAGTTGTCGTTATAGTACTTTTAATTTTTTAAAACCTCTCTGTATATTTACTTCAACGTATTTATTCCTCAAAAATATTTTATAAGAATTTAACAAGCTGACAAGGGTATGTGTGAAGACAGAAACGTGAATCATAATTGCTTTTTAAACGTGTACCTTGCAGAGATTCCATAATTACAAATTAGTTTTAATTTTTATTTCAAGCATAATATAGCTTATCTATGGTTCAAGAGCTCGCGACCGCCCCGGTCAGTGCTTGCCACAGAGTAACTAGAGTGCAGCGCCGGCACAGCGAGCGCCGCCGACTTTGAGGTTTAAGGTTGGACGTACGTACGTTGTTTTTTCTAAAATTACTAATCCCCGCTTTTGTACTATTTCGCTCGACCATTGTGGGGAGCGAGTTAACCTTTTTATACGTACATATATTGTACTAAAAGGCGGCCGTAATAGTTTAGGAAATTTGTTGATTAATGAAAATATTATTTTGTATTTTTTTTTTAATTTTTCTAAACAAAACGGCAATTTCGTAGGTAAACACCAATGAAGTAAATACCTAATATATGAGCGAATATTCTTTCTTTTGTGTACTGCCATTTTTCGATGAGATCTTTCTGGCATATTCCACAGTCGCCTCTGCCGCTCTTACGACATCCAAGGAACGAAATGTGGTGATGGATTCTTTTACGTCGCCTCCGTATACCTAGTTTCAGGAATATTTTAATAGTTAGGTAATCTTGGAAACCGGTTTCTTTTATTGCAAATCAATTTCGCTCAGGCTTAAGTAATAATATTGTTTCTGTATTATTGTAGCTGTAAGCACTAAAATCGCTCATATTTTGCAAATTGTTATTAATACTCCATTATTTATTATCTCATATACTCTATTAGCATATAAAGTAACAAATCATTTTAATTTGATTACATTGTGCCGTTGCAATAGCTACGCTTTATTTTGAGTTATGTGCTATTTAAATGCAACTTGTATGTTATGTTTACCTAAGACCTAAAACGAGTGCAAGAAATCCAGTATCTACCGCGACTGTCATTTTAATTGTAACATAAGGTAATATCATATCTTTTAAACTGGTAAGAGAAAAAAGATAATTTCAGACTTTTTACGACGATGATAATGCCGAAACATAAAAATGACATTGTATCCTTAACCTCATCAGCCTAGAAACAGAACACTGGTGGAGATAGACCTCCCCCATAGTTAAGAGTTGCCTTGATCTTCTGGCAGTCTGCAAGTCCTGTCAGAGTGTGTGTTCACAATGGTCTGGTGATCATAACTTTTATAATACACGTGGCTCGAGTTTTTTGCTAACAGTTCCTAGACACGTCACTGCCGTCATTCGTGGCAGTTTTCGTTACTTGGCAAGGGTTATTTTGTAATATACGGCCAAAGGAGACAGTTTCTTTTTGTATGGAGAACTGTGATGACTCGTAATGAAATGTATGTAGATTTATTCCTTATAATCTCTACATTACTATAGTAATATTAGTTGTACCATATATAAAGGGAATACTGAGAAAATAACAATCAAACGGCAATCTCATTATAACCTAAAATGCCATACGGGCGACGGTCTAATACCTAGTTTTTTTATTGATATCCTATGTTATAATAGTGCACTGTGAATAATAAACAGTATAAAAAAGTTGTAGGTTCTTCGAATTCTTAAGTACTACTTGGTAGATGAAATTTTTTTTTAGTCGTACCGGAGTAAACAGTACGAATAAACAGACGCGGTGATGTATTGATTCTTAACTGTATTTATTATTTATTGTGGTGTATTGAATACTAAGCACAGAATACATTACAAATGTATTCAAGTGAAGCAAAAAGTAAGCCAAAACTATGCTCAATTAATTCTAAAAACAAGCACACATGTACTTATTTATCTTATATCATTTGCAACCAGTAACACGGTTATAGGTGCGTGTGTGCGTCCAACAGTGAACTTTTAAGGGGTGTTTTGCGTGTTTTACCTCTACAGCGATTGAGAAAATAAATAGCACGTAAGACGTTTTGAACTGGTCGTGTTAGGATAAAAAAAATTCTGTATTGTCACTGTATTTGTTATTGTAAAATCATCACATTCTTAAAGCAGTATTAAAAGTGACACATGCCACCAGGTGCAGTGTCAGGACATTGTAATTAATATGTACCTATTGATTGAATAACATGTTTACATTCCAAGCACCATTAAAACCAAAATGACTGGATAGTAACATATCCGATTTTTACGATATTAACCACGAAAAATAAATATCATGCAAGGTGTTTTGAACTATTTGTGTTAGGATAAAAAGAAACACTGTATTGTCACTGCATTTTTATTATTTATTATTGTAAAATCATCAAATTCTTAAAGCAGTCTATTATAAGTATCACAGGCCGCGAGGTGCAGTGCCAGGACATTCTTTTAATATGTGTTGATTGATTAGCATGTTTACATCCAACTACAATTGAAGCTAAAATGTAAAATTCTCGAGTAGCAGTCTCGTACCGGTAAGCTCAGTGTGGGGCGGCTACCCTCTAGATGGAGTGACGACCTGATAAGACATTTAAAAAGTCGATGGATGCAGGTGGCTCAGGACCGTGCTTTGTATAATTCCTTGGGGGAGGTCTATGTTAAGCAGTGGACTTGTGTAGGGCTGTAATGATGAAGAAGTTTTAAACTAGTTGTGTACGGATACGGCTCGACGGGGGTAGGACACGCTCTCACGGAAAACGCTACCAGCGTAAAATAGTAACAATGCTCCTGTGTTTCGTATGGTGAGTGTAGAGAACCGAGTCCTTTTACTGGAAACGAAGTACTCCATCTTAGTCCTCAGGGGTGACAATGCATCTGCATTTTGATTCTTAAACGAGGATAAATGTAGATGTCTATGAGCCACAGCATCTAATTACCATCAGGTGGACCGTGCGCTAAATTAAATATATAATGTAAAATATTGTATAGCCCTTCCGTCAACTGCCATCGCGTTTCGTCCCGTATGGTGTCGTAAAAGTCGTAACAGAGTAAAATAAAGATACCAGGAGACGAGCAGCAAATTCTCCCTATAGAATACCACAAAAAGCTTTGGTTGCCACAAGCGTAGCAACTGTGGCAAAAACTACCATATAAATTATTCCAATCATTGTGAGGTTCATTTAAGTGGTATTCACAAATACGAGCGCACAGTGTCACATAAAATGAGTTATCAATCAGCAATCTCTCTTTTAGGTTAGTAGTTCTTTTTAGTTTAGGTATTAAGAATCTAGATAAATGATTACATAACTTAAAAATACAGTGACGGGAAGTAGAAGCAGCACGCTTATAACTAGCCACAGAATAGAATAGAATCATTTTATTCAATATAGATTACAATACATAATACTTATTAAAAGTCATTTTTTACTTTTACCACTGGTTCGCAAAAAAACCTCTGTCCTGGGAAGAATCAGCAAGTAACCCAGCGAGACTTTTTTTTTAAAAAAAAAGGACATTTTACAATATAATATTTTATACAATTGTTTTGAAAACATTTAGAAACAGCATGGTAGCGATCACCTCATTCCCAGGGCTTATTATCAGTCATGTACTCTCTAGTAGTATAATAACCCTTACTAGACAATTTTTGCTTAAGAATAATTTAAACCTTTTGATTGAAAAGGTCTGCATATTATTATAGTAATTGTTGATGCCGCTCTGGAAATGGCAGGAGTTACAGTTACAGGCATAAGGGGTGTTTGTGGGATGTTACCGATGTCTTCAATATTCATGAATTGTAATTCCATATCCCTGTTATCATTTGTGTCTCCATACAGTTGTAGAAGCTCTCGGCCGACAAGATTGCAGACTCATTCTAAATGATCCACCTGAAAAGTGTTTTTTTTTCATCAACTAACCGAACAGACTATAGTCTTACAGTGTCTACCACCTAAATAATAATATTTATTAATATTTTATTTATTTCAATCTTTATTGCTAATAAACAGTCTTAATGTCTCTTAAATTTTATATAAATAGCATATACTTGTTTCCCTTCATAATACTTTTGTAGTAAACCAGATTCCACTAAGGTAAAAAGAAATAAAAATACATCAAATCAGAAAGGTAAACAAATGAAGTAGTTATTTTAGAATTATAACATTATTTGACTAAGTACAAGTTCTTAGACGTTTTATTTACACTAATTTCATTTAAGGTAAAAAATATTACTTGTGTATTAAGTACAAAGACATACAAATATGGGGTTAGGTAAGGAAGAAGTAGCATCTATCTAATAACACCTATAAGGCAATCTGTGGGGGAGGTCTATGTTCAGCAGTAGACTTTTGATAGGCTGTAAAGTTAAAGATAACCTGGTGGTGAATAGCCAAATTATTTGTAGTGCGGGGTGTATGATACTACAAACATTAATCTGTGTGCCAAAGCGATTATGCCAACTCCTCCGGGCAAGCCTATTTCAGGCAGGGGATCACTTACAGGCTGTTAAAGTAAAGTAAGTACCTAGTGTGATGGTATCCACTGCAAATTAATATCTCTTTCTGCTGAGTTAATTGGCACAGCCCGTGTGTGTGTGCTCTTAAAATTGAAGATCCACATAGAATACAAATCTTGTAATGGAATGAGCAGTTTCAATACTTTCTTGCAATATTCTTAGGCAGTTACAACAAACTGCATCAAGTAGGTGTAACTGAAAAAATTGGGAATGCAAATAAAAAATAAAGAAGTAAAGAAATATTAAATTCAGAAAGAATGATAAATAGTAGATGTATTTAATCAAATATTAACACTAATATGTATTCCCTAATAACATCCATTTATTTTTATGTTATCTATATCTATAAATATTAAATTCAAAAGGAATGTGTGTACATTCCTTCTGAATTTAAGCAGCGTCTTCCTATTAACAACTACCAATAAAAAAACTGTGGTTGGCGACTCGTCTACTAAGCATGGCAACTATAGCAAGTATCCTCCTTTGAGGAAATCTGAGGGAAGGTCTATGTTCAGCAATGGGCTTTTGATAGGATGTAACGGTTGTGGATATAGTTACTCTGACAGACACTTTTAACATAGATTTGTGTATATTTGTGTATATTTTGTGTGATTTTATTTTATCTATTAATTAAATTAGATTTTATCAATAACATAACACTTCAATACTTTGACACTTTTAACCTTTTAACATACTAATAAGAATTATGTTTGTCATTTGTTTTAGGTAATTCAACATAAATTATAGATTTTCCAAAATTCTAGGAGCAAAAGTAAACTTGTATTATACACTCACATATACTTTTAATTAAACTCGTCAGTTTTCATTTTCGAATGTCATTGGCGAATTAAATACATAATGTGGAATATTTGGCTAACCTGTATAATATAATCCAACACTTGTTGCATTGATTAGACATTGACATACAATGAAATTGTTAGTAATATGAAGGGATATTTATTAGTATATTTACAAACTTAAAATAATTAAGTACTAAAACATGTATAGATCGTTAAGTGTCTGTGGGTGTGGGTCGTTTATTATTATTTCTAAAAAATCGTACCATATCTCAATATTCAGTAAAAATAAAATAAAATGTAATACATTATAAACGAAAATTAGTAGTTTTCGTTTCCGTAGTATAATATTTTTGGACTAGAACTTCGACAGTGACAAAAATAAGATATATTTCACATAAAAGTTTGAAACTTTAAATGAATTGTAGGTTTTGTACAGTTGAATTCTTCGCATTCCATAAGATAAGATACTCACCTCTTGAGAAATCCACAAATATAAAAGTTAGCGCACATCTGCTCCTGTCTCGGCTAGTTATTGTCTTCGCACAGTGTGATGAAATCCACAAATAAGTACAAAAAACAGCAGCGTGACGAATGTCAATGCCGTAAAGTAATACTCGGCCGCCGGCACAGACATAGATATGATGCTTATATTATGATAATATGGCCGTCGGTTATTACCCAGCACGGAAGTCAATGACAAAATAGCGTTTCGTTCCACGGTGTCTTTGAACCATGTTATATGATATAAGCTAACACTTTTAGAAATAGGATAAAAATCTCAGTGGTATCCCTTTTTAGTAATAAATATATAATATACAAATAAGTATAAATATAATATGTATATAATAAGTTATCTTTGTAAAAAAAACATTTTTCTTTTAATAGAAACTGCAAAAATGATTCATTACACGCATTTTTTCCCATATTACATTAACCAGAACACGGAATATCAAAACCACTCATATTTTTTAGATTTCTTGATTCCGTTTAGATATTCATAAAATCTATAGGCCATTTATTATAATAAATTGATAACTTTTTTTTGTATGTAATACCATTAAGGTTCATTAAAATTTCTAGTGGGCCCAAAAACGACTGACTCCTTTGCAGAGAAGGTTGAGAATAAGTAATATAGGCGAATTGTGATGAAAAAATTAATTTAAAAAAAATTCAAACATTCTGTCCTTTTTATCTTTTAAATTCAGAATGCGTGGTAATGCATTATTTTAACTGATTGTCGTGCATAAATATCTAACGCCTACTATTTCAATACGCACGCAAATATTCGTAAGGGTCGATCGGTCGGCAAAAACGTTGTGACTTGAATTGCACACAGGGAGCGCGCGTAAGTTGTTGCTCATATATCACATTGAATTTGGGATAATTTAAAAACAAGCAGTAGCCTTATTTACTCATAATTTATATATTTGAACATATTATGTATAAAATGTGGCTCTCATGTGACTCATTGAAAAATAACCCTGTATATTGGAATATCTTAAATTTTTTAGTAATTGATCCAAGACTTATTTCAAAGTACAGTATAAAGAATATTTTCTAATGTCAAAGTAACTTTCTAAATAATGTATAGAATAGATAAATGTGGACTTTGCGCAGCTACCTAGTGGTAGTGTTCAATAATATCTTTATGTCTAGCCTTTGCTCAGAAGTCGTCTTATGTGGTTTGTGGTTTCAAAGGAATATCAGCACTCCTGTAACTCTGTTGCTGTAGCATTATGCTAAGTCGGTAGCCTTTTTGTTGCTGCAATCCAGTTTTTTTTAATATCATAAGGATGACAAACGAGCACACAGTCCACCTAATGGTAAGTGGTTGCTGTGGCCCATAGACATCTACATCTATCTTCGTTTGCGAATTAAAATGCAGATGTCAGCCGTGAAGACTAAGATAGAATGCCTCTTTTCCAGTTAAAAGGGTATCCGGTTCTCTACACTCACCATACGAAACACAGAAGCATTAAGCTGCTATTTTACGCTGGTATTCTGTGAGAGCGTGGTCCTTCCCCGGTCGAGCCGACCCATTCGTGCTACAACTATACTATTAATATAGCTGCAGCATGGCTCTACCACGTATAAAAGTGATTTTTTTTAAAGTTAGTATTGAGTAGCAGAATTAGGAGAGTCAAGATCCTTCTAGAAATTTCCATGGAAGAACTTTTTAGAACTATCGACACCTAGTCGGCTATACATAGTTCGAGTACATATCGGGACCGATATGTACTCGAACTTTCTAGGTGTTTCTACAGTAGAAGGTTCTGGAACTATCTGAGGCCCTATATAAATGACAAACGTTGGCATTTAAACGATATGGTTAGTAATAATTGGCTATATCATGAATCATGAATTTTTTTTTGTTATTAAGTTTTTTTTAATTTAAAATTACTGTAGCAACTAATAAACATGTTCGCTCTTTCTGTCTTTACGCTAAGCGTAAAATGCCCAGTCGGTGACGGGCAGCAGCGTCAGGGGCGAGACGCATGGTATTGTTAGGGCGGTTAAGGCAAACCCTCTCTGTAGAATTTTACGGGCTGAAGAAGTAGAAGAAAACGCAGGATATTTAAAAATTTAAAACGTTTGATTTTGTAATTTATATTTGCACATCGGAATCAAATGAACTAGAAAACAGACAGGGATTGAAAAGATTGTCTTACGTGGTCACCGTACAGTATAGAATTACCAATTATAAAAATGACACGAGAAAACGATTAATTGCTTTGCTTAGCCACTGAAGAAGTAGAAATATTTCCTTTAAGCCTACTATATTTGAGAACGTTTCACAGAGCGTGTGTCGTGGCGTTTGGAAAAACAAAATTTGTCGTATTGACCTTAGTAGCTTACCCCAAGGCCAGAGTGTAGAAATTTCGGCGATGCGTTCGGCGAGGCGTTATTGCGTTGTCGCTAGTTTAAGTAGTCAAAAAAGCTGACTGCCAAACCGGTTTCTCTGACCACTAATTAGTGAAAACCAACCACAAATTAGGGAAACAATCAATAAACGATCAATTATTGTCCTGTGTTTGATATACCCTAGCATTTTATTGATCCTATCGTTTAAAAGTCGATTGTTTATGGTTAGTTTTTTTTTTCATAAAATTGTTATGACAAAGGAATTTACAGCCCACCAGATGGAAAGTGGTGACTACAGCCCATGGCAGATATTATTGGGCGACAATTTTGAGAATAACTATTTATTAGTTTATTTATTTATGTTATATATAAATTAATTTTTAGAATAACGTCATTCAACGCAAGCTTAGAATGCGGATAAAATTATACGCCACTACATTCGCCTATTCATTAATTGCATTGTTTTCACCACTACAGTATTTATGAGAAACTGGTGCGTGAGCGATTATATTTTTTCAATTTTGAAGATATACCCTAGTTTTTATTATGACTTTTATGTAGAGGTCGAAATCGATTAGGAGGTCATAACTGTTGACTGGATTTTAATTCATAGGATTTTTTGTTTTAATTTTCATTTATTTTAAAAAGAATACAAAGGACATACTTACTTAATACATATAGGCGTTCTTCACCAGTCATCTGGAGTGATCGGATTTTGATGTTGTAGCAATGTGTAAAACAATAAAACATTGAATTCTGAATATACGATAATATAACAAATTAATATTTATTGTAGGTACTTACTATACTATAAGTCAAACAATAATGTCAAAATATAATTATAATAACATCCTCCAGACCGAATTTCGGTCACGGCGGCCAGTCTTCAATGGAGACTAGCCATCTGCGCAAGACAGGATTATAGTGCCCAAGAGTATGTGCAAGCAAAGGTGTACTCTGTACCGATTGGTGGTTCAGAAAGTAGGTGGGTTCTTAAAAAAGTCAAGGTTTATAGTTAATTATTTTTATTTGTCTTACTTCCGCATACGTACAAAGTAATGTTCTAGGAAGGGGATCACTGGCCTGACGTAGGAAGGTAAAGTCCAGGCGCTGTTATTGCAGGGTCGCAGATAGCCAGGTAGCGGAAGGAGCCGATGATAGACAGGCCCGACGGTGATGATGACCGTTGGCAGAATGGTAAGCCCAACAGTCCGTTAGCTCGCGGCACGGCAAGCAAGTAGGCCTTAGGTGGTAGGTGGATCCCCAGCGGGATCAACTGCACTTTGAATAATTTAAATTTTGAATGTAGGTAAGCAAGTTCAACGGTCGTTCGTTTAGGCTCACGTGCGTTGCGTACTTCAAGCAGTCTCAGGTAGAAAATCGGTAAAAAGTCGGATGGAACGGTAATTTGACACTACTGGAGAGAAATCGCAGGCGCAGGACCAACGGCAACGTGCTTTCTGAGGCACGGGGGGTGAATGAAACACCCCCAAATTCCTGACCCCGGGCTACTACTGAGAATTTTGTGACAGAAAAACCCAATAACTAATATTGGCCCGACCAGATTCGAACCCGGGACTTCATGATCAGCAATCGGTTTTACGACCACTAGACTAACGAGGCAGTAATGTCAAAATATCTGTAATAGTAAACGTTTGTAATAGCCACTACAATAACGATGAACACGTAATATTTATATAGAAAAAGCGGACTTGCCATGAAGTTGGTGTCCAGTAGTGGACTGCGACAGTAAAGTTTATATTAAAATTTATACAAAACAAAATAAATAAAGAAGTGCAAAAGAAAAATAATATTAAAGACTAGAGACCCGCTCCGGCTCTGCCTGGGTGGTGTCTATTAATGTCATTTATGTCATCATTAGATTTAAGATAATCGCCAAAGACCAGTTATTTTATGAAGATTTCACAAAAAAATCGCCAATGTTTTGGGATAAAATATAGGCTAGAGTAATGAAAGGACATTGCTCTCTATATGTTCGTGAAGTTTCATCGTAATTGGTTTAGCAATTCCGAAGAAGACAGGCAGACAGACAAAAGTTTCAAAATTGGTTATTCATGTCTTAATAGTATGCAAATAACCCGTTAAGCTTAATATTTTTTTTTATAGGATAAGGGTGACAAACGAGCAGACAGTCCACCTGATGGTAAGTGGTTGCTGTGGACCATAGACATCTACATCTAGCCTCGATGACGAATCAAAATGCAGATGCGTTGTCACCCGTGAGGACCAACATTCTTTACACTCACCATACGAAACGGCAGCGTTAAGCTGCTATTTTACGCTGTTATTCTGTGAGAGCGTGGTCCTTCCCCGTTCGAGAAGACCCATTCGTGCTACAACTATACCAGAAATATAGCTGCAGCATGGCTCTACCACGTCAAAAATGCATTAGAATAGAATAGAATATTTTTTTATTCAATATAGATTACATGTGTAATTCTTATTGAAAGTCATTTTTTACTTTACCACTGGTTCGAAAAAAAACCTCTGTCCTGGGAAGAACCAGCAAGAAATCCAGCGGGACTTTTTTTAAAGTAAATTTTACATTAATGGTTGTAGAAACTATTTAAGTACAAAATTTATTTTGAAACTGCTTGGTAGCGACCACTCATTCCCAGGGTTATTATCAATCATGTATTCATTTATACTATAATAACCCTTTTATACAGTTTCAGCTTAACAAAACATTTAAACTTGGTAATAGAGAGAGCCTGTACACTTTCCGGGACCTTGCTGTAATAGCGCATACATTGCCCCAAGAATGAATTACTGACTCTGTGGAGTCGAGAAACTGGTATCACTAGATTGTGTTTGTTTCTAGTGTTTACAGAGTGTATATCACTTTTTTACTAAAATTACCTTTGTTTTTGTGAACATACGTTAAATTTTCGTAAATATACGGAGAGGCCAAAGTTAATATATTTATTTATTTAAATTTATCTCTAAGAGACTCTCTCGGTTTTAGGTTGTAAATAGCTCTAATGGCCCTCTTCTGTAAAACAAAAATAGTTTCTGAATCAGCCGCATTTCCTATAGCAAAATCCCATAAGACATTATGGTATGGAAATAACTGAAATAAACTAATCTAGCTGTCTCGACACTAGTGAGACCTCTAATCTTTTTTACAGCATAGGCTGCAGAACTTAGTCTGCTTGCTAGTTTGGATATATGGGGCCCCACTGAAGCTTTGCGTCGAGTGATGCCAAGAAAAACAGTGGATTCAACAGGGCTCAGTTCTTCCCCATTTAAAAACACATTGGTACCCAGATTTTTAACATTCGTTGTTGTAAATTTAATACATTTAGTTTTATTTCCGTTTAAATGTAGATTATTAACATTAAACCAATGCACTAATTTTGATATAGCATTATTCACTTCGTCACATTTAAATGATTGACGTTTAAGTTTAAAAATCAAAGTATCATCAGCAAATAATACTATATCAAGATTTATTTATATATTCATATAAGGCAGTTATTTCAATATTACAGAGAGACACTTTAATTTTATTTATATGAATAGATATTACGGATTCAATTAAAGCCTTTTCTTATTTCATTGTTACGCATCTACCGCACGCAGTGTAATATAATAATAATTAATTAATATTCATTTGAAATACACATAAAGAACAAAAAATAAGTTCGAAGGTTCAATTTTGACGTAATACGTTAAGGGAAAGTGAAACATTCAACTTTGTACCCTCGAGACCAATCACTCTTCAAGTTCCCGCCAACTTTTACCCTTTTCAAACGTTGAATTATATATTTCTTTCCAAATCTCTATATTTTCCATACTTTTCATTGTATTTTACTTAGTTTAGATTTGGAAAAGTGATATGGCCGTTTTATTTTAAATTGAAAGCTTTTTGTTGCGAACCAACATTGAGATTTTTATAATATTAAATCTTGTGAAAATTACGCCTCTTAACAGTCACTGTCCGTAGTAAAATCGTGGATTCGGCGTTAGCATTTACGTTGTGTACACACGTGCAAGAAGATAGTGGAGGCAGGTTGCGCAGGACCATGTTTTGCCATTGACTTGTTTAATTGCTGTAATGTTTGTCGGTTTTGGTTTGGTCAATTAAAAGCAACTTTTGAACTACCCACAGTAGAGTAGATATGTAAAGTACAGAGAATCTATGGGACAGAGTAAACTAAGCATATTGTGTTTATGTCGACCGGTCAATAAAATCGGTTGTGAAAGAAAAATCTGTTTCAACCGACTTCAAAAAAGGAGGAGGTTCTCAACTCGACTGTATTTTTTTTTGTGTGTTACCACATGTTGTCAGACCTTTTTTCTAGGTGAACCGATTTTGATGATTCTTTTTTTATTTGAAAGCTGGTGCTTCTCATGTGGTCCCCAGTGTGAAAAGTAGTTTTTGAGTTATCTTTAATAATGCGTATTTAATTGACTTTGACTTCATTGATGTTCTTCTTATTTTATTTATATTGAAGTCGGTTGTACAAAATTTTTATTTTTACCACTTGTTACATAAGTTGTTGTTGTGTCGTTGAAATTTCGATCGGACGTTAGCTTGTTGACTTGCTTTGATCATAATGAACCCGGGCCAACTTCACTTTTTAATTATTAATTTCACCCCAATCTACGCAAAATGAGCTCACTTTATCTTAAATTCTTACAGGACTCTTCTGGGATATGAATTTAACTTTATTAATTACCAAAATTTCAATAAAATTGTTACACTCGTTCAGTTTCTTTTTAAATTCTATTGAAATTGGGATATTTTTACCTTACACTTAATCAGGCAATAAAGTAATTATATATATATACATACATATACATTATAATACGTAGTACAAACGTTGGCACGTTTTGGTGTCGCAATACAATGTGTATATATATAATAAACTTTACCGATATGAATATTCAATGTTAATTTTACTGTTTACGGTATTGATATTCATTAAAAAAAATCATTTTCTATTATTTTTAAAACAACTAAGACAAACGAGCATACAATCCACCCGATGATAAGTGTATACTGTGGCTGATAGATTTCTACAACTATCTTCGATTGAAAATGAAAGTCCAGATGTGTTTTCACCCCAGAAAACAAAGATGGAAATGTCCCGTCACCGATAGTAAACAGTCCTCGGTTTTCATCAGTCACCACACGAAACACAGCGGCATTATGGTATCTACTGTTTTACATAAATGTGTGGTCTTTTCTCCGATTAAGCTGATCCTTTCTTGGTGCAGCTATATAACAGTTGCATAGTGGCTCTTTGTAAGTCGCATTCAAGTTTTGTAAATTATCACTTTCATTCTTACGGTATCTGATTTAAATTTCTTTCTTAACTTTATGTCAAATTATTATAAGCTAACAGATGGGCTAAAATAAGAGTGCCCTTAACCCACGAGCATGTATGCGTAGATATACGCATAAGAAAGAAGTAAAAGATGTGTGTCAGGATCGTGCTAAGTGGAAGACCATAGTCTTTGCCTACTCCTCTGGGTGATAGGATAGGCGTTAGAGTTTATGTACGTACATATATGTATGAATAATTATACCGCTAAACGGAAGCAGATGTGTGAGTAACCGAATGCTTGGCTGAGTTGAAACATAAATTATAAGATGTATATTATCATCCTCATCAGTCTTGAACTGTATTTGACTTAATAACCATCAAATTGAAATTAATTATATATTAATATCGATTTGAAACATGTACTAATTAAGCTTGCTTGCTATACGCGTAGGTGTTATTATTTCACATATAATTATTAGATTAACTTGGGTTTATTAATATTATTAATAATAAATAATTATGACGGATTTACTTTACTTATTAGCATGTTCTATTTTTAAATAAAATAAAATAAATTGCTATACCGTCTTAAGCGTAAGCATAGGGCCATCACCATCATTACTGTAGCCCGTAAAAAAACCAATGCTATTTATAGATTACAAAGAGAGAGCAAAAACCAACACACAACAACACAAACCCAATTACATTTTTAATCATCTATTATGTTATTTACAGTATACCATCTGTGGCTACGGTCTCTCTTGAGAAAATTTGATAAAATTGCGACGTTTGGCACGCGGATCTAATGGTAGTATAAGCACAAGACGGTTTTGTGTTTGGACATCTGCCATACATACTATAAATGTACTGTTCCTCTATTTATCCTAATTATGTACTATTGAATATGTCAACCTCTCGTAGGGTAGCTATATGAAGTGGTTACCCAATGAAACATGCAAGCAGTCGGTGGATGCAGGTGGCTCTGGATTATACTTTGTGACAATCTATGGCTAATGTTCGGCTTTAGACTTGTGATGGGCTGTAATGATGATGATCATGATGAATACTCAACTAAGAATAAGTAGGGTAAACAGTATAATGATTGGCACTTTAAGCTGAATCCTACTTGTAAGTAGGTTAATTCTCGTAAATAAACAAATTTGTTATATATTTATTGTTTTATTGGATTTTAGTTTACATAGCCATAAATAAAATAACGCATTATGTTTAAAAATATATGTTTAATTAATTTAAAAATCTAATTAAACTTTTTTCTAGGGAATGTTACAATCATTGGCACTTTAGCATAGTGAATGGCACTGTAAATTAAGTATAATCATCGGCACTATTGGAAGTCTTAAAAAGTTATACCCAGATCTTTCTAAGCTCCATCTTATTGTTATAAGACTTATTTTGAACAAATATTCTTCAATATTTTCCTTAGGTCTTCAACTGAAAGTGGTTTCGTTGGTCTAGCATGTTTTTTCTTTCTTCGGGTACATTTTAGATGTGCCTTTTTTAGTAAAACCTTTCGTGTTTTCTCGATATTTTGTAGAAATAGACCTTTATTTCGGTTTTTTAGATTAAACATTTAGAGAGTATTATAATGTCAGAGATTTTGGCTTCGTTCGTCTTGTTTTGTTTGTCAGTTTGTTTCTATATTTGACTGAATAATTCAATTCTGTTTATTCCATTTGTGCCCAAGTTTTTCATTGTTTTTTAGCTGCTTTTTGCTTTTTGATACGTATTTGTCAATGAAAAAAACTCTATAAATATTTTTAGGGATTTCTAAAAGATTTTTGTTTCTTCGACATCCACGATCACCCATCTGCCTAATTGATGAAAAACATAAGGGTTAGTTTTCTTTCTGATACTCAAAAATAATCTTTGCAGCTTGTATGCGCTGTGGTACTGATAAATCATTATTAAGTGAAAGGATACAAGGCAAATTTGATACAGGTATTTCTGATTCAGTCGTTATTAGTCGTTATTCTTAAAATATTTGGTAATTCATATGCACGGAACGGTGATCATCTAAAATAGCTTGCTGTGATTTCGAGGGCATCAGACACTTTGTGTGATCCACTTTGTCTGGACTAAATGGGCACAACCCACATGTCTCAAAACCATTTCATAACGTGGATTTATTTCAATATGGCAAAAGTGTTGCCAATATAGGCCCGCATCTGTTTTAGTAGCCTTTTTGTCAAATTGTTTTGTCCGCTATTCGAAGACAGGTTTACGCCACATATCTTTGATGGGCCGAAATGCAATGATATCAGCTGGTTGCAATAGTCACGTTGCATTTAGGTTAAGGGCTATAAGTATTATGGCGAGACTTGGGAAAAGTTGCGCCAGCTCAAGATAAGTGTGGCTCTTATGACCATCTACAAAAATAATCACTGAAAAATGACATTGTTTATTGTAGGGCTAATGAAAAACGTTTTATTCGTAATGGATAAAAAGTTCTGCCTTTATATACTTATTTTCTGATAAGTAAATAACGTATTTAAGATAGTAAATACCCCTCTCTCTAGGCACTAACTTTTGAACGAGTGCTCGCATTTTCTATAGGGGGAAAATAGTCATAGGTTTTACCGTCTACTCAAAAGAACAGTGATGCAAGACTTCGATTAGGCATGATCCACCTCATAGACGTTTTATTCTCCCTCTATAAAACGGTTTAGTATGGGTTTTTTATTCAAAAATCCCACATCATTGACATTTTTATAACATCGAAAACTGTGTCAGGACCAGGTTGGCTTTTCAGCTTCTTAGTTTTTTTGACTTTACTTATTTAGCGGGAACTGTAAATTCGCGCGTGGAATGTTAAATGTTTGTGCGGCAGTTATTTTTCCATACCATTTTCATAGCTTCCAAAGCGCCCACTCTTAACTATCTAATAATATCTTCATCAATCTAAAATATGAAAAAGGTCAGTCATAATAATTGGCACTACTCAAAGGATACAGTAATTGGCAGAGTCAAGAATAGATTTTGGACAAAAGAAAGAAAGTATAGTGATTGACATATGGCATATTAAAGTACAGTCATTGGCACAATTAAAAAAGCCGATGCTTCTTTTTCACAACGATAAAATAACGTTTAATATGTTTTAATGACGTAAATTGATAAAAATAGATAGAAACTTGCATAGAAACTTACCTAAAAATCACGTTTTTGTTTCAAAATCTAGCCACAAAACCTTAACTTTTTGTTAAATTTGTCCAAGCACATTTTTTAAACAGCCCTTATAGGAAAATAGTTGACGCTTTAAATAAAAATGTGTGTTGTTAGTATAAGTAATTATATATCCTAGCAATATCTGTGTTGCTGTGATATAGAAAAAGGAAAGCATTCTTAATATTCAAATTGAAATAGCAAAGTGCCAATCATTGATGGAGTGCCAACATTAGTACTGTTTACGATATTTCTGGTTCATAATAATTATTATCACTGCTTTGATGGTCTGTGAATTATAGGTCGCTTGTTTATGTGGGGCTTATAACAAAAAAGAATGTGCTAAATGCGTTACTTGTCTAGCATGTCTTAAAAGGCGAATAAAGGGAGATTGGGTTTATGATTGAGCAGGCGATGGTATAGCCACCTATAACTTCTTTCACAAATTTCCATCTAAACTCATATTTATGGCTAAACATGGTCCGAGTATAACGCTGTTCTTTGGACTCTGCCTACCCCTTGACTTATGTGTGTCTATATTATCACCGCAATCGTGTGTTTGGATTACCAAGCTTAGATATACAATCGAAGTAACAGAGTAACATATAGATAATAGATTATAATAGCAGACTATAATATTTTCTAATAATATCAGATTTTATGTCTAGGTTGTACTTTAAGAAAATCATTTAACTCGAAAACAAGTAAAAAGTGTTGGTAAGTTGGGTTAAATTTTCAGGTAATATGTAAGTATAACAAAAGGTTTTGAATTCATTTAATTTGTTTTCATGTTGTTGCAAACGCTTCCGCTCGGTTTACGTAAAAATTAAAAGTTCGTATGTTTCAGGTTTTGTTAACGAAAGAACACCAAAACACAAGTATCTCTTTAACCGCTCTACTTGTGCTACGTAATGGTTCACAACAATAGTTGAATTCGTATTATTGACGTTAAGATTAGTTAGAACACACCCTAAGTTATTAGATTACTACTTAAATAGATGTAGCTAATAGTCATTATTCTTTAATGAACGTAATATGTTATCAGAATTTAGTATGTCATTTTACAAAAGTTACAGGAAGTGAAAAGTGGCTCCTCAATTCAAACGTTTGAACTGAGAAGCCACTTTGAACTTGAAAAGTAGTCGTTGGATATTTCCTAGTTTATCGGGATATATGTCATCCTTGAGAATTTTTTTTCTAATACCGAGTGAAGCACGGTACCCAGGTACTTTATCATTATATGGTGTAGTACAAGGAAGCTGCCTCTCAAATTGAGATGATGATAATGATAACAATTAGTTTAATGTCACTTCCCCGAAGAGAAAAAAGATAAAATAAGCGTATAAGCGAGACACAAGGCGAAAGGTATCAACCATTCCTGCTTCGTATCTCCAAAACTACAATAAAAGTTAGAAAACTTTTATAAAACGTATTTTAGTTGGTGCATCGACATCTTGTGTGCCTTTTACAGTTTTGAGATTTTATTGCAAACTTGCAGTTCACTATCAAACTGTATTCTTGTTTATAGCCGACTTCGAAAAGAGGGAGGTTTTTAATTCGACTGTATTTTTTGTATGTATAGTACGCGATATCTTTGCCGATGTATCAATTTTAATGAACGCAGCTTATATAATTGAAAGATAAAGATGTAAAAACCAAAAGGATAACAGTACAACATCTCAGAATATGATAGATTCTTCTTTTATTGAATAGAAATAACTTAAAGGTAGTCTACAATAACTTTGAAAAAAAAATCTGTCACCACTTAGAATGAAAAAATAGGGGACTAGTTTTCATATTGGACTTCTGTTGATTTTTCGTTTTCACCCACCGTTAACCGCTTATAATGAAACTTGGCGCGTGGGCGTAGTTCAGACTTTACAATATTATAGTGACCTGGATTCCTTGTGTTACTAGCTTCCTCTACATGTCGCCACCTTATTTGCATAGCGCGTTTAGGACTACCCATTATACAAACTTACTTCCTACAATTATATTGTAAATCTGAAAGTTTGTTTGACTGATTGGACGCTCGGATGTTTGTATGTTTATTGCTCAATCATGCAAAAACTACTTAACTTTTTCTGTAAAAAGAGATTTTTTTGACTAAATATGGGGAAACAAGCACGAGAAAGTTCCAGTACAAAGTTCAAATACAATGAACCATTGTAAGTCTAAGGTTACGAGCCTCGTCGACCTATTGAAGGATTTTGCCTTGTTTTTTTTTTGGATTTTGGATTACATTAGGGATAATTTTTATTTTTTTATCTGTACCTAATATCATCAATTTTGTTTAAGCTGGTATCAAATTCAGTGAATAATTTTGGACCATTTTGTAATATATTCAGTCTCTATTTACCTTCAGTAACATTTTAGGGTTTAATGGAGATATAATAATAATAATAATAATCCTTTATTGCAAACAAAAAGATCCATATTAACAAGACAAATTAATAATATAATATAGTAAGAATAAAACATGTTGAAATATTTACACGCAATATTTCCAAAAGTCTATCGCCACCCAGCAATCTTCACCCAGCTCTGTACATTGCAGTCTGTATTTGCCTATCTGCAAAACTACAATACCGTTGTTACACAGGTAAATTCTTGACATAAAAGCATCATTCAAAGATACGGATAAGGATAGCATCATTCAAAGATACAAAGATCGATGGAATCATTAAGAGAGTCAACCCGGGTTTACATGTACATTTGAGAAGCGCTACAATAGCGATTAAATCCCATTAGAAGTCTAAAAATATCATATATTATAAGTTACCCGTATACTCATGTGTCTTCTTGGTATAGTCAACCCAGAGTTGACACGTGTAAAACGCTTGACAGAAAGATCTAAATAGTGTTATTTTCACGTCAGGCGACGCCTTGCAGAACTTTCGCGTAATCATATTGCCTACTACACACAGAGATATAACTGAATGTAATTATAATACATGTGATACCGAAATTATTTTTATATATTTGTTAAATCACAATGATTTAAAGAAAAAAAGGAGTTAACCCAGGATAGATCTTTGTGGAACCCCTCTAACAACTGGTTCAAGACTTGACTGGATGTTACCCGTACCATCAGCTGTAAGCAACTGAATGAGTTGATGTAACTATTAAAACACATTTTTGTCGTTTGACCGAACAACACTTCGGTAACTATTAAAACACATTTTTGTCGTTTGACCGAAGCTGTAATAAACCAAATAGTAACATATTAATTTGTAGCCAGAGCTAAAGACCTAACTATGTCCCAATCAGAAATTGATTCAAAGGAAGATGTTTGTGTCTGTCTGTTAGACTTGCGCTGACTTTCTTTTATAGCTTCTTAAGATTAGGCAAAATATTTTTTGTTGGGGTGGAAATTTAAGAATTGCAATTGATGATAGATAAGCATCTTAATAATTATGTATTATAAATTCATTATTTTCTCTACGACACTCGTTCACACTTTGCTTTGTTCACACATGCTTTGTGGCATTCCTTGGGGGATGCCTATGTTCATCAGTGGACTTGTGATGGGCTATAATGATGTAATGATGACTCGTTCATAGAGCATAATAAATTGTCTAAAAGTTACTGGAGTTTCGACAAGAAACTCTTAGTTATTCATTCATTACTTACTATATTTACCAAATTTAAATAGTTCTTATTATCGATTGCCTAACTATATAGTTGCCATGGTTGCGAGCTAGAATAATTAGACTTTAAATCAGCAGCGGTGTAGCAGTAAGCCACTTGAATGTCGAATGTCCTTTGAATAGTCAATCTTCATTAAATTGTTCGGCTTTGTTAGTCTAATGTATTCTACCTGTAACTTATTGATTAAGGGTAAAATAAGAGATTTCTATAAGGATTCTAATGAGCTAAGAGCCATTCCATTGCACTAAAGGAAGAACAACCTTCTTAGCCAACTTCAATAAAGAAGTAGGGTTACTATTCGACTGATTGTTTTCTTTTGTATGTATGTTACGCGATATCTTTGTCAGTTGTGAACTAAAGCAGACAATCGTTTTTGGGCCCACTAGAAATTTTAACGTAACTTAATTTTATTACACATAAAAAATATACCAATTTATTATAGTAAACCCTATGTATATATATGTAATGCCCTATATAGTATATTATCTATGGTAACGAAGAACAAACTACTAAAACGATTTTCGATCAATCTTAAATTACCTATAAATGTTAAATGTACCTACAACTTTATTTAATACTATTAATTGTTGACCCGTGCACTATTTTAACTTATAATGACGGTAAAAACTACTAGACAATCGCTTTTAGTTTGTTTTTAGGTTATTGTGATATTCAAATTTTAATTGCTAATTTGTCAGCATTCCCGTTAGATATGGTAAAACTAATATCACTTTTGTAATCTATGGGTTATAAGGAATAAATTAACATGTATTTCATTAAGTTACGCCACAATTTGTGGTGGGTGGGCCCATTCCCATACAAAAAGAAATTGTCTCCTTTGATGATTTATTTGATGGTTATACTTCAAAGGTGGTCCTATATAAATTTAGAGAAAAAATTCACCCCTAAGGGTGGCAGAATAGGGGATGAAGTTTTTAAAGTAACTATTAAGACGATATTGAGATTGTGATATTTCTTAGTCTAGTAAGTGATAAAACTGTATTAATCCACTTGAAGCAAATCGGGAAAGTAAAAAAACTTGAATGATGGGTACCTCATGAATTGAGTGAATCGAACTTACAAACACGCGTCGACTGCTGTGTTACTTTGCTCAACCGACACAATAATGAAGGAATTTTAAATCGAATCATTACTTGTGATGAAAAGTGGATACTGTACGATAATCGGAAGCGCTCGTTGCAATGGCTGAACCCTGGAGACCCAGCCAAATCCTGCCCTAAACGAAAATTGACTCAGAAAAAGTTACTTGTGAGTGTTTGGTGGACTAGCGCCAGTGTTCACTACAACTTTATAAATTTTTTTTTACGGCAGATATCTATTGTCAGCAACTGCAAACCATGAAGGAAGAACTAGCTGCTAAACAACCGAGATTGGTCAATCTCTCTAGGCCACTGCTGCTTCACGACAATGCAAGACCACACACTGCACAACAAACAACCACTAAGTTAGATGAGCTACAATTGGAATGTCTGCGACATCCACCGTACTCCCCGGACCATGCTCCAACAGATTACCATTTTTTCCGGAATTTGGACAACTTCTTACAAGGAAAAAAATTCAACTCCGATGCGGCAGTCCAAACCACCTTCAAAGAGTTTATTGATTATCGCCGCCATGGTTTTTTTAGTAAAGGGATCAATGAACTACCTATGAGATGGCAAAAGTGCATAGATAACAACGGTGTATACTTTGATTAATTAAATATATTTTACAAAATAAAAATTGACTTTATATTCCTCCCGTACAAAACGCCCATTTCATATGTTAGGACCTATGCATTTTCTAAACACATAATCTAGGTGGTTTGGTATTTCGCTTAAATTGTGGTTGACGATTGGATGATTAAAATATGAATACGTAAACTAAAATATTATTAAATTAGCATAATATTTGATTCGACTTAATACAATTATGATTAATAAACGTTAAATTAAATATGTGTGTGTGTGGGTGTGTGTGTATGTAAATGTAAATAATGTATGCACACATGTATATATATATATATATATATATACATGTGTGCATTACTATACATATATATATATATATATATATATACATATATATATATATATATATATATATATATATATATATATATATATATATATATATATATATATATGTATATATGTATAAGTTAATAAAAATAAAGAAAAATTAAACATTTTGAACATCTCATGTAAGTGGATTATAATTCTTTTGAGAAATAAATATCTTAAACCACCACAATGAGAGTGGCCCATGCTTTTAGAGGTGGACTTTTAAGAACTGATGATTAAGTTTACGTTGATTGATCAATTGTGTTAAAGTGCTTCCTATGGTGGTTTATATGGTGGTGTCAAACTATGGTGATGATGCTATCCTTCTGCACGATTTCTGAGTATGATGACAATTTAAGGCATATCCTAATGTGGGAAAGGCCCGTGGATTGGTACGGGATGATGGTGATGTCTAGCTACCAGGTGGCAGTTACGTAAACACTAAAATCTACGATCATCACCAAAATACCGTTAATCGTATAACACTTCGCCAGTACTGCATTTAATTAGATGCATCGTTCGTACGATCAAGTCGTTATCCTGATGTATGGTTTCATAAGCATTCCGGATTTACCGTAGTAAATCAAACAGATTTGATTATTCAGTGCCGGACGCGATATATTTCATTAAACAATCACTGCAGCATTAAATTATAATTACGGTTAAAGTTTAACTTAAGTTTACCGCAACTTTACTTTTCAAACCTTACATTTCAAATAATATCCATGGATTTTTTATTGCGTAAGATTTTATTACTGTTTAAAATTAATGAAGAACTACTAGAAAATTATAATAAGCGTAATCCTTTTAATAGTCATAATAGGTCTTATAATAAAACCTTTTATTATATGATTATATGACATGTTATAGATTTAATAAGGCTTTTTAATTTAATGCCGGACGTAGACCTTGTCAAGAATACGGTACTCGGTATTTATTTTTATAAAAGTTGCGTTATTTAAAATATGTATAGAATTTATAGCACTTGTAAAGTATATGAATCAGTATAGTTAAAATTATATTACCTATATTGTATTGTTAATTCTAAAAATTATATCTTTACGGGCTATATCCTTGTTTGGAAACATTTCATACCATAGGTCTATATTTTAGAAAAGCAAAAGACAGTGTAAGACTAGTTGTCATATAATCGTTAATCGGAACATAGGTACTGGGAACTGTACTGGGCATTTATTGTGCCTGTAAATCCACAATCTGTTGGTGGATCACAGGTGATTTATATAGACAGTGTGTAACGTAGAGCACGTAAGACACTTGAACTCGTCATCAATCTCGATATATCACCTCCAGTTGTATATCACAACGTCCGGCATTTCCCGTAGTTATTTCTCGACGACTGAGACTAACATGGTACAAGATGGTGGCTTTTCTTGGATCGCAATCTTACGTCAAAGTGTAATTGTTTCTTTTTTATTTTATTCCCATAAATATTTTTTTAAATACTTGAACTGAAGAGACAAAAGAACTTTCAGTCCACCTGATGGTATGTGACTACTGTAAACCATAGACATCTGCAAAGAACTTCAAACAAAGAAAACCACAGATGCGTTGTCACCTCTGGGAAACAAGTTGGGAAGTTCGAATACCTCACAGGCCGTGGTAGCTCAGGTACTATGCGCTCGCTGTAAATTTCACAGTCGCGGTTCGATCCCCAGGCACCAATGAAATTGTTAATTGCAATTTTAAGTGCTGATATACCACGTGCTCGGCGGTGTAGGAAAAAATCGTGAGGAAACCTGCATGTCTGAGAAATAAAAAAAAAAATATTTCGAAGTTCGCCAACATGCATTGGGGCAGCGCTGCGGACATTTCCTTGCCCAAACCCTCTCAGAAATGAGAGGAGGCCTGTGCCCAGCAGTGGAACGTATATAGGCTGTAACTTTAACTTTAACTTTTAACAAGCTCCCAGTCTGTAATTATACTGACTCTTTATAGCCTTCAGACGGTAACACACAAGTGCAAGCATTGCTATTTGGCTGCAGAAATAGGTAAGAAATAAGAAAAAAAGAAATAGGTACCTACCCAGATGGTGTCTTAGGCAGCAAAGGAAAGTACATTTGCATACGTGTATTATTGACTAAATTGTGATTAAATCTGTGTTAAGGACATAACATTTATTTTCAGATTTGTTCCGGTTTGAAATTTACATGAGCATACATTATCGCAGCGTTATTTGTTTTCACTTGCACGAAAAGTTGAGGTAACGTCAGGATAGATCTAATTTCACTCGTTGCCTGTATTTACTTAGTAAAACTATGGTTGAAGTTAAATACCACATATTTTTTTACCTATTGCTTGAAGAGTATTTACACTTATAGTATATGTAGCAATTATTATTTTCCATTTATAATTATAAAAGGAATATGTCTAAAAATCTTCCTCACTAAACACGCTGCGCCCTTTTCTCTGATAACTATCTTAGAGCAAAAAATTGTCTGCAGTCTAGCAATCGGTAAGTATCACTTTGCACTCACCAAGTCGCCTGTTTAGAGTGGTGGGTTTGGAGAAATCTATCAAGAAATGCATTCCAATTAGCATATTTTTGAAACCATGTTTGTAGGTGATATTTGTAGTTTTTACTGCTTCATCAGACTTCTGGTCTCGCGGCGTAACAAGCCACGAGCTATGTGCAATTTTGAAAAGGCCTAAGTCTAGGAGTGGGCTTTAAATGTCTGACATTGCAATGCACCAGTAATTTTGATGAAGATTTTGAATTTCTTGTGTTTACCCTTAAGGCACTGCGTTCATTCTATAAATAAATTGAGCAAGGTTTCTTTTTAGTTGAGTGAGGCTGTTGCGGTAACGTATCGTATTGCTTTCGTGGATCGTCCACTACAAAATGAAAAAATAAAATGTAAATCTAACCATACTAAATAAATGAAACTGATTGCATTCCGTCGCGCTACCGCACGCCATCGCCTTCGATGATAAAATCAGTCTTTCTAATGACGAGTTTGCAATACTTTTGCTTATACAATTTCATCATTATGACTCTGTAAACATTACAGTAAGAAGGCTTAAGGGATACGTGTCACTTTCCGTCACCGGTTCGAACTGTTTTTCTATAGTTACGAGTATTTTCGCACGGAAAATAATGTAAATTAATAAATAATAAATATAATATAATATTTTTTCTTAATTTTTTTCGAGGGATCAGGGGTGACAACGTATCAGCATTTATATTCTTAATCAAGAATAGATGTAGGTGCACTACAATTACAACATCCACTTAATATCTGTGATCGAGTCGAACTCTTCGTGCTGCAGCTATGTATAGCTAGCATAGCTGCAGCGAGGATTTACCATGTCTCTTATTAAATCATTCAACTTCAAGCGACAGTAGCCTAATGGTATGGTTCGGACTGCAAAATCAGAAAGTTCAGGATTCGAATCCGCCATTCGACTACTGCGGTAAACCACTCTTAACACAAGCACCTTTAAGCTTACTAGAGTGGTTAACGGGATTACTAGTAATGTTAATAGCGTTACCAGTTTTCTCTTTGAAAAAATAAATAAAAAAGTGAACCATTTCTCCGCTGTGTAGTGGCGGTATAAGAGAATTCACTACCCTATATCATCCCGTGGGTGGTGTGAAAGGCGACAAATAAAACAGATGGACCTGATAACAACTGCAAAACAACAGCGGTAGCCAATCCGCTTGCCATGCAGGGTAATTATGGCAAATACCCTATCTATGAGGCAATTTATTGGGGAGGCCTATGTTCAGCTGTGGACTTATGATAGGCTGGAATAAATAAATACCATTTTTTTGTTCCAGAGCTATATTAATTCATATGTTTTTTTTAAAATTGTTACTGAGTAAATCAGACACTGCTGCCCATCTCTCAGGACATAAAAATATTATAATTCAAATATAATATATTTGTCTTTCTTCTAAATGCAAAATAAATATTTTAATGCAATAATCATAATCTCGTTCTTCCAAATTTCAAACTGCACGCATCCCAACAAATGTATCAATTCGAGTCATTAATAAGATTTTTCCAGACAATATATGTTTTAACAATGATAAGGAATATATCGGATGCAAAATTGCAAATAAAATTATTTTAAGGGTCATATTTTATAAATTTTATAATCAAGTGTTACACGTGGATTACCAATAATATTTCTATGACTAGCTGATACCCGTTCGCTTCGCTGGGCGCACGATAATATTTTATTGCGGAACCTATTTTTTTGATGGGACTATAGATTATTAAACATTTATTTGTTCAAAATTAAAGTATTATTTAAAACTCCAAGTGGAAATAATGTATAGAATTTTCAAATACGTACAATACTAAATACTATATCTTTCTTTTAATGGCGGTTTGTAAGCTCTTTTTAGGGTAAATTGGTCTCTAGAGTGTTATGATGAATCATTTGCTTTTTATATCGTTCTAACATCATAGATAGAGCGCTTTTTCTGCCATAAAGTTATCAGGTTTTGTTTGCGTTAAAAATACAAAAGTAAGAATTCTTAATAAACATTTTTTAGAAGCGCATATATGTAAGGCTACCTGGTTTGTTCCTACACCTACTTGAGTTTTTTTAAATTTTCTTCTCAAACAATATTAGAATGTCGTTGTTTCAAGTTAGTGTAAATAATTGTGTATTTTTCATTTGTAACAATTATCTTTTATTTAGGTGCGGAAAAAACCCCTGGAAAAATACTAAACACATAATGCACGATATGAAGTCTTTGATTTAATGAAAAATTATATAGAGACTATTTTATTAATTTACATGATTGTGCATCATGAAAATTATAATATTAAGTAAAGATTAGAACAATATCTTTATTCATATTTATTAAAGACGAATCTTTATACGTGGTAGAGCCATGCTGCAGTTATATTAGTAGTATAGTTGTAGCACGAATGGGTCGGCTCGACCGGGGAAGGACCACGCTCTCATAATACCAGCCTAAAATAGCAGCTTAACGCTGCTGTGTTTCGTATGGTGAGTGTAGAGAACCGGATCCCCTTTTACTGGAAACGAGGCATTCCATGTTAGTCCTCACGGGTGACAACGCATCTGCATTTTCATTCATAGTCCAGGATAGATGTATCTGTCTATGGGCAACAGTCAAGTCAAGATGTCTATTGGGTACGAGATGTGATTGCTGTTTCAAGATTTAATGACTTGGTGACTGTCATTTACTGAGCTTGCAACATATTTCTCCAAAGGAACTGGAGTTATTTATAGCCTTAGGGAGAATTCAGGCTTGAAGGTTACCTATGTATCAAAGAATGACATCAGAAAGCATTTGTCTTTGTCTGTAAAATAAGTGTCAAGGTTTTGTGACTAATTAGTACTTTAAAAAAATCAATATGGTTTATCAAGGAGAACTTGATCATCATCATCATTACAGCCCTTCACAAGTCCACTGCTGAGCATAGACACCCTCCGAGTAACGACAAAAAACACGATCCTGCGCCACCTGCATCCATTGACTTCCTGCATTTCTTACCAGGTCGTCACTCCAACTAGTGGGTGACGCCCATATAAGGAGAACTTATTGGAAAGTTATTAAAGTGGTACGCATACAAAGTTATTGGTGATGTACAGTTGCGTCATAAGCATTTTATACGCATTTTAATGCTTATGACACAGGAGATTTATTTTTAATTTTAGCCTGAAAAGTTTCTAATTGCAATTTTGTCAAGGAAAATTTATATATTGAATACTTGGTAGTGTAAGGGTAGAGATAATTGCCTAAGTTGTTTTAAAAATGGTAGGAGTATTATTATGCCTATGCGAACGATACGGATGCACTGCATTACCAGGAATTCTTAAAAAAATAATGTTATACTGTACTCTGAGGATGTATTGCATGGAGGTATATTTATATAAGATTTATTGGTGAAATTAATCTAAAGTTATCCAATGTAAAAGCTAATACATCATCATCACCATCTCCCGTTTCTGTTTCCCTCTGTCGCCTCTTACGACACCCACGAGGTGATGTTATAGGGTACTGGGTCCTCTTACGCCGCCACTATACGGTAAAGTAATCATATAAATATCTTCTTCTTCTTCATCATCAATCAGTAAAAGTCCTGCTGGACATGGGCTGCTCCCGTTGCAGGGAAAACTTGCGTTAATCGTCACGCTTAGTAGGAGCATTGACGATCGCAGTATCAGACGTCTTATACCTTTTACGCTGCCGCATTCACCGATCTGGTTATATTTTATATCCGGTTAACGAGATACGCGTAGTCATCTTTCGGAAGTCAAAAGATTTTTATTTATTTGATTCAACAACCACGGAACGAATTTGGGTGATAGATTCCCTAGTCTGTCACACCGTAATATAAATAAATCAAATAAATTAAATTCTTACGAAAAAGTCATATTGCCTTCTCAAAACGCGAGAGAACTATCGGTGGTGATTTTACACATAATCGTCCACTTACCTGGTTATTACTAGTTTATTAATTCATTATCATTCGTTCATCCATTACAGCGTATAAAGTCCACTGCTGAACATATGCCTCCCTCTAGATTGCCTCTTAGGACAGGCAGTTGCCAACCCGCCTGCCAATCGTGATTACTACGGCAATCTATGATGGTGGTCTATGTTCTACAATGGACTTTTATAGGCTGTAATGTATGGATGAACTTGATCTTGAATTTAAGTGTTTCAGTTCTCCTGACACCGCGAACTTTTGTTGTTCTTGGCTTATAAAAAATTCAGGACGTGCGATTCGCCTCTAATTTATTCCGGCCTTACTTAGATTTACTACTATATTTTGCGTAATTTGTAATTCTATTATGTAAAATCTTTATTCCACATGTGTTAAACAAAACTAGTACAAAAAGCATGCATATCATTAATCAGATTATTTTTGATATTAGATTTAACAACAATGTAAAGGCCTATATTTATTATATAATATGTTTTAACTGCACATGAATGCGCTTCATTGTGCTTTAATAATTAAAGGCGTTAGTTAATTCCGCAGCAGTGTATAGCGCTCGGTAAACAGTCTGCTAAATACCCACCTCTATTGGCACAGTGACTCGACTTAATCGGTGTAATAACAACATTTACCCCTATAAAGAGAATTTTTGTTTACCTTTTATCCGTATGGAGGTCATATTTGTATTTACACCCACACAGCGAAAAATTTATTTGAATGAAATTAAAGGAATTGAATTATGTTTTCATCTGTTTTATGTGTAAATGTTTACATGTTCTAGCTTAATTTGCCCTTCCTCTAACATTAATCTATTGATCTAAGTTATTCATATTCAGTTATAGATTACTCGGATTATATTCTTACTTTTATAACAAAGAAAAAAGGTTTGGTGGTTTAAGTATTCTTGATTTGAATCACCAGTTATCTCTACTGTACCGTCGTATTTTCGACAATGCTTTAATTCTAAAACTGGCTTTCATTTATACGATAGGAAGGATAGAAAAATGAAAGGTTCATTATAACACCCTTGAGACCGATTTACCTTTTAAACGAAGTAGGCTATCTAATAAACGTAAAGGTTTAGTACAGCATTTAAAACAAATTATTGTAGTATATTATTTCATTTGATATGACGTTGATAACACTTTTATCGTTGAACGCAGCATAAGTTATAATGCTATTTATAATTAAATTAAAAACGATGGATTTGCATAAATGTTGTTTAATCTTAGAATAAAATTTAGATTTTGTTTATAAGTATACTTACATTAAATTCTATAATCTATAATAATTTTGCATATTTTACAATTAAATATTATGTTAAGAATCATTTTTAACAACTATGGCAAACATGTGGAGTACTGGGGTTACCCCTGTGAGGTTATTTATAGGGGAAGTCTATGTCAGTGTAGGTATTGCGATTTCTTGACGCTTGAATCACCAGAAAAAAATCATACCGTGCTTTCTTCCAGAACCAGGCCTTCTCTTGAAGGAACCGGTCTCTTGATGGAACCGGTCTCTTGATAGCGCTGTCAGGTCCTGTGGACTGTCGAATGACTCACATGCCTCTGAGCGACGATGCATTGGCTGTAACCCTCCTCGAGCAATAATTTTGCTGACTTTTATCACTTTATCTACCATTTAGAGACCACTAAACAGCAATAACAATACTTTAAAATGTTAAGGAAATGATATAATTCAATAAATATGGATTAAAAGTTATTTAGAGTCGATATTAACTTTCGTGAGTTTGCGCCACAAAATGTAGTAAAAAGTTGTTTTTAAAAACCAGCCTGAGGCAAAAATTTGAATTTGGAACGTATTTTTTAAACACCACGGCACTTTTATAACCGACCAGTTACTGTTCAAATTATTGAAACTTGTTTCTTATTTCTCTAGCTTGTTTTATTTCCTTTCAATAATTTCGGATGTGGTTTATAGTTATTGAATAACACACGTTAGTATATATTAACTTTATATTAAAGAAGAAAATGTTTTAACAAAATGAAGTATGAAATGATGTTTGATGTGACTTATGTGATGATCTATGTAATAATGTTCGTAATTGAAGCTCGGTAAATGTCCGCTCGGTAATCTTCGTATGACATCGCCGCGGTTCGCTCCCTCCTCCCGTTGAGCTCCTCTCATTCTTGCAAACCGATGCTATTATATGTTATATAGCGCGAACATCCTCCCCTTTCGAAAACATTGGGATTTCGAAGAGTTGCTCCACTGGACGTCAAAATAGGTAAAGGAAACAAGTTGCTAATGGCCCGACGAATAATGCCCTTTGTTGTCAAAATATTCGCGACACGTGCTATGCCATCTGTACAAGGATAGAGTTTGGAAATACGACCCATACGCCACTTAAGTGGGGGTAAGTTAGCTTCTTTCAGTACAACCAGGTCTCCTTGAAGCAGCTCTCCTTGATTGACTCTCCATTTTGATCGTTCTTGGAGTTCACACAAATATTCATGGCGCCACCTTTCCCAAAAATGTTGTTTGATTTTTTCAATTTGCTGGATTCGGTTAAGTCGAGTCATGTTAACTTCATGGAGTGCTGGTGAAGGTAACGGTTTCTGAGTGGTTTGCCGATCAGGAAGTGACCGGGGGTTAATGGAAGTAAGTCGGTTGGATCAGAAGAAAGGGGAGTGAGGGGTCTGGAGTTTAAAATTGCTTCGATTTGAATAAATAATGTAGATAGTTCCTCGTAAGTGAAATGGACATTACCTAGCATTCGATGTATGTGATGCTTGGCAGATTTTACACCTGCTTCCCAACTAAAGTGGGGGGAATAAGCCGGCGAGAAATTAAATTTGATCTTTCGTCGGCCGCAAAAGAAGAGATTGATTCATTGTTTGATTCTAAAAATTGTAAGAGATCATTGTTTGCGCCCACAAAATTTCGACCATTGTCACAGTATATTTTGCTAGGTTTTCCTCTGCGAGAGATGAATCTTTTTCAGCATAAGAAAAACACATCAGTACTAAGGTCAGATACAATCTCTAAATGCACAGCCTTAGTGATTAAACAAACAAAAAGACAAAGATAACTTTAATTATTTTGAAGCCACGTCCGTGTCGGTCTCGAATAGGGAAAGTTCCTGCAAAATCTACACCCTAGCCGCTGGTGAGTTTCCCATTATAGGGTTCATACTTTTAGCTTTCATAATTGTGCATAATTTACAATTTTTTACTGTGCTTCTAGCGGCTCTTCTGCCTGCGATAGGCCAATAATTTTGTCGTAGATTAGATAATAGCATATGTGGACCGCAATGCATAAGCTTTTTATGTTGCTGACTAAATAATAACAAGATGTGGTTAGAGTCTAGTAAAATTGGATGTTTTCTATTATAATTCTCAGGTGAATTTTGAATACGGCCTCCTACGCGAAGAATTCCGTCTTCATCAACAAAAGGTCGCAGGGATAATAAACGTGACCGAGAGGGTAAACATTTTTTATTTACAAGCAATTTAATATCTGAATCAAAACATTCTAATTGATGTTGCTTTATTAAGTAGGTAAGAGAATTTTCAAGCTCATTAACTGTTAAATAGCCTGTTTGTTTCGAATCTTTATGCATTAAATTATAGATAAATTTTAATAAGCCATACTTCTTTGTAGAGTAGATAATTTTGAAAACCTCTCGAAATTTACAGTGTTTATGTAATTGCAGTTGTTGTAGTATGTGTAGTGTATGTACTTGTAGTATTAAAGTTTGAGTAAATATTACGAGAGTAAGCACTTTTTTCAGGAACTTCACGCATTATTTTAATATTACTGGGCCACTTATCTTCAGTTTCTAATAAAAATTGGGGGCCTTGCCACCATAGCTTGGCACTATGCCTGCGTTGAGGGTCTAAGCCACGTGAGGCTAAATCCGCTGGATTATCAGCTCCTGGTACATGCCTCCAGAAGCCAGAAGAAGTCAACTCCTGTATTTGTGAAACGCGATTGGCGACGAAAGGTTTGAAATCACCAGCTAAGCACTACAGAAGAGTCAGTCCAATAAAATAATTCTGAAATAGTTTTAAGTATCAAAGCTTTCAATACGGTTGAAGTTAATCGTGGTGCTAGAACCGCTCCGCACTACTCTAATCGAGGTATCGTATGTAGTTTCAAGGGTGCTACTTTTGTTTTTGCGCAAAGTTAATTAACTTTAATATTTCCTAAGTTGTCTATTGATCGTAGATAAATACACGCAGCATATGCATCTTGGGAAGCATCACAAAAGGCATGGAGTTGAATGTTTTCGGGTTTATCACTAAGTGCGTACCGGGGAATTTGTAATTTAGATAAATTTTCTATGTTTGTAATAAACTTAAGCCATGTATTATTTATTTCACAAGGAACGGTATCATTCCAGTCCAATTTTAAAAGCCATAATTTTTGAAGTATAATTTTTGGTATAATTGTACACGGGCTAAATAAGCCGAGGGGATCAAACAATTTAGATGAGTTTGATAATATTAGGTGTTTAGTTGCTACAGAAGTATATCCGATGCTGGTTGAAAATTTCAAGACGTCAGCGACTGGGTCCCATATAAGCCCCAGTGTGTTAGACTGAGAACAAAATTTTAAGTTCTCGGAAATATGATTATTTGAATTATTTCCAAAAATTAAAGGGAAGTTGGTACGGAATTAACGTAACGGAAAACACGCAGAATTAAGAATGTGAATAACCGAATTAATTATATTAACGTAAGGTATTGCTGCCTGTCAAAAGATCGTCGACGTAAAAGTCCCTTTTAATTACTTCAGATATCCTTTCATCCCAGCACTCCTTTGATAACTGTAACAAGCATCAAGTGCTCAGGAAAGGTGCTGATGCTGTACCATACGTTACCGTGTTTAACTGAAATTGCTTTATCGGAAGATCTTCACTGTCACGCCATAGGATCATTTGCAGATGGCGCTGTTCTGGGTTCACAAGTACTTGGCGATACATCTTCTTGATGTCAGCCAAAACGATAAACTTGTGTTGTCTAAACCTTACCAATATTGAGAACAGGTCATCTTGGACAACCAGACCAACATACTGAATGTCGTTTAGAGACATACCACTAGATGTTTGAGCAAAGACATCGAAGACTACTCGTAATTTTGTAGTTTCACTACTTTCTTTCATGCCAGCATGATGAGGTAAGTAACAATTCTGCGACGAACTTGTCACTTCAGTCATATGCCCTAATCGTTCATACTCTTGCATAAATTTATTATATTCGACACGAAAAGTAGGGTCCCTTTTCATTTTTTCTCCATTCGGAATAGTCTTTTTTCAGCTAGGTTGTAAGATTCGCCCAATACATCTGGAGAATCACGAAAAGGGATTTTCGTGAAAGGGCACGCAAAATCTGCCATTTTCATCGCGGTAGGTGGTATCATTGTATAATATCTCACACTGATTTTCTTTGTAGAAAGCAGTGTCTACAGGTAATTCCTCGAGTTCCCAGAATTTTGAGAGTTGCTGTTGAATTGCCTTACTAAAATTACATACAATCTGGTTTGTATTACTGCAACATTTCCCCATTAAAGGTCCAGCAACTATCCATCCCAGTTGGGTTTCTTGCAAAAGAGGTTTGTTAGGGCCTAAATTTAATCTAGAAACACCAATTAACTCCCAAAAAACGTCGGCGCCTAAGAGCATGTCGATTTGAGATGGGTTGTAGAAATTCGGGTCTGCTAACTGAATGTGTTTTGGAATACCCAGACTTTCAACTAGTACATTTACTTGCGGCAGCTTGTTAGTAATTAACGGAATGACGAAACATTTGACAGGCGTGCTAAAGGAATTGAATGATGACCGTATTATAAGATAGCAATGTTCCGTAATATTAAGAATGGAATTATTTAAGCCAGATACACATCGATGCTCATTTTATACTGTAGATAATCCGATTATAGACAAAGCGGACGTAGTTATGAATGAAGACTGGCTGCCACTATTCAGTAATGCGTGTAGTTTAAAAGATTTGTCTTTATTTTTTACCTCAACTGATGCCGTAGACAGAAGAACCTGGTTTGAGGAAACGACAGACATACTGATGACTGAAGAAGGATTCATATTTGCTTGGCTAAGTTTAGAAGATGGCGGTGAGTCATGCAGATCTTTATTAGTTATTAGAGAAGTAGTCGCCTTTTCACGATTTTGTTGTGATGTGGGTTATGTGGCAGAGACAAAAACTCTTTAAAAATAAATTTATTTAATACTTTTAAACTAACTTAAAATATAGTAGTTGATACAGAGAACTTGGGAATAGAATTATGTTAAGGGATCGAAAAATTTGGTTTAAATAGTGTAGAAAGCTAGTAGGTGGGGGTAAACATAAGGGAACAATATTGTTCTTGGTGTTATGGTTAACTTATGGTAAACTATAAATATTAGCATATAATATTACAATCGAATTAGTGTGGCTTCTAAGGAAGTAAACAATATGATTTATAAAGTATACAGGTCTTATAACATAAAGTAAATAGTATCCTATGACATAACATTAGTTTGGCTTCTAAGAAAGTAATTTAGTAAATAAACAATATAAAGTATACAGGACTTATAATATAAAGTAAATAATATCTATGACATAACATGTGTATGGTTGTAATTGTGCGTAGTGTAGAGAAGTTTGTTTATGTAAGATAGTATTATGTTTCTTTTTACAGATGCGGTAATCACCCATTCTACATTGGATCGATCGATGACCGCTACGTAAACAGTTGTTGCATAGCTGCCATTGAAAAAATTTAGTAATTCGTTCTTCAACCGGTAGTGCTTTGAATTTAGTACATTCATATAGCTTATGGTTTTGATTACATGCAAGACAATTTACGTGAATAGGAGGGAGAGAAGAAGGTAAAGAGACTACGAAAGATTTTGATTTACTTAGACTGCTACCTTTGTCATGTTTAGCAGATTTACTGGCATGAACTGTTTCTAGAACAGTTGCCCTTTGACGAAGGAAATCAAAAAAGTCTGTCAATTTTACTCTATCTAGGCTGCTCTTAAATTCCTCCCAGTTTCTAGCCGTTACAGAATCAAGATTCGCAGAAGCCATATATATAATAAGAGAGTCCCAATACTCTGTCGGCTCCCCCAACGAATTTAAGGCGTTCAAATTTTTGAAACTTTATCTATTAAGTTACGCAAACCCTTTTCAGATTCTTTATACATGGGTTGTAACGAAAACAAACATTTAATGTGTTCATTTATTAAAAGACGCGTGGTATCAAATCTATCGCAGAGGAGCGACCAAGCGATTGGATAATTTATGGAAGAAACTGTGACTGAACTTATGACTGCCTTAGCGGAACCCTCTAAATATGACAATAAATAATGGAATTTGCTTATATCATCTATGGTATCATTTTTATGAATTAAAGATAAGTACATGTCCCTGAACTCTAACCATTTATTTGGATCACCACTAAAAGAAGAAATTTTTATTGGCGGCAATTTTAAATAATTATGCTTAGGAGAAACGGAGCTATTAATGGACACACAATCAATTTTAGAAGTATTTTCAACACTTTGTAACAGCTATTGCGCGCGAGCAATTAAAGTATAAAATCTATTTTCAATTTCTTCTCTTTCTGACATTTGAAAATCTTCATCCTTATCTAATGATTCAATTTTTGATTATAATTCTTCAAAAGTATATGATAAATCTTGTATTTTACTTAATCTCAAATTTAATTCGTTACATTGGCTTTTATTTAATTCGACATCTAATAGGGGCTATAAATACTTTTCGAAAAGTGTAATGCGAGTTTTAATACGTCCCTTTGTGCAATAAGTTCCTTTAAGTCACTCATATTGGAAGCGCAAACAAAGTTATAAAAATATGAAAATGCTTTAGTTTGTAATATTAAATATGAATTTTGTAAATAAGAAAAAAACAATGAATACAACCTCGTGCGCCGGTACAAACCGGCAACAATGGAATAGCTGATGCGACAGCAAGCCGACCAAAGCGTCGAGTTGGTGCTCTGGTACACCGCGTGCCGGTACAATTCTCGCCGGTTCAATCCCGGAAAAATCCTGGAATAGACGGCAAATATGTTTAAGTAATTGACAGTACTCTGAATTTACTTTTATGAGGGCGTTTAAACAAAACTGAAATCCTAAATTGAAATTTGTTATAATAACGAAAGTAAAAATAATTCGAAGCATGTAGGTATTTGTTATAAATATATTTGTTATTAAGTTTATAAATATAATATTAAGATCATTAGCATTGCGATTTATTTGCGATATTTAAAAACGGAAAATTCTGATTTAAATAACAAAGGAAGAAAAAATAAAAGAAGTTGATGATAATTTTGAAAAGATGCTTACAATATCGACTAATATTTGAACAAAAAGAAGCAAAATTGTTTAAAAGAAGTAGGAATTAATAGGAATGGGCTAACTTCCCTCGGTTATGGATTGTTTCACCTCGTCCTACGGGATATTATGTCGCCTTCCAAAGTCGATTTTGATCAAGCCGGGGTCACCAAAAAATGTTTCTAATTTCTCTAGCTTGTTTTATTTCCTTTCAATATTTTCGGATGTGGTTTATAGTTATTGAATAACATACGTTAGTATATATTAACTTTATATTAAAAAGAAAATGTTTTAACAAAATGAAGTATGAAATGATGTATGATGTGACTTATGTGATGATCTATGTAATAATGTTCGTAATTGAAGCTCGGTAAATATCCGCTCGGTAATCTTCGTATGACATCGCCGCGGTTCGCTCTCTCCTCTCGTTGAGCTCCTCTCACTCTTGCAAATCTTGTATTATATGTTATCTAGGCGCGAAAAAAACCTTTTTCGTATTGTATTTTTTCAGGCAAGAAAAAACGCCCGTTTTCTTTGCAAATGAGTGTAGTTACATGACAAAAGTGAAATATTGTAAATTTGAATAATTGATGCTCAATAATGCTTAATGTTGAACGGGTATTATTATAATTTGGCAAAGAGTAGAGTACAACACAGATTAGGACATAGAATACTTTCCTATGTTAGGCAAAGATAATTGGGTTTTGCATATCTTGGTTTCCTAGACAAATTCTATGTAAACGAAGGGGCGGGATGCTCTTATCAATTAAGCAATTTTATTGTTTTATTTTCATTTTATTATTCGCCTACTTCTTGATCTTCTGATTCGACACAAAAACAATATTTCGGTTTAATATGGGCGTTCACAGGCGTCTTATATTTTTAAATATTTAGAAAAATTATGTTGTTTTTTTTATATGACTAAACGTACATACATGAATCTCATAAAACATTGTTGGAAGCAATGAGGCATGAGTAAGCATTTTGGCACACTCCGCGCTGAGGCGGACGCGGTGCGGTATAATTACGGACTCCACGAAATGTGAGCCGTCATTTAAATGTTGCTTTAATCTAATTTGAAGCAAACATTAAAATGCAACAACAATTTATTTAATACCTTTTCAAAATTTTACAGCGTAATTTTTATGACTTCCATCGCAATTTAATTCATATAATCAACAAGATACTTGCACCATACTCATTTGTGTCTAGAGATGAATAATAAGTTAACAAAGTTGAGTTAATTGATTTAAATAAGAATTCAAACCTAAAAATACTGTTAGAAAGTTATTAAATACTGCTGGTTACTGTCGGGGTAACAGCATCTGGAACATGAAATAAAACTGCGGATACTAACCCAACCCTTCGTTTTACTTGATTAGAAGCACGTCCTGGGGCCAGTCATTGATACTGGGGCCAGAAACCTTTTACTTATAGCAGCCGGGCAGTGCTATCACGTCTCGAGGAGCCCCCGCCGCGACCGCCTGTAAAACATAGGCTCATGGCGAATGCCTTGGCGAGGGCCGCGACGAACGCTGTGCTGACTCCGTTTCCGAGCGGAATTTGACCTTTCTCGATCGCGCTCAGCAGCATCTCTCTGGCCCTTGACTCTCCACTCAGCATCGCAGGTACAACTGCTAGGAGGGAGGGGTTTCGACCGATCCGGCTCACCAGCATCGTTCGCTTCTGTTCCCACGCTGGACATATTGTAGGCGTAGAGGATAAGCAGTTTGATGTCGCTTCGCGTCCGATCTTACACAGATTATCAATGGAGCACCTGTGCTCGGTAAGTCTTCTTGCTTGTCGATGCATCCACCCACGCGGAGGTGTGGTTGCCACCTATCTCAGCTCGACTTTTACGCACTGCTAGATCCTGAAGTTGGAAGAAAGATAAGTTACACTAGGATTTCTAGAATCCCCCGCTGAACGGGTTCTCGCCTTGTCGTAGCGAGGGGGCTTAGTAGTCGTGGCTTGGTCACCCGTGGTGAACAAAGAGGAACCCACTTGGCTGGTCCGAGGTCTAGGGCCGTTAAGAAGGTGGCCACTCCGCGTGGGCTTGGCGAGCCCACTTCGGATGTGTGTTGGTTGGCTACGGCGAGAGGGGTCTTCTCTCTCCCTACCGCTGCAGCCGAGGTGGTATCGCGGGGGAAGAGGAGTGTTGGTATGGCGATGCGCCACTCGCCTTACCCTCTGCGACTTTGACGGGGCCGCACCGTTGATGCGGTAGTGGTGCGGCCGCGGGGGGAGAGGAGTAACGGTAATGCGAGGCACCGCTCTCCCTACCCTCCGCGGCTGAAACTTGGTTGGCGGTAGAGCCAGGGACCAGAACCGCCGCTGAGGTCAGGAAAGCGGGTGCTTACGAGCGCTCGTTTTTCCTGGCCCCATGGCCTCCGCGTATCGGATTCGGGAGGTCCGTTACGCAGGTGGTGTTGGAGGCCGTGGAGGAAGGCGCGCCTTGTGTTCCTGGTGCGCCTTGCCTGAGAAGGAGAATGGGGAGGAGGGGCTGCCGTGGGGCGGCCGGCGCTGGCGGAGTCGCGGATGTGTACGAAAGCGTTCCCGTGGTAAGAGTATGTTCGTATGACGTTGTGCCACTTGCCCTACCCTCCGCGACTGCGCCCACTGAGTACACTGAGTACTGAGGGTCAAGGAGTGTCGGCTAGTATTCTATAAAAAAAAAACTACATGGCGTTATTAAGCGCATGTTTATCACAAATTATATCTTATTTATAAAATTAAAGATTGTTTGCTCTGACAATAAATCATTGTTACTAAAAGAATTAAACTGCAAATAGGTTGGTTCAATCTACGAGACTGAGTTATGATGGCGTTGTACCATAATTAAAATGTATAGTGGCTATTTGATTAAAAAATTATGATAGACTGTGATTATATATACTGCATCAAAAAATTTAAGTAAGGATTTAAATATTCATCAAGTTTGAAACGCCAATTTAATTGCATTTTATTCATTATGAACTTGGCAAAAGTTACCTTCAATCATTTTTGCATATTTGTTAAAAACAAATATTCAGGCGGTTATCTGTGAATAAAATTATTTAAACAATTAAAAATGACAAAAGTATTTATTTCAGTTGTGTGCTTTTGTTTTAAGGTTGGATCATTAATTTAAAAAATAAAGTAAAAATATTAAATAATATCGCCGTGTAGTGGCTTAATACTACTACCCCATGCATCATTCCGTAGCTGTCATACTGTGGGAAAGTTAAGTAGGACAACTCAAAATAAGAAAAAACTGTGGTTTCCAACAATAAAGAAATCTAGGGGGCAGGCCAATGTTCAGCAGATCAGCAGTGGACTTTGATAAGCTGTAATAATGATGATCTACTCATGTATAATCCCTCTTGCAGGTTGCGGGCCTCTTCCTATTTTCTCAGGAGGTTTGAGAGCAGGAAAGTGTCCGCCACACTGCTCCAGTACATGAATGCGAACTTTAGATGCCCTCGAACTATGTTGATTTTAATTTTTCGTATTTGCAGCCTACAAACCTGGCACATCAACATGACAGTTATCTTCAGCTCCGGGCATATCATCCTTAATTCTATGACAAAATGCTCAACGTTTATTTAGTAGTAACATTTTTGTGCACTGTCGCGTGGTGATGGGGTAATGGACTACGTCATTACATATTGTTCCGGCGACGAACGGCAGTATAACCACTCCACTAAAGTCTGACCGTAAAATTCCACCCCAGACTAGCGAGGAGCAGCGTGGTACTGTGACTGTATTTAAAAATAAAATATTCAGAACATACTGTGTATATTTTTGTTACGTACGTACGTACTTTTAATATATTAAAAATCTAAATTCTCTCTAAATTTTTAGTGTGGATTTATATGTAAAGGACGCGTGTTGTGTAGGCTGGAGTAGTGTTTGCGCGTACACGTGTAACACTCCATATTTCCTACACAGTTGATAAATTCCCATTATATGGAATTTATCGTTTCAAATAAATATTGTCGAAAAGGATCGTCATCACTAGTTACTTCAAATCAGTATCGATCATGGGATCGTACATCAATTAGCAGAACCGTTGACGATCGTGCGTATTGCCGTGTGGTGACGGCATAAGATAATCTATCACTCTTTTTCGTCCCGTGGGTGACGTAAGAGGAAACTATGTTTAATACCAGAAAAATATTTGGCTGTGTAGCGGCGCTGTCGTCGCGCCACGATGAAAAACATCGAAGCCTAAATCACGCTATCAAAGTTCCGAAGTACTGCGGTATATATATAGAATAGCCCCGAACTATCACACGGAGCGTTAGCCATTCTCCAGGCTTAACACCTTGCCCGGAGGGAGATTTCTCGTTTTCTTACCACGGCCAAAATGGTGAACAACCAACGTCATTTGAACACCACAACATCGAAACCTTCGAAAACCTCAACTTTCTAGCTTTCGTTATTGTCTTGAAGCACCCCATCCATTCGCTCCTGAGCAGATATTGTCTGCAGTATTTAGATCATGTAAGTCATCTACCTTTACTAGGTTCATCCCAGCACTGAAACTTACTTTCTGCGCTACAGTGTTCGGCACGGCTCTGAGCCTTACTGCTCAAGATTGATTTGAGTTTCAATTTAATAAATGATAATGTGTGATAATTTAAGTTTTTAGTTTTACTCTTTTTTCTATGATAGTAATAAATATTGTATTTTTAATGATATGTAAATAAACAGTTAAGTAAAAATTTGTTACAATGAAAAATTATTTTGATGTTGTCAATATTAGTTTTATTAATAACAAAAATTTTCATAGATTAAATGTAATAACCGAGTAATGACGGTGTAAGGCCATCCACTGCCCCATATCACCCCATATGACAGAGGGAAAATTAAACAGGAGATGAGCAGCAGCATCTTCCTGATAACAACTCAAAATAATAAAAAAACTGCGGTTGCCAACCCGCTTGCCAAACGTGGCAACTATTGCAAAATCCTCCCATAAGGCAATCTGTTAGGGAGGCTTATGTTCAGCAGTGGACTTTTATGGGCTGTAATAGATGGATGGATGAAATGTAACAATAATGTAACTATTATAACGGTTTAAGGTTTGCAACTTACCTTTATCTTGCACATTGATGTGGTATCTTTGACATTTACTCTTTATCTGTAAAACAGATACAGTGTGCACTAATAACTGGTAATACTTAACAATGAATGAATATAAAGTAAAACACAGTATAATAAATTAAAAAATATTAAGTAAAGCTTTTAAATGTACCAGTTTTATATAAGAATTTGTTATCAGAGCAGAATACGAGCACAGTTAAGTCAGTAACTTTGAAGAGTTGAACATTTTATTTTAAATTTTGATTTTAATTTTCTATGTATTTCCTCACTTTGACTTACGATGTTACAGCTTCTTCATTTCACCTAAAAAGTATGTCATACCTTAAAAATACGCTTCTGGTTCAGATATAACTTTTTTATTTGCCGAAGTTATTTCATTACGAAAAGACAAAAAATAAACACATGAGAGACATTCTTTCGAATTTCAAAAATTTTAAAATTAAAATGATAATTTAAAATTGGGAAATGATTTCCTTTTTGCTAAACTTCAGGAAAATGTTTGTTAACTAAGTTTCAAAACCTACTTCCTACTTAGAATATATAGTTCATTATTGTGCATAAGGAAAGAATTTATAACAAAGATTTTTATGATTCGACAATAGTTTTCTACAAATGTCAATTTACGATGAATTCCGTATACAAAATGGTTGTAAATTTAAACTTTCTTTAAAACTGTTTATGACCTAGCTTGTAAAGTTTATTTTTAAGACGTCTCCATACTTTTTACTCTTTTACAGCTACTTTAAAACTGTGATAATTCTCCTGGCCATTTTCTATAAGCTGAGTGGGCTATGTCAAGTTTTGTATGCTATGTTACAGTAGATTCACTTTTCATGCATAGTGATTGAGTAATAATTAAGGATAAATGTTATATGACAAACGCAAGTCGCAAAACAAGAAAAGATCGTCTAATTAAAAACTGCACGCGCCTGTTTTGTATTTTTGGTAGGATTAAACAAGTTTATCGTGTTAAGTATCATAAACTCTAAGTTTAAAATAACGCGCAGTTATTTTATTTTATTAGCAGATTTGAATATTTTACTATATTTGACATGATAAGAGCGATAAACTACCAAAAATACAAGACATGTGCAGTTTCAAATTAGACGATCTGAAGAGGTCGCCTTATTTAAAACTGCATAGACTATGTACTGTAGACGATTTCTACATGTGTTGCGGTCATAATATTATATAAAAGAGTAACGTAAATTACAGCCTATATGCATCCCACTCCTGGACACTGACCTTTTCTCTCATTTCTGAGAGGGTTTTAGGACGAGGAAGTGTCCACTGCGCTGCCTTGATGCGTGTTGGCAGACTTCACATGTTTTCGATTTTTTTAATTTCTGAGACAACGTGCAGGTTTCCTCACGATATTTTAATTCATTGCCGAGCACGTGGTTTTATTATTGCAATTTAAAATTCATTGGAGGCGGCGGGGATCGAACCCCGGTTTCTCGCGTACTGCGAAATTTACAGCAAGGGCTTAGGTTATTAACATCAATAGCGAGCACATCACTCACCTTCGAATTGCCGACGATATAGTCCTTATAGCAGAATCACTGGAAAATTGCTCAATTACCTAAATAGTGCCTCCCAACGGATAGTTCTTACAATGAACATGGACAAAACAAAGGTCCTGTGTATCGTCCATGTCACACCTATGACGGTAGTTGTTGGGCTTAGACTACGCTGGAATTTATCGAAGCGTATGCTTACCTAAGACAAATAGTCCGACAAGGTAAGTACAACTTCGACCGAGAGGTCAACCAATGGATTCAAGTCGGCTGGGCAGAGTTCGGGAGATTACGACAAATTTTCTCGTCAGGTATACCTCAAAACTTGAAAACAAGATTGCACAACCAGTGCGTGTTGCCAGTGATGACATATGGATCTAAGACGTGGTCCTTCAGTGCTGGCCGTATGAGGAAGCTCAAGGTAGCTCAGCGAGCTACGGAGAGTTAAACTTAGAAATGAGGATAGCCGCAGTAGAACCAGAGTAACCGACATAGCCCAACGGATTAGTAAGCTGAAGTGGCAATGGACCGGCCATATAGCCCGAAAAATCGACAATCGATGGGGAAGAAAGGTTCTCGAGTGGCAACCTTGTACCAGTAAGCGAAGTGTATGCCCCCCCCACGAGATGGAGAGACGACTTAGTAAGATATGCAGAAAGACGATGGGTACAGGTGTCTCAGGACCGTGTTTTGTGGCATTCCTTGGGGGAGGCCTATGTTTAGCAGTGGACTTGTGAAAGGCTATAATGATGATGATAATGAATTATTGCATTGCTATACTTACGTCAAAATCTCACTATTTCATAGATTGACTGGTAAAGAATGTTGAAAAAGGAATTAAGACCGCCCTTTGTATCAATAAAGTGTGCAGTTTACATAAAGTGTAAATAAATATGTCTCTACTTACTTCAAAATAAATGTCTTTTCATTTTCGTATAGTGTATCTAAATGCATTAGTAATTAAAAATTTCTAATTAAGACTAATAATTTTGGAAATACAACGCTTAGGACTGCGTTTTCATAACGGATATATATTAAAATAACTTGACATGATTTTGATTTATGATTTTTGATTTTGTTAAATAAAATAAAAATGAGTAATATTCCCAAGCACTACCAGCATCAACCCGTTACCAAGCATGTTATAGCAAAACCCCTTCTAATTGGAGAAAGCCTACTTTTAACTGTAGACCGTATGATTTTTAATGAACGCCGAACTTATAGATTAAGTCTACAAGGATAGGTATCGTTACTGTTTTAAAAATAAAAACGTAAAATTAAATATTACTTAAGTAAAAACAAGTGCACTTCAAGTTTTCCACTATAAAGATTAAAATTAAATTAACACACTCCAGCCATGCTTGCTTCAAATTTAAGCGACGTAAAATGTAAGTGACATCGTACATTTTGTAGGTACTTAACTGTACCGTCGCGTCGTTGCTCGTTTGTCACGCTACTTTCATCTTTTCAATTGTTTTCAAAATAATATATATTTTGAATTCATTATTTTAAGCATCGCCACAGTAATAGATCTCTACGACGGTTAGTACATTGTTAACATTTATATTACAATACTTTGATTTCTCAAATCATAAACGTTATAGGAACTTAAATATACACTCAGAGACAAATTTAGAGGAACGCAAAAAAAGTGTGTATAAAACAAAATATTATAGATATTTGTGACACTTAAGTTTGTTAATTTGGATTTTGCTTATTATTCGTTAATTTAAAATCGCTAACGTCGAAAAACAAAACGATCAAATGATAAAAATGTACTGTTTATTTAGGATTTTCTTAAAAATTTATTTTGCAAAGAAATATTTTTGTCTTAACATTTTTTAATAAATGCTTACGAAATGCTATAATGTGGACTATAATCAGTACTTAGTGTTGCCCCATCTAGTTCTTCAAACTGATTCCAGTCTCCTTGACATACTTCTAATCAAGTCAACCAATAAAATCTTGAGAGATTGCATACCATTCTTCCTGTAACGCGTTTTTATGATCTCTCAATTTAATTAATTTAGTGGGGGCAAGTTTTATTTTCGTAATTTGTCTGCCAAGATTATCCCATGCATGCTCTATGGGGTTTAAGACTGGTAAGCGCGCTGGCCACCCCATAGCATTGATTTCAACGTTTCGAAGGTATTCCACAAATACGGCCGCAGTATTGGGGCGTGTATTATCATGCATAAAAACAAATCTATCTCCCATAAAAAAGGCAAATCGCACTACAATTTCTTCCAAAATCTGAGTTATATATCAAGTCCCTGTTAGTGACCCATTCTCAATGACGCGGAGTTCCGTACCTACGTATTCCGTACGTATGGTAGGGACCATAACTGACCCTCCACCATATGCCTCTTTTCCAATAATGTTGCACTAAGCGTACCTCTCTCCCGAGTGTATCCACACATTAATCCTTCTATCTTCCGGCTTTAGGCAAAATCTGGACTCATCTAGAAATAGAACTTGACTCCAAGCTTTGTTATTCCAATTTTCGTGATTGCGAGCAAAATTAACTCGAGCTACTCGATAGCATATGGCAAGAAGGGGGCCTCTGGCAGGCAAGTTTCGGTTCTTTTCTAACAGTTTTGTGCTTACTGTAATCCCTCGAACTACTTGGAGCTTCACTCTTACCTCAGAAGATGTAAAGATCCATTTTCTAAGTACGCTAGTAACGACGAACCGGTCATCTTTGGCCACAATTTTCCGTTTACGTCCCTATCCTGCGAGTCACGTATATTTTGATACTTGTAATATTAGAGCCACATTTTTGTGTGAAGGACCATATTATAGTAGAATAATTTTGACCTGGCCATATTAAAGAAAAAAAATAAGGCATATAAATTGGAAGTGGAATTAATAATTCTCTTCAACTCAAGATGACCTTCTGATATTTTTTGATTATTGTCTTAGCATTACTTTAGGTTTCGGTTGGGTTTTTTGGCTGTATTTGATGGATGGGATAACATCACTTAAATAAAAAAAATCGAAGTTCAAACCATAGTCAAGCATGTACGTGGTAGAGCCACGCTGCAGCTATGTTATGGCTGTAGGACGAAAGGGTCGGCTCGACCAGGGTAGGAACACGCTCTCACTCAATACCAGCGTACAATAGCAGATTAATTCTTCTGTGTTTCGTATGATGAGTGTAGAGAACCGGAACCTTATTGCTGGAAACAAGCTTAGTCCTCAGGGGGGACAACGCATCTGCATTTTGATTCTTATTAGAGGAGAAATGTGGATGTCTATGGGCCGCAGCAACCACTTATCATTAGGTGGACTGTGTGCTCGTTTGACACCCTTATTCTATAAAAAAAGTTATTACAGTTAGATGTAGCCAGTTCAACTAAACGTTAAATTTATAAGTTCCTAATGCAATGTCTGGCTTAATAACTGTGTCTAAAAATAAATGATAGTAGGTACTCTGTTACTATTGAAAGATGAGTCAACTAACTTTCTGTAACGAAGACATATTCATTATCAACCGCATTGCAACCTTTCATAAGTCCACTACTGAAAATAAGCCTCGTCCAAGGAATCCCACAAAACACGGTCCTTAGGTAGTCCAGACCAAAATTAATTTTCCATGAGCGCTGTAATGCGTCCAAAACGTCGGGAAGTAAAAACAGTTAAAATTAAACGCCATAAAACCGTTAACTTAGTTTTATTTAATGACTATACATTAAATAAAGCTAACTTGATGAATATAAAACTTATATCATAACTTGATGATAATAAGAAATCTTTATATTTATATAATCATATAAAGCTACCGGAAAAGTACCTACGCCTTCTTTGGTTTACTGTTAAGAATTAAAATAACATATTAAATTACATGTAGTATTCGTAATAGTGTACAGATCCTTCATAAGCCTACTGCAGTGTGTGTTGAAAGACTTCATTAATCCTCAAAATATGTTCTATTTCATGAACCTGCAGGTTTTCTCATAACGTTTGCTTTCACCGTCGAGCAAAGCTTTTAAATAAAAAAATTTAGCGATGCCGGCCCCTGTTCCTGAACTATAAAGGTTTAAATTAATGCAAATAAAATCATTAAATATATTTTCCATATTTTGCAACAGTGTAAAATGAACCATGAATACGGCTTATTATGTTTTTCTTCTTTTCGTCTGGGAGCTTTCCAATTTAACGAAGAGCTTTCAATTGGCAATTCTTTCGAATCCGGTCTTTGGAATTGCAATGGGTACTGTGAATATGTAAGGTATGTGTATATAATGGCCACAGCATACACTTACCATTAGGTGAACTGTGAGCTCGTTTGTCACCCTTATTCTATAAAAAATCTATGTATTTATTTGATTCGACAGGATATATTCTTCACATTTTTTCTGCAGATTTTATAGTGTCACATATTACATTTAGAATCTGCAGTGCTATGCTTTAAGCTATGGACATATTATAATTGCGTTCCTCCATCTCATTCACAATATAACTCCAACCATTTAAAATCCATTCTTCAGGCACGAGTGGCGGCATTTTGCAAGGTGATATTCTCTAAGCCTTTAATTTGAGAGATTTTGCTTTTCTTTTTAGACTCTCACAATAGTGAAAATGATGCTATTTTCAATATTGTGAGAGTCGCTTATTAATATTTTTGGGAAAACGGTTCGTAAATCTTCCATTAGCGTCTTCATAATCAGTTTTAAATTGCGTAGGTTTGTTATGGGTAGCATAAGTGTACAAAATATAAACTAGAATTACTAACCTACTGCCTCTTGCAAGTTTATGCTTGTTTAGTATTTATTCCTAAAATAAACTACTAAACTGACCGATAAAAAATTCCATGTATTTTATAGAGTAGGACTACTGAGAGTTTTCTTTCGCGATGTTTTTTTTAAATAATTTGATTGGTTAAAAATTCCCAGTAGTTTTACTAATAAGATTATTTGGTAAGATGACTGGGAATACAACACGCCAAGAAGATTGTTGTTGTTGTTGGGAAGTACCCATTAGGAAATTCCCAATAGTCTTAACAGTAAGACTACTGGGAAGAAAATTCCCAGTAGTCTTACTAGTAAGACTACTTGGGAATACCCCAAATTTTCAAAAAATGTTTAATGACCGCTACTATTTTATTATATGTATTTAATCAAAATGCTTTTGTGATGAAAAATAAATAAAAAATAAGTTATTTAATAATATTTCATTGAAAGGTAATGCAATATTCAGTACATGTCTGTGCTATAATTTTCTGTAGTATCTAGAATCAGCTTCGCTTGTTGCGCTCGATTGAATTTAGTTTCCTTTCCCCTTTGCACAGATTTCAATTGAAATCATTGTTATACTCGAACTTTGTAAGTTATTGTGGGAATTTCTATGAAATTGTATTCCTTTGACCGCCCTTCTAAATCAACGGCTGTATGTATAGGCACTTTTCAAGAATGCACGAACAGCATCCATAAATTAAAATATCTGTACATGTGTAGGTGGTTTTGTGAACGTGGAGCTGATATCCCGCACTGATAATGCTACCATCACCAATCTGTTAGATTTGTTTTCGGCATTTTATTTATGCCTTTATTATTTATTAAAAAAATTAAAGCCACACTCATAAATTCTCCTGTAACTTGGAGGCGTATACACATATATACATAAATTGCAATTGCAGACTACACTCGGACCAATTATTTGTAGGCATATAACCTCCACTTTTTCATAATAAAGGTTATAATACATAATATTAAAGAATTTATGGATTATAATAACCCATGGAAATGAGACGATCCCTATTATAATATGATTTAAATAATTATGTAATTGTGTAACATAATACACGATTGCAAACTGTTCTTTTTTTCAAAGTCCAGGTTACTTGCTGGTTCTTCCCAGGACACAGGTATTTTCCGAATCAAACTGTGGCAAATTAAACATAGGAATGACTTTATATATGTATTATTTATAATCAATATGAAATAAAAAAACATGTTTTTATTTGCACATTCAGCAAGAACCAACGTTAGCTCCCATTAGTGTTATCATCGTATTTAAAGAACATTATTTCCTTTAATGGAGGATACTTCATTATAATCAAAAATATAAGAAACAAAATTACATATGTAAAATGGCTACTAATGAAAAGCAAAATCACGTACCTTTCTGTAAATTTGGACGTAAGTGAATTAAATTGAAGCATTAGTGCTTATAGTACTGAGCCATTTTTATATCTTTATTTACAAGTGAATAATAGCCAAAGATGACATAATATATAAGGGAATAAAACTAATCAATAGTTACCCCACCAGGCATACAATAGATTTACAGTTAACTTATTTGATAAAATATTTAAAAATGCTTACAAGAATGAAAAACACGGTATTAACTCTTAAAAACATATAATTATTTTAGTATATAAAATGTATGTTCCACCAACCAGTTTTTTAGTTCGTATTTGAAATTGGGTCCTTCTATTGTTTTAATACTATTGGGTAAGTGATAGAATACTTTAATGCTGTTATGTATGCACTTTTGTTAAAATATTTATTTTTAATTTTAGGTAGATAGGGGTCGTTTTGGTAGCATAGGCATAAATTTTGTCGCGTTGAAAGTTTCGAAATTATTTAGAATAAATAGGCACAATCCTAAGATACATATTCCAGTTAAAGTTATAAAACGCTTTTCTTTAAATAAATTCCTCAGGATTTCTCTGTTTGTTTTTCGGTATGAAATACGTAAACATGGTTTCTGTATATCAACGTTTCATTTATGTAAGTTGCGTTACCCCAATAAATTATACCATACAATAACAGTGGATAAATATAACCATAGTATGCATTTCTAGCTTTTCTTTAGAGGTTGACCAAGAAAGTAGTGAGAGGACATAGCAATAACTAGATATTTTCTTGTTAATCTTTTCTTGTGATTTCCACTTGAAACGAGTGTCAATTTTAACTCCAAGAAAACTTGTTTTCTATTTTCTCCACGGCTGAGCCACTAAATTATATTTTAAATGGATTGTATTAGTCTTATAATTTCTAAATTGGAGAATTTAGTTTTTGTTACCTTAATTGTTAGGTTAACAAACCTTAGCCAGGTCACCATATATCCAGAATAGTTGCTTGATATCGATCTTTAAGGTACGATTTAAATAGTTTTAGAGCAATCCCGCGAATGCAAGTATTTTTCAAATGTTTTAGTAAAGTTTTATTATTTACACAATCACATGATTTTGTCATATCTAAGAATAGAGTAAAACATGGATGTTTTTTCGTTGATATCGACCTAAATATGTTTCATGATCTATACATATAATAAATCTGTAGAAAAGTGTCTGTAAATCTAATATATTCTTGAAAAAACTAGTCCAGGGACTAAATAAGAGGTTCTGAAGCCAAATTAGTTGTTTTTAGAATTTTTGTCTGTCTGTCTGTCTGTCTGTGTATTACGGATTCACGCAAAAACTACTGGACCGATTTACATGAAATTTTTTATGTAGGTAGTTAGTAACCCGGGGCAACTTATAGGCTACTTTTTATTCGATTACGGAAGTTCAAAAAAGAAGGTTAAGTATTTTCCTTCCTTTTGATTTTACTATTCTATTATATCTTAGTTATAGGCGGGATAACGGGTGTTTTTCAAATAAATACCATACTTAAAATAAAGTTTAAAATATAGTTATAACCTTGGTAAAATAATTTGAAACTACACCGATTTAGTTATCAAAACAGCGCCATCTAACACCAAATGAAAAAGTTGTATATTTTGCCTTCAGTTACTAATAAATTAAATAATATAAATAACTTACATTTACATATATGTTTAAATAATTACATTTTTAAAATTATTTAAAAATTCTAACGTTTAGTTTTTTTAGTATTTTTGTTATTGTATTTTAAAAGCGTAATAATTTTAATAGATAATTGTGACGTCTATCAAAAATATGAAGATTGATAAGGTTTTTATTTCAATTACTAATCTATACGTAAACTGATTAAAACTGGTCTGTCTGCAATTATTGCAAAATTTTCATTATAATTATAGTTTTACTAAAGATATTTTTATATGATCATATACCATAAAGTAGTCTATAATTTCGTGAAATGGTGTGGTCATTTTATGATATTTAACACTGTTTGTTGACCATGTCATGATATAGCTTGACCAAGTCAATGAATAGAAAACTATTGAAGATATTAATAACTAAACACAACGTTGCTATTTCATGATATGGCCATATGACGATATCTTTGTATCGTTTTTCACCGCTAGCGGCGCTGATAGCGTATATTTTAACAGAAACAGAATTTTTAACAGACTTGACATCACTTTATGGCTTATTGATATAATAAATAAATGTTCGCTTCTATCGCTGATATTACTACATAGTATAGTTTTGGTTTTCATTATTTCATACTTACTTCTAAATAAACTAAACTCGTAAGTCACTGATAAAATTAAATAATAGAATGCTACTGAATATACGATGTAAATAATTGAAAATTCGTTCGTGGCATCGTTGGATGTGTAATTACTAGGTAGATGTGGTCAACAATCATGCAGAAGCTTAGTTTCAGTTTTTATGAATTGTATTTAAACAAATACGAGGGCCGTGTAGCTCGCCGTGAGATTTATTTATTTATTATTTATTTACTTTATTGGAGACAAAACAGAAACAAAAGATATGAAAAAAAATCTACAAAGTAAAATAAGACGTGTATTTTTGGGTGGTATTCGAAACCTTACCTTGGACAATAACTGTGAACACTTAATCTCACCAACACAGACATTCCTAAAAGTGGTGGCGTCGATTAAAGAGCGTCGGTCTTTTAATGATAGCATATTTTGTTAAGAGATTTCCATACGAATCGCGAGGTGAATGCATTCGATAGTTAACAATGCGTAAGAATTTATTTTGGACCTTTTCTATTTTATCTTCATAAACCGAGTAGAATGGATTCCAAACGGGGACACATATTCTAGATGAGATCTAACCAATGACTGATAAAGGCAGGTAAGAGTATCTTTGTGTTTAAATGATTTTGTTATAGGTGTAACGAAGCCTAGCATTCGGTAGGATTTATTCAATATTTATTCGATGTGCCTATCTAGTGTGAGTTTGATATCTAAATATACTCCAAGATCGCGTATACTAGATTCTGAAACGATTTTGTGACCACCTAAGTAAAAGTCCGCGTGTACTACATTTTTGTTCCTAGTATATGTTATGTGTTTGCATTTATTATAAGCCAAGAATAATTTATTAATTTTACAATAATTTTCAAGTCTGTCTAAGTCGTTTTTGTATTAATTTTATGTCATCAGATTTAGTAATGGCAGAGTACAATTTTAAGTCATCAGCGTATAATAAAAATTTACACTGGTCAAAACAAGTTGAAATATTATTAATAAATAGGATAAAGAGGAATGGCCCCAGTATTGATCCCTGTGGTACGCTAGAAATGTAGCCATTAAGCACTACCGACTGTATGCGGTTTTGTAAGTTAGAGGCAAACCAACGTAGAAGATTACCCTTGATACCATTGTAGGAGATTTTTTTAAAAGTAACAAGTGATCAACTTTGTCGAATGCTTTTTTTAAATCGGTATATACAGTTTCAATCTGAGATTTATAATCTAAACTATTAAAAAGAAAGTTAGTAAAAACAAGAAGATTTGTCAGTGTAGACCTGCCATTAACAAAGCCGTGTTGTTCCTCTAATAATGTATTTTTCAAAATTGAATATATATGATCGTGAATAAGTTTCTCAAATATTTTAGGAATAGCCGAAAGAATTGATATTGGACGGTAATTTTCTACGTTGTGCTTAGAACCTGATTTGTGAATAGGTGTAATGTATGCTTGTTTCCACTGAGTTGGAAATGTTCCAGTTTCCAAACATTTGTTAAAAATTATACTGAGCGGCATGCAAATTGTATTACAAGTGTGTTTTAAAAACACTGGCTTTATTTTGTCAGCTCCAGCGCCCTTGTTTGGATCAATGTTTTTTAAAGCTGTGCAAACTTCCAACTGTGTGAAACGTATGTCATGTAAGTTTATTCCAGTGAAATTATCCTCTGAGTGTTGAGCTAATGTATATGCATTGTCTGACAACGGTTCAAATACGGATTTAAAATGACGTGAAAACATTTCAGAGATTATTTTTGGGTCATCTGAAGTTTCGGTACCCAGCTTCATTACTTGAGGATATCCCGTATTTGTTTCCTTTATATCTGAAGTATATTTCCAAAAGTATTTTATGTTATTTTTTATTGAAGACTCAACGTTCTCTATATATTTATTGTAACATTTAATTAAGACACGTTTAGCACGTTTTCTTAATAGGGAGAACTCTTGATAGTCACGTAACGAATTGTACGTTTTCCATCGTGCCCACATTTTAGATTTTCGCCTAAGTGTATAAATTAAGCTATTAGAGAACCACTTAGGAATCTATTGGTTTTAACTTTGACAAGTGGTACATAAGATTCAATAACATACATAATTTGGTTATAAAATTTGTCAACTACAGTATCTATACAAGAAGAACTGAGTTCAGAAACCCAATCAGTCTCTGATATAGCGGTATTAATTTGGTCATAGTTTGCTCTGTAAAAGTTTCGTTTTGTCTTCTGGTTGGTGGGCATACACTTAGATTGAGTTGTCTCATAAAAAATGTCCAGGGGAGGATGGTGAGGAACAGTTTTTAAGAGTGGATCATCGGAGATATTAACTGAGCAATCAGGTGAGATGCATAAAACAAGATAAAGAATTCTACTGTTTTCGTTTTTTAATGTATTTATTTGTTTCAAATTCATAAAGGCTATGATATAAGACAATAATTTAGCTGTATCAGTAACTGCATTAACAGGTCTCGAAGATGGACCATCAGATGACCATTCCAGGTAGGGTTAATTAAGTCACCAATAATAATGTAATGTGAGAATAATGCCTTTGAGTGAATGTCGTGAAGTATATAAAAGTATTCATCATAGGTAGTAGTTTTAGATGATGGTGGTATATAGCATGCACTCAATAATAAATTTGAATGTGGGAAATGAAGAAAAATAATTTCTAAATCGGTGGCCTCTAAATCAAGTTTTCTAACAACATGGATCGATTTCTTACCAAAACCAAAATTAGCACCCCGCCACCGCCCTTTTTATTAAATAACATACAGTTGCGATCGCGTCGAAATATTGTATAACCATCAGTTTCCAAGTGTCCGACAGCCAGGTTGCAGTTAAAATTACGATATCGAAGTTGCAAGTTAGTAAATTTAATTTTAAGTCTGTAAGTTTAATTTCTAAGCCTCCACAATTTTGATAGAATATAAGTAACTTATTAGAAGCCATCACGAGAAAGAAATGCAACTGATATAATTACAAGTGTATTTATAAATTTGTTTGCTATAAAATTATGAATCTCGATCTCCCGCTGTATTGAGTATTGTAAACAACATACACAAAAACTTATAATAAAACTACTAATATATGCTACTTTTGGAATATTAAACGTATTTCATCATGGCATGGGAGCAAAACTTGTACGATTCCCTCGACGATGAATCTGTTATCTAAAATTTTACGTACTGACTTAACACGTGTCCGTTAAAGTGGTGAAGAATAACTTCGTGGGGAAACCTAGATATCTGAGTAATTAAAATAGTCGTGGAGATGTAAAAACCGTTAATATGCTTTGAAGCATTGCGGCATACTCTATTTTCTGCCCACAAAATACTATAGGTAATGAGGGGCCCTGTGCACAGTAGTGAGACGTATATTAGTTGCTACTTTACTTTTTACCTGTAATGAGACTTATAAATCAGTTTGTAATTTAAAACAGCTTTCATATTTTCAGACATATTAAGATATTTGTGACAGTCTTGGTTTCATCGCTCATATGAGTATATGTAAATGAACAGGCTCTTGCGAAAAAATAATTTAATTAAAGAAAGCAAATTTTACTTAAACAAAGGTTCATTTTATTTTACTTGTCAAAGGCGGTAATCAAACTGATTAAAACTTAAATTTCATGGTACGTAAGCATTATTACATATTTAAGCATATATTTTAATTGCAATTTGAAGTGTCGATTTACCACGTTCTCGGCGGTGAAGTAAAACCTCCATATCTGAGAAGTTTCCCAGTTGAGGTCATCCCGCGTTGGAATCAGCGCAGCAAACACTTTTTTGGCCAAAAACTGCGGCCTGTGCCCAGTAGTAACATGTATGTAAGCTGCTACATTTTTACTTTTCAAGGGGCAATATATGCAGCTTTTATTTCATACATATTTTCGGGTATGTTACTTTTTGTTTTCACTCTACCGTAAATATTAAGGGTTGCAAAGATGAGTAGAACTCATTATCGTCAGCCAATCAAAAGTCCACTGAAATAAACATAGGCCTCCCCCGTAAATTGTGAAGTAGCTGGATAATTGCTATAGTTGCCACGCTTGGTCAAAAAAAATTGCAGTTGCCAACCCACCTAGGGTTGGCAACCGCAACTATTTTGATCTGTTGTCAGGAAGATGATGCTGTACGATATGAGGTGGCCTATTCTCTTTCACCACCACAACAAGGCGAACATTTTTCTACTCCCGTTCATGAGTATAGTGCTTCACACGTGCACTGTGAATAAAATTTATAAGGAATAAAACTAATTTTATGGATTTTATCGCGTTTAATTTTAAGTTTTTTAATTCCCGATGTTTTGGGCACTTTACAGCACCCATGGTCACGGAAGGACTGAGGTGATTGACGACCTGATGTTATAGTTAGAATAGAATAGAAAAAGAATAGAATAGAATAGACTAAATGCAGTAGTATGCTTGGGTTTTAATTTTATTTTATTAATTATGGGGTCTTTAGCAGATGGTAGCTCTCAGCCATCTTCCGTATTAAAATTAGGATGTTTTTTTTAAATTTCAATAGCCTCGCGAATCATCATTGGTAAGAATCGGTGTTCTATTGCAAGGATTTGTTGTCTATCAGATCCGATATAATGGTTGGGACGATACTAAACATGTTGACATACTTTAGACTTCCCGGAGCATCGGTGCTTAACATCAACGATATGTTCTTTTACGTGGGTTTTGTGGAACTTTTATACAAAGATGTGTAAAAAAAACCCCACGTAAAAAAAGTTAATATTAAACGTGATAAAATCCGTAACATTAGTACTCGAACTTAAAAAAATATGTACATCTATTTTATGGTGCCTATATTGAATGTTGATGTTTATTTGAGATATTTTATTCATATATTGATTATATGAATAAAATATCTCAAATAAAAATATCTCAAATTATACCGTAAATTGAAAGAAGACCATGAAATTCATACCACTAAAACTAAATTAATTTTAATTATGAATGAATGTAAAGAGTAAAATGTAAATAATAATAATAAATTTTGATACCAAGACAATTTACCTTTCTTATAGATACATCGGAAGACACGCCCGATATAAAAAATAGTAGGTGTTTTTAGACATATATATTCGCGTGTTCCTGTAGCATATTATATCTGTGCCAAATACCAATCATCTACGTCTAATAGTCTTTTAGAGTTCAAAAAAAAATTTTAACAGACATAGAGACTTAGACACAGAGGTGACTCTAAAAGTAATCGAATTTCGCTAAATTTGGCACGGAACAGCATTTAATGATGTTCCTAAATTCAAGCTCACGCGAGCGAAGCCGCGGGTAAAAAGCTAGTTATAAATATGGCTAAAGACGTGTTGCCTTTTTAAAATCCATATTAATTAGGATTTAAAATTTTATTGACATTAATAAAATACACAAGTTTATTATGAATAACTTTTTCAATGATTTTAGAAAAGTTTGGTAGTAGTGCTATATAACGTAAATAAGTACGTAAATAAGCTTTATAAGAGTAATTATTAAGTTATTCAATTGGTTATTAAGAAGATTAGACTGAATAATCTAAACGTGGTAGAGCCATGCTGCAGCTATATTAGTAGTATAGTTGTAGCACGAATGGATCGGCTCGACCGGGGAAGGACCACGCTCTCACAGAATACCAGCGTAAAATAGCAGCTTAACACTGCTGTGTTCCGTGTGGTGAGTGTAGAGAACCGGAGGCCCTTTTTACTGGAAAAGAGGCATTCAATTTTAGTCTTCACGGGTGACAACGCATCTGCATTTAGATTCTTTATTGAGGATAGATGTAGATGTCTATGGGTCACTGCAACCAATTACCATCAGGTGGACTGTGTGCTCGTTCGTCAACCTATGCTATATAAAAAAAGAAGATACTAGAAGACTGAATAATTAAAGCATCTAATATCTTATTATAGGACAGTGACTTTGAACTAGTATATGAAGAAGTAAAAAAATCTTTTCGAATAAATAATTATATTACTCTTTACTATTAATATCTTATAGCTTACCAACACAAACCAGTCTTTTTCAATTCAAATTTAAGCAGTGCTAGATTTAAGCGACAGTTACATGCAGTACATAGTGTACGCAATTATACTGTAGCCCGCCCGCTCTCGGGCGCAATGTGCCAAATCGCTTACTCGCGAGGCTGTGTTCCCTACTACAGTTGCTATAAGTTTCTCACTTTATATTCACTAACGAGTTTATGCATTCGCTTTCTAAAGTTTTTAATCAAGCAAGTAAAAAAAAATATCTGATTAATTTGGTAGTAAAGTCAAAACTTTTTATTCAATTGAGACTTGTTTAAAACTATTATGAATGTCAAAACATCGATTCGCAATAACAAGGGCTTTTTAGAGAGTGTAATATGTATATTCTTTTTTGTAGTATTTTTTTTAACGAAATATCCCTAACCCCTAATCTCCTCATAAGTTCATGGCTGAAAATAGAACCTACCTCAAGAAATGCCATAAAATGAGCACGGTCTTAAGCCACCTTTATCCACCAACTTAATGCATGTCTTACCATCTAGTATGGGCCACCCTATACTTTTCTTGCTGGAGCGAGGCTGCCACTCGAGACCCATACTTCCCCATCGGTTGTCGGATCTTTGAGCTATAGTGGCAGCAAAATGCCACTTCAGTTTACTGATCCACTGGGTTATGTCAGTTATCCTGTTTCTAATGCGGATATTCATTATAATTTCCATCATGCATAGAAACTCCGAGCTTAGCTCTCTCGATAGCTTGCTGAGCGACCGTGCTTAGGTCCAATTGTTTTTTATTGTCAAGTTTTATGCACTTAAACAAAAATTACTTTCTAGTTTCAACCAATCTAAATTTAGGAACTTCTAGCGTGTCACCTCGTTCAACAGAAAACAGTTCGTTTTTATTTAATCAATTAATATTTTTCTGTACAAATATTATTTAGACAAAATTGTCAAAACATTAGTCTCCTTGAAAAGGTCGCTTGACTCCCGAGCCCCAAGTTATAGATATAGAAAGCAACACGGATAGTGTTGCTTTCTTTTAAATAACCGGCGAAGTGCGAGTTGGACTCGCCCATGAATGGTTCCGTACCATCGTAATACATGTTTTTAGTAGGGGAGCCCTTTTAATTTTTATTATTTGTTGTTATAGCCGCAACAGAAATACACATTCTATGAAAATTTCAACTGTCTACCTATTACGGATCATGAGATACAGCCCGCTGACAGATAGACGGACGGACGGACGGACGGACAGATGGACGGACAGCAGAGGCTTAGTAATAGGGTCCTGTTGGATACCCTTTGGGTAAGGAACCCTAAAAATGAATATTGTTTCCTGTCTGGTTCTAGATCTGGCTGTAGATTTTTTTTATAGGATAGGCTGACAAACGAGCACACAGTCCACCTGATGGTAAGTGGTTGCTGTGGCCCATAACATCTACATCTAAGCTCGATTATAAATCAAAATGCAGATGCGTTGTCACCCGTGGGGACTAAGATGGAATGCCTCGTTTCCAGTAAAAGGGGTCTCCGGTTCTCTACATTCACCATACGAAACACAGCAGCATTAAGCTGCTATTTTATGCTGGTATTCTGTGAGAGCGTGGTACTTCCCCGGTCGAGCCGACCCATTCGTGCTACAACTATACTACTAATATAGCTGCAGCATGGCTCTACCACGTACAAAAGATTTTTACAGTAATATATCATAGTACATGGTACTGTGGAAGAAAGTATGCTAATTTTGGGGGCTTCATCGGTCTGCTTTCTTATCCTTCTAATATTGAGATAGAGTAGGTAAAAAATTTCATAAGGTCTGCAGGTCGTAATACTTATAAATAACTTGAGGTGCCTTACAACAAAGTATATATTATTTCATAAAAATACACGAAAATGCCAATATATTCATATGAATTCAAAAAAAATCGATCTATTGCATGTAATAATGTAATATATCTTGTTAGAAACTAAGCTCACCTCCAATCTTATCACAAAAGAGATGAGGTTAGGTTTTGCAGTGTTAGGGTCGTAGGTATTTATGACACTATATAATATCTCTAGTTTGTGTAATTTGTCGCAGTAGTCAGAATCAGAAGGACAACATGCTCGTTACATCCAATTCCATATTCCCTTAGGTGTGGTAAGAGGCGACAAAGGGCAATAGATAAGGCGATGGGCGGCAGCACCTTCGTGATAACAACTGAAAATAATAAAAAAAACGTAGTTGCTTACCGTACAGTGGCCTTTTGATGTAAAGAACGAATGAATGATGATTACTATATTTATTCAAAGGGTTATTCAATTTATATCATTAAAATTTTTATTTACATAACATACTATACAATATTAAAAACTATAATAAAAAATAAAAACTAAAACCAGTAATTTAATTATCAAACAGTCCTACTCCACGCGGTATCGTGCCAAGAACGCTGGCTGCGTTTCCCCGCTGAATGGCTATACTTAGCCTTTGAGCGAGAAAAGAGCCAGCCCTCTTATCACCAGCAGCAACGACCAGCCGCGGATGGAGTTCCTTTAAGAACTTCACCGCACGTGGACCCCACGGACCGATAGTCTCTACAGCAAATAACACAAATATGTATATTTATTGTATTTTAAAATTTAAAATATCTTACGAAAATGCAGAGGTTATTCTCAAAGAAATCATCTTGTTTATTCTTGTTTAGATTACTTACTAAATATTAAATATATAAAGGAAATATATTTCAATAAAACACTTTTATAACCAATCGATTTCTTGTCGAGTTTCAGTATTATATCCTCCGGTGTACTGAGTCAGCTCCGCTTGCTACGCTCGGCTACACACTGCTTCCTGTCACCTTTGGTGCAGACTTTTAGTTGATATCATCGTTGTGCGCAAATTCCGCCGACAATTCTATTATAACTTTAACTAATTAAATCACCTTTGTTTTTGAAGTAATAAATAACGTACAATCAGAGTTAATGTCTACATCAAAAGTGGAACAATTAAAACAGATACTGTTCATAATTTTTTAATAACTCAGTTCAAAGAAACCACAAAGTTTTATATTCGACGCGTATGTTTTTATGTATATTAACCAATTTCTCGAAAATGACTAAACCTATTTCATCATCATCATTACAGCCCTTCACAAGTCCACTGCTGAACATAGGCCTCCTCCAAGGAATGCCACAAAGCACGGTCCTGAGCCAGCATCCATCGACTTCCTGCATGTCTTACCAGGTCGTCACTCCATCTAGTGGGGGACGCCCTACACTTCGTCCGCTGGTACGAGGCCGCCACTCGAGAACCTTTTTTCCCCATCGGTTGTCAGTTCTTCGAGCTATATGGCCGGCCCATTGCCATTTGAGCTTACTAATCCGTTGGGCTATGTCGGTCACTCTGGTTCTAACGCGGATATCCTCATTTCTAAGTTTATTACACAGAGAAACTCCGAGCATAGCCCTCTCCATAGCTCGCTGAGCGACCTTGAGCTTCCTCATCCGGCCAGCAGTGAAGGACCACGTCTCAGTTCCATAGGTCATCACTGGCAACACGCACTGGTTGTACAGTCTCGTTTTCAAGTTTTGAGGTATACCTGACGAGAAGATGTGCCGTAATTTCCCGAATGCTGCCCAACCGATTTGAATCCGTCGATTGACCTCTCGGTCGAAGTTGGAATTACCTAGTCGGACTATTTGTCCTAGGTAAACATACTCGTCAACAACTTCGAGCTTAGTGCTCCCAACAACTACCTGTATAGGTGTGACACGGACATTAAACATGATTTTTGATTGTTTGTTTTGTCCATGTTCATCTTAAGACCTATCTGTTGGGAGACACTATTGAGGTCATTGAGCATAGTGCTTAGATCCTCCAGAGATTCTGCCATAAGGACTATGTCGTCGGCAAATCGGAGGTGAAAGATGTACTCGCCATTGATGTTAATACCGTATCCTTTCCAGTCCAGTAGCTTGAAAACGTCTTCCAATGCAGCGGTGAAGAGTTTCGGGGTTAAAATATCACCCTGTCTTACACCTCTCTGCAGTTGGATAGGTTTCGTACTCTGATTCTATACTCGGATAGCCATCGTAGCTCTACTGTACAAACACTTCAGCACTTCGATATACCGACAGTCAACTTGGTACCGCTGAAGGGACTGTAGCACCGCCCAAATTTCTACGGAATCAAAGGCTTTCTCATAGTCCACATACGCAAGGCAAAGTGGCAGATTGTACCCTTCTGTCTTCTGTACAATTTGCCGACGGGTATGTATGTGGTCTATGGTACTAAAGCCTTTTAGGAAACCGGCTTGTTCAGGAGGCTGGAAGTCGTCGAGTCTGCATGCGAGACGATTCGTAATGACTCTCGAAAACAGCACGTAGACGCGGCTCAAAAGGGAAATTGGTCTGTAATTCTTCAAGAGAGCGTTATCGCCTTTCTTGAAGAACAAGACCACCGCACTTCTGCTTTATGCCTCCGGAGTAGTGCCACCATGGAGGACGGAATTAAAGAGCTTCTGAAGGACTTCAAGTACCGGTTTTCCAGCCACTTTCAGAAGCTCCGCTGTAATTCCACTCTCGCCTGGGGCCTTGCCGTTTTTAAGGTGCTGAAGAGCCATACTAATCTCGCTAAGACTGACGTCCGGGATATCTTCGGAATAGTGTCGGACAAGACTCGCTCTTGGATCGTTACTCACACTTGCGTGTGGCTCCAACGATGACGTGTACATCTGCCCATAGAACCTCTCAAACTCACTCAAAATCTCAGGTGTCCCGGAAACGATGCAGCCACACTCGGTCTTCAGCTTTGACAGTTGGCTCTTTCTGGCAGACAGATCTCTGGCAAAGACTTTGGAGCCTTGGTTCCGCTCGATCGCTTCTTCAATACAAGCTGTATTGAAGTTGCGTAAGTTCCGCCGCATGCATTTGGAGATCTGTCTGTTCAATTGCCTGTATGTTGTCAAATCTGTTGAAGACTGCAGCTTCATTTCCCGTCTAACAGCCATGAGATTAAGAGTGTGATCGGAGAGTTTTTACGTTCTTCTGCGGCGGGTCTTGCAGAACTTAGCTCCGACCGCATGGACAGTTTCCACGAGCTTATCATTCATATCGTCCACTTAATTGCAGTCTTCTAGGCACTGAAAACGGTTTTGTAACTCAAGCTGAAAGGTTTCGGGACTTTGGACTAGAGCACGAGGGGGACGGAGCGTTGACTTCATTAGACGAGACCTCTCCAACTTAACGTTTAGGTTCAGTGTACTAACCATTCGGTGATCGCTACCAGTTTTCACCCTCGCGATCACTGAGATATCACTAAACAGTTGTCGTTTGGTCGTCATTATGAAGTCAATCTAATTTTTTGTCGAACCGTCGGGGCTCGACCAGGTCCACTTCCTGTGGGGCCGCTTCTGGAAGAAAGAGTTCTTCATAAAGAGTCCCTCTTTCTCCATGAAGTCAGCCAGCTGCTGGCCCCTTGAGATTCGTTGCCCTATTCCGAATTTCCCTACTTTCAGCTCACCGTTCTCTCTTATGCCTAGTTTTCCGTTGAAGTCTCCCATTAACACCGTATAGTGGGTTTTGGAGGAATTCAGGGCTCTAGAGATATCCTCATACATTTCCTCCACCTTCTCATCGGGATGTGCAGAGGTTGGTGCGTAAACCTGTATGACCTTCAGCGAATACCGTTTGGTGATTCTGAGTATTAGGTACGCAACCCTCGTCGACACACTCCCAATCTTTACAACGTTGTTAACGAGAGACTTGTGGATGTGGTCGCCCTCCCGGTGATAGAACAAATTGCCGGATTCGAGGATTACCGTGTCCTCCCCCTTTCTTCGGACCTCGGATAATTGGCGGCCGTCTCTTCATAACTTTACTCATTGGGGGGTATATTGCCATAGTTGCCACGCTTGGCGAGCGGGTTGGCAACCACAGTTTTTTATTGTAATATTGCTGTTATCAGGAAGATGCTGCTGCCCATCTCCTGCCTGTTTTCCCACTGTCGCCTCTTACGACACCCACGGGAAGATATGGGGTAGTGGATATTCTTAACCGCCACTACACGGCCACCTACCTATTTAAATTACTCTTTTTATTAAATAGATTATACGTACGAGGTGGTCCTATGAAAATTTATATATATTTTTTGAAGATTTTAATGTATCTAAATGAAATAGAAATAAATATTATGGTCGTAGCACGAATGGGTCGGCTCAACCGAGGAATGACCACGATCTCACAAAATACCAGCGTGAAATAGCAGCTTAATGCTGATGTGAGTGTAGAGAACTGGAGCCTCTTTTCGCTGGAAATGTAGCGTTCTATCTTAGTCCACAGGTGTGACAACCCATCTGCATTTTGGTTCTTAATCGAGGATAAATGTAGATGTCTATGGGCCACAGCATCCACTTACCATCAGGTGGACTGTGTGCTCGTTTGTTAACCTTATAATATAAAAGAAATCTTATTTTTTCAAGTTGGCTTCAGGTATCCATTGACTGTAGAAGCCATTTACCATTAAGTCGACTGTAATTTCGATTATCATTTCAAAATTATAAAAAAAAACTGTTTGGCGGTTGAAAACTTCAATAATTTTCATTTAGTCATTGTTTTTATTTAATATTTAAAAAAATATCACAAAGGTTTTGCTCTAAAATTGAGATCACAAAATTATAAATTTCAAATATTTAACTAAGATGTTAAGAGTATACCTCAATAAAACAAAGTCCGTAAATGGAAAGCAATGTCAAAAGTAATCAAGTGGTCGCCAATCCACATGTTAAGTTTAGCGATAATTTAACCTAACCTCAGGAGGTTAGGTTATGGGTATGATTAAAAGTTTACAGCTGGACTTTAAATTCAGACTATACTCAACGAGCAAATAAACTTTATCAATTTCATGTGACTCATGCCGTCAATGAAGATATTACGCCTGACGTAATCGTAGCTCCGCAGTGTATGAAATGACGTTTATGTGAAATGTTTAATAAGCATTCTCACGCCGCTGTAGCCACAAACATTAAACGGAATCACACAATGTGCGCCAATATTGCATCTGATTAGATTCCGCCACAGAAGCGTATATAATCAAATCTCACCTGACGCTGATTCGAATTAGCATACTGAGGTTAAGTAATTTGACAAAATGATTCATTATTAACCTTATTTGTTCTAAAATACATCATCACAATCATCATCATAATAGTTATCATCATCATTACAGCACATCTCAAGTATACTGTTGCAGATTGGTTTCCTCAAAGACAATCACAAAACTCGTTCCTTAACCTACAAAAATTTCTTATATTTATAATGTCTTCCAGACCAAATTTTGGTCAGGGCAGACAGTCTCAACGGAAGCTAGCCATCTGCACAGGACAGCACTATAGTGCCTAAGCACAGATGCACTCCCTATTCCTTAACTCTCCGATAAAGACGACTTACACGACTGGAAAGAGCTCAGGCTTAGGACCAATGGGGACAAATGAAACACGCTGAAAAATTTCTTGACAGAAAAACCGAATAACTGATTTTTAGGCCCGTTACGAAATTCGCACCTCGTAATCAGCAGACGCGCTTACGACCACTAGAGCAACTAGGTAGTCCTACATTTATTCCCA